>CM031242.1:890475030-892875030 GCA_018340775.1 Taxus wallichiana var. yunnanensis
ATTTTATTAATATCAAATAAGATAAGATACAAAAGGGTGTCTAAATTCCGTTAACCCTTGCAATACAATGCTAAAATACAAAAAGGGTGTCTAAACTCCGTTAACCCTTGATATACAATATATACAATATATACAAAAGGTAATGCTACACAAGCTCATTACACAGGGAGACATCGAGTTGTTTCCTGGTGAGCCCGACATGCATTGTATTGCTTGTCTCACTAAAATGTTCAAGGCTTACTTGCATGACCTCCTTGTTGCAATAGTCTTCAATTATGGGATGCCGACGCACCCCAAGATGATTAGAAAAAAAAGGTAGTAGAGCATCTTCATACATTTCTTCGAGAACTTCTAGCTTGTCATTGAAAATGCCAGTGTACATCTCTTTGATTCATCCATCGGATTCACTTTCAGAAGCCTAATTACTTTATACTTGGCTTCTTCTATGCCAACTGTAAAATAAAATGTTTTGCTTCAGAATTGGACATGATGTGAAATGAGATAAAAATTATAATTATAACTAAATGTTATCCTACCCAAAATCCCATTATCTATGGTAATTTCCAATCTCAAAATATACTTCTCTCGGTTCTATTTTAATATGATCATATTATGTAATTATCAAAATATACATTATTTAAAACCTGTGAAAGAATATCAGATATAAGTTAAAGCCAATGAACCTGCGGAGGGATCTTCTCCTTGCGTTGGAGGAGAAAATTGAGGCATATTATCTAAAACACCAATCACAGCTCCCAAAGTGAGATCTTGATAGGTATGTTTTATTTGGGATTCAAGGTTTTGTAAATCCCTAGCATCCACCGAAGCACAAAAAAGCCTACACAATAACAAACAATTATAAATTATTTTTAAATGACATTTTGCTTTAAAAATATTGTCTTTTGATAGTTTATACAAAGTGGAAAATTAGCCAAGTATTACGGATAGTCTCGAGATTTCATTAGTCTCGAGACATAGAAGGCATCCTTCAAAAATGAAATGCATGACTTGACCGAGCTGCTTGTTGGTCATCTAATTATTTCACGTGCTGTCCATTGCACACAAGTATCTCAGGAGTTGTACACATTGAGCCCTGTTTTTGGAAATTTGATCTATTTGGTCCAACAAATATCTGACAACACATAACCCTGCTGCGAGGGAGTGAATCTGAGACGCTTCTTTGAAAAAATCAATAACAACTTTTTGGGTTTCACGATTAAAACTAGACTTAAAGCACGCCTGTTACAAAAATAGAGAAATATTAATCAGCAAAAAGAACAAGTAGGATTCATTTATAATACAAAGTGATGAACTTCAATACCGTGCAACGATTTCTCTCTGCACGCTTCAACACCTCTTCCACTAAATTCTTGCCAAAGTTTGTGTAAGAAGAAAACCAAGACGAACTACTAGCTTCTTGTGCGGCTGTATTGTGTTGGCCCTGCAAAATGTATGAATATTATATTCTAAAGTTGTAACATAACTACAAGATAGAGAGTAAGAGAGACAAAAGTTGTGCTTTACCTTGTCATTTTTGTTGGCCATGGCTTCAAGGCATTCCTGAATGATAGAGATTAAGTTGTCGAGGCTATTGACATCTTCCACCATTTCTATTGATCGTAAGATCTATTACAATCTCATTTTCGAGGAACAAAATGTAGAGCAAGAGGTGTTGCCCATTGTTAAAGAAAGCACACGAGAGAATCTTGAAGAGAATAAGAAATCATGACGTGCAATTTGATTTGTAAGAAAACAGGGAATTTCAATGTTACTTTTCGATTCATAATGTGAAAGATGGTTGTTTTTCTGGCATCTAGATTTATATATGAAAACATATTGTTGTCTACGACAGGATTCCTAGAGAAGAAAGTGATGGAAGCGACTAAACTCAAGTATCTCAAAGACCGATTCCTAGAGTGATTGCAGTGATAATGATAAATTATCTAGCTCTTTAAGCAATACAATGACAGATCCAAGGGACCTAGGATGTGTTTATGAAGATTCAGTGGTTTGATCGTGAAAATTCATGGCATTTACGTGATGAGAGACAGCTTGGCAGCCTTTATTTTGAGTACTTCGAGAAATCAAAACCTTATGCAAGAGTGCCTCGATGACAAGGTAAACCTTAATATTCTTATTATAGTTAATTAGTCCGGAAACAACCGTGTTCTATCCTTTCTCGCCGCCTAACAGAGGAAAATTCATTCATGTGGTTTCTAGGGAGAATAAGACACAAAAAGCTGGTGTAAGGGTCGCCCTCAATTCTTATCAAACTAAATGAATGGCAGAGTCACGAAGTTGACCCCTCACTGTTTGGAATTCTCTCGTATTTGACAGATTTGTTCTTGTAGACCCTTGATTGCAGAGGTAAATTCTAATTTATTAGTTGACATTTGCCTTCGATCAATGATTTTGCACGAGGTTATCCACAACTAATGTCCTTGAGAAGTGTAGATCTTTCTCCAAAGAAGTCGGATGGCGGTTGCTGCCGGTAAGTTTTTAGAATCAATCCAAGGTCATACCGAATTTTGTGTTCTTTCTGTTCAATTACATAGATAAACCTCTTTTGGTAAAACTGATTTGCCGCCCCTAATCAGGGAGGCTTATGGTACTCCTCTTATTGATGTGTTGTCTGTCTACACTTTTGTATTCCATGGACATATTTTGGTCATTTGCATACGTTAAGATAATCTCATTGTTTATCTTTCAGGCTTGTATGACATTTTTAATTGTAATGAAATACTTTTGGAGTTTCGTGTAGGAGTTTGAAAATCCCTATGTTTTGAACCTTCATTCCCAACCTTTCTTTAGGGGAGATCTTTGTAAATGTCTGCGCCTAGAAGGACTCAAAAGGTTGGGTTTTGAAATTCATACACAGCCTACCCCAGAGGTGTTTAATCAAAATTTCCTTCTTCCGCTTATTACAGAATTTTCTTCTCGTAATTAATAACCTTATTGATCCGGATTTCGGTATCCTATTTATCATATCCCATCGGGAAGAACCATTAAAGATTTGTCAAGATGCTTCTTAACTTATCACACACTGTCACTCTCATTCCAAGATGGTCGGCAACTCTTTCACATGCATATCCAAACTTAAGCCCCACCCCTATGTCTTCCAAGGCAATCTTGAATCTACTCATAGAATTCCTGTAAAATGTAGAATCAATGAAAGAAAGATCATTCGATTGCAGACCAGCGTATTTCCACTCATCATCTAACAAGAAAGACACGGTAGGTGATTGATATCCCATGTGGGTTTTAAACTATTTTCCTTCCATTACGATTCTTTTGAATTCTTTAGGCAAAGCGACCCACCAAAGGTGACTACTAAGTGTGAATACACTTTGTAAGAGGATAATGTCTTCCTCTTGTCCAAGAGAGAAAGGAAATCAGACATCTGCGGCATTTGGTGGTTTTAGGTCCGGAATATCTACCGCTCTAAGACCATTGGTGAAAAAGTGTTTGAGAGAATTAGGTCCTCACCGGTCAATCCAACAAGCAAGACGGAAGTTGTAGGTAATCATCTGACAAGATAATGACCTCTTGTGCAACCCATCTATTGTTACCCATTAGCTTAGCCCACTTCCCCATGGCTGCTCGGGACAAGTTTCATTTGACCCTTACAGACGACAATGGTTCCCTGAATCATTAAGCACCGTGATGTTGAACATAAACCTTGCATTTGTTTGGAATGAATAAAATTGTTTGCAAAGAAAAAGAACTATGAAAGTTTGTAATTTTACGCTTGTTAATGAGGGTGTGGAGCGAGATAATGGACTTATTTTTTTAGGTGAAGACATAACATCATACTTTCGAGCATAGATCAAATGCATACAACAAATTCCTTATTTACGGAGACGTGAACTATGAAAGTTTGTAGCCATTGATATAATTATTGTTGTGCACTGATTTACAGTGTGCAGGTGAACTATAAAAAAATGGTGGAAAATGTACGAAACAAGATCATAATATGCATGCGTATAAAAGATCAACAAAATATCAAATAAAACTTATACCTAATAAACATCAAATATTCAAAGACTAAACACGCAAAAGCCAAAATGTTATCACCATATTAAAGACAACACAAATAGTAAGTTCTTATGATTTATAACCTGGAAAGGTAACATTCATAGGGAAACAAAAATATTGGTTTGGATGTCTCGTAATGAAAATTATGAAAAAAGAAAACAGTAAATCAAGTGATGACTTCAAAAATAAACAAAATATGCAAACACAAAGCTACATAAATTTACAATAATCTATTTTCAATTGCTTTTAAATCATGTAAAGACCAACCAACATTGCAACATTCAACAAATTAACTAGGCATGCGTTCTGATACAAGTAACATACATAATTGACCAAAATATAAAAAGGATGCCTACATTGAGGAACACTGGAGGTTTTCCTTATAATGTACACATATTCAAGGTTGGATATTTCATACCCTTACTCCAGATATATTAGCAGCACCCTCTGAAACACTTCCTGAACCAAACAAGTTGTCTTCTTCATTTACAAACATTGGCTCATCGAGCTCCCCTCTATCATGGATCGCATCTTCATAACCCGTTTCTAGAATTCGAATGCTTGATATTATGGAGATCTCCTCCACAAGATCTTGAAAATACGTCAAGCCATCTACAAGATTCAAAGGAATACGATACAATTCATCATTTCAAAGCCATTCCATGGGATAATGAAAAGTAACGGAAGGTTTAAATCACAACCTGTATCAATATTCTTTAGCTCTTCAATTTGGTATTCTGAAGCAGGACATGGAGTTTTCTTGAGAATACCAACTACTAGGGTATTAGCCTTTTCAATCATCTTTAGCAAATCATCTTCTGATGTTTGATAGATATTGCACAACGATGATATAAGATCAACTCCCTTAGTACCTTTCCTAACTGAAAGAACAGATATGTTATTCTAAATCATACTAAACAGAAATAAGAAAAATAATCCAAAATAACAAACAGCAGGCAAAACCAATTTTCCAAGCAACATCCAGAAGACATTACCAAAGAGTGTAGAATCATTCAGGGAAAAGCTTCTGCATCGGATGGGAACATGCAAAATCGGAATAGCCTGCCATATAGACATTCCTTCCAATTAAAAAAACCAAAGGGCAATAAGCCATGTCAAATATATAACTAATGAATTTGAGCATACTTTTGCACAAACTCAATTGCACCAAAAAAATATGTGCTGTCTTCTGCAACTTACCAGAATTGACAATAAACCATTTGTGCAAGTAACCAGGTCTTTGAACCGGCTAAAAACATGGATTCTGAGTGCCAAGAACAACATCCAACCAAATCTAAGATAAATTGAAACAGACTCAGTACCACATTCGCATCTTGATTATTTTCCCCTGACAAGAAGCATTTGGGTTGAAAAGGAGATCCTCATCGTCATCTTCAATGTTCTTGCATGAGCTAGAGGAGTTAGATATTGCTCTTGGAAAACTCAACAATGTTCTTAATTCTAATTCCAAATTGTTGAGGACCCTTCAGCTCTCTCCCACTAACATGGCACTCCATGACTTGGAGATGGCTCTACCATCATTTGAGCACAAAATCAACCAGCTATTCAAGCTTCTTATCACTTCGAGTTGACTCTTGAACACAATTTATTCTCAAGAATAGCCGAGGTGTTATTACAAGGAGTACTAAAAGAGGCTGCCAAATTGGCCTAATTTATACACTTTTGAGTCTCAATTCTAAAAAAGCACATGTATCAATGTAATATATATGTATCAATACTTCGACGAAGACAATGTCTTAATTGATCTTCTTCAATACAAAATACAAAACATTGGTCACAATTTTCATCCGCTTGTTTATGGTTATATTTTTTGGTTCTTGGGTACTTTTCACACATCCATCCAACCTATGGAATTAGAAAATTTCAGTTTATATTCAAATATACCCTCAAACACTACACGAGTGCCCAACTTCCCCTGAGAGAAAGTAAGGCTATTCACGGTGATAGTCATATTACCATCTTCGTGTGAGCCAAAGAACAAAAAAAAGTGGCAAGTTGAATCATAAGCTTATACTAGCCGATTTGCAATACGATGGTGAGTCGAGTTTTACAAAGACTCGAACAAGCCATTCCAATTAATGATGAGCTTGATCCCAAGCATAACATGACTTGGTGAGATACATCAAACACACTCTAGCATTTATAGCCATGATTTACTCATTGGGAAAGAAAGATTAGAGAGTTGCATTAGGGAGGTGTGGGCGAGATAATACCTCATTTAAGAAGAGTTTGAGCTGATCAGGGAGGTAGTAGATCAATACCCATATGTCGCCATGGACACTGAGTTTCCTGGTGTTGTGATCAGGCCATTGGGGAGGTTCAACAGCAGGGCAGAGCACCATTACCACACCTTGAAAGCCAATGTGGATTTGGGTTGAAAAGAAACTCATCCATTGGGATTGACATTTCTCGATGAGAAGGAAACCCGAGATTGTAGTATATCAGCTCAGTGTGTGGCAATTCAATATGAGAGAATTTAATCCCGGGGAAGACATCCATGCCCCTGATTCCATCGAGCTGTTGAGACAGAGTGGTATCGATTTCAAGAAAAACAATCACTTGGGTATCGATTCTAAGCATTTTGCAGAGCTTCTGATGTCCTCTGGAGTTGTTTTGAATGAGAATATGAGATGGATTACTTTCCACAGTGCGTATGATTTTGGGTATTTGATCAAACTTCTGACCTGCAACTACTTGCCCCACACCCAAGAATGATTTTTCCGTTTGATGAGATTGTATTTTCCAAGTGTGTATGATGTCAAACATATGATCAAGTTTTGTGATGGGTTGTATGGAGGTACCAAACATTGGTCACAATTTTAAAGTGGAGTTTATGGTTATATGCCATCAAGGTTCTTTCGATACTTTTCACTTACTTCCTCTGTTTTCATGAAATTGAAAGAGGGGTTTTTCAAGAGATCCATGGACAAACATACAAATGTCTTATATGGACTGGGTTTGGACAACTGCTATTGAAAACTAGCATGTTAAACTATTCTCCTTTGTACATTGTAATTACAACAATAATCAACAAAGAGCTACTTAAACTTTTGGTCTGTACATAATTTTATTTTTGATAATTACTCGAAGACGAAGTGTTCTTCCTTCGATGAGCTTGATCCCAAGCATAACATACCCATTTCTTCCACTCCTATACACGAGATAATCTGGTTTCAATCACAACTACAACTCAAAGCCTAACGGATCATCCGAAAGTTTTAGAACTTTTTGGAAGAAAGAGGTCTTAATGCAATTTAACAATTCTCCGTAATAAAATGTCGAAATTACAATTCTTACCACACCGCTTGCATCTCTTCCTCCACAAAGCAAAAGTAGACCAGGCGAGGGCGAGCACTTGCAATTGCATACCTATCAATGCAAGCAAATGATTACTCAATGGAAGATTCAACGAGATACATTCATGACTTATTGAAACGAGATCAATACATTTGTCTACAAACCAAAAGATAATACCTGGGGACATCCAAACCAAAAGATAATGACCATAATAGAATTAAAGATCAATCAACCTTATTGAGTATATTATAGCCATCTCATCAAAAAGAAGGTTATAGAAGTTCTTATGATTAAAAAAGCCATCTTAAATGTAAGATTACATACTATAAATCTTTCTATCACATAAATATCTAGTTTGACACGCATTTGAGCAGTTTTATAGACCGATCAAACTCTTAATAAGTTCATAAAACAAACCAATAAGTTCACTCGGTAATGAAATAGCCAATAATTCATAAAATAACAACCCTTCAATTTAAATCTATTTAGCCGGATAGGAAAATGTCACTATTCTTTTTGACCTCTTTTCTACGAGGAACTATAATAGATGGTGCAACATGATAATCATCCTGAACTCTTGTCCATTGGATTTAAGGTAGTTGTTTTCGGATGAGTTCCAAGAAGGTCAATCGATTCATTTTGTCACAACAAAATCATCACATCCTTCCAATAGTGGCATCTTCATGTTCACCGATGTATGCACCCTTTAAGGAGTTTGATTGTTGCACATCCTATTAAACAACATACTTTAGTTAATTAAATTATCACAACATGATACTTAAATGTTTTATTATGTCATCAAATACTATAATAAACTTACCTCGATTCATGCTCAATGACCAATTTCTCCCCTCGATCTATCATATGTTACAGGAGCCCCTCAAAACCATGACATAGTGCATATTTTTTCGATGTCTTCATTGAAAGCTTGTTCGAAAGTGGTGAACCTAATGTACACCAAGACATTTTAATTTATCAAGTATCATTTTCATCCAATACATTCAAGTCATTGAAAAATATAAAAATTAAATGAAAGTATTCACTTACCAAGCTCCGATTACGAATACTATTATACCCACCGACCCTTGTGATTTATGGGTTTTTAATACTTGACAAAACCTAGCTTGGGTAGCTTTTGTTGTTTCTCGAAGGCGTATTTTACCTCCTTCTCGTAAGAATGGCATGTAGTTTGGATTTTTCAAGGACTTTTCTTGAATTTGGCATCTTTGATAAGCTCATCCCATGTTGTTTGGTTAGTGATCCTTGGTAATGGGGATATCTCAAGTCATTTGTTAGCTTTGACCTTATTTTGTCTCTTTTAGAATGAATGAATTTTTTGCATAATCCATTATGAAATCCTTGAGCTATTGGGGATTTCCAAACTCTTTATGACATCTTCAAAGAGTTCATCTTTCTTAGAATTGGATAAGCTTTCTCCAATCCACTTGTATGGTATTTCCAAATAGGCATCCTCTTTGGCCGCGATGAAATAGAAATTGGAAAAATTTAGACCCCATTTCATCTTTTAAGACATTTCCATCCGAGGTTAACAAGATTGTATTCAACCTCTTTCTTTCCTTTGTGTTCACTGATACGGAGATTTTGCCACATAGGGGTCAACGGTAGTTCCCCATTAGGTACATTGTAGGCATGCCATTTTCTTCGTATGTATAGAGCATATGTTAATGTAATAGACTGTTGTAAATATGCGATATGAAAAATTGATGTTATGATTTTTATAGCACATGAATGATAATTAGGACTGTTAGGAATATTTTATACATAATTAATTAGCATGCATACCTTGTGTGGAAGATCGTACTTTCCAAAGAATAGACTCAATGCATGAATTTGCTTAATTACTTCCCTCGTCTAACTTCATAAAATTCAGGAGTATCTTTCATCTTTCACTGGTGTTTTCCTATGAAGAAAATGTGAATTAAAATTTAAATATATTCATGTAAATGTACATCATTTTCAAGAGAACATAACACTAGGAAGTTCATATACCGGTATTATTAGAGTTAGCATTGCATGCTCTTTTTCATTGCCATCCAAGGGGAAGATTATTGTTAACAAGGAAAACCGGCCAAACAGAGTATGTTGTTCTAAGATCTCCGAAAGGATTGACACCATCCATTGCCAATGAAAGTCTTGCATTCCTTGGCTCATTTCTTAACTCAGCCATTTTTCTTCAAGCTCCTTCCAATCTTTGCTATCACCCACCATACGCATGACACCATCTTGGCTCCTTCTTAGTGCATGATAGTCCATAAATTTTGCCAAATCTTTACATTTGAACATCCTCTCAAACCTCGGTGTTATTGGAATGTGGCGTAGAACCTTATAAGGAACCTTCTTGGACACTTGATCTTCACGATATCTATTGGTGAAACATATTGGACATTGCTGTAAATTTTCATTTTCACCATAGTATAAGATATGATCATTTGGACATGCATCATATGTTTTGTACTCCATCCCAATGTCTTTCATTGCTGAAGATACTTCCTTTTGTGAACGAGGCATCTTATTTTCCTTTGGAAGTATCTTATCTGCCAAAAGTCTGCATAAAACAACAAAAGATCTTAATATTATTCACTATACACAATATTCAAAACTTGAATGACATGGAGAGATATAGTTTAGAGGAGTTTAAAATATACCTCAAGATATCAGTGAAGCATGTATTCGTCATTCCATGCATAACTTTCAAGTTCAAAAATAACATAAGTGTTGCCAATACAGACAAATTTGCATTTGGGTATAGAGGCGTCCTAGTAAGTTGAGTTAGGGGTGAATCATCAACTTCTTCAAAGATATGTGTAGAAGTCTTGTAAAATTCGTTCACCCCATCTTCATTTAATTGAGAAGTGGTATCACCCATATATGTGTCTTCTTCTTCATTGTGAGTGTCACTATCATCATTGTCATATGCCCTTTCCTCAACATTGTTATGAACTTGGATTGGCTAAACATTACAATATCATTTAAAATAGTCAATGCGATATGAAAAGTTTATATTTTTTAATAACAAGCATTTTTGAAATTTCATTATAGTATACCTCTTCTATATAAGCTCCATACTTCAACCTATGGATACCAACGAGTCGACGCTTCTTTAATTTTCTATTTTTGCACTTTTCACAAGTACAATATATCATTTCATTAAAATATTCATTTGTCCCTGGAGTAGGTCTTGGTATATGTTCATCTGAACATTCAGATGAAGATATACTATTTTCCTGCATAAATCATATACTTTAAATAATGAGCATCTACCTCTCAACTTGAGACTTTTATTTTTATAGTTTGGAAATGGGTAATGGGTAAAACATCATTAGTTTGAACTATGAGATGCCTAAAACGCTCACTATGGGTCTGAAACGCGGCTTATTTAACGTGGCTTGTTTAACGTGGCTTGTTAAATAAGCCACATTTCATAATCCATTTTTGTAAGCTAAAATAGGGTCCATTATGAGTGTTATTTAAGATCTGAGTATTATTAAAAAAACTCATGACTATGATAATATTAATCTTTATTGAAATTAAATTCATTAAAGAAATAATACAAGTGGCAGAAAATGAAAGTACCTGTCTTTCCATTTTTTCCAAGAATAATGGCTAATTAGGTAATAGTGTCCTACAAAAAAAGTAACACTCGTGATAATAATAAAGAAAAATATTTTTAAAAAATGAATAAAAGTATCTGCATGTTCTAATTATTTACCAATATATCTAGGACTAGAATGTCATCTTATCTTACCTTCTTGCAGTAAAGCCACTCCACACCAACTAGAGCAAGAGAAGACAATGAAACCTGGAAAAAAAGAAAAGACGAAGAACTTAGACAAGGAAAAGCAATCTAATTTATTAAAAATGAAAACAAAATAGCATGAGAAGGTCCACATATTCAAAACCATGCTGCAATAAGACCTATGATAAGTTACAAGGTTAACTTGGAAGCAAACTTGAATCTTGGAACTTATCATAGGTCTTTGTTTTCATTACAAATAAAGTAGATTGCTTTTCATTGTCTAGTATCCAGTATCAATCCAATTTATACTCTACAAGCTCCATCATTATAATATCTAATGACCAAATATGTGCCTTGATAAGAGGCTTCTCTGCCCAAATGTACAAGTCATGAAATATTTTAATTCCTTTCTCAAATGAAAGGAGGGTAGAAAAGCCTCTTATCAAAGCACGTATCTTGTGATTATATATTATAATGACAAGAGATTATTCTACTTTATTATTGTGTTACTCCACTTAATCTTTTCGAATATAGCTTTTATTTCTGATCTTAGAATTTTCCAAACCCGAGAATAAGTTACAGTGTGCTCAGTTGTAATGTATTATAACATTAAAACTATACTAACAACGAGGAACATTAATCAAGCCTAAAGAGTTAGGCAACATCCAGAATACATCAGCAGTGTTAGGCAACATCCAGAATACATCAGGGCATTGAAAAAGGCTTGGGCAGCATATGCAAGGCTTCGTGGCTTCAACATGCAAGATAGAAGTGTTGCACAACAAGAGACAAGGTCCCAAGGTTTCATACGACACAAATAGCGATCAAATGATGATAGTGGCAGCTTGGAAATGGAATATGTTGTTATTGATGATGGAACTTTACATAATGTATGATTACTTTCTTAGTTGAGGTAAAAGCTGTTGTATTATTGATATATGATTGCAATGATGTTTATATTGGTGAATAGATAATATTACCACGTAATAAAAAAAAATAGACATTCTACAATGGATGAATAAAACGAAGAGGATGTGATGATTTTAGATGATATATTATTGGTCTCCATGAGTATTCCTCCGCAAACTTACAGAGGTCTTACGCTAAAACATATTTTTTGTGATTCCAGTCTACAGATAGATAGTCAAATATATAAGGATAACAATGCCGGTTGTTAATCTACGAAGCAATTGGGTACTTTTGATCTGGATCTCTTATAAATCCTTTCCAGTTACTCCAACAAAGTCATTGACAATGTCGAGTATTCTAATAGATATCTTGGGCAGTGCAATGATCTTAATACATGTAGGTTGGAGGGAAATTAGCATTCATCTAGAGCATACTTATTGTGTTGATAAGAATAGCATTAGCTTTTGTGATACAACACCCTTATAGAGAATTGGATCATCGGAGATGACTGTAACTTCTTATTGGATTGCTCAAAAACACAAGGGGAAATTGCACACAAAGACAGGATAGAGAAGATTTGTAGAAGTTTGCTACAGACATTAGGATGTTTATTTGCCAAATAGGAAGAAAGGTAGCCTTCAATGCAGAGCGACTTGACAAATTCTTAGAATCAACTAAATGGTTGAGCACCAATTACATGCCGATGTTAGAAGTGATGGACAAAGGAGGTCAATCAAGAGATAACTAGATGCATGTACAATCTCCAAGACCAAGATTAAAGAGATTGGAAATGAGGTAGTCTCAAAATGCCATGAAAGCTCCAGGCAACTACCCAAACAAAAGAGTAGAATTGCATCAATGATAAGATACAAAAGGAGACAATAGCAAATTTGGGTTTAGGTAACCAGATAGAGTTAGAGTTCATACTAGGGTGTTCAAAGAGAATTAAATCTTCCAAATGAAGATTATTTCGTAGAATATTATGGGGGCTGCACCCCACAGAAGAAGAGGCTACTCATAAGAAATTTGTAAAAGAAAACCAAGCCATTATTATCCTACAAGAAATGCAAGACAGTCTGGATACGGGTTGAGCCATGTTCACTCTCAAAAAGGGGTTGAGCTTAGTTGGGAGTTCATTTGATTTTTGTTGAGTTGAAACTATGTTGTGCACAAATATCTTGTTGAGTGCACTGATATTATGGAGTCTCCTATTTTGAGGAGATCACACCTATCACTTAAAGGATGTGAAAACTAACTCTCATGCATATTTAATAGGAACTTTCTCTTGTATTGAATAATGAAGAATCCAGACTGTAAATATGACGAGTCAATAGGAGACATTTTTGATCCAATTTCTGTGTGCTGTAATACATGCTGTGCATAAATTTTTGGCTGTGGTAATGTTGTTCTGCCAGAGCAAATCCTTATGTGAGAGTGCTGAGCACTGCGACATAATGAACTCAAAGACTAGTCATTGCTTCTTTAGATGCAATCTAGTTGCTATCATTAAAATGGACTCAAACCAAATAAACCCAGTACATAGGACTGCCATACCTAGGACAATCAAGAATGACAAGAGACCATATCTATGATGACATGTCTCCCTAGGACTGGTTCTAGTACCCATTTCACAACTTTGTGCCAAGATAATCGGATCATGTGAAACTGAATCAAGATAAATAACGCCAAACTGAATGAAATCATAAAAGCTGAATTGAGTCATGTCTGCTCAATATTTTGAAAACCATCATACTGAGAGTAACCCAAAACTGATCAAGATACTGAATTAATAAGTACCAATAATCAATAAACTGAACTCAAAAGTTGAATATTAAAGTACCCATAATCAGTAAACTGAAACTCAAGAGCTGAATGATTCACATGCTGAACATAAATCAGCAACAGCTAAAATGGTGTCTCATTATTGAATAAATATCATGACCTTCTGATAGTAAATACTAAAATGTAAAGAAATTCATTGGATCAATGAAAATGCCCCCATAATAGAAATGCTACTTAAGCAACTAGTGGTCCATTAAGTGTCAGTAAGTTAAAATACAACCAACCAAGAAGGCCAATAGAACAACAATACAAGTCTGTCCATAACAAAATGCGGTAATCACAAGTCCAGAAAAGAAAGCAAAGGGGTCCATATCTGAGGATATGACATAAGGACCATGTGAAATCAGGTTTTAACAACATCACCATGTAGTCATTACAACTATGCAGACCCATATGACATAAGAACCACGTTTGCTACCGACATATGATAGAGAATATTTGTAGAAGTTTGCTACCGACATTAGGATGATTTATTTTCCAAATAGGCAGAAAGGTAGCCTTCAATGCAGAGCGACTTGACAAATTCTTAGGAACAACTAAATGGTTGAAGCACCAATTACATGCCGATGTCAGAAGTGATGGACAAAGGAGGACCAGACAATGACCTGCCACCATTGCATTGTTAGGTCCCCAACTATAAAGAGTCCCTTTAAATTTGAATAGATACGGTTAGGCCACCCAGACTTTGTTGATTACGAGTCAAAAGACATGATCTAAAATGTATTATTTTTTTGGGAAGCTGAAGAAGTCAAGGCAGGCTTGCAAATTTGGAAGGAAGTTTTCAACAAAACTTTTAAATAGGAGATCTTTAAAGCCCAAATGGAAGAGAGAGAAAAAAATCCAACAAGAGGCCTTCAGCGAGAAACTTAAAAAATAAGATGAAGAAACAACTCAAAATCTTGACAGTGGCTACAGAAGTGAGGACATCTTCCAGAAGTAAAAGCCAAGGATAAGATGGTTAAAAGAAGGGATGACAAATTCTTTAATCGAGCCTGTAGGATGATGAGATAGACAAGCTATATTAGGAGATGGGAAATACACAATTGAACTATGGTCCAAAATCCAAGGGAAATTAGATGGGTAGTTGTAAGATACTTCAAGCATATTCTTTTCAAAGACAACATAGATTGAAATTCTTGTTGTATCTGAATTGGGTCTGGTAATCTTACTATGTGATAGGCTTCGTAAATAGTTTATGAAATTTTCCTTGTATAACTTAAGATGGGTCAAATGGCATGATGGTTTTATGGGATTCTGATATGGGCCCTAATCTCTAATGCCGAAGACTCCTATTTTTACATTAACCTCATTCTATTTTGGATTGGTTGCTTCAATCCATGATAAAGGTGGATTGCCGTGCCGGTTTTGCTGCTCATTGGTAATTGGCGTGATGGTTGTTTCTGATATGGGATCCCCCAATCTTATCCTGATTGAGGCTTTCTTGGATTGGCTGCTTTGTGATGATATGTGTGCTACAGCTGGGCAGAAAGTTTTGAAAAGTTTCTGCCTCTGAAGGTGGCCATCTCGATATCTCTATTCAGCTTGGTTAGGAGGTATTCCCTGACATGGTGTTTAAAATACAATCTTGTTATTCCTCCATGGTTGAGGGTGACTTTGGTCTTTCTGAAACTATATATCATCCATTGTTTTTGCAGATCAGGGCCCTACCCTAGTTATACCATCTTCATACAAACAAAAGCCGCTGCATTTTCATTAGTAAAACACACCATAAAACAAACCGCCCAACCCCAAAACCAAACCCTCGCCATTTCTGAGCACAATCATAAGAAATCTGCAATAAAACATTACCAGAAATATTGAACCCGAAACTAGGTCAAGCATGAATAGGGGGCATCATCAAAAATGGCCAAGGCATCATCAAAGATATAAAATGCAGACCCGTACAGAAAAACAGGGAAAACAAATTGGATTGATGAATACCTAGTAGTGCTCCTTCGGCCTTAGACCCGCACTGAGTTTCTTGCTTCATTGGAGTACCTGCCTAATGCATGCAGACAATGAAATCAGCTATATTGCCATCTCCCGCCCAGTACTGAAGTTTTCCCGCATATTACCTATGCTCATTTGCCCGCATTTTTTCCCCTTTGCATGAAATCGCCACATAGCTGGAATATGCAAAAAAACATTAATTAAAAAATGTTATATTAAAGGGACGTGTCACATTTTAGGAAGGGTATTAGAGACAAAAGTATAAGAGTGTATTAATTAGAGACAAAAATATATTTTTGTCTCTAATTAATGTCTCAATACACCCCCCCTTGTAGTAGTGGGAGTTCGGGAGGTGGAATCCGGGAACTCGGGAATTCAGCTCGGGAGCTACACCTTTACGAAGGTCACGAAGCAGCTTGATGGAGCCCTACCTTATCATAGCATTGCTTTCAAAGTGAAAGTGTTTGAAGATAGCGTAGTTCTATTTTGTTAGATTGTTTGTTTTTGCTTTATGTAGAATAAGTCTTAAGAGGGGGTATGAGAATATAAGACTTATTTATAAGGTGCCTAACTACAAGTTGGTTGTAACCGGTTGTAACTACATCAACCGTTTTGTAACTATTTCTTTTATAATAAATAGATGGACACACAGTCTCAAATGTGTGCAATCGACTTCTCTTTATTTCTTCCTTGTATACATCTTCTAACATTCCCTATAATTTTTATTCGATAAGTAAAGAATCATCGCCTCATACTTGAAATAAGACTTAAGAATTGAACCCATGACACGAATCACCTAAAATGAAGGTAGAAGCCGTTTAATAATTTTAAAAATGTCATTAAATAACTTAATAAATTCACTATATTTAATTTAGTATCATAAAAACAAATTTTGTTTAATTAAACATTGACATACATAAAAAAAAAAAAAAACCAAAAGCTTTGGCATCAAATAACTAGATAATTAAACTTTTAACTTGTTTAGGGAATCAAAGGTTGTGGCATCTAATACAGCCATATTCATATTTTAAAATATGCATGATATAACTCAATTTAAATCATAAAAATGTGTTTCCCTGGTATCCAAAAATTTAGAAACTGCGATTTTATGGATCTCACGAGCAAATGCTTATGGATCTCATGGGCAAAATATGTACCCATTGGAACAAAGAATGCCCTCTATTTGTTTCCATTAGTGTTGCTGCTACTAAAGATTTTACTAAATCTAATTTTGCTTGACTTCTGTTCATGACCTAACCAATGCTACATGTGGACTCCAATGGCGTCCAGATACACTCCACTCCTTCCATGGAATCCAACTATCTTCCCTCCACTTTGTGCAGACGTGAAGAATTTACCCAACTCTTCGCCAAATGGCCCATACTTCCCCCTGCTAGAATAGAATGTTAAAGACCTTATAACTTTGGGATCTCCTTCCTGCCTATGACGACTGTAATATCCACTCACACATGTCAGCACCTCATTTGGATAATCAAATTTTATCTGCAAAACAATGAAAAGCACAGTCAGTTTAAACTGGTTTTGATGAAAAATATATATCAATAAAAATGGGATTGCAGTTATTGTTACTCTATTAGAAGTCTCTCCCCACTGCCTCCATGGCGCGTGGACCAAACAGATTGTCCATTTCTGTCATATTCAACTTGGATTGACTCTATAACTTCTTCTCTGATGATGATAATCTGTCTTATGCCAGAAAATACACCATCATCCCATGGTTTTCCTCCATCTCCTCCCCAGGGCCCTGGTCCTACAGGTACTGGCTCTCTAAGCACCCCATGAATCACCTGCATCCAAATTTTAAACACTTGTTATTTTGGATGCATTATGAAGCACCTGAATAATTTGTTAGTATGACTTTTGGCTGTTTGCCCTTTTTTCTATTGGTAAAGTTTTCGGAACTTGGGGAGTTATGAAGCCCCGGAGATAATGTCACAAATGAGGAGTTAGTAAAGTCTAATGACAAGGAAGACTCAAGCCTGAGACCAGCTAAATTAAGCCCGGGTTCCTTACCACTTGAATACTGATTAGGGGTCAGCTCAATGTGCGTAATAGCTATATAGATCTATAAATCACCCTTTACTCACAATACAAATACAAAAAGAATTTGTTAATGCATCTGTTTCTAAACTTGTTTCTCAGTGACACAGTTTTCGGATTATGTAGTGCATTATAAATCAATTTCCTATTACGCCTGTTTATAAACTCAAAAGCATAAAGAATTGTTCACCTGTTCAAATCTAGGTCCACCATCTGGAACCATTTTATTTGATCATTGCAAATTATTATTACTCTCCCAAGTTCCCTACCACTCGAACACAGCACACATGATACCACCAGTTAACACTGACTAGGGGTCAACTTGGTGTGCATAATAGTTATATAGATCTATAAAACACCCTCTGCTTACAATACAAACATGAAAAGAATTTGTTAGTATGGCTTTAGGCTGCTTGTTTTCTTGTCTTATTGGTAAAGTTTTTGGAACTCGAGGAAACTATGAAGCTCTTAGGAATAATGCCACAAATATGGAGTTAACTATTAATGACAAGGAAGACTCAAACCTGAGACCAGACAAGTAAAGTTCCGGTTCCTTACCACTGGAGCACAGCACACAGGGTACCACCAGTTAACACTGACC
This sequence comes from Taxus wallichiana var. yunnanensis, assembly GCA_018340775.1. Lineage (NCBI taxonomy): Eukaryota > Viridiplantae > Streptophyta > Pinopsida > Cupressales > Taxaceae > Taxus > Taxus wallichiana. The sequence goes on from CM031242.1 coordinate 890,493,504, forward strand.
AGAGGTCAACTTGATGTGCATGATAATTATATAAATCTATAAATCACCATTTCCTTACAATATAAAGACAAAAGAGGATTTGTTAGTATCTGTTTCTAACCCCGTTTCTTAATGGCAAAGCTTTCGGAGCATGTAGTGCGTTATAAATCAATTTCCTAGTAGGCCTGTTTATAAGCTCAAAAGCATAAGGAATTGTTCACCTGTTCAAATCGAGGTCCACCAGCTGGAACCATTTTATTTGACCATTGCAATTTATTACTGTCCACATAAGGAGAGGAAAATGATAAATTTCCTACATCATCCACTGGAAATGGCTTCCCAGCTGGATAAAGCCTATCAGCAACCTGACCTTCAAGGACGTGAACCCCAATTGCATCCACTGCCCATCCTTTCCTCCCATGGAATCCAACTATCATTCCTTCTGCAAGCTTTGAGTTGAAGAAAATACCCTGTTCATCTCCATAGGGTCCATGCTTTCCACGAGTTGTGTGAAATGTGAGAGATTTTATGGCAACTGGACCCATTAGCAGAACAGTGCCATAGTATCCAGTGATGTGGGTCAATATCTCAAAGGGGTAATCAAGTACTATCTGCGTGCAACCCAGCAATCAATAATGTTAGTCATACTTATGCGTGCAAGAATGATACAGAAATATAATATCAAAACATTGTTATCAAATATATCTAGCAATTCTATGAACCATACGAAACATACTCAGTTAAGAAGGCCTCAGAAAAGGTACACTAGAATATACAATGGTTAAGAAATACTGATTTTGTAAGATATATTTCTTTTTAATAAAAGTGCACTTTAGAATACAAGAAAAAACAATCAAAGAACCAATTACGTGACTTTAAATCATCGATCTATCAATTTGGAGAATGTTGACAGTTTTTCTATGGAAGGACTAGTTAAAGGGCACCCTAACAATGGAGTTGCTCACTTATAAGGAAATCACAAATTATATCATAGACAAATATTTGCATGGATTTATTTTATTGTGATCTTCATTCTTCATCCAATCTAACATTAAATAAACCTGCTTCATTTCATTTTTTTAATTTTTATTTTATTTTTTTGAGATATCCTATACCTCTGGCATCGATTGAACCATACCCATTTCCATCTTCATCTCAATAGTTATAATCCTAGCATCAAATCTACTTCTGGCAAATACTTTACCATATAACTTTTCACAATTTTTGTGAGTTCATAGCGAAACATATGTGAACGGTTTTCCACTTAAAGCCAAATAAGGATTGGTCATTAATTGTTTTGAAAGTAATATGCAAGATATGCAATGAGTCCTTACCTTATCAGTTTTGATACCACTTGAAGTTCCTCCATGTTTGTTTCCCCATATGGAATGGCCATTTCTGTCATACTGAACCTTGATAGAAGCAATGCCTGCACCTCGAGTTAAAACTATCTGCCTAACACCAGTGTAATTTCCATCGTCGAAGATACTTCCACCATTACCACCCCAAGGCCCATACACCACTGATGATCCTACTGCACTGTTTTTCTCTGAGATGCTGTATACTGGTGATAACTGTATAGCCCCACAGTAATTTCTGTATAAGAACACAGAAAACATAAGTAATGAATGAATTTAGAAAAGTATTCAATCCCATACCTTTGTGCTCGTGCTCTCTTCTAGACCTCTGGTATTGAAGGAAGGTGTAACAGTGTTTAATGAAACTGGTGAAATACTATTCAATCTGGAGCAATGAAGCTTCACATTATCTGTGCTATCTCCAAGTGCAAGAAGTATGTTATATGTTTTGTTTGGATTCTCATCTAATGGTCTCATGCTGTCAGAGCGCATAAGCTGTGGACTTGCAGGAACAATGGTAAGATCACCAGGTTCTTCCACTGGGGAATATAAATGGGAAAGATAAACTCCAATTGAATCTAAATACCAACCACTCTGACCATGAAATCCTACTATCTTGCCTCCTGCCATGGGGAATGAAAAGTATGCCCCGTGTTGCACTCCATACGGTCCATATTTCTTAGATTTGCTCTCAAATGTCAGTGACCTTATTACAGATGGGGAACCGTGTGAAATGGAACCATAATGCCCACTCATTGAAGTGAGTATCTCTTTGGGATAATCCAGCTCAATCTGCTCATTAGCACAACATCCATCAATTGAATATATTGAACGATCGATCACTCGGAATAAAATGAAATTAAATATAAGCTGCAATGGGTATAGATAACTCAGACTAAATGTTACATATGTTATAGATAACTCAGACTAAATGTTACATATGTTTTAGAGGTTGACTGGTTAACCAACCAATAATAAATCTTTTCAAAAAGTGGTACACAACTCATTGATTGGTTGACCAATCAACCTTGCAAATACTCTATAAATAGGCTCTTACTATTCATATTGATTTGTTCCAACTTGCAATTGTCTTATAATATTTCTTTCTCTATAATGTATCAATTTAAACAAAAACTACCATCTGTCGAGATTTTCTTTTTGAGTCTAGTTAAGATTGCCTTATCAGTTTTGTTTCCTCCATTTCCACCATGCCTGTCAGACCAAACAGCAATTCCATCTCTGTCATATTCGATCTTAATAGAATCTATGGCAGATGCATGGAATAGTATTATCTGCCTAATCCCTGTGTACGCTCCATCATCCCATTGAGTTCCACCGCTGCCTCCCCATGGCCCAACTGAGAGGGGCTTATGGCTCTGCAGAAAGAATAAGAAACCACCTTTAAACATTACCTACGAGAAGCAATTTAAAGATCAATCTATATAAGCATGAATTTTTAACAAGGCCTATATTTAACAAGAAATGCATCATTTTCTGAAAATCGAATCTGCAAAAAATAATGAGAAAACATGCATTGTCACTGTAGGCTTCTGTAACTCTGAGAGGGCCAAAAGGTGTTATTAAAATCATTTGAATATTAAAATTTTCCCTTAAAGTAACCACACACTATATGCTGAAAAATTGAAACACTTTAATAACTCAAGGGGAAAAAGTTAAAACTATAATTCTTCTCATCTTCTAGCAAACATTAAATAACATAATATGTTTTTAGTAATAATTATAAGGCAAGTAGATTCATTTAGTATACTTATCCTTCCCACTAGATCAAATGCTTATAGTAATTGCATACTGAGTGGATCCTCTTGTCTTATATATAAATATTATTATAATAATGATTATTCATAATAATAATCTTGAATTAACTTAAACACCAATAAAACTTCTACCAAAATTAATAATCTTGCTGGTGAAAGCCTTCAACTTAATATAATACAATATACTGATTATATATTTTAAATTTAATATAATACAATATACTGATTATATATTTTAAATTTAATATAATACACTCTCAGATGGTATTCGGTCTGAAGTAAAAATTATTATATGAAAAAGAAATTGGGCAGAAGTTGTTTGCAGTAGGGTGCAGGAAAGATCATATCTACTTTTTAAAACAATAAAAAAGCCCAAAAGTCCTACAGCATTGAAATGAGAGCAATAATTAATCTACTCACCATGGCTTCTATCCTCAGTCAATCGTCAATTAACTCTTTCTGTAACTGACTAACTCAAGCCATAATTCTTGCACACAAACTAAGTTCATCAGCAAATTTATAGCTCTTACACTCCAAAACAAACAAAACAACAAATAAAAAACCAAAAGAATCTGAAGTGATTCTGGTTCTACCCTTGTTGCAACCTTTGCTCTTTTAAATGAGTAGTGAAGAATAAAAATTATATGGTGCAGTACTTTTCATTGAAAAAACGTATTCAGATGGAACTATCAAGCGAATGAACGAACGACATTGTCCATTGGAGAGACAATAAAACAATCCAAGAACATCTCACGGTTGTAAAGCTCTTCATGGTATAATGTTCCAGCAAAAACCCACTATAGTCAAAAAGAAAATTATTCTTATTCTAAAATAACGCGAGGAATCTCATAAAGCTTGTTCTTCATGCACCATGATCTCTTTTTTATTTTTCTATCTTAAAATGTACGATTTGAAAGTTTTAAAGCTTGTTCTTCATACACTATCCGGTTCAATAAAATCTAGAATATTTTTTTAAAATCTGAAAGCAATGACTGCTACAATTGATATACAATGAAATACAGATGCTAGGCAATTTATTTGATTTATTTTATGAAAGAAAATAGAAGAGATAGGGCACTTACCTTGATTTCGCTTATCCCGAAGTGTGTCTAGACTGGATAATGTGATAGAACATAAACACAAACTGTCACAATCCCACTCAGAAAAAACGCATAGGTGCTCAAAACTCCGGACACGGGTGCCTAGATAGGGTGTCGTAGACTGTAAAAAGGCTCGGGATCTCGGTTCGACATTGTTTTTGGGGTTTTGCACTTGTTCACCACTGATTGCCTAAAAGTCACACTTTGACTACGGGAATCCCTGTAATGCAACACAAATATCCTCCTGCAAAACCCTCAAAAAGACATCAAATCCTAAAAAGAAAGATGCAAAATGAGGGTTTGGACTGTCCTCAGTTGTCAACTAGTGAACTTACGACTGAGTGTTGCACTACATCTCAGACCCAATGTAATTCTATGTGATTGTGTGTGCAATAGTGCTCCTAAGTTGCCCTTGCACCGATGATGCCAAGATAGCGGGCAAAGTAGCTAGATAGATGCAAATGTGTGGGATGGAAAAATGAACTTCCCCTTCCTATGTAGTGTGTATGTAGAGTAATGCACCCAAATGTAGTCCCTTGAGATATGTAGATAGATAGCCCTTGATAAGAATTGTCCGCCATTATAATGGTATGTATGTTGTGTTTATATAGGGATCTCTTGCTTGAATTTCGACACTAATGACCCGACATGTCGACTAGTACCTCGAGATATGAGTGGGAAAACTAAAAATATTGACCTCAAATGTCAAAAATAAGATCAAAAATAAAGAGGACATAGGCGCCCAAGATGGACAAGAGCGCTGGCGCTAGTGTCCAGAGACAACTAACGATAAACATGCAAAGACTGAGAGACAGGGATCCATGTGACCTAACCAGAACTGAGTGTATGAGTGACAAGTGTGAAATATAAAACAATAGAAACAAGCAAGACAAATAAAACAGACTAGATAATGGGCCATCAATGAATACTTTTCTTATGCAAGATCCATATATAAAACAACATACTTGGTGGTATGATAAATAGTAGTAAGTGTGTAATTTTGTGTCTACATTTGCCCCCTTTATGTTATTTGAATGAAATTCAAGTAGTGTAAAGGAAGTAAGGAACATACCTGAGAAGAGTCTAGAGAAGCCCTATTGTGGAAGTACGCGCAGATGTTGTAGAAGTACGTGTAGAATAAGAACATATAGCGTGGTAAACCATGGATTGGCATGTCGATCCATGTGGCGTAAAGAGAGATGGTGAACCATTATGAGGAGCACTAAGCAAGATTGATGATTTCAATTTTGAGTGATTGGAGATTTTGATATTGTCATTGATGGATATTTGTTAGGGGTAGGGAGTGATCAGTTCCCAACTTGATTTTGTGTGAGAAAATCGAGGATTTGGGTGTCCTGCCACCAGAGGAAGAGTATAGGGAGAGAGGTCTAGTTTTACCCTCTAACTTTAACTACATCCCCAAAAATTTTAGCCACTACAGACAGACAAAAGACCAAATTTGTTCATTTCAATACTTTTCGATCAAATGTGAATAACCCATATAGGAGCAGTATAGGAAAGGCAATGACATCTCATTACCCCCACTCCAAGGGTGTCGTGATATGTATGAGATGACTTCCATGTTAGGTCATATGGAAGCAATAGAAAATGTGAAGGTAACTTCCCATGTTAGGTCATTTGGGAAAGTGGTGATGTAGCATCCAAGCTAGGTTATCTTAGAGTAAAAATGCACTATGTTGTGTCAATTGATCGATGTAGTTTTGAATACTTGTGTTGTTGAGATGTGTTTGATTGATTACTCATGGAGATATTTTACGCTTGTTTCCTAGATTAGGTCATTAGAGGGGAATTGGTAGAAAATGGTGTGAAATGTTGCATGATGTACGAGCAAAATTTTGATAATGTCGAATTAGAAATGTAGAATGATTGCATAACAATGTGAGGGGAATTATAGGATGACCCCGATTGTATCCCCCCTTTTGGCGAAAGGGAGAGTGATGATGAGAATGAACACTGAGCCAAAATTTAACATAAATACATGTTCGATGCACAATATAGTAGATGTTGTAAAGTTGAGTGTATATTGAGTATTGAGTTGAATCTATGTCAAGGAGGAACATAGTGTTGATAAGATGGTTTTGATATGATAGTACGTGGAGTTACGAAGAAGATAAAGACGAAAGAAGACAAGAATCGAAGTAGTTATGCTCAAGATATGATTGAAATCATGTGATGTGTATTAGTTGAGAGAATAAGCGTGAATAGTGACTATAGCGAGGTAGGCAATGGAGAATTACTATAAATAGTAATAGGAAAAGTGAATAGGTATTTCATTTGATCATTGTGCAAGTGTGATTTTGAGCTCTGGGTGTGTGAAGATTCCGTAAGTGAGAGCACCGTGATTGAGTTGATTTGAGATGGTGGCAATAGTTCTGGCGTCATGTACGATAGTTGAGCTAGTATGTGTGATTTTTTTTTAAAAATTGTAATGAATTGGGGTGTTTTTGTGAATTTTTGTAAAGTTTTGGTTTTTAATTTTCTTGGCGTTTCGACCTGGGCAAGAGTGACAAATGCATTAATGACCTTTAAGACACTAATTCCTAGGAATGGGCGCTAATGACATCCGTCGGGGCACCCGAGTCCCGCTTCAGCGCTGGCAAGCCGGAAGGCTAGGGTTGAGCCCAGTGTTGTAAATGTGAAAATAGATGTTTGTTGATGTTATTGGTGTTTTACATGTATATGATGTATTGATGTCATTTTTGTTGTTGTTTTGCCTTGTGCATAGAGATATGTGGTGGTCACCACTTGAGTACATTGCTGGGATTAGGATTGTCAGATGATGAATGGGATGTTCTAGACTATGTCGGCTTATGGCACATAGAAAAAATGGGGGATGTACCCCATAATATGCTGATGGTTACTTGCATTGTGTGAGATATGGCATGAAAATACGTGCACATTTTGGTTGCTTATGGGAGAGATGGTAGTGACTTTGGAGGATGTATATCACATACTGCGATTGCCTATTATCAATGAGAGGGTATAGGTGATGGTCATAGAGGATGCACAAAGACAGATGAGGGTCGTTAGACGATAATTTATAGGGACCCAAGTGCATACTGAGGTCCATATCAATCTTGATGTTATACTGAGGTCAATGGTTCAGTGATTGCGTAAATTTAAAGTGGTTGTGATTGCTTCTTCAGTTGTCATTAAGGGTGGTGGTGTGGGCATCTTGTATAATATGCATGATATTTATTGTTGTATAGAGGAGGATGGGACGAGATATGCTTGGGCATGATGTGTATTAGCCCATTTATACATGGATTTGTATATATTCATGCAGGAGGAGCATGGGGGTGGGCTAGGAGCCACCACTTTGTTGCATGTGTGGGTGTACGAGCATATTGTGATATTGAGGCTGCTTAGTGGGCCATGTGGAGAGTGGGCTAGACCTAGTATATTTTTGAGTGGTGGGTAGGCATGTGGGGTAGGAAGATGGATACTGATACATATAGATCTATGTTGGATCACATGGGGCCAAGGGTCATATCGAGACTATGGAGGATGGCTAGAGGATGTAGTGGAGTTGCGATGTATATGACACACTATGTGGTTGGAGGACAGTTTCCTAGGGTTGTGGAGCTATTTCAAGGAGAGTGTGTATCACGATAGTTTGGCATGGCCCAGGATGTGCCCCCTAGAGCCATATATATGGGTGAGAGCCACAAGGGTACCGAGGAGAGAGGTAGTGATACTAGGGCCCACAGCGGCATAGCTAATACCCCTGGGCCGAGAGGATTCAAATGCATCCATAGAGTTAATACGGTGGATGATGTGGGTTGACAGAGGATTGTAGTGCATGGTGGGAGGCGCGACTGATGGGTGATACTATATTCCATAGTTTTAGATGTGGATGGAGCAAAGCCCGGTAGTAGTAGTAGGGGACATGCACCGCCTCGGTGGTGATGATGTGGTGGCGGAGAGCATAGTGTGAGTATATGTGTATTGATAGTTGTGGATTGTTACTTATTTATTTGATTGTGTCGTATCTTGCGTGTGAACTAATGTGATGTTTTGGATGGTTCAGTAAGGATGTTTATTGGTTGTTGATTATAGATACTTCAATCCGCACATTAACATGGAATGTGCCCACCGACATTCTCATTGGAGGTGGGATGTTAGAGCGAGTAGATTCCATTGTGGGTGAGCATGCCCATTTGTTTGAGCTAGTGGCGATAGTGGCGGCTACTTTTACATTGTTATTGAGCAAGAGGGATGAGGCACGAGAGGAGATGCAACAAGCTAGGGAGGTTAAGGGTGAAGTTCCCCTTGCACATGATGTATTTTCTAGGTTTTTGGAGCTACATGGTTGATTTACGAAGAATTCGATCGAGTGTACACTATTACGTAGGTAGGTAGAGAGGTACATGGGCTGTGACCACCGGCACAAATTGAGCAAATGAAGCATCTAGTTCTAGAGCTCCCATAGTTATAGATAGTGATAGTGATGATGAGATATGATGTATATGTATGTAGGGGCTTGCCCCCAATGATTGTACTATGTAACTCTTGATATTTTGATGATATATAGAGATGGATGATTGTCATTATTGTATCATGTTGATGTGTTGAATGGATACATGATGTGTTGAGCATTGTTTGTATGTGTTGATTTGCATTGTGTAGTTGTTAATGTTGACTAATGGATAATGATGTTTAATTTGGTCATAGATAGATAAGTGATGAGATAGTGTATGTGATAATAGATAGTGTATGAAATATATATAGTGTGATTGCACCATGTGATAGATAAATGATGCAAAATTATATTGTATGTATGAATAGAGATGTGATGAATGGTAAAGTATGTATAAAATGAATGATGTAAGAGAGTATGTGAATGAGATGATCGTAAAAGTGTACTTAAGCGCGTGTTAGTATGATGAAGAGGGGGAAGAATAGTGATGCCCCCCAATGTGTGAATGATGAGGTTCATTTATATAAGACCCCTCAACAATCAATAATGAACCATAAAGCAAGAGTGTGTCATTGGGAAATGATTCGATAGTGTATGCTAGATAAATAGATCAATGAAACGTGTAGTGCAAGATATAGAGAAATTTTCTTATTATAACAGATCCCTCGATAGTCATGTAAGAACCATGAGAACACGAGTGCGTCATCGGGAGGGTAAGGTGATAAAATCACCTACCAAAGACCAAGCGGGTGTGGAGCGGTGGAAGCATGTGGAGTGTAAGTAGCGTGAGTGTATGAACCAAACTGAATGCCATATGAGATGGTGCTAATGATGGGCGGTGCAAAAGCAGTGGAAAGGATAGATGTTGACGGATTAAGCATCCAATGTGTAGTAGGAGTCTTGCATGTGGATGAGATGGTGCAATGATGGATGGATGAGATGGAGATCATGCATGAATAATAACCTATAGTGGCGGATAAATAGTGACCTTAGGAGCAGGTGTAGGAGATAAGTGAACTGAACTAGATGCACGCTTACATGGAATTGGAGACATAGACTACTCATGAGAGCAAGAGCCAAAGGAAATGACACCCTTGTCTTATAATTGTTGTAATCAATCATGAAGGGCACAACCGTAACGCCACAAATTTGACACACAAATACAACAAGTAAAAATACCGAAATAATTTTTTTTTACTTACATTGCTTGATACATGACAACACAAGGGATTTCTTAGGACAACACATAACACATGAGATGCTTGCACAAACATTATCCCACATAGATAACATGAAAAATACATGATGCACATCTAGGCCACCTTTCCCCAAATGACAAGGCACAACATAAAATTTCAACTATAATATAAACTCTCATATAGGCACCATCCATGACACAACACTTTCCCATTTTACATATTTATTACAGTCATATTTCGTTATTGACCTTAATTATTTGAAAAGAACTTATCATGTGGTCCTTCATTCTTCTTTAAACTAGACTACATTATCTTTATTTTGCTTAACATTTTACTTGTAATGATTCCATCTAATTTTGCTTGTTTCCCTTATCGCAAAAGAATGATGTAGCCTGATTGTTGAAAGGAACATATGTACACACATAAGGCTACTAGTGTTTGTTCTAAGGATTTTTTTCTAAAGGCATGCTTCTTGGCTTTACAATTAATCTTAGTTGCAACGAGGGAGGTTCACATGACATAAAGGAATTTTATTAGTTCAAGAGTAAATAGACTATGTGTTCCTTTCATAATAGCATTTGATCACTAGGGTTACACTATTTTTCTTTTAAGTTATTACAACTAGCCGTATATTCTATCTACTTCCCTTAGATACTTAGTTTGCATTGATCAAGATACACAGAGAGGATTTGCCTCGAGTCAAAAGGGTCAAGCCTCAAATTCCATTTCTTTAATTTTAATCATTTAATATTATTGTTTAAACCGCATTGAAGAGGTGGTGATTATATTCAGCCCTTACGTATTGAAAGTTTCCCCATTTACTAGGTTGAAAGATCACTAATGAGGCATCATTTTATTTTTATTTATTATAAAAATCATCTTAGTTGTCTTAGAATGTTGACATCATTCAAGTGTATGCGACATTTAACAATAGTTCCAAAATCACCTCTCATGTCCTTGTAACCCTTACGTCATTACGTTGACTTCATAATGACTTATTTTTAGAACAACTAAGGTTCATGTACTATTTTTCCTTTACTTAATCACCAAGATCCTAAGAAGTATGATTGCACTATTAACCAAGTTTGAATTATTACTAGGCAATTTAAGTATTAGATGCGTATTACAAGGTGACATGCAATTATACTTTTATACACCCTATGATCTTCTAGCAAACTACCCTTATCACTGGAAAAAATATACTAATGTGTAATTCAACCTAATTCTCAAAAGAGGTCCACTTTTGACTAATTTCCATTATCACCTAAAAGGGATTACACCATACCAATAGGAAAAACTAGATAAAATAATTATGCCTACCTTGTAGCTTATGCACAACTAGAGGGACTCCTACCAAGATAACACCCCTATTTGTGAAGAGAAAGGGATTCAAACTCACAGGTTTCATACATAGGTATCTCATGACGTGGGTTCCACTCATGTTCCAAACCCTCATTTCATAAGTACATAACATGCTTAATGTTAATTCTATGGGATGAATCATGAGTTTTAATTTACATTAGGTTCAACACCTTGTTAGGACCAAGTTTAGAGGTTTATACTAGGTACGAGATTCACAAAGCGAAACACAAGGGTACAACACATCATCACGAGGTTCTATCAAAGCACGACACCTGAGAGTAGAACTATTAGATGGTAAACACTAACACCCATACTTAGGATGGTCATGGTCAGAGTGGGGATCACTTAATATGGAAGAAGTCTCAAGTTGTTCTCAACTGTATAGTGTTAAAGCTCACCTACTAGTCATGCAATAATGAGGGAAGATGAAGAATTGAAGGTGTTTAAAGAACAATTTCGTTTTAATTTATAAAGAGATACTTATTCCTTCCATTCATGATGTAATTTTTCACAACATAGCTATAAATGAATTCAACAAGAACATTAAGTAATTAATGGGATACCTCTTAAAACTTGATAACAAGGAACAATTACAAGTTTATTTAAACTACATACACGACAAGGACAATATGTTATTTGAAAGCAATAGAAAGATGAAACTTTACTGTAAACATAACAATACATATTTTTTTCATTATCATATATAAATTACAATAATACACAATGAATTACAGCCACGCCATTTCACCATCTTATTGCGCCTGGCAAAACCATGTGAGCATGAGTCAACAAAAAATCGTTGGCATGGCATCCACCTAAATCCAGTATAATTATCATCTTTAGTTTTCCATTTACATAATAATAATAATGCACACGCAACAAGAGAGGGTTAGGTACATATATTCATTTCATTTCATTTTATTTCCTAAGGAGAGAGAAAGAGATAGGGAAGAGAGTGAATAGAGAGAAACACTATTTTTCCAAAAGTTACATTTCACACAACAAGCCACAAGAGAGAGTTTCATATAGTTATTTATAAGTTTCAATAAGTTTTCATGATGGTTTATTGTCTTGACTAAGGTCATACGGCCTTATTTTACATTTTCCTACTAGTTGCGAAAACGTCAAATTTTGGCTCGGAGGCTAAAGAACCACAATCTAAAAATGTATTACAGTGGACAAATGTATAACGGTTAAGTTCCTTCGTGTACTTCTATATACCAATAATTTACATCATCTTCTGGAAATCGGAATCGGCAAATGGTCTACCATTTGCAGTTAGTTTTTCGGGGCCATCGATCGTAATTGGCCTAGTTACAAACGACCAAAATTTTAGATCGAGGGCTTAGAAAACCACGTCCAAAACTAACGTTCAATGGATGAATGCACAATGGGAAATTTCCTACAAGTTCCCCTATATATGGATAATTCACTAGAGTCAGAATTGAGAACTAGCAAACGGGTTACAAATGGCGATGGGTTTTCTGAGCCACCGGTCGTAATTGGTCCAGTTTGACCTAGTCAAACTGCGCCTAGAGGCCTACAAAACCCCTTTTCCAAATTAGATAGAAACCTGTATTCCCCAAACTGAATGTTGTAAGAAATTTTCTAGTAGAAATACTAGAGGTTTACAAAGGCGGAAAAGTGTTCCTTCACTCAGGGTCCAAACGGTGAGACAAAATGAAAACCAACTTTTCAATTTTAACAACTCCCTAAAAATGCAAAATGGGGTAGCATGGCTCCTAGAGGGGTGGCGAAGAGATAAAAATGGTCAATTGAGGTCGATCTAATGCTTGATGTGACTCTCCACATAACAAGGAACACATACGATGCTTGACATCTCTTTTATGGGGCTCAAAATGTTGTTTTGCAAGTCTCTGAATGTGGTGTTTTTCTAACTTTGCAAGTAAACGAAAAAGGTTGTGTTTAGTTGACGAATCATCTAACTCCCACTAGTAACCATGGACACAAGCACCTATTTCTAATACTCTGGGTTAGCAACGTATAAGATTGTGGTAGCGATCACGGTTGATGGTCAAGGTGTAAATTGGTTACATAATTCACACGGTGGAGTTTTGTTGTTTTACACTATCTAAGGTTGGTTAAATATCCAATTGTATGATTATCCAATGGTTTACTATTTCTATTAAATTGCAAATGAAGAACAAAAATACAAAAATTATAAAGGATGAAGGTAAAGGATACCATGCCTGGAATTAATTGGCGAACACAGTTGTGGAATTTTGCATTGCATGGGTTAAGTGTATGTTGACATATGAAATTCTCTTTCCTTTTCTAGCCTTCTCTTTGAGCCCATCTTGCATACTTATGAGTCCATTAAAGAACATATCTTTGATACATTCCAATGAACTGTTTAAGTTCCTTGACCACGCTTCCTAGTGATTAACGGAGTCACCAATTTCTCTGACATTTTGTCATGCAACTTTCCTGTGCTAAAAGAAGGTAAAGGAAGATTCTAAACACAACACAGCTGGAAGTAACAAGAAAGGTGGACTGATAGGGGCTGAACGCTACATGGATCCATTACATGAGAAAGGTTAATGCCTCTCAAGGATACCCGTGACCTCTAAAAATTACATATATCATATTCTATGAGAAGAGTTCATGTTCGGTCATTTGATCAAAACTTACAAGCGTCCACTAATTTTCTATTTTTCACACCACCATGGAAGGGTATATTGCAAGGGTATTGTGTGGCCTATCATAATTTCTCATATAATGTGGGGTTAACCCGCTTACCCTCTACACTGGATTTCCTGGAACTGCAGTTCTATAACAGCTGCAGGTATGTAGAATAGTTGATAGTGGGACAATGTGTAGCAGTCATCACCCAAGGGACCCCTCTCAACAAAGCTTCTCTTCATACTAATATGATATTGAGACTGGACGTGCGCATTCCTATAGTCAAAATAGTCCATAAGACCACACATCTATGAGGCCTTTTGTCAAATAGTCTAAGTGCCTTGCGTATTCTTTACATCCATGTCCACCAGAACACTTGTAATCATGACTTTTAACAAGGATCCCCTTGTATTAAACTTTGTTGGTTGTCCACACCCTATTCTATGGCTCCACTTAGCATAGGGAATAATGAAAGAGACAAAACTTGCAGAGGTATACATGGGGCGGTAGGAGAGGAAATTTCAATGTCTTAAACAATGTAACAACTACTTGCAATAAAAGATAAAGAGCAGGAAAGAAGGAAATGTTGCAAAGGTTGCAGTCCAAGTAGCACAAGTACTCAGAAGCAGAAGGAGCCAAGGCAATTGGTTGGAATTTACTCCCAGTGAACTGCCTCTTAGTCCTCAATCTTCTTCTTCCCACAACAAACAGACTAGCGACACAAAGTAGATCGTCTCAGATCCAAATGAACCCACTTCAAAATAGATGCAGATCCAGATAAATCAATTTGTGTATAGTGAATTGAGGAGATATTAGAGTTACAGATTTATCTCCCTTTGCAGATTAAAAGAACCCATAATGGGACTGATTTTAGGCGGCTATTAGTAGAGTTCCTTTTGGCACGAATCCCCTAATATTCTATTTATTTAATTATGTGAGTGCGCAGGCCTATACTTGCTGCCACCATTCAGTTAGTGATAAATTTTCAAATTTAACTTGGGTTGGTCATGGTTAATAGCTGGAGGTCATCAATAAAGTGCTTGTATTATTCAGCAAGGAAAATGACATATCTGAATGGCATCCAGGATGTGTCTCTCTCCATTACATTCCTCGAGCCCCAAAAGTCCCAACTTTCCCCCACCAACACATGACTAGAAAATCACATCTTATTAAATTATTTTAATATTTCTCTAGTCGTTGACAACTGATTAGGAGGGGCACTACAACAACATTCATTGTCACAATGGCCATTGATATGACTATAGTTGTAATAAGGTTGAACATGTTGTCGTTGAGAGTGGATGATGTTGATTAGAAGAGCGAATCAAAATCTTACCAAGAAAATCATGCAGCACATCATGATGCCTAGTGTCATCAGAAAAGTATAATGGCTCTCGTGGAGGAGATGGAGAAGTCTTAGGAGGATACCAATGCGGTGGAGGAGATGAGGGATGCTTATATAATTTATGAGACTCGATCTTTCTTGTGGGGTGGAGGAGATGGAGATCTAGGAGGACATTGAACAGATGGAAGAGGAGAAGAACTAGATGATGCAACAGTAGCAGAAACAATAGGAGGATATATGAGATGTGTAGCAATGAGATCCTATTCTAAATCGATGACCTTGCAAACTAAAGAGTGTGAATGATTCACATGTATCATATTACAATCATTGCTTTAAATAAGGAATCAAGCCACAACAAAAGATGAATTTTTTTCTAAATCAATGGGCTGAAAGAATAACTAATGCATGCAAGCATTGAAACGCAAAATGTAATCAATAATAGGTTTTTTCTTGCCTTGATGTAAGCCAGGTAAGCGATCGTGTGTGACTCGAGGGCCATTGTTAAGTATAAATCGTTAAATAAAGGCCTCTTCCATCTCATAATAATTACTAATAAAGCCAAAGTGTATATGTGTGTACCATTGAAGAGAATCATCAGTAAGACTATGGTGAAAAGTTTATAGCAATAATCTATCATTGAAGTATGAAGCCATAGCTAGATGATAATGTTTGAGATACAAATATGGATTTCCAGTACCATGAAAGCATGAAAATGTAGGCATAATGAAATCCTTAGGGAATTCTGAATTTTGAATCTTTTTCAGAATAGGATTGTCATGTAAAGAATTATTATCGATAGAAGCATAATAGGCCTTACTTTCAAGAGTGAGAGATTGGACCTAATATTGTAATTGGCCAACATGCATGAGTGATAAGATATCATGTGAAGGAATGATAGAATATGTGGATGGTGTATTAAGTGGTTGAAGCTTTCCATTATGAGTGATCATGGGGATGTTAATAGAAGAAGTGGAAGATGTCGATGTTAAGGGCACACTTGATGTAGGTGTTGAAGAAATAATAGGTAGTGAAGAACATGGAGTGTCAATAGGAACAATAGTAATAAGATCGATGTAGTCTCTATTATCACCACCTATTTCAAAACCAATCCTAAGCGCACCAAAGATATCACCCAGTCTTAGCACGGAAGCTCACGATGTGCGCATAGGTGTCGATTCCCTCCTTTATGTGAGCCTCATGAGAACGTTCCTTCTTAACACAAGGATGTAATATAACCAGAAAAAGTGCATTCATTCATGGAATTCAATATGTAAACACTAACTCCTAGCCTAAATGCATTGTAAACATGGATTAACATGATCAGCTAAAGGAAAGTAGAATCAACCCATGAGCATCATCAAGAAAACCCGTAACACACACATGAACACAAAGGAAAAATACATAGATCAAGATCCATTACCAGAGGGTTACAAAATAACTTCATTATATTCAGAAGCCAGAATATGGTAGCCAATATTGCATCAAGAGAGTTCCATTGTTTTTATTTTAATGTTCATACTAGCAGAGCTTTCTTTACATCACAGAGCTTGCCATTACATTTTTTTACCCATACCCTCACTTCCTATCTCTCTATATTTCCTTATCTAGAAAGACCCTCTATATCAAGCATTAGAAGGAATCTTCTCCTAACCGTCCATCATCATCTGCGAAAGCCTGCAGGAATCTTCTTATGATTGCTCTACCACTACCTAGGAATATGCCGATGTTGCCATGTGTTCCCTCAATTGAGTGTCTTTAGCATGCATGTGTCAGCTAATCCTTAACAATATCGACTCTGTATCCTCTCATGATAACCATAATGATGCCCTAGAATATCCTTTTCTTGAATCGCAAGTCTTCATAGCTTATCCACATATGTATCTAGTCATTTTTCCGTTTACTCCCTATGCATGTCTTTTTCCTGTTGTCCAAAACTCACTAAGTCCTAACTCCATCCTACCCTAGTGCGATCCTTTGCACCTCTCCAAGGAATACTTATGTGCGTGCCTCCGTGCCCTATTTCTTCATGCCACAAGGCTTCGTGCCTTATGTACTTAATTACTTTTTAGGGGCCCAACATCACCCCACACTAAACTATTTTCCATCCCGACAAACCTCCGCACTTTCCGAACAAAAATTATGTTAACTGGAATACTGCTGAAAAGAATAAAGAATAGAGGTTGGGAGAGAAACTGAATAAATAATTTGAGGAATGGGGGGGATGCTATGTGACCAATTGGAGGATTTCGAGGAACTCCGCATCTATCTCATCCTTCAATTTTTCCTAGGCCTTCAATTCTGATAAGGCCTTACCTAGCACTTCACCCAAGACATTTGGTACCTAGTCTAGGTTGATTTCTTCCACTTTTCCCCTCAAAGCATGTTAATGGCCACTCCTAGCTCCATGCAAACACCCTCAAACTCATCCATCCATTCAGTGATGGAGTCTTAAAGTTTGTTGATTCTAAAATATAGCTTTTCATGCTTTGTCTTGATCTTCTCCTTCTAGTTCGTGGTGTTAACAACCAACTGTGTGTGTTCTGCCTTGTTGGTGGGGATTGTATCCTATAACACTTTGAGGGATTACTCTTCCTCTATCACCCACATGTCGATGATTAGCTCAAATTTTCTATAGCTATTGAAGCCCCTATCTACTAGTATATTCACCTCCTTGAGTTGGGAGAGAAAATCTTCCAACTCCGTGATTCGGGATTCAATTGCGACCTTGTTTTCTTCTTTCTCCTTTATGAGATCTACAATTTTAGGGCATGTTCCATCCTTGATTTTAATGAGTAACATCCCCATGAGGTCCTCAAGGTACTCCATCTCATCCCCATAGTCGGTCCCCTGGCCTAGCTTACTAATGTCATACATTGCCCTGAATGTTCTACATGAGGGTGTCGGCTCTGTCGTACTCCTCCTTTTCCGCACTTACTTTCCCCTTAACCCCTGGCGTAACCTATTTAATTCCTTCTCCTTGATCTTTATTTTTTATCAAGGTCCGAAACAAGGCCCATATATCCAAACTGCACTAGATTACCTTTGGCAACATCTTTTTGGAATGCATTGCATGCCTTCTCATCTATTAGGTGGTTGGGATCCACCACTTTGTAAGTATGTCCTCCCTTATTCTTCAAGTGGAAGGTCTCAATCACATGATCATTGACCTCGAACTTAGGTTCTTTGGTGTGGAAGTGCATGCTCCGGTGATCGTCTTCCGGTCCTGGGCACACCCCCATCTTGATCCATTAAATCCCAACCATGCAACTTTTCTAGTGGGAGGGTGTCCTGGAATATTTTGCATAAGACCTTCGTGGGGTCATCCATGAATTCCATGTGTGGGGACACTGGCGTCCACTTATTCCTTGTATCCTTGTGCTTTTTCCTCTACTTCTTTTCCCCAAGGGTGAATCCCTTATCCTCCTTTATAGTAAAGGAGTCCCCCTTATCTCCCTTCAGGATGGATTTCTGCGGTGTAGTGGCTTCACGCATCAGACTCTTCTCAACCCCTACCAAATGCTCCTCTCCTTCTTCCCATGCCTTGCCTACATCTATGGCCTTTACCTCAGCCTCATGCCCCTCCAACTTTGCTTCCAATTCTGATTTGAAAGTGGTGGGGTCTTCTCCCTCTCCTTCCTCTGAGCCTGTTGTGGGGCTTGATGTGCCGAGTGTCTTTTGTTTCTTTTCTTCAGGTGCTTCCTTTTCTTCTTCCTCTTCTTCATGCCTTGGTAATGAGGTTTTGTGCCACCCTATTCTCAAGTGTTTGTGCCATTGCTACTATTCTAGTGCATGTACTACTTCCTCTTCCTTGAAGTGTCTAACTTCCATTCTTCTTCTTCTTCTTATTCTTCTTGTACTTCCTTCATGGTTTGAATTAACATCTCCCATGGCTTTGGAAAGGGAGAGTCTCAGAACCTCCACTTCAATCCCTTGATGTTTTTGGGGTACAATGCATCAATACCTTATGGACATACCCCTTGATGGTAACACTAACTTGTGGGTGTAAGTCCAGAAATTTGGCTCCAAAACCTCAACATAGACAGGTCGAGTGCCATATTTGTATGTGGCGTGCAACATGTGGACATCAACATCCACCTTATCTACATCAAAAATTAACTTATGCACGTCCTTGATTTGGTTGATGGCACATTTCATATATCTAGATGTGAATGCAAAGGGAGTTTGCACCATGGTCCCATCTCTCCTTTGGCCATCATAAACTTTGCTAGACAGAAATGTTGGGTAACGGAAAATGTTACCTTGTCCCCAAAAACTTGTGGTAACTCATGGGGGATGTGCCACTCATTCTCAAAATCCCCACATAAATGCTCAAACCATTTATTCATCTGAGCCTTATAAGCACTCAAGATGGTCCCATCGCAGGTGAACTTTATGAATTGTACCACAAGGGACGAGTGCACAAGGCGGGTGAACCCACATGTTCTCATATGGTCCATCTGGGACACCAATCTCCCAAAACATGATCAATAACAAGATGGATCCCAAAGTGATATTTTTCCCTCCTTGTTTTGTACTTGTGCCTCTTCGATGATGTCATTCACAATGAATTGGGAAAAGTTGTAGTGTTCCCTCTTGGATACCCTATAGGCCATGTACAAGAACCTCCAGTTAATGTCTTTCCACCTTTCGATGCACCCAATTTGCAGCTAATGAGTTGGGAGGTGACTCTCAATGTTGGGTCTAGGAGATCTACAATTACCTATGCCCCCCCCTTCTCATAGTTCATATTTTTCACCAACTCTTCAATCTTGGCCATGGCACATAAATCAAGCGCCATATCTTCTCCATTGTTCGTAGGCCTATAATTATTTGAATCAATTGGACTGTGATCCTCATTCTTCTTCCTACAAAGTAGAAGAAATATTTTTTCACCTAAACCATTAACCACCTAAAAGGTGGGGCGGGTTTGGCAAAGAAGGGAAGCTCCCATAGCTAAAAACCCCAGTCTTTTGCAGCACTTGTTTCACCGATTCGTTAACCTTAAGGTTTCTAATCTCATTCACCATCGAGGTGTGTTGATCAGTCAAACCCTAACACTTAGTGAATAAAATACAAAAGGTTCACATGGGAGAACAGAGCGCATTCAAAGGCACGGAAGAATAGGAGAGGATCGTGCACAGAAACAGAGACAGATTCAGGACTTAGCCATTTTCATGATGAGGATCTATTTTTGGAGATAGCGTGTGGAGCACACAAACCAATTGGAGACTTTTGCATCACACATTGGCTATTTTTGGATGATCAACTACGAAGCACTTTGTATGGATACAAGCTAAAGATAGAATGGTGAACTAATAGTTGACAAGGAGAGATCTATTGTTAGCATTCTTACATGTAAGCCTATTTTTGTAACAGCACATGGCTAATAATAGCATGTGACCTATTTTGGGATTAGATAAGCGGTGAAGGGAAAGTCCTGTCATCAGCAATCCGGCACTATGATAATTCTTCACCGGGAACTCCTCGTGCTATGATTATTTACTAATGCACAGCCTTTAGTTTGGTGGATGTAATCTAGAAACAAAACAACAACATAACACAAGAATACCATTGACTATGATAAGACAGAATGACGACAAATCTGAAATATCAAAATAAATTATAATATTAACATGAAACTGTTACAATCTCACCCATGAGATTCTTCAACAAGACTATGGGAGAAACTTTACAATTACACCTCTTGATGGCTTCTTCAACACACCTTTAACTGATGGCTTCCTTCGCACACTTCCTGCAATATTTCTCACTACTTCTTTCTATGCTAAATGAGGGGGGTGGCCTCTCTATTTATAGAACTTCCAGGCTTATCCATCCTATCTCTAAGATAGGATAAGAAATCCACTCTGACGAATCATATTTCATACCTTAACTCTTATCTGTACATGTAAGCTTATCCTTTAAGATAAGATAAACCTTATCATTTTACATGGGTTCCACATTTTTAGACTTTTTACAAATAAAATACACAAAATATTTATGACCTCACTCCTTGTCCTTATTACCAATATAATATTTCTAATTCCTAATCATGTAGACCCTACTTCTCTAATTACCCAAACTTTGACATTTTAACATTACCGGACCACTTACGACAAATATTTACTTTTTACAACATTCTTATTGTACTTTGACTTTTACCGTACTCCACATTATTGGTGGCACCGTACTGACGGTGCCGTTATCTTCTATCAGACGCTACTACTAATTACACTTAACAACATCCTATTCCTAATACATACATTAATGAAATAGAAATTTTGGAGGAAAATTTTAGTGTCGACATCTTCCCCCTTCCTAGCTTCTACTCCGTCCTCGGAGTAGACTATTCTGGTGCTTGGAAAATCTTCAACTTGTCATGGTTGACCCATTTCGTAATGGGAGTGCCATCCAATTCCTCCAATCAGTGCACGTACCATTTTCATGCACACTGCTTTATTTTGTAGGGCCCCATCCATTTTGGAAGAAATTTTCTGTCTTCTTTTTTGTATACGGAATCATATACTAGGACCAAGTCATTCACATGAAATGGAGACCATCGGATCTTTTGATCAAAGTATTCCTTCTGCTTCATTTTCTTCTTATGGCTTGTATCCTTTGTTATTTCCCTCATTTCCTCTAGCAAATGAAGATGTACCAACCTTTCTTTTACTGAATCACTTTCATCCATCCTTTCATTTTTCATAACTCTCACAGTGGGAATATCAAACTCAATAGGAAGAACTGGATCAATGTCATAGGCCAACTGAAATGGGGAGTATCCTGTTGCTTACTTTGATGTTGCCCTATATGCCCACAATGCTACATGAATCCTTTTATCCCATTTATGTACCTGCAAGGCTGCATCTTTGCTAGAATTTGACACAAAGACAAAATTTGTTCGTTCCACTGTCCATTTGTGCTTGGCTTGTATGTTGTTGCCTTCCCGTGCTTGATAGAAAACTTATTGACTAGGGCTTCTACCACCTCATTAATGAAGTGGCTTCCTTGATCATTACAATTTCTAATGGAAACCAAATCGGTGACAATGCGTTCATATATGAACCTTGCCACTTCATCCATGGAAGTTGTTTTCAATGGCCTAGCTTCAACCCACTTGGTTAAATAACTGTGGAAACTACAATATACTTATTTTGACGTGATGTAGTTGGAAGTGGACCTACAATGTCTATTCCCCATTTTTCAAAGGGGCAAGGGGAAGAATAGGACATAATGGAGTGATGAAGTCTTATGGTTACCATGTGTTTGACAAATATCACATGTCTTACAATAATTATAACAATCTTTAAAAAGAGTGGGCTAGTGATAACTGCATCCAAGATCCTTCTGCCGTAAGTTGTCCAGAGAAGTGCCCTCCACATGTACCATTGTGGAATTCTTCTAGCATATCCTTTCCTTGATCACGTCCAACTTCCCTCTTGTACTGTCCATTAGGTCCTATTCGAAATAATGCTCCATGTAGAATAGAATATGGACGATCGCTTTGAGTAATCTTTCTCTTAGTCTTTGCATTGGCACCATCAGGAAACTTGAATTCATTGAGATAATTCCAAATATCTATGTATTCACTAGGGATTGTGTCGAGGAGAACAATGCTACATCGGGAAAATCATCATCATCACAAGATGATCCTAAACCATCATAGGCTCGAGAGAGTGCATCTGCATTGACATGCTTCTTTCTGGCCTATCTATAATATCAAATTCAAATTCTTGTAGCAAAATTATCCATCTTGCTATCCTTCCGATGTGTTAGGCTTATTGACAATATATTTGAGCTCGATGATCCGTTACAACTATAAATTTCTACCCTAGCAAGTAATTTATATACTTCTTTACAAAGACAAAAATGATAGCTTGAGCCTCTTTTTGATTCTGCCATGATAGTTTACCTCAAGATCGCTCATTTGTCTCGCTCCCAAAGTAAATTGGATGTTCATTCCCATTTTCATCCTTTTGGCTCAAAGTACTACCTAGTGCTTGCATCTCGAGGCATCGAGTGTACACAATGAATGGCTTGCTCCAACTGGATTCTTCAAAACAAGTGAAGACACCGGGGCTTCCTTTAGTTGTCCAAAAGCTTCATGCGCCTTGTTTCTCGGTTCATAAGCAACATCCTTCTTTAAGAATCTGGGTTAGTGGTCAGTGCAATCTTTGAGAAATTCTTGATGAACCTTCTATAGTAACCCACATGGCCTAAAAATGATCTCAACTTACTTTTATTCATAGGAAATGGTAAATCTTTGATTTTTGAAACTTTATCGGATCGCACAATACCATCTCTGGATACAACATGCCCTAACAAAACACCTTTAGAACATCCAAAGACACACTTTATAGGGTTTAGTGAGGCTTTTGCTTCATCTAACCTTTGAAATGCTGTCTCCATCCAGTGCAAGTGGTCCAACTTGCTCCCATAGATGCAAAAATCATCCGAAATACTCGATGAAGGTCCCGATGTAGGGTTCGAACACCCTATTCATCAAACACTTTGGAATGTTCTTTGGAGCATTACACAATCCAAAAGGCATAACTCTATAAGCAAGCGTTCCCAAGGAGTGGTGAACATGGTCTTGGTGATCTTTCTCTGCTATACGAACTTGGTTGTAGCCGCATATCATCAGCAAAACTATAACACTCTGCCAGCTACTTGGCCCAAGATCGATCCGAAAATGGAAGAGGGTAATGATCTTTCTTTGTTGCCTTATTGAGCTTCTATAATCAACACAAATGCATAGCTTCCCATTATTTTTTATTGAGATCACAATGGGAGAAACCCATTCGAATTCTCCACAACAAATATGAATCCTGCATCAAGCAACTTATCTATTTCTTCTTTTACGAGTCTTGGAAAAATTAGGATTCATTCTATATGGCATTTGTTTTATGGGCTTAGCACCATCTACCACTCAATACAATGTTCTACCCAACTTACTTGGCGGAGTTCCTTGTAATCAAAAGTGAATAAGTGTATGTACTTTGAAAGAGTGGAGGTAGGTTTCCTTCTCACTCCATCACAAAGATCACCAATCTTTATTTGTTGGAGACGATCATCAACTTCTTCTTCGAGATAATTTTAT
Source organism: Taxus wallichiana var. yunnanensis (assembly GCA_018340775.1). NCBI lineage: Eukaryota > Viridiplantae > Streptophyta > Pinopsida > Cupressales > Taxaceae > Taxus > Taxus wallichiana. Next base: position 890,517,806 of record CM031242.1, read on the forward strand.
GGGGTCCTGGGTTGGTGTGACTAGAAGAATATCCATGACTGGAACATCAACCTCACTCTCTTCATCATCGGTGTCCACCTCACTGGTGTTAGAGGAATCTGAGGATGTCCAATCATCAATCTCATCACTTAAATCGCAGTTACGCTTTATGATGTCGAGGATCACGTTTATCTTCACCCTCTCTCTACCACGTCCAAGTGTCATGAAACCTTCATTCCAGTAGTTTCTTGCATGAACTCTCCTTAGCCATGGTCTTCCCAGCAGCATTGGGTATGCAATAGTACCATTTTTCATCACCTGAAAGTCTACCACACATACCACACCCATAATAGATATTGCCACATTTGAAACTACACCTTCTGGTTTAGTTTTTCCTTTATTTAATGACCTTAACATAAGTGTTGAAGGGCGATCAATTTTTAAACCCAACATATTCATTACAGACTCGGTCATTACATTAACTGCAGCACCTCCATCAACTAAGACATCATGAATTGAAATACCATTACATAATACCTCAGCTTGTGGAGCATAGGATCTCGCCTTTGCCTCCAAAAGGGACCTCAACCTCCTTCCTTCTTCAAGCATTGAGTCCACCTCGTAACTCCCACCTCTTCTCGAAGACATAGCCAAGAGTTGACCATATGTAATATTTGCAAGCCTTTTGGACAGATCTTCCAAGATGGAGTATGGTCCTTGCCCCTGTGAAATCAGAAAATCCTGCACACCCAACTTTCTTCTCCTATGTTTCTTACTAGTTTCTTCTTTCATCTTCTTAGGATCATTTCCATCTTGATTATCTTTTTCTTTCTTTATTTTTGTTACAAACACATCTACTTCATTATTTCTACTCTTATCTACTACATCAAGAGAATTCACAGTGCTTTTCCTTTATCATTATCTCTTGTACGGATGTAGAAGCTCTATCTAGACAATTATACTTATAATGACCCTTTTTATAACAACCATAACAAACAACTTCAGAAATATTTCTTTTTGGACCTCTATCTCCTCCCTGAGAACTAAATTCCTTTCCTTGAAGAAGATTAATAGTTAAGCGGCCCATATTTCTAAGCAAATCTTCATACTCAAAGCAGATGTACTAGGAGAAATATTTGTGCTCACCGGGAGTGGTTGTGGATTCTAGACCAAAGGTGTTGGTGTAGGCTCTACTTTAACAACAATTTCTTTGGGCTCCTCTTCCATGCTTTCTTCTTGCCTTCTTGCAATCTCCTTTGCTTGTTCAATGGTAGCTGGGCGGTCATACTTCACTCGTTGTCTGATCTCCGGCTTCATCCCAAGAATGAAGTGCTTACAGAGGAGATTATCCACGCCATTCATCAACCCATCCGCTAGTCCTTCCTTCCGGATCTGGGCATCGAGCTTCCTCCTTAGCTCTAGAACACGAGCATGATAATCCCTTATCTTCTCCTTCTCTCCTTGGGATAGCTTTGTGATCTCGATCATGAGATCTGCATATTTTTGTTGTTCACCAAATTCTTCAAGAAAACTTTCAGTTAATAAATCCCATGAATTTTTCACATTATCACCTAGTGTTTCAAACCACCTAAGTGTTGAACCATCCAAAAAGGTAGGAAAAAATTCAGTCCATTGTTCCCTTCTTATAAGGCCATTACAAATACAAGATCGTTTAAACTCTTGAATGAAAGAAGAAGCATCTTCATTAGATTGAGCTGAAAAAACAGGAATCTTTCCCATTTTCAAAAGTAACCACCGTGAAATACCAACCCACAAGTACAATCAACAAGACTTATGTGCACAAATAATTGGAATTACTATAGAAATGACCACGGTAAACTATGGTAAAACTTGACTTACTGCGGTAAAAACTGATTTTACTGTGGTAAACACTATTCACGGTAAAAAGTGAAGTTACTGCGGTAAATACTATTCACGGTAAAAAGTGACTTTACTGTGATAAATACTATTCACAACAAAAATGACTTTACCATGGTAACTACTATTCATGGCAAAAATGACTTTAACATGGTAACTACTATTCACGGTAAAAATGACTTTACCATGGTAACTACTATGCACAGTAAAAACAAGGTTACCCTCCAATTGATTTTTGACTTAGTGGGAATATCTCTCCAGAAAATCCACCAACGAGGAATGGTCCTAGCAACGGAACCAAAATGTCATCAGCAATCCGACACTATGATAATTCTTCACCTGGGAACTCCTCGTCTATGATTATTTACTAATGCATGACCTTTAGTTTAGTGGATGTAATCACGGAAACAAAACAACAACATAACACCGAATACCATTGACTATGATAAGACAGAATGACGAAAAATCTGAAATATCAAAATAAATTATAATATTAACATGGCAGTATACAATCTCACCCATGAGATTCTTCAACAAGACTATGGGAGAAACTTTACAATTACACCTCTTGATGGCTTATTCAACACACCTTTAATCGATGGCTTCCTTCGCACACTTCCTCTGCAATATTTCTCACTACTTCTTTCTATGCTAAATGAGGGGGTGGCCTCTCTATTTATAGAACTTCCGGGCTTATCCATCATATCTCTAAGATAGGATAAGAAATCCACTACGACGAATCATATTCCATACCTTAACTCTTATACGTACATGTAAGCTTATCCTTTAAGATAAGATAAACCTTATCATTTTACATGGGTTCCACATTTTTAGACTTTTTACAAATAAAATACACAAAATATTTATGACCTCACTCCTTGTCCTTATTACCAATATAATATTTCTAATTCCTAATCATGTAGACCCTACTTCTCTAATTACCCAAACTTTGACATTTTAACATTACCTAGGACCACTTACGACAAATATTTAATTTTTACAACATTCCTATTGTACTTTGACTATTACCGTACTCCACATTATGGTGGCACACTGCATCGACTTGTGACCGCCGTTATCTTCTATCGGATGCTACTACTAATTACACTTAACAACATCCTATTCCTAATACATACATTAATGAAATAGAAATTTTGGAGGAAAATTTTAGTGTCGACAGTCCCCACCCTTATAAATATGTAGTGAATCGTGTAGTAGAGATATATAGATGTATACATGGAGAGAGAGAGAGAGAGAGAGCATATATATACGTGTGAGAACTAGGGTATAGTGAGATTATGCTACTAGATTTGTTACGTGCATGAGCATATACTACTATTGTAATGAAGCTTCTGTGTATTTATTGTAATTAATATAATGGAGATTATGGACTGAAACAAGGTGTTATCATGGTTATAATTCAGTATTTCATGCTTGATTCCATTATGGTTATTTGTTAAGTCTACTATTTTCTAGATCTAGATCTGAATATGCACTATTGGAAAGATATAATAGCTATAGATATGAATGATTAAATTCTTCATCATGCTAACATCCTACAATAACAACCCCAAAGAGGGAAATATGGTACCTTTGAGCGCTTCGAGTGAGTGCTCGGTCTAGGGCCGAGTGATGTGTCGCGCACATGGACTTGTATTGTTGAATTCTAGGCTGCATCATTAAGTCCATTGCCAAGACCTCTTTTTCAGTTGTTTTCAGGATGGTTTGCAATGAAGACATATCGATTGACCTTAGCAAGTGTTGAAGAGTGGATACACGATCTGGAAGAAGAATACGCATAGCGGTTTAGCATTGGATCTAAGTTTAACGCACGCATATGGGTGGAACATAACCTATATGACAGTTTATATGAGATCTTCTTTGTTATCTTTCTAGTAGAATTATACGAGTGGCTGATTGCATATGCATCTAAGCGAATTGGAGGTATCACACACTTGTTTGGACACAAGAAGAATTTTAGGCCCTTTATGATGCTGATTTGATTTGGACTCAAGTTGTGGATACGTGGTTCCATGGTGTTTTGAACAATTATATCTTGGAGTACTCAATTTCCACTTATTCATGTCCAGAGGTAGTTGAATTCCAGTTTTTATGATATCCAAGGGGAACTTACCTGCAAGGCATTCCACTTTGCAATCAAGATCCTGATGGTAACTTTGAATTTGGAGAGTAAACCGATGGCTAACTAAACCCCACCACGTGTGGGGGTAGGAGAAAGTTTGGTGAAAGATGGTAGACCTAGCGGTAGAAAGGAGAGAGAGGAAAGGCGGATTAAGTATAATGAGGCATGCAAGAGGGAGATAGAGAAGCAGCGGGAGGTTGCAGAACAAATGGCATTGTGGAGAAAGATAGTTTGGGAAGGAGTTGAAGTTCACGTAGAAGACATGGAACCCAAGCCTTAGGAACTCCCCCATTTGGGAAAACATGATAGAAACCCTCCTCGGCCTCATGTAGAAGCCCGCCAACAGAGACGACCTAGACCACGAGTGTGCATCTAAATCCACCTAGCAACCTTTCCCTTGCGCTTAGTTTTCCAAAGCATCTAGTACAATAAACAGTCAAGATAATTCAATAAGTAGAAGAGTAGGAGTGAGTGTTATTAAAGACATAGTAATGACAAGGCATAAAACATATTTGTTGTTATATGGGAGTACTTTTTTAGGTGTATCATCAGTGCAGAATACAAGTGTACTGATTTTCAGACTAACTTCTAGGAGTAGTAACGCTTCACATATTGTCGGTGTATAATTCAGTTCTATTATTAGGACATAGGGAAGTACATCTTCTGGTCCAACCCCAGCCATAGGTTTAGGATCGGGAGGCACAGGTAGATCTAGTGGTTTTGGAGGCGGGGAAACACTTGGAGGTTCTAGATCAGGTGGGAAAGGTCCACACCAACCTCGTAATATTTACATGGAGATGTCTCTTCATCTTCTAGATTATAGGGGCATAGAGATGTTGTTGAACATGTGCATATGTGTTAAATAATGTGGTGCACGAAAGTAATCATGGCTTCGATCGTAGGGCAAGCCAATTTGCTACCATGTTACAAGGGCATGCACACACAATGTGCAGAAAATTTGACCCTAATCGGACTTGTGTAGACTATCTAGCTTTAAAAGATGCATTCCTTACGAGTTTCACATCCTTGAGTTTGAGAAGAAGAGTATAAATGCGCTCAAGGATACTAAGCAAGCACTACCTTGAAAGTGTTATAGAGTATGATTCCCATTTTAAAACTTTTATCTAAGCTTTCTTATGATATACACGTATGCCAACATGCACAAAGTGGTTTGTTGAGGGTCTAATTACCCTTTCAAAAGTGCATTATCACATAAGACATGCATTGATCTCGTGTGAAGCACTTCAAGACCTTATGCACCGAGCTGCGAGGCATTTAGAAGCATAGATATTGGGGTGATCCCATTTTTAGAAGCACAGATCGCAACTATGGAAAAATAGTTAGAGAAACTATCAGAAAATTCAACACAAGAGACGTGCACAAGGATTTAGTGTACAAATTGTGAAGTAGAGGGTCACACAAAGGATAGTTATCCTCACAGATCAATACACTCATTGTTGTTGGATTGTGAGATATGCCATTTAAACCACGATGCTAACCACTACCCATTATTACAACGTACGATAAGGAAGAATGTTTCAAGCTCTTTGTAAAATGTACAGTCCATGACTCATGTGAGAAGATTGTCAGCTGATTGGTTAGATCCATGATGCTATAGATATTGGTGTACAACAGACATGAGTCTCGAGTTAACTCTAAGGAAAGAACAAGCATCGGGGCTGGGATCACAATCAGTGCGCTATGATCGAATAAAGGTTGTTTTGAAGGCGGTCGTGGTAGAGGTTGAGGATACCACAATGGATATGGAGGATGAGACTGTGGTAGTGGAAGAAGTGAGTTCCCTCGTGGAACATGTTATGCATGTGGATCTCCTGACCACTACAGGTGTGAATGTTCTCAAAATATTACATGTTATTTTTGTAGAAAGAACCATAGCTACGAGGAGTGCCCGGACTTATATGAGCATCTTAGTAAGTAGCATAAACAAGAAAAAAAGGTGCAGGAATGGTTAGGATACAGTGCATTGTGGAAAATCAATGGATGCCTAAGTTCTTGGCGAGAATCGAAGAGTTGCAAGTGAATATTATGACCCGCTCTGAGGTGGCACATGTCAGAGAAGCATTGCAATAGAATCCTACCGTCACTAAGGAGGAGGTTCTACATGCACGGTACCCAGATCCAGCCTATCAGAAGGAGGTTTATCAGGAAACCATGGATGTTCTCAGGAATCTTCAGGGTGAGATACAATACTTAAAAGAGAAACCATAGAAGATGGAGAAAAATAAAGTATCAGAGATGATCCAAACTGATATAGATTATTTAAGGGAAGTGTGTAAAATGTTACGCTAGGAAAATATCATTTCATTGTTAGGGGATTGGCTAAAGGGAAACACTCCACGCGTAAGTATTGAGACTAGACGGCAGATCTTGCATACAAATTTCCCCCATAGCCTAGATTATGACAAGGAAATCACTCTGAATGTTGTTGTGGATGGGTGGCTATTGAGTAATATATTGATTGATACAAGCACGGAAGTCAATGTTCTTACCTTAGATGCATGGGTACAAATGGGAATACCCCCATTATAGCCATCCTCTAATATATTGTTCATGGCTAATCAAACTAAGGCCACTCCCATTGGAGTTTTGAAAGATGCATCCATTACCATACAAGGGGCCAAGTTCACTAGAGACTTTGAGGTTTTAGCATTGGCAGAGTTAGATATCTTCCCAACTCTTTTGGGGCATCCTTGGTGCTATGAAAATAATGTTGATCTTTGGTTCAATAAGGGCTATATCAGTTTTGAAAACAAGGAGGAGAGAGTTATTATCCCTTTAACAGATGGAAATTTTGTGCCCTATGTTGAGCCTTTAAGTGAAGAATATCTTAATAGGATTTATGTACTCGCCATCCAAGATCCGAGAGATACTTGAGCCAACTAAAGAAGGAATAATCCAATGGGAGGATACACAGTCTATTAGCGATACTACAAGTGTTGCTTCGTGATAATTGGGTTCATAGTGCTTATGAGTTGGTAGGGAACAACGTAAAGAGCATATTTCCTAGAGACAAAAACCTTGTTATGTCAAGAGGATAGGTTAGAACTCGGTACATTGTTACAGAAGAATGAGATCCTATAATATTCCTACACGCCATGGAAGAAAAGAAGAAATCGAGATAGCATAAATTGGAAATAAGAAATTGGCACGTTGGTGGGTGGTCCATAAGGATAATCTTGTAGGATGGGATGAAATTAGGATTTCTCTTGATATTGGGTTCTTTAGGAGCAATGCACCTACTCAAATCTGCAATTATCATGGTGATCAACTTTGCCCAAAGCACCACGTTCAAAAGTGTGAGAGACTCTGGACAAAAGGGTAGGAAGCTTTACCACTTTCGCTATGGGTGCACAAGTTTTGTTCCACTTTACAAGGATTCGCATGTGCTTGGTATGTATATGCGAGAAATCCATAGAGAGACCGGAAATTGGAAGAAGTTAATTTTAGGAATAACCAGACGTTTGACTTCTTCTCTACGAATCCTCCGGTGGTAGAAGCATTAAAATTCATAAAGCACTTAACTCTAGGAGATAGTGTCAAGGTTGAAGAAATCCTTCGGGAGTTATTAGATAAAGAAGACTCGGGAGCGTGTCTTGATGAAGAAAGCAGAGAGGTGATGCAACATTAATTCAACGTTCTTACCTTGAGAAATAAAAAGGAAAAATGGTCTACTTAGTAGATGATGAGGAAGTAGAAAATCTAGATGTAAACCATTCAACATGTAGGTGTGAGGTATTGGACAGTGCAGATATGACCACGCGTGCCTATCATGAACCTATGAAGACAAAGAAGGTGAATATTGGATCATAGGTTGAGCCTAAGGAAGCTGTAATTAGGGACTATTGGTCAGACTCTAAAGTGGCAAAAATCATAGAGTTACTAAGGGATTATCAAGATTTATTCCCTAGGGGGTACCATGAACTTAAAGGCATGCATGAATTGTTAGGGGAGATGAAGATAAAACTTAAAGAGGGTATGTGCCCAATAAGAAAAATACCTTATAGGATGAACCCCAACTTACGTGAAAAGGTCAAAGAAGAGATTGACAAAATGTTGAAGTCTGGGATCATCAAGCCCCTTGATGAGTCAGAATGGGTTAGTCCAATGGTGATCAGTATTAAGAAGGATGGACGGATCGGGATTTGCATAGACTACAAGGATCGAATGTTGTATGTGTGGTGATCCCTTTTCCATGCCATTCACTAAGGAAATACTAGAAGGCATTGTAGGGCATGAAATCTATTCATTTATAGATGGTTTCTCTAAGTATCATCAGGTTTGGATTTCCCAGGAGGATCAGGAAAAGACTACGTTTACTATGGAATTGGGTAGCTTTTCTCATATTATAATGCCTTTTGGTTTGAAAAATTCACCTGCTTATATTTTTGTGCATAGTTGTTCAAGTGTTCAAGGAGTTTATTCACAACTTCTTACAGGTCTATTTAGATGATTGGATAGTGTATGGATTAGTTAAGGATCATTGTGACAATCTGTGCTTAATTTTTGAAATATGTAGACAGTTGAGTATCTCATTAAACATCAAGAAGTGCATATTTGCTACGCTGTTAGGGATACTTTTAGGACACATAATTTGCAAGGAAGGTTTTTGGTTGATCTAGCTAAGGTTGCAGTCATTATAGGCCTAAGGGAGCCTACTATTCAGAGTGAGGTACGCAGATTTTTGGGTCATATACGATATTACATGAAGTTTATCAAAGGATATGCCAAAATTATTACACCGTTAGAAGAGTTACTGAAAGGGAAAGGTATGTTATACTATGGAGAACCGCAGCAACATGCATTTAAGACATTAAAGGAAAAGCTTAATACCACACCTATTCTACATTTCCCTTCATGGGACCAGTCATTTCATGTACATGTTGATGCCTCTAACATGGCCATTGGTGTGGTGTTGGCTCAACCTAGAGAAGGTATTATATATCATCCTATTTTTTTGCTAGTAGAAAGATGGCTCCTGCAGAATAGAATTATACAACTATAGAGCACGAAGATTTTTCAATGATCTATGCGCTCCATAAATTCCACCAATACTTACTAGCTACACCCTTCATATTTTATACAAATCACATGGCATTGAAGTATTTGGTAAACAAGCATGTTCTACAAGGGTGCATATGTCGATGGGTGCTCTTATTTCAAGAATTTGATTTCACAGTTGTGGTAAAACCAGGGAAAAGTAATTCTGGACCAAACCATCTATCAAGAATATAGTTAGGAGAAGAAGCATAGGAAATTGAGGATACCATGCTAGATGTATAATTATATAGGTTACAATGAGTGCCATCAAAACTAGAATACATTGTTGTATTCTTAGAAACGAGGATGAAACAGAAGGGATGAAATCCTTAGAGAAGAAATAGCTTGTTATACGCATTGACTTCCTATATCTTAATCGGTGGTGACTGTACAAATTAGGCCGACATGAAGTATTGTGTCATTGTGTATTGGAACATGAGCGTATGGGTATTATGGAAGAATCTCATGGTGGTATTGTAGGTGGCCACTATGTCGGTGATGCCACGGCGCGCAAGATTCTACTCATTGGATTATGGTGGGAGACCTTGTATAAATATTGTAAGGAATTTTTAAGACTTGTTATCTTTATCAATGCCTTGGGAAACTGCTCAATGAGATCAAATGCCTCTAAGATCCATTACTAGTGCATAACCATTTGAGAAATGGGATATAGATTTTTTGGGTCCTATTTCACCAGCTGCATGCAGAACTAGATCATGTTACATCATAACTTACATAGATTATCTGACAAGGTGGGTAGAAGCAACACCTACAAAGGATTATACAATAGCCACAATAATCAGTTTCTTTGGGAAAATATTATTACAAGGTATGGATGTCCTTTAAGTTTGACCAGTGATAGGGCACACATTTTCTTAATGAGACAATCATAATTCTATTGGATGAGTTCATGATTGCACATCATAAGACTACACCCTATCATCCTCAGGAAAATGGAACTACTAAGGCTTTCAACAAAATTTTGAGCCGGGCATTAACAAAAATCTATGATGTTGGACGAAAGGATTGGGATGATAAGGTATCTGCAGTACTTTGGGAATATCGGACAACATATAAAAGGTTGAACAAAGCCACACCATTTCAGTTAGTGTTTGGTGCAGAAGCAGTTCTTCCTATGGAATTTATGTTACCTTCTTTGTGTATTACACATGCTAGAGGTCTTGCTGATGAAAAAGCATTATAATAATGGATTGAACAGTTAATAAAGTTGGATGAGCGACGAGCCATAGCATGTTGGAGTCAAAAACAAGATAAGGCTAGGCGAAAGCATGGCATGAAAGAAATAAAAGGGATAAGAAGTTTAATATTGGACAAATGGTGCTTCATGACTCAGGAAAACTTAAGGTACATTGGTTGGGGTCGTATGTTATCACTTACATCATTGAAACAAACGCTTTCAGTTAGAAGCACTTGATAGAACACGGCTACCCAGTTACTTCAACGGGAGTAGGCTGAAGCCATGTTATAAATAAGTCTTCTTGGTGTTTGTAATAAGGAAGTGTTGACATTTTGATTAGGCTTTCAATTATGCATTCCCTTAATGTGTTTTCTTCTTTGTTTTTATGCTTTGTCAATTTAGTTGTGTGTTGTTTAATAAGCATGTTTACACGCCATAAGCTAATTATTATTTAAAGAATTTTTATGTGTAGAGGACTACACATAGCCTTAGTGTGGGGTAGGTTGTTGATATCTAGGTATAGTAATCTTGTTGAAAATAAGTGCACTCGAAAGGAACTAGGGTGTTATTTAAGGTTGGAAAATTGAAAAAAAAAATCTTACGGACATAAGGACCATAGATAGAAAGGAATGAAGAAACAAATATAATGTGAGGTAAGTAGGGGAAGTAAGACTACAAGTGGAAGGTGTAGTGATGAGGTACTCAAAGTGCATGGAAGTGTACTAAAGAGAAGTATGTAGCCAAAAGGTAGAAGGGCATTCTAGAAGGTTATATCTTGGGCATGAAGATGTACCACGTGGAACTAATGAAAATGGTTGATTAATGAGAAGATTGTTGGTAGGTAGAGGAGCAATAAATGTACTAACTTTTTGAATTCTATATACGGGCGGGATGTGAGTTCATTTTTACTATTGCAATTGAAATAATTTCAAAATGGTTAAGTATAAACAAGCCAAGAAATCATATTGAGGTGCGAAGAGTGTGAAACCAGACGTGAGGAAAAGGTTTGTGCACATGAGGAACTTAAATTCTCATAGGAGAAGGGTTTGAGTGAAGAAGACATGTTACAAATGAGATAGGGCACGCGATTTCCACTAGGGCATAGAGATTTAAGATAGGGTTTCAACTTGCTCGACTACAGAGGGAAGAAAAGAGAGATTTTTCAAATGGCACCAAAGAAATCACCCACAACATGAGATAAAGGGAAGAAGAAGGTTGAAGTGGAAGAAGAGATTGCTCCGAAAGTAATTTTTTAGAAATGCAGTATCCAAAGGGCATGATTGTGGGACAAGAATGGGATTCCCATATCCACCAATGTAAAATCAATGACTACAACCATCAAACATCAGATAATAAGAAGGAGCTCGATGCATTGCTGAGCACAAAAACAAATAAGTGCACGGTAGAGGATATGCCAGTATACGATGACGCTGGTGAGAAATTACTGAAGCAGAATGGAGTCTACCAACTATATGAGCTACCATACTTTGGAAAGTATGAGCCATTGTATCGATGGTTGATGAGAAGAGTCCATGAGGACTTCTTCTATTTCACCGGATGGAGGGTAAGAATCACACTGCTTTGATTTCAATGGTGATAGGACTAAGGGCCTCAAGGTTGGATTTGGATAATGATTTAACTGATAAATCCACAATCCTAGAGATGAGGAAGGAGCTGGGGTATACCAAGGGTCTACATGGCATGGACATTGACAAGTTGAAGAAGTACCCAATAGTGCGGCAGTTGCACATCTTGTGACAAAGTTGAATGACCAAGGAAGGTGGTCGCAGGTAAACATAATGTGGTTGCACGTCACCAAGAAGATGTCTCAAGGAGTGGTCTACAACATTGCAGATCACATAGAAAATACAATCATTAAAGAAGCATGGATAGGTGATAGAATAAGTTTTGGCGTTGTGTTATTGTCCTTAGTATTCATGGAGATTGGGGTGCTTGATGGGCCAAAGGAGAAGATTTGGGAGTACCCCACGGAACACAAGTCACCTGTGGAAAGGTTTGGCAAGTACTTGTGTGATGGATTAATGAGTGGACCCTTCAAGCATAGGGTAGAGATTTGGTACGATAGACTCCACATGGCATTCAAAGAAGAGTGGCACATACCAAAAGATTTACCATTGGTGGTGGATAAAGCAATTCAGTTTTCCATATACCAACATTTTTGTATTGCATGATTTACGATGAAGGACGAGGCTTGGATCCCATGGTGTAAACTGTCGTATACCTTCATAGTAATTTATTTCTAGGCATCAATTCATCATTTTCATATTTACGCTACTTAACCTTCAATGTAGATAAGGTAGATTGCGACTACCACACTCAAAGGAAAAATTATGTATATCCAATGTGCAATGCATACATTAAGAGACTAATTTCAAATATTATAAGCATGAAACATGTGAGGTTGGCAGTTGGGGACACCGGAGTAGTGCTTATGTACCTGTAACTCAAACCCAAGCTGGAGAATGCTAAGTATGTGGAGAATGAGTTCACGCTCCTGTGGCCATCGAAGGTTAATCATACAATGTAAAATGTTCCAACACTCAAGCCCACGAAATAGTTCAAGTTGATGATGAAGAGGAGAAGCATGAGGATAGTGGTGGTTTCGAACATAGAGGGTAGAAGATAGCCTCCAAATAAGGATAAGCCGAGAGTGCAACTACTCCACCTCAACCACAAGAGGAAGATGAAAATGACTTGGGTGTGGACTAAGGAGAGCGCCAATTCAAGAGAGTATTCATGAGGACAAGGACCCAAGGTGCTACTCTACAAAAATGTGCAGATCACCCCGACTCTCTCCATAGAAGGAGAAAAGCGAAAAAAGGAAATAGAAATTAAATCTGAATAAGGAAGTGGAAGAGTTGGAGGAAAGCGTGCCCAATTCTCCTACACCTCTAAAGAATGTAGAGGAACAAAAAGATGAAGAAATGAAGGATGGAGAAGAGGAAGAAAAAGGGGTAGAAGAGACAACAACAAGAGATTGCTCAAGACATAGAAGCCCAAGTTCCTAAGTAGCCTAGGTCAAGAAGAAAAAGTGGGGAGTATATTCCACCAGCCATGGGCTACACCGAGGACATAGGTAAAATTGTTCATTCCCATTTCTATAGCACAATGTCACAAAAGGAGTTATACAGCTAGGAATTAATGGATGAAGATATGGTGACAAAGTGTGTACAAGGAAGAAATTGGCATGGTCGATGCACACGCACATGGATGAACCAGATTTTGATATGTGTGAGGAGTCATGTGTGTCGAGGAGGTTAAAGAAGACACCTCAGGCTACACACATAATAGTAAAGCCTATTGTTATGTCAGATGAACAAGTAAGCAATGCTTTGGTGAAGGTATCGCTGTAGTGGCACGGCACACTATGGATAACACTACCACAATTAGGGCACTAAGGGAAGAGATCAAGACTAAGGATGAGGAGATAGTGTACCTACAATAGGAAAAATACTTGGGTACAGTAAGAAGAACATTTTTTTATAGCATGGAAGAGGAGATTGGTGAAAATTTCATGAAGGCTAGGCCGCACTTAGAGTCAAAGGCACCCAAGATGTTTCCTTCGGTAATACACTATGTAACTACATTGGTGGACCTAATGCTTTGCAGATGAACCTCTACGCATGCCTTAGCTAAAGGATCTAGCACAAGAAGAAGAATGAGAAAAGGCTTTAGTGATGCGGAATATTACATCATATGAAGGATTGCTTCAGATCTTGCAAGAGGAACTCAAGAAGGCGGATCAAGTGTTGAATATTTGTATAGTGCCAGAGGTTGTTATAAGGACCAGGACCATTTTAGAAGACAATGAGGTCCTGAAGGCCATGAAGGATGAAACATTGGGCCACATAGAATGGTTAGCACTTGTTAAGTAGAAGCATGAGGCCCTTACATCCGCTCAAGAACCTCATAGGGAAAGGTTGGATGAGCTTGGAAAACTCATTGCTCAAAAGATGGATTTATTAGAAGGGGGAATGACTAGAATGTCCAGATTGTGTTAGTATTACAAAATGAAAAAGGAGAGATTTCAAGGGATGAATTAGAATCAATTGCAATAGATATTCCAGAGAAAGTATAGGTCGACTCAATGATTGGCAGACCTTAGAAGTGGAGATAAAAGAGGAGTATCTAGAATTGATTATTCAAAGTTGCGCAGAAGAGGAAAGTGTAGGTTAAAGGAATTATTTCATTCATCTAAATTCTTTCTATTCTTCTATTTATATTCTTTCATTCATTTTTGGAGACACCAATTGCCGAGGTGGCAATGCAACTAGTGTGGGGTAATGTTGATCAGTCGAGACACTGACACTTAGTGAAGAAAATACGAAGAAGGTTTGCACAGAGAATAGAGTGCATTCAAAGGTGCGGAAGCATCGAAGAGGATCACGCATAGAACAGAGACATATTCGGGACTTAGCCATTTTCATGATGAGGATCTATTTTTGGAGATATCATGCAGAGCACACAAACCTGATTGGAGACTTGCGCATCACACATTGGCTATTTTTAGATGATCAGCTACAAAGTGTTTTGCATGGATGTAAGCTAAAGATAGAATGGCAAACTGATAGTTGACAAAGAGAGATCTATTGTTAGCATTCTTGCATGTAAGCCTATTTTTGTAATGGCGCGTGGCTAATAATAGCATGCGACCTATTTTGGGATTAGATAAGCGGTGAAGGGCAAGTCCCCACCCTTATAAATATGTAGTGAACTGTGTAGTAGAGATATATAGATGTATACATGGAGAGAGAGAGAGAGAGAGAGAGCATATATATATATGTGTGAGAACTAGGGTATAGTGAGATTATGCTGCTAGATCTGTTACACACATGAGCATATACTACTATTGTAATGAAGCTTATATGTATTTACTGTAATTAATATAATGGGGATTATGGACTAAAACAAGGTGTTATCATGGTTATGATTCCATTATGGTTATCGGTTAAGTATGTTATTTTCTAGATCTAGATATGAATATGCATTGTTGGAAAGATATAATAGTTATAGATCTGAATTATTAAAGTATTCATCATGTTAACATCCTACAACAACAACCCTAAAGAGGGACCTGGTACCTTTGCATGCTTTAGGTGAGTGCTTAGTCTAGGCTGAGTGATGTGCCAGTGCACCTGGGCTTGTATTGCTGAATTCTAGGCTACATCAAGGTGTCCACACAAAGTTCACTTGCATCATATTTTTTTAGTTGGTCATTCTTTGGTTATACTCACTGATCTTACATTTATATAGCTTTGAACTCCATTTTTCAGCCTTGATAACTCCAAGTGGGTACTGCATCTCCGAGTATATCTCCACGGGGTCCTCCTTTTCCACCACTAGTTTCTTTGTTCAAGCCTTCTTTGGTGCCATCTCCCTCTTCTTTTTTTCTCGTGCCCTAGGTTTTATGTTCCTCTCTTTCAACTGCCCTAACTCGACAACTTCCCCACTTCTCTTTCACATCACCTCCTTCCTGCTCTATTGTCTTCTTCCCTTCGTGTTATGTCATAGATTTTACTACAGACTTTGCACAAGTCCATTGGTTCGTGATAGTACTTCACATTGCTCTTCTTCGAAAAACCCTTGTCACACTTCAATCTCGGGAGCACAAAATAAATTCTCTAAGGAAAGGTAGTCAAAATGAATATTCTTATCTCTTATTTATACTTTATCGATGCCTTAGAGTTCCTCTAACCACATGTCCTAATGTCATTTTTTAATAAAATGCTTTACTTCACTTAAAGAAACTTCCGTGACTTCCTCTCGCACTTTGCAGCTATAACCTTCTAGCACTCCAATACCACTTAGACTACCACAAACCTCCTTCACATGCATCTCCACACCAAAGTACATAACCTTTGTGTTATCTACTAAGTAGTTCCCTATAATGTTTCCTATCTTATGTCATATTGTGTGATCCTTCCCTTCTTATGGTCTTCAAATTATTTCAACCCACCTTCATAACTACACGAATTTACACATTTTATCCATTATGTTGCTCATTCTTTTGTCTTCACGTTAATTCCCCAATAGTCCACTGTTGAAGTTATTGGCCTCCATGTTCAAAATCTTTGCTACCTCACCCCACACAAAAATGTATGTGTGGTCCCCTGTGCATAGAACCTCTTACAATGCAACACAAAGCCAAACACAACGACAAAGGAAAAAAATAAAAATACTAAAAGAAATCTAAACTAATTGGAAAAACTCCCTTATTTCTGACTACACATAATCCATATTTATAGTATGGCTTCAACCTACTCCCATTGAAGTAACCTGGTAACCTCGTCCCCGCCGGTGCCAGAATCGCATGAACCTCAATTAAGGATGTACGAGATGATGTATGGTCCTAACCAATGGAATTTCAGTTTCTTAGGATGGCATAGGAATTTGGATTCATAAGGCAAGATCATATGCTTAACCTCGAATTGTTTGTTTTTAATATGGCGATCATGTCATGCTTTTTGTCACAAATTTTCAATCTTTTGACTCCACCTAGCAAGTGATCACCTTTCGTCCAACTACATTAACTTCTCCATGCGCTCATGTAGTTCTTTCTCATCAACTAATCCTCCTATGCGTGCAATACATAGGGACAGAGCATAAATCTGTACTAGTAAAACAACTTCCGCACTAAACACTAATTGGAATTGTGTGGCCTTGTTTAATCTCTTATAGGTTGTCCTATATGCCCATAGTACAGCTGAGACTTTGTCATCCCAATCCTATCTTCCCAAATCACAAATTTTGGTCAGCATGTGACTCAGTATCTTGTTAAATGCTTCAAAGTGGTTCCATTAGCTTGGGGTTGATACGGGGTGGTCTTATGATCAGCCACCATGAAATCTCGCTAACAAAATCTTGGTCACCTCATTCAAAAATTGTGTTCCTCTATCACTAGTCAAACTTAATGGTCACCCATACCGGTGAGTATGTTTTCCGACAGAACCTTACTTTTGTGTTTGTTGTGTAATCCTTTATAGGTGATACCTCTTCCCATCTTGTTAAGTAATTAGTATAAGTAATGATATAGCTCGAAGCATTCCTTCACTTGGCAGTGAAATCAGTCCTAAAAAATCAATGGCCCACTTCTCAAATGGTTTTGCGCTAGTTATCAATCTCAAGGGCATCTCATTCCTTCTTCCTAGTTTGCCAAGGCACTAGTAATGGTCACAGGCCTTATAAAACTCAATACAATCTTGGTAGATGCTTTCCCACCAAATCCTTGCCAGTAGAATCTTCTATGTGGTGGCATTCCCTACATAGTGTCCTCCTACAATCCCACCATGTGCTTCCTCCATGATTGCAATGCACTCATGTTATAACACACACTGGTGCAAAACCTCATCGTGGCCTAGCTTGTATAAGTCTCCACTAATTAGCAGGTAACATGCGGTGCGTATGGATAACTACTTCCTTTACAAGGTATTCATTCCCTTCGGTGCCACACCCATTTTGAGAAACATAGTAATATCTTCCAAGTCAGAGGGTATGGACCACAATCTAAACATTTGCGCATCTTGAATTGTATCCTCAATGCTCTGCGCGTCCTCCCCTGAGTCAATCCTTGATAAATGGTTAGGCCTTGAGTTACTCTTTCCTAGTTTCACAACAATTGTAAACTAAAACTCTTGAAACAACAAGACCCACCAACATATGCACCCTTGTAAAATGGACTTGTTCACCAAGTACTTCAATTCCATGTGGTTCGTGTAGAATATGAAGGGTGTTGCCAACAAATATTGTTTGAATTTGTGTGCAGCGCGTAGATCATTGATAATGATTCACGCTTATTATTAGTATATTTTTGCTTTATTGGTGTCAACTTTATGCTAACAAAACACAAGGGGTGGTCAAAAATTCCTTCTCCAGGTTGTGTTAAGATTTCCCCAATCGTCATTCCTGAAGCATCAACATGTACATGGAATGGCTTGTCCTAAGAGGAAAATCGTAATATGGGGGCAAAGTGATAAGCTTATTCTTTAATGTGTAAAATGACATCGATGCACCTCTCCCCAATGCAATGTACATCCATGCTCCAACAATTCCTCCAAAGTGGAATAGAAATTTTTGGCATACCCCTTAATAAATTTTTGATAATACCCTATATGCCCAATGAATCCACACACTGTGCTCTGGTTGGCATGTTCCCCCAATCCTACAATAATATAAACTTTTACAGATCCACCGTAAAACCTTCCTTACATATGATATGCCCCAATAGGGTTCCAAATGGAGTAGCGAAGAGACATTTCTTGATGTTGAGGGATAAGTGTAACTATCGACATCACTCAAACATCAACCTGCAAATTGTCACAATGGTCTTTCACTAGTCCATACATTGTCCAATCATCAAGGTATACCTAAAGGAACTTATGGATAAAATCTTGAAATGCTTGGACCACTATGCATGAAAACATAGCATGCGCATTCTTCAGTCCAAAAGGCATGACTATGTAGGCAAAGCTTCCCCACTCAGTGGTGAAAGTTGTCTTTTCTTGGTCTTCCTTTGTAATTCTAACTTGATGATACCCCAAGAATCCATCTGTGAAAGAATAGATCTCGCGCCCACCTACTCCTTCCAGGATCTCCTCGGTGAAAGGAGTTGGGAAGGGATCAATGACACATACTACATTCAAATCTCTATAATCAACACACAGATCATTATCCTCCCACTGTTTCTAATGTTAATGACCATTGGGCTTATCCATTCTGATTACTCAATAGCTTTAATGATACCTAAAGTGATCATCTTGTTTATCTCTTCCTTGACCTGGACACACAGATTCGGGTTCATTCGGTAAGGTCACTTCCAAATTGAGTGCACTCCCTCCTTTAGTTTTATCCACATCTCTCCTAAAGAGTGGTGAAATCCCTTAAGCTCATGGTACCCACGTAAATAAATCTTGAAACTCACATAATAGATCAATGATCTTTGAAACCTCATTTTCTAACCAATAGTCCCCAATAGTAGCCTCCTTAGGTTTTGTTTCTGATCCAATGTTAACCTTCTTTGTTTTTGAGGGGTTCATGGTAGGCACACGCTTTCTCATCAACACTATCTGTTACTTCGCATGTACCCATAGTATGGTTAACATCCAAGTTCTCCACTTCCTTGCCATCTATCACATAGACAATATTTCCCTTCTATTTCTCCATGCAAGCACGCTCAAGTTGTATCTCGTCTTATTCTCCCTCATCAGAGTGCACTTCTAAGCTAGGTTCACCCAATAATTCCAATATTCTATCCTCTGTCATGGCACTGTCTCCCATAGTTATGCGCTTAACAACCTACAACACCTCATTCACTAAGGGCTTAGCACTTTTATATTCAAAATTTTGAATCAAGTCATTTGTTCACTCTTTCCAATACCTTGTCCGATAGTGTAACTCTGAATGAACGTACCATGCACGCACACCCTTGTAGTGTGGAATAAAACTTGTGCACCTAGAGGGAAGGAGGTAAGGCCTTTACACCTTCCATCCAGATATTTTCGCACTCCTGGACATGTTCTGAGGTGGATTCTTTCCCATCATAGACACAAAGTTTAGTTGGCATGTTGCTCCTGAAGAATCTAATAGAGAGCACAATCCTCACCTTACACCACACTAGAAGATTTTCCTGATGCGTCATCCACCAATGTGTTGCGGTTCCAAACAAAGTGTAGACAAGCATGTTATTTTGTTCAATCTCACATCTCCATTGAGCTTCCATGGCTCATAGGGAAACATCATGGTTTTCATCCCCAGTCTCAGGTGCCTAAGTGGGTGTGCCCTTGTCACTCTTGTAACAAAGCCTCTCAATTTCTACCTAATCAACTCATAAGTCATGTATGCACAGTTTTCACATGCTACACTAGTGGTATCACTCATAGATTGAGCATCTTTGAACTAAATAATTCCTTCCTTAGGATTAATCACCTCATGGTCCCTGATAGTGTGCACATAGATTCTATCAAGGACTTATTCTCCCAAGGGCTCAATATAGGGTTTTGACTTCCTATGAGTTAGAGGGATAATAACTCGTTCTTCCTTGCTTTCAAAACTTATGTACCCATTATTGAACTGTAGGTCAGCATTGTTATTATAACACCAGGGGCACCCAAGTAATGCTGGAAATTTGTTTTTCTCGGCTAGCGCCAAGACTTTGAAGTCTCCATTGAATTTCACCCCTTGGACAATGATAGCAGTGTCCTTCAAGACACCAATGGGCATCATCTTTGTCTTGTTATCCATATACAACACATTTGAAGATGGTTGTAATGGGGCCTTCCCATTTGATTCTAGGAATCCAAGGTAAGAACATTAACTTCCACACTCGTATCTATTAGAATATTGCTTAGGAGCCATCCGTTGACTACTTCATTCAAGTTAATCTCCTTATCATAATCAATGGTGTGAGGGGGAAGGTTAGCATGCAGACACGTCGCTCATGCTCTCCTCTAGTGCATGATACTTTCTCCCATAATCATTCCCCTAGAAAAGGAATGATATTATTTTTCCTTAGCATTTTGCGTCTTCCCGAACTCATCCAGATCCTTCTGTTGAGCCTCAGTGTTCTTCCTTTTCTCTAACTATCGTGACTACTCTTGTAAGAACTGGATCTCTCCTTATAGGCTCCGAATTACATCCATGGTCTCTTGATAAACCTCTTTCTGATGAATAGGTCCGGATACTTCCCGTGCACCACCTTTTCTCTAGTAACTAGTGGCCTTTACTTTGGTATTTCCTTGCACATGTAGCCTCATCTCACATTGTCACCTGAGTTCTAACTCTGACTCACACGCCACCCTTGGCATCAATCGAAGTCGGCCTTTTTCATGCTCACCATTCCTACACCTTTATCCTTCCGCTGTTGTTGGCTCATGTGTTCAAATAACTCTAGGCACTCCTCATACTTGTGCTTCTTTCCACACTAAGAGCACTATAACAAATCAAGGAATTTGTGCTTATAGTGCTCTATAGACCCACAGTTGTAACAAGTTCTATGTGGGAACTCACTTCTTCCACATCCATGGTTTCCTTGACCTTGAAATCCTCCATGGAAGCTTCTTCTACAGGCTCCTCCATCTATACGCCCTTCATAGTGATGACCATTGTCCTTGGAATTCTTTTGCAATGTTGGTCTGTTGCACACCAATATCAATGGTATCATGTATCTGGTCAATCAATCTACAATCCTTGGTGTCATGAGTAGTGGAGGTGAAAATATTGCAATAACATGACACACTCTTATGGATTGTACGTTGCAAAGTAGTAGACACCTATTTGCATCATGATATCTATGGAAAATCTCACAATCTACTATCATGACACATACCAATATTTGAGGATAGCTATATTTAATATGCCCCTATACCTTGTAATTCATGCACCATAGGCCACTGCAAGTCTCATGCACTAAGTTTACGAGATAGCTTCTCTAGCTACTTGGCTATTGCATCAATCTGAGCTTTAAGAAAAGGGCTAACATTGGTATCCATGCTTCCAATAGCCTCAGCTCATAGGGAAACCTCCATAGCCTCGCGCGGGTTTGTGAAATTCTTGTGTGAAAGCGCTCTCCGAAAAGTGTTATCAAACCTCCAAAACCATTGAACATGCTAAGAGCAATGAATATCATAATACAGTTTTTATAAGAGAGTCTTAAAATGTGTATCATATTCCCACACACTCTCTACCATACCTTGTTGAATCTCCTTCAGTGTGCTAATGCTCTTTTGTTCAAACTCAGGAATATGAAATTTAGCTAAGAAGGCATTATGCAGCATGGTGTAATCTACCACTGTCTCAGTTAGGTTCATACTTATGATACCAACTATGCATGCATCTTTGCAACATTGTTACAAAATGATTTTCCTTCCATTATGGGGTAGTGATCTCCTTTGCATGACATAGCAACTCAAATTTTTGTACATACTCTACAGCATCCTTAACACATTTGTAGTTTGGTAGATGTCAATACATTTCTAAAAATACCTTTTGAGGTGGTTGAGGCCTTTGTCCACATGACCTAGAACCTTGATTTCCTTTGGTTTTTCTTCCACCACCAGATCCACTAGATTCACCAAAGTGCATGTCCCTCTTGATCCACTAGATCCTCCAGATCCATGAGGTCTGTAAGTTCCCATTCCACCGAGATCCACCTCCTATAGTTGGTAAAGGTCCCAAGTGGTCGCACCTTGTATCCCCACCGTTGTGTTAAACTACACACCAAGTCTCGTTATATTATACCACTATCGGATGTGTGTGTTGTGCCACTTCTAGATGCAATTCCCAAGATTTGTGTACACATACTCTTCCCAAATGTCATTCCGGCATAATATACCTCCAAACACATGAAATTATTATGCAGCCATAGATGTTCCAAGTTAAAAGTTATACCTCCTAGGTGTTGATAGGTCACTTCTACCAATACCAACCGGGTTAGTAATACTTATCTCTCGGATTTAGAAAGCTAAGAGCCAGCGGTTGGTCACTAGGTGGATTCAGATTCACGTCAATGAATCCTCCGATTTCTTCATATGACAAGCCTTCTCTAGAAGTTTAGGGGGTTTCTCTTCCGCACTTGCCAAGATGGGGTAACACGGATCGCTTAAGCTCTAAATCCTCTACTTAAACCTCAATTCCTTCCCGCAACGTCTACCTCCATAAATACATCACTCCTACAACTTCACATTGTCTATCTAACTCCCTCTCACGAGCTTCATTATACTTGAGTCATCTCTCTTCCTCTCCTTTTCAGCTGCAAGGTATGTCATCTTCCTCCACCCTAGCTTCCTTTCCCAATGCTTAGAAGAAGCTTATCCGGCCATAGGAAATGCTTCCAAACTCAATGTAATGATCAGGATATTTATAGCTAAGGGTATAGCATGCAAGAATGATCCTCTTAGCTCTCTCAAAACTCAAACTCAAGCAATCTCTGGATAGGAATTTGTATAAATCATGTACTCCAAGGTGTAACTTGTTAACACTCTACTCCACCAATGATCAACAACATGTGTCCAAGCCATATTATCATCTTGCAGCCTCTGATACTCATCTTTGGTCCACACACGAGATCTATAGTACCAACTTGATCTAGATGTATACGTTGAAATCCATTCATACAACTCCACTAGAAAGTAACAAAAGAAGGTCTCATACAACTCATGATACATATTTTCTTCTACCCATTTATGTGCATTAAACTCAGTCCAAAGAATAAATCTCTAAGAAAACTCATCCCTTGTGTTTTTAATACATGCTTCGACATTGTCCAAGGTCAAGTGCTCTGTCATCACGCATCATTCTCACAACATCTTTGAAAAGAGGTCTCGGAAATGGAACCAAAATGTAGTCTCTATTATCACCGCCTATTTCAACAACCAATCCCAAGTGCATTGGCATATCATCCATTCTTAGCCTGGAAGCTCACCCGAGGCACACACAGCACCGAGTCCCTCCTTTATGTGAGCCTCATGAGAACATTCCTTCTTAACACGAGGATGTAATATAACCAGAAACAAGTGCATTCATTCATGGAATTCAATATGTAAACACTAACTCCTAGCCTAAATGCATTGTAAACATGGATTAACATGATCAGCTAAAGGAAAGTAGAATCAACCCATGAGCATCATCAAGAAAACCTGTAACACACACATGAACACAAAGGAAAATACATAGATCAAGATCCATTACAAGAGTGTTACAAAATTACTTCATTATATTCATAAGCCAAAATATGGTAGCCAAGATTGCATCAAGAGAGTTCCATTGTTTTTATTTTAATGTTCATACTAGTAGAGCTTTCTTTACATCACATAGCTCACCATTACATATCTTTTTTTACCCATACCCTCACTTCTTATCTCTCTATATTTCCTTATCTAGAAGACCCTTTATATCAAACATCATAAGGAACCTTCTCTTAACCATTTATCATCATCTACAAAATCCGCAGGAATATTCTTATGATTTCTCTACCACTACCTAGGAATATTTCAGATGTCATCATGTGTTTCCCTTAATCAAGTGTCTTTAGCATGCATGTGTCAGCTAATCCTTAATAACCTCGACTCCTTATCCTCTCATGATAACCATAATGATGCCCTGGAATATCCTTTTCTTGAATCACAAGTCTCCATAGCTTATCCACATCTGTATCTGGTCATTTTTCCATTTCTCCCTATACGTGTCTTTTTCCTATTATCCAAAACTCACTAATTCCTAACTCCATCCTTCCCCGACGCAATCCTTTGCGCCTCTCCAAGGAATACTTCTGCACGTGCCTTCACGCCCTATTTCTACACACCACAAGGCTTCACGCCTTAGGTACTTAGTTACTTTTTAGGGGCCCAACAATCGGAGAAGATAGTAGGAGATGAATCAATAGATGGATATGAAATAAAATTCATGTTACTAATACAATATCAAAAGAAGATGAAAGCAGACTAGAGAATTCACATTCAAGAGTAGTATGCAAAGAAGTGAGAGGAGGAAACAATGGAGAGAAAATAGAGATTAGATATCTCTTATTCATTCATTGAATATCAGAAGCATGATACATATTTATAGGGATGTGTACAAACAATACTCCCTAGAATGGATGGAGTTACTCCCCGGAATGGATGGAGTTGATACAAACAATAAGAGTGAATAATGGAATAAATAATAACAACTAGCCTAATAATAAAATACTACATAGACTATGCTAACATTCCCCCTTATTACATTATTCTTGCAAATGTGACCCCTGAAAAGTTCAAATTTCACTTTTCCAAGAGATTTTGTGAGAATATCAGCAACTTGTGCTTTTGTAGGATAGTACTGGAGCTGAATGTGATGGTTCAAGACATGATCTCAAATGAAATGACAATTAATCTCAATATGCTTTGTTCATTCATGAAAAATTGGGTTCTGTATGAGCTTCAACACACTCTGATTGTCATAATAGAGAATAGGTGATTTTTCAGGAATGCCCATGTCATCCAAAATGTGACGTAACCGTATCGCTTCACACATAGCTCCTCATGCGGTGCAATATTCTACCTTTTGGATGAGATAGAAACAACATTCTTCTTCTTGCTTATCCACGAGATAGGTCCAAATCCAAGATGAAATATGTATCCTTTGGTTGACTTTCTATCATCAATAGATCCGGCGTGGTCCGAGTTGATGTATCCCTGTAAGAAGAATTTATCATTCTTCTTATATTCTAGACCAGAATCAATTGTACCTCGGACATACCTCAAAATATGCTTTGTTGCAGTCCAGTGACATTTCTTCGGTTCTTGCATGAACCTAGAAAGATAGCTGACAGCATAGCATAATTATAGTCTAGTATATGTCAAGTAGATGAGTCCTCCAAGAAATTTCATGTAGAGAGTAGCATCTACTTGAGGTGAGTCTGGAATCTTGAAAGTTGCAATAATTTTTCCATGGGAGTGGATATAGGTTTATAGTTGGACATATTGTACTTTTCCAAGAGTTTCTTGGTGTATTTTATCTAGAGACAAAAATGTGATGCTCCTTTTGCCATATCTCCAAGCCAAGATAGTAATGTAGTAGCCCCAAATCTGTCATGTCAAAGGTTATTTTGAGATCATTCTTCACAATATCAACCTAATCTTCTGAATTTCCAATGATCACAAGATCATCCACATACACAAAAAGAATGAAAATTTCTTTTCCTACCTTCTTTATATACAAATTGGAATCTGAGGGGCTACAAGTGAACCCATGCTGCAAAAGGTGATCATCGATCTTGATATACCATGCCCTTGGAGCTTGTTTCAGTCCATACAATGATTTGATGAGACGACATACCTTCTTAGGATGTTCTTCATCAACAAATCCTTCAGGTTGGGTCATGTACACTTCTTCTTTTAGATCACCATTTAGGAAAGCACTCTTGACATCCATCTACTGAAGTCTCCATCCTTTCTATGCTGCAAGTGCACAAACTACTCTGATGGTCTTGATCTTCGCATTGGGTACAAAGGTTTCTTCATAGCCAATGCCCTCTTTCTGAGCATATCATTTTTCTACAAGTCATGCTTTATGTTTTTCAATGGATCCATCTACCTTATATTTTGTCTTGCAAACCCATTTGCAGCCTATGTTTTTTTTTCTTGTAGGTAAATCGATAAGTTCCCATGTCTGATTTTTTGAGCGAGTCAATTTATATATCCATGGCTTTCTTACACTAAGGTTGAATGAGTACTTCATGAACTTGATGGTTCTTTGTACCCACTTTGGATGAGAACTTGGTTGCTTTTGAGAAGAATTATGTCATTATCATGTGGATTGATGTGGAGTCACATTATCAAGTTCTCCAAGGTCAACAAATAGATCCCTTTCCATCATTTCTTTTCTTTGAGTAGTCTCTTCTGGCTGATCATATAATTCAGAGACTAGTCGGTGAGAAGTGGTTGGTAATGGTTCTTTTATTGTCACTACTGAGTCAAAGGATGACTCATCACAAACCACATCCCAACTCTCGTATCTTTTCTTTGTCTCATAAAACATAAGACACTATGCCTTTGAGGTAGTGTTATAGCCAAGTAGGATACACATGAGTGTCTTTGGCTCAACCTTCTTTCTCTTCTAAATTAGGACATGCATGTATGTTGTGTAACCAAATACTCATAAATGAGAAATTGATGGATTTCTACCACTCCATACCTCTTCTGGTGTTTTTGGTCAAATAAAACACTTAGCAAAAATCACACACAGAGTTCACGTGGAAAAATAGGATGGGATCGAAGGCATGAAGGAATAGGAAGGCGTCGCGCGTGGAGGTGCAGATTCAAACTTTTAGGACTTAGCCAATTTTGTAGATCACGCCTATTTTCGAGAGGTGGCATGTAAAGAACACAAAGTGATGCCAAGACTTGCGCCTTTGTCTAGATTTCGAGTATCATATCAAAGCACTCTTGCATTGAAGTAATCCAAGAATAGATTCATCACTCTAGTTAACTGTAAGTAATCTATAAATAGCATACTTGTATGTATGTCTATAATTGTAAACAGTGTGTGGCTATTATTAGCGTGTGACCTATTTTTGGCATAGTTAGTGGTGAAGGGAAAGTTCCCCACCCTATATATATTAGATGAATCACCTAGTTGAAAAATAGGTAGTGGTGTTGAAGGGTTAGAGATTCATGAGTGCATAAGACTGGATAATTGTAATAGATCCGTGCATGCATGACTATTATTGTATCAAGCTTTTGTATCATTTTCATGTTTAATATATGAAGAATATTGGCTGAACCAAAGTGTCTTCTATGTGTTATCATTACATACTATTGATTTCTTGATGATTTATACTTAAATGCATGCCTTTATAGATCTGGTTCGGTATAACTATGTAATGATGGATTAGTTTCTAAATATATGTCTTTATCATTTCACAATGCTACCATCTTGCTACAACAACCCTAAAGAGGGACTTGGTACCTTGGCGCACTTCGGGTGAGTGCTCAGCCTGTGTTGAGTGATGTGCCAAAGACGACTAGGTGTTAACTGAGAATTCTAGGCTGCATCATTGGTTCCATTGTTGGGACCTCTTTTTCAGTTGTTTTCAGGATGGTTCACAATGAAGACATACCGGCTAACTTTAGAAAGTGTTGAAGAGTGGATTCATGATCTAGAGGAAGAATACACATGAAGGTTTAGCACTAGATCCAGATTTAACGCACGCACTTGGGTAGAGAAGAATTTGTATGATAGTTTGTACGAGAGATTCTTTGTTATCTTTCCCGTAGAATTATACAAGTGGTTGATTGCATATGTGTCTAAATGGAATTAGAGGTATCACACACTTGTTTGGACATAGGAGGAATTTCAAACACTATATGATGCTACATTGATCTGGACTCACGTGGTAGATACCTGGTTTCACGGTGTTCTAAATAGCTATATTCTGGAGTATTCAATTTCAACTTATTCGTGCCTAGAGGTAGCTGAGTTCTAGTTCCTACGGTATCCTAGAGGGATGTATTTGCAAGGTATTCCACTAGCCATCAAGATACTAATGGTAATGTTGAACTTGGAAGATAAACCCATGGCAAGCTAAAAATCTCCACGCGCGGGGTAGGAATGGATTGGTGAAAGATGGTAGACCTAGCGGTAGCACAACAGAGGGAAGAGAGGTGGCTGAAGTATGATGAGGCACGTGAGAGGGAATTATGCAAGAAGTAAGAAGTTGCAGAATGGATGGCATTGTGGAGAGAGATGGCTCGTGAAGGATTTGAGGCTCATGAGGATGAAGAAGAGCTAGAGCATTAGGAACTCCCCCATCTAGGAAAGCATGATAGAGAACCCGTTAGTGCATATTCATAACACCCCTGGATGTTTTATCATATTTCTAGTTTAATATTGGACATCCAGTGTGATTACACAACATTGAATCTTTTCCCCAAGTGTGGGACTTGAAAAAATGGGAAAAGAATCTCCATATTAGAGGTTGGTTCCTCAACTCCTCTGATTAGATGTATGCTTGCAAATTACAGAGTTTTAATACTATAAATCCTACTCTAAATTCCAAGGAGATAGAGATAGAGGATGTAAAATAAATAAAACTATGACTAACAAGGTGATACACTAAAGGAATGGTGAACATTTACTTCGGCAGATCACATTAATGCAACAAACATCATCCACAAACCGATAAAATGTAATGAAAGATCGAGAGATGAAGCAAACAACACAAGAATAGGATTGAAACTCATTCACAAAGCTTGCATTATCATTTCAATATCAAAATTACATGCATTACAATAGTAGAGAGGTAGAAATCATGTCGCGCTTCCAAAGAGGTCCGATATTCAAGCCAATCGTATTAAAAATGGTGGTTGAAACTTCTCTGCTCTCCTTCTCATGCGAGAGGTGTTTTTAATTTTCTCTCTCCAAACCCCATCAAAACACAAAATTGAACCCTCCATCATGTAGATAATTTCACCAGATTTCCAATGACACTAAGAATGTGAAAATTTGAGCTCTGGATCAAAAGTTATGCCCTTCTGAAGATTCAGGGCAAAATTGAGTTTTGGCGGGCCGAAAGTTTAAAATTTTCCCTCTTTTTGACTTCGGGAAAATTTCCCCAAAATTTACACCCCCGCCACTCGATGACACGTGTTATGTTCTTATTAGGCATATGCCTTCCCTTCTCCATTTTACGCCTTTTTGGACTTTGGAAAATTTTCCAAAAATTCTCCATCGGCCTAATGATCGATGCCACGTGTCACCCTCTCGATTTCTTTGGAGGGCCATTGCTTCCAAATTTTCCATTGACTCGACCATTTCCGAATGGGACACTTGGCATGTTTTCACTGCACGGACTGAACTAGCTCTTTTCCTCTGTGGACCCACCTTAAGATTTTTTTCAGCCACATGGACATGTGGCAGCCTTTCCGATTAGTACGGGCCATTGGGGGCGGAGTATCATTGCATTATTTTCCATATTTTGGAAATATGGAAAATTTCCTTCCGCACCTCCATCACCCGATGCTCCGAGGACACGTGGTAGTTTGTGATTCATTGGTGGGCCTTCAAGTTGGGATATTCCATTTGTGCCAACTTACGAAATTTTTCCAACTTCCTCCCGCCGGTCCGACCTCCGACGATCCCATGGACACGTGGCCATTTCCTATTGGCTAGTGGGCCTTCGGGCCAAAAAAATTATTTTTGCGCCCGCCAATACTTGGAAATTTTTCAAATTTCCTTCCGCCTTCCACCATTTTGCCACTACATGGCTCATTCTAATTGGTCCGCGGACCTCTCCAGGGGAAATTTTCCCTCCCAAACTCCGCCGCTTTGAGCCATAACTTGAAAAATACAAGGAGTTAGAGGGAAAATTTTACCTTTCTGGAAAGCTAAGAAGATTATCTATCTAATGAAACCATTTATAGAAAATTTTGAGTTCTTAAAAAGTAAAAATTTCAACTGAGGCACAAATGAGGAAGGAATGAAGGGAGTTAGCCAAAAATGAGCAAGGGGCTTATTTTGGATAACAATTTTGGCAACCTGAGGGTCATCTACTGTTAGATGAAGTTACCATTGATCAAGCAATCTATTGGGCACAGAGAGTCATCAATTTTTGCTTGGTACACCCAACTCGATTAGAGAATTACAAGGAGGAAGATTGTGAGAGTAAAACATCACCGATCCGAACATGACCTATGATGCATTATTGGGATAGCAAGCTTGTGCCAAAGCACTTCGGGAAATGTAAAAACTAAGCTACACCAAAAAATGTGGACAAGCACTTAGAGGAATGAAAATCTAAGCTAATATGTACAAGGCAAGAAGTTTCCTTCTAGTAGCAATGCTTTAGATGGATTCCATTAACTAGAATCTGCAGTTCTTCACCATCTAATGTAGATAATTGGAAGGCATTGTTGTTCTTACACTTTGTGACCATGTAGGGGCCACTCCAAATGGCATCAAACTTTGAATGCCTTCCCTCATATTTTCTCGGTCTGCATCCCATTTCAACACTAAATCTCCAACTTGGAAGGTTCTAGCCTTGGCTTTCCTATCAAAAGTTCTCTTGATCAAGGCTTGATCCTTCTCCATTGCTTGGGCTGCATGATCTTTGATTTCTTGGAGCTCCATTAATTCTACATATCTAACCTCCATGGGTTCAAACTCCAACAACTCCAATTGCTTCATGAGTTCCAACATTGGCAACTCAAGTGACATGGGCAAAATTGCCTCTCTTCCATAAACAAGCTTGAATGGAGAGCTACCTATGGATCTCTTGGGAGTTATCCTATCAGCCCACAAGGCTGATTTCAATTTAGTATGCCAAGTCCTCTGATTTTCATCAAGAGTCCTCTTGATGATCCTTAACAAGTTCTTATTGGTAGACTCAGCTTGGCCATTACCTTGAGGGTAATAATTTGATGAAGTTCTCAAAGAGATCCCATTTTTGACATCCCATTCAGTCACCTTTGATCATATGAATGCCAAAGCATTATATGATATTATAGTGGTAGGTACACAAAATCTAGTTACTATCCCCTCATAGAAGTCTAGAATGCTAGATTTATTTGCTTCTTTAAGTGCCACCACCTCAGTCCACTTGGTGAAGTAGTCTGTTGCTATTAGAATCCACTTGTACCATTGGCTTGAGTTTAGGTTAATGACTCCAATGAAGTCCAAACCCCATTGCATGAATGGTTGTTCAACTAAGATTGGGTGCAATGGAAGGGCTTATAATCTCTCCTTTCCTGTGAAGAATGCACAACTTTTACACCTCTTGATCCATGCATAACAATCACTAAATACCTTGGGCCAATAATAGCCAACCTTCATGATCTTGAGGGCTATCACTCTTGGAGAAAAATGACCCCCAGCTGATCCACCATGGAACTCTTCTAGAATTCTATTAATTTGGTTTGTTCCAATGCATCTCAGCAGTACTCCATTTACATCCTTCTTGAACAAGACACCATCAACAAGTGCATATGGGACAGCCTGCAATCTGAAGTGTCTTCTCTTGGTTTTGTTCATCTCTGGAGGGCATAGGCCTATGTGTAGGAAGTGCATTATGTCTTGGGTATCATTTTCTTCTTGAACACCTCTTTGTTGTTGGTTGTTTTGCAACACCAAAACAACATCTTTCCATTGATGATTATCTCAAGACTAGTTGTTCACATAATCCCTTCCTCTCGACCAGCTTGGTGACTTTGATCTCAATTTCATACTCCATGACACGAGTAATCCACCCTGCACATTTTTCATTTAGGTCCTTGTTGAGGAGGAAGTCCTTAACTCCCACATGAGAAACCAGTAGTTGAACTTTGTTGTTTGAAACTAGATGCTTAAATTTCTTCAAGCTCTTAATCACTACAAGAACATGCTTCTCTATGAAAGAATACCTCACCTCATAGTCCTCCAAGCTTTGGATAAAGAAGGAAATTGGCTACTCTACATTTTCTTTGTTATGTTGTACTAAAATTGCAAAGATTGTATCATGACCTCCAAATGCATAAAGGATGAAATCCTTGGAGAAATCTGGGTTAATGAGAGTTGGATCTTGTGAGATAGCCTCTTTGATTACCTCAAAAATTTCCTTACCTTCAGTTTTCCATTTGAAAGCCATACTTTTCTTCAACACCATGGTTATTGGCTTGACAAGGGCTGCAAAATCTGGAACAAACCTCTTGAAAAAATTGATTCTTCCAAGAAACTTTGAAGGGCCTTCTTGTGACTTGGTAATGGTAGTGTTCTTATTGCTTCAACCCTCTCTAGATCAATTGCTAATCCTTTTTGGAAATAATGTGGCCTAGGAGCTTTCCCTCATGAGCAAAGAAAATACATTTCTTGGGATTCAAGGATACCCCAAATCTTCTACATCTTTGGAACAATTGTCTTAAATGAAAGAGATGATCTATTGTACTTTTAGAAAAAATAGTGATATCATCTAAGTATATCAACACTACCTTGTTGATCAATCCCTTGAATGCCATATCCATTGCCCTTTAGAAGGTAGCTCCATCGTTGGACAGCCCAAATGGCATTTTTCTATATGCATAAGTCCCCCATTTGGTGGTGAAGGTAGTTTTGAACTGATCCTCTTCCTTTACCATGATCTAGTTGTACCCTGAATAACCATCTAGCAATGAAACCCTCTTAGAGCTAGCAACAACTTGCAAAATCTGCTCCATAGAAGGGAATGGGTAGTGATCCTTGAGGGATGCTCTATTCAAATCTCTAAAATCTACACACAATCTGATTTCTCCACTCTTCTTCCTAACAGGAACTAAGCTAGCTACCCAACTAGAATGCTTGATGGGAAATATGATACTTACCTCTATTAACTTATTCAATTCCTTTTTCATGAGAGGCTCCATATGTGGATTGACTAGCCTTTGTTTTTGCCTAATGGGTTTAGCACTTGGATCCAATTCAATAGTGTGTTGAGCTAGCTTGGGATTGAAACCTTTCAAATCTTCATAGCTCCAAGTAAATACATCAAGGAACTCTTGACAAAGTTTCATAAATTCATACCTTTCTTGCTTGGTTGCAACTTTACCAATTTGAAGTGACTTGCCTTCTCCTACCGAGATGGGCATTGAATCTTCTCCCTTGACTTGGATGTTTGCCTTCTCCTTCCTAAATTGATCATTAGGATTAAAAATGGATTCCAAAGTGACAAGTCCCTTTGGTAGTTTGTTGGTTCTCACTGTACTACCTGATCACCATACTGTTGTTCTAATTTTTCTTGATTTTTGGCTAAGAACTCAACTTCTTCTTACAAGAAATTGATGATTTGTTGGTCATTTTCAAACACTTGCCAACTTAAATTATTGTCTGGCACTGATGGCCTTACAATTACATGAATTCTTAGTTGTAATTTATCTTCCTTGATACTTTCAACAACATCAAAGGCTGCCCCAACTGCTGCAAGCCTGTCAGCAGCTTGGTTTTCCTTCCTAGGGATGGAATTGATGTCAAAGCCCTCAAAATATTCAATGAGGTCCCACACCCTATTTTTATAACACTTGAGCAGATCATTTTTGGCAACATGTTGCCCTTTAACTTGATTAACAATCAGCTCACTGTCACCAAAGACTTGTAAGTTTTTATACCTCTTTTGATTGACCAATGTAATCCTTGTATTAAAGCTTCATATTCAGCAGTGTTGTTAGAACATGTAAACTAAAATCTAAAAGTTGAATAATATTTAATTCCTTGAGGTGAAATAAGCATAGCTCCCCCCCTCCCGCACCTTGTCTACTTCTTGATCCATCAAAGAATAGCTATCATACCTCATTATTATCTTTGTGGTATGGCTTGGTGATGCTAGGGATAGGTTGATTTTCTTCATGTATGCAATATAATCCTAGCTCATATTCCTCTATTTCTTGATAGGGATCAAAAGCATGCACCTTGTTTTCCCATTCATCAAGAGTCAAATTTGGTATGCTTCCAACCTTTGTGTCGGCCAGTTTGTGCTTTATGATAATCCTCTTGATCAAATGTTGAGCAGTTGGCATTGATTAGGATTGGAGTGTGAGGCTCAATGTGAAATTTTGCAATAGGTTTAGATTTGATTATGGCCTTGGTTCCATATCTGGTCCTAAACAACATGTGTGACCAGTCGGTAGATAAGTACCCTCCAATTTATTTGTGAAATCCTCGACAAGCATAGGAAAAGAGTGGTGGCAAATCTATCACTGAGACATCTTGCAAAACAGTGACATTGGGGCATGCATGCAAAGTGAGGTTCAAATCTTTAATCACCCCAACTGTTGTTACTCTTATCCCATCTAGTTGCACTACCCCCTTAGATATGACTTCATATTGGAGGCTCATTTGATTAGCTTATTTCTTGGGCATTACAGAACTACTTGCCCTAGAATCAATCATGCAATTGTGTACTAATTTATCCCCAATGATCAATGAAACATAGAATGGAGGGGGCTTCAAAACTTTACCTAGTTGTCCTCCATGATTCCCTTCAGGATGAGCAGCATTTATGAGTAATTTTTCTTGCATATGAACTTGTTTGTTTGAAGTCAACCAATCCTTCATGGCAGCTTGTAGAAGATCCCTTTGGCCTGGGATGGATAATGATTCATTGATATATTCACATTTGTCTTCTTCATTTTCTCAATGATGCTAAATGGGGATGAAACATCTCTTTGTTGTCCCTTAGCCTACACATTCCTTTCTTGTACATGGGCTACAACAGCTGGCATTTGAGCTGATCTAGAAGGTGGCTTGGGCTGCCCTTGCATGTTTGGAACTAGATTTTTCTTACCAACACTTTGTGGAGTGATAGAAGGTTGTGGATCACCTGGAGCTAATGAATTCCCCTCACCAATGTTCCTTTTCTTTGACCTTGTATTAGCTTCCACATTCTAAGACACTATTTGATTCATGCCACAAAAATCCTCAGCCTACCAATTCACCAGTGTAGTCTCACTTGGAGTTGTATTTTGCTGAGATGTTCCTTGTTGTTGGTTTGCTTCTTGACTCACCTCACTCTCTACGCTAGTTGTTGTCACCATCAAAGATTGGTTCAAAGCACCATTGAAGCACATAGATTGGTTGTGAGGTTCATTACATGGGAAACACCACTCATACTCTTGAGCTATATTATTTTGCACTGGCACTAAAGCTTTAGAGGCAGATGCAACATTGGGGTTATAGGGCTGAAATGGTCTATTGGCAGGAGGCCTTACTTGATTTTGATTTGTAGTTGGATTGGGTGGTCTATTAGGTTGATATGGCTGCCTATTAGGCTGAGCTTGAGACTAATAAGAAGGTCTAAAGCTTTGGGCCTGCTACCTCTTGAGTGTAACCAGCTCATTGCCTAAATTTTGCAATTGTTTCATGACTTCTTGAAGTTCATTTGAAGCACTAGAGGATGAAGTAGAAGTTTCATTTGAACTCTGATTTCTAGGAGTGGGAATATGAGCTATAGTAGGTGCTTGACTAGTGCTTGTACTTTCTAAGTTTGGATACAAGGGCATGGGAGGCCTAGGAGCTAGTTTACCAGCTTGAATTAAACAATTCTCAGCTCTAATGGCAATGCTATAAGCTACAGGTATAGTTGTACCTCCCATGGACTGAATTAACATGGAAATATCATAATTTAAAGCTTTGAGATAGTACAAAAAGCACCTTTAGCTTTTGGTCTTACTTCCACTAGGATTCTATCCCAAGTCCTTTGAAATCTAAAGTTGAAGTCTATTAGCTACTCATTGGGAGCTCTCTTGATGGTTGTTAGTTGTTCCAATAGAGACAAGTTATCTCCTTCTCTCCAAACTGCTCATGTAGAGCTATACACATTGGTTCCAATTTTGGATAGAACCAGCACCAAGGCTCCCGAACCACCGCAATGCTTTCCCTTTGAATGAAGATGTCAAGCAATTTGAAAGCAATTTACATCTCAACAATCTCATGGATTGCACGAACATTAGCAATATTTTTACATGATCACCAGGAGTGGTCTGATTTTCTCCGAGTAAAGTATGGAATGTTCTTCAATGTTGCAACTGGAATTAGATTTTGTGCATTGAGAGCAAGTGGGCTGCTGCCAGTGAAGTTGACATAAGGGTTTTGTTGTGTCATTCTGATTGGCCTAAGAACCCTTGTTGATTGAGTGAAAGGTCTAGAAGGTGGAGGAGTTGATATAGTTACGTTTGATGGAGATGGAGACCTTTGAATTCTCCTTCCTCTATGCCTTCTTCTAAGAGATAGCTACATATACTCAAACAATTATTCTTCCTCTCTAGCCCTTGACCTTGTTTGGATTCTTCTCATGAATCTTCAGACTTGGACTACTAAAACTAGTTGATTTTTCTCTTTGGAGTCGCCAGATGTGCAGATCAGGGCTCTCTTCAAGCAATGAATTACAAAAAAAGCACATCAACCTTGTTGCAATGAAGATGAAGACCTCTAAGCTCCCACCGGGCGTGCCAAAACTGTTAGTGCAAATTCACAGCACCCCTAGATGTTTTATCAAATTTCTAGTTTGACATTGGACATCCAATGTGATTGCACAACATTGAATCTTTTCCCCAAGTGTGGGACTTGTAAAAAAGGGAAAAGAATCTCCAGATTAGAGGTTGGTTCCTCAACTCCTCTGATTATATGTATGCTTGCAAATTACAAAGGTTTAATACTATAAATCCTTCTCTAAATTCTAAGGAGACAGAGATAGAGGATGCAAAAGAAATAAAACTAAGACTAACAAGGTGATACACCAAAGGAGTGGTGAACATTTACTTCTACAGATTGACACAAATCACATAAATGCAACAAACATCATGCACAAACTGATAAAATGTAATGAAATATCAGAGATGAAGCAAACAACACAAGAAGAGGATTGAAACTCATTCACAGAGCTTGCATTGTAATTTCAATATCAAAAATACATGCATTACAATAGCAGAGAGGCAGAAAGCATGTTGTAGTTCTAAAAGAGGTCTGATATTCCACAAAATCACTTTCTAGGGTGAAAGAGGGAGCCTGTAAAACATAAAAATGTCCAACCTTTTACAAAATGAGCCAAATTTGGCTTTTAACAATGAAAATTCAAGCCTAGGAAGGAGAAAACATGGGAAAACATGAAAGGATGCTTCAACCACCAACCAAATCCATAAAGAAGGCATGGTCACCCTCAAAAGTTTATTCCCAATGTTTTTTACCATCTTTGGGAGAGAATGCAAGCCATATTGTATTAAAAATGGTGGTTCAAACGTCGCTTTGCTCTCCTTCCCATGCCGAGGTGTATTTTGATTTTCTCTCTCCAAACCCCATTAAAATAAAAAATTTAACCCTCCATCGTGTAGATAATTTCACCATATTTCCAATGACACTAAGAACATGAAAATCTGAGCTCTGGATCAAAATTTATGCCCTTCTGAAGATTCAAGACAAAACTAGGGCAAAATTGAGTTTTGGTGGACCGAAAGTTTAAAATTTTCCCTCTTTTTGACTTTGGGAAAATTCCCCAAAAGTTCCCCCACCACTTCGATGACACATGTCATGTTCTAATTGGGCGTGGGCCTTCCCTTCTCCATTTTACACCTTTTTGGACTTTGGAAAATTTTCCAAAATTCTCCGCCGACTCGATGACCCGATGCCACGTGTCACCCTCTAATTTGTTGGAGGGCCATTGCTTCCAAATTTTCCTTTGACTCTGACCATTTCCCCGAATGGGATACGTAGTGTGTTTTCATTGGCACGGGCCTGAACTAGCTCTTTTCCTCTATAGACCCGCCTTAAGATTTTTGTCGGCCATATGGACACGTGGCAGCTTCTGATTGGCGTGGGCCATTGGGGGCGAAGTTTCATTGCATTATTTTCCATATTTTGGAAAATGGAAAATTTCCTTCGCACCTCCACCTCCCGATGCTTTGAGGACATGTGGTAGGTTGTGATTCATTGGCGGGCCTTCGGGCCGAGATATTCCATTTGCGCCAACTTTGGAAATTTTTCCAACTTCCTCCCGCCAGTCCAACCTCCGATGACCCCATGGACACATGGCCATTTCCTATTGGCTGGCAGGCCTTTGGGTTGAAAAATTTCTTTTGTGTGCCCCACCAATACTTGGAAATTTTTCAAATTTCCTTCCACCTCCCACCATTCCACCGCTCTATGTGGCGCATTTTGATTGGGGTCAACGGACCTCTCCAGAAAATTTTCCCTCCCAAACTCCGCCGAGCCATAACTTGAAAAATACAAAGAGTTAGAGGAAAAATTTTACCTTTCTGGAAAGCTGAGAAGATTCTCTATCCAATGAAACCATTTTTGGAAAAAATTGAGTGCCGAAAAGTAAAAAAATCAACCGAGGCACAAGGGAGGAAGGAATGAAGGGAGTTAGCCAAAAATGAGCAAGGGGCATATTTTGGATAACTGAACCGTCTTCGGCCTCACCTGGAAGCACGCCAGCAGATATGACCTAGGCTATGGGCACGTATCTAAGCCAACCTGCTAACCTAGCCCTTATGCTTGGTTTTCCAGTATCTAGTACAATAGGTAAACAAATTTTTCATTTAGGAAGTGAAAGAGTAGAAACAAGTCAGACAGCAAGTACATCAATGACAGCATAGACAACTTCATTATTCTTTGGGGGTATGTTTTCAGGCTCATCATCTGCACATAATATTAGCACGCCGAGTGTGGGATTCACCTCTTGAAACTAGGACTACTTCACAAACTGTAGGGGTCCAGTATAGTACCACTATCGGGACATAGGGGAGTGCATCTACAGGCCCTATTCCAACTTCAGGAGGAGGATCGGGAGGTATGGGTAGTTCTAGTTCTGGTGGTTCAGGTGGTTTTGGAGGTAGAGGAAACCAATGAGGTTCTCCGGGGTTGGGTGGTCAAGGGCCTGCGCAGAACCCCGAGAATATTTATATGGATATGTCTCTTCGTCTCCTGGAGTATAGAGATATCGAGGATGTTCTTAAACATATTCATATATGTGGAATATTGTGGCGTGTGAAAGGTATCACAGCTTCTGAGCGCAAGGCAAGTCAATTTGCTACTACGTCAAGCGTGCGTGCACAAGCTGGTATAGGAAGTTTTATCCCAATCAAACTTGTATTGATTATGTAGCATTAAAAGATGCTTTCTTAAAAGAGTTCCATATCCCAGAGTTTGAGTAGAAGAGTATAAGTGCACTTAAGGATATAAATCAAGACACTTCAAAGTGTACGTGAGTATGATGCCCATTTTAAAAACTACTTTCCAAACTCTCATATGACATACATTCAAGTCAGCATGCACATGGTTTGTCGAGGGATTGATTACTCCATTTCGAAGGGCACTGTCACACAAGACTTATACCAACCCACGTGAAGCATTGGAAGCAGCTCTACACGCTGAGGTAGTTAGGAGTATTGACACTAGAGTTAGTCCATTCTTGGAGGCTCAGATAATAGCTATGGTGAAATAGTTAGAGAAATTATCA
The DNA here is from genome assembly GCA_018340775.1 of Taxus wallichiana var. yunnanensis. Lineage (NCBI taxonomy): Eukaryota > Viridiplantae > Streptophyta > Pinopsida > Cupressales > Taxaceae > Taxus > Taxus wallichiana. Next base: position 890,557,505 of record CM031242.1, read on the forward strand.
GCAAACTCAGCTCATGAGATGCACTCAGGAATTTGGTGTACAAATTGTGAAGTGGAAGGCCACACCAAGGATAGTTTCCCTCATAGATCTATACATTCACTGTTGTTAGACTGTGAGATTTTCCATTTGAATCATGATGCTAGTCACTGCCCCTTACTACAACGTGCGATCAGGAAGAATGTATCCTCTTTTTGTAAAATTTTTAGGTCCATGACCCATGATATTGAAAATTATAGATTGATTGGCCAAATCCATGATGCCATTGATATTGGGATACTACATGTGAGTGTGGCCGATAGTTCTAAAGGAAAGAATGAGCATCAAGATAGGGATTATAATCAAGCGTGCTATGACAGGAATGACAAAAGATTTTAAGGGGGTCATGGAAGAGGACGAGGATATCGAGGCAAAAATGGAGGATGAGGCCGAGGCAGGGGAAGAGGTGAATTCCCTCGAGGAACTTGCTATACATGTAGCTCACCTGACCATTATAGGTGTGAATGCTCACAGAATGTTTCCTGTTCATTTTGTGGAAAGGGGCATAGTTATAAAGAGTGTCGGACTTGTATGAGCATCTCAAGACGCATCACAAGAAAGAAAACAAAGATGCATGTATGGTTAGAATCCAAAGGCATGGTAGAGAATTAGTGGATGCCCAAGTTAACACCAGAACCTAAGGTAGTAATAGTCAAGATAACCACACGAGCTAAGGCGGCACACGCGAAAGAGGTCTTGCAACAGAAGCCAACAATCACTAGGGAGGAGGTTTTGCATGCTAGGTATCCAGATCCAACTCATCAAAAAGAAGTCTATCAGGAAACTATGGAGGTCCTTAGAAGCCTTCAAGGTGAAATACAGTGTTTGAAAGAGCAGTCTCAAAAGTTGGAGCATAAGGATACGAAAAGGCCCCATCTGATATTGATGACATTAGAGAGGTATGTAGAATGTTGCACTAGGAGAATATTATTCCTTTATTGGGAAGTTGGTTGAAGGGGAATACTCCACCCACAGGAATTGAGACTAGAAGACAAATACTCCATGTGAATCACCCCCTCGATAGCATTGACTACGACAAGAAGATCACTTTGAATGCTATTGTGGATGGTTGGTTGTTGAGCAATATTTTGATTGACACAGGTGTGGAAGTGAATGTACTTACATTGGATGCATGGGTTCAAATGGGGAGACCTCCATTACAGCCATCATCTAATGTATTGTTCATGGAAAACAAAACAAAAGCTATGCCCATAAGAGTTTTGTATACCATAGGTTGCTCAGTACCCTGAAATCCATACCATATGGGAAGAGGACTTGAATAGAATTTATATACACGCTATTCGGGACCCAGGGGTCAATGAGCCATCTAAGGAAGGAATCCTTCATTGGGAATATTTTCATTCAATCAGCAATACTACCAAGATTGCTTGTGATAATTGGGTTCATGGCACTTATGAGCTGGTGGGGCACGAAGTTAAGCACGCGGTTGCTTATAAAAAGGGTTTTTGCTCTATCCGATGTATAGGTCACTCAATACCCCGATATACTGGATCCGAAGATCTAGCTGGATTCTTACAAGCCATGGAGGCAAACTAGGCTGACTAGATTCAAAGACGAGATATGTTATCATATACTTTGGGCGGGACAGCAGTGCACTGGTGGGTGGTCCACAAGGATAATCTCTTGGAATGGGGAGAGATTGGGACCGCCTTATCAACCAAGTTTTCAAGGAGTAATGCACCTACAAATATTTTCCCTTATCATGGTGATCAACTTGTTCAGCATCATATCCAGAAGTGTGAGAGATTCTAGACAGCAGGATAGGAAGTATTACCACCCTCACTTTGGGTGCATCGGTTTTATTCTACTCTACAAGGTTGCGTGTGCTTGGTATGTATATGCTGAATTACATCGCGACACTAGCAATTGGTAAAAATTGACTGCAGAGATGATCCAAACTTTTGAATTCTTCTCATCTACACCACCAGTGAACAAGGCTTTAAGCTTTATCAAGCACTTAACCATGGGAGACAGTGGGAAAGTGGAAGAACTTATTCAGGAATTATTTGGTGAGACAGAGACAGGGGTGCATTTTGAGGAAGAAGTAGATGATACCATACTACTTGAGCGCTTCTCTGGAAAAATACAAGGGGAAGTTGGTTTACATAATTGATGATGAGGAAGTTGAGCACTTAGAAGTTGATCATTCACATGGAGCACGTGAAGTGTTAGCTAGTGCGAGATGTAGATGCGCGTGCATATCATGAACCTATGAAGACAACAAAGGTAAATATTGGCATAGAAGTTGAACCTAAGGAGGTGATAATTGGGGATTATTGGTTAGAATCAGAAGTGGCAAAGATCATAGAGTTACTTAGAGACTATGAGGACTTATTCCCAAGAGGATACCATGAACTTAAAGGCGTGCATAAATCACTTGGAGAAATGAAGATAAATCTTAAGGAAGGTGTGTGCCTGTTAGGAAGAGACCTTATCGAATGAATCCCAATTTGTGTGAGAAATTAAAGGAGGAAATTGACAAGATGTTGAAATCTAGGATCATTCGACCATTGGATGAGTCAGAATGGGTCATTTTTGTGGTGATAAGTATAAAAAAGGATGGTAGGATTCGAATTTGTGTTGATTATAGAGAGTTGAATGCAGCATGTGTTATAGATCCTTTCCTACGCCATTCACAGAGGAAATATTAGAAGGAGTGGTTGGGCATGAGATATATTCATTTACAGATGGGTTCTCAGGGTATCATCAGGTTAGGATTGCCGGAAGATCAAGAAAAGACCACCTTCACTACTGAATGGGGAAGCTTTTCCTATACTGTGATGCCCTTTGGATTGAAGAATGCACCTGCTATATTCTCAAGGATAGTGGTACAAGCATTCAAGGATTTTATTCACAACTTCTTGCAGGTTTATCTTGATGATTGGATTGTTTATGGGCTAATTAAGGATCATTGTGACAATCTACACTTAATGTTTGAAAGATGTAGATAGTTGAGTATCTCATTGAATATCAAGAAGTGCATATTTGCTACTCCCTTTGGCATACTTTTAGGACACATAATCTACAAGGAAGGGTTGTTGGTCGATCCAGCTAAAGTTGTGGTCATTTTAGGCTTGAAAGCACCGCCAGTCAGAGTGAGGTGCGTGGATTTTTGGGTCATACAAGGTATTATAGGAATTTTATAAAAGGGTATGCAAAGTTTCGCACCCTTGGAAGAATTTCTCAAGGGGAAAGGTACATTCTATTGGGGGATTCGTAGCAACGCGTGTTTGAGATACTGAAGAAGAAACTTACTACCGCACCTATCTTACACTTTCCTTCATGGGATAAACCTTTTCATGTTCACATCGACACCTCGGCATGGCGGTGTTTTCTTAACTCAACCTGGATAAGGTATAGTTTATCATCCCATTTGTTTTGCTAGTAGGAAGTTGACCCCTATAGAACAAAATTATACCACTATAGAGCATGAGGCTTTGTCCATGATATATGCCTTGCACAAGTTTTGACAGTATTTGTTGGCCACACCTTTTTGTTTTATACAGACCATATGGAATTGAATTATTTGGTGAACAATATCATCTTACAAGGCGCATATGTAGATGGATGCTCTTATTTCAAGAGTTTGACTTTGAGTTGTGGTAAAACCGGGGAAAAGTAATTATGGACCTGATCGCTTGTCTAGAGTTCAATCAGTGAAGAAGCCCGAGAAAATAGAAGAGACCATGTCTGATGCATAGTTGTATAGGTTACAACATGCCAATGGAATTAGAGGACATTGTTGTCTTCCTAAGGACAGGGATGGCACCAGAAGGCATGAGGTCCTTGGAGAAAAAGCAACTTGCTATACGTGCGGCACCATTCATGTTAATCAATGGTGACTTATACAAGTTAGGCAGAGATGAGGTGTTACGTCGTTGTGTATTAGAGCATGAATGAAAGGATATAATGGAGGAAGCCCATGGTGGTATTGTAGGTGGCCACTATGTAGGTGATGCTACAGTGTGAAAGATCCTACTTGCTGGTTTGTGGTGGGAAACGTTGTATAAGGATTGTAAGGAGTATTATAAGGCATGTGACCATTGTCAGCATCTAGGTCGACCAGGATAGAGGGATGAGATGCCTTTACGACAAATTACAAGTGCAAAACCCTTTGAGAAATGGGCGATAGACTTTGTAGGGCCTATTTCACTAGTTGCGTGTAGGACTGGATCATGCTATATCATTACTTGTACATATTATCTTATGAGATGGGCAGAAGCAGCTCCTACAAAGGACTGTACAACAGCTACAGAGCAAGGTTCTTATGGGAAAATGTTCTTACCAGGTATGGTTGTCCTTTAAGTTTAACCAATGATAGGGGCACCCATTTTTTAAATGAGACAATCAATTCTGTTAGATGAGTTTATGGTTTCCCACCACAAGACTACACCCTATCACCCTCAAGCAAATGGAACTACTGAGGCTTTCAACAAGATTTTGAGCCACACATTGACCAAGATTTGTGATGTGGGATGAAAAGATTGGGATGACAAAGTATTTGTTGTTCTTTGGGTCTACCGAATAACATATAAGAGATTAAACAAATCCACACCTTTTTAGTTGGTGTTTGGCGTGGAAGTTGTTCTTCTTATAGAATTTATGTTACATTATTTGTGCATTACACGTGTTGGAGGTCTAGCTGATGAGCAAGCTTTGGAAGAATGGATTGAGAACATGGTTCAATTGGATGAGTGTCAAACCATAGCACGATGGATTCAAAAACAGGAGAAAGTGCGCCAGAAAGCATGGCATGATAGGCATATCAGGGATAAGAAACTTGTGGTTGGACAAATGATACTTTTGTATGACTCTAAGTTTTTACACCATCTAGGGAAGTTAAGGGTGCATTGGTTGGGGCAGTATGTTATAACTCACATACTTGAATCAGGTACTTGCCAGTTAGAAACAATTGATGGAACATGGCTACCCAGTTACTTTAACGGGATTAGGTTGAAGCCCTACTATAAATAAGTCTTCTTGGTGTTTTTAATAAGGCAGTGTTACCAGATAGATTAGGTTTCCTTTTCTGTATTTCCTTAATGTGTTTCTTTCATCATTTCTATGCTTTGTCAATTTAGTTCTTGTTTTTGTGTAATAAGTGCACTTGCGCGCATGAAGCTAACTACAATATGAAGCATGTTGATGTGTAGAGGACTGCACATACTTTTAGTATGGGGTGGATTATTGGTGACTCCTAGGTATAATGCTACGAAGATTGGAAGGTATAATGCTGCAGATGTTGAGGAACTAAGAAACTAAAGGTGATTCATAAAGGATTGCTTCTCAAAAGTAACCAAGGATGGAGATGAATGAAGAAAAAGTATAATGCGAGGTAAGCAATCGTGATAACTACCAGGAGAAGGTGCAGTGATGAGGTACTCAGTGCTAGAGCACATGTTGAAGGGAAGTGTGCGACCAAAAGGTAGGAAGGTGCACTAGAAGGTTATAGTTGTGGTGCGAAGATGTACCGCATAGAAATGAAAAAATTGAGCAATAAATGAGAAATATTTGGTAGGTGGAGGAGTAATTAATGCATCAAAAATTGAAAATATATATAAGGATGGGATGTAAATTCATTTCTACCCTTGCAACTATGAGAATTCGACGAAGAGCTAAGTGTGAAGAGTTGAGTAAGTGATTCAAGGTGCGAAGAGGGAGAAACCAAGTGTGAAAGGTAGATCTATGTATTGGAGAAGCTTGTATCCCCATAGGAGAAGGGTTTGAACAAAGTAGATTGACAAAGTAGAGCTAGGGCACGTGATTTCACGATTACAATTTAGGGCACGATTGAATCAGGTTAGGGTTTGAAGTAAACCATTAAATAGTTATAGAAGAAGGTATAGAAACACAACACGAAGGCAAGAATGGCTCCAAAGAAGGAAGAAACAAAGAAACAAAAGGAAAGAAGAAGGTAGTAGTGGAAGAGGAGGAAGAGATGACTCCTGAGAGAAATTTTTAGAGATGCAGTACCCTAAAGAAGTAATTATGGGCCAGGAATGGGATTCCCACATACGAAAGAGAAAAATAAGTGAGTACAACCATCGAACCAAGGAAAATCAAAAGAAGTTGGATGATTTACTTAACTCTCAAACAGACAGGTGAACTAGTGATGGGATGTCGATATATGATGATGCAGGGGAGAATTTATTGAAAAGGATTGGCATTTACCAATTATATGAGCTCCCATACTTCAGGAAATATGCACCATTATACAGGTGGCTGATGAGCTGAGTCCATGAGGACTTCTTGTATTTTGCAACACGAAGGGTAAGACTAAAACCCATTTTAATTGTCATGGTAACAGGTTTGAAGGCGACGGGTGAGGAAATCAAAAATGACCTAATTGACAAGGTTACCATATTAGAAACACATGAAGCACTAGGTTACCAGAAAGGACCGCGCAGAATGGACATTGATAAATTACATGATTGTCTGGTAGTAAAAGCGTAGCAGATGTACACAGTTACGAAATTGAATGACTAAGATCATTTTTCACAAGTAAACTCAATGTGGGGTGCATGTGGCAAAGTGCATGTCGAAGGGGTTATTTACAACATTACCGGCTTTATGCATAACAAATAGTAGAGGAAGTGTGCATGGGAAGTAAGATAAGTTTTGGTTTTGTCCTAATTTCTTTAATATTCATGGATATTGGAGTACTAGATGGCCCGAAAGAAAATATATAGGAATACCCCATGAATAACAAGTCTCTAGTGAAAGATTCAGCAATTATCTATACAAGGGTCATCGACATTAAAATTTTCCTCCGTAATTTATATTTTATTAATGTATGTATTAGGAATAAGATGTTGTTAAGTATAATTAGTAGTGGCATCCAATAGAAGATAATAAAGGTGCCGTCGATGACGGTGCCGCCAATAAAGTAGTGTGCAGTAAATCAAAGTACAAAAGGAATGTTGTGGTAAAAGTAAATATTTGTCGTAAGTGGTCGAGTAATGTTAAAATGTCAAAGTTGGGGTAAGTAGGGAAGTAGGGTCTACATGATTAGGAATTAGAAATATTATATTTTTAATAAGGACAAGGAGTGAGGTCATAAATATTTTTGTATGTTATTTGTAAAAAGTCTAAAAATGTGGAACCCATGTGAAATGATAAGGTTTATCTTATCTTAAAAGATAAGCTTACATGTACATATAAGAGTTAAGGTATGGAATATGATTCGTCAGAGTAGATTTCTTATCCTATCTTAGAGATAAGATGGATAAGCTTGGAAGTTCTATAAATAAAGAGGCAACCCCCTCATTTAGCATAGAAGGAAGTAGTGAGAAATATTGTATGAGTGTGTAAAGGAAGCCATCATTTTGAAAGTGTGTTAAAGAAGCCATTAAGAGGTGTAATTGTGAAGTTTCTCCCATAGTTATTGTTGGAAGGCAAGTGAAGTCAGTAACACTTGAAGTACCTCATGGGTGAGATTGTAACAATTTCATGTTGATATTATAATTTACACTGATATTTCAGATTTATCATTATTCCTTCTTATCAGAGTCTATGGTATTCTTGTGTTATGTTTGTTGTTGTGTTTCTAGATTACATCCACCAAACTAAAGGTCGTGCATTAGTAAATAATCATAGACGAGGAGTTCTCGGTGAAGAATTATCATAGTTCCATATTTGTGTTGACATTTTGGTTCCGTTTCCGGGACCATTCCTCGTCGGTGGATTTTCTGGAGAGATATTCCCACTTAGTCATAAATCAATAGGAGGGTAACCTTGTTTTTATTGTGCCTAGTAGTTACCATGGTAAAGTCACTTTTTACCATGCATAGTATTTACCACAAGAACTTTACTTTTACCATGAATAGTATTTACCACAAGTAACTTCATTTTTCTTGTGAATAGTATTTACCCCAAGTAACTTTACTTTTACCGTGAATAGTGTTTACCACAAGAAAGTCAGTTTTACCGCATGATAAGTCAAGTTTTACCGTGGTCATTCCTATTTTTTGTAGAAAGGTGTAAAGTCACTTTCATTATAGTGAGTCCAATTATTTTTGCACACAAATCTTACTTATTGTACTTGTGAATTGGTATTTAATTGTGGTTACTTTTTAAAATGGATAAGATTCCTATTTTTTCAGCCCAATCTAATGAAGATGCTTCCTCTTTCATTCAAGAGTTTAAACGATCTTGCATTTTTAATGGCCTCATAAGAAGGAACAATGGACTGAATTTTTCCCTACCTTTTTGGATGGTTCAACCCTTAGGTGGTTTGAAACACTGGTGATAACGTAAAAATTCATGGGATTTATTAACTAAAAGTTTTCTTGAAGAATTTGGTGAACAATGAAATATGGAGATCTCATGATTGATATCACAAAGCTATCCCAAGAAGAGAAGGAGAAGATAAGGGATTATCATGCTCATGTTCTAGAGCTAAGGAGGAAGCTCGATGCCCAAATCCAGAAGGAAGGATTAGTGGATGGTTTGATGAATAGCATGGATAATCTCCTTTATAAGCACTTCATTCTTGGGATGAAGCCAGAGATCAGACAACGAGTGAAGTATGACCACCTAGCTACCATTGAACAATCAAAGGAGATTGTAAGAAGGTAAGAAGAAAGCATGAAAAAGGAGCCCAAAGAAATTACTGCTAAGGTAGAGCCTACACCAACACCTTTGGTCTAAAATCCACAACCACTCTCGGTGAGCACAAATATTTTCCCTAGTACATCTACTGAGTATGAAGATCTGCTCAAGAAGATGGGTTAGTTAACTATTAATCTTCTTCAAGGAAAGGAATTTAGTTCTCAGGGAGGAGATAGAGGTCTAAAAAGAAATATTTCTAAAGTTGTATGTTATGGTTGTCATAAAAAGGGTCATTATAAGTATAATTGTCCAGATAGAGCTTCTACATCCGGTACAAGAGATAATGATAAAGGAAAAGCACCTGTGAATTCTTTTGATGTAATAGATAAGAGCATAAATAATGAAGTAGATGTGTTTGTAACAAAAATAAATAAAGAAAAAGATAACCAAGATGGAAATGATCCTAAGAAGATGAAAGGAGAAACTAGTAAGAAACATAGGAGAAGAAAGTTGGGTGTGTAGGATTTTCTAATTTCACAGGGACAAGGACCATACTCCATCTTAGAAGATCTGTCCAAAAGGCCTACAAATATTACATATGGTCAACTTCTGGCTATGTCTTCTGAGAAGAGGCGGGAGCTGCGAAGTGGACTCAATGCTCGACGAAGTAAGGAGGTTGAGGTACCTGTTTTGGAGGCAGAGGCGGATCCCTACGCTCCACAAGCTGAGGTATTATGTAATGGTATTTCAATTCATGATGTCTTAGTTGATGGAGGTGCTGCAGTTAATGTAATGACCGAGTCCAGTAATGAATATGTTGGGTCTAAAATTGATCGCCCCTCAACACTTATGTTAAGGTCATTAAATAAGGGAAAAACTAAACCAGAAGGTGTTGTTTCAAATGTAGCAATATCTGTTATGGGTGTTGTATGTGTGGTAGACTTTCAGGTGATGAAAAATGGTATCTGCTATGCACGTACCCAATGTTCTTGGAAGGCCATGGCTAAGGAGAGTTCATGCAAGAAACTACCTGGAATGAAAGTTTCATGACACTTGGATGTGGTAGAGAGGGTGAAGATAAATGTGATCCATTGAAATTGTAACATCCCCATTTTAAGATACCGTAACAAGGAGAAATTTTTTTTTTTTTTTTTGATAACGTTCTCTGTTATGAATTATAAAATTCAAACACACATTCAAGTTTTAATAATTGTTCTCTGCCCAAACAACATAGTTTGGATCACACAATTTCTTTTTAAAACGAATGTTCCCTGTTCGCATATTTACAATATGGAACACACATTCAATGCCATTCAATCTTATAACAAATTCTATATGCACTGTAAATGACTCGAGGAACTTCCGATCTTCCATTTCATGGCTCGGAGTTTCAACGATCCTTCATTTCATGACTCGGCAACAACCGATCCTTCATTTCATGACTCGGCAATAACCGATCCTTCATGTTTGTTTATGCATAGTATATTATATATACTTGTTCTCATAACCGTTTCCCGGTTATCGAAGTGATCCATTTAAGAAGCCTATCTCGAATATTTCATATCGATATTCATCCGACATCCCCGCATATTAAATTAAGTGATAAGGACAACGCAACCAGCAATTGCGATACTTTGGCCAAAGATTTTCACATGCTTTGCATGATCATATTCCTGGATGTGATACACATCAACGGAATACGTCCTTCACTTCACTTCACCTATTATCTAGAATGGTCTTTCCTGGTTCCTACCAGTCCTCTCCGTTTAAGGTTAGTTTTAAACTTCCAATTCCAACTAGTAATATGAACGAATATAGGAAGGCACTCCTGGTAACTAAAGATATGCAGACATACGGTGTCGTTTCCCCATGACTCCGTGTGTCTAGTTATCTTTAGTATTCCAGAGTCACTCCGTATACGAGATCATACTCTATTCCCTGCTAAGAGCTACACATTCAGCCTATGTATTCTTGATGTTTTAATTCGGGAGGGCATTGCAATATGTCAGCTGCAACATTGTGTCGTCATGAAGACCCCGTCTTCATGGAGACACCTTGCTGTAGCTGGCGTATGCCAATGTCCTGCAGAATCCACCCATCGAGAATACACATCCTGCTCAAGTGATTTGGATACGATTTAATAATTAAGAGTCAACTTTCAGCATCCATGTTGATCCCTTTATCCTCGTTTCCGTTACAGTTGTATATAGCTAAGAGGGACTAAAACCGTCCATTAGCTTGCTATGCATCTTCTCCTTCGTATCGAAGGGCTACATTTCCCTACTTGGTTCACTTCTTAATCATTGGATTAAGCAAAATTGCACCGACGACGTGATAAGTTCAACCTATTAAACTTAGCCAAGATTTTTCCCAACTGTAACTAAATTCAGAATACTAACTTATTAGACGTCATTTAAACGAGGTCTAATTCCCAAGAATGTATTCATTTGTTCACCTTAACGTTATATAGTTAAGGTCCATTAGTTATGGATATACTTATCCTATATCCTTTATTCTGAATTCAGCATACGAGATCATTAATGGAGTTCGAAAGCGAAGTTCGATTACTCCCAAGTTAATTGATATTCCTTAGCTCCTAAGCTAATCCTGAATACCCTTTCGATTAAGGAATCATATTCTTCTTAAACCTTTTTAATGTCAATTAAAAATTCATCTTTACCCAAGTATGAACTAATTGCATTTTTCAACTTAAGAGTTGCATTTAGATAAGAATAGATATCAGTTTCATTTAACATCCATCCAAGGACAATGAAGCAAATCCAAATCAAGAAATAACATTATATTTCCAATTTAGCCAACAATATCAAACTGATATAATTATTAAAATATCACACTTGTAATTGTATTCAACATTTCATGTCATAATCTGTACATTTGCCAATCCAACTGAATGGGCATGGTTTACATAAAACATCAATACAACTCATAGACAGAAGAATATACTTTCTTCTTTCCACAATTCCTCGAAGAGGAATAAAAGCAACAATTACAATTCATCTTTCAGCTAATCAAGAAGCATCAGAAAACAGCCATGTCTTCATTCTAATCAAATTCCATCTGCAAAATGATTTGCACGGGTCAGTTCAATGAACTGAGCATATTAAGCACTTATCCTTAAAATAAGGTGCTTCAACTAACTGTCTCAATAAAAGAACCCTGCTTTTATGAATCGACAGTAAAACATCAATCACGAAATAGGCACAAAAGAAAGATCAGCATAACAACTGAACTATCAAAATATCATCACAATCAGCCAAAGGACTGCTGTCCCGTTTCCACATAACCGTTACAAGTCTTAATTCACAATAATTACAAAGTTAGAAATACAAATAGCTTGCTGCTGATATAACATACTGTTATCCTTTCCACGCCTTTCATTAATAATAAATGCAAGGATGAAACTAACTGAAATGTAAACCTCTTTACTTTCCTTTCAGTTCATGCATCATATTAGAATCCAAGCAATCAAGCACAGACAAGAAGGCGAACAGCAATGCATATAGTCGCTCATATCAAAGCACTACAAGATTCGTTACCAACGAATTATAGATTTCCAACTGAATAAAAGAAGAACAGATCATTTTTCCAAGTCATTCATCCATGACCCTATTTCTTTCCAAATGGCTGTTCTAAAAATGGAATCCAAACGAAACACAAATCAAGATAACAGTTCAGAGTGAAACTTACAAAATCCATTCAGAATTCACTTTCCAGCAGTAGAGTAATTTCATTCATAATCAGCTTTAATGAAAACAGGGAAGAATTCATCATCCATATCCATATTTCATTTGAATCAGGCTCATATGAAAATCCAAAACAGGTTAGTACCACATTATGTTCATCCAAGATCAAACAGTATAAGGATGCATACCATATATTTACCATACTAAAGAAACCATATTTCTTTCACTGTATGCTAAACAGATAAACAATTATACAATCATACAGTCAATTAATCACATGACTTCCTAATCCTATGAACGTATCCCATTCAAAATAACATTTTATTCATTGTTGTTACCTACAGCAAGTCCAATAATCACATGACTACGAATTTCACCAAGTCAGAACAGCAGGCAGAAGAAGAATTCATTTCCCTATAATTTCATTAAGAAACAATCATTTTGTTCGAATGAAATAAAAACACCCAAATCGTGTTTATCTTAGCATGACAGCTCAACTTATAAAGATAACAAAACAATCGTTCTTATTGAAAAGCAACTCACATAGCCTGTACAGTTTCAATCCAATATACCACAAACAATGAATATCCATTTCGAGTTCTATCTCGATCAACCGTTAATTCCAAAAACAGCATTCTCCATTTTCTTAATAAGGTACAGGACTCAAATATAATATTCATATATCAATACCTCTATAAAGGCAAACCCACGTAGGGTGTCAATAGCGTAAGCTTGGTACAGTCAGTCGACTCAGAAAACAAGCTAATTCCCATATTTTCCATTTATTTACACAGAAATCCAAGTCAAGTTCGCATTCACAAGACAGTTCAAATCAGAAGGTCAAACCACAACTACAAGACGCAATGGAATCAACCTTCCATCACAGCAAGAAGAAAATATAATCATTCATTGCACAGAATACAAAACCAATTTGTAATCGTGTCTACAGTCCGAACAGGAAGACCGAACAGCATCATTAAAACACAATAAACCATCCTATCCTCACAGCAAGGAGAAACACAATTCATTAATAAGTTCAGAAGGAAAAACAGTTAACTTTTCCTACTTTCACGAATACCCAATACGTATTCGTTCATTTCCTATACAAGAAAAGGCACAACAATGAAAATATTGCTATTACTTCATTCAAATCGAGTTCAAATACTCATAGAAAACCCAAATGCCATTTCCATCAAAATCCAAAACAGTAGAAGGAAAAGGATCCATTTCCCTAAAAATTTCAATAAGAAACAACTTCAAACAACTATTGCTTCTTCCATTCCAGTTCGTTAGCAAAAGAACGATTGTTTCAATAGTGAAAACAACTCATATAACATGTACAGTCCCATGATACACATGACGAATTCCCCATTACTGTCAAACAACCCAAGACAACATGGAGGTGTTTCCACTCAAATAAAATGCAAGGACAGATCAATCACGACAGCAAGAAAACGATTTAACCCCATCATTTCCAAAAATGACAGCAAGGGTCGACGAACCCAAATCATAGCAACATAACACGACTGTATTTCCATTTCCTCTTTACATGCAAAGGGCAGTTCCAACACAACAGCAAGGAAACAATTACACAATAAGGAAACGATCACACAGCCTGTTCCAATTTCACATAACATGAACAGAGAAAGAAACTATCTATTTCAATCCACCATACTGTCAACCATATAATACAGTAATTCATGTTCCAACTCGATTCGTGCAAAGACGAATCAAAGCCTAGCAACCAGAAGCGAAGCTTCTTAACATTTTCCCAAAAAAAGAAAACAAGAATCAACAAAATCCAAATCAATCGACTCGACAACAATCACACAATCCAAACCCAAGAGCAGGGTTGTTTTAATGAGACACTTAAACAAAGCAAGAATTTTTAAAGAGAAGGGCTTAACATGCCTGTAATCTCTTTTCCAGAACCCGAAGAAAGCTTCGTTTGCCAAGTTATTTCCTTCCACCGCGGCAAAGCACAAACTTCCCAACACTCCTTTCTTCTTCAGGCTCAACAACAGCCTTAAAATCTCCAAGAACAGTGTCAAATTCCAAGAGCTGGGTCGACTGAACCAGACCAGAAAAACCAAATGCAGAGCAACTTTGCAAAAGCCCGAATCGACAAAATGAAAATCAAAATTCCCTCATACACTTTCCAAGGCGAGCTGGTCGCGAGGACCGAGAACAATCAATGCATTAAAGGCTCTGCCTTTTCCTAACTTCCCACGCCACCGCCAACTTGAGTTGGCGAACTCAATTTTCAAATTTCCCATGCAAAACCGAATTTGGCTCTATCTCCAAATAGATGCCTCCATTTCTTACCTGCCCCGCCAAAACTGGCGCTGTCCACGTATGGACTTTCCAATAAATGCTAATGAATACCCTCCTTCATCCTTATCCTTTCCCTCCAAGGGTCTACGCGCCCCTTTAGATTAGGATTAGTTTAGGTTGCATATAGTGTTCAACCTAGGTCTTAGTTTAGCCTTAGGTTATTAGGGCTTAGGTCTATTTTCCCCTTTTTTTTTGTAATTTAAAAATCCACTTAGGATAGTAGTTTAGGATGCATGTTAGGACTTAGGATTAGTTTAGGGTTTTAATTCCTACTAACCACTAACACCAAACAACTTCCATCCAGCCTTCCAACTGACATTCACGTTAATGCAGAGCAGGACGTTCCGTCCTTTGGATCACGTGTCAAGGCCACCCGTGTCCAGGCATTTCTTGCCTCACGAGGTCCCAAGTTCGACAGTACAGGGTTCAAAAATCAAACCCCTGTCGTTGGCATTTACGTGCCAGCTACTCATTCCTGCAATCAGGCGCTGCACGTTCATATCAACCTCTGGTTTGGTTCAAGAGTAAATCAACACAGAAATCACAAGAAGCCCTCAGCATACTTTGGATCAATGAAATTGATTCAAGGTGTGCTGTCAATCAGCAACGAGAGTTTAGCAAGTATACGACAATTTGTCGTCACATCAGCAAACACGCAAGTACAATAACTGTTGTCCTAACAATAAATCACAGCATGCAAGAATCCAAGTTAGCAACACATTCCTTTAAGATCAGAGTTTATCTTAACATGTTTTCTTTATGAAAAACTTTCACCAAGATAACATACAAAATCAGAGCGTTACAGAATCATAAGGCAAAACCTATGGATTCAAGTGATGAAACTGATGATTGGACATCCTCTTATTACTCTAGTACCAGTGAAGTGGACACAGAAGATGAAGAAAGTGAGGTTGATGTTTCGGTCATGGATATCCTTCCAGTCACACCGACTCATAAACCCATAAGATTATCTGAAGAAGAAATTGTTGATCGTCTCCAACAAATAAAGATTGGTGATGTTATGATGGAGAGTGAGAAGGAATCCTACCTCCAGCTCTTTCGAAGGTACATACACCTATTCACTTTTGATTACAAGGAACTCCGTCAAGTAAGTTGGGTAGAACATTCTATTGAGTTGGTAGATGGTGCTAAGCCCATAAAGCAAATGCCATATAGAATGAATCCTAATTTTTCCAAGACTCTGTAAAAGAAGAAATAGATAAGTTGCTTGGTGCGGGATTCATATTTTCTTTGTGGAGAATTCGTAATGGGTTTCTCCCATTGTGATCTCAATAAAAAAGAATGGGAAACTATGCATTTTTGTTGATTATAAGAAGCTCAACAAAGCAACAAAGAAGGATCATTACCCTCTTCCATTCTCATATCAAATCTTGACGGAAGTAGTGGCCAGAGTGCTATAGTTTTTCTTTGATGGATATAACGGATACAACTAAGTTCGTATAGCAGCAGAAAGATCAGTGAAGACCACATTCACCACTCCTTGGGGAACGTTTTCTATAGAGTTATGCCTTTTGGGTTATGTAATGCTCCGGCAACGTTCTAGCGTTTGATGAATAGGGTGTTTGAACCCTACATTGGGAACTTCATCGAGTATTTCGGATGATTTTTGCATCTATGGGAGCAAGATGGACCACATGCACCAGATGGAAACAACATTTCAAAGGTTAGATGAAGCACAAGCCTTACTAAACCCTACAAAGTGTTTCTTTGGATGTTCTAAAGGTGTTTTGTTATGGCATGTTGTATCCAGAGATGGTATTGGTACTGATCCCGATAAAGTTTCAAAAATCAAAGAGTTACCATTTCCTATGAATAGAAGTAATTTGAGATCATTTTTAGGCCATGTGGGTTACTAAAGAAGGTTCATCAAGAATTTTTCAAAGATTATGACCATTAACCCAGTTCTTGAAGAAGGATGTTACTTATGAACCTGTAGAAAATAAGGCGCATGAAGCTTTTGAACAATCAAGGAAGCCCCGATGTCTTCACATATTTTAAAGAATCCATATTGGAGCAAGCCATTCATTGTGTATACAGATGCCTCGGATGCATCACTAGGAATTACTCTGAGCCAAAAGGATGAAAATGGGAATGATCATCCATTTTACTTTGGGAGCAGACAAATGAGCGGTGTTGAGGTAAATTATATCAGAATCGAAAAAGAGGCTCTAGCTATCGGTTTTGTTGTAAAGAAGTTTATAAATTACTTGCTAGGAAGAAATTTATAGTCAGAATGTACCATCAAGCTCTAAAATATATTGTAAATAAGCCTAACCCATCAGGAGGATAGCAAGATGGATAATTTTGCTACAAGAATTTGAATTTGATATTATAGATAGGCCAGAAAGAAGCATGTCAATGTAGATGCACTCTCTCAAGCCTATGATGGTTTAGGTTCATCTTGTGATGATGATGATTTCCCAGATGCAAAGCATTGTTATCCCTTGACACAATCCCTAGTGAATACATATATATTTGGAATTATCTGAATGAATTCAAGTTTCCTAATGGTGCCAATGTAAAGACTAAGAGGAAGATTACTCAAGCCAGTCATCCATATTCTATTCTACATGGAGTATTATTTCAAATAGGACCTGATGGACAGTATAAGAGGGCAGTTGGACGTGATCAAGGGAAGGAGATGATAGAAGAATTTCACAATGGTACATGTGGAGAAAACTTCTCTGGACAACTTATAACAAGAAGGATCTTGGATGCAGGTTATCACTGGCCCACTCATTTTAGAGATTGTTATAATTATTGTAAGACATGTGATATTTTTCAAACACGTGGTAACCGTAAGACTTCGTCACTCCATTATGCCCTATTCTTCCACTTGGTCCCTTTGAAAAGTGAGAATAGACATTTTAGGTCCACTTCCAACTACCCCATGCCAAAATAAATATATTGTAGTTGCCACAAATTATTTAACCAAGTGGGTCAAGCTAGGCCATTGAAAACAACTTCCATGGATGAAGTGGCAAGGTTCATATATGAACACATTTTCACCATATTTGGTTGTCCATTAGAAATTGTAAAAGATCAAGGAAGCCACTTTATTAATGAGGTGGTAGAAGCCCTAGTCAACAATTTTTCTATTAAGCACAAGAAGGCAACAACAACATACAAGCCAAGCACAAATGGACAGTGGAATGAAAAAAATTTGTGTTATGTCAAATTCTAGCAAAAGATGCAGCCTTACAGGTACATAAGTGGGATAAAAGGATTCATGAAGCATTGTGGGCATATAGGGCAACATCAAAGTCAGCAACAGATACTTCCCATTTTAGTTGGCTTATGGTATTGATCCAGCTTCTTCCTATTGAGTTTGATATTCCCACTATGAGAGTTATAAAACCGAAAGGATGGATGAAAGTGATTCAAGAAAAGAAAGGTTGGCACATCTTCATTTGCTAGAGGAAATGAGGGAAATAGCGAAGGATACAAGCTATAAGAAAAAAATGAAGCAAAATGAATACTTTGATCAAAAGATCTGTTGGTCTCCATTTCATGTGAATGACTTGGTTCTAGTATATGATTCCAAATACAAAAAATAAGGCAGAAAAAATTTCTTCCCAAATGGATGGGGCCCTACAAAATAGCAGTTGTGCATGAAAATGGTACATATCAACTGGAGGAATTGGATGGTACTCCCATTACGAAATGGGTCAACCATGACAAGTTAAAGATTTTCCAGGCACCAGCTTTAGAATGTCCATAAGAGTCTACTCCGAGGACAAAGTAGAAGCTAGGAAGGGGGAAAATGTCGACATTAAAAATTTCCTCCGTAATTTCTATTTTATTAATGTATGTATTAGGAATAAGATGTTGTTAAGTATAATTAGTAGTGACATCCAATAGAAGATAACAGCATTGTCAGTATGGTGCCACCAATAAAGTAGAGTATGGTAACAGTCAAAGTACAAAAGGAATGTTGTGGTAAAAAGTAAATATTTGTCGTAAGTGGTCCGGTAATGTTAAAATGTCAAAGTTGGGGTAAGTAGAGAAGTAGGGTCTACATGATTAGGAATTAGAAATATTATATTTGTAATAAGGACAAGGAGTGAGGTCATAAATATTTTGTGTATTTTATTTGTAAAAAGTCTAAAAATGTGGAACCCATGTGAAATGATAAGGTTTATCTTATCTTAAAAGATAAGCTTACATGTACATATAAGAGTTAAGGTATGGAATATGATTCGTCAGAGTAGATTTCTTATCCTATCTTAGAGATAAGATGGATAAGCCTGGAAGTTCTATAAATAAAGAGGCCACCCCCCTCATTTAGCATAGAAGGAAGTAGTGAGAAATATTGTATGAGTAAGTTTGTAAAGGAAACCATCATTTTGAAGGTGTGTTAAAGATGCCATTAAGAGGTGTAATTGTGAAGTTTCTCCCATAGTTATTGTTGGAAGGCAAGTGAATTCAGTAACACTTGAAGTACCTCATGGGTGAGATTGTAACAATTTCATGTTGATATTATAATTTACACTGATATTTCAGATTTATCATCATTCCTTCTTATCATAGTCTATGGTATTCTTGTGTTATGTGTGTTGTTATGTTTCTAGATTACATCCACAAAACTAAAGGTTGTGCATTTGATCCAGAGGATCCTCACAGAGAAACACCGATCTAAGATCTTCTCAGAATAAATTGTAGTCATTTTTAAAGCATGGAGAAAAATTATACGATTCTATCGATATCTTGTTTGCAGGAAACGGAGCTCGTTTGCAAAAGTTATAGCCCGCTGAAATTTTCAGGCAACTGGCAAAATTTGGAGTTTTGTGCAGGTTGGACGTGTGCACGCTCGCCAAGTGTTTCAATTATATTGTGACACGTGGACAATTTGTGTGATGTACTAAAAGTGGTTTTTGGGAACGCCGGTCTTGGACACTCATTTTCGGACAAATGGACCCCGCTATTTACTGGTTGGGGCCCTCAGCCAGGTTCGACACACTCGATTATGGAGGGGTGTCTTGGCCTCCTTCTCATTTAATCACTATACCAACTTGTGTATATATATGCCTATAATTGCATTTGCGCTATGCATGTGGGACTATTAGACATGCCATTTTAAACTATGCAATTACCATTTCCACGCATTTTTATTTAATTCCATATTCCACGCTTTACATCCAAATCCCTCTTACCTTTTTATTCCATGCATTAAATCCAAATCCTTATTACCTTTCCCACGCATTATATTTTGCATTGTTTAAGGCACCTAAAAATACCCATCCATGTGCCATACATATCTAACCAACTAATGCGCCTCTTTCCACGGCTAAGGTGGCTCTTAAGCCACTTAAACAATGCGCCCACCAACCTTTTAAAACCTCCTCCAATATTTTCTGCGCCAAATGTGGGATATTGATCCCAAGGAGATAAGTCAAATGCATGGGGAGGAGAATGGAACCCGGGTGGGCCATGTAAAAGGATAAGCGCCAGCCGGTATGCTAGGAGGCTTAGAAACAATATAAAAGGAGTGTTATTTTATTTGAATAGCATTCGGGTCTGTGCTAAAATATTGAAATGCTCATAACTTGAGCTAGGAGTGGAATTTTGAGGAGATGTAAAAAGTAACCCTTGTTATTTTTATAGAGGAAGACTGTGAGAAGGTCATAATTTTGTAGAATTCTTTGTAAAGAATTATTTTCAAGATTTTAATAGATCAGTCCCATTCAACCGGACCTGGAGATGTAGGCCTCAAGCGCCGAACTCCGTTATCAATTCTTGTGTCAAATTGCTAGTGAATTCTCTTCATTTCTTTAAATATTTACATAGTACTTGCAGTTTTTATTCTTTTATTAAAAATACAAAAGGATATAATGCTCAATTTTTACATCAAAAATCAATATGAAGCAAAGAAATGTGTGTGCACCATTGCTAGTTAAATTTGATTTTCAGATCATTGGTATCAGAGCTGGTTTTGACTGATTTTTTATTGATTAACTGTTTTGGATTGCAAGTTGTGTGTTGGATGTTAACAAGGTCTCGATCTAAGAAGGGTGAAGGAGAGTTAGTTGAAGGAGATCCCAAAATTGGTACCAGATAATCTCGAAGTCCTACAATGGTGGATCGAGAGGAAGTGGAAGAAAACTTTCATCAATCATTCCAACAGATGAAGGAAATGGTGGAAGAAATGTACCAAGATAGGAAAAGGGAAAAGGGAACTAGAGGAGGTAAGAAAGAAGAAATCTCTAGTTCTAATATTCCAAAAAGAGACTCTTTAAAATCTGATTTTCCTTCATTAAAGTTAGATATCAAGTTTGAATTGCCTATGTATACTGGAGAGCTAAATGCAGAGAAGTTGGATAACTGGGTCAAGCAGATAGAAGTATATTGCAGGGTTCAGAGAATTGTTGATGATGAAGCAAAGATTCATCTGGAAAATCTTCAGATGGGTGGCACAACACTCATTTGGTGGGAGAGTAAGCTTCAAGAAGTGGAAGAAAACAAAGGTATATAAATCACTTCTTGGTCTGAATTTGTTTCAAATCTTAGGCAACAATTTTATCCTCTTGGTTATAAGCAACAAGCTATGATGGATTGGCAAACATTAAGACAAACTAAGGGACAAAGTGTTCAAGAATACACACAATAATTTAGGAAAAGGGCTCTAATTCTGGGAATTTCCCTAAACACAGAAGAAACACTGCTCAAATATATTGGTGGATTACATAGTTATCTAAGGCATATGATACTTGTTTTAGGTCCTACTAATCTTGATGCAATATGTGTTCAAGCAACCCATTTGGAAGCACGAGGGAAAATGACAAAGGAGTCCTCTTTCTCTTCTTTTAATCAAAAGAACAAGCAATCTGAAGGAAAAGGTTCGAAAGAACAAGGAAAAGGAAAGGGTAAGCATAAAACAAACTCTACTGTTAAGAAGGAAGATGAAAAACCATTTTGTAATCATTGTAAAAAAACCATGATGAGTCTAAATGTTGGAAATTACATCCTGAAAAGAAGCCTAAATGGATGGTTAAGAAAGGAAAAGAAAAGAAAACAAACACTGTAGTGCATGATCTTGGTTCTGATTCAGGTGATGAAACCAAAATCACAGCTATGAGTTTTCAAGGTAAATCAACTCTTTCAATTTCCAACAATAGCACTACAGATGTTGTATCTTCTTCTAGTAAACAAACTATACCTGACGATAAGAAAAGAAATGAGCTTTTCCACATTAGAGTAATTTCAAAGCATACGAAAATTGATACTCTTTTTTATAGTGGATCTCAAGCTAATCTAATTTCTGAGGAGGTTGTTAAGAAACTAGGACTCAAAACTAAACCACATCCTAAGCCTTATCCTTTGGGCTGGGTTTGTGATGATGCAAAATTGCAGGTAACTAAAACTTGTACTTTTAGATTTGCCATTACATATAAGTTTATTGATGAGGTTGAATTGGATGTAGTTCCTTTGGATATTTGTGGGGTGGTTTTGGGAAGTCCTTACTTGTATGATCGTAAAGCAATCTTCTATAGGGAAGAAAATAAATATTTGCTTGTAAAGGATGGAATTGAGTTTATTATTAGAGCTCACCGTGAAAAGAATAATCTATCCTTGGTAACTGCAGGTCAAATGAAAAGGCTTGTAAACTCAAGCAAAAGTTTTGTGCTCATGGTGGTCAAAGCCAAAGAAAAAGAAAATGAGATGGCTTTTGAGACTTGCGATCTGAAACATAAGGATGAATTGGTAAAAATTGTTTCTCATTTTGATGATGTTTTTCAAGATCCATAGGGTCTACCTCCCAAAATAGGGGTTCAACATGAGATACAGTTGCTTCAGGATGCACCTCTTCCCAATATCGGAATGTACAAAGGTTGTTAGTAGTAGAGAATGAGGAAATCAAGAGACAGGTAATGGAACTTTTGGCTCAAGGTATAATTCATCCAAGTACATCCCCATGTGGTTCACCAATTATATTGGTTCCTAAAAAGGATGGCACTTGGCGAATGTGTGTTGATTTTCGTGCTTTAAACAAGATTACTATAAAGAATCGTTACCCTCTTCCTAGAATAGATGATTTACTGGATCAATTAAAGAATGCAATTTATTTCACTAAGTTAGACTTAAGAAGTGGTTATCACCAAGTAATAATTGTTGAAGGTGATGTTTGGAAAACTACTTTTAAAACAAAACAAGGCTTGTTTGAATGGTTAGTGATGCCTTTTGGTTTGTGCAATGCACCGAGAAACATTCATGAGAGTTATGAATGATATCTTTAGACCATTCATTGATAATTTCATTATTGTCTACTTAGATGATATTCTTATTTTCAATAAGTCATGGGATGAACATGTTAAACACATCCAGAAAGTCTTAGATGCACTAAGGAAAGAGAAATTGTATTTGAAGATGTCAAAATGTGAATTTGGAAAAATATCTTTAATTTACTTGGGTTATATTGTAGGAAATGGAGAATTGAGAATTGATCCTACAAAAATAGAGGTTATTGTGAAATGGCCTAGACCCACTAATGTGACGGAAGTTAGAAGTTTTCTAGGTGCAGTTTAGTACTGGAGAAAATTTATTGCTAACTTCTCATATATTGCATCTCCTTTGCATGCTTTGACAAGTATTAAACAGGTCTTTCAGTGGGGAGGAAAACAACAAAAAGCCTTTGATACACTGAAAGAGAAGATAAGTACCGCTCCGATCTTGGCACTTCCGGATTTACAACATTCATTTGAGATTGAGACAGATGCTAGTGACTACGCAATGGGGGCAGTTTTGATGCAAAACAAACGACCAGTGTGTTACCATTCAGAAACCTTTACAAGTGTGGTAAGAAACTATCCAACTTATGATAAAGAGTTGTATGCTTTGGTTCAAAGTGTTAAAAAGTGGAAGCATTATTTAATGGGAAAAGAAACAATTATCCATATTGACCATCAACCGCTTCAATACTTACAAACACAAACCAAATTGTAAAACTAGACATTTCGGTGGATGGGATTTTACAACAATTTCATCTTATAATCAGGTATAAAAAAGGTATTCAAAACAACGTTGTTCCGACATGTTATCCAGACCACCAGTGGTAGTAGCATCTATTCTTTTGCAACATAGTTCTTTGGCTCATGTTAGTTACAAGGAACAATATGTAAATGATGTTGACTTTAGAGAAGTGTATGAGGATCTAGTAAGTGGGAAACAAGTAGGAGAAAAATATTATCATTTGCATGAAGGATTGTTATATCATTAGGAAAACTTTGTATTCTAGAAAATGAGTGTGTGCATATGATTAGGGAAGCACATACTTCTCTTATTTCAGGCATTTTGGTGTTAGTAAGATAGTTGCACATTTACAAAAATATTGTTATTGGCCTAGAATGCATGAACATGTAAACAGGTATATTAAGGGATGTGTTCTTTGTGCCACAAGCAAGCCAAGTAATAGGAAATTAGGACTTTACACTCCTCTTCCTGTTCCAACAAGGCCTTGGGAAAGTGTTTCCATGGACTTTGTAGGAGGCTTGCCCATGACACGAAAGAAACATGATTACTTATATGTGGTAGTGGACAGATTTAGCAAAATGTGTGTGTTGGTTCCATGTACTAAACAAATAACTGGTGAGGGAACTGCACATTTATTTTTCAGTTTGTTTGGGTTCATTTTGGTTTACCTACTTCAATTATATCTTATCGGGATTCTAGATTTCTTGGGGAATTTTGGTCAACATTGTGGGGGTTAATGGACACTGAAAAAGAGCATTGCTTTTCATCCACAGATCGATGGTCAAATAGAGGTTATAAACCACAAAGTGGTACAATTACTTATGGGCTATAGTAAAAACATCCTAAATTGTGGGATGAACATCTTTATTATGTGCAACATACTTATAATCGTGCCTTACATTCTTCTACTTTGAAGTCTCCATTTGAGACTTGTTATGGATATCTGCCTAATTCTCCATTAGATATATATTATGGACATGAAACTGTTGTTAATGGTGCAAGTGATTCTGACAAGGCTAAAAGATTTGTGCAGAGAATACAACAGGTTCATTAGTATGTCCGTGAACAATTGGAGAAAAGTCAGGCTAAGTACAAAGTTAGGCATGATAAACATAGAACTGATCACAAGTTCAAAGTTGGTGATTCAGTTTGGCTTCACATCAGCAAGGAAAGACTGACAGGTGAAGGTAAAAAATTGAAACCTATACGGTATGGTCCATTCCAAATATTGGAAAAAAATGGTAACAACGCTTTCCGATTGGATTTACCTCCATATATGCAAATCTACTCAGTTGTAAATGTTGAGAATTTAAGATTGTATGAACCGCCTATGATTGTTGATCATGATGATTCTAACATAATGCCTTCCATTGATGATTTTGCTCCTGAGTATCTTGATGAGTTGCAGGAAGACATCATTTTGGACAAGAAAGTAAGAACTTCATGAAGAGGTGATATTGAGTATATTCATGTTGGGTTCAAAGGCATGCATCCAAACAAGGCTAATTGGATGGAACCGGAAAGGTGAGGGAGAAATACCTCACCTATTCACCAATTAAGTTGACTTTTGGGGTCCTCACAAAGAAACACCGATCTAAGATATTCTTTAATAAATTGTAGTCATTTTTAAAGCGTGAAGAAAAATTATACAATTCCGTTGATATCTTGTTTGAAGGAAACGAAGCTCGTTTACAAAAGTTATAGCCCGCTGAAATTTTGGCAACTGGAAAAATTTGGAGTTTTGTGCAGGTTGGACGTGTGCACGCTCGCCAAGTGTTTTGATTATATTACGACACGTGGACAATTTGTGTAATGTACTAAAATTGGTTTCTAGGAACGCCAGTCTTAGACACTCATTTTTAGACAAATGGACCCGCTTATTTATGGTTGGGGCCTCACGGCCAGTTCGACACACTCGATTATGGAGGGGTGTCTTGGCCTCCTTCTCATTTAATCACTATACCAACTTGTGTATATATATGCCTGTAATTGCATTTGCGCTATGCATGTGGGACTATTAGACATGCCATTTTAAACTATGCAACTACCATTTCCACGCATTATTTATTTAACTCCATATTCCACGCTTTACATCCAAATCACTCTTACCTTTTTATTCCACGCATTAAATCCAAATCCTTATTCTTTCCCATGCATTATATTTTGCATTGTTTAAGGCACCTAAAAAATACACATCCATGCGCCATATATATCTAACCAACTAATGCACCTCTTTCCATGGCTAAGGTGGCTCTTAAGCCACTTAAACAATGCGCCCACCTACCTTTTAAAACCTCCTCCAATATTTTATGCGCCAAATGTGGGATATTGATCCCAAGGAGATAAGTCAAATGCATGGGGAGGAGAATGGAACCCGGGTGGGCCATGTAAAAGGATAAGTGCCCATCGGTATGCTAGGAGGCTTAGAAACAATATAAAAGGAGTGTTATTTTATTTGAATAGCATTCGGGTCTGTGCTAAAATATTGAAATGCTCATAACTTGAGCTAGGAGTGGAATTTTGAGGAGATGTAAAAAGCAACCCCTATTATTTTTGACAGAGGAAGACTGTGAGAAGGTCATAATTTTGTAGAATTATTTGTAAAGAATTATTTTCAAGATTTTAATAGATCGGTCCCATTCAACCGGACCTGGAGACGTAGGCCTCAAGCGCCGAACTCCGTTATCAATTCTTGTGTCAAATTGCTGGTGAATTCTCTTCATTTCTTTAAATATTTGCATAGTACTTGCAGTTTTTATTCTTTTATTAAAAATACAAAAGGATATAATGCTCAATTTTTACATCGAAAATCAATACGAAGCAAAGAAATGTGTGTGCACCATTGCTAGTTAAATTTGATTTTCAAATCAGCATTAGTAAATAATCATAAAGACGCGGAGTTCCCGGTGAAGAATTATCATAGTGTCGGATTCATGTTGATGTGGTCTATGACAAACAAGGTAAAGGAGAGAGCGAAGATATGCTATGACAGGCTCCGCGCAGATTTTGAAGAGGAGTGGCGCATACCAAAGGAGTTGCCCTCGATTGGGGAAGCAAGCTCAGTTTGTTGTTTACCAAAGCACTTTTGTATTGTGCATTTTCCGATGGTGGATGGATCATGGAGCCCCTGGTGCAAACTACCATACGCATTCACAAAGACGGTATTTCCAAGCTTCCATTCATCGGTTCACTGATACAAGGAGGTTAGTGTTTAATGCAAACAAGGTGGATTGCAAATACCACACCTTGCGAAAGAAGTATGGATATCCAGGGAAGAATGCTTACAACGAGAGTATTATCTCAGAGATTTTGAATATCAAACCAGAAACACTTGCTATTGGGGATATCGGGGCCATGCTCATATATCTCCAACTTAAACCAAAGATGGAAAATAATAAGTATGTAGAGAACGAGTTCGCGCTCCCAGGACCACCAAAGGGGAAGCATACTATGGAAAACATCCCAAAGACCTAGGCCTTCTAAACCCATGTAGGATGACGAGGAAGAGGACAAAGAGCATGAGGATAGTGGTGGTTTGGTGTGTAGGAGGAAGCAACCATCTGGTGGATAGGAGGAAGAGCGCGTGATGGCTTCACAAGGAGAAGAAAATAATGAGGTAGTGCAGGGTGACCAAAGGTTCAAAAAGGTGTTCAAGCACACAAGGTCACAAGGAGAAGCCTAGCAAACAATAAGGAAGTCATAGCAACTCTCACCAGTAGAGGAACCTAAGGAGAAGAAGAAAAGAAGAAATCTCAAGCTAGATGAAGAAGCAAGAGAATATGAGGAGAAATCATTTCCATATCCAATCCGTCATAGGGGCGTAAGAGGAGCCTCAGAATGAGGAGGAAAAATTGAACAAAGAGGAAGAAAGGGAGCAATCAGAAGCTACACAAGGCAAGGATGAGGATACATCCAGTATTCCTAACCTTGATGCCACCATTCCAAAAGGGCCAAGGTCCCATCGGACAAGTGAGGACGTAAGGGTGCAAACAATGGGTTATGCAGAGGACTAGGAGAAGATTGTTCGCGCTCGGTTCCAGAGCACCGTCATGTAAAAATATTTATTCGGATGGGTGCTTATGGACGAGAACAAAGTGACATTACAAACACGAAAGAAAATTTCATGGTCGATGCATACGCATATGGATGAACCAGATTTTGATGTCTATGAAGAATCATGTGCATCTAGACAGGTTGAAAAAGACATCAGAACCCGGCACATGACAATTAAACAAACTGTTATGATGGATGAGCAGGTAAGCAATGCCTTGGTGAAAGTATCTACTGAGGTAGCTAGAAGAAACATTGACAAATCTGCTACAATTAAAGTGTCTGACAGAGGAGCTAAAGGTGAAGAATGTGGAAATAGCACGTTTAGTACAGGAGAGGGATCTGAGCAAAAGGAAATATGAGACTTTTGTTAGTATGGCGGAGGAAATTGGAGATGATGTCCTAAAGGTATGCCCACATTTGGAATTACAAGTACCAAAAGAATTTCCTTATGCGATGCACTATATGAAAACAATAATAAAATTAGTATTGGAGGATGAAAAGGTGCGTATACCAGAGTAACCCAAGGACCTAGTAAAAGAGGTAGAAAAAGCATAGGCTGCAATAGCAAGGAAGATTGATACATATGAGGGCCTACTACAAGCACTCCAAGAGGAGCTAAAGAAAGCCGATCATGCCTTGATGATATGCACAGATCCAGATGCGCTAATAAGGGTAAAAACATTGGCAGAAGACAATGAGGTGCAAAAGGCCATGTAGGATGACACACTAGGCTACCATCTTACTACAACAACCCTAAAGAGGGACCGGTACCTTGGTATGCTTCGGGTGAGTGCTCAACCTTGTGTTGAGTGATGTGTTAGTACGACTAGGTGTTAACCGAGAATTCTAGGCTGCATCGTGCATTTTATTTTGTAGAATCATTTTCGATGCCCTATTAATAAGATATACAGTTGTATGTACTACTTCAGCCCAATAAAATTCCTCTAGCTTTGTTGTTTTTAACATGCAGTGAGCCATCTCCATCACCTGTGTGATTGTGATGCTCAATAATGTCATTTTGTTGGGGTGTGTAGGAGCATTCATGTTCTCGCTTAATGCCTTATTGGTTCAAGAAGGCCAAGAAATTATTTTTGTGAATTCCCCCTCAACTCCGATCGAAGAAGAAGAATTGGTTGTCCAGTCTCTTTCACAACACGATGATATAAATTCTAGAAATGTTGAAGAACCTCACTTTTCTTCTTCTGGAAAAACACCCACATCTTGCGAGATTGGTCATCCACGAATATTTAGAAGTAATTTTATCTTTAAAATGAATTAGGTAGCAGGTCATTCATATCGTTATGAACTACCTCCAGACTCTTTTAGCATGGAAGGTGCTTGCGCTCGAAATGGATCCAAGTTTTGTTTTCCGCAAGACAATGCCTAGGGAAATAGGCAAGGAACTCGGACAATTTGGGTAGTCCATGGACCATTGATTTTGAACTCGTATGATGCAAATGAAGTAGCCGACAAGTTTCCATATCTAAAATTCCAGAGTGTAGTAGATTTAACTGTTCATGTAGATAAATCTATTGCAAAATATAAAACAATATCTAAAGTAAATAACTTATCTTATAGAAAAGATCTAGCAATAATCTTACCTTGTCGTGAGATCAAGCACAATTTAATGCCATTTTGGACAATAAATTCTACCTTTAGGTGATGATTAAATATTTGAGTCACCTACAATAGGTTTCTATTAAATCCAGGAACATATAGTACCTTTGTAAGTGTACATTTTCGTGGTCCCAGAGGAATGGTGACTTTTCCTATTCCTTCTACAACGTACTCTTTTTCATCTGCTATCCAAACCCAATATCTAGTGGGTTATTCATTCAGTGAATCAAATAGTTTCTTGTCACCTGACATATGCTTTCTGGCACCCAAGTCTATCAACCAAACTCTCTTCGTGGGTTGTAAAGTCTGAGAGACTAGTACAAGGTTCTTACCATAATTGGCTCCTTCTAATGTCTCCTCATCAAATTCATCATCTTGTTGAGTGGCGAGGTGTCCCTTATTCTTTCTTCGGTGGGGAAGGCATTTGGATTTTTGAAAATCATCACTCCCAAAT
This sequence comes from Taxus wallichiana var. yunnanensis, assembly GCA_018340775.1. Taxonomy (NCBI): domain Eukaryota; kingdom Viridiplantae; phylum Streptophyta; class Pinopsida; order Cupressales; family Taxaceae; genus Taxus; species Taxus wallichiana. The sequence continues at coordinate 890,587,262 of CM031242.1, forward strand.
GTGCTTTTTTGGCTCGAAGACCCTTGTTTCAAACCATTGTACCAATTGTGATCAGTTTCATGAGTTTTTATTCTATAAATGTGGTACCACCTCTTTTACTTTTGACCTTTCTATTGTTGATTTGGTTTCGGTTGAGTTGGCTTCTCTGGGGGACCCTTCCGATTCTTCTGGACATGGTATGGATTTGAGAACAAGGATTTATCCTAAGTCTCCTCTTGGGTTGAATTGATGGTCTCTTCCTATTGCAACAAGTTCATGAGTTCTTTGAATGCCACTATTTGTTTAGATACATTCAGTGTCGTAACGAACACTCATAATTGAGAAGGGAGTGCTCTCAAGGTGATCAACACGAGAATTTTTTCATCCACCATTTTACCAAGTGTTAATAACTCGATCGCAGCTCAACCACGCAACATAATAACTCCTCAACTTTCTCATCTGACCCCATAGAAAGGGTGTGTAGTTTTGACTGAAGATGGAGGATCTTAGTCTAATTTTTGGCTTCATAAATGGTTGCCAAATTTTCCTAGGACTCCTTTGGTTTCTCCACATTCTCGAACATGTGGTTGCACATCGTCACTAATACTAAGCATTATCAGCATCAAGGCTTTGGCACTAGCCATCTCATATTTCATGAGTTCATCAGGGGTTGTGGGAATGGTCATAGACCCAATGAAAATGCCCCATAATCCTTCAAACTGAAGGATTGTCTTCATTTTTGTTTTCCATGCCACAAAATTGGGCCCTTTAAGTAATTGAGCATCCGAGAGAAGACTTTTTGGTGTAGAAATTGTAATAAAAATATATATATTTATTTATTTATTTATTTATTTATTCCAAGAGATATTACAACTTTACTCACTAATGAGAAGTACCAGCTCATATATTCTCACGATACTCACGTGCTGAGAGACGGTGATGCTTTGTGGGGCATTCATCTTCATCTTTGCAATCGGCATCATACCCGGCTTCTAGTTCTTCTCAAACTCACTTTTCTTGACAACTAACCTTTCAAAAGAAATACTCCAAGAGTCCTTTGCGAACCAGTTCATTGAAGACAAGGTCGGTGTTGTGTAGCTCATTAAGCAGTGAAAAGTAGAACCCAAAGCTTTCAAGAGCTTTTGGATGGTGTTCTATGGATTGCGAGTTGATGTTTCAGATTTCAGTAGTCTCGATTGTGTCATTCACGCTTGTCATTTGGCGTGGCTTTGAGAGATTCTATGTTTCCTTGGTAGAGGATTCATCTCCAGGCAACTAATGACACTTTTTTTTTTAATTATGCAAGTGACTTTCAGGATTCACATAGCCAATTCTCCTCTCCACGTGTAGGTATGCTCTAAGAATGAGATCAATTTGCAGGTATGTTGGTCACTTTAATTTCTCCCATGCTGATCAAAGAGTGCTTCTCCCATGACAGCTAGTCTCCACGTGTGGAATTTTCCACGTAGCTTTCTTCAGCAATTTCCACGCAGTGAATTCAACCTCCCACGTCTAGGAAAGAAAACAATGTAGGTCACTTTGAGAATGATCTTCACGTCTAAGGTATTCACATACAGCTAAGAATTTGTATTAATTTTGTCCCTTATCCATGCAGATTGAAGATTGTTTTATTTCTTCACATGGGAAATTGATCAGGAAGCACATGTTGCTCTAACTCTTCACATAGGCTTAGCAAAACATCTCCATGAAGGTATGAATGGTCTTCACACAAGTAATGAATGGACTTCACGTAGCAATGAATGGTCTTCACACAAGAAATAATGGTCTTCACATAGGAAATAATGGTCTTCACGCAAGAAAGAATGGTCTTCATGCAATAGTTTCTTCAGCCAATCCCACGTCTAGATTTGAATGATGGTCAAAGAAATGCATGCAGGTCATTGTCCAAGTTCCACGCACTAAATTTTGCAGATTTTCTCTTTTCCCAAATGTCCAACTCTCTTCAATGCAGGAATAGAGTGCCACATCCAAGAAGACTTCAAACAAATCGCTCCAACTAGAATTTAATTACTCCCACATTTTTTCTCCTCAGATTGTTGCTCCTTTACCCACACAGCCCAGAGACGTACGTGCTCGATACCAAATTGAGAGGAGGAAATGATGGAGAGAAAATAGAGATTAGATATCTCTTATTCATTCACTAGAATATCAAAAGCACGATACATATTTATAGGGACGTGTACAAACAATACTCCCGGAATGGATGGAGTTGATACAAACAATAAGAGTGAATAATGGAATAAATAATAACAACTAGCCTAATAATAAAATACTACATAGACTATGCTAACAAGAAGTAGAATCATTACTAGTATGTGTATCATCAATATCAAACAAATATTTGGATGCAAGGATTTCATTAAGCATATCATCAACATACAATGAAGTAGGAGGAGAACTAGTATGAGATGTATCATTACAATCATTGGAGACATTTTCAAAAATGCAAGGAGTATGAGATGCAACTATAGAATCATCCTAACTAGTATTAGAAACAACATCATGCACATGTATATTTTCATCATGTTTTTATCTGAAGTATCATCATCAAGACTAAGCATAAAATTGATAATAGCATCATCTAAAGTTTCAAGTAGAAATAGAAGAGGGTGGAGTGTGACTTATGAATAACAAGGTATACAATTAGAAAATCTTGCCAGATCGAAACAATGCTAATATTAGAATGATCAAAGCTAGTAGGAATATTGCATTCATGAGCCAATAGTTTCCTTTGAGTTTCATCTGAAAGAATAATATTATGATAGAGAGTGCTAAGTTCAGTTATGGTTGATTCATCATAAATAGGATTAATACTCACATGAGACATGGCTAGCCTAGGAGGAGAAGAGCTATCCTTAGCCATTAGGGTTTTAGTGGATCCTAAGGTAAGGAATTCTAAGCTATGGGTTCACCAAAAGGATTAAATAAAATCTAGAATATTTTATTAAAATCTAAAAGCAATGATCATATAATCGATCTACAATAAAATAAATATACTAGGAAAATTATTTGATTTATTTTAGAAAATAAAATGGAAGAGATAGGGTACTTACCTTGATTTCACTTATCCTAAAGTATGTTTGGATTGGAGACTATGATAGAATAGAAACACAGACCATCGCAATCTCACTTAGAAAAATGTAGAAGTGCTCAAAACTCCTAGATACGGATGTATGGATAGGGGTAGGGGCACCTACTAATACCCTAGACCTCTAGTGGCTACCTAAGACTGAAAAAAAAACTTAGGATCTAGTTTTGAAACTATCACTAGGGTTTCACACTTGTTCGCCATTGATCTCTTGAAATTCAAACTTTGACTGTGGGAGCACCTATAAATCTGCAACACAAATATCCTCCTACAAAACCCTCAAAAAGACATCAAATCCTAAAAAATAAAGATGAAAAATTAGGGTTCGGACTTTCCTTAGCTATCAAGCAAGTAAACTTATGAATGACGATGCCCTACATCTTAGACCCAATGTAGTTCTATGTGATTATGTGTGCAATAGTGCTCCTAGGTTTCCCTTATGCCGATGACGCCAAGATAGCGGTGGTAGCTAGATAAAATGCAAATGTGTGGGATGGAGAAAATTAACTTTTGATTCCTATGCGGTGTGTATGTAGAGTAATGTGCCCACATTTTGTCCCTTGAGATATGTAGATAGATATCCCTTGATAATAATTTCACACAATTATAATGGTATGTATGTTCTATTTATATATGGATCTCTTACTTGAAATTCAATACTAATGACATGACATTCCGACTAGTACCTCAGGATATGAGTGGGAAAACCAAAGATACCGACCTAAAAATTCAAAAATAAGATCAAAAATAAAGAGGACAAGTGCACCCAGGATGGACAGGAGCTCATGAGCACTAGTGTCCAGTCATGAGTGCTAGTGTCAAGATACAACTGAGGAGAAACGTGTGAAGACTATGAGACATGGATCCCTATGACCTAACCAAAAATGAGTGTATAAGTGACAAGTGTGAAAGATAAAACAATAAAAACAAGCAAGATAAACAAATGTAGACTAAACAATGGGCCATCGGTGAATACTTTTCTTACTCAAGATTCGTGTATAAACAACATACTTGGTGGTATAGTAAATAGTAGTAATTTTGTGATTTGGTGTCTACATTATCATATCTTTTTTAAATTATAACTCATCAATGTATCATCTTAAAATAATAATATTTATGAAAAGAATATACAGCCAGAAAAAATCACACTAAAACAAATTTTCTAGGTTAGTATGATAGAAAAGAGAGCTAAAAATAAGTTTTCATAACACTAGGAGGAAGTGGAGGATCATCCTTCAACATGTCTTGAATAGGAGGCACGTCAAAAGGAGGATCGGGATCCAACCAGTGATCCCGAGTGTCTTGAGTCCGAGAGTCACCAATAAAATCCAAGTAAATAGTTAGGTGGCACAGACACCACTTTCACATTTCCCGCACTGAGAGAAGACCACCTAGGCGATACACACGATCATTTTTTATTTTTCTATCTTAAAATGTTAAACTAAATTCAAAACCATGCTACTTTTTTTTAAAATTTCTAAATCTTATCAAAATATTAAAGGGAATGGGCATAGATGATGGTAAAGTGTCCAACCAAATATGCTTTAAAAAATTGAAATATCTTTCTAAAAAATTAGTTATTATGATTTTGGGTTTCGAACTTCTCTCCCTTGTTGGGAAATTCCAAGTTTGGTTCAAAATTTTAGCGGATACACATGTGTACTAGTCCTCTTGTTGGGCCACTTCCAAAATTTCCTTTTATAATCTAGAAAAAAATCTCAGAGATTTTCTCTAGCCGAGGTTGAAAGTGGAAGATGCTTTCACAGAGTTTTTGGGACATTTACTATTAACCCAAGGAGTTTGGGGACCTAGGGATCCTTAACATTCAAACTCAAGTTCGTGTTTGGCATGCCTAATGGGTCATTTGAGAACTAGAAGGAGATGAATCCTAGAAAATTCTCCTTAGGAATTTCATCTCTCTCGGATGCCCTATGGGCAAAGGAACCTAAAAAGGCTTAAATTAGTAATCCCTTTTTCTCACCCAAGTTCCTATAAAAACTATGGCACATTTATGGCCAAAAGCATTTGGAAAGCTTGGGAGTTGTTGAAACCATGCTTAATTTGGGATGGGATTAATTTCTATTATGTTATCTCTATCAATTCCCACTCCCTTTGGTGGTCTCCAATCCTTTTATAATACAATGTTTCGTTTTCACTACTCCCTTAGATCAAATGTGCTACATTATTTAGAAAAGGTGTCAAGCATTTCAAACATGTTTTATAATATTTCCAAGGAATGGTTGTTGCACGACTGCACTTAGAGAAAATTATCAATTATAATACAATGATCATGAGTCAATTATTTAAATACATAATGTCATATCTAACTACCATCTTAAAAATTGGTGTGCAAGTATCCCTCATATGGTGGAATGATTGTAAATGTAATGTTGAAACTCAATTGACCGATACAAACCTTGATTAGGTATCAAATCCTCTCCCTTTAGAATTTTTAAACCGAGCATCCCAATTCTCATTGGAAAGTTTTTTCTTTTGAACAAGTTTGGAAGAGGAGAATTTCTAAAAATTGGGAAATCATCACTCAACCCAAGAAATCTCAATTTCTCTGGTGCATACTTTATCAAGGTCTCCCAATTGGCTCTCATCTAGTTCACATTGGTTTGGTTCATCATGTGTTTTCTTATTATAACCACCCAAAGTCCGTTAAACACAAATTTTGGTTTTACAAGTTTTCTCAATCCATTTGGTATTATTTGTACCCTTTTCCATCCATTTTGTAACAAAATGTTCACATGGAAAATGGTGCTTTTAGGGGATTTGGCCATTCTCCCTACAAAATACATGTAAATGGCACATAATTTGTTTAAATTTTATTTATCAATTTTGGAAAGATATAAATGAAGCTAATTTTAATCATATGTTTATTGAAGAGATACTTTTTTCTATAGGAAACAAAATCAATGTGTTATTCCAACTTTCCATATTCAAGTGCAAATGAAGAAAGTTTATCTAGAGGTGGCACATCTCCAAGAATTGCTTAACCATTAGGGCAATGAACCTTGTGTTGTACGTGGAGTTATTTTGAATCAACTCACCACAATTCCCCTCCTTATGGCCATGGTTTTGGCCACATTAAATATATAATTCTCATAGTAGACATTTCTCCCCATGGAAGTATCCTACTCCGTCTCTAAACTCTCAAGGTAGTGGAATTTCTCTACCTTCATTTGTCTCTAGCCATCTCTCCTTCTCTCCAAAGATTCCAATTAATAAGATAAAGAAGTATCCTACTCCGTCTCTAAACTCTGGCCCATGGATTAATGTTTTATGTCCTTCATTGTTTCTATCATTTTTATTGAAAATATTGTTTAAAGTGTTTTTAGTGTTTCTAGTGTGATTCATCCACACCATGTATAATATCAATTTATTCTAATTAGAATTTTGCAATTTTATTTTTCCTTCATTACGCACTTATCTTTTAAATTTGCTTAAATTAATTCACCTTATAACAAAAATTAGGGAAAAATATTGCTACATAAAATAAACTCACAATTTAGTGATAAATTTGATGACATCGCAATGTAGGTGATGTTACAAATAAGATCAATAAATGTTCTCATACTAAAAATTGTAGAGGACATTGTCCATTTGAAGGATCATATATTAATCAGAAATTCATGGGCATAAAAGTTACAATGGGAAATGTGGGCAAGGTTGAAGATTGGGCTTATAGTTATGGGGAAATAATTTTTAAGGGAGTGTCATACTTTTTTTTCAGATTACATGTCTTTTTTTATTAAACTCGACATGTGGATTATGAAGATTACCTCCATGCTTCCTATCAAGATTAGTATTTTCTAATTATCATTATGCATTCCCATCATAAAATCTCATCAGTATAGTATAATATCAATTTATTATAATTAGAATTTAGCAATTTTATTTTTCCTTCTCTACTTGACACCAAATTTAAGCCTCGACAAAAATTAGGAAAAATATTGCCATTTAGGTAAGTTGCTTATGACATTGATGTGAATGAAGAGACAAGGGTTCATGAAGTGATGTTAATGCTTCCAAAAGTTGCAAAGGAAAAATAATTGTACTTAGAGAGGACATTGTCCATTTGAAGGATCATATATTAATGAGCCTATCATTTTCAAAGTAAACAAAGCGGAAAATACTCTAACATAGACGATTATGATGTTTCACTAATTTTAAATCCTTAGCATAGCATTTACAATCGATTTCCCTTCATATGTATAGGAATTTGTAGCACTTACAAATTTAAAGACTATCAAGGATTACATAAAAAAATTATAGTGGTGTGGCCATCTTCATTTGCTTGAATTTTTCTTTTAATTCCCCAATAGTTTCAAAATCCCTCTAAACATGGCGCTATGGTGCTAGGCAAGTATTTATAGATATTCCCACCCTTTGAAATTTGAATTTCCTTCTAGAGTTCTCTCCGAGTCCCACTCAAACTAAAATTTAAACTGATGTGCATTAATGGCAAACAAAAAAAACTCCAATGTTGTAGGTGATAAAGTCTACATAGAATCCTCACATCACTTCTGAGATGACTACCTACATGCATGTCTTTTCTATGTCCGCTTTTATCCTTTTTCACAATCTTTCTTCTTTTAAATCTTCTTATGTGCCCACCTTAGAAATATTTGTGTGCTCTAAGTTGTTCTTAAGAAATTTTCCTTGTTCTTTGTCAACATTAAACAATATTCCTTTTCATATAGCTATACTGTATTGTTATGAAACTCTTTGTCACACCCTTGTCCGATGGCTGATTTTAAATTCTTACGCACACTATTATACTTAGCTAAAGTTTTCAAAATTTATGTAGATGCTTTGGTTCTCCATAATTCTCCTACATCAAACACCCTGTAAAACAAAAGTGAAATCCATCTCATGATTTAGGATTGGGTGTATGGCAAGTCGACCAAGCTCCTTCGTACTTATCCATGTCTCATCTTCTTACGTGATCCTTCCACTTCATCACTTGTATTCCTTGTATTATTTTCCATGCATATTCTTTATCACCCTATTGTTCAAGGAGGTCTTAATTTCCTCATCTTTATTCTCTAATATTTTCCTTTTTTAGTCTAAACATTCTTCTATTTTTGACACATCCTTATCTCGGTCCTTTTTGCACCATTCACCAAGACTTTTTTGTTCTAGTATCTCCCTCATGAAACTCATATAAATCTAATGCATTGAATATTCATGAAATATCCAAATTTTCCGAAAATCTATTTTGTATGTATTTGGCCCTATTTTTTCTAACACCTTACATGGCCTAAGTTTCTTCAATATTGATTTATTTTAGGTTCTTTTAGGAAATATTTCCTTTCACAAATGTGCCATCACTTTATCTCCTTCTTCAAGTTCCTTGGTTATTTTTGGTGTGGAGTTTTATGTTTTTCTTATTAACTACGGGGCATTGTCCATCTCACCCATGGTGAGTCATCTCACTTAGGTGAGGTCATAGGTTTTTAGGTGTCATATGCATCAATGCATCATACATCCTTTTTCGATCATAACTCCTTTCTCCCTTGAGGAGGTATGATGGGTCCTACATTAGGAGTTACACAACACTCCTATTTGTACTCTTTTATTTTGATCTATGAGAATGATAGACCTATTTTGTATTTACATGAATATTGTATGGTTAATTCTTGTTGATTACTTGGAGCACATTTTTGATTTCGTTGGAGTGCAATGTTCTTGATGTACGGGTTCTGCTTTTATCCTCACAGTCAAATCTCACATGGTATCATTGTTAATTACTTCTAGATTCAATTTTTATTACTTCTCATGCAATTTCATTAATAATATGGGTTAACATTTTAATTTGGATTTTTTTGTGGTGTTTTCTTTGTGCATGTGTAATTTAAGATTTTCTCTACGTGATTTGGCTAATTGTAGCTACATTTGGTAGAAGTCTCTATTTTGGAGGTATTAAGGTTTTGTATTTGGATTAAAGTTCTTTTTTTAATTTTTTCATGTTTTGCTGCAAATCCATCTCTCTCCTCCTTCCTTACCTACTCAACCCCTTATCATATCCTCCATCACTCTCCCCGAGATCTACCCAAGCTCTTTCCCAACTAGGTGAGATGCCTATAGATCTTGTTCTCTCCTCCCAAAACCTAGATCTTCATCAAGTTGTAGGTGAGTTGAATTGTTTCTATGTGGATTAATTGTGCCTGAGCTCAACCAAAATTTATTCAACTCTTTCTTGTCTTACCTATTCTCGATCCCCTCCTCGAGCTCGGTCTTAGCCTCAACTAAGCTCCTTCACGAGATCCTATTAGCTTGTTCAAAGAGCTCTCTCTTTTCTACGTAGTTTTGTCAATTCCCTCGAGTGCTCTATGTCATTTTGAGATTGGTCTCACCTCTTCGCAAGTTGAGTTCCTCGACCCTATCTTCATGTACCATTAGAAATTGACCTTGTTCGAGATTATTTTTTTACTCAACCCCTTGTTGGTGAGAGAATTTTTGGGGCACAAATTTTTTGGTTTCTTTCCAATGCTCTAGGAATCTAAGTCCCTCTACTTAACTGATGTAGCTTTCATATATGCATGCGTGAGTGAAAGTGATTTTTCTCTCGTGTCCTCATGGGTTGGGGATCCAACAAGGGCACTCCACCGACTCGTAGTAGCTAGAAAAATCTTTCTAGGGAATACTTTGTCTAAAGAATGGGAAAGGGGAGTGAGAAAATAGGTAGGAGAACTAATGTTACAAGTAGAAAATCATATTCCTACACACACTAGTTAGAAGTTTCATCACATGCACTAAAATTAATAGGAAACAACTCTATAAGTAGTAATAAGACCAAATAGAATTTAATGAGCCCAAAGTATCAAGAAATCCCTTAGTCAAAGAAAGATAGAAACTCCTTCTTGTATTGATTTCTCAAACAAAAGTTGTACATAGTGGAGAAATGGAGGAAATTTGGGAATGAGGGAAAGGAATAATTTGGCTATCTCCTTTGTTCTCTCAATGCACTCTTGAGTTTACAAAATAAATCACCAACCCTTTGAAATGGGAATGGATTTACAATTTATAGAATGAGATATGACTCTTCATCTACCCCCAATTCCTTTTCATATGTCCTCACACAACTTAAAACTTTTCAACTTCCTAGGAAACTTTTAAGTCCCTTTTTATAACATAAAGGTGACTTATTACATCGGCAACATTAATACATATGAAAAATGCAACCCCAATGCAAAATTAGAACATGGAGGAGAGAGAATGTTGGGGGAGGAGGAGGAAAAGAAAGGATGTCACCCCTGATGAAGTCTGCATATCCTTGTTGATTGAAAACTCAAGTGCAGTGAGACTTTGAATCTCTAAATCTGCCACCTCCTAAGAAACTTCTTCAAATTGGCTTACGGAAGCCTTGGAATGAGTGTTTAAAAACACTTGTCAAATGACTTCACTGATGACCATGAACACCAACTCTAAAGAGATAGGAGCTCATAACCAATCATGTCAGGTTGAATGGGCTTGTTTCGTTTACGATGACCAAAATTCCACCCTTCATGTGATATACCTATAACCCAAACCATGCAATGCTCCAATGTAGTGAAACCTAGATCCTCAAATGTCTTATACCATAAGAGGATTCCTTTAGATGATGCATGAACCCCACGAGCTAAGTGTTGTCGAATGATTCCATTGGTGACTGTGAGCATCAAACATGGAGATCCCTTCAGGAAATACTAAAGCTTTGGAACAAACCATGTCTTGATCCCCTACAACACTGCCACACTACTTAGTTGATTTGGACATGATCCTAGTGAACATTCTAACAAAATTTTATTGTGAGTTCCACCTCATACATATTGATTAAAGCATTAAAAGAGTTTCGAAGGAAAATGTTGAGATCCATAAAGATAGAGACTTTATTGGTTCCCCCTTCCGAATCTGAACTTCATTGTTTCTCGACACTTATTGTATTTGGAAAGGGAAACTATTTTTGGAAAGTGTCAATATTTTCCCTCCCTAGTCTCCAACTGTTGATGGAAGCATGAATGTTCAACTCCCAAAATGCTCCCTCTACAAAATTCACCCTTTTGGGATGACTTGTTATTTTTAGTAAGCGCTGAAAAAACAACTTACTATTTTTAGTAGTGTGAAAAATCGGCCCCTTTGATCCTTGACTAATTTTAATTATTGAGAATCTCCTTCCTTTTGTACTCCTCCCACTTTTGGACCAATTTTCTATTTTTGGTATGTGCTTGTAAGACCACTTCCTATTTTTAGTAAATGTCAAATTTGGACCAAAATGCCCATTCTGATGAACTTTCAACTATAGTGCATCCTCTGTGTTCAAGCATCTCCTTCACAGGTTCTTTTGTTGATGACTTTCCCAAAATAGCAGTCCCTATATTGAGAAGACCTGCTATTTTAAGAAAGTGGGATTTTGGAGGTCAGATTCACATGGAACAAATTTTTTCGGTATGGTTTTTTGCCTAATATCGTCCCTTCAAAATTTCGTGCTTACCTGATCAAAATTTTGGGAGATTTTAAACTTTTAAATTTCTGACCTTATAGCACTTCTGGACATAGCAACCATTAATGGACCTCAAAAATTTTAGGGTAGGTTTTCTCCTATATTTTTGACAAAAAAAACATATTTTTCATTATGGGTTTTTGTTTCTTATGCTTCGTGAAATTTCTATTCAATCTAGTTTCCGGTTTGACGGGAAATTGAGATTTTTTCTTCTTCATTGTGTCGGAAAGAGGATTTCTTTGTTGTGAATGTTTTATGCCGCAAGAGGATGGTCTGATAGTTTTTTATGATGTTTATGATATAGTAACAAATATTAAAATATTTTTCATCAATCCTTGCATCCGTTTGCAAGATCTCTTCAAAATTCCATTTTGCGGCAATGGAGATTTTCATTATTCTTCTTCTCCGTTCTTCATTTCTTCTCCTCAGTTTGATGAAATATTATTTTGATACATGTGTATCACCATGGGATAAAGGATTTTATTATTGTGTTGAATATTTTCTAAGCTTTGGAAATGGCAGAGTGGTGGTAGGAATTTGCAGAGGAGTTTGCAGAGCAAGTTGTGCATGAGAATGTTAGATGTTAGATGTTAGAAGTAGGAGGGAATTTAAAATTTGAAAATTTAAAAGGCATGGAGAGAGGCACATTTTCATTTCCCTGATGTACCTCACCTCAAAGGGATGTGAGGGACATCAATTTTCACAACACGCTTGAGCTTGACACATGGCGGAGATCCGACAGCAGGGGATTAAAGCCAAAAAAATAGTTTTAAAGCACTGAGGGGTTGGAAGCTGGTCACATGAGGGACCTTGAGGCATCATGGAGGGGCTAGGCACATTTTTCCAACCTTGATGTCCCTCACCTCAAAGGTACATGAGGGACATCAGTTTTCATGGCATTCCTAGAGGTGATGACACGTGGCGTTGATCTAACGATTGAGAATGAAGGCTTTAGCGGGAAAGCACACCTGGGGCGGAAATTCACTCTTGAAGAGGTCACATGGGTGACGAGGAGTCTCCTTAGGGCTGGGCACATTTTTTAATGTCTTGTTTCAATAACCTAAAAGTTACATGAGGGACATCAATTTTCATGGTGTGCCAAGTGATGACATGTGGCAGTGATCCAACGGTGAAGGCTTTGAGCTCCCGCAAGCACCTGGGGGACTGAACTAGCGATCCTGGAGGTTGCATGAGGGTCTAGAGGTCTTATGAGGTCTAGAAACATTTTTCCAAAATTTATTTCTCTAACCTTGAGGGATGTGAGGGACTCAAAATTGCGCCAATATCTTGTTGCTGACATGTGTCCTTCCAAAATCTCTCAAACTTGCTCCAAGAGGGCAACTTGAAACGGCGATAACTTGAGCTCTCGATAGACATTTTTGATGAAAATTTATATGATCTTGACTGGAAATGGAATTATAAATCCAATCGTGCTAATTTCAGGTCTTTATTCCTCCATTTGATTCCTAAAAAACCAGATTTTTGATCTAGTACTCCACTTGTGCATGAGAAAAATTGCTTACAGACACCATTGCATAAAAGTGTTGTGAAAAACACAATTTCACCATATTGTAGGGCTTGGAATTCCCTTTCTAATGATGTTTTGTTTTTCTCCTAAATCCATTCAGAGCTCTTGGAATCACCTTCGGAAGCTCAGCAGCTTGTTTTTTTTTCCTATGACTACGTAGGCTTGTGAACCCTAATTTTAGTGAAACTACCCTGCCTTCTCTCCGAATCTTCCGAATATTCCTAAATAAATTCCATGATGCTACAAGGCCTTTTAATCACTTCCATGTCTAGTTTTTCTTCTTTTTCTACTCTATGGGGTTGCTCTAGTCCTAGGAAGGCTAGTGATAGCCCTTCCCACAACTGCTCTAAGTTTGCATATTTTAATGAACTCCTAGAATCACCTAGGGGTTTTGAATTGAATTTCATAAATCACCTAGGGGGATGGTTTAACACCAATTTGGAGGTTATTGGACTGATTGGGTAGACCCGAGATGCCTCGAAATGATAAAATGTGAAAAAAATTGTACATGGGTATCATTGGCATGCTTAGGAATTTTCAATTTCCATATTGCACATTTGCACGACAATAGTTGGCTCTAGCTTGGGGACATGACATGGAATGATTGAGGTGAATACATGACATGAATAATCCATAATCTCAACTTTAGATAATATGATCCATTGACCAGGTGCTTTATCCATTGGGCTCTATGGAGTCATGTACAATTTACAAGAGAGAGAGAGAGAGAGTGTGAAGAAGGAAACACACACACACAAAAACAACAAAAGGAAACACACAACACACACATGAGGGAAATAACATACACAAAATAAAGGTAATCACACCTAGAAATCACCTATCATACAAGGCGGGGGATAACCCGCTTTCACTAAAGTATTTTTCTCTTCTTAGAGGTTACCCCTGAGTGGGAAACACTGGGTGATGTTGTTCCACGAATCCATTAACCGGTTCGAGAAATTATCCTCCTCTCCTTAATTGTTTATGATAGCCATGTGATTTCATGATTGTCTGTGTACTTTGTAGGAGTGAGTCTACATGAGATTCTTGATGTTCATGCCTTCGCTTAGAAATTTCATTTCCTTCACACTCTTTGAAATCGGTTTCATAGTGTCAGTTGCCTTCCATGTTTATCCACATAGCTAATTCTTCATTGAGCATCTCATCGCTGCCCCAAAGCTGATTTTCATTCAAATTTCTTGAATATTTTGATTTACTTCTTTCGAGGATCTATACTTCTTGGCATCTTCTCCATGAGAAATCTTAGATTCATCATTTATCTCTACTCCACTATGAGGTGCTTGAATATTGACTGGAGAATTAGAAGTAACCTAAAAATGTCTTGTATGGACATGGCATGAGTTAAGAGATCAAAATCAGCTCGGGGTCTTCGCAACTTTTACCGCATCCAATAGTTATTACACAAGAGATCTCCTTTGTTACTTCCTACAACTCATCTTTGGACGCCTTCAAGAATCTTTATTTTGCAGCTCAAGGAAACTATCCAAAGGGATTACTTTATCATCTTGGGAATTTTACATTCTATCACTCCTTCATCAAGAGGATCTTTAGCTTCAAAGTCTTCAAAACTCTTTGCTTCAATTTCTTCATCATGGAAAGAGTCTTCTTCTTCAAATGGGAAAGAAAATCCCTCAATTTCATCGTTGCATCCATCAACCATTGGCTTAGGGGGGCATTATATTTCTCATCTTTCTTTGTTTCAACATGGCCAACCTTCACATTGATTGAGGCTTTTAAATCATATTCACACTTTTCTTGTAGATTCATGGCTTGCATCAAGAGTTTGAGACTGAGCTCTGTGGATCTCTGTTTATTTTTGGCTCTTAGCAATTATTGTACAGATGATTCTTTCCCACTTTTCAAGGTCTCATCTGCAGATGGCTTAGTCTCTTCCTAGGTTACATGGTCAAGGGATTCACATCTTCAAATGGGAATGAGAATATCTCCTCATCACGGATAAGCACATACGCTGATTTTTCCATTTGAGATCTGCCAAAAACCATTTCCTCCTTTTCTTGGTTTATCATTGTCTAAGTGATTTAGGGCTTCCCCCTTATAACTCAAATATCCTCAATGCTTCTTCAAGGTCCATACCTCTTTGGGAATGCATGTCTAGACCTATCAAGATGGGAATATCATCTTCATCTTCATTTATTATGAAAATATTCATTCTCCTGCTATCTTGATACAAGATGTTAGTTCCTGAATTCTATAATTTCGCATAATGTACCTCATCTTCTTCTATGGAAGCAATTTCTCCATGTCTCCTTTCACTGGTATGGTTGAGGAAGATGAATTCATCTGAATTTTACCCCCCAACCATGACAAAAACCCTACTTAGCAACATTCCAAATGAATCCGAATGTCTACTACCAAAATCATCGTTGAAACCTTCTTATCTAGAAATTTGGAAAGAGCCACCTATGCATCTTTGACCTTCCCTAAAAGTGGGACCTCTTTTGACTCCAAGGAGTAACAAGAGCCATTAGGTGGATTCATGGTGAGTTTGAGAGCCTTGGAGACCTTTACAGGCATTACATTGTCGGAGGCACCAGAATCTATTATGTAGTTGTTCAATACATAATCTCCAACAAGAAGAGAGACATAGAAAGGTTCAACCTTATCATTCTTGGATGCACTCAATGAAATCATGTTCTGTGATGGAGGTGTAGGTGGGTTTGGTAGTATTCCTTTAGAACTAGGAGCTACAACATTGGGTGTTAAACTACCACTCCTGATGTATTGAACAAATCTCTTGAATTATTTGGGGTGAGTCCGTAGATATTTAATTTTAGTAATCTACACCTTGGCTCTATTCACATATTCTACGAAGTCAAAGGGAGAAGATGTGGAAAAGGGGAATGAAGGGAATGATTTTGGAGTTGGGATACGTTTGATGCTTAGGGAAAATAGGGGATCTTGAAAGGTACACTAGGATCTTTCAAAGTACTAGATCAGACAGAGCAAATTTATAATTAGAATTAGAAGAGGCATAGAAGACTTACTTGGAATTGCTAGAGACTTCTTATTTGCTATAGGATCAGGCTTCAACAATGTAGACTCCATAGAGGGTGGGAGAAGATATCCTCGACTGATTATTTTATTTTACGGAGTCACCATAGAGGATCTTTGGTCTTCTTTTTCTTAGCATCAGTGGAGGAATAGGCTCCTTTCTCAAACTGAGAATGAGTGAATACCGCACATGATAAACTAGGTAGATCTTCTTTGTCATCCTCATCACCTCCGTAATACTTCTAGAATATAATTTTTGTATCGTTATCGCACCCTTAAACTTCTAGGAGATCATCAACTTCACTTTCTTGTTCAAGTTCTTCTTCACTTTCTCGAACCCTGCAATTTGCATTTACGGGTGGGGCCTCCAAGGAAGACCTTCAGGGTGTTCTTGCAATTTGATTTGTGTTGTTTCTTTGATAAGATACTCATTCAAATAATTTCCTCTTCAAAGATGCCATATCATTTGCCAATTTTTACAGCAATGGATTGGTTCTTTCATCTATAGTAATGTTGGGCCTTTCCTTTGATGGATTTTTATCTTCCTAATAGGATGATGTCATCATTGACTTTGATGGCCATCCTTTGTGCTTCTTCAATATTCCTTTGTTGGACTCTTCGTAGGGAAAATCCCACCTATGGTGATTGAGGATTGGTGAAAAATCTCTTGGCGTTGTTATCTTATGGTGAATCTTCTTCCGGTATCTGCAAGCAACTAGTTGAAATGAGCCACGAAGTCTCTCATAATTTCATTTTCTCCTTTCTTCATTTGTGTTAATTGAACTAGAAGGTCTTGACAATCCTCAGTGAATATGAATCTTTCCTCAAACTTCCTTTTGATGTCATTCCAACAAGTGATGGATTAGGTAGGCAAGAGGTAGAACCATTCTACTACTTTTTCTTGGAGGGAATCCACGAACAGTCTCATGGAAACATCTTCGTGTTCAACACCAAGGATTCTACATGATGTCATGAAAGTAGTGATGTGTTCTTCAAGAATCAGGTGCCATCACCTTTGAACTTTGGAAAGTTCTTATGGGAACCTATTGGTATATCATGAAGAGGGGTTCAAGAGTAAGCGGGCCTATATTTCTTCCCCATGGAATAATGGGTTGAGGTCTTTCTACTTCATTCACCATTATTTCCACTTCATCTTCTACTTCAGCAAATTCTTCTTCAAATTCTAGCACTGAAAAATTTTGCAATAGGAATATGAAAAGACAGTTTATAATACAAAAGACCACTTGCAATAATCAACAACATGTCTTTTAGTAATGGATTTCCATCAACTCCAATTTTTGATTTTTTCAATTTTATGATATTGTTTTTTTAAGATATTTTTGGACCTTACAATCATATTTTGGGTGTAGATGTCGCTAAATCGCCCCAAGGTGGGTGCCAAAAATATTGGTGATAAAATTTGTTTGGGGAAAAATTTTGGGTTTCTTGTCAACACTCTGGGAATCTAATTCCCTCTACTTAACCAGTGCAACTTTTATATATGCATGCATGAGTGAAAGTGAGTTTTCTCTGGGTGGCCTTACGGCCGGGGATCCAACAAGGGCACTCCACTGACCCCTGTGGCAAAGCTAGAAATATCTTACTAGGGAAGACTTTTCTGAAGAGCGGGAAAGGGGGTGAGAAAAGAGGTAGGAGAACTAATGTTGTAGGTAGAAAATCATATTCTTGCACACACTAGTTAGAAGTTTCATCACATGCACTAAAATTAAGAGGAAACAACTTTGTAAGTAGCAATAAGACCAAATATAATTTAATGAGCACAAAGTATCAAGAAATCCCTTAGTCAAAGAAATCTAGAAACTCCTTCTTGTATTGATTTCTCAAACAAAATTTATACATAGTGGAGAAATGGAGGAAATTTGGGAATGAGGGAAAGGAATAATTTGGCTATCTCCTTTGTTCTCTCAATGCACTCTTGAGTTTACAAAATCAATCACCAACCCTTTTAAATGGGAATGGCTTTACAATTATAGAATGAGATATGAATCTTCATCTACCCCCAATTCCTTTTCATATGTCCTCGCACAACTTAAAATTTCAACTTCCTAGGGAACTTTTAAGTCCCTTTTTATAACATAAAGGTTACTTATTACATTAGGAACATTAATACATATGAAAAAGTGAAACCCCAACACAAAATTAGAACATGAAGGAGAGAGAATGTTGGGGGGGAATAAGGAGGAGGAAAAGAAAGGATGTTTCCCTAATGAAGTCTACAGATCCTTGTTGATTGAAAAATCAAGTGCAATGAGACTCTGAATCTCTAAACCTACCACCTCCTGAGAAACTTCTTCAAATTGGCTTACGAAAGCCTTGGAATGAGTGTTTCAAAATAATTGTCAAATTACTTCACTGATGACCATGAACACCAAGTTTGAAGAGATATGAGTTCGTAACCGATCATGTCGGGTTGAATGTTCTTGTTTCTCCAATGACCACAAATTCCACCCTTCATGTGATATACTTGTAACCCGAACCATGTAATGCTCCAATGTAGTGAAACCTGGATCCTCGAACGTCTTATACCACAAGAGGCTTCCTTTAGATGACGCATGAACCCCATGAGCTAAGTGTTGTCGAATGATTCCATTGGTGATTATGAGCATCAAACATGGAGATCCCTTTAGGAAATATTGAAGCTTTGGAACAAACCTTGTCTTGATCCCCTACAACACTGCCACACTACTTAGTTGATTTGGACATGATCCTAATGAATAGTCTGACGGCGTTTGATTGTGAATTCCACCTCGTACATATTGATTGAAGCATGAAATGAGTTTCAAAGGACACTATTGAGATCCATAAAGATAGAGACTTCATTTTTTCCCCTTCACGAATTTGAATTTCATTGTTTCTCGCCACTTACTGTATTTGGAAAGGGAAACTATTTTTGGCAAGTGTTAAGATTTTCCCTTCATGGTCTCCAATTCTTAATGGCAACATGAATTTTCAACTCCCATAATACTCCCTATGTAAAATTCACCATTTCGGGGTGACTTTTTATTTTTAGTAAGCACCGAAAATGTAACTTACTATTTTTAGCAGTATGAAAAATCAGCCCCTTTGATCCTTGACTAGTTGTGATTACTGAGAATCTGCCTTCCTTCTGTGCTCCTACTTTTAGACCAATTTTCTATTTTTGGAAGGTGCTCACGAGACAACTTACTATTTTTATTAAGTGTCAATTTGGACAAAAATGCCGCTCTAATGAACTTTCAACCTGTAGTGCATCCTCTCGTGTTCGGCCTCCTTCGCAGTTTATTTGTTAATGAATTTCCTAAAATATTAGTCCTCTATGTAAAAGACCTACTATTTTTAGAAAGTGTGCTTTTGGAGGTCATATTTACATGGAGTGAAGTTTTCCTATATGTGTTTTTTCCCAATATAGTCCCTTCAAAATTTTTGTCTTGCCCGATCAAAATTTTGGGAGATTTTAAACTTTTAAATTTCTGACCTTGCGACACTTCTGGACACGACAGCCATTAATGGACCTCAAAAATTGAAGGTATATTTTTCTCTTCCATTTTTGAAAAATAACATATTTTTCATTATGGGTTTTTGTTTCTTATGCTTCTGGTTAAATTTCTCTTTAATCTAGTTTCCAGTTTGACGAGAAATTGAGATTTTTTCTAAGGTGTGTCGGAAAGAGGATTTCTTCACTATGAATTTTTATGCCACAAGAGGAGGTTCTGAAGGTGTGTTTCTGATTATTTTTGATAGATTAATGAACATCAAAAGAAGGTTAGTCTATTTGTGCATCTGTTTGCAAGATCTCTTCAAAATTCCATTTTGCGAAAATGGAGATTTTCACTGTTCTTCTTCTCCGTTCTTTGTTTCTTCTCCTCAATTTCACTAAATATTCTTCTGAGACCTATGTATCACCATGGGGTAGAGGATTTTATTACTGTTGGGAATATTTTTGAGCTTTGGAAATGGCAGAGTGGTGGTAGGAAGTTACAGAGGAGTTTACAGAGCAAGTTGTGCACGAGAATGTTAGATGTTAGATGTTAGCAGGAGGGAATTTAAAATTTGAAAATTTCAAAGGAATGAAGAGAGGCACATTTTTATGTCCCTAATTTCCCTCACCTCAATTAAATGTGAGGTACATCAATTTTTGCAGCACACCTCAGCTTGACATGTGGCGGAGATCCAATGGCAAGGGATTAAAGCCAAAAAAATAACTTTAAAGCACTGAGGGGCTGGAAGCTAGTCACATGAGGGACCTTGAGGCATCATGGAGGGGATAGGTGAATTTTTCCAACCTTTATGTCCCTCACCTCAAAGGGACATGAGGGACATCATTTTGCATGGTGCTCTAAGTGATGACATGTGGCAGCGATCTAACGGTTGAGAATGAAGGCTTGGCAAGCACTGGGGCTGGAAATTCACTCTTGAAGAGGTCACATGGGTGACCAAGAGTCTCTTTAGGGGATGTGAAAAAAATTTCATTTCTGATTTCCCTTAGATAAAAGGTACATGAGGTACATCAATTTACATGATGTGTCAGGTAATAACATGTGGAAATGATCCAACATGAAGGCTTTGACCTCTCGCAAGCACATAGGGGCTGAAATGGCGATCCTGAAGGTTGCATGAGGGTCTAAAGGGATTATGGGGGCTAGGAAAAAAATTCAACCTTTATTTCCCTAACCTTGAGGGACATGAGGGACACAAAATTGTGCCAGGATCCTAGAGCTGACACGTGTCCTTCCAAAATTTGACTAACTCCCGAACTCGCTCCAAGAGGGCAACTTGAAACGGTAATAACTTGAGCTCCCAATGGATGTTTTTATGAAATTTTATATGATCGTGACTGGAAATGGAATTAAAAATCCAATGGCGGGGGTCTTATGTCTTTATTCCTCCATTGGATCCTTAAAAAATGGATTTTTGATCTATTACTCCACTTGTGTATGATAAAACTGCGTGCACACCCATTTCTCCAAAGTGTTGTGAAAAAATTAATTCCACCATATTGTAGGGCTTGGAATTCCCTTTTAAAGATTTTTTTCTCCTAAATCCATTTGGAGCTCCCGAATTTCCTTGAAATTTCATCGATTGTTTTGGCATGTGCATTACCTAGGCTTGTGAACCCTGATTTTAGTGAAACTACCCCAACTTCTCCGAATCCTTCCTGAATCTTCCTAAATAACTTTCATGATGTTCAAAGGCATTTGATTCACTTACATGTTTGGTTTGGCTTATTTTTTCGGCTCAATGGGGTTGCTCCAATCCTAGGAAGTCTAGTGATATCCCTTCCCATAACTACTTGGAAGTTTTCATCTTTCAATGAACTCCTAAAATCACATAGGGCTTTTGAATTTAATTTCCTAAATCATCTAGGGGGATGGGTTAACACTAATTGGAAGGTTACTAGACTAACTGGGTAGACCTGGGGTGCCTCAAAATGATCAAATGTGAAAATTTTGGTATAAGGGTATCATTGTCATGCTTAGAAATTGTCAATTTCCCTATTGCACATTTACACGAAAACACCCTTGTATCTTAGTCTCAACCTCGCACCCTTCATCATGCAACATCGTGGTAGAAAATTTGAAAAGAGGTCTTGGAAACGGAACCAAAATGTAGTATTATTTTTCCACTCGAATGCTTAGGTGCACTATCACTTCATCCAAAGAGATTTAAACACTCATCGAAGCACACAAATCCTACCAAGTCCCTCCTTTGTGAAATCTTGTCAAGATGTTAGCATGAATGTCCAAATTAACCATTATCAAAGCATATATCCCATCATAAGTAATAGATCTATGAGCTCAAATTGGAAACACATGTAATAAGGAAACATAGTGATCACATAAGAATTAATATCATATTTACCATACAAATACCATGATCAGAGACATCTATTACCAGTAATCCATCCATAATTTTCCATTAATAACTAGAAATATTACATAACAGAAGCTCAATACATAATAATGTCATGGGGTCATGCACACAAGTACATCTAGGAAGCATAACTCTAATACAATTTGGAATCCTCCAAACTATGTAGATCAACTAACTTATAGGGGTGGGGACTTTCCCTTCACCACCTACGCATCTCAAAAATAGTTTGCATGCTCAAAATAGCCATGCGCTAACAACTGCATGCTTTTACATAAAGGATAATAATAGATTAATCTATAATTAAACTCTAACTTAATCCTATTATTAGCACAAACTATGCATGACCTTTGATCTTCACTTTTTCCCAAAATAGCACTTCCTTAGCCTCGAAGTCTTCTTACTCTTATCTTTGTGTGATCTCGTACTCCACCTACTTTTCCTATTCTTAGCCCGTGTCATACAAAAATAGCTAAGTCTCATACCTGTCTTCATAGGCATGCCGTTATTTATCGAAACCTACGTGCACCTATGTACCCAACTTATGTTCCCTCTCAATACTTAGGAAATTTCTCCAGCCCAACATCCATGATTCGGTTAAGTTTGTAAGTGACTTTGGAGGTGATGGAGCAAGTTGGTCTCAAGATTGGTTCTTGAGCCCTAGAAGCCTAAATGAGCAAAGCATGAGAGATGGACCTAGTTGAAGGCCTTCCACTTGGAGTTAGGAGGAAATGTAAGATTTTATGGAAATTATATTTAGATATATTTCTAATGGTATATTGTTTGTATCTTGATTACAAGTTTTGATACATGAACCATCTTAGTTTGTGAATACAAAGGTTGTTTGTTTTCAAGACATGATTTCTCTGGCTAGAAGATGAAGGTATAAGTCTCATGTTTTGGATTATTTGATGCTTTATATCCATTGGAGAGTGAATAGGGATGAATTACATCCCTTTAGGAAGTCATTTATAGATCAAGAAAGTGGTAGAAAGAGTGTAAACCAATTGAGTTTATAAATCTTCTTTCTGGGAAGCTTAGTTTGGTGAAGAGGAAAGTGAGTGTGGTTTGCATGGATGGATGTTTCGAGAGGTCTAAAATCATGGATGTGATATAAAGGTCATTGGATTTCTAATTATTGGTCACATGTAATAGTTGAGTTTTTAATGTGATCTTAAGGTCCATATGTGAAGACTGGTTCCTAGAAACAATTGTTTTGAGAAGGATCTGAGCCTTCTTGATAGAATTATGAATAATTTGATTGGTTCAAGTTAATTTGTGACCATATATGATGTTTTTATGTCATATTTTACATTTTTAGGCATTTGGATGCTTGAATAATTATGGTGATGAGTTTGGAGGTCTTTGGTGAACCGGGTGATGGGGTTTTGAACAATGTTTTAGCTTGTTTGGTGTCTTAGAGCATGGACTGACCTACATGGGTCAATAATGAGTGTTTTTATGAATTTATTGTTATATTTTCATGTTTTATTAGTCGAGATATTTAATCTAGGACTAACTTTTTTTATATTTTTGAGTTGAGAAGGGTATAAAGTGAGAGTTTTGAGTTTAAATTTGAACATGTGCTCCAGAGGGAAAAGTGTGAGACTAAGTGAGAGTGTGTGAGAGTTTCAATGCATCATTTCAAATAATAGTTAAGAGAGTTTGAATAATCTCTATGAGTATTATAGATCTTTATTACAAGGGTTTTTATTCAAATTTGTCTAAGTTTGATAAGTTGAGTGAAGGTGTGTTTGAAGAGGGTTTGAAGGAGTTTGGAGTTGAATCTTGTGATCACCATCAGCTGAGTGTTTGAAGTATATCTTCAATGATATTATTATTAAAATCTTGTGTGATGATTCATATTCATACAAGTATCTTTTTTTGAGTAATATCAACAAGGTTTTAGGGTTGGTGCTCCTTGTGGGGTTAGTGCCTCATTAAATAAATTTCTCGTGATGTGTAATATTCACTTAAGTATTTTTGTGAGTAATATTAGTAAAGTTTTTAATGAGATTTTCTTACCCTTAAGGGTTTCCCACTTATATCTTATGTTCATGTGTACTTATTCTTATTCATGTTATGCTATGGGGATGCTTATTGCATGCTTATTTTAAGATCACATTAATGCATGGTTGAATGTTAATGGTGTATAAAAGTTAATTGTATAAATTGTTTAAGTTTTTAAGGATTTTGGAGGATAAATCACCCCCATCTCAGTCCATTTTTATTACAATAGTTAATATCAAAGTGAGGTTCTTTTGGAGAACTTTGATCACTTGAAAGGAGATCATTGAAGCACAAAATGGTGAGTCAGTAGGATGGCTCTTCTTCCAGCAAGGCACCATTGTTTGATAAAGTAAACTATGATTTTTGGAGTCTAAAGATGAGGAATCACATTTCATTAGGTTTGATATTTAGAAATCACTTGTGGATGGTAATATTTCTCCTGTAACTCCTCCAACAAGTAATGCAGACAAGAAATTGTGTAGTGACAATTTAAGGCTATGAATGTTATCATGTGTGGTCTAGTTGAACCTAAACTTGTGAAGGTAATGCATTGCAAATTAGAAAAAGCGTTGTGGGAGAAACTTTAGGTATTTATGAAGTAGATTCTAAGGTAAGGATAACTAAGCTCCATACTTTCAAAAATCATTTTTAAGGGTTGAAAATGAGTGATGATGAGCCTATTGCATACTTGCTTAGGGTTGATAAACGATTTCAACGCCATTAAAGGTTTAGGTGAAAGAAGTGAAGGAAGAGGTTGTAGTTCAAAAGGTTTTGAGTTCTCTTACTTCTATATTTTATTCCAAAATATATGTTATTGAAGAGGCCAATGATTTGAATCTCTTGACAATGGATGATTTGCATGGAACCCTAACTACATATGAGATGAGAATTCAGAGTGATAAACCTATCAAGAAGGAGATAGCTTTCAAGGTTAAAAAGAAGACAAAGGAAAAATTACAAGGATGATGATGTTGAGATTGATGATGATAAATATTTTTCAATGCTTGATAGAAGATTGAAGGTTGGTTCTAGAAAATATAAAGGTAAGCTTCCTTTTAAATGTTTTAATTGTGGTTAAAGTAGGTCATTTTTGCTATCAAATGTCCTTATAAGCACAAGAAGAAAGGACATGATGAGCATGGGCATGATGAAGATCATGATAAGAAGTATCAAAAGTATAGTAAAGGAAAGAAGGGTTTAAAAATTTGATTACAAGAAGAAGGGAAAAAGTATTTTATATACAAAAGGAAGAGGCTTGCTCATCTAATAAAAGTAGTGGTGTGGAGTATTTTGAATCTGAATCATGATCATGAAGATGTTGGAGATGAGGTCTTTTTCATGACCAAAGATGCTACTAATCTATGAGAAATTGTCTTATCTTTTTTGGTGATGCCATATATTCTGAAGATGAAGATGAAGATGATTATTATCAAACTGAATTAAATGTGTTCAATCTAAATGAAGCATGTTGAAAGGAAGAATAAGAAGATGAAAACATTAGTCAAAGAATATGAAGACAAGATTCATGATCTATAAGAGAAACATTGGTCAAAAACAAGCAAGCTAAATGAGATAGTTAGGATGCTAGAATAAAAGGTAAATGACACAAGTTAGCATGAAAAAGAGATTAAGTGAAGAAGAATTGAAGAGGATGTATAATTTCTAAGAGAAGAGTTGTTATAGGTTGTTAATAAGGAAAAGTCCTTTCAGAAATTTGAGAAAAGTACCAAGGATCTTGATGATCTTCTTTAAAATTATATATATCATGGAGATAAATAAAAGTTTGAGATTTGATGATGAATTAAAAGGAAAAGAGATGAAGTAAGATAGTGTTCCAAGCAAGGATGGTGAAGGACCAAGCACCAAAGAAGGAAAGAAGGAAAGCTCCACCAAAGACAATATGAAGACAAATTTCATTAGGAAACCTAATGCCTCAAGGGATGAAAGGACATTTAATGGTTATTTTTTTACTCGTAATTGCTTTAGTCATAGGGAAAAGGAGTGTAGGAGGTTTTCTAGAGATTATCACACTTGGAGGGATAGTATGAGTGAAAAAACAAATATTTTGGTGTTCTACAATTGCCATGAGAGAGGTCATACTACTAGATATTGTCTATATGAAGCTTCAAGTCATAATTGGGGTAATGAAGGCTATAAGGGAGAAGAAAAGTAGTATGTTTTAGTTGTAATAAGTATGGACATGTTGTTAGGGATTTTTATGGTACTACAAGTCAAGAAAGGATCTTTCAAGGTCCTAATATGCATGCTAGAAGAAAGACAAGTCATGGGATCCCTAGAAGGAATAATGGAGTCTCACCAAGAGCATATGTTGATGTAAATCAAGGAATGTCTCAAAGAAAATTAGAAGCAAGGAGAATAAGGTTATTTTAGGTATCTAAGAGGGCTTGGGACCTCTTCAAGTCACTCTTTAGTTCATCATGAAATAATATATCTCTACTAGGATTTTTAGAGACATGCTCATCCATATGAAGCTTGAATTGAAGAGAGGGGATTCTGAGTGATGTTGAAGTATGATTGCTCAAGATGGTAAGGTATGTTTTGTAGTGTTAAAATATGTTTAGTGGTATTATTTGGTTATTCAAAAATGAAGAGTGTGTCAAAATTTTTTAATATACTTATAGTGTAATGTTTGAAGTATGTGTTGTTATTTTGATGTCCATTAGGTATTTTCTTGATCCTTCCAGGTGTGTCTAAGTTGTACATTTGAATAGTAAATGTTACATAAGGGTTATGGTGTATGTGTGTAGTCATAAAGCATTATCAGTTAGCTCGTGATGTCCTACTTTCATGTGATCATCAAGATGTGTCTTAAAGTAGAAAATGAGTTTCTCTTATTATTTGAGAGGTTTTTATGAATTTAGGAAAAGAAGGTTGTCTTAGTCCATAGTGATTAATCCATCTTGGTCGAATATGAATAACAATTTTGTCTCAAATAGGAAGTTTCTATGTTTGAGGTTTTGTCTTTCCAAGTATGTTTGATTCTTGTAAAAGATATGGTCTATAGTCAATTCATTAAATTATATTGAAGAAGTCTTTGTTGTCATGATTTATGAATTCATTTGAAGATTACAAGATGTAATTTAATGCTCTTGAATTTATGCTCTAATAAATTCAATTTATGTATAATTCAACATTATTCGGGATCAAGTAGGAAGATATGTGAATATCACTAGCATGCACCAAGAAAGTTACTAGATCATCTATGCATTTTCAAGAAAGTGTTTTCAGGGTTTGTACTATTATGATACATCTTGTAGTCTTGAGAAGCTTCAAAGTCTGTAGCATGTTTGAAATCTTGAAATAAGTTCAAATCATCATGAAGAAATATGAAGAGTAATATCTCATCCTATGTGTAGATGTTGAAAGAATGTTTATAGGTTAATATGGGATGAAAAATCTCAGAATGAAAAATTGCATATTTTGGAAGGATTACTGAGCTTATAGATTTGGCATCAAACAATCTTAAAAAGAATCTATTTATTTGGTCTATGAAAGTATTGTGTCATCTCTCTTGACAATGAGACAAGTCTAAATGGTACAAATATGGAGTAATTAATAGTCAAACTGGCCTTCAAATAGCATGATTTTTTGGAGTATATGCCTCCATGAATCCATAAGTGATTAATATGTAGGTATAATGTTCTAAAGTATGTCAAGACTATGATATCATGAAAAGATAAATTATAGCTCTGTGGAGAATATTTGATGACTAGGTTCATGGGAAAATAGGATGATGTAAGACAACTCAGCCTAAATCATGAGTCCTAGATCATGTGCTCAAAAATAAAACCTTATGTGAAAGTTTTAGAAGTATATTCAATCTAAGAAGGATGGTATATGACATAGGATCCTAATTTGCAATGATTAAAACCTAGTTATAAAACTAAGAAGGTAGATAGGATTGTTTTGATAATCATGTGCATGGTATATTGGAATCTAAGGTATGATATCAAATAGGTATGAAGGATGATAAGGTGGTTTTGAAATGTGTTCTTTACCTAGAATGAATATTTAAGGTATGTTTACAAATCTAGAAGGTGTCACGAGGTAGAGGTAATTGATTTTTTCTTCTTGACATGGTATAATTGGTCAAAGAGGACTGAAATGGGTGTTTACATGTATGAAGGGTAGTTGATATTGTGTGTAATAATTTATTAGCCTTGAATATATGTGCTGGAATTTTTCTAAGATCATTTAAGCATCATAGAGTCTATATGGAGAAATGAAAAGCTTGATATGATCTATCAAAGAGAAAAAGATGAATGTTTCAAGAGAGAAGCATGGTTACAAGTTTGAGTATGATCATTTAGGGTCACAATATTTTTTTTACAGGTGTATATGGTGGTATGTTTATTCACAAATCTACTAATGCCTAGAAATGATAATTACACCTTGATGTTGATTAAAAAATCGAATCAAGTATGCATTTTCTAAGGTATGAGTCTGAGTTTCATCATTTGAAGATAGTACAATATTGAAAGGGCTAGTGCTTACAATCTTAGACTATGTATGAAGGATTCATTTTTCTCTATGAGGGTATATGTTGAGGGGGAGCCTAAATACCCACTAACCCAATGAAATGAAGTCATGAAGGACATGTGGCAAATATGAATTGATAAGTGAACCATGTTTTGATCTTAGAAGTTTTGTGAGTTTAAATTTCTAGGAAAAGTGATAAAATAGTATGTTATAGGTTTGAGTGAACCTACTAAGGTAGTAGGGGGTCCTGTTTTGAACTTGAGACAAGATGTATGGTGTCCATAAGTGCTAGAAAGGTAAATTAGTCATAATTCTAGTAAGAAGAACATGGAAGTGGTCAAGAAGGATTTTAGGTATTTATCATGCACCTAAATGGGATGTTACAGAGTCCTGAGTAGGTATTCTAAGGAAGAGAAGTTGACTTATTGACTCTCAAATTAGGTGTGAAAAGTGTTTTATGATGACTAGTAAGTGAAGAATTGTTGATGAATTCATGAAAAAATCAAAGTGAATACGTAAAATGACCAAGAATACTTCATTATAAATAAGAAAAGAACACTAAAAATTTGTTTTAGGATAGTGATGAAGTGTTTGACTCATTATTTAAGGCATATATACAAGGTAAGAGATAAAGTTTTGTGTTTTCAATTAGAGATGGATGTAATTATCTAGGGAGATCTATAAGGAGTGGATTCATGGTGTGTATGGGTCTTTAGATCTTTGAAAATTTGGTCCAATTTACACTAAAGGTTTGGTTTAGGTATTTAGTCCTATAGGGTTATGTGAAGTCAATTTATGGAAGAAAGAAGCTATTTGTGAGCATGATTAGTTGAGATGAACCAAGAAGAGGTGAGAATGGTGTTTTTAGCTTTGAAATCATGATTTTGGCATGTGGATGAGTTGTGTACATATATTTAAGAAATTCTACATTGGTTTCAAGTTGAGAAAGAAGACAAAAAAAGTCAAAAATGAGGTAAGATAGGTTTGTATGATAAAATAATGAATTTGGTTGATGTTTCTAACTAAGAGGTGAATCTAATAATCTAAGAAAGATGAATAACATAAACTTATAGGTATTCTTTTTCATTAATGTAAAAAGGGGAGAAGACTAGGTGTTTTTCCATCAATGACAAAGGGGGAGATTGTTGGCATGTGTATGTATAGGTGTTGTCTTTGATGTAAAATCCCATTAATGATAAATATTGTAATGGATGTGTGTTATATGGTGCTCATTAGGGTGATAACATGGATTTTGAGGTTTTTCATGATGTCATAAGTGGATTCGGTGAGATTGGCTTGGTCTAGCAAGCATAATCAGGTGACCTAGCTAGCCTAGGTGAATGATGCATAGTGGATGGAGATGCATGGTTACTTGAGGAGCAAGGTATCAGCATGGAGAGCATGATTAGAGAGTTTTGAGACACTTACATAAGTCTCGAGGTGTAGGTACGGAGCTTAAGACTTAGTTTCAAGTGCTCATCTAGACCTAGTCTAGGTGCTTGGAGACCAAATAAGGCATGAGGATGAGGTATAGAGCCATGAGAGCTCATGGAGGCATGTATGTGTGTGATACATGTTTTATTAAGAATTTTATGGTTTTGGAGAGGTTTCATGATGAGGTATGAGGTTCTTCTATTATGACCTAGCTTAAACCATGTAAAACCCTAAGGTCTAGTCATGAAAATGAAATGTGATATGAAGATAAAAAACTAATTGAGATAAATTTATAATTTTAGATGGTGTACAAGGGTGTCATAGAGGTGTGAGAAAAATTTCAAGTCATTATGAAGAATATTTTTAAGTTATGATGTTTTAGGTGAAACATGGTCCAAGAAAGGGTGATTTCAACTGAATTGCAAATTCGATGCTTGTTGTGAATTATGTTCTTTACATGGAACATTTTGAATTTAAAGGGTGTTTTCATATTAAGATAAGATAATTTCAAAAAAATAATAAGTTTATTTTATTATCAGGTTTTATGAATGAATGTTAAGAAGGTAAATTACTTTTTGTGAGTTTGAAACCCTAGGTCAAGAGCGATGGAGAAGATATTCATGGTATATGCCCATGATTAATTTTATTTCTAGTATTATTATTTGATTTGTAGAATACTCCTTTATATTTCTATAAAGGTATGGTAGAGCATGTGATGATTTGTGGATTCCACTTAAACAAGAAAGTTTTTGAAGATGTTTAATTTGTGGAAAAGTTTCCCAAAGAAGGTAAGGAATAAATTGACATTGTTTTTAGATTGAAAAGTGTGCCCTATTTATGTGGAATATTTTTCAGGAATTTTGGAGCATTCTATGGTAAACATTGATATCCAATAGCTACAGGTGGAGTTAAGACTTGGTTCAAGTTTTTTTATCCTTATTCCAAGATCTTTCCAGTTGACATACCAAACTTGAGTTTTAAACATGGTTTTAAGTATCTTCATGAGGTTTGGTGATTTTTTAGAGTTTCTTCATGTTTATTGAAGGTTTCTTAATTGTTATCAATAAAAAATTCTAAGGGTGTTCCATGCTTTGGTTAATCTTGGAAGTGACTTTGGATGTGATGGAGCAAGTATTCTCTGAATATATCCGATTCTAGAGCGGATAGCCTAAATGAGAATTTGCTAAGATGTACCTAGTTAAAAAGGCATTCCCATTAGAGTTGGGAAGAAATGTAATATGTTCTAGAAATTATATTCATAGAAATGTATATGGTGTTTCTCTTGATGATGAGGTTTGATAGGTGAACCAACTCATTTTAGAAAAAAGACCAAGGTTGTTTATTTTTAGGAAGATTACTTTTTTCATCTGGATAGAAGATGAAGGTATAAGTCTCATGTTTTCAATTATTTTGTTTTTTCTATCCATTGGAGAGTGAATAGGGATGAATTATGTCCCTATTGAAGGAATTTCTATATCATTAAAAGTGGTAGCAAGGGTACAAACCAGTTGAGTTTCTAAATCTACTTTTTGGGAAACTTAGTTTGGTAAAGAGGAAAGTGAGTGTGGTTTGCATGATAGATGTTTTAAGAGGTATAGAAAGAATGGATGTAATATACAAGAGTTCATTGGATTTCTAATTAGTGGTCACATGCAATAATTGAGGAATTTTGTGATCTTAAGGTCCATAGGTGAAGATTGGTTCCTAGAAGTAGTTGTTTTGAGAAGGATATACGCCTTATTGATAGAATTATGAATAATTTTATTGATGAAAGTTAATGTGTGACCATGGATGATATTTTTATGTCATATTTGACATTTTTATTCCTTTGGAGGTTTAATTAAGAATGGTGATGAGTTTGGATGTCTTTGGTGAACCAGGTGATGGGGTTTTGAGAAATATTTGAGCTTGTTTGGTGTCTTGGAGCATGGACGACCTACATGTGTCCATAATGAGTTTTTTTATGATTTTATTGTTATATTTTCATGTTTTATTAGTTGATATATTATAGTAGGACAAACTTGCTTTATATTTTTGAGTTGAGAAAGGTATAAAGTGAGATTTTGAGTTCATATTTGAACAAGTGAGAGGGAAATGTATGAGCTATTTATGAGTGTGTGATAGGTTCAAGTGAATAATTTCAGAGATAAGAGATGTGAAGAATCTGAGGAGTGTTAGAGAGATTGAGTGCAATGTTTCGCATTAAAATTTGTCCAATATTGAGTGAATTGGAAGAAGGAGATGTGTTTGAAGAGGGTTTGAAGGAGTTTAGAGTTGAATCTTGTGATCACCATCAACTAATTGTTTGCAAAATATATTTAATGATATTATTATCAAAATATTATGATGAGTCATATTCATACAAGTCTCTTATTATGAGTAATATCAACAAGGGTTTAGGGGTGTGGGGTTGGTGCCTCACTAAAGAAATCTCTTGTGATGTGTAATATTCACTTAAGTCTTTGTCGTGAGTAATATTAGCAAAGTTTTCAGTGGGTTTTCTTTCCCTTGAGGGTTTCCCACTTATATATTATGTTCCTTTGTACTTCTTGTTTATTCTATTGTGGATGGTTGTTTCATGTTGTTAAGCTCACATTAATGCATGGTTGAATGGTATTGGTGTATGAAAGTTAATTTAGAAATTGTTCACGGATTTTTGAAGGACTAATTTACCCACCCACCCCTCTTAGTCCATTATTCTTCCAAAAATATTTTACTTCCACTTCTCCACCCACTAAGGTCCTTGTGCCCCTCTCTCGATTTTGATTTTGATGATGATCTTGTTGATCCTCCTCCTCCTCCCGGTCCTCATACTCCTCTTTCTCCCCCTGCTCCTCATGCTTCATAATCTTTTGATTTTAACACTAGTGATGATGATGACTTTGTACCTTCTCACTCAAGTGAAGAATAAGTTTGAATCTCCTCATGGTACTCATTGGGCTAGGCAGACTATATAGAGTGTTGAAGATTAGATAGGGGATCCTTCAGATGATAGATGAACTCATTCATAGTTCACTTGACCCCATGTGTCCTTCACCTTTTCTTCTAACCCTCAACCTTTCTAGGAGGCTTCTAGGATTCCTAAGTGGGATTATTCCATGAATGAATAGTATTCCTCACTCATGAAGAATAATACTTGGGATCCCGCCCCTATCCCAAAAGGAATAAAAATCGTTTGGTGTAAGTGGGTGTACCAAACAAAGTAATGTGCCAATGGGAACATTGAGAAGTATAAAGTGTAACCTTTAGCTAATGGTTTCTCCCATGTAGTTTGGGTTTATTATTCAAATACCTTTACTCCCATTGTGATGTTGACTTCCATTTTATTGACCCTCGCCATCGTTGTCGCTAACATATGGGAATTCTATCAAATGGAACAACCCTCAAGTTATGTCCATGATTCCTCCCTTATTTTCAAGTTAAATAAGTCTCTATGGCCTTAAACAAGTCTCTCATACTTGGTATGCCAAGATGGACTCCTTTCTTATTGCATTAGGGTTTTGTTATCCATTTTTTGCACCCCCTGTGAAATGGATAGCTTAGCAGGTTTGACACATCGGTAGTTGATGGAAAAATGGAAATACTTTTGTGATATGTAGGGTAACTCATTTTTGGCTTGAAGAGTTTTGTCGGCTTAGGGTTGGTCTGCTCAAGATTAGTCGGCTCATGGTTGTGTTGACCAAAATAAGCTCACACTTATTTTGGGTCAACAAACACAATTTTCCCCTTTTGTGCTTCAAGCTGAATTATTACAATTTCCAAGCACTTAAGTCTCCCTAAAATCATTTCCATCATATAGGAAATTTCTTCCCCTTTCCATAGATATAAATAATTCCTTCTAACTCTTCATATTTTTCAAGTTACGGGACGACGGGCCTAGGGAAGAATTTTTGCCAATGGAAATTGCGGACTAGTGGGGTGGCAGGAGACATTTTTCCTTTTTACACTTTTGCAAAGGGGCACAAGTATAATTGCAGGGCCTGTGGGCTCGAGAAGGGTTACTTTTACAAAGTGGAAAAAGTGGGTCGACGGCCCAAAGATGTCTTTTTGCCCAAAACGGAAAATGCGGGCCGGTGGGCCTAGGGATGACTTTTTTCCAAAAGCGGGTCTACGGGGCCGTGGAGGAAATTTTTCCCAAGTGTAAATGTGGGTCTGCGGGGGACTTTAGAACTTTTACACTCTTTTTCAAAAGGCTGATTTTCAAGTGTAGGCTGCATGAGCCCGCAGGTCTCATCGGCCATTGAAAAGTCACAGAACCGTAGAGGGTGCCATGTGCCTCATCGGCGTAACTCCAAGGATTGAATCCAAAGATGAGACTCAAACAAGCGTCAGGATTCCACATGTCCCAAGTCCAAAATGGGGTAGAGTCGATAGTTGAAAAGTCAAAATGGGGTAAAGAGCTAGTGGAAGGAGCCATGTGTCGACTCGACGCAACTTCAAAGGTAAAATCTGGAGTGAGTTTCCAAATGAGCACGAGGCTTCCATGTGTTCCAGGTCCAAAGAGGGGACAGAGCCATCCATTTAAATCAACTAAGTATAAGAGTGTCAAGTAGAAGCCTCCACGTGTCTCATCGGCGTAACACCAATGTTGGGTCCAAAGAGCGGGTTCCCAAATGTGCGCAGAGTCTCCACGTGAGTTGGGTCCAACAGAAGTCAAATAGATCGAGCCCTGAATCGGATAAGTATAGAGAGACAGTGGATGGTGCCACGTGTCGCATCAATGAAAATTCAAAGGTGCAACCCAAAGTGGAGACTCAAATAAGCGTAGGCTTACCATGTATCCAAGGCCTGAAAAGGCAGGATCGGTCATTGAAAATTCTAAGCAAAGGTAGGCCAAGAAGGAGCCACGTGTCAACACAGCACAACTTCAAAAGTAAAATTTAGAGCAGGTTCCCAAATGTGCACTAAGCCTCCACATGTCTAGGGTCAGACTTATGGCCTTGCTAAGAAAAAAGGACTTAGCTGAAACACAAAGAAATAGGGTAGAGCCGTGGAAAGAGCCACGTGTCTCTTTAGCGCAATTTCAAAGGCGCAACCCAAAAGGGAGTTTCCAAATGAGTGTCAGCCTGCCACGTGTCCTAGAGCCCAAAAAGGTAAATTCGACCATTGAAAAGTCCAAAATCCTGCAGAGGCCTCCATGTGTCTCATCCATGCAACTTCAAAAGTAAAATCTGGGCAAGTTTTCAAATGAGCGCAAAGCCTCCACGTGTCTTGGGTCAAGCACAGGGTCTCCACCAACAAGAGGGATTTAGGTAGAATACAAAGGAGCCCATTGAAGCTACCACATGTCAGCCCAACATGATTTCAAGAGTGAAAGGAAGGGGCTAAATCTCCAATATGCGTGAGGCTGCCACGTGGAATCGATACAAACAAACTCTTTTAAATATTACACGCTCGTGACCCTGATCTTCAGACATCCATATCTTTCGACTAGAAACTTGGATTTGGGCAGGAGAGGATTTTTGGAAAGATCTCGGCATCGTCTTCTCACCTACCTCCATTAATGTCTTGGCCCACAAATTTTGGAGGTCACAGTCTCTCACCTACCGCCATGATGAAGAATGGGCCTCTTTCTTGCCCAGTAAGGGACAGCGATGGAGGCATGGGTCTTGCAGTAAAGCCCATCACTATTACAGGTGGATTTCAATGCTTTCTAGAGTGGTTGTGGTAGGTGGATTCAATGCATTACAGGGGTGGTTGGAACAGAGTTTGATTTTCCTCCCTCTTTCTCTCTCATTCTTCTATATATTG
Source organism: Taxus wallichiana var. yunnanensis (assembly GCA_018340775.1). NCBI lineage: Eukaryota > Viridiplantae > Streptophyta > Pinopsida > Cupressales > Taxaceae > Taxus > Taxus wallichiana. Next base: position 890,622,965 of record CM031242.1, read on the forward strand.
TAAAGGAGGGGCATATTCAAATGGTTGGTCATTGTTTCTCTCCTGCCCCCTCTCTCTTTCTTCCTTAGGGTAGAATGTAGAGTCTAAGCCTCTTCTCATGGCTCTGTAATGGAATTTTCTTTCCCCTTTCCCACTGATGATGTACCGTGTGACTTTTGGAGTAATAGAATATGTTTCATGATGCATCTATCCATCCTTTGCTTATTTTTTGTCTCTTATCACCTCTTGTCATTACAGAAGGTATATTGTGCATACTCTAATGTTTATTACAGGTTCTGGGAGTTGTGCTTAATGGGTCTTGAAGTGGTGTTTTGTGTGACATTCATCTTTGGTTTGTGGTGCATCTTGTCCACCCTCCTCTGCTCACCTCTCTCCACTTTAGGTAGTTGGATCCGTGATCAGCCACTTCCTTTTCTGGTGTATCACTACTTAGTGTAGGCTCTCTTTCACCCTCTCTCTCTCCATGTCTCCTTGGAATGGTTAGATTAGGATAGGTTAGCTCTTCCTGCACTGGAGTAGCTTGTGGCAGGTAGATTAGGAAGCAGGAACTAGCCTTCTCTGGAGGTCCATCTCAAGTTTTTCAAGTCCCACAACTTGAGAGATGGTCCAATGTTGTGCAATCACACCGATGCCCCATTTTAGACTCAATAAATTTGGGGGTGATGTGATTCTACACTAATAGGTTGGTCAGCTCAAGGTTGGTCAGCTCATGGTTGGTCATCTCATGGTTGGTCATCACATGGTTGGTCAGCTCATGGTTGGTTGGCTCATGGTGTGTCATTTCGTGGTTGGTCGTCTCGGGGTTGGTCAACTCATGGTTGGTCGGGTTCAAGGTTGGTCAGCTCATAGTTAGTCAGCTCAAGGTTGGTCAGCTCATGGTTGGTTGGCTCATGGTTGGTCGGATCAAGGTTGGTTGGCTCATGGTTGGTCGGCTCATGGTTGGTCAGCTCATGCTTAGTCGGCTCAAGGTTGGTTGGCTCAGGGTTTTTCATCTCATGGTTTTTTGACTCATGGTTGGTCGGGTGATGGATTAGATGGCATCCAACCCTAGTATGGAAGCATGGTTAGATGGATGATGGGTTAATCGGATGGATGTGTTGGTTGACTATTATGGTGGCTCAAGACGGTGAGGTTATGGTTGGTTGGATGGATAGCCTACGGAGAGGTTAGTCAACATACATAGATGTCATTGACCCCTTGGATTTTGACGGACAACACAGATGGTCACCTTAAATTTTTACGACATGGTTGGGTGAGTCACCAGGTTGGTGAGCTCATCGGTTCTTTGATCTGTGAAGATAGATGAGTTATGAGCCTCATGATGGTAGGTGAATGAATGACATCCCAACAACCATAATTAATGAGGCATGGCATCCATAATCACCGTTCAAGAAAAATACCAAAATGAATGGTTATCCATACCTCTTTAATGCATCATGTCGGTTGGTGACCCAAATTTCCTATATATTGTAAAATTCACCTCATTTTGAGGGGGATTTTTCCAAAATCAAAGGAACTCTGTCAAATTTGTTCTAGAGCTATTGTGAGCTAAAGGCCTTGAATTTGAGCTTACTATAAAGTATTTTTTCTTGTGCTTATGATATGATGAATTGTGCATGTTTCGAGCAATAAAATTCATGTTTAATGGTCATTTTTGTCGTAATTTGTATGAATTACATATTTTTCCTTACATTATATTTATAAGTATATTTTGCATGTATTTATCTCTTTGCAGAGTTTGTAGTTTGTTGTGTTTTATGAATATAGGGAATTGAATGTTGTCTTGGATTGTGGCATTTCTACCAACCCTCTCCTGCTCAGTTTTCTCCCTATCCTTCACTCACTTGGATTGTCTCACCCTTTCTTGATGCATCACCTTCACTTAGAGTAGTTTTATTTCATGCAACATTTTATCCTTGTCTCCTTGGAAAGCATTAGAATAGGATTAGTCTAGCTTGCCACCCTTTTCTCTTTAGAGAAGTTGGCACTAGGTTAGAGGAGGAAGTCAGCTTTCTTCGAAGGATTATCCTACTTGCAAGGTCCCACACTGCAGGATAATCCCATGTTATGCAGGTTGCACTAGTTGCCTCGTACCCAAAATCATAAGTAATCAAGGGTGCTGTAATTTTGACATTACGGAGTTCACTAGGTATTACTCGACCCTAATGTTTATATTTTGGTATGGTACGATGAGTCCATGTTTACCTTTGTTTTATATGTTGATGGCTTTTTGATTATGGGTAGTTCTTCATCTATCATTGATTTTGTGAATACTACCTTAGCCAACAAGTTATCCATGATGAATTAGGTTTTCTTCACTACTTTATTTGGATAAAGATTACAAAATATGACTTGGGAATTATGATTGCACAACCTAAGTACACCCTTGATTTTCTATCTAGATTTCACATGTCTGATTATAATCCATCTCCTACTCCTTTAATTTCGAGGTTAAGTTAGTTGTTGATTTCTCCACTCCCTTATTTGATGGTACCCTTTATCACCAGTTGGTGGGGATCTTGATCTATCTGACTCACACTTTGTCAAATATTTTGTATGATGTTGGGGTTGTGTCTAGATTTATATAGGAGCCTCATTAGCTACATTGGATATTAGAAAATTTGATCCTTAACTATGTTCGTTGCACTCATATTGATGGTATTCACTACTTAGGAGGGATAGAGATCAATCTAGTTGGATTTACAAATTCTAATTAGGTTGGTGATCTCGATCATCAGAATTCTACCTTAGGCCATAGTTTCTCTATTAGTTTGGGTCCTATCAATTAGTCAAGAAAGAAGTAGAATGTGATTGTGATACGTTATAAAGAGGAAGAATACACGGGGGAGTTGTCAATGCTACCATGGAAGATGTTTGGTTCCAAGGGATTCTGACAGAGTTTGGTATTCACTTTCGATGGCTTACTATCATCTATTGTGAAAACATGAACGCAATCTTGATTTATCAAAATCTAGTTCAGCATCACAGATGAAGCATACCGATATCCACATGAAATTCATATGGGATTTGATCCATAGAGACATCATTGACTTTTAGTATTGTCTGACTTCCGATCGGGTTCCAGACATCTTTACCAATCCCTTCATTTAAGCTGAGTTCTTTCACTTGCACTCTCTTCTTGGGGTGAGGTCTTTTGTAGCTACTCATCTTCTTTGTGATTTTTATTCCTCTTATCCTCTTATTATTTTCTTAAAAAAATAGTTTGTACATGGGTACCTTATCGGGACTTTAGTTTTCCGCACTCCATATGACACATTTTTCTTACTTGTCTAGGGATTCCTCTTTCTCATTCCAACTTGACATGCCTCTACCTAAGCTTTGATGAATGAGGGTGTTGGCATGAAATATTATGTTTTCCTTATTATATGGGGAATTTTCCACCTCACATATGGTGATTCATCTCACTTAGGTGAGTTCATAGGTCATTAGGTGTCATATGGATCAAAGTGTGTCATATAGGAGTTACTTTCATTTTTGGATCATAACTCCTTTCTCCCTTGAGGAGGTATAATGGGTCCTATATTCGGAGTTACAGAACACTCCTATTTGTACTCTTTTTTTATCTATGAAAATGTTAAACCTGTTTTATTTTTGCATGAATCTTGTATGGCTAATTCTTGTTGATTACTTGGAGCACATTTTTTTATTTCGTTGGAGTGCAATGTTCTTGATGTTCATGAGTTCTATTTGATCCTCGCATTCCAATATCATAGTTTTGTGCCTTTCATTTGTGAATTCTTTGTAACCTTGGTTACTCCTTTCCAATTTCTCATGCACTTCTTGATATAGTTCACGCATATATTCAACATACTCCTTTGCTTACGTGCTTGTGTCTTTACTACATCACATAACCCGTGACTCCTCTTGGATTGGTTCTATGAATAATTTGGAATGGATTCCTCCTTGTAATTCTATTAATAAAATCAATTTAGGTGAATTATACTTGCACCAATATCATATCCCATTGTCTTGGATTATCTCTGACCAAGTTATGCAATAAATTTCCTAAACTCTTGTTCATTTCTTATGTTTGTCCACCAACTTGTGGGTGGTAGGCTGAACTATAAATTAGTCTCATTCCAATTTTCTTCCACAAGGTTCTCAAAAATGTCATAGGAACTTTTGATCCTGTTTAACACTATGGTAATTAGAAACCGAAGTAGTCACACAACCTCCTTAAAGAATAGATGTTTGATTCTGTCACATCACTTATTTTCTTACATGCAATAAAATGTGTCATTTCCAAAAAAATTCCAACTACCACGAAGATGGATTACTTTCCCTCTCTGCATCCTTGGTAATCCCAACATGAAATTCATGCTAATTTCCTCTTATGGTCTCCTTGTTATTGCTAAAGTCTCGATATAATATTGTATTTTATTTTTTTCCCTTGGTTAACCGACATATTTTGCATCTCTACACATACTTTTACACATTTGTATTCATCCCTAGCCAATAGTATTTTTATTTTAACTACAAATGTTTTTCACCTCCAAAGTGACCTCCTAGACCTCCACTATGCTTCTCCTTGATTAATTTTTCGTGCATTGATCCTTACAAAGTATACACAATTGCACTCCTTGGAATAACATTCCCACTGGATGAAATAATCTAGTCATGGTTTCCTATCCACATGCACTAGCTCCTCGCATGTTTCACATGCTTACTTTAAATCCTTGTTTAGGGCATATAACTCCTTCATGACCTCAAATCCCATGAATTTAATACACATTTATGTTAAAACCATCACTCTCCTACTTAATGAATCTACAACCTTGTTAAAATTTTGCTTCTATGTTTTATTACAAATGAATAATTATGCAAAAATATTCCCATTTCATGTGCCTCTACCTCAAATTCACTTGGCTATTGATAAATTGTAACACCTAATGATTAGTATATAAACCAAACTCATTCAAGAAAAATAATGCCTCCACTTATTTAGCATCTATATTATTATGTAAAAATCTTGATCATAAGTCAAATATCTTCTTTCATCATTCACCTTTTCATCAAGTAGGCTATGGGTCTTCCTTCTTGGCTTAATATTGTCCCAATTGTGGTTCCACTCACATCATAGTCTACCTAAAATACCTTTTCAAAACTTGGGAACACTAACATTGGTTACACTATAATATTTCACTTCAACTCCTATAAGATGTGTTCTAATTCTTCGGTCCACATAAACTCGTGTGATCTCACATCACTATCTCTATGATCATTGTGCATATGTCACCGAATTTTCTTAGAAAATTCTTGTAGAATCTTGTTAAACCATGAAAACTTCAAGCCTCTATTAAATTTCTTGGCGATGGCCACTCAATTATCGCACGCACCTTTTCTAGATCCATTCACAACCCTTATTAGGATATAATGAAGCCCAAGTAAACTAACTTTTTACACATAAAACTAAACTTTTGTGGGTGTTTAAGATGGTCTTCCTTTGTCCTAATAAACACCAATATATCATCTAGATATAAAATTACAAACTTTTAAAAAATGGCTTCATTACTTCATTCATCAACCTCATGAAGGTACTCTGGGCATGGGTTAACCCAAACAACATAACTAACCACTCATACAAACCTTTTTTTTTTTTAACGTGGTTTTCTAGTCATCCCCTTACTTAATGTGGATTTGGTGATAACCACTCTTTAGGTCAATATTTGAAAATATTACATGTCATTAAGGCAATCCATCCGGGTAATGAAAACCTATATTTTATGGATGTCTTGTTAATGGCCCTAGAATCCACACACATGTACCATTTTCCTCCCTCCTTAGGTGTTAATACTATCAAGATCTGCATATGGACTCAAAATTTCACACACTGATCCCCTATCGATTTAATAAAATCTTAATATTATTATTAAATTATATTTTAGAGTCGCTATGATAAATATACAAATGTAATATAATTGCTAGACAATCTAAAGATGCAACTATGTAATCAAATGAGAGAGATAGGGAACTTATCTAATTTTTGCTTATCCTAGAAAGCAGTCCGAACTAGGACAACTAATGAAAAGGCTCGGAAGAGTATCGAAATAGCTCGATATAAATTCGAATCCACGAACATAGTTGGACATGGGTTCTTGGGCATCAAAGACCACTCCTAGGTATTAGTGACTCCAAAAATGCTTAGAATATGATTTTTCTAGTGTCACTAAGGTTTCACACATGTTCATTGTTGATCACATGTATGTCGAATTTAGATTTCGAGGTACCTGTAACTTGTAAAACAAACCCTAACTACTTACACAAGCTCAAAAACACATCAAATTGGAATGAAAAATGTAATATGTGAATTTAGAATGACCTCTACATTCACCCAAAGGATGAACTTATGATCAAACACTACATTACATTCCAGAATCCATGTAGTTATATGTGCTCATGTATGCAATAGTGCTCCTAGGTTTCCCTCGCACCAATGCCGCTAAGATAACAGGCTAAAGCTAGATAAAATGTAAATGTGTCAGATGGAATTTAGCACTTCCCCTTCCTATGCAGCATATGTAGAGTAATAAGCCCAAAAATGCATTCCCTTTGATAGTATGTAGATATGATTTCCCTTTAGAATTTCTCACCCATATAAATTTATGTATGTTGTGTATATATAGGGCTCTCTTGTTTGAATTTTGACACTAGTGATCTAACATGCCAAATATGACCTTGGGATAAGGATGGGAAAATTTGAAAAGGTCGACCACAAATTTCAAAAATGTGAATAAGAACAAAGAGGACATAAGTGCCCAACATGGACGAGGGAGAACCGGGCACTATTGTCCGAGAATGGGCGCTAATGTCCAGAGATAAATGAAGACAAATGTGAAAATAATGATAGACAGGAATCCTTGTGACATGACCAAAAGTGGGTGTAGAAATGAAAAATGTGAGAGATAAAGATAGTATACCTCAAGCCAAACAAGTGAATGGATTAAGGAGTGTGTCACCAGTGAATAATTTTCTTACTCAAGATCCATACATATAACAACATACTTAGTGGTATGGTAAAATATTATTATGTGCATTATTTTTTGTCTACATTTTCCCTCCCTTTATGTTATTTGAATGAAATTCAAGTAGTGTGAAGGAAGTAAGGAAGAAAGTAGTGAAAAGTTTGGAGAAGCCCTGTTTCAAAAGTATTTGAAGATTATAAGAACATATAACGTGGTGAACCATGGATTGGTATGTCAATCCATATGACGTAAATAGATACTGTGAACCATTGTAAAGAAGCACTTGGAGAAATTTATAAATTGATTTGGAGAAATTGGATATTTTGATTTTCGCCAATGGAGATTTGAAGGGGTAGGAGTGGTCGACGAGAAATACCAAATTTAGTTCCATTTCAATTTGCATTTCGTTCGTGTTGAATAACCCATATAGGAAAAGTATAGGAAAGGCAATGACGTCTCATTGCCCCTACTCCCACAGGTGTCCTAATTTTTATAGTGTTATATGGATTCCATGTTAGGTCATCTGGAAGTGATAGAAAATTTAAAGTGACTCCCAATTTAGGTCATGTCGGAGAGATAGTACGTTATGTTGTACCAATCGATTGATTTGATTTAAATATTAAAATATTGTTTTGATAGTGGATATATGCGATAGATTACTTATGGAGATATTTTGATTTTTTCCCTAGATTAGGTCATTAGGGGGAATAGATAAAAAATATTCAAATAGATAGATTTGATCCTTTCTTGAATAGCGTGAAATAAAAAAATTGATAATGATGTACTAGGACCATCAAATGGTTGTATAGTAGCTAGAGAGGGATCGTATGATGAGCCAAAAGTAGAGGTGAAATGGTGTAATAGTCAAGAGATTTTGGTATAGAAATGACATTAATATTACTTGTATGTTGAGTAGTAAATGTTCCAGATTAAAATATAACATTGTGGAGTGCATAGATGCATGGTGGTAGGAAAGATTCTAAGCCAAATGGAACAAATGGGGAATAAAATGGAGTAACGAAGCTCAAGATATGAGAAAAAAATTTTCACGCATATTAGTTAGAGGCATGCATGCAAATGGTAACTATAGTAAATGAAAAATTGAAAAATGTTATATATAGTAATAGTAAAAAGTGAATAGTAATTTCATTTGTATTGTGAGTGAGTGAGAATTGGAGCTCTGATCTTATGAGGATGACATGTGTTAGGGAAGTGAGTTTGATGAGATTTGAGAGAGTAGCGGTGGTCATGGCTTCCCAGGATGACTGATGAGTTGGTAAGAATGAAGATTTTTAAAAATTTGTGTGTTTTTGTTGATTTTTTTAGAATTTGAATTGTTTATGTTTTTGTACATTTTTACCTAGGTAGAGTGACTAGGGAATTGACATCCTTTGGGATGCCAACTCCCAGGTCCATGTGCTTGTGACCTATTGCTAGGTGCTCATGTTCTGCTCCTGGCCGTTGGTAACATGGGAGAGTGTTTTGATAGCACAATGTGAAATATGGGGATTTTTATGACTTTTTGTAGTATGCATGACTATTTTTTCATATATATGAGGTACTAATATCAATATTTTGTTGGTGTCTATGTTGTTCAGATAGATATACACTCGAGGGAGATTCGTAGAGGTCAACATTTGAGCACAGTATTGACTTTGGGATTATTTTATGATGAGTGGTACATACTAGACCGTGTCACCTACGACACATAGTGAGATTGGGGATGTACCCCATAATATGCCTATGGTGATTGCATTGTGTGAGCGGTGGTGTGTGGATACATGTACTTTTTGGTTTCCTACTAGGGAGATGATAGTGACCCTAGAGGATGTATATTGTATATTGTGACTACTAGTTATGGGTGAGAGATTCCAAGTGATGGCTATAGTGGATGCTCATAGGAAAATGATAGAAACTAGATGATACTTTACTAGGACATGGGTATTAAAAATACCCATATTAGTCTAGATGTCATAGTGAGATATGGTATTCCATTATTGTGAAAGTTCATCGTAGTGATTCTAGCATCATCTATAGTAGTAGAGGGTGGTGGAGTGGGAATATTGTATAAGATGCATAATATTTTTCATCATATAGAGGAGGATGGGATGAGATATGTCTAGGAACAATGTATGTTAGCCCATTTGTACAGGGCTTTCTATAGATTCATACAGAGGACCATGGGGTGGACTAGGAGCCACCATTTTGTTACATGTATAGGCGTATGAGCACATTACGATATTGAGGCCACAGTGTGCCATGGTCGATTGGGTGAGGTATAAGATATTTTCAAAGTGAGGTGGACAGTACTAATTTTAGGAGATTGGACACATGACCACCTATAGGTCTATGCTTGATCAAATGGGTCCAAGGACCATCATATGGAGGCCATATAGAAACTATGGTGGGTAGTTGGAGGATGGAGTAGAGTTATGGTGCATTCAACACACCATGTGGTTAGAGGACCGATTTCTAGGAGTTACAGAGTTATTCCAAGTGGATCTTGTATCGAGGTATTTTTTTATGGCTCAAGATGTACCTTTAGAGCCATATGTATGGGTGAGAGATATTAGAGCACTGAGGTGGTTAAGAGTGATGTCAAGTCCCACGAGAGCACAACTAGTGCCTCTTGATCCAAAGTAGGTCGATGCACCCGTACGGCCAATACATGTAGATTATGTAGAGTGTACCTAGACTTAAAGTGAGTGGTGGACATCACATCGATGGCTGATATTATTTCCATTTTTGTAGATGTGATAGGTGGACCGCTGGTTGGAGGAGTGGAGAGACATGAACCTTCCCTAATTGACATGGCATAAGCAGCGGCACTAGCGAAGCATAATTATTGTTTGCTTCTATTTGTTAATTGTTGTGTGGTTATTGTATATTGGTAAACATGTGTGATAAATAATGTGGTATTGGATGGTTGTAGGTGATTCTTATTGGCCATTGATCATTGATTTATCGGTCTCACACATTGATGTGGAATGTGTTTCCAAATGTGCTCATGGGAGGTGGGATGTTAGAGTGAGTGGATGTTATTATGGGAAAGCATGCCCATTTGTTTGAGCCGATGGTTATAACAGTAGCCACATGTACTATATTATTGATTGGGCATGATGAGGCTCAAGTGGAGACAGAGCGAGCTAGATAGGTCATAGGAGGAGGATCCCTAGCTTAGGATACATTTACAAAACATGTGGTCCTACATGGCCGATTCACAGAGTAGAAGGCCGAGGTGGCGATATTATAGAGATAGGTATATAAATATATAGGTTGCGGCCACAAGTGGCATAGATTGAGTAGTGAAGCATCTACTTTTAGAGCTCTTGTGATTATAACTAGTGATGGTGAGGATGATATATGATGTATATGGATGTAGCGATGCATGGGGCTTGCCCCATGATTGCATTTTTGTAACTATGATTTTTGATGATGATGATGATGATGATGATATATATATATATATATATATATATATATATATATATATATATATATATATATCCATGTGTTGGATATCATGTGTGTGTGCACTTTTATTATTATATGGTGTGATGGTTTTCATTGCACAAAATTTGCTAGATGTTGTTTGCGTGTGAAAATATTTTTGTAATTTTTGAATATATTACGATGTGGATGTAATATGTAAGAAGTGAATTAAAAAAATTGTTGTTGTGTGAATGAGTAGTATAATGATATGAGTAAATAATGTATGTATATGATGTAATGTGATAGAATAATGGAAATAGTAATGTGATGTAGATAGTATAATGATATGATTAAGAGAATGTATTTATAGGATGCAATGCGATAAATTCATGGGAATGGTAATGTAATGTGTATAGTATAAAATAAAGGATGTGTTGAGATTTTTGTAAGTAGAAGATGTAAGATCACGTGTGACGATGGACAATAACATACACATGGGGGAAGAAGAAGGATTCCCCCATAGAAATGATGAGGTTCACTTTTGTAATAAAGCCCTCGATTTTTCATGTAAGAACCTTAAGAACACAAGTGCGTCATCGGGCAATGAGGTGATCATATGGAAATCTCCTACCAAATATGGAGAAGCCTATGAGGAATGGTGGAAAGATGTGAAGAAGGCGTGAGTGTAAGAACCAAACTAAATGTCAGATGAAATGGTTCCAATGATGGGAGATATGGTGGTGGGAAGCACATATTTCGATGGCTTAGAAGCTAATGGGATGTAGTAGCATTGTGAGGCGGGTGAGATTATGTGGCAATGGATGAGCTAGGTGGAGGTCACAGATGAATGATGATCTTAAGAGGGGGCGACTGAAAACCTTAGACGATGGTGGAGGTGATAAATGAACAACAATGGAAGCATGCTTATTTGAAATGGGAGAAAGAGACCACTCACAAGAGCGAGAGCTAAAGGAAATGGACACCCTTATATTCTAATTGTTACAAATTGTCATGAAGGGCACAATAATTATTGTCTCAGTGGCCATTGATGTAGTGGAAATTGCAATAAGGGTGATTTCCTTAGTGATACAAGTGATGATGAGGATGATATTGATTATAGGGTAAGTGAATGAAGATATTATCAATAAAATCATGCAAAACAACATGAGACTTAGCAGCATGTGGAAAATGCAATTTTACTCAAGTAGGGAATGGAGAAGACTTAGGTAGAGACCGATATGATGGAGGAGATGGCAGACACTTATGCAAAGGAGGGGATGGAACATGCTTATGAGGTAGAGTAGATGGAGATCATGGAGGATACTTAATAGAGGGAAAAGGAGAAGAACTAGATGATGATGAAGTAGTAGAAGGAATAGAAGGGGGTTCTATAACATGTGCAAGTAATTAAATCTTGTTCTAGATCAATGAATTTATATCATAAAATCATAAATAATTCACATGTATCATATTGTAATCTTTCTTTCAATGCAGGAATCAAGCCACGACAAAAGATAAATTGTTTTTAAAGATCAACGGGCTGAAATAGTTACTAATGCATGCAAGAATTGAAGCATAAAATTTAATCTAGAATGGGTTCTTTGTTTCCTTGATGCAAACTAGGTAAGTGATCATGTGTAACTCTAGGACCATTGTTAAGTATAAATCATCTAAGAAAAGCATCTTCCATTTCACAATATGTACTAATAGATCCATAAGGAAAATGAGTATACCATTAAAGAGCATCATCAACAAGAATATGACAAAAATATTTTAGTAGCAATTGATCATTAAAATGAGAAGCCATAGATAAGCAATAATGCTTAAGATGCAAATATGGATTACCAGTTCCTCTAAAACATGAGAAAATATGCATGATAAAATCCTTAGGAAAAGTTGAATTGTGAATTTTCTTGGGAATAGGATTTCCATGAAGCAATTTATTATCGAGGAAACATAATAGGCTTTGCTTTCTATAGTAAGAGATTAAACTTGAGATTGCAAGTGACTAATATCATGCATGAGTGATAATATATCATGTGAAGGAATTGTATAAGAAGCGAGAGGAACATGAATAGGTTGAATTTTTCCATTGTGAGTGATCATGGGAATGTGAGAAGAAGAAGTGGATGTGAAAGGAGAAGAACATGGAATATCGGGAGAAATGATAAGAGATGAAGGAGAAACAAAATCTATAGAAGAAGATGAAAGAGGTGGAAAATAAGAGGAAGATGGAATATCAAAAGAAATGATAAGAGATGAAGTAGAAATGACATTTGTAGAAGAAGAATAAAAAGGTGGAATAATAAATGTGAAATGCTAGCAGCGGAGTGTAAGAGGAAATAAAAATAGGTAAACTAGTAGGAGTGATAGAATCATCATGAATGAAATTGGAAACAATCTCGAGAAGTGGAATAAAGCGGGGTGGAAAATTTACATTCAACAGTAACATTATCACTAGCATGTTCATGATTAAAAATATAATCAGCATCATTATTATATAGATTTTCACATGCAAGTATTTCATTAAGAGAATTATCAGCATATAGAGAAGTAGAAGGAGAAATATCATGAGATATATCTTGGTAATCATTGGAAACATTTTCAGCAATAGAAGAAACATGAGATATAGCTTTACATTCATCTTGACTAGTATTAGAGACATCATCATGCATATGTACATTTTCAACATTAGAAGTTACATTATGTGCATCTATAGTGTCACAAATAAGACCAAGCATAGAATCTATGACCATATTATCAAGTGCACTAAGAGGAGTAGAAGAAGGTGGAGTAGCATGGGTGGCTATGGAAGAACAAGGAAGACATGAAGTGAACTTTTGAGGAGACAAAACTATGACAACACTAGAGTTTTCAAAAGTAGTAGGAACGGCACTTTCATGGGAAAGAAGTTGTCTTTGAATGTCATCATAAAATTGAGCATTATGATAAAGGGTACTAATTTTAGCCTCAACATCATCATCAAGGATAGGATTCACACTAACATGATGCATAGATTTCCTAGGATATGAGGGTATTTTATTGGCCATGAGGGTTTTTGGATCCTAGGGCAAGGAGTTATGAGATAAGGGTTCACCAAATGATTTAATAAAATCTAAATATTATTATTAAATATAATTTCAGAGTCACTATGATAAATATACAACATAATATAATTCTAGACAATCTAAAGATGCAACTATGTAATCAAATGAGAGAGATAGGGCACTTATCTTATTTCCGCTTATCCTAGAACATTTCGAACCGAGGCGATTGATGAACACATTTGGCAGAGAGTTAGAATTTATCAATATAAATTTTGGAATCTGAGACATAGATGGAAACTAGCACTGGGATAGGGTGAGGGCACTGGTACTAAATACCACTCTTAGACACTAGTGACTACACAAATGCTCGAATTTGATTTTTCGGTGTCACTAGGGTTTTTCACTTGTTCATTTTTGATCGTATGTATGTTGCGCTTAGATCATTGAGTACACATAGCCTACACCACAAACCCTAACTACCTGCACAAGCTCAAAAATACATCAAATTGGAATGAAAAATAGATGAACTTATGACCGAGAGATGCACTAAATTCCAGACTCCATGTATTTCTATGTTATTTGATGTGCAATAGTGCTCTAGGCTTCCCTCTTGCAAATGACACCAAGATAACGGGCTAAAGCTAGATAAAATAAAAATGTGTGAGATGGAATTCAACACTTCCCCTTCCTATGCAGAGTAATAAGCCCAAAAATTCAGTCCCTTTGATAGTATATAGATATACTTTCCCTTTAGAATTGTTCGCCCATATAAAGGTATGTATGTTGTGTATATATAGGGATCTCTTGTTTGAATTTCAACACTAGTGACCCGACATGACAACTATGACCTCGGGATAAGGGTGGGAAAAACTGAAAATGCCAACCACAAATGTCAAAAATGTGAATAAGAAAAAAAAGGACAAGAATTCCTAGGATGCACAAGAACGTCTCGGGCGCTACTATCTAGAATGGGCACTAGTGTCTAGAGATAAATGATGAAAAATGTGAAAATATTGATAGATAGGGATCCCTCTGACTTGACAAAAATTGGGTGTAGAAATGAAAAATTTAAGAGATAAAGACAATATAAATCAAGAAAAATAAATGAATGGACTAGGGACTGTGTCACTAGTGAATTATTTTCTTACTCAAGATACATACATATAACAACATACTTGGTGGTATGGTAAAGTAGTAATATGTGCATGATTTTGTGTCTACACTATCAAGAAATTATTATACTTTTCTGTGCATCTCCTCATTTTCATTTGGGGTCATTCTATATGATGCCTTGTTTGGTAAACTTGATCTAGGTATAAATTCAATATGGTCATTAATATTGTGCACCGGTGGTAACCCTTTTAGTAACTCTTTAGCTATGATATCCATAATATCCTTTGTACCTTTTTGGGTACCTTTTCCTTCCTTGTGCAATCTCAGTGTACTTATTTTGGTACTAGTACATAACATGTTTGATCCTCCTCCACTTCTTGTAGGAATTCCTTTCCTAATACAAGTAAAAATCTTTTATAAATCCCACTATGCACTTCTTCTTTCTCCTCATCCTTTAATGGTGATAGATTAAACTTGCACCCATCCTTCTCAATCCAGATAATGTTTGTACGTCCATCATGGAAAGCATTATGTTCATAATGACAAGGTCTCCCTAACAATAGGTGACAAACATCCATCAGCATCACATCACAATAGTTCCCTATCTAAAATTTAACTCTATCTCTACTCATTTATGAGGACTTGGTGCCCTTTTTGTAACCATGAAACTTTGTAAGGATTGGGATGTGCAATCCTCTTCATCCCTACCTTTTCAACCATTTCGTAGGAAACAATATTATTTTTTCTTCTACTATCAATAATCACCTTGTAAAATTTTCCTCCAAAATTACAATGGTCCGAACAAATTCCTTCTCTACGCAAGTTCATCTTCTTTCTACGTTGTCTTAAGAAATAACTTTCTCATCATCAAAGCCTCTCGCACTCTAGGTCTTCATCATGTCTTACGAATCCCACTAACAAGGTGTTAGTATGTGTTACATGCATTCCTACTTCCATGTACCTACTTGTGATTTCACTTTGTGCATTTAGAAACCCAAATGCACTATTTCTAATAGTTCCACACTTGAAACATGTTCTAGAGATTAATCTTCCCTTCCTTTACTAAATCTTCCATGCCCTATTTAATATTATGATACTCCATCCTCTCATGTACTACTATGATTGTGTGTTTATATACTACTATAATTATCTTCTTATGGTCTATTATAGCCTCAACCACTTCCTCCTCTATAGTTCACATTGTGGCTTCTTCTTTTAGATGTCCTTTGTCTCTTGCATGCCAAATTTTTCTTCATCTTCGAGGATAGTCGGTAATCTTCTTCCACTATCTATATGTGTAATAGATTGATTTATTCCTAAATTCCAAATCTCAATCCATTGATATATCACACGGTCTTCTCCTGGTAAAATTACACATGTCCAAATCTTATCATGATCCTGTGAAACATTTTTTTGTAATCCTTTACCGACATCTCCTTTTGTTTAAAATTTTGTAATATTTTGAACAAACTCATTTGGTAGTCAGATGGAAAGAAATTGCTTCTCATTTTAATGACCATGCGATCCAAGCACACTATTTTATCTTTGCCTCTTATTCATCATTTATTTTTCACATATTTCCACCACAACATTGCATGCTCCTTCAACTTAGTTTGTACCACTCTAATGTGTTGTGGATCAACTATCTCCTCAAACTTAAAATATTCCACCATACTTGTGAGCCAATCTACGAACTCTTTTAGATCCAATATTTTGGAAAATGATAGGCCATCTGTCATCGGTCTTCAACCCATCCTTGAAATATCTTGTAGTAATCATGTTTCTCCCATGCCTATGGATTCTTCATCTTTTCATCTTCGGTGACTCCCTCATTGTGTGCACCTTCTCTTAGTACTACACCTTCATTGTCACTTTGTGCATCTGGTGCCACAAATCCTCTCTTTTATCTTCTTCAATGACTTCTAGCCTCATCCTCACACCCCTTATTTCTTTCATTAGTTGTACCAATGCTCCCATAATGGTTGTGTTATATGTGTTCACTACTCTGTGTTAGTCGCTCTTGTGGCTGGAATTTCCGATCCTCGACTAGTTGCCTCATGGTTGGCATTCTACTAGTCCTTCCAACCTATCTCCAAGGTGTGTATTCATGCTTTGATACTAATTGGTGACACCACTCTCCTGGATACTCTCAAGCATGTTGTTTTCAAATTAAACATAATAGATAATACTCTAACACAACTCAAATTTCCTAATTTTAAATCCTTAAGACATTTACAATCGATTTCCCTCTATACGGGGTAGTTACAAGAATATTAAGGTTTAATAAATTATAGAGGTTTTTCATCTCTAGTTGTTTGAATTTGTTCTTTTAAATCCAAAATGGTTTCAAAAGTCCCTTTAAACATGATGTTAGGTAGTATTTATAGATCTATGTTCTTGATCATTGGAATTTTTAATTACCTTCTATAGTTCTCTCTAGAGTTCCACTCAAACTCAAATTTAAATTTTTATGCATTAATGGATTCCAACCACCTCGATCCGGTAGGTTAAAAATTCTACTTGAAATCCCCGCATCATTTTTTATTTGGAAACTCGCATCGTTTTCTTTTTATCTTTGTATTTATCCTTTTACGTAATCTTTCTTCTTTTAAATCTTCTTGTGTGCCCACCTTAGAAAGGTGCGCATGCTCTAAGTTGTTCTTAAGCACATGTCCTTGTTCTTTGTCAAAATTAAGTTCCTATGAATTTTTAACTCTAGCATGTTGTTAGGAAATTTTCTATCACATCGTTGTCCGTGGCTGATTTTCAATTCTTGCATGAACTAATATACTTAGCCAAAAATTTCAAATTTTATGCATATGTTTTAGTTCTCTATGATGCTCCTACATCAAAATTTTATAATAAAACCCTTCTCTTTCTATCCTTAAGGAAATAATGGATATTAATATCACTATCCCTACATATATACCATGTGAGCCAACGCAATCTATCAAACAAATACTTACGTATTATGGTATTGTCAACACAAACCCCTATCCTAAAATTAACATTAACATATAGCAATCATACCCTAAATCCAAGAGTAATACACTTTTTTAACCACCATACAATAGGGTAATACACTCTCCATATATTACAACACATATAATTGATGAAGGGAAGGTCATAAAAATATGAACATAATACTACAAGATGCCACCACTTGGGATGTGGTATAGTTCTACCCTCGCATTCAATTTCTTGGTCTATATCCAAAAGAAACGAAACTAAAACACTTATTCCCTTTATCTCATATTTAATTCCAATAAAAACATGAATTAGGGCACCAAATTATTATCAGCCCATTAAATATAGTACATAGAACTAGAGTATGCAAATCATTTTATGTAGAAATAAAATAGAACTTTATGATGTGATGAATATGATGTTCACCTCATCACCTTTGTCTGCCCACTACTCTTTTTTCCATGGAATATTTTCTTTTGGTGAGGTTAGAGTATAAATTTCAAAGCGTCATAAAAATCATGTACCTCATAACACTCAAATTGTCCTGCATTCCTACCTTCCTAGAGCCACAAATCAACTAGTTTTTATGCACTCATAATCATCTTATAACATAGCTCATTCATGCACCAAAATCATGAAAGTTCATTAATGATAGAAAATAAAAATCCATTTCAAGTTCTAGGAGATGCCTTATACAGTGAACCATATTTCCTTCACAGAAACACTATAGCTCTCACAAAATTCTAATCTCACATTGTTCTAAGAAAAACCATCATACATATATATATATATATATATATATATATATATATATATATATATATATATATATATCCAATATTAATGGTCAATGCAACATAATCATTAGCACACCTTTATAACCATCATGTTAATTAATACCATAATCAAGTGACATATATATTGAAAAAACATTCAATTACTAAGTAATTCCATGAAAAAACCATTGTACAATATAGTCAAAACATAGTTCTCTAAGTTTAGAGATTGAGACATTTATTATTATTCCCATGAATTTCATCATCTCAGGCCATGAACCATATCCAACCAATGATGATTTAATAACCTAACCATGATCCTTAAATCATAACATTTATGTGCATACCATATGATACAAGACTAATAATAACAATCTAATGATATGGTGATCTCATGCCATCTTTCATCAACATAAATCTATCTCAGAATTCAAGGAGGGAGAAAAACTTAGCTCTACAATATCATCACTTAGTATGATGCAATCATACCACAACCATATAACAATAAATTATCAAGGTTTATGTTATCACCTTCAACATAGAAAGCTCTCCAAAATAGTCATGTTATCTTAGTCACATTATTATCCCATATAAGGAAAATCACTACAATCATCCAATCACAAGTCTTTAGGCCATCAGACAAAGAAGAGTAAGATGCAAGGTCATTATAAAATTCATTCATACTCAATAATTAATTCAAATGCATAGGACATCATTCATTACTCATCCATCCAATTACACACCCACACAAGGCTTACTACAACATTTCCATCTCAAATTCTAGAGATCTAATTCAACATAGAGGATAATATACACATATATCAAGTTTCGCATTAACCTTAAGATCAATAAAACACCCACTCTTCACCATAGCAAAGTGGAAAATCCAAAAATAATCCTTAACCAATATTATGATGATTTCATAACCTCTACACATTGTACAGGACCCATCACCTTATGATAGCATTCCTACACTTCTCTCAAACTAGTACACAATAGTAACAAGATGTAGGTATCATGTTCTCAGACCATAACACAATCCATAAAACATATAAGGGTGAAAAAGGAAGACATTTAATCAACACACTTCTCATATACCTTTATTCATATCATGTTTTTCACTCATCTTAGAATAGGAGCTTTAACAAATAACACAAGATGTCATTTCCTTTATACACATCTATTTAAAAGATATATTACACATGCCCATCTAAACACACTAATTAACCATCTTACTTCCTTGCTTCACAAATATGACTTAGAGATGATACAAGAGACAATATAACATGTCCATTTCCATTTCTCAAGATTTATCAAGGAGAAAACTATATCATAAATAGTTTAAAATTACATAAAGGTTCAAAACAAGAGTCATCTCATTTATTACATTTTATTCCATACAACTCTCTAAGAGACAAAAAAATGAGTATGGTACATAGGAAAGAATGAATACAATACAACTGGGCTCCCTAAAGGTCATCACCAAATAATAAATCAAGTTACCAGATTCATTTCCCATAGATATAAATATGTCAACATATAGAATATAGAGATATTATGGAGATGGGCCTAAGGCCATCATTTTACAAGGAAAAATAGAACTTCATAACTTAAAAATTAACATAGTAATGACCACTGAAATTTTCTTTCTCCATTATGACTAATACATCAACACATTCATATGTAACCAAAACTAAGTTCCATCAACTATGAATATCATCCCTAGCTAACATTCACCAAGAATACCTACAATACTAAAAGAACTTCCACACCCAAAAGGTTGGTAAAACTGATCCCTCCATTGAAGAAGATTTCATAATGGCTCTACCCTTCCCATCCATTAACAATATGATAGGAGCGAGCTCATTTAATACTAACATTCATCGAGAATCCAAGTAAACATATCTCTCATATTATGCAATATATAATGAGACGCACAATCAATCACATTGACAACCAAATATCTCAAACCCAACAATGTAAGCCATCTAAGGGTAGAGGGTAAAAATCCCACAATCAATAAGCCATCTTAGGGAAACATATATCATTCAACCTCAACATACAACACAATGGTGGAATAAAACAATATACATAGTAATCGTACATATTAAAAAATAGTTAAGTGGAGTGTAATGATATAATTTTCATTTTCAATTCAAATGGAAGTACTTTCATGCACTCCCGGTTTGTTCAAGAAATATATATTAAGTATGGATTCATAAATTACTAAGAATAAATTCCCATACCATATTAAGCTATCATTCTTCTAATTTATTATGCCAAAAATTTCTTCACCAAATCTATATGGATTCCAAATTCCAAAATGAATTATAATCTGAATTCTTTCACATTCAAGAGCTTAAAACTCCCTATTATAGTTCCAAAATTAGCAATCATAAAACTAGTAGTGGGATTAAAGGAGCCACCACATGTTTCTATTAATTTCCACTACCTAAATTCACTCCATAACCTCCACCATGTCATCTAATCCACACTTGATGGAGTGTAGTGCAAAAATATCCCACTAAATGATGCCTTTGAATGTCATTATTATGTTGAAAAACACATGGTAACCCTAAAGGTTACTCAGCGAATTGGGGAACTTGAATCCAAGTTCAACAAAATAATCATTGCATTATGCTAACTATATTTTTATATTTTCACTATGGCACAACATAATATCCCTTGTTACCACAATTACTAAAGTAACCTACTAAAGGTGATACCAAAGGAAAGATAACAGATAACCACTATGCTCTAAGAAAATAGTGCCTAACTGGGAGGAGTGCCCTTAAGTTACAACTGATTTAAAATGATTTATATTATATTTCCACACACAAATGTTCTTACTCTTTCACTTTTTCTCATAGGATTAAAACAACTTTGAGAAAGCAGTGAAGTGGGTCAACTCCTTGACCTTAACAACATATAAGCACACTATACTCCATAAGGCTCACATCATGAAGATAAACACATCGCATTGTAATATTAATCACAAGTGTAAATGCATAAAGAGAGATAAAATTATTTTTTGTTTATCTAGATGATTTTTAGCATTGGGAAACAAGGCTTCTAAAATTTTACCTAGCTCAAGTATTTGATTTTCATTTATCTTTCACCTACTAAAATATGGGCAACAACTAATATGATCAACGTAAATTAAATAGTGGAATACTAACAATGATCGTTAGAAAATCATAATCATAATGCACTTCCCTATTATTGTCAAACATGTGGTTCTCATCAATGCCTCAAGGCACCTTTGAAAGTTAGATTAGTACTAAAACCAAGTACACATATGCATCTAACCAAAACATCATATAATAATCTAGTAGTTGTAATAATAAACATGTCTCCTTAATAATGGAGTAATACAACATAATATTTAAACAAGGCCAAAAAATGTGCCCCAAAAGGCACTTGTTTAAGTTTTACAAAATGTCCAAAGGGTGGGATATTACAAGAAGATATCTTCTAAGCGAATGGATTAAGATTAGAAAATTATTTAGGCTCTAGCAAATATAGTGTGAAGAGAAACAAGTCTCTAAACACCTATCAAATTCACCTCTATACCTAGATCATCGTGGTGCATAATAATTTTTATAGAAATCCACATATTCTAAATTAGGTTATCATCACTTGAGGATAGTAAAGGCCAATATTCCCAAGACCAATTTCTACTTGAGGTATGGTCACTACAATTTCATCATAATTTGGTTTGAATAATGCTCAGTTTTCTTCATGAGACTTGTGAATGGGGTATTCCAGACCTTTTTGGATTATTTTGTGATAGTGTTTCTTGATGATGTTCTCATTTTATCTTTCTCACTAGAGGATAACGAGGACTACCTTTGGTAGGTATTACAATGTATGAGAGAGCATTTGACTTTATGAAAATTTGAGAAAGTGCTCATTCTTCCGATTAGAAGTTCAATAATTCGGGCATATTATTTGAGAAAATGGTATATTTGTAAATCCATCGAAGATCCATGCTATTATAGAGTGTCTTGCACTAACTAATGTGACCATATATGTAGTTTTATGGGATTAGCCAACTATTACCATCATTTTTTAGGATTTATCGTAGATTTCCCACACCATCGCTTCCCTACACCAAAAGGCGGAATTTTTAGCGAGAACATGACATGCAAGAAATCCTTCCATGCACTCAAGGAGTGTCTCACCACTACTCCCATCCTTTCATTTCTTGACTTGTGCGACAACTTTATAGTTTGTATAAATGCCTTTTTATTTGGTATTGGAGTAGTTATTATGTAGGAGGATCATGTTATATCTTATGATTCTAGAAATCTCAAGGATTATGATTTGAGTTATCCCACTCATGATTTGGAGCTTGTAATTTTAGTTTCTGCCTTATTTATATTGTAAAATTTTCTCCTTAGTCGTCAATTCATTCTACTGAGACATAGCATTTGAGTCTTTCGCACATTTTCATGCAACCAAATCTCAACACTAAATAGAAGCATTGGATGGAGCTCATTTATGAGTATCATTTTAAGATTGAGCACATGAATGGAAAGGATGAAGTGGTTGCATATGCATTAAGTGGGATGAAACATATGTTATCATCCTTGATGGTGAGGACAAATTTGAGGATTAGGATCCTCGATATGCTTCCTACCAACCGTTCATACATACAAGCGAGACAATAGATAGATTCTTAATGGGACCTTAAGGGAAAGTAAATTAGGTATATATTGGATGTTGATGGCCTATTATTACATAAAAGTGTATTTATATCCCGATTAACGGTGGGTTACGTATTGTTATTCTTTTGTAGGCACATTGTGTGCCTTATTCATCCCACCCATGCGTGAAGAAGATACATGCAAACTTGAGAAAGTTGTTCCATTAGCTAGGTTTGAGGCATGATATAGCAATTTTTTTGTTCCATTATTTACCATGATAGAGGGTGAAGGTTGAGCACCAACATCTGTCGGTTTCTATATCCTCGTGTTCTTCCTAAGTGGAAATGGAATGTCATTTCTATGGAATTTATTGTTATTTTTCCCATATTTTCATACCACCATGATGATATTATGGTCATAGTTGACAAATTAACCAACATGGTTCGAGTTTTTCCTATTACAATCACCCACAAAATGAGGTCGGTGGCTAGGATCTATCTAGACAATATTATCCCTTTACATGGGATTTTCCCCATATGATCATCTACGACTAAGACCCATTATACACTTTTGATTTTTATACTACACTTCAGGAGGTGTTAGGCACTCATCTCAACTTCAGCACAACATACCATCCAGATATGAATGGAGAGACAAAGTGGGTAAACAAGGTATTGGATGACATGCTCAACATGTATGTAATGGATAAAAAAGCTCGTTGTCATGGTTTTATGTACTTCATTAAGTTTGAATATAATAATAGTCACCAAAATTCCATTAACATGACACCTTACAAGGTGTTATATTGCATGGAGTGTAGGATTCCACTTAAATGGGATAGATTAGAGGATCGGTTCACAATTGTGCATGTGATGTTATAGGATATTAAGAAACAAGTTACCCTTAATTGACATTGCATGCAAGAGGTGTAGGATTGGTAGAAGCAATATGTAAATGTTAAGATGACCAACCACAATTTTGAGTTAGGGGTCAAGATATTTCTTAAAGTGAAACCATGAAAGTTCTCAATCCATTATGAAAAGGGTTATATGATTGCATCATTATTCATTGGAACCTTCAAGATCTTAGAGTAAATTGGACTAGTTACCAACCACCTAGCATTTCCAAAAATCATGTCTTGTGTTCACAACGTATTACACATGTCTCTTCTCATGAGATACTGATTGAAACCCCTCTCATGTTTTAGAATTATTAACGTTGTAGGTAGAGGAGGAAGGACAACTAACATTGTTGCTCGTGTTTATTTTGGAGCACATAACCTTAGGCCTTCGAGGCCATGAGTTATATCAAGGAAGCGTGTAGTGGGACAAGTACATCGGGCATGCAACCACCTAGGAGGATGAAACACCTTTAAGAACCTAATATCCCCACATATTTCCAAGAATTCCAAGATAAAGTCCTATTTAAGGGAAGGTGGATGTCATGCCACTTTTGGCCATTGTTCTTGGACACTTTTAAAAACTAAATCTTTCTTATGTTTAGACACTTGTCCTTTAATACTTAATATTATAGAGCAATATTTGATTTTTATGTTTATTATTATCATGATTCATAACATGTATGGATTATGATGTGACCTATATTATTATTTGATCATAGTGATGTCAATTATGGTTTGCTCATATTATACTACTTATTATGTTTATTTTCATTAGGAGATTTTGAAAGATGTTGTTGGATAACTTTCCCCCTCATTAGTGTATAGATGGTGGTGATTATATTATGATGTGTAGCTTAGCTATGAAACACAATGTGCAATGTATTATGATGTAAATATGTTGAGTAATTGATTTTCATTGTGTTTCTATTAAAATGAATACAATATGATGTCATGTTTATTTTTAAAATATTCATTGTAATGATATTATTTCATTGGACATAGATGATGATGTGTATTGATATTGGTTGTGATTCTTAGGATATGAATGTGTCATGGCATATGTTATTTATGATTTGATTACTCATTTATATTATAACTTGGACATATGATTTAACAAATATTTAATTTATGAAATCCTAATTATAGATTCACGTATGATAAATAAACACTAAAGTATAGATATGACACAAGCAATAAGCTAAAGAAATATGAAACCCTAGGTGCAAGAAAGAGAGTAGAAGACTTAGATGATTTTTCACTTGATCCTAAAGTATCCTAAATCGGAAGACCGATGAACAGGAGGAGGAAGCTGTCGTAAGCGAATAAATAAAATCATGGAGCTTTTAGATGAGCTGGACTAGGGCTCCCTGAATAGGACTAGGGTGCCTAGGTATTAGGGACCTCTTTTGGGGGCCCGTGACTATGCAAGAGCTCATAAACTAGTTTTTCTTGTGTTGCAAGGTGGTCATTGACCTTCGTTATTTGTTTTCATTATCTCGCACTATGCCCGCAGAGTTTTCTTATAACCTACAAAATAAATGATATCCTACAAAACCCTAAAACAAATCAAATCATAAAAAGAAATATGCAAATGGGGATTAGTAATGACCCCAACAGTCACTTGATTGAGTGAGCTTATGACTGAACATTGCACTCACGTTTCAAACTCCATGCAGTTCTTATGTGTATGTGTAGAAATTATGCCCTAGGTAGCTATTATGCAATATGCACTTAATAGTGAGCGATAGTTAGATGTAGTAAAGTGAATATATGTGTGGATGGAAAAACAAACTTCCCTTCTTATATGTGTATGCAGAAAATGCATTCCCTTATCCCTTGAATGAGTGCTAGATAGAAGCTTTGATGCTCTTAGAATGCCTTTGGATGTAACCTTAGGTGGTTATAATAGATTCTTAGAGCTTGGTCCTTTATTATGGTCACATAGCTTTGTATTTATATGATTCCCTTGGTTAAATTTCACAATTAACAATTGGAAGGCTGACCCATAAGAAAACAATATTCCCAAAAGATAAAAGAGACCCAAAAGAGGCGAGTAAGATAAAGAAGGGTTATGACACCCGAGAAGGATGGGGGTGCCTGGGTGTTAGCGCCCTATCTCGAGCCTTTGGTTTCGAGTCACAAAAGATAAAATAGTAAAGTATCGACTAGGTTGTAGGTTGCGAAAGAATAGAAAGAAAAGAGGCCAAAGATAGATGTCAATTGCTAGTTTTATCACTTAGGAATCATATGAATAGTAGTATGTGATTAGGACCTAGAAATGTACCCAAGTGCATGATTTTGTGTCTACATTTTCCCCCACTTTATGTTGTTGAGTGAATACTCAATAACATAAAGTAGTTTAAAATTTGTGTACCTTTGTTCCTTGTAGATCAATGGAAAAAGTGTGTCGAGGAGAAAAGTGAAAGCATGGAGTGATAAGAATGAAGAGTGGAAGCTAAGACAAAGGAAGTGAGCCTATGGGTGAAAGCATAATGTGTGTAGCATGTTGTACTTGTTATTATTGTAGCGTGTGTTGTGCATGAGAGTAATTTTTCTTGTAAGGACGAACGTACAAAAATAATATCAAAAGAGTAGTTAAAGTCATGTTTATGAAAAATCTAATCCAAGTATGTAAATATGTGAAAAATTAGTAAAAGGAAAGTGTGCACCTAATCTGTGATGAGTGAAAAGGATAGAAAAGGTTCATAAAATGTTATAGAAGAACACGTTTTTGGGAAATCTCATGCCAAAAGCAAGTTTTTAGGCTATCT
This sequence comes from Taxus wallichiana var. yunnanensis, assembly GCA_018340775.1. Taxonomy (NCBI): domain Eukaryota; kingdom Viridiplantae; phylum Streptophyta; class Pinopsida; order Cupressales; family Taxaceae; genus Taxus; species Taxus wallichiana. The sequence goes on from CM031242.1 coordinate 890,649,604, forward strand.
CACATCAAGAATGATTTTTTTGGGCGATCTCATGCCAAGTGTGATTTTTGGGAAATCTCACGCCAAGTGCGAGTTTTTGGGCGATCTCACACCACAATAGAAGAGTGTTGGGGAGAGAGGTCTAGTTTTACTCTCCATTTATGACTTGCTTCCCAAATTTTATAATACACTACAAATGTTTTGATCCTTCTTTGTTCCATATTCAATCCAATTTTATTGAAGTAGAAAAAGGATATATAATGCATTCTAATTCTTTGGAGGATTGTGTATGTATTGTGCACGAACTTCTCTATAAACTACTAAAAATTTGTGCCGATCTAAGAAAGTAATTATAACTTCCCCCTATTCATAAGTGCCCATGAAGTTTCGGGAGAGCCCAGAACTCATGTCTATATTTGGGTGTTGGCGTATGTGCTAAATTGAGGATCCAAGTTAGAATTTGGGTCATTCTATGACTATAACTTTATTTTGTTTCTATAATGTGAAGCCATGTATTAAATCTTTGAAATGTTGTATGGGGTGACTGATTCACCTAATGTATGCCCCTCGTTTGGGGTGCATGGGATGTTGCTAAGAGAATGTGTCCCAAAGGAGGACCTGATGCTGATTTGAAACTAATACCCTATAGGGGAGGGAATGTGCATGGTAGAAACCAAGGCACATGTAAAAAAGTGGCTAGGACATGTGTTAATGGAAACAAGACAAGTACGCATATATATAACAATGTGTAATCTAACAAGCAAGAAGACAATGTAGACCATGAAAAATGGGTTTAAAACATGGAACATCACCCAAAATGTTTCAAGACAATTAGGAATAAAGTGGCCAAAAGCATACAAGAAAGCAATACATAGGGCATAGCCCATAAACTATGGCATATATTGGAAGAAAAGTATCAAACAAACATGGTGGAAAATAGTCCTGAAAATAAAATGTTGCACATGAAGCACCTATTAGCATGTTAGAAAGATAAAAATTATGTCAAGACATGCATATATTGATAAATAATTGTGTTAGTAAGAATATGAAATATTATAAAATGAAACAATAGCACTTGTAGTGTGTATAAAAGTAGATTCCCGGGAACCTCGATGGGACTAGTAAGAGGTAGATTACCAAGCATCCATGTTATGTGTAACGATTTGTAGGTAGTTTTTATTCACAACTAAATACCAAGTGAACATGTGTGTGTATATAGAAAATATAATGACATATGATGTATCTATCTATCATGTGAAACAAAGTGTACATGTAAGCATAAGTAAGAAAGAATAAATGCGACCAAGATATGCAGTATGTTGTGAATGAGTGAGATGGCATGAAATGCAAAGTGAATATGATAGGGGCAGCATGCCCCCGAGAAAATGTTTATGAGTATGCATGAGATGAGGCTCATTTATAAAATACCCCTCGAAAGTCAATAATGAACCATAGAACAAGAGTGTGTCATCGGGAAATGGTTTGAATTGTGTGCACTAGAAAGATGTGATCAATGAAGGATAGAGCGTAAATTGTGCAAGAGGTGAGTATGGTGAGGTTAATTTCATATTTAGACCCTCGAAATTCAAGTATAAACCTTAGCACGAGAGTGTTTCATAGCGTAATGAGTGCAGCATGTAAAATTATATACCGAGAAAGATATATCGTGAATGTAGAGTGTAAAGTGTGCATGATGTATGATAGTATGTGCTAGAAAGAGATATCGTGAATGCAAAAAGTGTAAAGTGTGTATGATGTGAGGTTCATGAATGTAGTATTCCCTCAACATTAAAGTGTGAACCTTAGCACAAGATTGCATCATAAGGTAATGATGATGAAAATTGTATCAAGTTGTGTAAGATGTGCATAAAGATGAAACATGAAGCACAGAGTGTAAGAGTGGAAATTGTAGACAAATAGTAATGTTAGGAGGGTGAAGTAAGAAATATGCTCCCGAAGTGTGCTAATGATGGATATATATGTGGTGACATGAGAGATACCATGCCATTGTGGTAGAGTGTTATCTGTGTCATGAGAAGAGAGAGAGCATCAACACAATGGTAGGAAGAAGCAACAACATGACCATGCCATGGTGGCGAGTTTGAAATGTGTCTTGGCCATCAATGCAAGGATTATTTTCTTTGACAAAATGAATTAGAAATGGAAGTGGAGTAGGATGGGGAGGAATCTTGAATGGTGGTAGCTTATGTGGGATTGATAACGTTGTAGAAGACTTGAGAGGAGAAGAGGATGGATTGATGTTGAGAGGAAGTTGCTTAGGTGACTCTTGACTTTCCGTAGAAGGAACATTAGTAATGATGGCATGATTCTTGGTATACATAGATGAATCAAATTTAGGGACCTAGCGAGATTTAGCATTTAGATATGGGCATGTATTAGAATGTTGTGCAGTAAATGAGATAAAACCATGACGCTCAAGGTACTTGATTCTTCATTGTAGAAGCTCAACAATCATTGTCATTGTGTATATTGATTCAATAACACTTGAACAATGGGAGACCTTGATATCTAGTAATATGATAAGGATGATAGTAGAATAGGTGGAAAATTGATCAATTGGTGATTAAGGAGTGTATGAAGAATGTCATTTTGCTTAGCATTATGATCAAACTTGAGAGGTGCGGGAAGCGGTAAGACTTGGGGTTCACTGATATGAGTGCATGTAGAAGACATAAAATTAGAATGAGATGTAGAAGAAGAAGTAGCACAGGCTTGAGAAGTGTCCTTAAGATGTTGGATTTTAGATTTGAGTGATGTAATCATGGATTCCATAGCCTAAAATTTATCTTGAAATAAATAATGTAAATCTTGAATAGACTTATAAATTGATTGATTGGCATTAGAACTAATAGATTCATCAGAGAGATGATTGAAGATGGCATTGACTTGTGAAGGTGGCGTATCAAGAGGGAGGAAGATAGAGTGTATGGATTTTTGGAGAGCATCTTTGCAAGGTGGGTGCATTTGAAGTAATTGATATAAGGGAACTTGAGGAGCTTTAGAATCCATGAAATAAGACTGGATAGAATGAGAAAAATGAAGATCCAAGAGTTTTCAAATGATGGGTTCACCAAATAATTTAACAAATAATTAATTTTTGAAATCCTAATTGCAGAGTCACGTATGATAAATAAACGCTAAAGTACTGATCTGACACAAGTAATAATCTAAATAAATATGACACCATATGTGCAAGAGAGAGAGTAGAAGACTTAGTTGATTTTGCATTTGACCCTAAATTATTATGGACTAGAATACTACTAAACATGAGGATGAAATTTTTGTAAGAAAAAAAATCTTGGAGCTGCGAGATGAGCCTAAACTAGGGCGCCAGGCGCTGGGACCTCTTCTAGGCACCCATGATTGCGCAAGAGCTTAGAAACTAGTTTTTCTTGTGTCACACGATGGTTGTTGACCTTCGTTGTTTGTCACCCGTATATCACACTATGCCCATAGAGTTCACTTGTAACCTAAAAAATAAATGATATCCTGTAAAACCCCAAAACACATCAAATCCTAAAAAAGAAAGATGTAAATGGGGAGTCGGACTGACCCCAATGGTCACCTAACTAAGTGATCTTATGACTGAGCATTGCACTACATTTCAGACTCCATCTATTTCTTGTGAGTGTGTGTAGAAATTGTGCCCTAGGTATCTCTTGTGTAAGATTAACTTGATAGAGAGCGATTGTTAGATGTCATAATGTAAATAGATGTGTAGATGGTAAAACAAACTTCCCTTCCTATGTGTGTAAAGCAAATGCGGTGCCTTGTCCCTTGAATTAGTGTTAGATGGAAGCTTTGACGCTCTTAGAATGCCTTCGATGCAACCTTAGGTGGTGATAATAGATTCTTAGATCTTTTTCCTTTATTATGGTCACGTAGCTTTATATTTATATGATTCCCTTAGTTGAATTTTGCAATTAACAACTGGAAATCTAACCCACAAGAAAAGAAAATGCCCAAAAGATAAAAGAGACCCAAAATAGGTGAGTAACATATATCGAAGAAGTGCACGGATCTACTGGTTTGAAGATTACACAAGTGAATGATGCAAGACGTGAATTGTTCCAAGACAAAACAATGCAAGCATACAAGACTGCAAATTACGAAAATACAAGAGAGATAATTGCAATAACATATAAATAGCTCCAACTCAATACAATCAAATAGAATAATGCAAGAGATGTATATATAGGAGGTGAATGTGTAACCTCCTCCTAAAATCATGGAAATATCCACCTAGAATAGTGGTAACCAACAGCTATAATGGTGTATTCAAGAGGTGATTAACACCTAAAATAGTGTAGTCAAGTGGTAACCAACACCTAGAATAGTGTAGTCAAGTGTACACCTAAGAAAGCATATCTCATAAGTGTAGGGAAACTCCGAGTGAGGTGGAATATCCCGAGTAGGATAATATAAATAAAGTGAGGAAAATAAATCCTACACTAACAAGATAAAGAAGGTTCGAGGCTCCTAGAAGGCGGAGGGCGCCAGGCACCGACATCTTGTGCAGGCGTTGTTGTATAGAGTCATAAAAGGTAAAACAAGAAAGTATCAACTGGTATGTAGGGTGTAAAAGACTAGAAAAAGATAAGAAAGAAAGCAAAGAGACCAAATATAGTTATCAATTGCTATTTTTCTCACTTAGAAATCATACAAATAGTAGTATGTTATTAGGACCTAGAAATGTACCCAAGTGTGTGATTTTGTGTCTACAACATATAACTCTTATGGTCAATGTGTGGGAGTCAATATGTTTTGGTCATCCACAAAATAGAGAGGAAAGGATCAATCCATAAAGATATTGCTCTTAATCTATAGGTCCTAGGATTTTTGTCATGTGGTGTTCCTAGAGCCTTGGTGTTCCAATTTCCTAATTATTTCATCTTGTAAGTAACCTAATGTTTATGACTATTGTTGTAAGGTCTTATGTTATGTTAATTTGTATGTGTTATAACTATTTTTCTACCTTTCCAAATTTTAAGACAAATGGATTTATGTTTGAAGGTATATTTAAAGTTTACTTTGGGGAAAGAAACCTATGTTTCTCACCCCCAAACTAAGCCTTATCTATTATCCATGTTGGGCTAAAAAGTGGCTAAGTAAAGTCCACACGTGTAGGAGTGTGCATGAGAGCATGTATAAATCGGTGTGCAAAGGTTCATGTGCACATAGTGATAGATTCTAGGAGTTAGTCAGTTTCCAAAAAGGCTAAAAATAGGAAAAGTAGAGTTGGCATGAAAGATAAGAAGGGTCTAGAAATAGATTTGGAACAAATAAAACACGTGCAAGGTGATAAAGCACATGTCCAATGATAAAGCATGGATGCCTAATTATAGGATAAAATCATGGATGAGACCGAGATAATTAAAGTGTGAGGTGGAGATTAAAGCAGGAGTTTGAAGGCATGCACTCTATTGTTAAGAAGTCTATTTTAGAATTAAAGCACGTAAAAGGTGAAGGATAAGTTCATGTGATGTGTGTGTGTGTATATACCACACCTATTGTAATGAAGTCTTCTTGGAGGGTATTTGAGAGAGTCGGTTTGTATGAGGTATGTGCATGATTGCTAATAATCTAAGTCGAATTATTCTTGATGTATTGATTATGTGTAGATACCCATAATTACGCTTGAGCAATTTAAATACTTAAATTGCTCTAATTATCTCCTTTCCGCAAATTGATGACATATCATCAAAAGTGCTCATCTTCCCTCTTATTTTCATTAATTAATTACAATACGCTAATTACATCTACCTATTAGTTAATCACCTTTGATTAATTAAAACACCCCCAACTCCCATGACTTGCTAATTATAAATTAAACCCTTCTAAAGTAAGGTTACCTTTTATAAAGCAACCTTATCCATTCCTAATCATGTTTTACCTTTATCCCACATGCAAAGGGATGAAGTGTTTCCTTTATCCATTGGGCTATATAAGGAGCCCTCCTTCTACCTTTATACCTACACCTAAACTCTTTGAGAAAGCAAATGCAAAGCATATAGCAAAATAGACTAAGAGCTTGCCTTTTGTTTTCTTGAGAGTTCATCATCTTGAAGAGTTAAGCCTCTTTCCTAAGTGCTTAGGTCATATGGGAGGTGTCAAAAGGGTCTTGTAGCCCAACTTTGACAAGCCCTCATTCCTAGGTTCTTGGAACACTAAGGACAACCATTTTTGATAGCCATGGAGCCTACTTAGGTCCCTTCATTTATATGTTGTTAGAGAATAGAGGATTTTAGATGTTTAACATTGTTAGTTTCAAAGTTTTGTATTGATGAATGTTAGCATCTAACCCTTGTTTAATTCTTATCATGATGGTGCTAAGTAGTTTGTTTAACTCTTGCTAATTAAGGCTATTTAGGTGTTAGTCTTTTACTCATATTAGCATTAGTTTAAAAACAACACATGCACACATTTGGCATGCCCGGTGGGACCCTTAGTCCCATGGCATTTTAGTTTAAGTTTCATTGTTTTGGCTAACTTTTGATATGCACATGTAGTAATTAATGTCCATTTTCTTGAAATATTGGTAATTTGATATGTGTAACTTCTTGTTCATAGCCATCATTTTAATGGGTTGTTGTCATTTCTAAACTAACTTGTCAAAAATTGAGATATTGTGAGCTTCCTTGTGTTTTTTGCCATATTTTGGCTACAGGTGTGGCGCAGGCACATTTTTAGGAGTGCAGCATGTTTTTGTGGTGCACACGCCTCTCGGGTGGCGCAGTGCCTTTGTCAAAATCTGGTTCTCTATTTATCAACCCTAGCACATACGCACTAAGCCCGGCACACATGCCCTAACTAGCGCGCAGATACACTAATTTGGGAGTAGATGTTATTTCGTACTATACCTTCAGTACATTTTAAAACCTGTCAGATCAGCGCATACACCCTAACCAGAGCGCACACGTTGTTTTAGTGGCGCAGACACATTTCTAGTGGCGCAAACATTCAGCCGGAACCTAGGATTGTTTTATAAAGCAATGGCACAAGCATTCTGTCTAAATTTCCTTTATGTTTTTCTCAAAGGTAGCGCATACGTTATTTTTGTGGCACACACACCTCTCTAGTGGCGTAGGTGCATGGTAAGCCAAAAATACACAAAGTAGTGCACATGTCATTTTGGTGGCGCACACACCTCTCGGGTGGCATAGGTGCACTGTAAATCATAAAATACATAGTGGCGTATCCACCCTAACCCGTGCACAAACACCAAAATAGGGCGCATGTGTCCTTTTGTTTTCTTGAAATTAATGTGTTGAGGTTCTAACATTCTTGCAGGTTTTATCTAATCACATACTTGTCTTTGCAGGCTATTTTTACATGTTTTTACTTGATTATATAAGCTTTACATTGTTTACTTATAGGAATAAGATCGTGTATGCTCTTCCCTCGTGTCCCTTAGGGTGATCTTGGGAATCATAAATGATTCTTAAATCCTTTTGAAGCTTTGAGGTTGTTAGGAATCTTTGAGTTGGAATCGGTTAATTTGGCATAGTTGAATTAAAGTGTTTTTCCATTTGATATCTTTTTGGATTTTGGAAACATCACGTATGCTCTTCTCTTGTGTCCTTGGATGATCTGGAGAATCAGAAATGGTGTCTTCTCTTTTGATGGAAAACTACTAAAAATCGTCATATAGGACCAAAACACCATCGCTTGTCAAAGAACGGAGGAATCAAAACAAAGTCAAAACTACTAATACAGTTGTTATACAGGTTGCCAAATGGTGTTCGAGAAAACCACACCTAATTAAACAAAGATAAAATGAACAACATATTCAAAACACTATATTACAGGTTTTGGAAAAGGGTACGTCCCTCTCCACTCAACTAGAACATAACCCCTTTGGCATAACGCCTTAAGCTACAACAATGGGGGTGGTTCCAGGAACCCCAAAGTAGTCCACGCAAGAGGTAACCTTATGGACGAAACAGAAGTGCTCGCACTACCTATCTAACTAGTGATTCCTTTGTGAGATAGAGTTACAAGTTGTCCCTACACGACCCTTTTAAGTACATGATGGATGCATTTATTTCCCACTATGCTTGAAGGGGGCAAAGTCGAGATACTCCCAAGATAGTCGGGACTATTTGGGTAAATCGTCCCACTCGTGGATAATCTTTGTAACACCTAGGACGATAGAACCACCTAGGAAAATATACTTTGGCTAGGAGCCCACTTTGACCATTCTAAAAATAGTGTTGAGTTGTGAACCATATTTTTATTGTGAAACGTGTGGCGCATTACTTTGCTTAGTTTTTACTTGCCCTAGGGTGAGGTGAAACTCTGTCGAAGTGAAGCCAGCATTTTTCATCCCATTTTGAGTTGCTTCCTTCACATTCTTTTGACACTTTGTTGATCAGAAGAAGGATGACTACCTCTATGTTACCAATCAATTGTTTCTACCACTTTTTTGTCTGTTTATACCCATCCATGTTTGCGGCTGGGTAAGTTAAACGTCTAAAGTGCGTGGAGACATATTCATATCATTGGTGACCATTGTGATCTTGATACCCATGTCAAGATCATCATTGTAGTTAGGCGTGGTTCATCATCTTGAACTTCCTTAGAAGGGTTAGCTTGTTTGTATCGTATCACTACAATTTTGATATTTACGTCTTGTTTCTTGTAAACTTGACCTAAATATCTATATTGTAAGGTTACGTTGCACACATTTTAACTATTCCTAGCTATACTTTAAGCTTTTTAGTTTGATTCTATTATTACCTTGATTTTGAAGAGTGCTAGGTGTTACCACTCATGCGTGTTATATCAATAGTACCTTGATATCAATACCTTACTTTCTCGCAAAGTTTGGTTAACATATCTTGGTGATATTGTTGTGTCACTCACGAATTGTAATTGGCACTTTTTGAGATATAGGTCTTAATCGAGTTTGAGCTCGCTTCTAGTATATCTTGTTAGGAGGTCACATTGACTTTTTGTATTTACTTACGTTTTGTTCATTCTCTTGAACTTGGCATAAGTGAGAACATCTTGTTAATTATCTTGCGACACTAAACTACTTTTCGAGATGTAGTCTAGGAAGTGCTTCATTTGATAGGTTTAGGTACCAAAAATTTGTGTCACTGGTGATTTATCACTCTATCACATTGGTATTCTCACATTGTTAATTCATTCATATTCTTGAGATTTTATCTTGCATTTCACTTAGGTGTGGTCACAAATTTTTGAGCACATTTACAACTTACCCTAGTGAAACTATCACAAAACATGGCATAGCTGCGGAAGTCAATATCTTCACTCTTGATGTTTCGGATCAAATGGGAAGACCACCATTACTGACCATCTTCAATTGTGTTGTATATGGCAAATAAGACAAGGCTATGATATATTAGCGTGTTGAAAGATGCAAGCATCATGATTCGAGTGTAAAGTTAGCTGGAGACTTTGAAGTACTAGAATTAGCGATTCTGAGACAACTTCCCCGCACTACTTGGCCAACCATGGTGTTATGAAAATAATATGGACTTATGTTTTAACAAGTGGTATGTTAGTTTTAAGAACGTAGAAAAATGGGTAGTAATACCTATGGATGGCACTAAAGTTGTGCCTCACATCGAGCAAATAAGTGAAGAATACCTTAACCGAATCTACGAGCATATGGTGTGTGACCCAAATAATGTGGAGCCATCAAAGGAGGGAGTGCTTCATTAGGGAGATGCACAGTCCATTAGCGACACTATTAGTGTGGCTTATGAAAATTAGGCTCGGGGCACTAATGATATGATTGGTCATGAGTTTCGGGAAGAGTAACAAGGGTAATAATACCACGAGTAGTTAGGCGATTAGGAAAATTCAATTTATTGAAGTACATTGGGGAAGAGAAACTTGAATCATTCTTACCTGCAATGGAGGCACATATGAGAAATGAGGGTATTTGAAGGATTATGTTGGTTTATTTGTTAAGGGGAACAATAACGCTTTGGTGGGTTGTGCTTATAGATAACTGATCAAATGGAATGAGATAAGATTTGCATTCTTGACTGAGCTTTTTAGAACTAATCTCCATTCACCGATACAAGTTTATGATGGGAAGAATTCCCCTATAGAACATGTTCATAATTGTGAAAGGAATTAGATACAGGGCCAAGATGTGTTACCCCCATTGCTCTAGGTATATAAATTATATTCTACATTGCACAAATGTCTACGTGCATGGTATGTACACACAGAGTTGACACGGGAAATGAAAAATTGGCATGACGACTATAGGTATTATTCATACATTTGATTATTTTTTCACTAAACCTCTTGTTCATGAAAATATGTAGATTATGAGGTGCATTACATTGAGTGGTAGCACAAGGGGTGAAGAACTCGTGATTCATTTGTATGATGAGACGGGCCCTGAATAAAGTAGTGACGTGCGCGTATGTTTGGAAATTGATGAGACCATGTTGGAACATACTTGGAAAGAAAGGAAAAAAGGAAATCTTGTCTAATTTATAGATGATGAAGAGGTTAAGGACCTTAACATTGAGCACACAGAAGGTACATGTGAAGTATTAGACTCTGAGATGAATAAGTGCATGCATATAATATGTCATTAAAAAATAATGTTAACATCGGGACTAAAGACACGTCGAAGGAGTTCATAATTGGTGACTATTGTTCTAAGGAAAAAGTTACAAAAATAATTGAACTACTATGAAACTTCCAGGATCTCTTTTTAAGAGGATGTCATGAGTTAAAGGGTGTCCATCCATCATTAGGTGAAATGAAAATCAAGCTCAAGGATGGCGCATGATCGGTTCATAAGAGGCCTTACCAGATGAATCCTAATTTGTGCATCAAGGTGAAGGATGAAATTGAAAAAATTATCAAGGAAGGCATTATTGAGCCCATTGAAGAGTCAAAATGGATAATCTCAATGGTTATAAACATTAAAAAGGATGGTAGGATAAGGATTTGTGTTGACTATAGAGTTTTGAATGCTTCATGTGTCATTGATCCTTTTCTGTGCCATTCACTTAGGATAGCCTAGAAGTTGTTGAAAGGTGCAAGATCTATTCCTTCACTGATGGATTTTAGGGTACCATCAATTTAGAAACACGCGTGAAGACTTAGATAAAACAACTATTACAATTGAATGGGGATGATTTACTTACACGGGTGTGCCCTTTGGCCTAAAGAATGTTTTGGCGGTGTTTTTCGCATGTGGTTGTTTAATCATTCCAAGATTTCATTCATAAATTCCTTCATGTATATTTGGATGATTGGACCATATATGGGCTGGTTAAATACCATTGTGATTGTTTAAGGTTAATGTTTGAGAGATTCAGACAACTTAGCATATCCTTAAAGATTAAGAAATGTATTTTTGCGACATTGTTTTGTACTTTTCTTGGATACATCATTTGTAAAGAAGGCTTGTTGGTAGATCCCACTAAGATTATAGTTATTTTGGGGTTAGAAGAACTAACTAATTAGAGTGAAGTGTGCATATTCCTTGGACATACTATTTATTATCAAAAGATATTAAGGGTTATGCTAAGATTATTGTGTCACTAGAGGAGTTGTTGAAGGAAAAGGGAAAATTCTATTGGTTTGATGTGTAGCAGCAAGCATTTGAGACTCTAAAATAGAATCTCACCACCACACCCATATTACACTTTCCATATTGGAATAAACCATTCCATGCTCATGTGGATGCTTCTGGGACTACAATTGGTGTTATATTGGCCCAAATAGGGGAAGTTAATGTATACCATCATATCTATTTTACAAGTATGAATCTAACGTTGGTCAAGTATAATTATACAACTACAAAGCGTGAGGTGTTTTCAATGGTGTACATGCTTCACAATACAATATGCTGCTAGCAACAACCTTTATCTTCTATACTAATCACATGGAACTTAAGTATCCGGTTAACAAGTCGGTTTTGTAGGGGTGCATCTATTGTTAGATCCTTCTATTTTAGGAATTTAAGTTTTTCGTTATAGTCAAGCCTGGAAAAATCAATTTGGGACCAAATTACTTTTCATAGATAAACTCTAGTGAGGACATGTAGAGCATAAAAAATAATATGTCATATGCACAGTTGGTCATATTACAACGCACACTCATTGATTTGGAAGACGTTGTAGTATTCTTACGCATAGGAGTTGTGCCTAAAGGAATGAATACAGTAGAGAAGAACTAGCTTACCATTCATTTTGCACCCTGCCATCTAATCGAAGGAGACCTCTATAAGATGGGTAGAGATGAGATCTTGTGTAGGTGTGTCTTGGAGTATGAGTGCAACGCCATCATGGAAGAAGTACATGGTGGGATTTTTGGGGGTCACTATGTAGGTAAAGCTACATTGTGTAAGATATTACTTGTTGTATTATGGTGGGAAACACTTTATAAGGATACTAAAGCTTTTTTCAAGGCTTGTAATCATTTTCAGAGACTAGGAAATATGGGGAATTGGGATGAGATGTCGCTGAAACCTATATCAAGTGCAAAGCAATTTTAAAAATGGGAAATATAGTTTGTTGACCTAATTACACTAGCTACCTAAAGGATAGGCACACGTTACATTATCACATGGACATATTACTTGACAAGGTGGGTAGAATCGGTTCCCACAAAGGATTAAAATGTAGCTACAAAGCAAAGAAGATTCTTATGGGAAAACATCATTATTCGATTATTTGTCCATTGAGATTTACAAGTGATAGGGAACTCATTTCTTGAATGAGACAATAAGAATACTATTGGAAGATTTTATGGTATCCCATCATAAGACTACCTCCTACCACCTGTAAGCCAATGGAACTACAAAGGATTTTAACAAGATCTTAGGACATATATTGACAAAAATATGTGTTGTCGTAGAAAGGATTGGGATGAAAAAGTATCAGTTGTTTTATGGGCATATAGGACTACATACAAGAGGTTAAATAAAGCCACACATTTTCAATTGGTGTTTAGCATGGAGGTAATTTTTCCTGTAGAATTCATGTTACCCTCCCTACATATTGTGCACACAAGAGGACTTGCTGATGAGAAGGTAGTGGAGGAGCACATTGATAAACTAATGCAATTAGATGAGCAATGCGCAATTGCGAGATGGAGTCATAAGACAGAAAAAGCAAGATAAAATACTTGACATGATAGGCACATTAAGAATAATTCTTTTATTGTGGGGAAGATGGTGCTTTTGTATGACTCCAAGTTTGTGTGCCATCCTAGGAAGCTCAAAGTTCATTGGTTGGGACCATTTAAAGTAACAAGGATACGGGAATCGTGCACATGTTAGTTCAAGTGCTAAATGGCACCATGTTACCTAGTTACTTCAATAGAAGTAGGTTGAAGCCCTACTATAAATAAGCTTCCTTATTTATGTTTATAATAAGGCATTATTACTAGTATAATAGGTTCTCTTTCAATTTGTGTTGTTTTGTTGTAATAAGCGTGTTCGCACATAAGAGTTGATGATCTTTATTCTAGACTCGATGTACGAGAGGACCGCACATGTTTTTAGTGTGGGGTATGCAAGTAAAGTGCACAGAGAAAAAGGTGAAAGGTGTGCACTTAGGATAAATGTAAAGGTGCTCATGATAGTATTCTTCGATTGGATGGACAAGGTGTGAGAGTGTCGATTATTGGATTTTCTCAGATATGCTTGACTTGGTGATATTTCTCACATGAAATTGTGGTAGAAGACACAACGCACAAGTATAATACATGGAAGGTAGAAGGATGAAAACTACTTGGCAAGTGGCACAAAGGAAGAATGTGTGCGACAGGGAGGTGCGTGTAATAGAGTCTGCGGCACAGGAAGAAGAAGTTTTCCATAATTTTATGGACTCTGCCACATGGGGTAGAAAGAAAAGAAAATCGTAAAAGTAGAAAAAATATTTAAATTTAAAAATTGGTGGTAGGTGAAGTGCATTTAATGCATTGGAAATTGAAAAATATATAAAAGGTGTGTGGAAAAATTCATTCTTACCTTGTTAATTGAGAACTACTATGAAAGAGAGATCTTGCGGACCAGAGAACAAGTGTGAAGGGAAAACCAGATATAAATGAAGACGTGAAGAAAAGAGAACAATCATAAAACCTTGAGAACATAGAGCTCCTTTGAAGAAGTGGAAGATAGGTGACGAAGGGTTTGGAGGCAAGGAAACAAGTGAGGGTTTGAAGGAAAAGTTAGGGCACAAAGATTTGCGAGTTGAGCTAAAGCATGTGGTTGAAGTGAATGAGGGAAAAGAATTGAGAAGGGGGAATAGGACTGAAGAACTGCATGTATGATTTGAAAAAATAAGATTTGGATTTTTGTACCTATTTGCACACAAGTCACATGTTCAAAGGTAAAATTTGTTGGAGTATAGTGAAAGAGATATAATGGCATTGAAGAAGACACCAAAGAACAAGAATACCACAAAAGAATCACCGAGGAATGGTTTTTAAGATGCAATACCTCCAAGAATTCATGGTAGGAAAACCATGGGCATCACAGCTATGGAAATGTAAGATCAATGAATACAACCATCAAGTGCATGCACATGAATTATATATCAAGAAGGATGTCTTACGAGAGTTGAATAAAAGGACTCGAGAAGGCGAGATACACCTTGATGACACAATGCACAAAACCTTGGAATAGGTTGGAGTACTTTAGCTATATGAGCTACCATTTTTCAGAAAGCACACATGTTTATACCAGTGGTTGATGTCACATGTCCATGAATATTACTTCTATTTTTTAGGGAGGAGGATGTACATGACTTCTAAATTGATTGGCGAGTCACGTGTTACGCGATACTAGATAGGAAATAGAATTCAACCTACGTGATGAGGCAGTAATAAAGGCAACAACTACAAATTTGTTGTACTAATAAGGAAGTCACACATTCAGCATTGAGAAAATTGATGACCCGAGAACTAGAGTGGTTATGCACCTAATAAGTTATAAATTAGTGTGCTTCTGAGAGATGGATGAAGGTAAATAATATTTTTTTGCATATTATGCTTTAGATGGTGCACAAGACCAATTACAACATTGCTTTGTATATAAATGAGGGAATTATAGAAGAGGCAAGGGCCCAAACAAATAAAGGAGATAAAATTACTTGGGTTTACATCCTTCTCGCTGGTTGTATTTTAGGAAATCGAGTTCCAGATGGTCTAGAGGATAATACTTGGGAGCACCCCATCAAAGATAAGTCTCCAGCAAAAAAATCTCCAAGCATACTTGTTATAGCGTAATTTCAAATTAGTATAAGGCATGCCTTAAAAATGGTACAAAATAATGTGTGATGCCTTTGAGAATGAATGGTGCATGCCTAGGAGTTATCATCAATTTTGATTGGTCAAGTAGATTTTGCCATGTTACAAAGCACTTTAGCCTTGGCATATTTTTATTAAATAATGAGGAGATGGGGCTAGGTGCAAACTGGAATTTGCATTCACCCTAACATATTTGAAAGGCGTGATATATAGGATAACCAATGCACAACACTCAAATTTCAATACACAAAGGGTAGATGTAGACTATTATACAATGTGCAAGATATATGGTTATGAGTCAAAGTCACCATATGTTAAAACTATGTATTCATAGAGCATGGACTGAACCCTGTTGTGACCTTGGCGGTTGAACAGAGGCTTACATGGTCTACATTTATCCATGCTTAAAGCTTAAGGACAATAAGGTGGTTGATGTGCACAACCTCGAGCTATCACAGCCACTAAATAATCACACAGTGAAGATTCTAAAGCATAGGTGTGAGGAAAATCCTCCAAAAGAAGAGGAAGAGACTATGCTCAATCAAAGTAGGGGAAATAACATGTATAATATGCACCATGAAGAAAGAGCCTCACACACACCTAAAGACTCTCTGACAAAGGAAGCATGGAATCCCAGTCCCACTAAAGAAGAATAACCTCATGTTTTTCATGAATTTGATGAGGAGGAATATTTGTAGCAGCTAGTGTAAGAGGAGGAGAATCAAGAAAAACATATGTAAGAAGAAAAGGAAAAAGATGATATCATTAGAATCAGTAAGTTCTCCTACAAGAGATGTGAAGGGCTAAGCCTCATTACTGGATGTTGGAATATGCTTCAAGGCTTTAGTGAGAGCATGTCTATGGTTTGGTGAGCTTTGGATGAGCTCATAAAGTGACATCTTAACTAGGGCCTAATGAATTTTTTTATGATACTTTGTTCAATAGTTTGAGGGGTAGTTAAGATAGAAACCTTAGGTTTTGATGATGATGTGAAATCCTTAGGAGGAGGAATGGTGACAAAGGTCTTGGATTTTTATTGGGGTGTTGACTTAGGATCATGTGGACTAGATTGAGTGGCTATCCGAACAACATTGATGAATAAAGGGGGACCATCCTTAGAAGAATCGTCGTTTGGAGGTGGGATGGCCATAAAATTTTGTGAGGAATGTGGGGACTTATGCATTTGGATGGATGAGGTAGAAGGTGTAGATGTTGGAATGGATGTGGAAGGAGGAGATTGGTTTTCCTCAAGAAGAAGGTCATCTTCCTCAATGATGTTGTGGACAATGGTTTGGAGTGCTTTGTAATGTTTAGTGTCATGTCTAGGGGTACGATGGTAGGCACAAATGAGGTTGGAATCAAACCACGATGGATTCTTACTATTTGGGTCAAAGGCCTTAATAGGTGGAAGCATGATGGTGGAAATTGAAGTAAGTGTTGGAGGACCTTTGCATATGATTCAACCAAAGTATTAGGAGGTGCCTTGTCTTTGTGATATGTCTTGGTCTTAGAAGAAGAAGTGGATGCTTGAGATGATTTGGATGTTGAGAGTGGAGTTGGAGTATTTCAAGGTTTTGACGTCTTGGTTTCAGTTTTAGTGATGATTGATGTTCTAGAAGAAGAAGTGTTGGATGGTTTTGGCTTGGGTTGATTGGTGGGTTGAAGTTTTTTGATGAAGGGGTTGGTCCTAGAAGAGATGGATGTGGTCCTAAGATAGATGATGTGGCATTAGATTGTTTGATCTTAGGTGGGGGATGTCAATTTTCTTGTGAGGACATGAAAGATACCTTTGAGGAAACGTACCAAGGGTTCTATATTTTTTCATAAAGAGACACCCTTGGGAGGGATGAAAACAATCTCTACTGGGGGGTCTGAAGGTGGTGTTGTGGTTGATACATGTGGGGAGTAGTTTTTGCATGATGAGGTCTAAAGAAGGTGAATATTGGTTTGATGTGGAAGTGTTTGATTGTGTAGATGAGATGGGAGGATCATTTGAAGTTGCTACAAGTTGAAGTGATTTCCAAAATTCTTCAAATGATGAGAGTGATGTGGAAGGAGGAGATGATGTAGATGTGGTCACAATAGTTGATGTGGTGGGTGTGGGTAAAAGTACAGAAAGAGGAATTGGGATTGATGTTAAGGATGGTATAATGGGTAAAGGTGGAATAGATGTAGATAAAGTAGTCAAATCCAATGAAGTGGATGTGATAAGTGATGAAGTAGATGTAATAGGTAATGAAGTAGATATAGGTGTAGAATTAATGGTGGATGTAGAATTAGGTGGGGATGGTTGTTTCATAAATTTTTCAAGGGGCATCATTGATATGCTTACGAATGGGGAAGATGCGACATGCATGGAAGTAGGTGTGGATGTAGGAATAGATGCTAGGATAGATGTAGGCATGATTGGTGTGGTTATGGGGATAAGTTTTGATGGGCCTGTAATGTATAAAGAGGTGGATGTGATAGTTGATGAAGAAGGTGAGGTTTTTGATGGGGTAGGATCTTGATCAATGGTATGGATAGTGTTTATGGTATGAGCATTGGGTGCTTGGGATGTAGAAGAAGTGGTGGCTTGACTTGTTGGTGCGTGGTTGGGGAATGGTTGTTTAAAGATGTCAAGTGGTTAGTTAGGATATGCATTAGGATTGTCCACTCAAGTATCGCCTTGATCAATGAATTTTTGGACAATATCTTTAAAATTTTGATTGTATGCATGAAAATATTAGTTATGCAAGTATAAATGAAACTAACACCTAGTAGTTCCACCATATAACTAAATCTATCAAGAACATCATGATAAGAGCTTATAAAACTAACTTCTTTAAATATGAATGAAACTTTGAATAAACCAAACTAACATCCTAAGCTATGTTTTACTCTTTAGATTGCTAACTTTAAATGAACCTAGTTAGATCCTAAGAAATCAGATTTGTGTTGTTTGCTCCAAACAAGGTGAAGAGATCTCTCTAAAATGGCTACAAGACCATGTTTAGATATTCTCCTACTAACCAAGCTTGGAGTGATGGATGCAAGATGAAGAAGCCACTACAATGGAGGAGGGCTCAAGATCAAATGTCTTATAGCTTTAGCTAATACAAATGAGATCTCATGCATTTCCAAGGAGTCAAGGTGTAAAGGTGAAGTTTCCATTTGAGAAAGTTTAGAATCCTAGTGCATGTGGGACAAAAGGGTAAAGAAAAAATGCATTTTTGATTAGATTAGGAGCTAATTAATCTTTTAGGATTAATTAAGGATCCTAAGTAGGCTTAGGAAGCTTTCTGAGAGTATCTGAAAGGGGTTTGGATAGATTTTGGAAGTTCTGGAAGGGATTTAGCCAATAAGAAGGTTTATTGGTTAAATGCAAGATTAGAGGCTTAATTAACATATAATTAGCTAATTAAGAGGATTATCACTAATCAAAATGTCATTAATTGGCATCCTGAGTGAATTAGAAGCATAGTTAGATAATGAAATGTCGTTATTTGTTCAAGGTGAGAGGGAGTGAAGATTATTAGTGTAATTTAAGTATTAAACTACGTAAGTAGATTTTAGGTGTCTACATTTTCCCTCTTTGGGGTGGCGTAAGCAATGCCACTTCAAAGATAGTAGAAAAGCATAAACAAGTAAAAATTTGAAGGGGTAGAAGAAAAATTAGTATAATGAAGGATTCCCCTCGAGTGTCGATGAGGTGATGAAAGAGGTTGATTGACGATCGAAAAGAAGAAGAGAAAGCACCAAAACAAGGGAAAATTCCCATTGGAATGGGAGATAGATGGAAAGATACCGAATATTGATATAGAGTAGAGATGTGGGCATCGATCCCCACATAATACCAAAGTCTGAGACTCTTTTTTTTGAAAATTTCATGGCGGTATCGTTGAAGCGTAAGATATGATTTTCTTAACATATCTATAGAAATGATTTGTAGCAGGTGATCCCTATTTCCCAAGTGAGTTGGAAGAATAGTGTTGATAGAAGAGAATGATATGGAAGAAAAGGAAGATGAAGGGGATGGAAATAGCTTGCATCCAACTAATGTAAACAACTTTATTTCATCATATTTCTCATGATCTACATCATCGGTCCTTAAATTAAAATAAATCCATACAAAAAAAAAGTGTAAGATCACATGAAAATCCATAATACGAACAATTGTTCATTTCAAAACACTAACTTCGTGCAACATACAAAATGCAATGCAATACGATAAAGTAAACAAGCTAGCCTAATAGGGAAAACAAGTATAAACACACATACTCAAACAAACAACTTTCAAGACATTTTTGCAAATGTTTTTGTTATCAAGCTTCAATTTCGAACTATGCAAATTAACAAAAAGGGTTAATGATGGTGCACCAAGAAAGTATACGCATGTAGGGGAATATACAGAAGATGCAGGGGTCCTATGGAAAATCAACTGTGTACTATGATACTACCCCAAGCAATGTGTTCATGTAAGGGAAAATAGACATAGTAAGCAAACCAGTGTTTGTTAATGGAAGATAGATCCAAATGATCCACAAGTCACGCATAAGAACAGGTGAGAACCAAAGTGAGATTTTTTGTAGGATGATTTTTGATGTCTAAGTATGATGTATGTGATACAGATTTCAGCTGCGTGCATGCTCATTACCGATTTTTGATTTATGTGATGTTTTTCAAATTTTAAGGATTTTTGTGAAAGTTTTTATACTATTTTTAGTTTTCGATGGAAACGTATTTGAATGTTTTTTTGGCATTTTGAAAGTTTTCCAAAACTATGTACATGAAAACAAAGAAATGCGGATGCCCCCAATGTTAGATGGGATGTACAAGGGCAGAATGCCATGCATATATACATGAGTATAGGTTAGATCAAGGCCAAAATAGATATGTTCAACCTGATGATGAACACAACCAAGGAGCAAGGATGCCCCCAACGTAAGCTAACCAAGAAGCCACTGATAGATAGGAGTAGAATATTGTTTATTGCAAGAAGGAAAAAAATCCCTCAAATATAGTAAAAAGGAAATCTTATACACATGGATGTTCTGAATGAAGAAGAATAAAAGCGTGACTATTATGTAAGGATATGGAAAATGTAGCTAGAATCCTTACAATGAAAAGGTTATTAGCCCAAGGCACAAATCATGAGACAAGATAAGGATTAACGTAAGAGTCTGAACAAGCTCCAAAAAAAGACACTTGGTAAGCTGTACAATGGAAAAGTGACATGTGAGCATGAGAATCTACAAGTAACTCTTCCTCGCACCCAACCTCCCGAGGTTGTGCCGAGATACTTTGTGGGGATAGAATACACGGGATGGAGATAAACTAGTTAGGCAATCTTATGTCTTCAACATGCAATAGTGGGATCTGTGAATCTAAGGCAAAGAAGGCCCTCCTAACTTGAACCAGTGTGATAGATCGTTCGGCGAGGATAGTTGCTCGAAGGCTCCAATCAATATTAATCTCTCTTGTGATCCAATCTATGGGTTGTGGAATATGTGGAAGATAACATATGGGTGCTTCATATATGTCTCTCGACAAGGTCATGAAAATGGAATGGATAAATATGTAGTGGATCTTTTGGTGTTTTATGGACGATTCTCTGGTCTAGTCCAGAAATCTTTAGCTTGGTTGGTTGTTACATTTAATAATGATAGTTGTGTGATAATGTCTAGTGGGAGTGGAGAGGATCTAAACACTAATGTTCGCAAACCAGCGTCAACGTTGGATTGATTTGTAGGCCCATTGGGTTGTGGGACCTTTGGATCACAACCGTAAGTTCGTGGTTGTTGTGGACCTCCTATGGTCATGTGAAGAATCAATCCCTTCTTCTGATCCCAAGTATCCAATAATCGTATGCCTTTTCGGCCTCTACGTTTAGAACTAAAAGTTGCACGATTTTCTCGGAGTACCTAACAGGTGTTCTGGTAACTTGGATATGTAAGCTAGTGTCTATATCAATGAGGAGGTCTCCTACGTCTGGTTGTGGGACTAGTGGATCACAACCAAATGTTTGTTCCCTTTCAAGTCCTTCTACAGTCATACGGATGTCTATCAAGGTAATCTATAATTTGGTTGATTTGACCAGAACGTGTGCGCCTTTTCGTCTTCTATATTTAATCCTCTTAAGTGTGCATTGATTTCTTGTAGGTCTATAGTTGCTCGGAAGACCTGAATTCTGATATTTTGATCTATGTCAGTTATTGCTGCAACAGTATTTGGTTGAGGCACGATTGGCTCAAAAATGTATTCCCTAGGCTCCCTAGGTCCCGTGATTGTCATACAAGATCAATATAAGCCTAACTGAAATGAAATAAACTAACTATGTGAGATATATCTACAACATATATATATTCCTCTATTTTTGTATTTTTGATAAGATTTTGAATGGAAATGAAAGAGCAACTAATCTAATATATTTAGAAAATGACAACTAATCTAATAACAAAATTAAAACAAACAAAGTAGCCGGTGTAGCTACTTGCCTGTGCAGTTGTGAGTTTTATCCTAAATAACTAGATAGTTGATTAACTTAATTGAAATATTCTCGATCCTACCTTAGAAGTGAGGAATGAATCATAGCTTCTTAGAAACTATCAATCCCCATAGCTTCCCTGGCAATATCGAGAATGAAATTTAACTAAAATGAAATATTTCACTACTCTATTTGATATATTTTAACTAGAACTTTGACAGATAAAACCTGGAATTTATAGAACAATGGCGAATCCAATAGTGTATGACTTTCTCCCCTCAGAATGATCTCCTCATTCTTTTATGTTCACGTGAATCTAGAAGAGCGTGTATATGCTAGCATCAACAGAAGAAGGTATTTGAACAAAGGCATCTTTGGATATAGACCAAATACAATGCGAGTAGGAGAGGGATAGCGCAAGAGACAGAGCTTGGCGTACGCAATTCCTAGCGGGATTTATTGCGGGAATACAACACAAGGGTACCGAGAGATTCTAGAATCTACCTTCTGTGAAGAACACAACCTGCAACTCTAATGAATTCAATCTAAAACTGACACTACTCTGCTCTAGACTAATTGGTATGAACAACAATGAACAAGACTAAAGTAAGAAGATCAAATGGCTTCTAACAGCGAAATAAAAACTAGCATGGATGCAAATATGAAAACAAAATGAGCTTCTAAACAAGAAATTGACAGACTTAAATAATGAAAAATGAGAATTTGAGGGGCCATTTGTTTAAAAACAAACCAGTTATTTATACAATTCCCATTCACCAAAGGGTAACTTGGAATGGAACTCTTTTACCATTAAACAATGGAGAAAAACTATTCTAGGGGACACAAAACATTAATATGAGCCAAGGCGGTGGAGAAAAGCTGGTAAAAGTTGAAAATTTACGCAAGTCGTGATCAAAAGAATGTGTTGGAAAATGTGTGAAGGACCGCCGCTCGAGCAAGAAAGCGGCGGTTACAAGACCGTCGCTTCGCCATGGCAGCAATTTCATCACTAAAGGACAAAATGCTAAGAAAAGAAAGGCAGAGGAATTAAAAAAAGCACAAGGAACATGGATAAAGCATTTGGGATGCTAACATATACTTTGTGAGCTTCTCTGGATCCGAACACCTTGCGAGGTGACCTATATCATCATTGGGGCATGTGTAACATCGTTCCGATGGTACAATACCCTACAATTTTGGGTACGTACATAAGAACATACTAATTGTGTTTTCTCATAGAGATCTAGTGTGTGCACGTAAAATATTATTACCTCTTGAAGGGAAGATTTGATAGACAACAAGTGAAGTCATCCTAGCCAATGTGTAGGAATGATTTATTTTCAAAGTTGATTTATGAATGGAGGGTGGAAGGAGAGTTGTACATTGATCATTGCCAACCAGGGACGTCCATAGCCCTAATAAAAATTATTGGAAATACCCCAAGAGAGAGTTATATATCAATATGTTTTTACTTTTAGCTTTTTGCTTTTTGATTTGATTCTTTTGCTTTCTGAAAACTTATTTCAGCTCTCTTGATTGTTTTGACAAAGGTTGAGAACCACAAATGGCTTAATGGAAGGATGTGGAAGTGATTGTGATGACGACATTGACTAGGTGTTAACAAATATGTAAAAATTCTTAGAACAAGTTTATTAGATGTATATATTAATAGTATCTCTACGAGGTTGGATGTTCTTTTATTTACCAAGGTGATGAAAGACCAAGGTCAAACAAATACCATAGAGATAAATGTTGCAAAATACATGTGAAGATACTAACCAAAATATCATCGAAGGGATGAATATGATGGGTGGCTTGCAGAGGAATAGAATGAAAGGAAATAACATTCGTGTGTATGCAATACCGATTCGCAATGTTTGATCTTTGTACCATTGATTTTTTTGTAATGTTTGATGTTTTCTCTCTATTTTTGTATTTTATGAATTTTTTTATTTTTATATTTTTGAGGAACCTCATAATCAAGCATAGAACCGCTTGAGATGTATTGCATTCATGGCTTCCTTTAATTCCTCAACATCGATTTATCCATTTTGTACACCCCCGAACCGTACTTAACAACCATAACATATGGTCCTAACCAGTTAGGTTCGAACTTACCTTTATTTTTTCGGTCCTTGGTGGTGTTGAACTGATTTTCTTTGAGTACTAGATCTCCTACCTCAAACTAATGAGGTATCATCCGCTTGTTGTAGCCTCGAGACACTAAATTCTGGTATACCTTTAGGTGATTAAGTACTTGCATATTTTTCTCATCTAGTAGCTCAAACTTTGTTATTCGAGCCACTCAGTAATCTTCATCCTTGTCCAGATATTCTTGGAGATATATTCTCAAGGAAGGAAGCTCAATCTCCAATGGTATGATGGCCTCAGTGCCAAAGACTAGTGAGTATGTTGGGTCACTAATTGGAGTTTGGATGGAGGTTCCATAGGCCTAGAGAGTGGGATGGATTTGTAAGTTCCAATTACGGCATGTTTTACTCACCATCTTTTCCATTATGTGAACAAGTGTTTTTAGTGGACTTTTCTTGTCCATTACCTTGAGGGTAATAGGGAGTGTAACACTCTAAATAGATTTGGAATCGTTGACATAACACTTTAACTATATTTTTCTTAAAAGACTTACCATTTTCTGCTACAATGGTGGAGGGAATGTCGTAAACAACATATGAGGTGTTTCATTATAAATTCAGAAATTTGTACACCGGTAACATATGTAAGAGGCACAAACCTCTACCCACTATGTGAACTACTTGGTGGCGCTTATGATATGTGTATGGCCATTTAAGGATTTAGGAGTGAGCTTCCCTATGAGATCTAATCGTATTTTGAAAATGACCATGGTGTTGTAATTGATTGTCAAAAGCTTGTGTTGGTGCATGAATCAGGTTTCCATACTTTTGACAAAGTTCACACTTTTTGACATAATTACAACAATCTACTTCCATTGTGGGCCAATAGTAACCTACTCTTAGTAGTTTCTTGGCGAGCATCATGTCACTTGTGTGTGCTCCACAAACTCCTTCATGTACCTCTTTGATCACTTGGACTGACTCGGCCAAATCAAGACAACACAATAGATTCCCATCGTAGCCTCGACGATAAAGGGTGCCTCCTAAGAGAGTATAGCGCACTCCAAGATGATATAGCTTCCTATTGGTTCTCTCAACTAGGTGTCACAAAATACCTCTGCGAGCTCGATTTTCCAAGGAAGTTGCACTAAATAAACCTTGGAGTATCACGACTTTACTTTACCCCCTTCAACATAATGAGCATAAAATGTGTTCATTTTGTGTTTTCACTGGGGTCGCAATGGAGATATTTTTGACTCTAAACTCATAAGTGCAAACTAGTCAAGTAGGTAAGTGGAGTGCTTCCGTTTTGTCCATAAGGTTCCCTCTTGCGTGGACTACTTTGGGGTTCCTAGGAGCATCCCTTTTGTTTTAGCTTAAGGCTTATGCCAAAGGGATTTTCTCCTAGTTTAAAGTGGATGGGTTTACCCTTATCCGAAACTTGCAAATAAAGTGTTTTGAATGTGGTGTGTTTTCTTATCTTTTAGCTTAATGAGGTTTTCCATACCATTGGCAACCTATAACAAACATGTTAGCTTTGTTTAGATCTTGATTCTTTCACAAGTGATATGGTCCTTCATACAAAGATTAGTAGTTCAAGGCATCATATAAAGAGGATTAAATGTTGCTTTTGATTCCTAAGATCATCCTAAGATGTGAAGGAAGAGCATACACAATGTAGAACCCAACTAGTTAGTAAACAATGAAGAAAGCCTATGAACCAAACACACAAAACTCATTCCTTTTTAATCCAAATTAACGTTCATTCCCTTAGAAAAATTTAATGAAGTGTTTTTCAAAATCATGAAAGAGGTGTTGGATCATTTCTGATTCCCAAGATCACCTAGAAGGTGCGAGGGAAGAGAATATGTGATCCTAGCCTTAATGTAACTATGAAAACACTTAATGTAACTCAAAAAGACCCTGTAAATGGTTAGAAAATCCAAAGAAACAACCTTTTGTTATTTTAACATAGTTTTCAATTTTATATTACAATGCATGCATGCCCTTGATGACATATGAATGCCCTTAACAACATGTGTGCATGCCTAGTAGTGCATGTGCGCCCATGTCAAAAACATAGTTAGCTTTAATGTATGTGTAGGTGAGAGGCACCCGCATGCCCCGTGAGCATATGTGCATGTTTATTAGAAAACAAGTTAACACAAAGGGGTTTTAACGTATGCACATCCCGAGAGACGTATGTGCACCTTTGCAAGCGTATGCACACCCTTCTTGGTGTATGCGTGTGCCTAGAAAATTTTAACACATAGGGTCAAAAGCATAGTGAAGCATATGTGTGGGTAAGGAAGTGTATGTGCACGCTTAGGAACGTATCCATGCCCCAGCAAACAAGTGCGCGTGAGTTTGAGCGTATGCGCGCCCCCTTCTAACACATGCGTGTGTACCTAGAACTGCACAAAAAAAGACAAAAAATTGATTTCTGAAAATGCAAACAGTCATAACTTTGTTATTTAAATCAATTTCTAACATAAACCCATTAACTTTGCATGTAAAAGGAATATTTTAACACATATAAGGTTAGAAAAATCTATTCAATCCTCAAAATGCATGGAAATGGTTAGAAAAATAATGTAAATCACAAATCTTGAAATCAACTTCTATGGACTATGGAGTAAGTCCCATTGGGCATGCCAAATGTGTTCATGTGTAAATTAGAAAATCTATAAGACTTGAAACTAAACACCTAAGAGTTTCAAAGCTTTAAACTAACCTAACAAGAACCATCAAGATAAGAGCTTAGGGAGGATAATTTCTTTAACATGCATATAACTTTGAAAACAATCAAACTAACATGCCTAAATCAATCTCTACTCTTTGAATGCTAACTTTGAAATGAACCTAAGAAGATCCTTAGCAATCAGATTTGATTGTTAGTATGATCTCAAGGTTTGAGAATGGAGTCTCACCAATAATGGCTACAAGGCCATATGGTTCTCTCCATATTACTCAAGCTTGAGTTAATGGATGCACTATGAAGATATTAGCTCAATAAATGGAGAAATGCTCAAGATCCTAAATGCCTATAGTTTATGCTAGAGGAGGAAAAGTGTTCTAAGAAATGATGAGGAGGATTCTATTTATAGGTTTCCCATTCCAAGAATGGTATGATTTTGGTGCATGTGGGACAAAAGGTAAGTCCAAAAATCACTTTTAGCAAGTCAAAGCACTTTTTGACTAGGATTAGAAGCTAATTAATCTTTTAAGATTAATTAAGAATCCCAAGTAGGCTTAGGAAGCTTTCTAGGAGCATCTGGAGGAGGTTTTGATAGATTTTGGATGTTTTGGAAGCGGGAGTTAGCCAATAAGAAGGTTTATTGGTTAAACATGCGATAGGAGGCTTAATCAACATATAGTAGTTAATTAAGAGGAGTTGAGGGAAAACAATCCTAATTGATGAAGTGTCGTCAATTTGTGGGGAATATAATAGTTAGTGCAATGTTAGTAATAAAATTTATTTGATCAAATTATAAGTGTCTACATCGATATTTTTCAATATCGTGTCTGCGAACTGGTGGTATTTACAATAATGATCCTCACGATACCACGCGGGTTTTGGTCTTGATTCATCAAATGGTTAGATAGGAGGAAGTGTGATAAGGTTAACCACCATCAACTTATCAAATATTGAACTATATGATTCTCCAAGGGGAGTATAGTTGGGCATTGGTCTAGGGGCTCATTGTTGAGGCCATGTGCTAGATGTAGGTGTGGAAGAAGACTGACAAAACCAGACTTAACGACCATGACATTGGCCACACTCTTAGATTTATCATTATGTACGGATGGTTTACTAAACTCGATTTTGGGTTTGTTCGATTTAAGTTTTAGTTGGCCTTATTCAAGGACACAAGTCTCGAGTTTATAAGCCATGGTGAAGGCTTCTTCAAATGTTTGGAATTATTGGATTTTCAAGGTAAAAGAAATTTGCTTCATACAAGAATGTGAAAAGAGTTTGATGATTTTAGTTTGCAGAAGAGGAAATGATATTTGGTTTATAATACCATGCCATCAAGCGAAAAAGTCTGTGATAGACTCGTCATCAAACTATTTAATGGCGTATAAGTCAATGATGGTGATCTTGCACGCGATGTTGATTGAAAAGTGCTCTAAGAAGAGTTGCACAAGTTGGGTAAATGAGAATAATGAATGTTGAGGAATGTCATTGTACCAATCCAATGCTAGACCGGCCAAAGACATAGGGAAGGTGTGAAGCATGAGGTCCTGATCATGTGCAATAAGATAACATGCATGCCTAAATGCATGAAGATGTTATTGGGGATCTTCCTTACTATTAAACTTGTTAAATTTGGGAATCTCCTAATGAGGGGGATAAGATTTGATTGGAACTAATGGATGAATAGGTTCATTACAAATTTGTTCATAAGATAATGTAACCTTGGGTCCTAAGGTAGCAGCCTCAAAGCTAGCCAACCTATTCATTAAGGCATGCATGGGATCGTTTGATGTGATGATTGGTTGGGATTGTGATTGTGTGGCATGGAAAGTATCTTGATAAGGTGGTTGATAAGTTTGTGGATGTGTGGGTGTTTGAGGAATTGTTTGATAAGGATGTATGTAAGTCATGGGTTGAGATTGAGGAGGTTGTTGCAATGTTTGATGTTGCGATATGGGGATGTGATATGATTGTTGGGATTGGGTTGGTTGTTGTGGTAAATGATGAGTGGGAATGTAGGTGTGGATAGGTTGAAATTGTTGATGAGGTGGATTAGACACTGTATAATGCAAATCACTCATAAGGGGAGGTTGGGAAGCAATGACATGTATGTGTGATGTGAGAGGCAAATAAGGGTTATGTTGTTCGAGATATGGGATGTGATATTTGGGCAGATTGGGTAGGGACACTAGTGATGATAGTGGCCGAAGAGGTAATAGGAATGGAAGTGGTGATAGTTGTATTGATTGGTGGTAGATTGGGAGGAATGGGTGTGACTAGCTGAGTGGTTTGATGAGGTGGAGGATTGGTAGAAGATGAAGCAAGCTCATGTTGGGTTGTAGTAAGCTCGTTCACAGTTCGAGGGAAAAGCACCGCAAGTTGAGAAGGGAGCACTTGGGTGGTTTTGGGGTTGGCTGATAAGAATAAATTTGTTGAAGTGGTGGACCATCAATAGGAAGTTGGGTTGAATTCCTAAGAAGGTAGTCTTGAAGAGCTATTGGATTGGCATCGAGAAGCTCCTAGAACTCTAAACTGCCATGAGGGACAATAGGAGGTCAAAAGATCGACTGATGCAAAGCAGATGGAGGGGTGGCTAGTCGAGATGGGATGGAGTGATGATATAATAAACGATTGGTCTCATTTATGGTAGTGGTTTGAACAATAGGTCCTTAAGAAGGGACATTGATGATCGGAGGTTGGGTGCCCATGGAAGAGGTAACCAAGGGCACGAATGAGACAACGGTCATGGTAGATGTTTGTTGAGATGAGACGATAGAATTGTTTGAAGCAAGGTTTTGTTCCATTTTCTTGGTTAAAGAATGTGTAATAATGGGCATGAAACAAAACAATAAAATGATAGCAATGGTAATTATGGTAAACAAATCAAACACACAATATTTTTTTTTTTTTTGATTTATTAAGAAAGTGTGAAAAATAAAAAGGGGGTGGATAAAAAGGTACCTAGGAAGTGGAAATCTAGGGTTGGTTTCAAGTAGTTATGGCTAGGGAGTCCTCGATATACCCAACGTACGTGAGGCCCGAGTTTGTATAGGATTTCTAACACAGCAAGAACACCATGGAGGCTACTGTTGGGTGATGAAATCCCAATCAGTTCCACCTAGTAGGAAGATGTCTAGATGTGTAAATTGATTTGTGAGTTTGGTTATGTGTGATAGAATATGAGATGCAACCAATTAACCCCTACTTAAACTATATGAACAAGTAAGGATATAAAAGGTTAATTTCAAGCCAAATCTAAATGTGAAATTTCAATGAGGACAAACACACAAGAAAGGGAAAATGTGATGCAAAAAGGAGAAAATAAGACAAAAAGAAGAATACCTGGAGAATGCTTTTCCTTTTTATCTGATCTTTAAAGCAAGTGAAGAGCGATCCAAATGAGTCCAAAAGCCCAACACAAACAAGCAAAAGCAAAATCCTCTACTGCAATGTTAGTGGAAAATGGAAAAATGAAATGAAATGCAAGAGACTCACCTAAAAGGGTGGTCCTAACGGGCATGCCAAATGTTGATCAAAATTTCTCATTCCTATTTAGATTAGTGAAATATATACTAAAGAAATCCAAACAACTCCAAAATGCAAGGGTTTGAGGTACCTTAGAATATGATGGATACAAATGGATGGGCGCAAAGTGGATGACCTCGCTACAAATATGATGAACCTACAAAACAAGGATAACTAGAAAGAAAATGGATTATATGGTATATACGGGGTTTCCCAAGGAAGTGTTAACTTCCTTACATGGATGTCAACCCCATTTGATAAAAGATAATGAAATAAATGATAGATGACTAGATAGCATGTAGAAACTGATATAGAACAAAATATGGAAATGACAGAAATGGATGAAAAGTACTGATCGATCTAAATTAACACAAAGTCAATTGTACCTAGTTGGGTTGATGGTGACCGAGGCTGCAAAGGAGAAGGTTGATGGTGATCTAAGTAAGTGGATTTGGATAACAATCCTGAAATGCAGATCTGAAGGGATCCAAATGCAAATAAGGTGATCACGAAGCATAAGAACACTGGGAAATAATCTATAGAACAAGATCTGAGATAGAAAAGTAGAGAGGATGATAGAAAATAGGGATTAGGATATATTTGATGAAAAATAGGACTCGGAGTGGACAACAACTAGGCTAGGTTGGCGGTGATTGGAGTGTAGACAGAACAATTTGGGTGACAGAGAATCGGGATGGCATATATGAGAACTAGAAACAATAACATAACAGAATCAGACACTGAGAGGGATCTGGAAATAGGAAGTATGATGACATAACCTGGGTTTGGCAATGACACAGGTGGAGCGAGTGACACAGACGAGTGTAAAACAAACAAATCGAAGGTGGATGAGCTGAATGAGAAACCTACAAGTAGAATGAATGGAAGAACATGTTGAGGATGGAATTTCAACAGTAGTTGAACCTGTAAGACGTTAGATTCTAATAGATAATAACAACAATAGCATATGATAGCATGAAATAACACAAAATCAAAGTAAACCTCCCAAAGTCTCTACAAGTGATGAAAGACAAGCTTCAATGGACTCCAAAAGGGTTAACACTGCAGTGCGAGGATGCTTTCAGTTCGAAGATAAATTTGCATAGCGCAAGAAATATTGGGTTGTGTCTCATTTTGGAAGGGGGTGAAATCAGTCTTATAGGGTTAACGGTGACCTGGTTGGGTCACCACCGAATGCGGGAAACCATTCCTTAGAGTGGTGAATTGGTGTCCCAATATTTCACCCTAAAATTTGAGACTACCCCATGTTAAAAAAATTTGTTCTTTTAAAGTAATGGGTCGTTTTGTGTTTTTATTGCCATAAAGTATCTGTATTGTGTCAAGATATTCCTAGAGAGTCATATTAGCCAATTTCGCCAAATACCCAGATGCCCGAAATCGTTATATTCTGTCATTGGGGTTTGCCTGTGGGAAATTTGTATTTAATTATTCTGAGCCCGTTTGAGGCAAATTATGCTCCGGTTTAACCCTGTTGTGGTCTTACATGTCAACATTCCCATATACTAGTAGGGTTTTAACCAGGAATGAATCCTGGGCTTTATCTGTGACTTCTGACAATGTTTTGTGTTTTTGGTGTTTTCCTGTTTTGTTTTCTGTGAAATTTCTCTAGGTCAATTCCTTTGTTGGTTTAATCTGATTTCTTTCTGGAGTATCTGGAGATCACCTATGGACGTTATGCCAGAAGGAATTTGTCACGGGAGGTCTGGTTCTCTCTGAAAAGATGAATTCATGCAAAAAAACTTCTTACAGGTAGGTGCATTTTTAGAAAAGAAGATTTTAAGCTCAATGGGATTTTGGTAGAACAAGCGGTGGGAATTTTATACCTGCCTAGTAGGGTACTTTTTCCCATGGAAGCAACACCACTTAAGTCACAATGGGAAAATTAGAGGCGGTAGGCAAGCGAGAATTTATTACCTGCCTTGCAGGGTTAAAATTCCCATTATGAATTAAAAGAAAATCACTTAAGGCATTGATGGGATTTTCTTACCTACCTTGCAAGGTAAAAAATCACATTTTGAAAGTCAAACAGCTTAAGTGGATCATGAGATTTTTGGAGCTGCGGTGCAAGGTGAATAATCCCATTGAAAATTGGCTTTTAAAAATAGAAATGGCTCATGTCAAAAAGTGTGACCCCTTTTGGGAAAGAAGGGCAGCTTTAAATGCATTAATTAATTAATTATTTCTCCAAATTTGGCACCCAAGCATGAGGAAAAGTCAACAAAGGAAAGTGGATAAAGGGAAATTAGAATTAGAATTCTAAAATTAAATAAATATTATTTATTTAATGCAGCCCCTTCATGTCAAAAAGTGCGCCCCATTTGGAAGAAGAATAATACTTTTTAAGTATTAATTGATGTAATTAATGTTGATACAAAGAGGCTTGTCACACAGGAAAAATAAATTGATATTATATTCAGCCTGATTACAAATAATACTAAGGCTAATAAATAGCCATGGAAATAGAAAACTGACCTCCTACAAACCAGGAAGTCACACAACAAAACAACCCGTTAATATCATTACGGGTATAACAAAGATAAATTGTTGAAACAATATAACAAACTTATATTATTAATAATGAGTTATAATATAACTCATATTAATAATATTACAATATATAATAATGAGAGCACTATGATATTTCTAACATTCCCCCCCTTAGTGCGAACACGGGGAAAACACCATCTTCAACCAAGCAGCATGCCGCTCCGTAGCTTGCACATGGTCTCGATCCTCAACACCGACTGTGGGAACTACATCATCCAGGGACCGTTCAACCTATTAGATGAATACATGAATTGGGACCGTTCAACCAATTCACATCAACCATCAAATCAGTTTGATCAAGAACACTTCCTGCAATAGTATCAATGGTACAATTGACACCGCACCGCACACACGGGAAAGGGATGCTCATCTGTTCTTATTCATCACACAAGACACAAAGATGTCACTAAAGTAGTTTGCAGCCTCTGAGGTAGTGACGAACTCGAGGATGCTGATTGTCCTCCTGCCTCCATTGCCTCCATCCTCCAATATGAGGATAGATGCTCAAAACAGATAATCTTCATCACTTGAATAATTAATAGGTTCATTGTCACTTGCAGGATTAGAATAATCATCCCAATCTTCTTCAGCAGCTAAAGCCTTTTGTTCCAACTTATCATCTAAGAGATCTTGAGCTCTTTTCTTACAATTCACAAAACCATGTCCTGGTTGTTTACAGTAATGACACAAAAGACGTTTCTTTGACGATACAAACCTTTTTTTACCTTTATGGAATGATGATTTATTGTTTGCAACCATGACACTTTCTTCTTCTGGTACAAACCTTTTGATTTTTCTTCCTCATCAAGCAAAGAGGAAATTAAATTTTCCAAACTAGGATTGATCTTACTAAGAGTAAAAACAATACTTGAATATTCTTTTGGCAAACTATTTAGTAAGATTGCTTTAGCATCTTCTCCATCTACCTCTGCTTTTATTCCTGCTAATTGATTTAAAATGGATCGAAACTTACTGATATGTTGAACCATATTGTCATTTTCTCCCATCTTTAGCCCAAAATTTTTTTGCTTCAGCGCCATTGTTGCACTACCTACTTGAGATCCAAATAACTTGTTCAATGTCACCCAAATGTTATTAGATGACTTGGTTAGATCAATATGATGCAAATATGCATCGGAAAGACCAAGGCCGATAATTGCTATTGCTTTCGATCCTTACTTTCCCATTTCATTGCTTCATCTACATCATTCGGTTTTTTAATTTTTCCTTCGACAATGTCCCATAAGTCTTTATCAATCAATTGTAATTGGGTTCATACTTGCCACGTGTGGAAGTATTTACCATCAAATCTTTCAATTACATTTATCTTTTCCATTTTGAAACTCCACAAAATCGAGAAACTTGAACCAAACAATAACAAACTCTTTATACTGGTAGAGATACTTGACTTTAATAAAGAAAATATATCAAACTTGGAAAAAATGCATGGACAGATATAACCTCAACACAATACCTCCGGATCAAATGAACTTGCAGTGGCTTAGCAGATTCACTTCTGTTTGATCAAATCTTCGTATGGATAGCGTGAAGTAATGACTTGGATGGCTGAGAGAGTCCAATCATGAAATGTCAGCTTCCAGTATGATTGATGATCAGTTGCATTGAGAAGAATCGGTGCTGGCAAGAATTATTTTCACATTCTGGTCCACTACAGTTAACAACTAGATGATATGGTGTCAAATCATAACAAGTCTTTCCATGGTACGCTGACATAGAATGATCTTGTGATTGATCAATCCTAAGATACTCAATTCAATATACAACTATCATGAATGCATTGCATAATTAATTCAATGTCAAACGGCACAAAATAATGCAACACCAAATCCAAGTCGATAGTATTTCTATCAGAACATGCACAGCGAACAACAAGAGATGGCATGCATCAGATAGTCCCAAATCTGAACACCTTTACCTCGATTAACAAATCTGTTTGGCAAAGTGTATAGAATGAGTATGTTATGTGTAGTTGGAAGGATGCTTCCTCCCTGGAGGACGTCTAATAACCACTTCTATGAATGAAGACAAAGACGTCTGTGCAGATCTTGAAAAATATAGAATTAGAAACAACGTAAGGCCTGGACTATTAATGCGTACAGTAAACCAAGAGCATGTAGCCAAACACCGATTGCAGAAAAAATGTGGGAACCCCAAATGCAGACGCTGTAAAACTATCACGCACCAAATATATGTATTCAAACGTAATCCTAAGGACTCATATATTTGACACGATCCTCTAGACTTTCATTTGAAATTCCATTAGCTCACACAGGTTACCCATAACAGTCGCTCTGGTACCAAATGTTGGTACAACAGGCTTGTCACACAGGAAAAATAAATTGATATTATATTCAACCTAATTACAAATAATACTAAGGCTAATAAATAGCCATGGAAATAGAAAACTGACCTCCTACAAACCAGGAAGTCACACAACAAAACAACCTGTTAATATCATTACGGGTATAACAAAGATAAATTGTTGAAACAATATAACAAACTTATATTATTAATAATGAGTTATAATATAACTCATATTAATAATATTACAATATATAATAATGAGAGCACTATGATATTTCTAACAATTAATTCCTTTTTTAGTGGATGAGGTAAAAGCACACTATGAAGCTTAAGTGAACTGGAAGTAGAGAGCTGAAATTAAATAAATTTTATTTATTTAATGGTAGCCATGAGCATGCACAAAATAGGTGCCCCATTTGAAGAGAAAAGCTTGTTAATTAATTAATTAATTGCCAGGAATAGGAGGCAATAATTAATTATAGAATGATGAGGGTTATATAAGCATGGGCTGCCATAAGGATGAATTAATTAATTCTTTAGCAAGGAAGTGCAGCCCAGACAATTTTGGCGCCCCATTTGAAGAGGAATTTTGCTCAGAAGAAGGTGTGTTTACTGCTGGAAGCTTCAAAATTTGGCACCTAGGTTTGAAGGAGCTTGATTTGTGTCTAAATAATTGTCTACATAGTGGTACAGGTGCTCAGGTGAAGTTGATAAAATTCATGCTTGCTTTGCATGCAAACAAAACATCAAATTTTTGGGGCAGCAGGCTTGATATATGCAGATTTTTATAATTAAAATCCAGTGTTCATGTTCGATTGTCATCTTTGTCTGAATTAATTGTAGGAATTCATTACAGGTGCTTTTATAAGAGAAAGGGAGCTTAAATCAATGTCCAATACATTGAACATATCCTCGAATCTGAAGAAATCTCCAGATCTGCACCGATTGTGAAGAATTCTACCGAATAAAGAGAAAAAGAGTTACTCAAATAAAGATTGCTCCAGCCATGGTGAAGCATGATGAAAGAAAAGGATCATCAAATCATGCATAGTTTCCAGATTTAGATTCGAGATCCAGATGCGAGATCTAGATCCATGATTACAAAGGCTTCAACCTCTTGTTTCTAATGCAACCCATGTAGAAGTTAGTGCATGGAAAATTCCTTCCAGGATATTGTGCATGTTCTCCTAATCTTCAATTGAAGCCTTCATTGAATTTTCATTCACCCGGAGTGCTTTCCAGAATTTTTAATTGCTCATATGCAATTAAAAATAAAAATGATGAGTTATTTACGACAAACATTGCACTGATGCATGTACAGGAGAAGAACTGCAAAAGCTTCAAGGATAAAAGGGAAGACAAGGTGAAGGCAACACTGTAAGTAAAATTCTAGATCCACCACTTCCAAATCCAAATCGTTTCCATTCGGTATGGTCAAAATCAAGGAAAAAGAATCAACTGCATGCAGAATGTGAAAAAAGAACAAGACTGCAGCTTTCCTCTTCCTTCTTCTTTCCTCCGACAAAGTAATTGAGCGATCAATTAAATTATAAAACTTAAGTGATTGGTTTAAAATCCATTACTTGAAGAAGTCAACTACTTGAAACAGGCGGTAGACATGCAAAATAGAAGCTTCTATCTTCAGTTGCAAATCATGCATGTCATGCAAAGAGGAATTCCAGGAGGGAGATTGTCAGTTGTTTCCTTTCCCACTTCCACATGTGTCCAGTTCAACTAAAAGATTCTGACTTGTAATTGCCCCTCTACATTCTATAAGTAGAGGAAGAACCTTCGAGTTAAGGGATCAGAATTGGTAAGCAACATTCTTGTGTTCCGGACTTGTTGTTGAAAACCACGATAGCTATTTGAAGCAAAGGAATACAAAGGAGCATATTTCTAGAGAACTTTGTGTCATAGTGCATTTTGTTTCTAGCTTTTGTCTCAAATCTTCTTATAAACTTTGCGTTATTTTAGATCTAGATACGAAGCTACCTTTGCTTATAATTTTGTGTGTTGATATCTATTGGTTTCTTCTATGTGCATGCAATCAACTCTGTTATCTATTGATTGGGTTGCACATCTTTCCTATTTCTTCCCTATGTTTTATTATTCCCTTCTTCTCTAAATATTTCATTTCTTTAAACAAACATTTGCTTACTTATGAAACTATCTGACTATATGGTTCATGAGCTGCATGGTTAAAGTAAAACCCCATATAGATACTAGCATATTTTAATTGACAAATCTAACACGGGGAGCCTCACCGGTAAATGAGAGAGATTTATCTCATGACTGCCTAGGTTTTAGCTATGCAGAAAATCTATCCAATGGTTTTGGTGAATCCGTTGGGAACAACTATCTTTGCAGATCAAAGCTTATCTCTTGTAGATCAGAGTGTTTTCCCATTCAACTTTCAACTGGTGAACGTCCATTCACCCGATCTGTGAAGGCACAAGGAAGGACTGATCATTTCTTTAGATTACAGGAGTAATTCAATTTCAATCATCCTCCTCAAGTTAGAAGCCGCAGATCTAGTCTCTCACCAGGAAGAAGAGTGTAAACACATCCAAATTCGAATCATCTTGACATATTTGCAGCGGTGGAATTATTCATCAAGTCTACTCTCGGAGAAGATGTGCTCCTTTCATGATGCAGAATCAGCCACTTGCCCCTGTAGCACCTATTCCATGGGGTGTAGCCTTTGGACCTCTGAATCTGACTCCTCCTATGCATGATCTACCTAAAGGGACGAGAAAGAATTTTCTAAAATTCTTTGGAGATGGCAAGCAAAATCTAGATGACCACTTGGTTGTGTTTTTCATATCCTATGGAGTGCTTGCAGTCGAACATGAAGATGTATCTGTTAGACTCTTCATAGAGACTTTGCATGACTTGGCTAGAGAATGGTTCTACTGGCTAGCTCCTGGTACCATAACCAACTGGGCCACTATGAGAGATGCATTCTGAAAAGATTCAAACCAGTTGAAGATTTCAGTACCTTGATAACTCATTTCACTCGGTTGAAGAAAGAGCCACATGAGCACATGCGGGATCTTATTGCAAAATTCCAAATATTACTTTACAAAATTCTGGCTTCTACTTCTCTAAATGACAAGAATCAAAAGGTATTCTTCATCAACACTTTACTTCCTGAAGTAAGCTATCAACTCCAAAGAGCACGTCCTGCTGACTTGTTAGCAGCCCAAAACATGGTGGTTGAAATTGAAGATGACCTCATCATGGCTGGAAAGATAAAAAGCAACACTTCTAGAGCTGAAAGTTCATCCTTTGCTACTACTTCCGATTCACTATTGTAAAAATTAGCAAATGAGATGTTGCAGATGAAGAAACAAATGGCTCAAATGGCTCAAGGCAACAATATTGCCCCTGCTCGGAATTTCAACAACAACAACCGGAACTGCATTGCTAGTTCCTAAATATTAGCAATTGAAGTTGCTCCCAGAAATAACGTGGAGATGAATGAAGAAGACCAGAAGCTAACACTGATCAGCTCGAGGATGATGATTTTGTAGGTCCTACTGGTGACTCCAACATTAATTACCTAAACTACAAATTTGAACATGATGATGAGAAAATTCATGAAGATGATCATGGTCATACATATGCAGTATTTACAAGATCAAAAACTCGCCAAGCTGAAGCATTAGCTGAGGAACAAAGAAGGGGTAGCCCTTTACCTTCTTCTTTAGCTCCTAGAGATAAGAATGCGAGTTCTTCATCTCAACCACAAAAAACAGCTCAGGTATCTGAATCTATACCTTCTTTTGACATTATTGACCATGCCAAGAAAACTAAAGTTCAAATGTCAGAAGCCGAATACCTAAGAGCTTTTCCTGAGTAGTTAAATAGGCTAGTCAAATATGTACAATCACCAGGACAATCTAATACATCAAAAGGCCTTTTGCCTAAGCCCAAGGATACTCCTCCCTAGAACAACACTACAGTTGTTAAATCCTCACCATCTTCTGAAAGAGTGGAACCGTTCTATGTTTCCCTATTGCTTAATGGTTTCAAGTTAAGCAACTGCATTTTAGATTTAGGTGCTTCTGACAATGTCATGTCAGCTAAAGTTGCAGATGCTCTTGGGCTTACCTTGACAAAGACCATAAAAAGGTGTTATTCCATGGAGAGACAAGTCCCTTTAATCAAACAAATCAAAGATGCACAAGTTATGGCAGCTTTTCCTGACAAAATATTAAAGATGACAATTCTAGTTGCAGATATTCTTGTCTCCTATGGGATGTTGCTTTGAGCGAAACTTCTGCAAAGAGCTAGGAGGAGAAGTAAAGATGGATTGGTCTGTGCACATATTCCTATCAAAGGGATTAACCATAAGCTGGAGCTAGAAAAGAAGTCCAGGTACATGGTTACAAAATCTAAGGATCCTAGATCTCATATTCTTTTTCAGGAATCTGACCATGGGGTCTATTTCTTGGAAATGGATAAAGACATTCCAGAGCAAGAACTTGACCAGAGCCAGAGCCAGCAAAAGATGAAGAAAAAGTTTGGACTTTGGAGTTTAAAGGCACATGTTGTTCTTTTGGATCAGGAGCCGGCATTCTACTAATATCTCCAAATCATGAGATATTTCCATACTCCCACAAGCTGATGTTTGAGAACACCAATAATACAGAGTATGAAGCCTTGCTGTTAGGAATGGAACAAGCTAAAAAGAAAGGAGTAAAACTCCTCAAAGCCCAAGGAGATGTTGAACTTCTAGTAAAAAGGTTCGAGGGAAAATTCTAGTCAAAAGAGATAAGTTAGAGCATTACAGAGATCGAGTGCTTTCTACCACATTGGATTTTGTAGCTTTCTCTATCAACTTCATTCCAACCAATCAAAACTCCAAGGTAGATTCTTTGGCGGTCACAACTACACTATTGAATCCGGATAGACCACCATCCATATTCAGACAAGGAAACTATAAAGTGGAGATGGCGAGACTTTCAATGAGGACAAACAAACATCTACATTTTTGGAACAAGGCAACTTTGACAGAGTGTACGTTGAAGGGAGTAAATCACCACCACGACAAACAGTCATAGGCAAAATTGATCCAGGTTATGGTGATAGCAGTGGAATGATCCAACCAAAAGGTAACAAAATCCCCAAGGATTTAGTTTCCTTAGTGGAGACTTTCAACAAGCATGATCAGTACCTGAAGAAGAACAAAGAATATGGTGATAGTTCTTCCTTCGAAGTGCAACCAGTGAATCTGGGAATCGAGAGAAGTTGATGCAGACTTACCCACCACAGAAAGAAGAAAGGATGAGCCACCACCAGATGAAGTTGATAAGGACTTGCCCAAGGTATTTGACAAGAAGGCCAGAGAAGGGAGGTTCGAGATTGGAGACTAGGTACTCTGGTGGGACAAGAGACATGAACCGAAGGGCATGCAAGTCAAATTTGATTCACTCTAGAAAGGGCCCTTCATGATCAAAAGATCTTCCGGAATGGACACTTTCTTCCTTGCCTACCGGGATGGAATTGAGTTACCACTACCTTTCAACAGGCAAGCATCTGAAGCTTTTCCGGACATAAAAAGTAGGGTAAAACCTGTATGTATATAAATAAAACTTTGTTGTTTTTCCTTTTCTTTTTGTTTTGTGTTGTTTTTGTTTTGCCTGACCCCGAGCCCAATGGACAAGACACGAAACTAGAGATGTTGGGATCTCATCTTTACCCCTGTCATTTTGACAGAGGCAAAGATGTCCATAGATGGAGCCAACTGGTGTCCCCAGATTTCACCTGAAATCTGAGACTACCCCATGTTAAAAAAATCATTGTTTTAAAATAATGGGTCATTTTGTGTTTTTATTGCCAGAAAGTGTCTATATTGTGTCAAGATAGTCCCAGAGAGTCATATTAGCCAATTTCGCCAAATACCCAGATGCCCGAAATCGTTATATTACTCACGTTGGGGGTTTACTGCAGGAAATTTGTATTTAATTATTCTGAGCCCCGTTTGAGGAAAATTGTGCTTTGGTTTAACCCTATTGTGGTCTTACATGTCAATATTCCCATATACCAGTAGGGTTTTAACCAGGAATGAATCTTGGGCTTTATCTGTGACTTCTGGCAACGTTTTGTGTTTTTGGTGTTTTCCGTTTTGTTTTCTGTGAAATTTTTCTAGGTCAATTCCTTTGCGATTTAATCTGATTTCTTTCCTAGAGTATCTGGAGATCACCTATGGACATTATGCCAGAAGGAATTTGTCACGGGAGGTCTGGTTCTCTCTGAAAAGACGAAGTCATGCACAAAAAAGCTTCTTAGGCAGGCCACATTTTTGGAAAAAGAAGGTTTTAAGCTCTGATAGGATTTTTGGTAGCGGTAGGCGGTGGGAATTTTGTACTTGCCTAGTAGGATAATTTTTCACATGGAAGCAACACCACTTAAGTCTGATGGAAAAATAGAGGTAAAGACGCAAGTGTGGAATTTCTTTGCCTTGCAGGTGAAAATTCCCATTGTGAAATTAAAGAAAATCACTTAAGGCATTGATGGGATTTTCTTACCACTGCTCGAGGTAAAAATTCCCATTATGAAAGTCAAACTGACCTAAGTGGATCATGAGATTTTTGGATCTACGGTGAAGGGTGAATAATCCCATTGAAAATTAGCTTTTAAAAATAGAAATGCCTTCATGTCAAAAAGTGCGACCCCTTTTGGGAAAGAAGGGCAGCTTTAAATGCATTAATTAATTAATTATTTCTCCAAATTTGGCGCCCAAGCATGAGGAAAAGTCAACAAAGGGAAAGTGGATAAAGGAAATTAGAATTAGAATTCTAAAATTAAATAAATATTATTTATTTAATGCAGCCCCTTCATGTCAAAAAGTGCACCCCATTTGGAAGAAGAATAATACTTTTTAAGTATTAATTGATGTAATTAATTCCTATTTTTAGTGGATGAGGTCAAAGCACACTGTGAAGCTTAAGTGAACTGGAAGTAGAGAGCTAAAATTAAATAAATTTAATTTATTTAATGGCAGCCATGAGCATGCACAAAATAGGCGCCCCATTTGAAGAGAAAAGCTTGTTAATTAATTAATTAATTGCCAAGAATAGGAGGGGCAATAATTAATTATAGAATGATGAGGGTTATATAAGCATGGGCTGCCATAAGGATGAATTAATTAATTCTTTAGCAAGGAAGTGCAGCCCAGACAATTTTGGCACCCCATTTGAAGAGGAATTTTGCACTCAGAAGAAGGTGTGTTTACTGTTGGAAGCTTC
Organism: Taxus wallichiana var. yunnanensis; assembly: GCA_018340775.1. NCBI lineage: Eukaryota > Viridiplantae > Streptophyta > Pinopsida > Cupressales > Taxaceae > Taxus > Taxus wallichiana. The sequence continues at coordinate 890,691,787 of CM031242.1, forward strand.
AAAATTTGGCGCCTAGGTTTGAAGGAGCTTGATTTGTGTCTGAATAATTGTCTGCATAGTGGTACAGGTGCTTAGGTGAAGTTGATAAAATTCATGCTTGCTTTGCATGCAAACAAAACATCAAATTTTTTGGGGCAGCAAGCTTGATATATGCAGATTTTTATAATTAAAATCTAGTGTTCATGTTCTAGTTGCCATCTTTATCTGAATTAATTGCAGGAATTCATTATAGGTGCTTTTATAAGAGAAAGGGAGCTTAAATCAATGTCCAATACATTGAATATATCCTCCGAATCTGAAGAAATCTCCAGATCTGCACCGATTGTGAAGAATTCCGGCCGAATAAAGAGAAAAAGAGTTGCTCAGATAAAGATTGCTCCGGCCATGGTGAAGCATGATGAAAGAAAAGGATCAGCAGAATCATGCATAGTTTCCAGATTCAGATCTAGATCCATAATTGCAAAGGCTTCATCCTCTTGTTTCTAATACGGCACGTGTGGAGAAGTTAGTGCGTGGAAAATTCCTTCGAGAATATTGTGCATGTTCTCCCAATCTTCCAGTTGAAGCCTTCATTGAATTTGCATTCACCGAGTGTTTTCCAAAAATTTTAATTGCTCATATGCAATTAAAAATAAAAATGATGAGTTATTTACGACAAACATTGCACTGATGCATGTACAGGAGAAGAATTGCAAAATCTTCAAGGATAAAAGGGAAGACAAGGTGAAGGCAACACCTGTAAGTAAAATTCTAGATCTAGCCACTTCCAAATCCAGTCATTTCCAGATTCAGTATGGTGAGAATCAAGGGCAAAAGAATCAACTGCATGCAGAATGTGAAAAAGAACAAGACTGCAGACTTTCCTCTTCCTTCTTCTTTCCTCCGACAAAGTAATTGAGTGATCAATTAAATTATAAAACTTAAGTGATTGGTTTAAAAGCCATTACTTGAAGAAGTCAACTACTTGGAAATAGGTGGCAAACATGCAAAATAGAAGGTTTTATCTTCAGTTGCAAATCATGCATGTCATGCAAAGAGGAATTCCAGGAGGGAGATTGCCAGTTGTTTCCTTTCCCACTTCCACATGTGTCAGTTCAACTAAAAGCTTCGACTTGTAATTGCCCCTCTACATTCTATAAGTAGAGGAAGAACCTTCGGGTTAAGAGATCAGAATTTGTAAGCAGCATTCTTGTGTTCCAGACTTGTCTTTGAAACCCCTGATAGCTAATTTGAAGCAAAGGAATACAAAGGAGTATATTTCCGGAGAACTTTGTGTCACGGTGCATTTTGTTTCTAGCTTTTGTCTTAGATCTTCTTATAAACTTTGTGTTATTTTAGATCTAGATCTGAAGCTGCCTTTGCTTATAATTTTGTGTGTTGATATCTATTGGTTTCTTCTATGTGCATGCAATCAACTTTGTTATCTATTGATTGGGTTGCACATCTTCCCTATTTCTTCCCTGTGTTTTATTATTCCCTTCTTCTCTAAATATTTCCTTTCTTTAAACATTTGATTTGCTTACTTCTTTGTGAAACTATACTGACTATGGTTCATGAGTTGCATGATTAAAGTAAAACCCCATATAGATACTAGCATATTTTAATTGACAATCTGACACAGGAGCCTCACCGGTAAATGAGGGAGATTTATCTCATGACTGCCTAGGTTTTCAACTATGCAGAAAATCTAGCCAACATGAATAATTGATTTATTCAATATATGGGGCTTTTAGGGATTGGGATAAGTTATTTAAAGCATGTAGGTAGGTAAGGGTTTCCTAAGGAAGTGTCATGAGTAGGTAGGAGATAAAGATGGGTTAGATAAAAGCTATAAAAAGCGTAGGGATGTGGATTTAGGTGGTTAGGGATAAAAGCATCCTAAAAAGAAAGTTAATTAAAGGTAATTAGATAATGGAGATTAATTAAGGTAAATAATTATGAATTAAAAGTGTTAGGATAATAGATGGGAATTAAATAAAAAAGAAATCATTTAAATTAAAATGGATCTAGATAAGACCATGGTGAAAGATGTGCACGTGGGAAATCAAGGGTAGAGATACCAAATTTTGGTGTCTACAATGACAAAAGTGACCAAGGCGTGACCAAATTCATGTATACATTGGTGAAACCTTCCCAATAAAAACACAAATCACCCCAACCACACAAGATATGTGGGAGTTTACCCACTTCAACGCAAAGCATCGACAAAGGAGAGGGAAGGGGATTTGACCCCAACACCATCTCGGTGTAAAACAACGAGGCTTTCGTTAAGCCATGAGGGCTTGACATTGATCAAAAGGAGCTCGATTATATTTATTAAAGGATTTTTAGCAAAAGCTGTACACATAACGGTGAAGGACCAATTTGTAGATATCTCGAGAATTTAAGACATTTAGAGGCGGTTTGAAAACTCGGAGTAAAAATCAAAATTTCTCGGAATTTAGAGATGGACTCGGTGATGTTCTTCATTTTCATGAAGTTATGTATATTTTTCGTAGGTGATTTTGGACACAATTGCAGTAAAAGTCACTTTAGAGAGCCTATAGAGCCATAGGTGAATTTGTCGATGAAGTCTAACAGGAAATCAGATTCTATAATTTTGTTTAAGCTCTAAAAATGCGGGTATAAAGATCTATTTTCAGTTTGTGAAGGTGATAAATTATACTTCATTTGAAAATTAATAGATCGATTCATGATTACATGAATCTGGAGACGTAGCCCTTCGAGGGTGAATTCCATCATCAATTTTGTGGTTTTTATTTTCATTTTTTTGAAGCTCTTGATCGGATAAAAAATCAGTATAAGGAATTGATTAATTTGATTGAAAAGCAATTACACAAGAAATTGGATTAAGTGAAAAAAAATATAATCAATAATCCATGTGATCAAAAATGAATGCATAGTCAATTTTGGATTAAACAATCAAATTGAATGCATTATAGATTCAACTTGTTATCAAATTTGTAAAAGGATTTGTAATATTTCCATTTGATTAGGGAAAGTTGAATTAAAATGATTAATTGATTGTAAAGAGGAAATTGGAAAATTTGGGTTTCAAAACACCCAAAAGTGATTCAATTAACACTTTTGATCAATTTTAAAATCAAAAATTAAAATAATCCGAAAAATTTAAAATGGGACCCGTGGGGTGAATATCGCTTTTCGGATCAAGTCTTATGAATCTTGGTCAGAGTACAAGAAGAATGAAAACTTCTTCTTGATTTGGATATTTAATTCTAGATCATGTAGGTAACATTGATGATAGGAAATCCACTTCTAGATTTTTATTATTTTTAGGATCTAGACCGATATCATGGGGAAGCAAGAAACAAAACTTTGTTTCTCTCTCTTCTACAGAAGCTTGAATATTGTGTTGCAGGTGGAGTTATCTACGAAGCAATATAGCTACATCACATACTGGAAGGACTTGGAATACCATAGAATAAATCCACCACCTTGCATGTTGACAATGAGGGTTCTCTCAAACTTGTTCGTAATCTAGTGTTTCATGAGAGAATGAAGCACATTGAGGTACAAGTTCATTTCATACACAGGCATGTCTTGAAACACAATATTTAGCTTCAGTTTTCCCAACAGTGAACAAAAGCATATATCTTCACAAAGTCACTTACATGTGAAAAATTTGAGATGTTCAGAGAGTTCCTCTCCACCTCACTTGAGACAATGCAAAATTAAGGGGGAATGTTAGGTAAAACTTAGTTTACCTTAGTAATTTAGCATTTACTATGGTAACTAGGTGGTTTCATATTATTGTTATATGGTTATGAGATTATAACCATTTGTATTGTTTTATTATATTCACGTAGGTTTATTTGTTGCATAGTTGTAACAATCATATTTGGTTGTATTACTTCTTGTATTGTTTCTAGTTGCACTGCAACTTCTTATTTATTTATACTTAGTTGTGCGGTATATATAAATATTCCAGCCATCACTATTGTAAGTTGGTTGATTAAACATTAATATAATTTTGAGGCTTTCATCCCTCTTCTACATAATGTAACAAGTAACTAGGAAGACAAGGTGGACCACGAAAATTGGGTTTCATACATGGGACATCGCTCACAATGTCACAAGATAATTAGGGTTGAAGCGGCCATGAGAAAACAATGAACAAGCAAGACATAGGGCATAGCCCACAAACAATAAGCAAGCAATTGTTAGCAAGAAGTGACAGATGGCCATGGTTGTATAGATCTTGCAAAATAAATGTTACACATGAAGCACTCGTTAGCATGTTAAAAATATAAGTAGTATGTTAAAGTGTGTATATAGATCAATGAAAAGTAAAGTGATAGTAAGAAGTAGTAAAGATAAAAACTATAGGACCTATGATTTGTAAAGTATGGGAGTATAAAAGTTATATGCCCCAGGATCCTCGATGGGATGGTAACAAGTGGTGTCGAGCATCATGCATCATGTAAAATTCTATAAAATTATGGTATTCACCTCAAGATACCAAGTGAACGTGCATGTGTATATAGAAAAAGATGATGGCATACTAAGTATCCAACTAGCATAGGAAACAAAGTGTAACATGTGAATAGTATAAGCTAACAAGAGTAAATGCAACCAATATGTACAAATGTTATATGAATGTGATGGTGTGTTGCAATGTGTAATATGTTTCGATGGTGGGAGTAGTGTTTTCCCCAGGTGGATGTGCACAAGATGATTTTCCTTTAGGAATGCCCCCTTAATAGTCAAGTATGAACCATGGAACTATAGTGCATCATTGGGTAATGAATGTAAGGTATATGTGACAATGCTTAGAAAGATAGACATGAAGCATAGAGCATGAGAGATAGAGAAAGAGAGGCCATAATGTGATAAGTGTGGTTCATTTATGAATTATGCCCTCAACATTCAAGTGTGAACCGTAGCACTAGAGTGTGTTATTGGGTAATGATGGTGTTGTATGTGTATAAGAGATGTGGTAATGCTCAGAAATATAGGCATGAAGCACTAAGCATGAGTAGTCAAGATGTGATAAGTGGGGTTCATGGAGTAATTGCACCCTCAACAGTCAAGCATGAACCATATAATAAGAGTGTGTCATCGGGTAAAGAATGTATTGTATGTGATTGAGATTAGGTGCTAAGAAAGATGTATTATGAAGTACTAAACATGAAGTGTAGTAAGAGTAGAAGATGTGAGGTTCATTGATGAAGTGTACTCTTAACAGTCAAGTGTGAAATGTAGCACTAGAGTGCATCAGCAGGTAATTTGGGGGAATTAGGATGCCCCCTAAATGTGGATGCCAAGATGATTTATGCAATGAGAGTAGTAGGCAAGGGCCCATGATATGCTAAAGAAGATGAACATATGTCATGTGAAATTTCATGTATCATAGCATGTGGAGTAGGATTGTGCCATGTATGTGGTGAAACTAGAATAGGTAAAACATTGGTAAACACAAGAGCTACCAAAGAATAATGTCAACATGGTGAGGGGAAAACCTGTAGAGTCTAAGATCCCAAATGGATGAATAGGAAGTGTATAAGCAATAAGAATGTACCCATTAGGAGAAAATAAAATAGGTGTAGCATTATTCTTGTTGGAAATAGTAAGTGCAAACATAAGGATCAAGTATGTGATTCAAAATATGTGTAACATATGTAATTCTAGGAGGCTCATCAGTATGAATGTCAAGCAATGAAGGTATAGAAACAAGACTCATCGAAGTAATAGGTGTAATTTGGGAAGATCATAAGCAATAAAGTAGTATGAATTAGCCCATATGACCATAAATAGAAAAGTGGGAAGAGGGGAATTGATTTCTCCCATGGATGTAACAAGATAATGTGAAACCATAGTAAATGAATTATGCATAGGATCTTAGAAAGTGTGAGGATTAGGAATCATTGAAAAACCAACATACAATTATCTAACTTGTGATGAGGAAGGTGCGAGAGAGAGATGTAACATTGGAAGCACTAAGCATATGATCAATAGAAGTGTATCAAGAGTGAGACACAATGGGAGGAGTATCATGGGTACCAATAGAGAATTTATCATGTAAATCAATATCACTAGGGTGCACCCCAAGAGGATAAGGATGTGTAATGTAGGTAATTTCATTAGAATCATGTATCATCAAGAGTAGTGATATGAGGTGTGGAATCTATTCAGAAAGCAAAAGTATCCATGGAAGAAGGTGTAGCAAGGGCATTGTGTGTTATGGGGGGTAGAAAGAAGTGTATGCATAGTATGTAACCAAAGATGGCCTATAAGGATAGTATAAGGAACATCATGAGGCATAACATGACATAAAACATTAAGAGTGTAAGATCCCATAGTAAGGGGAAGAGAGATTGTGCCCAATACTTGTTTAGGTGTAGCATTAAAGCCACATATACAAAGAGTAGATGGATTGATATGAGTAGCAGAAAGTCCTATTTTATGGAGAAAGGACATAGTGCATATGTTAAGACTAGATCTAGGATTAACTAGGACACGCTTAACAAAGAGATTGTGAAGTTGAACTTGGATATACAATGGGGAAGAATTGGAATCAAAGGGATGGGAAGACATGAAAGGTCTAATAATGGGAATGTAAGGAACATGTTCACCAATTGATTTAACTTAAATAGAATTAAATTTGATTTCAGAGTAACTATTGTAACTAATGGTATTCTGATGATAAACTACAATAAGATGCAAGCAATAAGCATATACAATATGAATCCCTAAGAAAGTGAGAGAGATAGATGACTTAGTTATTTTTTGAGTGATTTGGAAGTGATCTCGAGGCTAAGAAACTACTGGAACAGACTGGGAAGAGTATCTTCAAGGCTCGCCAATATTTTTGGGACTAAGAACTACACAAGATGAAGCATCTATAGGAGGATAGTAGCACTTGGGCATTAGTGACTGGTTTGGGTGTTAGTGTCTACTCAAATGCTCAGGTTCTAATATTTTTAGGTGAGAAGATATTTGTTGTTAGTCCTCTTTTGCACTTTGGTTTTTCTCTAATGTCATCGATCGTACCTATAACCTACAAAATAGATAGCTAGCTACACATACCCACAAACCACATCAAACTTAATAAATAAGATACAAATGGGGAGTCAAACTGACCCCGATGGTCACCCAAAGAGTGATCTTATGATCGAGTGTTGCACTACATATCAGAATTAATGTATTTCTTTGTGTATGTGTGTATAATTATGCCCTAGGTTATTCTTGTGCAAGTTGCACTATGATAGCGAGCTAGATCTAGATTGCTCAAAGTATGCAAATGTGTGAGATGGAATAAAATAAACTTCCCCTCCTATGTTGTGTATGCAGAGTGATGCATCCCCTTTCCTTGTATGTATGTGCTAGATTTATGCCTTGAAATAATATTGTGCCTTTAGATGCAAGCTTAGGTGATAGTAGATAATGCTTAGTGTTTGGCCCCTTATTTGAGTGCAATAACTAAGTATATATATGATTCCCTTGTTTGAATTTCGTAATTGACAACTGAAAGGCCGACCCAAAATTTTTAAAAGGTGACCAAGAAGTAAAAGAGACCCAAAATATTAAGAAGAAGATAAATTAGTAAAGTTCCAGCAAAGTCGTAAGATATATAAGGCCAATAAAGGTGTAAGAAATAAAGAAAAAGTCCTTAAAAGAATTTTTCAACCACTAGTTTTCTTTCTTAGGAATCATGTATACATTAGTAAGCTTTAGGACCTAGAAATGTACCCAAGTGCATAGATTTTATGTCTACAACATCATATCTTTTAACTATTTGATTGATTGATTTGACTTGTATAATAATTTGATATTGTTAACAATGTAACAAAACTCGATGTGTCATGGTATGATTTCATGGCTTTGTTTTATATCATATAAATATGCACAATGTTAAGGGAAATAGCGAAAAATTATTGTGTCTAAAAATTTGGCGTATCTAGTTGTCAAATTTACACTAAAAACTTTAGGGGTGAGTGTAGAGATTTACAAGTAGTTATGGGTACTTCGGGTATATCTAGATATAATTTATTCTTAAAAACATCCCCACATCGATCGAGACAAGTCACATTTAGTTGTGATTATAAAATTTCAAGAACCTCAATAGGTTGAGGGTTTTCATGTACAATTCAGGCACCCCACATAAAGTCATGACTAGTAAATCAAAGTTCCTCCAATATAATCGAGGTTGTCCACGTGCAATCAAGGTGTTTATAAACTATTCATGAAATCCCACAATTGTACATGATATTGTCAACTTATTTGATTGATTGGTCTAACTTATGTAATATTTAGATATTGTCAACAATGAAAAAATAGTCAATTTGTCATGGTAGGATATATATAATATTGTTTTCCCATCAACCAAATTTAATACAAAAATAATATACAATTGTTTAGTGCTTTTATATTACATGGACAATTAAACTATTAGTCGCTAATTAAAATTAACTTGATTACACAACATCTTAACTTAAGTACTAACCTAGGTAAGATATTTTCATTGCCACAATTTGAATAATTTAGTAAAATCTACTAATAAAAAGTGTCATAACTAGATAATTTTAGTGGGAAATAAGATTTATATATCAATTTGGCAATCGATTTAATATTTAAGAGGTTATAATATACCTATTACAAAGTTACAATTACTTAAACAAACTTAATCATCTAGCCAATAAGAAGGCTATTAAATGAATATTCATGGAATAGAGGCCTAATCAAAGATTATGTAATTAATGGTTTTAGAGAGGATCTTCCTTGTGGTGTAATTATTATCCAAAATAACACCCATGTTATTTGGACAACTTAACTCAAGTTATAGAGTTAGGCGACTCCATAAAATAGATCAACCAAATAAAGAAACTTAGTATTCTATGAGCAGGGGAAATTACACTATATTGCGATACAAAGAACATGTCCCAAAAAGGTAAAGACTCAGATAATGTAGTATACTCTCGCAAAATGAAGAATGATGAGAATGCGTAAGGAGAAGCAAAGTAACGGATTATAGGTTGATCATGGATCAACGTGGTGGTCAAAAATAAAGCCACGTGAGATAAGAGGTTTTCTAAGCAATACAAAAATATGTGGAAGATGAGAAAAAATGGCATAACATCATAAATCTATGGATCATAGCAAAATTATGCCGACTCGGATCGGGCACTCAACCACTCCAACAACAAGCATTAAATTTGAATGATGTCAACCTACTACACTAGTGATTTGATAGCATGTAATTGGACAATGTCAAGAGCCAATACCTAGCCTATGAACTCAATGGTGACTAGTTCTTGGTGATGGCGGGGGTGTTTGGATTCATTCATTAATGGATGTGATATGATTCTTCTTCTTTTCTCTCTCTAAGTTTTATAAATGCATGTGCGAAAGCACATGCAAAGGGTTCATTTTTTTGATAAGTCTCGAGAGCTCTACCCCTTTGATCCCAAAGATTTTACTCGCAAACATTTATAACACATGTGTGAAGGTTTGATGCATCTCAAATTTTTGAGGTTGTAAATGGATAATTTTTGATATTGTATGCAAGTGTGATATCTTTCCTTTGAATGTGTTAGTGTTTAATGTGAATATTTCAGTCCTCTTGCTCGTCTTCGGTCTTACTCTATTTATTTATACCAAATTTCTATGTGCATTAGCTTGTGTCTTTACATGCAAAGCATTATATCTATGTCTCTGAGCCAAAATCAAACCCTATTCTAGTTTAGTGCATCACCTTTCTTTATTTCCAGCATTTCTCTCTCTCAACCTTGGTTCCTTGGAATACTTAAGATAGGATTAGATAGTTACAGTTTAGTGTTGGTTAGTTAGTCGTAATGAGCTAGGATAGAAGGAACCAGCCTTCTCTGGAGATTGACCTCAAAATGTGCCATTTTCACACACTTTGGAGGTATTTCCATGTTTCATTAAGGTGTTGAGCTTGGCTTCAACTAAGGGTACAATCTCAAGTGAAAAAAAATTTGGCACATCCGGTGGGAGCGTTTGAGTCACTTATAGCTCACTTTTGATTTTTTTTTCCTAAGATTGGTGTGTGTCTTAATGGACCTTAGCCTTTGGATCCATTTTTTTACACATCTAGCAACTCCCAAGTTTATATCTACTAGTTTTCAAGCATCCCAATACCCATTTTCATAAGAAGGATACAAACAAGACAAAACAAAGTGAAAGGAGAATATTTGAAATCAGTAACTCCCACCCGTAAGAAGACTAAGGGAAATATTAATTTAGAGGTCTCCATCACATTCCAATAGAAATATTTCTACTCCTCCTGGTAGATCCTTTTATTTTCATATTAAAGATTCAAGACCCTTCTTGACACATCAAAGAAATTTACCTTTTGTAACCTTTATTGAAGGTATTACTTTATCCCTAGCGGCTCATAATGATATTCTAGTTGTTGCTCTAAAGGGTATTCCATTTTTTACTGGTGAAAATCTTACCATCCCATAGAACATATCCAAGATGTTGCAAAAATATGCTCAATCCACTTTAGAATCAAGATTATGCAAGATCAAACTTTTAGCTTCTTCCTCAAAGAAAAAGCACTTTGTAATGGTGTAGGAGTATTCGGTGTACTTCAATCCATTCATGGGATGAGCTTGGAGAAGAAATTTTCCTACAATTTGAAGAAAAGGAAGATAATATTTCTCTATTACAACATCCGACAATTATCAATAGAGGTCCTAATAATCTTATGGTGGATTTCAACTTAATATTTTAGAAAACTTGGGACAAGATTCTAGCTCTTATGAGACAAACCACACAAGGTGCATTTTTATATTTCCTAAGAGCTCTTAATTCTAACATTATAGTAATGATTCAATCTATTGGAGCTACAACATTACTTGATGTATATATAATAGCCATCAGGGCTGAAAACTATTTGATTCAAGTTGAAAAATTAGCCCCTAGATTGCCTACACCTTTGTTTCCATAATTTCCTCAAAATATTTTGCCCTCTCTTGCTCCTATTCTAGAGTCAAACGCTTCATCATGCCCATACACTTATTATTCCTCCCATAAGCAAGATCATAATAATGACCTTTGTTGGGTGAAAAATCTATAGTTGAAGACACACTCAATAGTTCAAGGGACAACATTCCCTCCTCTTTAATGGGGAGGTTCCCTTATTTAAAGCCAAAATCTGGAACTCTAAATATTTACAAATTTACAATCTAATAAGTTTCAATGAGGATGTTAGTGGAAATGAACAATTTCATGATTCCCAATAAAAATAAGGGTTTAGAGAATAATCATAAGAATGTAGCATGCAAAAAGCTTCTTGGTAGGACAAACAAATTTAAGACACAAATTTCTTCTTCAAATTTATCAATCAAGTACTCATAATTCCTTCTTGGTCATACAAAATCACCACACCTACACAGATGAAAACTAGAAGAGAAAAAGATAGCATAACTTTCTAATAAGAAGACTACATATCTTATTTTACTCATACATACCAAAAGAAGTTGAGAACATACATGTCTCCCTAACGGAATTTATCATAGTAAACAATATTTAAATTGAACCACAGTTCAATAACTCTTGATCTATGCATAAGAGCACAGATTTTCAGAATCTAGATAATGCAAATAGTACATGGAATGTAACAAAACCAGGAAAATAAAATAGACAGAAAAAAGAAAAAAAGGAGGGAATGGTTCTTCTTATGTTTTCAAAATCAATATCTCTTACATCCAAAATGCACCAACATCCAACCCCCTTTACAAAGAAAATGAAGCCTTATATAGGCAAGGGGGAGAGGAGTAACCACCCTAACTAACTAGTTGCTTTAATTAAGTGATAAAACACTTAATTAAATGAGTTACATTCAAATGAATTTATATTACATATTTCCTTTTACACAATAAATTCAATGATAAAATAAAACAACTAGTAGTATCAAGATCCACGAAGAGGAATGAAGAAAAGAAACAGAGGAGGTAGGAACTTTCAACTTGAGAACATTCATCCGAACTTTGTGACTACAGCTGAAATCTCCATCTCCTTTGGCACAATTGTATTAGCTAAATTTATCATCCATACTCTCAAGGAATTCTCCATCTCATAACTTGTGCCTCCATACTGAGAAAGTCCTTTTGCAACTTCTACAATCACATTTTTAAGATCTGAAAAGTCTTCCATTTTGTCCTTGTTAACAAACTCAATCTTGAAAAAAATCTCCTTGATAAGCTTATTAAAATATTATTTAATATGATCAACAAGGTTCTGTTCAGATGAATTATCCTTGAAGATGTCACAAAGGAGATCTTGTATGTCCGCAAAATCTCAACTTTCTAGGATTCCCTTCTTCGGATCACATTTTGCAAATCGGTTGAGGCTTCCTCAAGAACCTTCATTCTCCACTCAAAACCAAAAGACCAAGTTCATGATAAGTTATTTTTAGATTCATCAAAAATATGCTAAAAAAAGGATTTTCTCATCTATAAGATCCATAATGCGGAGGTCCTAGATGACATCTACCCAAATTTTAATTTCCTTATTAATGTTATCAATCCCTCGAATTGATCTTCTTCTAGGCTAAAACAATGTTATCATAGGTCTTACAGGTTTCATTAATGAACTCTAATCCTATGACTATAAATTTCTCCAGCCATGCTTCAGATGCTTTGCTAAGAGTTACACATTTATGTATTTATGTTATTGCATTAATATCAATATTAGCAATGACAACATTTGGTGGGAGTGTAGAAAGAGGAGTTGGAGCCAATAGAGTATTATCTGATGATAGAAAGGATTTTATGAAATTATCCAATAATTGAACCAGTTCCTCTAACTGCTCTTGAGTTTTTTACCTTTCTCAACCCTTTCAATGACCTTAGAAATATTTTCCCTAAGGTTGTGCAATTCAATTTCATGGATTTATTGTCCCAAAGAGATCTTGGTCAACTCAAATTTAGATCTTTGAAATGTATTTTTACTCTTGTCTTCTTTTGGTTTAGAAATTTCTAAGAATTGTTATCCTATGGAATCAAAAAAAAAGGTGAGAAACTATATTGGATTTCTTTAGAGGATGAGGACAATTACTAAGAAGAGAATCTACTACATCAAATTTGGGAACCGTACATACCCAAAAATGTAGGTATTGACTATCGAAAAGAGGTTACGAAACCCGAATGATGATTGAGATCTCTTCGAAAGGTGTTCGAATCCGAGAAGAACTCGCCAAAGTATACATTTGCATCCTAGAAAGCCTTGTCTAGCCTTTGTGTGTCTTGTTCAAACCTCTGCCCCCTTACGGAACCGCCGCCCGCCCTGGCGGCGGTCCTGTGACCGCCACCCGGGGGGGCGACAGTCCTATAACCACCACCCGAACAGGCGGCGGTCCTGTAACCACCTCCCTGTGCAAGGCGGCGGTCTTGTGCACATTTTCCGTAACGTTTGATGATTTCGTCAAATGTAAAATTCAAATTTCTATCTGCATTCCTCAACCACTAAAGCTTGCATTTATGTTTTAGCCACCCAGTAAATAGTGTTTTCCTTTATTTAATATTAGAAGAGTTCAATTTGGATTTACCCTCTCGTAAATGCAAATGCTATAAATACCCAACTTGCTTTCAAATAAATGGCCCCTCTCCTTTTATGTTTGATTATTCAGTTTGTTTGAAGTTCTTGCATAAGTTTCAATAGTTTTATATTTTGCATGAATTATCAGTCTCTCCTTTCTGCTTTAGAGGTCATTTGATCTTCTTCCTTTCATCTTGCTTCATTGTTGTCTCATACAATCAGTTTAGAATAAGGTAGTTTCATTTTTAGATTAGAATCCATTTAGAGTTATAGGTTTTGTTTTGTCACAAGAGATAGATCCCAGAATTCTCGGCATATTTGTGTTGTATCCCCGCAATAAATCCTGCTAGGAATTACATAGTCAAGCTCTGTTCACTTGCACTATCCCTCTCTTACTTGCATTGTATTCGGTTTATATCCAAACCTACCATTGTTTGGGTATCTTCTTTTGTTGATGCTATCACACTCACACTTTTCTAGATTCACGAGAACACGAAGGAATGAGGAAATCACACTGAGGGCACAAGTCATGACACAGCTCAATTTACCACTGTTCTGTAAACTCCAGGTTTGAGCTATCAAAGTTGTAGTTACAATATATCAAATAGAGTAGCAAATTATTTCATTTCAGTCAAAGCTCACTTTTGATATTGCCAGGGAAGTTGTGGGGAATGATAGTTTCTGAGAAACTATGATTCATTCCTCACTTCTGAGGTAGGATCGAAGTCTTTCAATTAAACTAGTTAGCTTTTTAAATATTTAGGATAAATTCACAACTGCACAAGCAAATAGCTATACTCGGCTAGCTTGTTTGTTTTAAATTTTGTTATTAGATTAATTATCCATTATCTAAATATATTAGAATAGCTGCTCTCTTAATTTCATTCAAATACGCATCATTGAAAATACAAAAATAAGAGAAATATAAGTATAGTGTAGATATAGCTTTCATGGTTAATTTGCTCATTTCAGTTAAGTTATCTTTTGCATGAAAATTACGGGACCCAAAGATCCCAGGGAATATGTATTTGAACGGTAGTATCTCAGCCGAATCTCTTCACAATGTTAACGGATATAGATCAAGGGCTTAGGATTCAGGTCTTTCAAATGACAACAAATCAACAAGCAATTAGTGAACAATTGAGACAATTGAATATTGAAGATGACAAAGCATACACATTTTGGTCAAGTCAACCCAACTATAGACTACCCTGATAGGATATCCGCATGACCATACAAGAACCTAAAAGAGAACAAATATTTGGCTGTGATCCATTATTTCCCAAATGCACGCAAGAGACCTTCTCATCGACATAGATATAGGGTTCTGAATACAAGTTGCCAAAACACCTATAAGGTATTCGAGAAAATTGTACAACTCCGGTACTAAACATAGAATCTAAAAAGGCTTATGACCATTAAATAGTTGGAAGAATAGATTGATTCTTCACATGACAATAACGAGTCCACAACAACCACGAACTCATGGTTGTGATCCCAGTCCCACAACCCAACCGGCTGCAAGTCAATTAAGTATTGACACCGACTTACAAACGCCGGTATTTAGATCCTCACTACTCCTACCAGATATCATAATGTAGTTCTCCACATTAAATATAGAAGCCAATCAATCCAAAATTTTCTGGGCTAGACCAGAAAACCACCCATAGTTTATTACAAATCCATTACACCTCTCATTACCATTTTCCATGACCTTGTTTGGAAATATACACGAAGCACCTATAGGCCATTTTCCACGTATCCAATAGCCAATAGATAGGATCTCGGCAGAGCTTGACATTGATTGGAGCCTCCAAGCAGCTATTATATCCGAACGGTCCATTACACCAATTTAGGTTAGGAGAGCTTTTTTTCCTTAGATTCACATATTCCATTATTGTGTGTTGAGGATATAAGATTTCCCAACTATTTTTTTGTATCCACATATATTCCATTTCCACCGGTTGTCTCGGCATGACCTCGGGAGGTTGGGTACGAAGAAGAGCTACTTGTAGATTCTCATGCTCGCATGTCACTTTTCTATCGTACAAAATTGGTGAACCCGACATGAAACAAACAATTATTCCCCTTTTATTTTCATTTCTTTCATCCACCTTCACTCTTTCCCATTATTCTGCGGGTATTCATATACCCCTAAATATTTCGAGATACGATGCATATGGCAGACTCTCTCAAGTCTCAAAGCAAATCATGGTCAAACAAATAGACAACCATCACCCTCGCTTTCTACATGGGCTGACAACTATTCAAGTAATTACTTGTCATCAAAAAATCCTCCTCAAAGAACTAGCTCTATTTCTTCATTTCGAATTGAAGATTTGGATCAACTTATACTGAATGCAACAATCAGATCCCTTAGGCTCTAACAATATCACATTAACTGGAGAGTCCACTTCATCTCGTCGGGTTTTGTTTAAACCACAAATCAGTAGACAATCAGACACACTCCCATTTTTGGATGAGGAGTATTTAGCATGCTATGCTAAAAATAAACAACGCTTCCAAAACATGTACCCACCTATAGGGAGTTTGCAAACACAACCCGATACCCTACTCCAAGAAAACACCCCCATTCCTCCACCTATGGGAAATACTCTCGGTGAATCTTGGCAAGGTAATGATCAATTCATAGCAGGTATCATACCCCTTTACAACCTCAAGGTGTACAACAACCACCATTAAGGAAAAACATTGTGTCTTCACCAATCGAGGTCATCTCAGCCTTAGTTGAGAAAGTTAGAGGATTGGAACTTGCTCAAGCAAATCAAAATTCATATTTTAGAAAGCAGGAATCCCCAACCCTCCGCATCATCCCAACCAAGTTGACCTCCTTACAGGAATAGGCACGTTAGGCATGCCTCCTCAACATTCATATAAATATCAGTAGAAAACACCAACTAGAACCACGTTTTCAAATGTTGCTCCAGTTGAAAATATGATACCTCCCGAATTAGCACCAAACAATCCATACCAGAGCAATGCTCCTCCCTACTTAAACATTTATTCAAAATCACCATAGGGAGACATGTTCTCTTCTCCGGGATGTTCGCTCAACCACAGGGATTTCCTTATGTCCCCTGCAAATACATATGCCATGCCATATCAACAACCCATGCCACCCCCACCCCCTCAGTAGGCACCATCAATGGTCAAAGCCTATGCGGTAGGGACTTACTCAAAATATTTAAAAGATCCCCTAGACTTCACCATATGAAATGTCATGCTTCCAAGACCTCTTCCCGATTTACCCAAATACAAAGGGGAGGGAGATCCAAATGCACATATCAAGGCCTATGCCACGACCATTCGAGAATTACTTCCTTGGGATGGGGTTGTTGCTAAGATATTCCCTAAAACCTTAGAGGGTATTGCCCTTGATTGGTATTACTGAGAATACCCGAAGCCTCGATACACTCATTCAAAAAACTTGTGTTGGAGTTTTCAAAGCTTTTGACATGAACAAATTATTAAGAACATGAATCAGGGAATTCTTGCATATTAAACAAGAGCATAATGAATCCATTGCTCATTTTATTCAAAGATGGCATACGGTTCTCTACTCATCAGTAAGTGCTCCAAACATGGATCAAATGGAACTATGTAATTTATTCCTTCATTCCCTCAATAGAGAGATAAAGGAAGAAGTCTAGAAGTTCCCACTAAGAACTTATGATGAAGTACTTGAGAGTGCTCTCCGAATAGATCAAGCGACAATAGATAGTGGTCATAAGACATATGGAACAAATAGGAAATTAATCACTCCCAATCAAAACACTACGACCTATCCTAGTGTCGGAAATACCAATCAAGGACCCAAAATCCTTAACAAAAACGTGGGGTAACAACAGATGGAGTAACTGACCAAGTTAAAAGGGCAAATGTTGTAAACATTTCGCCACCCATTAACAATCAGTGAAATAACAACTTTACTCCAACAATCAATGCGGTGGATTTTAATCGTCCATCACAACAACAACAACAACAACGGAAAATCCAAACACAAGGTCCAAATCCAAATGGGTATCAGAGTCAAAACCAAAGGCAATAGCCTCAAAATTTTAACTCTAACAACCAACAACCTAATCAGAATTTTGGACCACAACAGGTTTCAAACCAATAACCTCGAAACTATAATCCCAACTTGTATTTTGGTTTCCACAAGATTTAAGGCCATGATACTAGGACTTTTCGTGACTACAATAAATTCATGCAACGTTTTCCAGAAGACCAAAGACAACTCTTTATAGATATGTTCTTAGAAAATTCGTAGTACCCACACCGAACACTTACACAGGGGCAGTCTCCCTCAAAATGCACCCCTGAAAATCTTTAACGATCCACTCCCAAATCACTCTAACAATAATAGGTTAGATCCAAATGGGACGAACAAGGGTGTCATGACAGGAAATAATGATCATGAAGCCTCTACTTCATTAAATCCACTTGTTGTACCCCAATTAGGGACTCGGCCACAAACCAAGATAGTTGGCCTGGTAGAGTTAGATATTGAGCTACCCGTAGAAACCATAACAAGAACACGGGATTATTCTTCTCAACCAGTTCCAAGTTATCCATTAGAGCCAGATAACATTCAACAAACATTGGTAAAACCCATAGGCGCTTATGATTTAATTAATGACTTAACAAAGACCTTCTCCCACATTTCCTTCTTGGATTTGTTGAAGAATTCTCCCACCCACAAGGCTGCTATCTTAGAAGCATTAGGCCTTGGTCACTTAATTAACATCACTCCTCCTTTAGAAACACAAGTAAACCATGTAGACTTTGATGTCTACCCTCCAAGGTAGACAGATAGGGATACTGAGTTTATATTTGACATAAGAAAAATGCCAACATACACTGAAATCGCGCGTAGAGGTGACCCAGCCTTGCATTTACAAGTATGGGTTTACAATAATTATGTTAAATGTGTAATGATTGATGATGGGGCAGCAGTTAACATAGTCCCCTTCGCTTTTCTTCAAAATCTAGGATATGGAGAAACAAATTGTTCCACAACACGAAATAAGCTAAGAGGTTATGATAGCCTCAAAGCCACTTCAATTGGAACCATAGTTTTACCAGTCACCTTAGGACCCAAGACGGTCCTCACTAAATTTTATATTATAGATCGGGAAACCAACTATAATATAATCCTCGGTCGACCATGGATACACCGCATGAAGGCAATCCCTTCTATGCTATTCCAAGAAATGAGGATTTTACACTTAGGAAAAATATTTTTGGCACAAGGCGACCCAAAGCCATTCAATATACACCTAGCAGACTTGAAGAAGAGACCAAGCGTTCACCTCGAGTTTGAACTCCCAATGAATCAACTTAATAAACCAATTAATTCAAAACTAGAAGAGAAATTGATACCTACAACACAATTAGAAATTACGAATCTAGTCAAGGGCATTCCAGCACTCAAAAATGAGACTAACGTCGTAGAAATGGTATCATTAGGGACTACCACAAAAATTGTTGAATTACTAGAGAAAGATCTACCCATTCTCCTATCATTTGATTCTATGGGTATGGGAGACACCCTAGGAATTGGTTCCTTTACATCAGATGAAGTTTGTATAGTAGAAGTAACCGAGGCGTAAAAACAAACACGAGGGATGTCCCAAAATCCATTTTTCCAAGAAAATATTGGATCCTCCACTTCGATGGAGCTAGATGTTGCTTTAGAGCTGGGGCAGGTGTGATCTTTACATCTCCCAAGGGAAAAATCCTACCTTTTGCCTTTAAGTTAAACTTTGAGTGTACAAATAACAGGGCTGAGTATGAAGCCCTCCTCCTCCACCTCATCATAGCCAAAAGGATGGGCATTGATAACATTAGAGTGCTAGGATACTTGCAACTAGTTGCAAACCAAGTCTCTGAGGTATATGAAACTAGAGCTGAGCATTTACAACTCTATAAAATGGTGGTATTGGATCTAACCAAAGGATTCAACTTCATATCAATCGAAGCAATCCCACGAGAGCAGAACCTTCTCACATATTCAATAGCAACCTCAGCTTCCCATTTCACTCCAAACAGTGAGTTGGAAAACACAAGTTTCATGGTATCACTTCGTACTGAACCATTGGTGCGTAAAATACCAAAAAACCCACTCCTGACACATATAGAAGCTGAGAATGAGTTTTCTATCCTGGATCACTTTGATAATAATAGAATCACTCTCAAATATATAAACACCTATTTGGAGCTACATCTCACTCATCACATAGTGGATCTTTCCCTAATCCCACATTCATCTTCCTATTTTGGAAATCCCATGATAGAATGTTCTCTGCAAAAGGATCTTGATATCTACGAGGTAGAGAATGGAGAAAGTTTGGAACTACCTCGGCCCCGCCTAAATTTGAAGAAGGCAACGCTTCCTTAATTAAAGAAACAATTGACATAAACATTGGAACGGAGGAAGAACCAAAAATTTTGAAGTTAGGATCCTCGTTAACTCCAGAGGAGATAGAAATACACACCCAAATCCTCAAGGAACATCAAAAGGCTTTCACGTTTAACTACAAAGAAATGATAGGAATTACACCACATATGCGGTACATAATCTTGTCACCAAACTAGATGTAAAGCCAATTAAACAAAAGTCAAGACCAATGAAGCAAAAAGTGGCTCTCATGGTGAAAGAAGAAGTAATGAAACTTCTCCAAGTGGGATTCATCAAACTAGTTGACTATTCACAATGGGTATCTAATATCGTCCCATTCTAAAAAAGAATGGGAAGATATGCATTTGCATAGACTTTCGGGATATTAACAAAGCTTGTCCCAAAGACGACTTCCCATTGCCATCCATTGATGTCATTGTTGATGTAACAACTGGATTTGAGTTGTTATCCCTCATGGATGGGTTTTCAGGGTATAATCAGATTAAAATATTTGAACAGGATCAAGCCAAGACCACATTTATAACTCCTTGGGGAACTTATTATTACGTTGTCATGTCATTCGGTCTTAAGAATGCCAGTGCTACATACCAATGCAAGCAATGACATACATATTCCATGACCTTATTCATAAAATTGTGGAATCCTACGTGGATGACTTGTTGGCCAAGGCCAAGAAGCATTGTGATCACCCAAAGGTACTCTATATCATTCTCTCATGATTGATTGAATATGGCATCACATTGAACCCAGAGAAATGCGTATTTGGTGTGACAGGAGGCAAACTTCTGGGTTACATTATATCTTCACGAGGGATTGATGTCAATCCAGCCAAAATGGGTTGTTCTTGAAATGATTCCACCATCAAACAAGTCTGGTATTAGATCATTTCTTGGGAAACTAGGTGCAATTCGAAGGTTCATTCCGGACTTAAGTTTTGCTATTCATCCAATCAACAATTTATTAAAGAAATATTATAGCATTGATTGGACATAAGAATGTAATGAGGCCTTCGAAGTAGTTAAACGCTTCTTATTGTCTCCTCCCACATTAATGCCTCCTAGACCAGATCATCCTTTGATCCTATATTCATGGGCTACTGATGTCTCCCTAGCCTACATGTTGGCTCAAGAAGACAATGATAAACAAGAACGTGTAGTCTATTTCATCAACCGAACATTGCTTGATTATGAAACATGTTACACACAGGTAGAAAGAGAATGCCTTGCCATAGTCTTCACAATGAAACATTTAAGACATTACATGTTAAATCAAGAAACAAGGGTCATTGTAAAGATAGATCATTTACGAACATTCCTCACGCAAGGGTCTTTATCTAAAAAAATTGGACGATTTATAACCTTAATGGGTGAATTTGAATTAACATTTGTAAACTATAAATCCGTTAAAGGAAAATCATTAGTAGACTAGTTAGCTAAAAATCCATTAGATGGAGGTGATCTAGTAGATTTGGAATTTCCCGATGAGTGCATATACTTTGTCGAAACCTAGACCCCCCATTTCTACATGCCCTTGGTACATTGATATTGTCAATTTTATCATGGACCATATGTACCCAAAAGATGCCACATCACAACAAAGAAGGCGGCTACGCATTATCGCTGCTAAGTATGTTATCTTAGAACAAGTGCTCTATCGTAAAGCCTTCGATGGAATGCTTTTAAGATGCATTGACACTGAAGAATCCAAAAAGATTCGTACGAATCCCACAGTGGGATATGTGGAGGCCATTTTGGTGGTCACGCCACTACTTGCAAAATACATCGGATGGGTTATTTTTGGCCCACTCTGGAACATGACGTAGTAGAGTTTATGTGCAAGTGCCATAAATGCCAAGAATTCTCCCACAAGATTCACATGCCAGCACAGGATCTGCAATCAATCGCAACCCCATGGCCCTTTTCCACGTGGGGCCTAGATTTGATAAGGAAATTCTCTCCTCTCAAACAGATGGCCACAATTTTGTAATCACGGCCACATAATATTTTACTAAATGGGTAGAGGCCATGCCTCTCACCACTATACCAGGTTCCGTAATAGCTAAGTTCATTTTGAATCAAATCATTTGCAGGTATGGTGTCCCACAAGTCATTATCTCAGATAATGGCACATCCTTTAAGAATGATGAGGTCTGTGAATTATGTATTAAATTCAAGATAAACCATCATACGGCCTCTCTTTATTACCCTTAAGCCAACGGATAAGCTGAAGCCACAAACAAAACATTAAAAGCTATTCTCCTCAAAATAGTTAAGGAGAATAAACAAGATTGGCATTTAAAATTATACCCGGCCTTGTGGGCCCATCGAACCTCAATAAGAACACCGATGGGGGAAACCCCTTTCTCATTAGTATTTGGGGTAGAAGTAGTTCTCCCACTTGAGGTTGAAATACCCAGCCTCTCCGCATCTCATTACAAGGGATCTTGGGAGAAGAAGCCTATAGAGAGGCATGCCTCTCTCAACTAGAAAGCCTTGATGAGGCCAGGTTGAACGCCGAACAATGGCACAGAGCCTATGCTAACCGGATGTGCCGGAAATATAACAAAAAGGTCTACGAAGTGAGAAATATATGAGGGAGATTTAGTTCTAAGACTAGACAGCCGGATTGATAAGAAAACCAGCAAAGGAAGAAAAATTTGGCCCAAGTGGTTGGGTCCATATCGAGTCATGAAAGACTACAGAAATGGTGCGTATCTCTTGTGTACGCTAGAAGGTGAGGAATTCAATGAAACAGTCAATTCCTTGCATCTTAAACGGTTTTACGCATAAGGCATCAGTGTCACCATTTGTATATTATATCTACCTACATTGCATTTAGTCACTTAGTTGTTTCATTTTGTTCACTCGTTTTATAACTATTGTGGTCAAGGAACTTATTCTTAAGCAATTCATTACAAACTTCTGAAAATATTGGCAAAATCATTCAAAATCATATCTCTTCAGTTTTCATAATATCATCAAATGGTTCCAAAATCATTTCATCAATATGACAGACAAAGTCTTGACAAAAACCATACCAAGGCCTGCATACTTGGTCATACTCATTCTTTTCTACTTGGCTAAGTTGTTCTTACCTACGGTTTGTTCTAGAAGCTTCTTGGTGTCACATCTATCCTTCTTACATCTCTTTGAAACAAGGATATTCCAAAGTCACAAATCAGAAATGTCAAGTTAAATCAAAATGCTAAACCAAATAGAATATTTTATTTTTACACACTTCTTTGCCCCACCAACCTTTGGTGATGAGCCCGCATCTCTTACTAGTGATGCAAGGTTGAGAAAGGAAAGAAGTGCCCTTACTCACCTATGTCCTGCCTTCGGTGATGAGCCCATGCTTCCTACTAGTAGCATGAGACAAGGTGTAGGGGGTCCATTCACGCAAATTAGTGAATATTAATATTTTAAAGCAAAGTATACTAAGTGAAACTAAATATCCAAATTCCAAAGAGATTAAATCCTTAAAACCAGATTTTGTCGACCAAGTTGCCATCCATGGATCTAAGTCTAGATAAATTGGAAAATAAGTTACATTCTAAAATATGTAGTAGTTTTGAGTAAGAGTAAGTACGCAAGTCTGAATTTGATTTCTGTCAAAACCTTGTCTTTCTCTCATCATTCCCATTCAGTCAAACTCATACAATTTGTGCCCTTCCCAACTCTTGGTGTTGAGCCCTCGCATCTTACTAGTTGTGTGGAGTTAGGAATGGGGCAAGTTCATCTCGTTATCACTAGATATTCATCACATTTTTCCAAAATAAGAAGAAGCAATGAACATTGCCCAAAGAAGCCAAAAGTTTGGTACTACAATATGTTTACGTCATCACATATCAACATTACATAAAAACAAATCAAAGAGAAACATTATGTTATCACTTGTCATCCATTGCATACATTCTGAAAAGCATATAAAAACAAAGATTCTAAAAACATCTAGTATACACATGGGAAACGAATCACAAAATTCTAGATACAAGAAGATCTAGATCCAAAAAGATATATATATATATAGATAGATATAAGAATCATGTTTTACATACAATGCCATCATGCACTAGGCATGGTCAAAACACTTGTAATAAGCACAAAATACCAAAAATCATACATGCCTCACAAAATGGAGACTAAGCAATAAAGGAACTCTACCTATCCGCCCTTTCAAGGCCCATTGTGACCGCTCTAGTTACGAATTTCTTAGGAGTTCTTCTCAAAAGCATTCAAAAATAGCAAAAAGCTAAGCCTAATGTAAAATACCATTCCCAAGCTCATTCCAATTCAATCATACTCAAAAATGAAAAGAGTGATCACCATGGACCCAAAGCTCAAAAATTACCAAATCAACACACGTAAATGAATAGTAAAATGAGTTCATTTTTATATATATATAGTATTCTAATTTTGTTTTGAGTGTTCTTACGCAGAGTTGGAGCACCGACGGAGGTAAGTTCTTATCCCCACGTAAATGGTAAGTCCTCATTTCATATTAATTTAGTATTTATTTTTCAATCTATTTTATCTATCTGCACTTGAGTCCTCTTTTCATCTTGCAGATAGTGGGAATTTGGGTGGTGACATTTCGACACATGGGCGTGTCAGGTATAGCTTCTAACTCCCCATTTTGGGACCACCATACTCGGACCCACCATTTTACGCCTCTTCATGGCTAAAATGCTTCTCGAGGGGGCAATATGTATGTACCCAAAAATGTAGGTCTTCAGATCATTCGAAAAGAGGTTACGAAAACCCCAATGATGATTTAGATCTCTTCCCAAGGTGTTTGAAATCCGAATAACTTGCCAAAGTATACATTTACATCTTATAAAGCCTTGTCTAGCCTTTGTGTGTCTTGTTCTAACCTCTGCCCCCTTTTCCTTGCATTTTTGTCTTTAAGTTACGAGAACCACCACCCTGCCTGGGTGGCGGTCCCGTGACCACCACCTAGGATAGGGTGGTGGTCCTATAACCACCTCCCTACGCAGGGCGGCGGTCCTGTGCACGTTTTCCAAAATGTTCTGATGATTTTGTCAAAAGTAAAATTCAAATTTCTATATGCATTCCTCAACCACTAAATCTTTCATTTATGTTTTGGTCACCCAGTAAATAGTGTTTTCCCTTTGTTTAATATTAGAAGAGTTCAATTTGGATTTACCCTCTAGTAAATGCAAATGCTATAAATACCTAGCTTGCTTTCAAACAAATGGCCCCTCTCCTTCTATGTTTGATGATTCAGTTTGTTTGAAGTTCTTACATAAGTTTCAATAGTTTTATATTTTGCATGAATTATCAGTCTCTCCTTTCTGCTTTAGAGGTCATTTGATCTTCTTCCTTTCATCTTGCTTCATTGTTGTCTCATACAATCAGTTCAGAATAAGGTAGTTTCATTTTTAGATTAGAATCCATTTAGAGTTGCAGGCTTTTTTTTGTCACAAGAGATAGATCCCAGAATTCTCAGCGTATTTGCATTGTATCCCCGTAATAAATCCTACTCGGAATTACATAGTCAAACTCTATTCACTTGCACTATCCCTCTCTTACTTGCATTGTATTCGGTTTATATCCAAACCTACCATTGTTCGAGTATCTTCTTCTGCTAACGCTATCACACTCACACTTTTCTGGATTCACAAGAACACGAAGGAATGAGGAAATCACACTGAGGGGACAAGTCACGACACAACTGGATTTACCATTGTTCTGTAAACTCCAGGTTTGAGCTATCAAAGTTGTAGTTACAATATATCAAATAGAGTAGCAAATTATTTCATTTCAGTCAAAGCTCACTTTCGATATTGTCAGGGAAGCTGTGGGGAATGATAGTTTCTGAGAAAGTATGATTCATTCCTCACTTCTGAGGTAGGATCGAAAATCTTTCGATTAAACTAGTTAGCTATTTAAATATTTTGGATAAATTCACAACGCACAAGCAAATAGCTATACCCGGCTAGTTGGTTTGTTTTAAATTTTGTTATTAGATTAAATGTCAATTATCTTAATATATTAGAATAGTTGCTCTCTTAATTTCATTCGGTTCTACATCATTGAAAATACAAAAATAAGAGAAATATAAGTATAGTGTAGATATAGCTTTCATGGTTAATTTGCTCATTTCAGTTAAGTTATCTTTTGCATGACAATTACGGGACCTGGAGAGCCCAGGGAATACGTATTCGAACTGGTAGTATCTCAGTCGAATCTCTTCACAACATTAACGAATATAGATCAAGGGCTTAGGATTCAGGTCTTTCAAATGACAACAAATCAACAAGCAATCAATGAACAATTGAGACAAGCTGAATATTGAAGATGAAAAAGCATACTGATTTTGGTCAAGTCAACCCAATTATAGATCGCCCGATAGGATATCCACATGACCATACAAGAACACGAAAGAGAACAAATATTTGGTTGTGATCCATTAGTTCCATAGCCGGACACGGAGATGTTCTCATTGACATAGATACGGGGTTGTGAATACAAGTTGCGAACACCTGTAAGGTATTCGAGAAAATCGCACAACTCCTGGTACTAAACATAGAAGCTGAAAAGGCTTATGACCATTGGATAGTCGGAAGAAAAGATTGATTCTTCACATGACCATAATAGGTCCACAACAACCACAAACTCACAGTTGTGATCCCTAGGTCCCATAACCCAACGGACCTGCAAGTCAGTTAAGTATTGACACCAACTTACGAATGCTGGTATTTAGATCCTCACCACTCCCGCCAGATATCATAACAAAGTTCTCTATATTAAATATAGAAGCCAATCAATCCAACATTTTTTAGGCTAGACCAGAAAACCACCCATAGTTTATTACAAATCCATTGCACCTCTCATTACCATTTTCCATGACCTTGTTTGGAAATATACACGAAGCACCTACAGGCCATTTTCCACATATCCAACAGCCAATAGATACAATCTCGGTAGATCTTGACATTGATTGGAGCCTATGAGCAGCTATTATATCCGAACAGTCCATTACACCAATTCAAGTTAGGAGAGCTTTCTTTGCCTTAGATTCGCATATTCCATTATTGCATGTTGAGGATATAAGATTGCCCAACTAGTTTGTCTGTATCCACATATATTCCATTTCCACCAGTTGTCTCGGCATGACCTCGAGAGGTCGGGTATGAAGAAGAGCTACTTGTAGATTCTCATGCTCGCATGTCACTTTTCTATCGTGCGGGGACTTTGATCTTGGATTAATATTTTCTCTTCCTACTATCAACCATTGGTTACACCCAAGTAAATGAATCCCCTGATGATGTTCCCAAAGGAAGCAAGGTAAGAGCAATATGTGAAAGAGGAAGAGATTGAGAAATGGTGACTACTATAATAGTTGTTACAAGAGAAGGAGAAGGTATTCTCACATCCAATTTAGGCCTGGAGACTTTTTTTTTTTTTTTCAAATTCGGGGCTAGCTACCTCTACTTCTTCATCATCACTCTCTTCACTTTCTTCATCTTCTTCTACATCTTGTTTCTTTTCACTATTTAATTTTTTCGGGAGTTGTGTCTCCTCCCACTTCGTATGTTTCATCTTTATCATCACTTCCTTTCCTTGATGACTCAATTTTATTTTCTCCCTCCTTGGTTTTATCTTTCTTAGCATAGACCTTAGTTCTAGAGTCTAGTTGAAAGAGAGGAGTTTTGTGAGGAGTGGATTTACGTGAAGAATTTTCCTCTTGAGAAGAAGCTCCATGTTGAGAGGCATTGAATTATTTTAATTTCTTGTTGAACCAATGCCTTGTTCTCAAAAGAATAAGAGTGTTGAGGTTATCTTGATTATCTATTTTCCTTCTATAACCAATCAATGGTAGGAAGAGGAGTGTGTTGAATGGATTTAATGAATTCGGGAGAGATAAGATCGACCCATCATTGACCATTTCTTTTGGTATTTTGTTCAACTTGAAATCTCAAATTTGTTGTAGGGTCAACATGCCATAATCTCTTCTCCTTACTTCGTAGTTATCCTGACGATACCGCCTTGATAATATTTAAATGTTGGCAGGTAATGATAGGAGATTTGGATATTGTTACCAATAAAATTCTTACTTTGTTAAAAGAAGTCTTCTTCTAATAAGGGTGCAGATTGAAATGAAATATGGTCCTTTCAACATTTTGGGCATCAAAGGCATACCTACATGTGTAATTTCCCAAATTTATAGGGAATTGGATGCCTAATATCTTCTTATCTCTACAAGTTTTGTGAAGGATGTCTAGTTAATTACAAAGTTCAACGAGAATGATTTTGTTGCTACAATAAATTGGAATCTTGTATAGGAGATCCCTCAAACCCTACTGTCTAGATATAAGAAAAATTCCTAAATTGAATAAACAATTTTCCATAAATTGATATCAAATACCTATCCTCCTATAAACCCTACTTATTACACCTTTCCTATAAAACCCTACTTATTACATTTCCTAGTACCCTTGCTAGGAACATTGTGAAGGCATCATTCTCTTCTATGATGGCTCTTGTTATTCTCATAGGTTAATTGAGTGTAGAAATCATATATATCAAGATTTTTCTACTCTCTTGACTTGATAGGCCAATCCAAATCCTATATCCAACTATGGTATACATCAAATATGAAGTCATAAAAATTTATGGTTTGATGCACTTGGGTAAGTTGCTGAGTCAAGTTTTCACATATAATCTCTCCTAAATTTAATGGGTGTGATCCTTCACAAATCAAATTGATATAAATGCACATCCAATCTTGAACTCTTGATTGAAGGGTATACCCATTACCCTTACCAATAATGTTATCATATCTAATAATTCCTCAAAAAAATCAATTTTGTAGAGAATCTTAGGAAGCCTTGATGGCCCTTTATTTTTAGCCATTAGCCAAGATTTAGAAATCATGGATTGGTACTTGTCGGGGTGAGGTCAAATTCCTTATGGGCATTATCTCTGGTTAAAACTTTGGAACCTTCAAAGGTAGTAATTCCTAGATCGAGTTGATGGGATGAGCATTTAGTTGTGCAATGACTTTCCTCTTGAATATCCTTCAATTCCTTGGTCTAGGGGTCAAAATTGGAGGCACAAGCTAGACTCGTGTCAAGACATTGAATAGATGTAAGAAAGCCCCTTGAATGAGATAAACCGCTATTCAAAATTCTCTAGGCCAGAATGGTTGGGCTGTCATGATTCATTCTAGTCCAAAAATTGTTTAAATCCATGTGTTTGATATCAATGTCCCCTATTTCAGTGATTGAGGTCTTAAGGAGGAAATGGGCTCGTATCGCCATAAATCTGGAACTTCATTTTGACAAATTGGATACTAGTTTGGGAACAAATTGGTTTTGGAAAATATTTTTGAAAGAATTTGAGGAAGGGCACCAAAATGAACGTAATTTCAAAAGTGGGTGAAACAAAGATAATACCACTCACCAGATAGATGAAAAGGAAGGTGACCTCCCAACATTCCTAGTGCAACTTGAATTTTTGAATTTAGCTTTAGGATGAGGGAGAAATGGGAAAAAATAAGTTTTGGTACGTTGGGGAAAAGGAATGGTAGAAAATGACAAAATAGGGGATAAAAGAGAGTGGGAGGAGTTTATAATGAAAATTTCAACTTCCTTCCCCACTACCCTCCTACTCAAACTATTTAAAAAATGAATTGTGTGAAATCATGTCCGATGGATCAAGTTTTATAAGATCCCACTCTCTAATTATTATTCTTTACATTTAAATCTGGGGTGAATTGGCATATCGGGAATATAGGGATGAGAGGAACACTTTCATAGGTGTGTTGAGTACCCCATGATAGCCTATTTGGCCAATGGTGGAGAGGGGTTAGGAGAAGTGGGGAGTCGATGAACCAAAGGCTGAGGGAATAGGGACGAGAGGTTCCATCGGCACTCAATATGTTGAATTTTCCAATGCGGTGGTGATGGTGGAGAAGAGGCGAATAGGGAGAAGCAAGGAATGGGAAAGGGGTTCCATCAAGGACCAATATGGCCGACGGGACCAATAGAGAAAGAAAACCGGTAAAATTGGAAATGCAGCAAATAAGGAGAACAAGAGAATATTTCCCTTTATTCCTCAAATACCTGATTCGTCTGACTAAGCCCCCAAAACACCAAAACAATTTCCAACTCCCAAATTCTTCTTCTTTATATTGAATAAACATGGGGCAGTGGTGGAAAATAAGTGTAAGAAATTACCTAGAGTCAAAAATTTAAAATTTTGGCATTTTCAAGTCTCATGACAACAGTTGGCTCTTTCTGGGGATTGACTTGGTTTGAACAAGGTACAAGCAAGGAAAATAAAATAACTTCAAAATCTCATGGTTCACAAGACTAGTGCCTTATCCATTGGGTAGAATACAGAAAGATACACAGAAGAGAACCAAAACAAGGTAAAGGTAACAAGCATGCACACAACCAAAAACAAATATTATGTACAAAAGACAGACACCCACTCAACTCTTGTATAATTTGAGATATTTCCTGCTATAAGGCAATGAGAGGGAAGTCCCATCCATATAGGCTAAGTAATATGAATTTTCACCAACAAAGTGTCGAATTTGAAAGGGACCAAGCCAAAGGGAGTAAAACTTATCGTGGCTTCCACGAGGCTCCCTTCTCTTGTCCCAAAGTAGAACTAGGTCTCCAAATTAGAAGTCACGAACTTAGTATTCTTGTCAAACAATTATTTATCCCTCTGTTGGTGAGTTGAATATTATCAACCACCTACATCATTTCTTCTTCTAACTTTTGCATGTACATGATTCACTTTACAAATGCATCTCGGAGCTAGCCATTTTCAATGGTCTTAGCTAAAGCAAGGCTAGGAGCTCAAGTGTAACTAGAAATTCAACATCCATCACATAAAAGTTGAAATAAATACATTCCAATAAATCTTTTTGTTATACGATCAGCCTAAAGGGAATCATATAACTTTTTATGCCAATTCCAATGTGATTCATCGAATAGCTTCCGATTATGGTCAAGATTTTTTTCTTAGTTGATTCTACCTATCCATTTCCTATGGATAATAATCTAAAGAATATGAAAAATAAATGTCATACCCATAGCAGAAATAAATGAACTTGTAAGATGGAAAATTTGGAGCATTTTCTCGTTATAATCTTATTGGGAACTCTGAAATGAACCAAGATATTTTCCTTGATGAAATCACAAAGACTTCAGAAGTTGTCCTTTTGACCAGAATGGCCTCCATCCACTTTGTGAAATAATTTGTTACATCAAAACATGAATGTGTCATACACTAGAGTTTGGATTGAGAGTTCTAATGAGATCTTAACCCCATTATAAGAAAGGTTCTTCAATCACAATATGCTTTAATGGAATATTTTCCAAATTAGGTCATCTAATAAAATTTTGACATGCTTCACATTTTGAAACCCTTAATTACATCTTTGAACAAACATAGCCAATGGTAACCCCCTCATATAATCTTATGAGCGAGTCATAGGAGAGTAGAAATTTCCACATTGCAAGCTTGATCATGGTAGGCTCTCAATAACCTCTTTTTCATTCCTTATCCACACACCTTAAGAAACGACCATCAATCCCTTTTCTAAAAAGAGATTTGTCCCAAAGAACATACCTTGTAGCTCAAATTTTAATTTATCTCTTTTATTTGGCATCAAGATGTGTGGGACATTCCCCATAAGTGAGGAAGTGAACAATATTAGAGTACCATTCATCTATAGAACTTGAAAAAAATTGGCATTTTAGCAAGTTCATCATTACTGAATCTTCACTTGAACCTTCTACTATATGTTAACATAGACCTCGTCCTCACACCAGTTTGGTAGGATTAATATCAAGATCATATTCCTAAACCTTATCAATCTAGTTACCCCTTTTGGAACAAAACTCTTGTTGTGTTAGTATAGACTTCACAACAAGATCTAGAACAAAAACAATATAATGAGAATTGAGAATGTAGAACTTGAATTGCTTTATAGCCTTGACTATAGTGAAGGCATGATTTTCAATTTGAGAATACTTCAACTCATGGGACTTAAAAACATAGCTCATAAAAGTAATTGGTGCTTCAATTCCTTCATAATTTTTTTGAATTAAAATGGCAGAGAGGGTATGCTTAGATGCATAACAATAAATTATGAAGTCTTTATCAAAATCAGGGAAGACAAGAACATGGGTTTTGGCAATTTCCTCTTTTATCTCATTAAATGCCTTATTTCCTTCAGAATTCCAATGAAAAGACTTCTTTTCCTTCATCATCTCAGCTATACTTTGATCCATTCAACAAAATTTAGGATAAATCTCCCAAGGAAATTAATCTTACTAAAGAAATAATGAACTCCTTTCTTATTACCATGGGAATAAATATCTTTTGAATTATCTGCACTCACTCAGGATTAATCTTGATTCCATCTCTGGAGATAATATGGCCAAGAAATCTTCCTTATATGACTCAAAAAAGTGAATTCTTAAAGTTAAGAGATATGCCATGATTCCTACATCTTTAAAGAACGAGCCTAAGGTGTTGAAAATGATATTCTCTGCTCTTAGAGAAGATTGTGAGATCATCTAGGTAAACAACAATGTACTTTTTTTAATATCCCCAATATCTAATCCATATCTCTTTGAAAAATGGCCCTGCATAGATGAGACTGAAAGGAATTCTCCTATAGGAAAAGGTACCCCATGGAGTTGTGAAGGCACTTTTGTGTTAATCTTGAACATCGACCTCAATTTGATTATAGCCTGAGAATCCATCAAACATTGATAACATTTTTGAACCAATTACGCTTACAAAATATTATTCATAATGGGAAGAGGGTAGTTACCTTTTAGAGAATCCTATTTAGATTGTGAAATCTACACAAATTCTTATTTCCCCATTTTTTTTGCACTAGAACAATATTAGAAACCCTAGTAGAATGGTGAATAGAAAATATAATTTTAGCACTCAATAACTTTTGAATCTCTTGGTAGATTATTCTTGTAATTTTGGGGTTATATTATCTTTCTTTTTTTATGCCTAAAGGGCTTAATACCAAGTTTTAAAGGAATATAATGTTGCATATCTCTTGGCTTGAAATTCTTCAAATCTTCATAAGAGTATGTAAGCACATCCATGTATTCTCAAACAATTTAACCAACTTTTCCTTTTCTTCAACAAAACAAAATTTCCCAACATTAACAAACTTTGGGTCTTCATCACTTCCCAAATTTACCTTTTCACACTTTGATGATTTATCCATACTCTGTGACATTCTGCTTTTGATAAAGTGGTCATGTTTATCAAAAAGATCTTCCAAATCCAAACTGACCAGACCCTTAGGTATTTTATTACCTTTCAACTTGATACATCCATCTTGATCATATTTAGATTCAATACCTTCCTCCATTGTTTATGAATGTGACTCTCTATAACCATCTTCTCTACCTTCAAAATACAGCTGATTGAAATTATCTTTTAATTCAAGAAAGGAAATGAGATGTTGATCATCATTGAATACTTGCCAATTATCTACATTGTCTAGAACACTAGGTCTAAAAATCATTTCAATTGTGAACTTATCATGAGTGAAGTCAGGATGAGGGATCAATAAGGAGCTAGATACTGCCAAGGCATATACTCTTGATTTGTTCTTTCTTGACATGAAATTAATTGAGAAGGCCTCAAAGATCTCAATTAAATCTCATAGCTTATTTCAATAATGTTTTAATCTTTCATTATTGACTTGAACAGACCCTAGAATTGTTTGAATATAAGTTCTACACCACCTTATGTGTGAACATTCTTAATCCCCATCTCCTTTTTGTTGTCATGCAAGGAGAAGAGTCTCATACTCAAGTAATATTATTAGTATTTGCAAGTTATAACTTGTATGAGAATGGGTGAATTTTTCTAGAAGGTGAGACAAGAACTACGCCTACTCCACTGAACCAACCAAAGAACAACTACCATCAAACTCTAGGACCTAAATATCATATGAATCATCTCAAATGACTTTAGGAATATTCAATTTGAACCATACATTATCATGTAATTTCCATGTCCAATGTTTTCATATAATATTTGTGTTTGTGGATCAGTTGTCTTAAATGATGAATTTTTCTTGTCTTTCAAGAAACAAGTTCTTCATTTATCCCTTCACTAGAATCAATGCATGGGACCAATCTATTTGAATTTCTCCTCCTACATCTTAGAAAAAATTCTTCTTAAAAGCATTTTGTAAGAGGGTGGTATATCAACAATCAAAATAGTAGCTTTAACTCTCTTCTCGAGGAAAACTACAAAAGCTACTTGAGCATCCTTTATTCATCCTACTAAATGCACCTCCTTGGTCTCCATGGAGTAACATGAGCCAAATTTTCAGGTAAGGCTAAGGCCTAGTGCATGAGCTACTTGTGCAGACATTACATTATCAGATGCACCAAAATCAATGACACAATTACTTAACCTATGCCCGGTTATCAACAAAGTTACATAGAAAGGTTAAATATTCTCATATGTGGAGGGAGTAAAGGCTAGAAAATTTTTTGGGGAAGGATCCTT
This sequence comes from Taxus wallichiana var. yunnanensis, assembly GCA_018340775.1. NCBI lineage: Eukaryota > Viridiplantae > Streptophyta > Pinopsida > Cupressales > Taxaceae > Taxus > Taxus wallichiana. Next base: position 890,726,296 of record CM031242.1, read on the forward strand.
AGGAGTGGGAAGGATTCCTTTGGAAGAGGAAACAACTTGAGTTAGCTTGGCATTGACAAACTTGGCAACTTGAGAAAAATATTTTGGGTGGGTTTGATAATATTCAGCTTCAGAAATCTGAACCTTGGTTTTCTTGATATGATTAATTATATCAAAAGACCCTGAATAAGAAGAAATTTCTTAGTTGGATACAATATGGGCTTTAGGTTTATCAAATTTGGGAATTGAAGTCTAGGAAACCTGGGACATTTTTGGAGTTTTAGGAGTACTTATCTTCTTTAGTAATAGAAGGAATAGGTAACCCTCTCTCTTTGCAACAACTAGAATGATCACAAGAGCCTCTTTAAATTTCTCCTTCTTGTCTAGCTAAACAATATCTTTCTTTTTGCTCAATTGTTCTCTAGTCACGACGACGTAAGATTCACTATTCATTTCTACCATTGCTTATTCATAATCATCTTCCTTATATTCATAAACAACATAGCCAATTTGGGAATCTTCAACATCTTTGTTAGTCTCCTCAAGTTCCTCCTCAACCTCTTCAGATTATTTTGTGGTAACTTCATCCTCCGCCTCCCGAACTTTCACAAGTTGCATTAAATGGGACCTTTCGCAAGGAGCTTCAATAGCTAGCTTAGGATAAATTGGTATATGAGTTCCTTGGTTGAAAATTATTCCTTGAGTATATTTATAGGGAGTATTTTGAGAAAGTTTCTTCTTTAGAGCAATCAAATCATAAGCTAATTTCTATAATAGTTGATCAAAATTAGTTATACATGAGGTGGAAGCTTTAGCTTTGGAAGGTTATTTCTTTAACTTACCAGACATGATTAAGTCATCTTCCACACTTATGGCTAGTTCTTGATCATCAGCCAAGTTTGGTAATCATGCTCTTCTTAATGTAAAACTCACCTCTTGAAGTTGAGCATTAATGAAGAAACATTTCAGATTCTTTGTAGTGGGTCGACAATAAATGGAATCTTGTGAACCAATCTATATAACTTTATAAATGCTCTCATTGGTTCATAGGGTTCCTTCTTCATCTAGGAAATTTGTGCTAGAAGGGCATGAACATCTTCCAATGGTTTAAACCTACGCTCAAACTTAGATTTCATTCTATCCCAATTGGTAATATTGTTGGCAAGAAGATGATAAAACCACTCTGTGGCATTATCTTACAAACTTTCAACAATCTAACAAAAATATTCTCATGAGGAACCCCAAGAACTCCACAGGAAACATAGAATGCCACCAAATGTTCGTCGGAATGAACCTTACCATCTCCTTTAAATTTTAGGAATTTCTTTTGGCATCCTTTAGGAAGATTGTGGAGAGGTTAAGCAAGGGCCAGGGGCCCAATATTTTTTCCCCAGGGAACTGGAGCAACCATTTTGGGAAAAAAATTGTAAGGGAAGGGTAATCCCAGTTAGAATTAAAGTTTGAGTTATACTTACTTTTAAAGATGAACCAGGCTTCCTTTGAGTTGGATGTGTACTTGCAAACCTCTTACCTTTACCTCTTCTTTCTAGAGATAGTTAAAAATAATATTGTTTTTAAATCTGGAAGGTAGGATCTTTGATGCCCCAGGATCTCAAGATTCTTGTATATCTTCGTTCAATCAGTTTAGTAAATCCTCTAGAAAAATTTATATTCAATTGTGGTGAATGATATTATGTGGGTATTATTTAAATAAAACAATATGTACCCCATGATGGGCGCAAAAAATTGTTAGTTGAAAAAAATTGTTGAAGACACTATCAATAGTTAAGGGAAAATGGAAGTCCCTCCTCTTTAATGGGGAGGTTCCCTTATTTAAACCCAAAATATGGAACTCTAAATGTTTCCAAATTTACAAGATAATAAGTTTCAATGAAGATGTTAGTATAAATTATTAATTTCATGATTCCCAATACAAAATAATGGTTTAAAGAATAATCGGAAGAATGAAGCATGCAGGATTCTTAAGAAAGAAAAAATTGGGACACAAAGTTGTTCTTCAAATTTATCAATCAAGGACTCACAGTTCCTTCTTGGTCATACAAGATCACCACACCTACACAGATGAAAATTGGAGAGAAAAAGATAACACAACTTTTGAATAAGAAGACTACATATCTTATTCTACTCATACATGCCAAAATAACTTGAGAACATACATGTTTGCATAATGGAATTTATCATAGTAAACAAGATTTAAATTGAATCATCGTTTAATAACTCATGATCTATACATAAGAAGATAAAGTTTTAGAATCCAAATAATGAAAATAGTACATGGAATGTAACAGAACAGGAAAATTAAATAGAAAACAAGAAAAAAAGGAGGGAATAGTTCTTCTTTTGTATTCAAAATCATTATCTCTTACATCCGAATACCTCAACATCTAACCGACTTTACAAAAAAATGAAGCCTTATATAGGCAAGGGGAGAGGAGTAACCACCCTAACTAACTAGTTGCTTTAATTAAGTGATAAAACACTTATTTAAATGAGTTATATTTAAGTGACTTTATATTACATATTTCCTTTTACATAATAAAGTCAATGAAAAATAAAACAACTAGTAGTATCAAGATCCTGAAGAAGAATGAAGAGAAGAAACAAAAGAGGCAAGAACTTTCAGCTTGAGAACATGTGTCCATAACTTTGAGACCACAACTAAAATCTTTGTCTTATATAGCACAATTATATTAGCTAAATTACTCATCTATAATCCCAAGGAATTCTCCATCTCAAAACTTGTGCCTCCATACTAAGACAGTCCTTGTGTAGCTTCTACAATCACATTATTAAGCTTTGAAAATTCTTTTATTTTGTCCTTGTTAACAAACTTAGTCTTGAATAAATTATCCTTGACAAGATTATTAAAATCTTGTTTAATACGATCAACGGGGTTCCGTTCAAATTAATTATCCTTAAAGAGGTTGCAACAAAGAGCTTACATGTTTGTAAAAATCTCATCTTTCAAGAATTCCCCCTTCCAGATCACATTTTGTAACTCAATTGAGGATTCCTCGAGAACCTTAATTCTCCACTCAACACTAAAAGACCAATTTCATGAAAAATTATTTTTAGATTCATCGAAAATATTCTTAGAAAGAAGGATTTTCTCATCTATAAGAGTCATAATGCAAAGGTCTTGGATGACACCTACAAAAAATTTCATTTATTTATTAATGTTATCTATCCCTGAATTGATCTTATTTTAAGCTAAAACGATGTTAGCATAAGTCTTATAGGCTTCAATAATGAACTCTAATCCTATAACTATAATTTTCTCCACCTAGGCCTCAAATTATTTGCGAGGGCTGCAGTTGCATATTTTTATATTTATGTTATGCCTTTAGATCAATATCATAGTGACAAAAGAGTTAGTGGGAGTGCGAGACAAAGGAGTTAGATCTAATGGAGTATTATCTGATGATAGAAAGGATTTTATGAAATTAGCCAATACTTGCACATGTTCCTCCAATTTCTCCTAAGTTTGTTTACCTTTCTCAACCCTTTCAATGACCTTGGAAACAATTTCCCTAAGGTTGTACACTTCACTTTTAGGGATTGATTCTTCTAGAGATATCTTGGTCAACTCAAAGTTAGATAGAGAAATGTCTTTTTCACTCTTGTCTTCTTTTGATTTAGCTATTTCTAAGAATTGTTATCTCATGTAATTAAAAACAAGGTGAGAAACCATCTTGGATTTCTTTGGAGTAGGAGGAGAAGTACCAAGAAAGAGCAACTATTGCATCAAATTTGGGGACTTCAATCTTGGATTGAGATTTTCTCTTCCTAATATAAACCATACGTTACACATAAGTAAATGAATCCCCGAATGATGTTCCCAAAGGAGGAAAGGTAAGAGAAATTTATGGAGTAAGAGATTGTGAAACTATGACTACTACAATAGTTGTTACAAGAGAAGGAGAAGCTCTTCTCACATCTAATTTAATCCTAGAGAAACTTATTTTTCCAAAGTTAGGGAAGCTACCTCTACTTACTCACCACCACTCTCTTCTTCTTCTTCTACATCTTGTTTCATTTCACTATCTAATTGTTCAGGTGTTATGTCTCCTCCCACATCCTTTGTTTCATCTTTATCATCATTTCCTTTCCTCGGTGACTCAATTTTATTTTCACCCTCTTTGGTTTTATCTTTCTTAGCATATACCTTAGTCCCAGAGTCTAGATGAGAGGGAGAAGGAATTTAGTGAGGAGGAGTGGATTTCTATGAAGAATTTTCCTCTTGCAAATAATCTCCCTAGTAAGAGGCATTAAATTCTTTTAGTTTTGTATTGAACCAATGCCTTGTTCTCAAAATAACAAGAGTGTTGAGGTCATCTGGATTATCCTTTTCCTTTTGGGACTAATCAATGGTAGGAAGAGGAGTGTGTTGAATGGAGGTAATGAATTTAGGAGAGAAAATATATGACCCATCATCAACCATTTATTTTGGTAATGTGTTCTAATTGATATCTTGAGTTTTTATAGGGTCAACTTGTCATAAGCTCTTCTCCTTACTTCATAGTCATCCTAACATTCTACCCAATAATCTTCAAATGATGGTAAGTGATGATAGGAGAGTCAGAGATTGTTACCAATAAAATTATTACTGTTCAAAGAAGTCCTCTTCTGATAAGGGTGTAAATTGAAAGGAGAGATGGTCCTTTCAACATTCTGGGCATCAAGGGCAGACCTACATGTGTAATTTCCCAAAGTTATGGGGAATTGTATGCTTGAGATCTTCTTATCTTTGCAAGTTATGTGAAGGGGGTCTAGTTTTCTCGCAAAGTTCAACCAGAATGATTTTGTCACTACAATAAATTGGAAGCTTGTAGGGAGATTCGTCAAACCCTATTGTCTGGATATAAGAAAACTTCTTAAATAAAATAAACAAGTTGTCATAAACCGAGATCGAGCTTGCTTAGCCTCCTGTGAAACCCTACTTGTTACATTTCCTTCCAGTAGCCTTACCAAGAACATTGTGAAGGCATCATTCACTCTCTCTGTGATGGATCTTACTATTCTTATAGGTTAATTGAGTGTAGAAATCATAGATAGCAAGATTATTTATACTCTCTTGACTTAATAGGCCAATCTATATCCTATATTCGGCTATGATATTCATCAAATATGAAGTCGTATAAAAATTTTGGTTTAATGCACTTGGGTGGGATTTTTGAGTCAAGTTTTCACATACGATATTTCCTTAATTTAATGGATGTGAGCCTTAACTAATCAAATTGATATAAATGTACATCTAATTCTATAACTCTTGAGTTAAAGGTAGGCCCATTACTCTTACTAGTAGTGTTATCATATTTGATATTTCCTCAACAAAATAAACTCGTGTAGAGAATCTTAAGCGATCTTGATGCTTCTTTCTTTTTAGCCTTTAGCCAAGATTTGAAATAATGGATTAGTACTTGTTAGGGGTGAGGTCAAATTCCTTCTAAGCATCGGCTCTAGTTAAAACTTTGGAAACTTCAAAGGTAGGCATTCCTAGATCTAGGTTGATGTGATGAGAATCTAGTTGTGTAATGATTGTCCCTTGAGGATCCTTCAATTCCTTGGTGCGGGGTTCAAACAAGAGGCACAAGTTAAGACTTTGTTAACACATTGAATAGATGTAGGAAAGCCCCTGCATGAGCTAAGCCACTATTCAAAATTATCGGGCCAAAATGGTTGGGTTGTCATGATTCATTATGTCTAAAAATCATTTAAACCCATGTGTTTTATATCATTGCCCCCTATTTCAAGGACTGAAGTCTCAAGGAGGAAATGGGCTTGTATCGGACACAGTGGAACTTCATTTTGACAAATTAGATATAGTTTGGGAACAAATGGGTTTTGTAAAATATTTTTGAAAGAATTTGAGGGGAAGGGCACAAAAATTAACACAACTTCAAAAGTGGGAGAAACAAAGATAATACCAATAATCAGATAGATGAAAAGGAAGGTGACCTCCCAACATTCCTAGTGTAACTTGAATTTTTAATTTGGCTTAAGGATGAGGGAGAAATGGGCAAAATAATGGTTTTGGAAATATGGGGAAAAGGTTGGGTAAAAACAACATAATAGGAGCACATATGTAAAAGTGAGGGAGAAAATAGAGTGGGAGGAGTTTATAATACAAACACTAACTACTTTCCCCACTACCCTCCTACTCAAACTCTTTAAAAAGGTGAATCGGGTGAAATCATGTCCAAGGGAACAAATTTTACAAACTCCCACTCTCCAATTGTTATTATTTTCATTCAATGCGGTGGAATCAATGTATCGGGAACAAAGGGATGAGAGGAACACTTTCATAGGTGGGTTGATTACACGCAATAGCTGATTTGACGATGGTGGAGAGGGGGTCGTGAGAAGCGGGAGTCGGTGAACAAAGGCCCGAGGGAACATGGATAGAGGTTCCATCAACACCATATGTCCGAGTTGGTGATGCGGAAGTGATGGAAGAGAAGTGACAAATGGGACATATGTTCCATTGGGGCCCGATATGGCCAATGGGAACAATAGAGCAAGAAAAGTGGTAAAAGAAGAAATTTTGGGAATAGGGGAACAAGAGAACGATTCCCTTTATTCCTCAAATACCTAATTCATTTGACTAAGCCCCCAAAAAAACAAAAATTTGTCTAACACCCAAATTTTTCTTATTTATATTGAATAAACATGGGGTAGAGGTGGCCAAGAAATGCAATAAAATACCCAAGACTCGAATTTTTTGAAATTTTGACATTTTTCAGGTCTCATGACAACAACCTTAGAGCATTGGTAAAAAAATTATCTAATGAAATTTTCTCTCTCAAGAGGAAACAAGCTCAAACACCTAGAAATTACCCAAGTTTTAACCAAGGGAAATATTCAAATCAAATGTTTAATCAATGTTATTAGTTGTAGAGAGCTCAATATCCAAATCAGAGATTGGCCAAAATAATAAAACAAATAGGTTCCAAGGTCATAATCCAAATTTACTTCTTCAAACAATTGTCACTACATAGCAAATTCTTATCGTAAAAATAAGTAAAATCCTTGTTCCAAAGGTGCAAAATAATGTGATACAAGAAGTTGAGTGGTGTTTTCCATGTATCCAACCACACAATCGAATACTTATGTAAATGGTGTACAATATTAGACCCTCATAGTGTGAAACTCCTTCAATAAAAAAGAACTGTTAATGGAAATGGAAAATGCCAATGTGGCAATGGTACAAGAAGTCACAATGAATATAATCTCATGTTCTGTAGTCTTGAAGAATTATGTGTGGTTAATCAAACAATGAGACAACTTGAATAGACCATATCTCCATGTCATAGATAATACAAGATCAAGTAGTGTTAATTAGGAATTATTGCTCCATCCCCTTCATCGCAAAGTTTGTCTCTCAAAGATAAACAATCTGTGAAATTCAACAAAAGCATACAAGTGGCTTCATTCAACGGTTCTGGCTCTATAAAGGAAATAAATCTACCTAGAGCACCACTTCCATCGATTGAGCATACAAGAACACAATCCTTTGCACCTTTGATGCATAAATCAATAAGTATTCTTTTGAAAATTGTTGAGAAAATGAAGAAGAAAAATCTAAACATGAAAATGTGGGATGCCTTATCTATCTCATCTCAAAGGGATATCCTATAAGAAACTTTAAAGCAACTACCACAATCTAAACTAGTTATTCGAAAGTGAAATTCCACAGTTAACTTTGCTAACCAAAGGATGAACAAGTAATTCAAGTCAAGAAGCCTCCACCCTTCTACATGTCTTTGATTGTGGGAAAACACCTAGTACATAATTGCATGATAGATTCAAGTGCTAGTACTTCTATAATTCCCAAGAAAATAATAGACATTTTAGGCATTAAGTACAACCCAACTTCTAGGGAGTCCTACAACTTGACGGCTCAACTGTCAAAATATTAGGAGTTATAAAAGATCTTGATTTGACTCTTCATGCTTGTCCTAGCTTAACCATCACTCAAGATATATTAGTCATTGACTTACCCCCTTTCTTTTCCATCTACTTATCAAGAGATTTCATAGCCAAAGTGGGTGGGTATTTGTCTTTGATTGGTCTCACATGCTCTTAAGGACCAGATATGGCACAATATTTACCATCAGAGCTAATCCAATTTCCTCTTACCATGTTGAATCTTATGACCTTACTCCCCTCAACTCTAACTACATGATTTAAGAAGAGGAAGAAAATGAATTAGTGTCAATACAACAGTCTACTCTTCCTTGTTCAATACCTGATCTTTTATTAGATGAATGGGCTAAGGAGCATTATGAATTTGATCCTTATGACACAACTTTAGAGAGTGGTTTAAATACTTATTGTATCCATGAAGAAGAATTCATAGCCCCTATGTCACATAAAGAATAATATGATGCTTCATATTTATGGAGGATGTTTTTTTATCATTCTAAAAGTAGAAATGGGGTTGGGGTAGTGTAGTTCTAGTTTTCCGGTGGACAAGAAATACTTCTTCACCCATAGGTTATAGTTTTCATGCTCCAACAATGTGGCAAAGTATGAAGCCTTGATTCATGGTTTTTTTAGTAGAGAAAAGACATGTTAAAACCTTGCAAGTGTTTGGAGACAACGATATGGTTATTCACCAAGTCGAGGTAAATGTGCTACTAAGAATAAGTTTTTAAAAGCTTACAAACATAGAGTGTGGGATATCATAGAAAATTTTGATGCCATCAACTTAAAATGGTTCTAATAAAATTGAATGCATAATAAAATCAAATGGTGGTTGTTAGATCATAATTTTATCCATCTGAGGACCTCGTACAAGGTAATAAGTAACATGTTAAGATGGAATTCAAGCCATTCATTCCAGATAATGAGATCAAGTGGCGGGTTTTTGATAGTGATGAGAAAATTATCCAGTTCATTGAATTACAAGAAATCTATGGTGATCAAATCATTTAATTAAGGACAAACAAATTACCTAAAGGACCAGTCACACTTGAAAATATCTTTAGCCCTAATGATGAGTTTAAGGGAGAAAAGAAGAGTATACTAACAAAGGAGGAAGACTACAAACCAATCACCGTCAATCAAGACAAATATTTGTTGCTTGGAAAGGTATGTGATGAGACTAAAAGGAAAGTTTTCATTTCTAAGTTCCAAAGATATAATGATGTTTTTTCATGAAGTTATGAAGATCTTAGATGATTTGATCCAAATATTGCCCAATATTATATAGATCTTGACCCCAATGTCAAATCAATTAGATGAAGCAAAGGCCTATTAATCCAAAAATATAGCCCCTCGTGAGAAAAGAATTATCCAAACTCATAGAAGCCAAAATCATATTCCCCATCAAGTATTCCTCTTGGGTGGCCAATTTGGTCCCTATTAGGAATAAAAATGGAGAAATCAAGTTATGTGTGGATTTTAGAGACTTAAATAGAGCTTCCCTCAAGGATCACTATCATTTTCCTATATGGAACAAATTTTGCAAACGGTGGCAGGAAATGAAAGGTTCTCTCTTTTGGATGGCTATTATCACTTCAACCAAATCAGAGTTAAGGAGGAGGATCAACATAAGAAAACCTTCATCGCCAAATGGGGAACATATGCTTATGAGAAAATGCCATTTGGTTTAACTAATGTTGGTGTTACCTTTCAAAGGGCCATGGATATTGCATTCAAGGGTTATATAAACAAATTTATCCTCATTTACTTAGATGATATCATAGTTTTCTCAAGAATGGGAGAAGATCATATGAAACATCTTGAGAAAGTGTTTGAAAGGTGTAGGGAGTTTGGAGTATCACTCAATCCAAAGAAACACATCTTTATAGTTCGTATGGAAAACTTATGGGTCATATGGTCTCAAAAGAAGGTATTGATATCAACCCAAAAAGGATCTCAACCATTCTCTCCCTTTCATTACCAAATCATAAGAATGTACTGTAATCTTTCCTTGGTAAGATTAAATTTTTAGGAATTTTGTTCCTAACTTTGTGGGACTGGTCAAGCCTATTACCTTAATGCTCAAGAAGGATGTGGATTTTAAATGGACTAAGGAAGGAAAGGAAATTTTTGTCAAGATCAAGGAGGAAATTTGTAAAGAACCCACTCTCATCAACCCATATTATTGAAAGGGATTCATTCTCTATACACGTGGAGATGAAGATAGTATTGTTGATATGTTAACCCAACAAAATGATGAAGGTTCGAATAACCAATGAATTTCTTGATCGGACATTAAAAGACTATGAGTTGAGATACAATTACTTGGGAAAACAAGTTTTTTCCATCATGATATCCCTCAATAAGTTTAAATATATGCTTGAAATCAACCACATCAAGATATTGGTCTCCCATCCTAGTGTGAGAGACTTCATTATGGGAGCTGAGATCAGTGAAAAGAGAACTAGATGGGTAATAAAAATATGGAATATGATGTAACTATAAACAACACCAAGTTGTAGTGGCAGAGGATTGTGTGAGAAGTTGGCTTTTGATGCTAAAAATGATCAAGAAACCTCATATCTCTTAGAGGAGGAGTAAAAACAATCTACAATAGGTCCTCCCTTGACAACAATATCAAATTATGGAAATTTTTAAGAATCTTAACTCTCTGGATAACATGGTTGGGAAATGAAAAAGGAAGGCATGATTATACCATGTTTGTGCTTAAGGCTATTTACAATTTTTAGAGCAGCATGTCAAAAGTGTATGTGTACTTAGCGACATTCTTGCTGCCATTTGGGAGCAAACCAAGTAAGAACTTGACTCTCTCACAGTTGGATAAGAAGGATCCCACCCATGTCACTACCTTGGCACTCTTCACCTCTCTATAGAAGGTAAGGACAAATATTGACAAAGCAGACAAGTGAAGAGAACGATTCTTACTACAAGTTTTTTGTTTTGATGTTGTTAGGAGGCTATTTTCATGCTTTTAGTGGTAGTTTTGTTATTGTTTTGATCTTTTGGTATATTTCCTCAGCTAACTATAGTTGGACATACATGTTTTTTCTGGATGTTGATCCAAACTTGATGTTTTTATTGCTTTATCTGGCTATGGAGCCTTTTTTGTAAAAGGGTATAGTCCCTTCAAAACTATGGACTTTCTTTTTTGCTTTATCTATCTTTCAAGCACATTTTGTAACAGGGTATAGTCCCTTCAAAACTATTTACCCCTAATAAAAAAATATTTATATCTGTTGGTGAATACCCTTATGGTTTGAGAAAAGATAAGAGGTGACATTTGAGGTTGTAATATATTCTTTACATGCATTGATTGATGAAGTTCTATTTAGAAATAATTTGGATGGATTGTTACTAAGGTGCATTGAAGGAGAACAAGTGAACAAGGTTATGGCGGAATTCCAATATAGTTTCTCTAGCGATCATTTCTCCCCAAGAGCTAAAATAATCAAAATCTCAAAATTAGGATATTTTTGGCCTAAGTTATTTGCAGATTTATATTAATGGGTCCAGAGATGTAAATAATGTGCTCTTTTCGGTGGAAAAAATAATATGGTGGCCCTCCCACTTCATCTAATCCAGTGGATCAACCCTTCTCTCAATAGGGACTTGATTTTATTGGAATGATCAGTCTAGTATCAAGCATGGGCCACATATGGGTTTTGACAGTGATTGATTACTTTATCAGATGGATAGATGTTGTGGCACTTAAGGAAGTAACTGAATCAACCATCCTTGATTTCTTGGAGGATATTGTAACAAGGTTTAGGGTTCCCTGAACTATCATTTCTGATAATTCTTTAAGGCCTTCTTGTGTTAAAAAAAATTTGACTGGGCCCTCGAGCATGGTATCTACCTAAAGAATTCTTCCAATTATTGCCCACAAGGTAATAGCCTAGTTGAATCTAGCAATAAAAATCTTATCATAATAATGAAAAGGACAATGGAGATAAATATGAGGCAATGGCATAAAATGATTAAGAATGCTCTTTGGGTTGATAAAATTACACCCAAAAAGAGAAACAAGCAATTCTCCTTTCATACTTGTATATGGTAAAGAGGTCATGCTCATTTTATCTCTTGAATTAACTTCATTAGAGATAGCACATCAGCTGAAATTGGAAGGTCAAGATGAAAAAATAGTTATAATGGAAGAGTTAGTCCATCTTAAGGAGTTGAGGCAATCCACCATGATCAAATTGGAAGAACACAAAAATTTAATCAAATAATTGTTTGATAGGAAGGCCAAAGTGAAAAATTTCAAAATAAGGGACTCGGTTCGAAATGGGATGCAAATAGAGCTAAACAGGGTGACACTCCAAGTTTGATGCACTTTGGAGTGGGCCATATGTTATCACAACCTATAAGTAGGCTAACTCATTTGAGTTGTCAAAGCTTGATGGGGAGGCACTTCAAATCCAATCAATGGGATTTATCTTAAACCTTCTCATTAATTTTGTTTGTTGCATCTTGTAAATAGTTGTTTATTTTGTTTCTTTTTCCTTGTTGTTGTTGGAGGGTTCCTCCTGTTGCTTTGTGGTGATCATTGATTAATTTTCTTTTTCCTCATTCCTTATGGTGATATATTTTTAATAAGTGCTATGTTGCGCAAGTGTTGGTTCCATTTGTAATTCCACAAATTAGAAAGGTTGTAGAATAAAGGTTGAATGCCTCACTAGGATTTTAAAACCACGAGAATGAAGAAATCAAAGTTCCATGGAGAAAAGATCAAATTGTGGCCCAATTTTAAGGCCAATTCTCTAAGTCATATGTTGACTTCGTACCTAATGGATATGTCAAGCTATTGATCAATTTATCTAGTAGGTAGATGCTCCCAGAAAGTCACCAAATTGTTGTCCAAAATAATACCCATGTTATTTGGACAACTTCAATCAAGTTATAGACTTATGTGGCTTCATAAATGAGATCTGCAGAATAAAGAAACTTAGTATTCCATGAAGGGTACATTATAGTGTACCACGGAGTTTGTAAAGTCTTTTGCAACAAAGAAATATGACTGTGAGGACATATGTCGTGGAAAAAGGAAAAGGGTCATGTGACACCACAAAATGGAGAAAGTGAAGTGTGGGAACGATGGAGAAATTCACGAGAGAATAAATTTGTGTAGGTTGAAAATTTTTAGCATGAGGTAAATTTTGACATTTTGCAAAACGAAGAGTTCACAATACAAAGAACATGTCACAAAAGGTAAAGACTCTAGGGAATGCATTATACTCCATGAAATGAAGAACAATGAGACATCTCTCTCTCTCTCTCTGAATACTTAGCTTATGATTAGATAGTTGCAGTTTAGTGTTTGTTAGTTAGTCATAGTGAGATAGGATAGAAGAAACTAACCTTATATGGAGGTTGACCCCAAAAGGTGCCATTGTCCCACACTTTGGAGGTATTTCCATGTTTCACCGATATGATGAGCTCGGCCTCGGCTAAGGGTGTAATAATTAGGTGACAACAATAACCTTATTGTAGTGCCCACCTTTTTCAGTACTCTCATTTTTGGTTGCGTGTGACTCATTGTATCTATACTATTGTGATGACAGGGACATTATTACTTGTTTTGTTATTTTGATGGGACATTATCACATGACATTGTTTCTTAATAGGTATTTTATTGCTTTGGTACATTGTTATGATATGACACTATTCATGATATCATATTGATAGCATTAGGATGCTAACACTTGATCACAGGTTGACTATGAGGCACACGATGCCACTGTTCATTTGCAGATATTATGTTGTGATGATGATATCATGAGCTATTATTGACATGTTTTGGTATTGATATTTGATCCATATTTGATGTATGATGATGACTATATTGTTTCATTCGGTGGATGATTCGTGTTGTTGATATACTTCTAGCTTAGCATGGCTTGTATGGATGTTGATTTCGATGCATATTATCATATCATATTTTGTTATCATATTGGGTAAATATGAGGTTTTCATTGAGTTATGCAGGTGACATTAAATAAATCATGAGGAAACCATGGGACTCGGTGAACACACGTCGCTTAGGATAAAAGACCTAAAGGCCAAACCTCTTCTTATTCTTATTGGTTACGACAACCCCTTTCTCTTGTTATGGTTTGTCATGATTGGTAGCTTGGACTTTATGTTGTGAACCTTATCTATCCACCATCATGGCAATGAAACTTGCATGTTGATTACATATTTGCTAAAGTGTTATGTTTCCTTGGTTTATTGTTAACTAGTGGTTAATGTTATCCTTGTTTCATGTGGTACTAACATCTTATTTTTGTTATGGGATGATGTGTAGAGGTTAGGTGGATTAGGCCACCTAATCATGGATTAGGTGATCTAATCACCCCTCCTAAATGCCACATTTTTCCCAAACTCGGATTTGGGGAAAATGTGCCATTTAGGAAGGGTAAATGGCAAGCAAGGGACCTCATTTTCATGGAAAAGAGGCCCTAACCCCCATCCCTATGGGTGGGTGGGATATTTTCAATGTAATTGAGGCCCATTGGATCATTTTTCCTCCCCACACACTTCATAATTTATGGGCTCTTTGATTTTGGGGATTGTATGAGATTTGGGAAATTCCCTCATCATTGCTTGGGCTATTTTTGAATTTTTCCTTTATCCCTTTTTGGTGGAATTTTGTGGATTCTCCATTGGTTGGGGTTTTGTGGAAGGTGAAATTTTTCACCTTCCCATTGATTTCCTTGTTTTGATACTTCTCCTTTTTAAACCCTCACTTCCATGGAGATGGGGTTATTTTACTTTGGAAATTTTGGAAGGAGCTTGGAAGCTTAGTAGAAGATTGGGCTATTTGGAAGGCATATTTTGAATGTAGATTTGGTTGTATAAGGTATGCCTTTATATTTGTATGTATTTTAATCCTTTTAACCTTACATGTGTGTGTGAGATCAAATTATGGAAATGTACATTTTGTGTTGCTCTTTTTTATCCACCCACCCTTAAGGGGTGGGTTTTGGAGCTTGTATGGGAAGAGGGAGGAATTTTCCTCCACTCTATTTGGGAACCCTCCTATATTTGGTTTGTAGGTAGGGATGGATTTCCATTTGGGTTGGAAATTCATCCCTACCCTCAAGAAGGAAACACTTATGTTTGAAAATCCTTCTTGGGGGAGTTTGGAGGGATAAGGGGAGTTTGGAGTGATAAGGAGATGGTGAACATATAAAGAGATAAGGGGGGTTTTATCTCTATTTTCTATGGTTTATGAAACATGAAATTATGGATTCACATCCCCTCTTCCCAAATCTAGAAGCATGAATTTCTTAGCAAGTTGTTCTTGTTTGATTTATGTTTTTGAATGAGCTTCAAATGGAGCCAAATTATGTTGTGTGTAGTCAAATCTTTCCCTATGTGCCAAGTGAAATGTGTTGTATTTTTTCCGTGGGCTTGGGAGGGAGGCTAACATGCCACCTTGGACCCCTTGGTGGCATGTGATGATGCCAATTGGTTGGGTGGAAAACCAAGCCTCTTTCTTGTGTTTTTGAGAACTTTTGGATTGTTATTTGGGAGAAAATTGAAGTGTCCTACATGTTTAAGAGTTGCAGATTTTGAAGCTCAAAATCATTGTGTTTTGAGCCAAAATTTTGGCATGTTTTCTCCTCTTGAGAGGAGGGCTTGCATACTTGCATTTTATTACATTCTTGTAAGCATGATATGGACACATTATTCTGATTTAAAATTGATTATGTCATGTAAATTGAAGAGTTGAAAACATGGTTGAAATTTTTGTATACTTGTAAAGTTTACTACAATGGCAAGTCATAAAATATTTGTTTTAAATTTTGTATTATGTGTTCTTCTTTTCGAATGAGGGATCAAACAAGGAAATGAAGAAGTGTTTGAATGTATGAAATGGAATTACTCTTCTTTTGTTTGGAACTGGAAACTATAGTTTTGATAAATGTTGCCTTGTATGTGTGAAAAAGGTTGTTGGTTTGGGATGTTTAATAACTCCTTCATGCTCAAAATATTTCCTCTTTCTTTGCATTTTAATTTTACACTTTTGTTAAAAAACAATCTAGTTTTTAGATCAATAAATTGTACTTGCTTACAAATTGGAATTAACTCCTCCTTGTACCTATTCACATGTTGTAGTTATATTCACATGGTGTATTCACAAATATATTTGTTTTAAAACAATTCCCCTCTTCAAAATAAATAAACCGAACTTATTATAAGCCGGGACTTTACAAAAGTAGAAATGCAAATGTGCTTGAAAATGAATAAGTAGAAGACTTATTCAGGTATTTCCATAATGTGAATGTAAATATATTTACTAACTTATAAAAAAAGTTTCTCTCTATGTGTTGTACCTATGAAACCATATTATCTCGGATGTTCATATATATATATATATATATATATATATATATATATATATATATAATTTAGATATTTGTTTTTAAAATAAGTAGATTATTCTACATATATTGAAAAAGAGAGATTAAACTTGTTAAGGCGAATGGCTAAAATAAGGATGAAAGTTTTATTAACATAATTTTTTTTTGGGAGGAGGGGGAGGTGGGACGGTGTCCCACCCACCCCCATGCCCTTTGTCCATTTCAATGGAGGGTTGTGGTCCATGCCACCCTCCCCACCATTACAATCTACTACGGCCTTGAGTCATATTCTCCCTTGTGCAGACCTTACAACCTTAAGTTTTGCAAATCACCCCCTAGGGGCTTCCAATAATGTGGCTCGCCTATATCTACATTTAATAAATGTGTGTGTGTGTGTGTTTGTGTGTGTATAGTTTGATAAATATCCATCTCTCTACAAATAAAAAAAAAGTATATAGATCCTTATGTCCTGCCATGGATGGAATGAGAAGAAGCATGGCCTTGATACTCTATGTATGAGCTCTCCACAATCCTCCATAGCCGCAAATTAAAAAAACTAAATGGAGAGAACCAAATGAGGAAGGATAAAAAAATAAATTAAAAGCTTAAGTTTTGATTAATATATCATCATATTTTAGGGTTTTAGGGCATTCTAATCCTACATTGGAGATTAAACCAAATCCAAGGGTTGTGAGTGAGTGTGCAAAACTTAGGTGTTATGGGAATTTAATTTATTATTATTATGTTTTATAAAGTTTTATTAATTAAGTGAATTTAGTCATTTCGGGTAAGTTTAGCGTCACGGGTTATTTAAATTTAAATAGTTTAAATTTATATAATTAATTGTTAGGATTGTGGAGTTGAATTACTTCACAGATAGCATGATTTACACCTTGCTGGAATACACAGTAACCAACATCGGTCAACAAAGGAGCCGACATCGATCAACAAAGGTTTGTCATCGATCAGAGAACCGGTATTGGTTACATGTGTGTGAAAGTTTATATTTAACTCTCCGGAATTAGATATAACTTTAGTTATAAAGTGAATCTAAAGATTATAAATGCATATCTAAGTTGCCCTAAGTTTGTATATGCCCGTATAAGCTAGGAAACGAGGGTTAAAGGATATAATTGAGTAATCCTTGGTTGAGAGGATGAAGAAGTAGAATAAGAAGAAAAATATGGCTCCATAGAGACAGAGCTTCCATGGAGAGAAGTTGGACAGAATGAAATAGCAGGGACATCTAATGGTGAGAAGAGGGTATTGTCTTCTACTATATTTCCTTTGTATTGTTATTGTCTCATTGTAATGGCTTGCATACTATGCAAAGCACATAGAGTTTCTTCTTGTAGATCCACATGTTGTTGTGAGATCTTGTATTAGATTCTTCTTGTAGATCCACATGTTGTGAGATCTTGTATTGTTAGATCCACAAGTTATTGTGAGATCTTGTATTCATAGATCCATGAGATCGTGTCATATTGTTGATACATGTAGATCTAGATATTATAGAGGAGGTTGTCTTCATGTTTACAAGTTGATGCAGTGATGGAGAGATAGACTTACTTCTTGGTGCACAGTTATAGTTGCACATATGGTAGACCCATGTGAGAGGTCTTGTTGCAGATCCACATAGAGCTTGGTTGCATTTCAGAGATGCAGTAGTTCCTGGTTATGTGAGATCTACTGGTGGTTTGGAGGCACGGTTGTAGTGCACTCATGGAGATCTGTTTAGAGATCTAGAGGAGGAGATACTCTTGGAGAGATGCATTGTACTCTTGTGGGAAGAGTTGGTTTGTACTCTTGGGAAGAGTTGGTTTGTACTCTTGTTCATTATTATATATATGAGATCTCTATCTTTGGTGGACGTAGCCCATATTGGGTGAACCACGGTACATGTTGTGTTATGTGTGTGTACATTGTTTTGATTTGGATTTATCTTGTTTACACTTTCACTATTGTAGATTTTGGGGAATTGATTCCATTTCCACATTCCATATTCCCAACATTAACCTCAACTATGTTGTGGAATTCCCTTAGCGAAATAATTAAAATAGTTAAATTAATTAAAAAAATTAACCCAGCGTTTTCATTCTCGAGGGCATGGGCCCATTTTGGAGGAAAAATGGGACCCATGACCACCATGGTGTTAAATTGACTTTCCACAAACATTTTTTCTCTCACCTCACCATCCTTCCCGCATGATATGTTATATCGCAAGTGGAGTGTTTTTGTACCGTCGTTACGATAATAATCGTCGACGCAATTAAAAATAATCATAAAGCGTATAATTGACAAAAGCAACATTAGAGTGACTTCTAGTCCCTCTTCTCATTATCACAATGTTTTAGTAACGATGCGTAGATCATTATAATCCTCCAAGTTATTCACGATTGTGGGTTAGATCCGCTTCTTCAAACTTTGTGACTTAGTCACGTTATCCTCATAATGAGTAATCTTTTTAACTATCGTAGACTTATTTACCCCTTTTAACAAAATATTATTACCACTTTATTACCCTTCCCATCTTCTATCGAAATATTTGGTCATCTTTTCACATGTCTTGGAACTTGCGTTGAATGTGGCACGACATCGTGTATCGAGCTCGGTTTCAACACCGGACGCTCTAGGGATTAGTTAATTAAATTTTGGGTAGTTAAATTTAAAAACCACTTTGTTTTAATCGTTTCCACAAAATTCTAATGTACCATTTTGCTCTCGTGTAGGATGATGGGGTGTAGTATCGAGATAAGGTGAAACAGTTGACGTGAGGTCATAGGTGGCCACCACCAAAGGCACATAATACTTATTTTTGCCCACAAGTCTTAGACGCACTACATCAGATGATCGGGTCCTTCAGGATCGACTTCTTGCATGCCCTAGAGCTAGTGGCGAGAGGATATTTAACATGACAAGGAGGTACACCTAGATGAGGACTTGCGCTCTAATACTCACATTCAAGTTTCTTCATAGTGACAAAGATCATGTAACATTTCAGTTGAACTTACGACGTGGCAAGAGAGGTATCACAACCCTTCAAAGTGTATATGCAAAGAGTGGTTGAGACACGCCCTCATGGGTAGGTAGCAGGCAATGCAATTTGTGATATCCTTCGACTAAACCCACCTACATATGGAGGCACAATAGATGAATTTGGGGTTGAGTCATGGTTCCTAATCTTAGATAGTTTCTTTGGCGTGCATCATTATGAGATAAATGTCAAATCCCACCTAGCTATATACCTCCTCTATGACGCAATAGGTGTCTCAGTGGAGGAATGAGGAGTGGAAGCTCCATTTGACTCGTGAGATCATCACTTATGGGCTATTTGAGGAGCATTTCTGTGGCTCAATACATGTCATAACACTTCATTCAAAAGAGGATCGATGAGTTTCATGATCTTTGTGGGTTCTAGTTCGGTGGCTCAAGATGAGTGCACATTTTTGACCTTCTTCGATGTCAACTATCTCCGGGATGAGAAGTTGAAGGTGAATAGGTTCATCAATGGACTGAATGTAGACTTAGTAGGAGCATTGATAATTTTATCTCCCTCAACCTTGGAGAAGGTAGTGGAGAAAGCCTATCTCACAAAGGAGAACAAGTTCGGGAAACATGAGTCTTGGGATAGGAACCAGGGTATATTACAGGAGTGAGTTCACTCATTTCAAGATCAAAGGTCGCATGGTTTCGCCCCACCCCCAAGAGGATGGTTTAGACTGTTTTAGTCAAATTCTCGACCGCCTTCACACTCACATCATCCCTCTCAAAGAACAATCTCCTCAATAACAGAGGACTAGGTTGACCCGGGATAGTCAGAGGGGTAGGGGCCATAATGGCCATATTTTGGGTAGAGACAAGAGGTCAGGGAGCTAGCAGCCTAATCAGGATCATTCATAGCATTCATCTAGAGTGGTACCTATAGGGTTAGTAGATCAGAGCACATTAGGGTCTCAGTCACACATGGATGCACCAAGTTGTTTCATTTATGGGGCCCTTGACCATTATGCTCGATTGTGTCCTCAGAGACAAGATTTTGCCGAGAAGTAAAAGACACCAACTTCCAAGTAGATAGTTGGTAATGTAGGATGTGCTCATCATGTCTACACCGCGGTGGAGAACCATCAAATTGAACATCATGCCACGATCATAGAGATGACATGTATGATTAGGGGTACACCTATTATTGTACTATTTGATTTAAGAGCTTCTGACTCCTTTATATCACCCTCTTTAGTGGATAGGTGTGGATTGGTGGCTTCTAGGTAGGCAAATAGGTGACAGGTAGAGTTGGCCATTGGGGCCAAGCTTGTCGTAGACTCATATGTGGAGATTTTTGTATTGGACCTAGGTGTATTCTCCACTACCTTAGACCTCTGAGTTTTTCCATTGGGATCTTATGAGGTCATTCTTGGTATGGATTGGCTTGATTCTCATCAAGCCAAAGTAGACTATAGACACAATTTTATTAAGTGTGTGGATGACATAGGTAGTTTTGTTGTTATATCTGGGGTTTAGCGACTCACCTCCCTACGTATGATTTTCATTATGTAACTAAATCAGAGCATGTGTAAGGGGTGTCAGATGTTTTCTATCACGATCAGTGATAGATCAGAGGAGATTCAGTAAGTTCTCCTTTGGATGAGCACCTTATTTTGAGAGAGTTTGTAGATGTTTTCCCTAGTGAGCTCCGGGTATGCCACCACGGTGAGAGGTGGAATTTTCAATTGATCTTATTTTGGGTTTTGCATTCGTGTCATGTGCTTCATACAAGAAGACCACACCTGAGCTCTATGAGCTCAAGATTCAATTAGAGGAGCTTTTAGAGAAGGACCTTGTCTGACCTAGTGTCTCCTTGGGGTGCACTAGTGATTTTTGTGAAGAAGAAGGATGGGTCCCTTCATTTATGTGTCAACTTCCAACAGCTAAATAAGGTAACAATGAAGAACCATTATCCTTTACCTTGTATAGATTATTTGTTTGATCAGATGATGGGAGACAGAGTGTTCTCCAAGATAGATCTGAAGTTAGGATACCATCGCCTATGTATCATAGAGGCAAACATCTCGTAACACATCTTTCCAAACTCGGTATTGGCATTACGAGTTCATAGTGGCTCCTTTTGGTTTGACCAATGCACCTGTAGTTTTCATGAGCCTCGTGAATGTAGTTTTTAGGACCTTTTTGGATATATTTTTCATTGTCTTTCGGACAACATCTTGATATATTATTGCTCGATTGAGGATCATCGGGAACTCTTGAGGCGGGTATTATAGGTTATGAGAAAGCATCAGTTGTTTGGGAATTTGGAGAAGTGTTCCTTCTTCCAGATCAAGATTCGGTACTTGAGGCACATTATCATATGCGAGGGTATCTGTGTAGATCCCTCAAAGATCCGTGGATGGAAAGGATATGTATGAAGCCTCGCATGCAAAGGACACAAACTAGGAAGACAACCACACATAGATGAGACAAATATCTGATTGGGTGTGAAATGACGTGGATATAACAGATACAAGATGTTTCTCAAAATACACCAAAGCAAATCTCTAGTCATACGTTGAATACAACACATTTAGATAGCAATACGTTGATCCATGACTACATTGTGAATGGAAGCTAAGACAAAAGTTTGAACTAGATAAAATATACTATATCAGTGTCATACGCGGCACAGAAGAAGATAAATGCATGGATTGTGGCCAAAGAATCAATATAGGGAAAGAAATGAGCTCGGTTTGGGGCTTTCAACCATGATTAAGATCTATGCATATATATGAATCAACCTATCACAAAACAACAAGCTCCACGAGGTTTCGAATGCCATTCTTCACAAAAATACCACCACTCATATACCATTTCTATCATGCATATGTCATTCCTCTAATTTTTCAAGTTGTGAGAATGAACGTCTCATATAGAGAAATATTCCATCTAGAGGGCAAGAATTAATCAGATTGCCCCATTCAATTCTCAGACATCCATACCCACTCGATACCAAATCTTGAATTTGGCAGAGCTTTGATAATACAAAATAAACACAATAACAACTTGATTATTTCAAACATGATATTACAAATATATAGGTGAGGTTGTTCATGAAATTTAGGAAATAACTCACAACAATAAACTATATATGTAGGTTGTTTAAACAACCTACGTAACAATAATATAAGAGAACTAACAATATATTAACCCACATATAAATATATAATGTGAGCGCTATCCAAGGTATTCCTAATAAAGTGCACTTTAATTGACAATGGATCTGAACTCAACTTATGTCCCATGTCATTCATTGAAAAGCTAGGTCTTTCCACTCATGATGTTAATCCATCTTTTCTTTCACTATGTGCATATGATGGTTATGTTCACCCATGCGTTGGTCACATTACCTTACCTATCACAATAGGGCCAAAAACCCTTAACACTATGTTCTTTGTCATTGACTTTTCAGTCTATTATAATTATTTATTTGGTAGGCCATGGCTTCATGCCATGCAAGTTGTTGCTTCCACAATGCATCATTGTGTCAAATTCATACATGAAGGTATCGAATATACTATCTTTCGTGACCGTGACTCATTCTAATATTGTGATCGAGATCCTAATATTACTCTTCCTACTCCATGCACTGATATTACAGGTGATCCTCAACCCATGGACAAACCACCTCATTTGTCACCACTTGAAGGTGTTATTTGCGTGTTAGATGTTGTTTCTTTTATGCCATCACCTCCACTTGCTACTACTACTGCCATGATTCTTTATCGGGGCCTGTTTAATCTTCGAGACGTCACTTTATCCCCTACACCTTCACATGCACCACCTCCATTAGCACGCCCACCATTTACATGCACATTTTTCATGAATGATTCATATTGGGAGCATATTCCATTTGATCCTACTTGCGATGTCACTATATGTTCACATGATGGTCTAGCTCAACTCAGTTTCACTTTTAAGGACCTTTATCCTCCTACTCACCATCCTCATCTATATTATGGCTTCATCACTATTATTGTTGCTTATGGTTTACGTGTCTTCCATCTTACAATCTATCTATCGTGCACTCCTTGCTCTTCTCCACTCACATTAGGGTAGTCTTGGCTTACTTATATAGGGGTACATTGGACCATGATCATATTGATATCTCATTCCCTATGCCCTTTGGTCATATATTCATTTGCAACAACTCTTTCCTTGGTTATACACAAAATCTCACTCATTAGTATACATACGGTTGTCCAATTCCTCCATTCACTAATGAGGAATATGCTATGGGCATGTATCATTTACGCCTCAATGGCTCATTGCATGACCAACCCGACACTATTGCTTACAAGGTCTCTGCGAAGCTGCCCCATTTCACTTTGATCATGACAAAAATGACCTCCTAGATGATATTACACAATTGTGCTTTTCATCATACAAGTACTTAGGGGGCATAGCACTCACACAACCCTCCCCCACCCTTACATCAACACATGTTTCATACTCAATCTTCTAGCATACATATATTCATCCACATGTTAGCATCAACAATTGCTTGATGACACACTCTTGTGCTTCAATTCACACTTGACTATTAAGGGCTTCCTACACACATGAACCTCACACAATACACAATAGGCATTACACATCTCACACTACATCTTACCACCACTACACATACTACGCATTTTACACATCTACTTGTATGTGTTGCACTCACTACCCGATGATGCACTCTAGTCTCACGTATCATATTGAATTGTTGAGGGTATACATCACCAATGGACCTCATCACACTCACACATTCATCATTTAATCATATCCCTCATGCGACATTCCTAGTTTAGTGATATACGTCATAGGATACATAGTCACTTCTGCTTGCATCACTTAGTGGTATACGCTTTAGGCTACATCACCACTCCTTTTGCTCATCTTATAGTGATATACGTCATAGGCTACATCATCACTTACTCTAGCATCATCATCATTGATTCTGATCATCTTTTAGTGATATACGCTTTAGGATAAATCATCACTCCTTCGATCATCTTATTGTGATATATGCTTAGGCTACAACATCATGCACATCTCATCTCTATGTTGCATGTCATCACTACACATTCACCACAACGCGCTACACATAACACATAGTTTGACCATTTCCTAATGACGCACTCTCATTTATGGTTCATTCTTGACTACTGAGGGGGCATAAACAAATGAACCTCACTGCATATAATTCCATTCACTCGGGGGCACACGGATCCTATCATCCATCTTGCATTCCATTACATCCATCCACAACATGTTGCATATCTTGGTCGCATTTACTTTTCTTACATTTGCTTGTATATGTTCGTCTTAATACACATGCGAGAAAGATTTCTTTTATGCCATTATATTTATCATACACACATGTGTGTTCACTTAATTTTCTAGTTGTGATCACATATTATACAGTCCACTACACGCAACATGGATGCTTGGCGCAATACCAGTCCTATAGCGGCTCCTTGGGGCATCCACTTTCATACACTATAGGTGTTATTGTTTCATTTGTACTTAGCACTCTACTTTATCGATTATACACACTTTGACATACTTGTTATCTTTCTAACATGCTAACGGGTGTTTCATGTGCAACATTTGTTTACAGGATTACTTGCTACCATGGCTATCTGTTTGTTTGTCCTTGTTTGTCTTTGTTTGTCACCGTATGCTAGCTTTGCCCTTTGTTTTGTGTGTGCACTTGCTTGTTTATAGCCTCGCCACTATGGCCTTGAGTGTCTTGCAACATCGTGAGTTGTGTCCCATGTTTGCAACCCACTTTTTGCGACCTACATTGTCTTCTTGGGTGTTTGCATTATCATTTTGTGTCTTAGATTATACATTGTGTGCGTAGATTATACTTGTTCTCTACATGCACGCTTGTTCGTAGTAACACTTGTTTTCCTAGCCACTTGTTTTCATGTGCTTTGTTTTCTACCAAGCACATTCCCTTTCCCCTACAGGGCACAATTTCTGCGATTGGTCCTCTTTTGGGCCACATTCTCTTGTCTGCAACGTTATATGTGCCCCCAAAGAGGGGGGCATTATTTGGGTTTACACACGCACCAATACTGATTCGGTTTTTAATTTTCATCCATGACATAGTGGGTTATACAACGAGTGGGTTCATATCAGTCCATAGAACTCCATGCACAACAAATTTTATAGGGTAGATTGTCCTTAGCATTATGGGGGAACGATTACAAGTTAGAGGATAAATCAAAATTTCTTCTCTACACTACTTTAGCTTGATGGTGTCGATCACCTAAAAACCGAGATAGTATAGAGATCTATTCACTCTGGGAGCGAAAGCATAAGTTCAAGGATACATCGACTTTCCTCCCTACACTTCTTCGGCCAGTGGTGTGAGATTGCCTAAAAACTCGCACTTCATCGACATTTATAGGATCCTTTCTACACCATTTTTCTCATCATGGATCAGGTGCACATGTTCCTTTTTCATTTTCATACTTTCATTACATGTTTTTACATATATACATGTGTCTTTACACACATTTTTACATATATACATGTGTATTTGACTACTTGATCATCTTCTCTTTTGCATGTCCATCCGTATGGGAAACAAGAAGTCAACAACAACAACACACTCGACATCACATGTACCTATACTAACATGCAGGTACATCACACACATTGGAATCTACACACGTGCTTCCACCCTAGGTTCACTCTCATCACTTTTTACACTTTTACATATTTAGTCTTCACACTCTGCATTTTTCTCACTCCACACTTTGTCTAGTCCCTTGGCACATTTCTACATCAATCTACATAGATATCAGTACGCATCTCTATCTACTTTATGTTATTGAGCTTTCCGCTCACCAACATAAAGTGGGGGAAAATATAGACAAAAAATCACACACTTTGGGTAATTATTTAATCCCGGTTTCATACTACTATTCATATGGTTCTTGAGTGAAAAAGAGTACTAATTAACCCATGTCTTTGGTCATCTTGCATTATTTTATGTTGTTATTTTAGATCTTGTACCCACACTTGCCCAGTCTATATTTGTATACTACGTTTTTCCTATTTTTATTGGGGTGCCCAACCAGACCGAGGCACCCTAGCGCCCGATCCCCTCTAGGTGCCCTGATCCTCTTTGCACTTTCCTCTCACTTTTTGGGAACTTTCTATTTGTTTGAGTTTTATATACTTTTTATGGTTGGTCTTTTCAGGGCTAATTATGAAATTAAAGCAAGAGAGCCATATAAATATAAAGTTATGAGACCATAATGAGGGACCAAGCACTAAGCACTACTATCACCACCTAAGGTTGCATCCATCAAAGGCTTCTACTACTCTATTTGCATCCATATAGCTCCATCACAAGGGACAAAGGATGGTTCATCTACATCACACTTCATAGGAGGGGAGTTTATTCTATTACATGCACCATTTACTTACATTCTACATCTATTTATTGCTTGTTACTCACAAAGTGTGACTGACACAAGAGCACCTAGGGAACGATTTCCACACACACACCTAGAACTACATTGGGTTTGGGATGTAGCGCAGGGATTAGTGATAATTCCATCCATTTGGCAACTGAGGACAACCCGACTCCTTCATATGCATCTTTCTTTTTTAGGGTTTTGATGATGTGTGCGGGGTTTTGCAGTGATTATTTTATTCCTAGTTTGCTTTCGAAAATCACACTACAACATTCACGCAACAGAAGAAAACATAGGCAAACATTCAACGACACCTAGGAGGAGGTTTATAGAGCTTTTTCATAGACCAGGTGCCCTATGCACCCTAATCCCTTTGCAGAGCACCCCAGTCTAGCTGACAACTCAGATCCGAATTTTCTCATGCTCTTGTGTGATGTTTTCCTCCTCCTATCTAGCCAGTCTCCATTGCGACACAATCCCGCAACCTCGATGAATCAACTAAGGCCTTTCTAACCCTCTTTGCACATTAGGGTTTCATGTTTCATTACTTATATTTGTTTTTTTGGGTATTATTTCATTATTTAGTTATTTTATTACTCATTTATTTACTGCAAACTTGCATTATATTAGGTTATTATATAACATTTTAGTTTAATCAAGCAAACTCAAGGACTACAAGTTTATTTACCCCACCCATGATCTTGAGCTTACAAAATGGTGGTTCACATGTTACTTCATTGGAGGCATTTCCTTCTAGGCATGCCGTTGTATTGAGGAAAAATCATTTAAGCCTTCATCATATCTTTTCTTAGCCCAACCTCAATGCCCGACAACAACATTGGATGGAGTTCCTTTGTGAGTACGACATGGACATCCAATACATCAAGGGGAAGGAGAATGTCATCACTGATGTTTTGAGTAGGCGGTGACATGATATTTCCTCCTTGACATTATGATCAAATCTTAGGGGAAGGATTCTTTAACAACTTCCATGTGATAGATTCTATGAGGGTTCCAAGAAAATGGTTGAGTCTCAGGGGCCCTTAGTGGGAAAGTACGTAAGGTGCACTTTGGATTCTGATGGTATTCTTTAGTTTCAGAGGCACATTTATGTGCCTAGAGCAGTATTTGCATAGATTAGTTCTTTCTGAGGCACATTGGGCACCTTACTCCACCCATCCTAGGGTGAAGAAGATGCACGCAGACTTGAGGCAACTTTACTTTTGGCTAGGGTTATGCCATGATATTACAGATTTCATAGGACGTTGTCTTGATTGATAGAGAGTGAAGGCTGAGCATTCTCATCCTGCACGGTCTTCTATACCCTCATGAGATTCCAAAGTAAAAGTGGGACACGGTGTCTATGGACCTTATTGTTGGTCTTCCCACTTCATCATTTCATCATGACACCATCATGGTGAAAGGATAAGTTGACCAAGGTTGCCCTACTTCTCTTTGATGAAGTTATCATATAATATGGTTTCCATTGCACATGTATTTATGGATGATGTAGTGAGATTGCATGGTATACCTAGGACGATCATTTGTGATCATGGATCGATCTACACTTCTGAGTTTTGGACTACTTATTAGGTAGCTTTGGGGACTCAGATTAACTTCAGTTCAATGTATCACCCTCAGATAGATGGGAAAATAGGGAGGGTGAACCAAGTACTTGAGGACATGCTTCGGATGTTTGTTTATAACAACAGTTTTCATGACTCCATCGGTATGGTGCCTTATTAGGCCTTGTATGGGAGACCTTGCAGGAAACCATTGAGTTAGGACATGTTAGATGACAAGATTGTTCTTGGTCCTACATATCTTGAATGATATGGAGTGACATGTTGTTCACATTCGGTAGCATTTAGAGCAAGCTCGTACACGCCTTAAGGCATAAGCCAACATGAAGAGGGTAGAGCGTCACTTCCTTATGGGTGATAAGGTGTTTCTCAAGGTGCGTCCGCACAAGAGTTTGATCCATTATGGGAAGGGCTCTAAGTTATCCCCTCATTTTGTTGGGCCTTTCAAGATCTTGGAGACTATTGGTCCAGTTGCCTATCACCTAGCTCTACCACCATGCCTATCTCGAGCACACGACGTGTTTCACGTCTCAGTGTTGCGGAAGTATGTTCCTGATACAACTCATGTTTTGGATTGGTTAGCCTTACAGGTGGAGGCCAAAGGTCAGTGGACTTTGGAGCCCGTGCATATTCTGGAGCACAAGAGGTTGGGGCACAACTTGGACCAGCTTAGAATTAGGCGAGACAGTGCGATGAGACTATAACTACTTGGGATGATGTGAAACCATTGCGGGCCCAATATCCTTACCTCTTTTAGTGAATTCCTAGAGGAATTCGGTTCCTAGAGGAGGGGAATGTAGTGCCCACCTTTTTCAATACTCTCATTTTTTGTCACATGCCAATCATTGTATCTATACTATTGTGATGATAGGGACATTATTACTTTTTTATTATTTTGATGGGACATTATCACATGACATTGTTGCTTGACAAGGATTTTACTACTTTGGTACATTGTTATGATATGACACTATTCATGATATTGAATTGATAACATTAGGATGCTAACACTTGATCACATGTTGACTATGAGGCACACAATGCCATTGTTCATTTTCAGATATTATGTTGTGATTATGATATCTTGAACTATTATTAAAATGTTTTGGTATTTATATTTGATCCATAATTGATGTATGATGATGATTATATTATTTCATTTGGTGGAAGATTTATGTTGTCGATATACTTCTAGCTTAGCATGGCTTGTATGGATATTAATTTCGATGCATATTATTATATAATATTTTGTTGTCATATTGGGTAGATATGAGGTTTGCATTGAGTTATGCGGGTGTGACAATAAATAAACCATGAGGAAAACATGGGACTCAAGGAAAACATGCCACTTAGAATAAAAGGCATAAAGGCCAAACCTCTTCTTCTTCTTATCGATTACAACACCCCCTTGCTCTTGTTTTAGTTTGTCATGATTGGTTGCTTGGACTTGATGTTTTAAATCTGTTGATGGCGAATCATAGCACTTCGAATGTCTGCGTAACTTGATGGGTTGAGACTCTCGGTGCGATTGCATAACATGGAGCTTTTCCCAAGTGTGGGATCCCGTGAATTGGGAACGCTCTCCAAATGAAGGCCGGTTCTATTCCTCTATTCGGATGCACACATAAAATGCAGAGGATTTACTCAAAAATCTAATCTAACTTTCCAAGGAGACAGGGGTAAGAAGATGCACAAAAACAAACCTAAACTAACAAAGGTGATGCACCGAGGAAAGAAGAACACATGTCTTGCCAATAAACAAAACCATAAAAATGTAATGCAAGATCATGCACTGAGATAACCAAATTTGCAGTGAAAGATCAGGAGGATGCAAATGAACACAGAGAGGGTTGAGAATCATCCACAGACATGCATTATTTGCTCCAAAGATTGATACAATACACTACAAAATGCCAAGAGGCAAAGTTGCATTACAGTTTTGAATGGGAGGTTTTAATTCCACAAATTCACCTACCAAAGAGAAGAAGGGAGGGGCAAAACAAGAATGTCCAACCTTTAGAAAGAAGCCCCTCCTTACAATTTATAGGAAGAATGAGAGAGGGAAGAGAGAGGAAATCCAAATCTACCCCAACCACCTCCAGGTTGTATTTAATTCATCTCATTATGGCAGTAGGTGAGAACCCTAACAAACCCAAAAAATGGTGAACTGTATTTTACATTTTTGAAGAACTTTTTCTCACCCAATTAAAGATATCCAGTCATAGTTAGACAAAGGACCTCGTAATCTTTCGAAAATTCCAACCTTGCGTGAATCCGAGCTCCCTGTGAAAAGTTATGGCCATCTGAATATTTCCCGCGTCAGGGTCTTCTTCCTGTCGGGTTCGGGGTTCTCCTCTGCATTTGCATCAGTTTGAAGGATGCCTCGACATGTGTTTGATGCTTGTGTTTTCCCGAAACCCGCTTCCACCGCTATTGCCAAGATTTCCTTTGTTTCGGGTTCGAAAATTTGACTTGCATATACATCGGGTTTAGAAGGTGGCTCGACATGTTTTCGCCCCATGCTTTCCCGACTCCAAAACCCGATTTTCCTAGGTAGTGTTTTGGGTTTCAGAACTCCCAAGCATCGGGACATGCCTTGTGATTTTCATGCTTCATGTCTCATGTTTCCCGAAACCCAAAACCTGAAATCCTTTGTGTCGGGTTTTTGAACCTCTCCGACATATTTCCTTTGTGTCGTTGTCTATATTTACCCAGGGGGTAGATATATATAACATGAACCTTACATTTCGTTCGTCATGGTGATGAAACTTGCATGTTGATTACCTACTCGCTAAAGAGTTATGTTTCCTTGGTTTATTGCTAACTAGTGGTTAGTGTTACCCCCTTCTCATATGGTACTAACATCTTATTTTTGTTATGGGATGATGTGTATAGGTTAGGTGGATTAGGCCACCTAATCATGGATTAGGTGAGCCTAATCACCCCTCCTAAATGCCACATTTTTCCCAAACTCGGATTTGGGAAAAATGTGCCATTTAGAAAGGGTAAATGACAAGCAAGGGACCTCATTTGCATGGAAAAGAGGCCCTAACCCCCATCCCTATGGGTGGGTGGGATATTTTCAATGCAAATGAGACCCATTGGCTCATTTTTCCTCCCCACACACTTCATAATTTATGGGCTCTTTTATTTTTGGGATTGTATGGGATTTGGGAAATTCCCTCATCATTGCTTGGGCTATTTTTGAATTTTTCCTTTACCCTTTTTGGTAGAATTTTGTGGATTCTCCATTGGCTAGGGTTTTGGTGAAAGGTGACATTAGTCACCTTCTAATTGATTTGCTTGGTTTACTACTTCTACTTTTTAAACTCTCACTTCCATAGATATGGGGTTCTTTTACTTGGGAAATTTTTTAAGGAGCTTGGAAGCTTGGTAAAGGATTGGGCTATTTGGAAGGCATATTTGGAATTTAGCTTTGGGAATACAAGGTAGGTCATTATATATCTATGTATTTTACTCATTTTTACCTTGCATGTGTGTGTGTGAGATCAAATTGTGGAAATGTACATTTTGTGTTTCTCTTTTTGCTCCACCCACCCTTGAGGGGCGTGGGTTTTAGGAGCTTGTATGGGAAGAGGGAGGAATTTTCCTCCACTCTATTTGGGAACCCTCCTACATTTGGTTTGTAGGTAGGGATGGATTTCCATTTGGGTTGGAAATTCATCCCTACCCTCAAGAAGGAAACACTTATGTTTGAAAAGCCTTCTTGGGGAGTTTGGAGGGATAAGGGGAGTTTGGAGTGATAAGGAGATGGTGAAAATATGGAGAGATAAGGGGGATTTTATGGATATTTGGTATGGTTTATGAAACATGAAATTAGGGATTCCCATCCCCTCTTCCCAAATCTAGAAGCATGGAGCTTCTTAGCAAGTTTTTCTTGTTTGATTTATGTTTTTGAATGAGCTTCAAATGGAGCCAAATTGTGTTGTGTGCATTCAAATATTTCCCTTTGTGCTAAGTGAAATGTGTTGTCTCTTTCCCATGGGCTTAGGAGGGAGGCTAGCATGCCACCTTGGACCCCTTGGTGGCATGTGATGATGCCAATTGGTTGGGTGGTAAACCAAGCCTCTTTCTTATGTTTTGGAGAACTTTTGGATTGTTGTTTGGGAGAAAATTGAAGTGTCCTACATGTTTAAGAGTTGCAGATTTTGAAGCTCAAAATCATTGTGTTTTGAGCCAAATTTTTGGCATGTTTTCTCCTCTTGAGAGGAGGGCTTGCATAGTTGCATTTTATTACATTATTGTAAGCATGATATAGACATGTTATTCGATTTAAAATTGATTATGTCATGTACATTGAAGAGTTGAAAACATGGTTGAAATTTTTGTATACTTGTAAAGTTTACTACAATGGAAAGTCATAAAATATTTGTTTTAAATTTTGTATTATGTGTTCTTCTTTTGGAATGAGGGATTAAACAAGGAAATGAAGAAGTGTTTAAATGTATGAAATGGAACTACTCTTCTTTTGTTTGAAACCTGGAAACTATAGTTTTGATATATGTTGCCTTGTATGTATGAAAAAGGTTGTGGTTTGGGATGTTTAATAAATCCTTCATGCTCAAAATATTTCCTCTTGCTTTGCATTTTAATTTTGCACTTTTGTAAAAAATAATTTGGTTTTTAGATCAATAAATTGTACTTGCTTACAAATTGGAATTAACTCCTCCTTGTACCTATTCACATGTTGTAGTTATATTCACATGTTGTATTCACATATATATTTGTTTTAAAACAATTCCCCTCTTCAAAATAAATAAACTAAACTTATTATAAACTAGGACTTTCTGTAGTAGAAATGCAAATGCCTGAAAATGAATGAGTAGATCACTTATTCGGGTATTTAGTAACTTATTAAAAAAGTTTCTTTCTATGTGTTGCACTGTGAAACCATATTATCTTAGATGTTCATGTGTGTGTGTGTGTGTGTGTGTGTGTGTGTGTGTGTGTGTGAACATCGAGATAATATGGTTTCACAGTGCAACACATAGAAAGAAACTTTTTTAAATAAGTTATCTCGATGTTCATACCGTGAAACCATATTATCTCGGATGTTCATATATATGTGTGTGTGTGTGTGTGTGTGTGTGCTTTTAAAATAAGTAGATTCTTCTACATATATAGAAAAATGAGAGATTAAACTTTAAGGCCGAATGGCCAAAATAAGGAGGAAAGTTTTAATACAATATATATATATATATATATATATATATATATATATATATATATATATATATATATATATATACACGGGGAAGGTGGGACGGCTATCCCACCCACTCCTCATGCCCTTTGTTCATTTCAATGGAGGGTGTGGCCCATGCCACAACCCATGGGTCACAACCCTCTCCACAATTACACTCTATGAAGGCCCCGAGCCGTATTCTCCCCCTGTGTAGGCCTTACGGCCTTAAGTTTCTGCAAATCACCCTAGGGGCTTCCAATAGTGCCACCTACCTGTATCTGCATTATACACACACACACATATTCATAGTTTGGTAAATATCCATCTCTCTCAGTAAATCAAAAAAATTATATAGATCCTTGTGTCTTATCGGGGATGGAATGAGAAGAAGCATGGTCTTGATACTTTATGCATGAGCTCTCCACAATCCTCCATACCCGTAAATAAAAAAACTAAATGGAGAGAACTGAATGAAAAAGGAGAAGAAATAAATTAAAAAGCTTAGTTTTGATTAACATATCCTCATCTTTTAAGATTTTAGGGCATTCTAATCCTAGGATGGAAATTAAACCAGATTCAAGGGTTGGGAGTGAGTGTCCACAACTTAAGTGTTTTGGGATTTTAATTAATTATTATGATTTTTTATAAAGTT
This sequence comes from Taxus wallichiana var. yunnanensis, assembly GCA_018340775.1. NCBI lineage: Eukaryota > Viridiplantae > Streptophyta > Pinopsida > Cupressales > Taxaceae > Taxus > Taxus wallichiana. Next base: position 890,760,519 of record CM031242.1, read on the forward strand.
TTATTAATTAAGTGAATTTAGTCATTTTCGGGTAAGTTTAGCGTCATGGGTTAATTAAATTTAAATGGTTTAAATTTATATAATTAACCTCACCTATGTTGTGGAATTCCCTTAGTGGGATAATTAAAACAGCTAAATTAATTAAAAATGTTTTAACCCATTTTTTCATTCTCGAGGGCATGGGCCCATTTTGGAGGCAAAATGGAACCCATGGCCACCATGGTGTTAAATTGACTTCCTGCAAACATTTTTTTTTCTCACCTCACTATCCTTCATGTGATATATGTTATATTGCAAGTGAAGTGTTTTCATACCATCGTTACGATAGTAATTGTCGGTTCATGCAATTAAAAATAATCATAAATCATATAATTGGTGAAAGCGATGTTAGGTTGACTTATGATCCCTCATGTCGTTATCGCAATGTTGTAGTGAAGACACGTAGATTGTTATAATCCTCCAAGTTGTTTACGATTGTGGGTTGGATCCACTTCGTCAAACTTTATGACTTAGTCGTGTTATCCTCGCAATGAGTACTCTTTTTAACCATCATATAATTAGTTACCCCTTTAAAAAAATTATTACCACTTTATTACCTTTCCCATCTTCGATCGGGATATTTGGTTATCTTTTAATGTGTCTTGGAACTTGTGTTGAGTGTGGCATGACACTTATGAGTAAAAGATATAATCCAAAATCCAATTTACACCCAAACAAAAGGAATAAAAAAGCTTCATCGTTATCATTATTTCTTATATTACAAGTTAAAAGGATTGTTAAGAAATCATAAAACATTGCGCTTAAATTAAACAAAAATCAAGGCCATCGTTCATTAATTCCACCTTGGATGTTGTATGTGTTTAGTCACATGTGTGTGTGTTCTAATGTAGCATTTTTTTAGACATATGATGTTGGGGTTATGAAGTTAGGGTTTTATAGTTAATCGAATAAGACAAATATGAAATGTAGTGTGCTTGAGTTAGATTTTGTGTAGTTTATGGAGAAAACCAACTCAATATATATTATAATGTGTTCAATAATTTTATCATTAGATGGAACAAAATATATAATGTAATATTTATGTTTTATTATAGTAGTCTTGTTCAACAAATTAAGAAAGTGTCAAACACAATACAACTAGAAAATTAGTTTTTAAGTTTTCTTTAGAATTAAAACCCAACACATGAATGTTAGATCAATTCATGAAAATGAATAAGAATATGTAGGGAAAATAATGAATGTATCATAAGCTCAACGATAATTTAAAAATATTCACCTTATATGTTTTCACCATCTTCTTATATGTTTTCACCTTATAAGATCAAGGAGGAAATTGTTCAAGGACCCACTCTCATCAACCTATATTATTCAAAGGGATTCATTCTCTATGCATGTGGAGATGAAGCTAGTATTGTTGTTATGTTAACCCAACAAAATGATGAAGGTTTAGAACAATCAATGACTTTTTTCAATCAAACATTAAAGGACTACGAGTTAAGATACAACCACTTAATAACCACCCATCAACAACTACATCCAAAGTGATCTCTTTATCATACTCAAGACTGTGAGGAGGTAAGTTCACATGCAATATTTGTCTCTTGCGCTCAGCGCCAGCACGTGGTACTTTCTCCCTTAGCCATTTCCTAATAAAGGAATGATATTCTCTTGGCGTAACATCTTACAAACCTCCTTTAAGTCATCAACATATTTATAAGGAAGCTCAACCTTCTTCGTCTCGCTTTAGTTTCCATGAATACTCCTTCAAGCACTGTATCTCACCCTACAAGTTTCTAATAACCTCCATAGTCTCTGATAAACTTCCTTTTGATGGGAAGGATTTGGATATTTCACATGCAATAACTCCTATTTTGTAATAACAAGTTTCGCTTCGAGTCTCACGAGTGCGTGTAGCATCAACGCGTGTAGTCACCAACACAGGTATTACCTCGGGATCGGCACTAACTTTGGCATCCACTGATCTTCCACGGCGTGTTGTACTCTAACCATTCCCATGCCCTTATCCTACTTGCGTTGTTTGCTCATATGCTCATACAAATTCGGGCATTCCTCAAACTTGTGATTATTTCTGCACCATGAGAAAATAATGTTCTAAGGACACTCACGGCTATAATGATTAGACGACCCATGAGTAAAACGGGTTCCACAGGGAAGTCACTTCTTCCACCGCCGCGACCTTAACCTCTGAATCCTCCATGGTAACCTCTACCTCTACCACCTCCATTAGAGCATACTTCATTATAGTTATGATTATGATGTTATCTTGCTCCTTATAACCATTTGCAACATTGGTCTGACATACACCAATCTCAATGACATCATGAATTTGATCAATCAATCTATAATTCTCGTATCATGAGTGTGGGACTTGCAAATCTTACAATAACAAGACAAGTTCTTCCTGATTGCGTGCTACAATAAGGGGCACCTACTTGAATCATGATCTAAATGACATATCTCACAATCCAAACAACATGACACACACCGATTTATGAGGGTAGTTATCCTTAGTATGTCCTTCCACCTCGTAATTCGTGCACCAAATACCACTGTGCATCTCATGGGCTGAATTGGTTGACAATTTTTCCAACTTCTTTGCCATAGATGTTATATGTGCCTCTAAGAATGGGCTAACTCTAGTGTCTATGCTTCCAACTACCTCAAAGCATGCAGAGCTACCTCCAATTCCTCACGTAGATCTATAAAGGTCTTATGAGAGAGCACCCTTCTAAAAGGTGTGATCAGTCCACCAACAAACCACTAAGCATGTTGGCTAGGGTGTATGTCATAAGACAACTTTGATAACAAAGTTTTAAAATGGGCATCATACTCCCTGACACTCTCAGCCATGCCTTGTTTAATGTCCTTCAACGCATTGATGTTTTTTTGTTCAAACTTAGGTATATGGAACTTCGCTAAAAAAGCATCACATAATGTGTTGCAATCCACAACAGTCTGATTTAGATCATACTTCCTATACCAACTATGTGCATGCCCTTTCAAAGTAGTAGCAAGCTAACTTGCCTTATGCTCAGGAGATTTAATTCCCTTAGCGCGCCATAGTATTTCACACATATGCACATGTTCTGTGGCATCCTCAATGCCTATGTACTCTAGAAGACAAAGAGACATCTCATAATACACTTGTTGGGGTTGGTGCAGACCGTGCCCACCAGATCTAGAACCTATATTACCTCCAGATTCTCTCCTCCTCCGAACCACCGGATTCACTATATCCCAAACCTCTTGATCCTCCCCCTGTAGCGGGTACTGACCACGGGATGAGCTACTTTTGTTCCAAATGTTATACTAAATTGAAATCCCAGTGCGTGAATTTGTGCTACTTCTAGATGTATTACCAACATTTTACGTGCCCATTATCTACCCCTCAAATACGTGCTAGAAAATATACCACCAATAGGACCACTAAACAAGGAAGACTACGTGATCATCCGAGAAAATCCTCGTATTCAAAGGAAAATGAAAGCTACCTGTCACTACTTGAAGCACCTACACTAGCTTGATTCTCAATAACTGTCTCAGAACTGGAACACCAAACACAAGGGCTAGGTCACTAGGTGGGATCAGATGCGCACCCATGGCTCTTAATCGTTCTTCCTCAGATGCGATTTCATTAGAAGCCGAAGGGGATATTCTACCACACGTGCCTAAGGATGGGAGAACTAGATGTTATGGCTCCACGTCTTCCACGTGAGCTCCAAATCCTTCTTGAGCCATCTCTCTCCTTAACTCCAAAGACTCCTCAATATCGCATCTCTTTGTCAATTCCCTCTTTTGCGCTTCATTATACTTAAGTTGCCTTTCTCACGCTGGGTCCACCATCTTTCACCACATCTACTCCTGCCCCGTGTGCGGTGGGGTTTAGCTAGCCATAGGTCGTTCTTCCAAATCTAGAGTCATAATCAAGATCTTAATTGCTAAAGGGATAACGCACAAATAAGATCCTCTAGGTTCGCGTAAGAATTGGAACTCGACAACTTATGGACAAGAGTAAGTGGAAACAACGTACTCCAACGTGTAAGCGTGCAAAAGGCCACTCCACTGCTGATCTACATTGTGTGTCCAAGTCAGATCAACATCATGTAAATTTTGTTAGTCTTCATGTGTCCAAACAATAGATCTATACCTCCAGTTTCTCTTCAATGCATATGTTACCAATCACTCGTACAATTCTATGGGGAAACCACAAAAAAACATCTCATAGAGTTCATGATACAAATGTTCTTCAACCCACATGTGCACATCAAAATCAGGTCTAGTATTACATCTGTGAGTAAACTCGTCCTCTAAATTTTCTACCCAACTCTCAATCTTTGGCCAAAGTCAACCGATACGTCTTCATCATGCAACATCCTTGCAACAACTTGAAAAGAGGTTCCGACAATGGAACCAAAAAGTAGTCACTTTCTTTACCAACACCCTAGGCGTGCTGACACCTCATTCGGCTGAAGGTTGAATGCTCACCCAAAGCACGTAAAGGTACCAAGTCCCTCTTTTGATGCCATCTTTGTTAAGGAGTTAACATGCATGAAGATATATTACATAACCACAATAGATAAACAAGATCAAAGCATAAAGGAACATATCATAACCATATGCAAGAATGAACTAAACAAGAACCAATAATAAATTTACCATGCAAGATCCATTAACAATAACATCAATAACAAGAATCCATCCACAACGATCCATTGTATTAATCACCATGAAACACAGAAGCTGAATACATCAATAGTAACTCCATAAGATCATGCACATAAGCAAAACAACAACATAACCTTACAATCATTCATAGTCTTACATGATCCTCTAAATTGTGTAAATCAATACATATTTATAGGGGTGGGGATTTCCCTTCACCACCCATGCACTCTCAAAATAGCCCGCATGCCACAAATAGTTATGTGTGCATTACAAGTCAACTATAAAAGCATGCAAGCTTTGCTAATAATAGATTATCTTCTATTTTAAACTCTAGTTCTAATCCTATTATTAACCTAAGCTCTGCATGATGCTTTATCTTCCTTTGCATGAGTTCTTTCCTAAAAATAGACATTGCTTGAACTACAAGTCTTCATACTTTTATCTTATCTTCAAATCATTGCTTGGTCACTACTCCAACCATTCATCTTTCAATTATGTCTTGTGCTTCAAAATGTGGCTAAGTCTCGAATGTGTTTAACCCGAGTGCAAGCCTTCGCACATTGTCTACTCTACTCTTGTATGTGCCTTTACACCTAACCTCCGTGCATCTAAAACTCTTGTGTTGTTATACTTAGCATATTTTAGGGGTCCAACATTACCCCCACTAGCTAGATTTCCATCCCCGACAATTCTTCGATTACCAAATCTCAAAACTTCATGAAGGAGACCAAATTTCAAAATTCAAAAAGAGCATCATACCAAAATGGGCTAAGGCGCTGGAATATTTCTAGGAACTCTACATCTACTTCCCCTACCAATTTCTTCCATTCCTCCAACTCCTTCAAGGCCTTCCCTAGCGCAGCCTCCACAATTCCTGGCACTTGGTCAGGTGTTATCTCCTCAACTCTACCTTTCAACTCCTTAATAACCACCTCCAACTCTGTGTAAGTGCCATTATAGAATTCCGGAACCCGCCAACCTTCTCGCTCATGTTACTCACGCTTTGCCTTGATTTTATCTTTCTACGTTGTGGTCTCTATGATCAACTGAGTGTGCTCAAGTTTTTTGGTGGGGGCTCTCTTTTTTGTATGGTCTTCAAAGTTGCTTCCTCGTCCACCAACCGAATTGTTATGAAGGGCTCACACTTCTAACATCTATTGAATCGACATCCACCTTTGCACTTGCTTCCTTGAGCTGGGTGAGCAAGTCCTCCAGTTCAATGATCTTGACTTCCACTACAACCTTATTATTATGCTTTTCTTTGGCGAGCTCTTTCTTAGTTGGCCCTGTGCCACTCGAATGTTTACCAATAACATTCCCACTAGATCTTCCAGGTACTCCATCTCGTCTCCATAGTCCATTACAGCTCAAGCTAACTGAGAGAGGGACCTTGTTCAAAGACCTTTTTCACCAATGTGCCAACTCTATCATACGCCTCTTTAGTTCTTTTCTTGTCACCTTGTAACCCCTTGCGTAGTCTATCTATCTCTTGCTCCTTTTCCTTCTTATCTGACACAAGGGTGCGAACAAAGTGGTGCTAAAATCCAAGTTTCTCCTCACCACTTCTGAGGCCATTTTATTCAAGGTGTTGCATGCCTACTCATCTGTCAAGTGGTTTGGATCTACTCCTTATACATATATCTCATTTTGCTCTTCAAATGGATTCAGAGCGATTGCATGCTCACTTACTTCAAACTTCAGCTCCTCGGAGTGGTTGTGTAAGTTCCAGCTAATCATTTTCTTCATTTTGGATACCCTCCGTCTTGACCTAGTAGCTCCCATGCATGCAATTTCTCTATGGTACTATTTTTTGTAAGCGTGCTCGTAATACCTTCGTGGGGTCATCCACAAAGTCCATGTGAGGGGACCTAGGGGTCCACCATTTCCCTTGCACCTTCCTTTTTGTTCGTTGTTTCTTCAGGGTTTGAGAGTTGATACCTGTCCCCAATCCCTTATCCTCCTTGATGATGAAGGTATCACCGTCTTCTTCTCTCCTCTATTTTTACTAGTGTGCTTTCTCTTACGGGATATTTTTGTCTCTTCTTTTATTACTGGAGCCTTTTTCTTCTTGCGAGCCTCCTCTCGCCTTCTCTTGAGTCCGTTTCTCCTGCTCCTCAAGCTCTTGCTCTAATTCCTCCCTTAGTGTGGCGAAGTCCATCTCTTCTTCAACGGACTGCTTTATATCTCGAGCTAGAGACCGCCTTTGTTCTTGCACGTTTAGTCTTTTCCTAGTCTACACTCCTCTGCTAAGAGGTCCCCATGCCCCCATTATTGCTCCTGTGAGAATAATGCATTCTCTTACGATAGGTATCAAGCTTCCCCTCTTCTTCATCACCTTTGTCTTCCTCGTGTACCTTCTCGGATAGGCGGCACTCGGTGATCCCACGGGATGTGGAAGAGTGGAGTCTATAACCTCCACTTTGACTCCCCTTGAGTCTTCAACTATAATTGTACAAAACACTCGCTAATAAGTCCTTGATTCTAACATTTACCTGTGGATGTAAATCCAACAGGATGGCTCCAATAATTTCAAGTACGCGGGCCTAGAGTCGTATTGATAGGTGACACGCAACGTATGCAGATATGAATCCACATTGTTTACATAATGAATGTCACTTTGCACGTCCTTCAACTCATTGATGGAGCACTTTAGGTACCTCACCAAGAATGCAAATGAAAGTTTACACCACGGACTCGTCTCTCTCCATTAGCCATACGAAACCGAGCAAGGCTGAAATGTTACATTCTTTGGAAACTTCACCTAATCTCTCGGCTATAGTGGGTAACTTACTCGGAATGCACCACTCATTCTCAAAGGCCTCTCGAAGTCTATCATACCACTTAGTAATTATGCCTTTGTGTGTACTTGTGATGGTGCCATCACAAGTAAACCCTGCAAACTGTACTGTGGGGGATGGGTTCGTTGGTGGGTAAACCCAAAAATTGTTTTCGGGCCCGTCGGGTACCCCGATTTCCCAAAACACGATCAAAAGCATAATGGACCCCCACGTAATCTTAGCCCCTTCTTCATTCTGCAGCCTTCGCTTCCTCAACGATGTTAATGGCAAAAACTAGGCCAAATTATAATGTTTCTCTCTTTGGAATTTTGTAAGCCACATACAAGAAACTCTTATTGATGTTTTTCCAGCACTCAGAAGTGCCCAATTTGTAGCTCACAAGTCGGATGCAACCTAAGTGTCGATCATCTAGATCTCGCGATGGTTTGTGCCCTACCTCCCTTCTCATAGCTCAATTTATTTGCAAGTTCTTCAATTTTCGTTATAGCACATAAATCTAGGGTCATTTCTTCTCCCGTGCTTCTTAAACCTGTGACACACTCAATCAATTAAGTGGTGAGCCACATCATTCTTCTTGTAAAATAAAATAAATCTTTATGAACATGCAACATCAACCATGGAAGAGGTGAGAGGGTTTTGAGAAGAACAAAATTTCCCACGACCGCAATACACCTATTTTCTCCAACTCTCACTTCACGGAGTTATCAATTAAAGGGTTTCTAGCCTCATTTGTACCTGGGAGGACTTTCTCTAAATCTGCCCTCATCTTCTTCTCGTTCTCCTCGGTGCGGTGGTTAAACTCACTAATTTTACATCGAACGAGCTTTGATTTCTAGATTTCCACCCTCAATACACTAGGAGGGTACTGCATTTCCGAGTATATCTCTTCCAAGGGTTCTTCACCACAACCTCGGGTCTCTTTGTTCTCAATTTCCTTGGCTTTGGTGTCATTTCTCTGTAATCACGTGCCCTAGGTGTTCTGTCTTCCAACTTCCTTCTACCCGAGCCCTGTGAAATTTTGACCGCTTACAATGTATGTAACCCTTCTCTTGTGCTCCACTACCGACTCCAACTCACTTTTCCTCAAAGATTCCCACGGTCTTCACACACCTCGGTTCATACTGATCTCTGCTTCAATTTTAAGCTCTTTATCACACTTCAACTCACTCGGTAGCACAAATTTGTTTGAAGGAAAGGTAACCAAATGAATACCCTAACCCCTTATTTATACTTTTCATGACCCTCATGTCCCTTCGACCTACACGTTTTAAGTCACTTTTTCAACAAAGTACCTTTTCCATTTTTTACAAATTTCGCGACTTCATCATCATTTCTCTTTCTCTCCCTCTCTCAACCTTGGTTACTTGGAATACTTAGGGTATCATTAGATAGTTACTAGTTTAGTGTTGGTTAGTTAGTCATAGTGAGCTAGGATAGAAGGAACCAACCTTCTATGGAGATTGACCTCAAAAGGCGCCATTATCCCACACTTTGGAGGTCTTTCAATGTTTCACTTAGATGCTAAGCTTGACCTTAGCTAAGGGTGTAATCTTTAGGTGATAAAGAATAACCTTATGAGTAAAAGATATAACCCAAAATCCAATTTGTACCCAAACAAAAAGGAATAAAAAGCTTCATCGTTATCATTATTTCTTATATTACAAGTTAAAAAGGTTGTTAAAGAATCATAAAACACTGCTACCGAGGTTGAGCAAACAATCAAGACCATCGTTCATTAATTCCACCTTGGATGTTATATGTGTTTATTTCCATGTGCATATGTTCTAATGTAGGGTTTTTTCTAGAGATATGATGTTGGGGTTATGAAATTAGGGTTTTACGCTTAATCGAATAAGACAAATATGTAATGTAGTGTGCTTAGTTTATGGAGAAAACCAATGAATATATATTGTAATGTGTTCAATAATTTTATCAAGAAACGAAACAAAATATATAATGCAATATTTATGTTTTATTATAGTAGTCTTGCTCAACAAATTAAGTAAGTGTCAAACCTAATACAACTAGAAAATTAGTTTTTAAGCTTTCTTTAAAACTAAAACCCAACACATGAATGAAGGATCAATTTATGAAAATGAGTAAGAATATGTAGGAAAAATAATGAATGTATCATAAACTCAATAGAAATTAAAAATATTCACCTTATATGTTTTCACCATTTTCTTCTCTCGCCTTGTAATGTTAAACACTTTGGAAGAATGGATTAAAAAATAACAAATATTAAATAAATTCTTTTGAGGAAATGCCCAAAATATAAAAATAAAATATGAGATCATATTCCTCAAAGCGTAAGGTTTGGGAGATTCAAATTTCACTAGGTTTGTTGTGTTAAAACACAATGGGATATTGTTCCTTATTATAGTGAAACATGGCAAATGAAATGCATAACAAGGCGGTGAAAGATAACATTGTGTCCATAGTTAAATGTTCCAACAAATTGAACGTAGTTTGGATCCATTCTTAAAATCTAATCGTTGCCTTCCAACACTTGTACAAGCTCGCAATGACAATAACCCGATTCAAATCCGAGTCCAAAATGTCAAAGAAAAGCCACATATTGAGGACAAATTAATAGGCTATAGAGTTTGAGTTGTGAATGGAGTCCAAGTTGAAATAATTTTTTTGTTAATAAATTGTTAAGCTTTAAACAATATTATGGCTTCTAGATTTATATATGCCATATATTTCAATATATTGCCCTTGTTATAGGGGAAAAAAATTATGCCATATATTGCGGCTAAAAATGAATCTTTATCCCGTTTGCAACTAGAAATATGTGACTCTTTGGAAAACAAACCTCTAATTGAGAAGCCCTCATCTCTTGCCATTTTTCATAATTCATGAGTTTTATAGAGTCCACGATGTGAATGCTTGAAAATAGGGGAGAAATAGTGAAGTATCGACTCATTTACTTCAAATAGTGTGCCACATTAAAGGCACACTATAGGTGGAAGTTAATACACCTGCCATTTTTTAATGCATACCCCTATACATATATTTAAACACCAAACATTAGACACTAATGACAATTTTGTTTTTTAATAATAAATATTTTGTTTAGTTAATTTCAATTAATATGAAAAATGGGTAAAATAGATAGTAATTAGAACTATACAAAATAATATCATTTTATTTAATTAAAAAGTAAAAAAATACTATATTAGAATATTTATTGTTATATTTGCAATAAAAATGTGAATGCATGCAATCTCATGTAAATTTAGAAATATATTCACCGCGTTAAACACAATCTTCCCCTGAAAATGTGAAGCAACAACTATATAAAAGTCTTAGTTCCAACAATAGAGATGGGGGGAAATGAAATATTTTCTTTCTCGCATTCCACTCTTTTCACCACATGGCAACAAAACATTGTTTGGAGCAACGATATCAATTCATAGTGAACATAGAGCTTCAAAAAAATATTGTGAAAATTCTATTGCAGTCACTGATTATTAATCTCCTATCTTTAAAGATTATTTAACTGCTGAAAACTAATTCACAGCTAATATCGAAAAATAACACAACTGCAACTTCACTAATAAAAATACGGAAAGAAATGCGTAACACAAAGAACACAATATTTTCGGACAAATTGTCCCTGGAAAAACCCCTAAGGGAAAACCAGTTCTACAGATGAGAAATTATATTAACTTCAGCAAATTAAGAGATACAAAGATTCCTTGCCTCTTACTGGTAGAACTCCGACAATCTCCCAACTTCTCCCGCTGATATTCCCCACTGCTATCCCCAATGCTATCATTGCGCCCTTGCTAACACTGCAAGACTGTTTGCTATCACTGCAAACTTACAAACACATTTGCTAGCACTGCAAATGCTTCTCAAAACTTGTGTACTCCAAATGCCCAATGACCTCCTTTTATACTACTCTCATTGGAAAACCAACGACCGAGATCGATTCTCAATCGACGGCTGAGATACATAACAACTTAACAACCATAACAAATAGGTTGCAAGGTGTCACTAAAGGAAATAAAAAATTAGAAAATAATTAATTCATACTCAACAATAAGATAACTATTATCTAATCTTAGCAAATGGACAAACAACTGTCCAAGCTAACAAATTGACAAATATAACCCCACAAAGACAACAAAACGGAGTTACCCACGTGGTATTCTCTGTTTTGTCGATACCCTTGTGACATTTTGTGGGACCGTGAATTTTTCAAGCGAATTTTTTTATGCAGAACCTGCAATAAAATTGCCGCAGCCTTTGAGGCATTTTTTTAAGCCTCCTAATTATTCACTTTCAAGTTTCGACAATACAAAAATATATTCAAAATCTTACGAGTCAAACATACCCTTTAATGCTGTCCCTTAATTTAGTAAAGGCACAAACATTTGAATTCACCTTTTAATTCAAATCTTTCTCAGAGCGCCAATGTTAACCATATTTTCTGTAGCAGGTAAACTCTCATATATCTCATCAATCATTCATCAGGGCCACTCGGATCTGAGCACGAAAACCGAATGGAGAATATATGGGTTGGAATCCGCGTGAGGCCCCCTGTTAACCATGACATTTGCAGGGCAGAATACCCATGGAAAATATGCGAGAATTCCATATCATTAAGCACACCCTCAATCACTCAGTCCTTCTGTTTCGGTAAGGATAAGTTACTACACTTTTGTTTGATATATGATTTGGATAAATGGTTACTGCGGATTTTGTTTCATTAATAGCAATGCGTTTTGTTTAAGTTAGGAGGAGTATTATATAGGACTTACGGATGTGTTTTAGATCTGTAGAGATTAATCTGTAATTTGCAATTTCATTTATTTTTCTGGGTTGCCAATGACTTCTCAGTGCTCTGTTTTTTCCTTTTTAAATGTTCTATAACTCTAGCCTATTCAAAATTCAAGGGGGTTTGGTGTAATTCCAACGACTACTCAGTGCCCTGTTTTATAGTATATTTACAGTCAAAGGTGCTGTTGTGTTATGGTAATGGGTCACTCATAAGAGGGTCAATTAGGTGGAAGTTATCCCATTGCAATAAGGCAGCCAAAAATTCATGCAGACTCGTGGCGACGTTGTGGAGTAATGGTTATGGAGTATTGTAGGGCACATTGAAGAATGGCCCTTGTTACAATTTTTAGTAATGTTGTCCACTGTGTTAAATGCGGTGTATAATCTTGCCCAAATATAACAAAAGATAGCTTTAGGAAACTTTCCAGAAGTTTACCAAATGTGCACTAAATAGAGCCATGGTCATAAAAACCTTAGTTTTGCTTTGCTAAAGTTGAATCGATTCTATTGTTTTGAAACCTGACTAATTGTTGGCTATCAAAACTGGCTTAGTGTTCACTCCTAGAATGAATGCTGCTAGGTACCTTACTACTGGGTTGTAAATCAAGGGCAAGAAGAAATTTGTAATTTTTTTCACCTGGCAAGTCTTGGGTGAGGTTAACACATTGGAATAAGGTTCAACTATATTCTTAAGATTTCTAGACATGGGTTATGCTTAGACGTACTCAATAATCATCACGTCACAACCATGACACGTCCATTGGAGCTATGGGCTACCTTATTGTGTGGAAGAAATTATTAGTTTTGCTTTACTCCAGCTGAACTGATTCTATGGGTTTCAGACATTGACAAATTGATAGTTTAGATACCGGCTTGGTGCTCACTCCTAGACCAAATGCTGCTAAGATCACTTCCAAGGGCAAGAAGAAATCTATATATATTTCACTTGGCAATCTTAGGTGAGCCTAACACTATGTGGTGTTAGATTTTTGACCATATTCTTAAGATCTGTAAACATGGGCCATGCTTGAATGTACCCAATAACTATTACAGTGCAACCTCGACACATGTTCATTGGAGCCATGTGCTGCCTTACTGTAGGGAAGAAAACCTTCATTTTACTTTACTCCAACTGAACTAATTCTATGGGTTTTGAAAGCTGATTAATTGTTGGGTGTTGCACTTGCCACTGGTTCAATTTTTACTCCTACAGAAAATGCTATTAGGGTCACTCCATGTTGGCTGCCTTATTGTGGGGATGAGATTTGATCCCTGTTCACAATTTTATGAGTGCCCATAAGTATCATTGCACGCAACCTCCTTAAAAAGAGCAAGTTAAAATATTGCTAGTTGCGGACTTGCATACTGATGGATCATACATAACCAGTTAGGGAATATGTCTCCATGGGAAATGTATAGAGTTAATGAACATTGAGAACTGGCTCGTAGTTGACTGTTAGAGTAAATAGATTAAACTTTTTGGTAGTAATGAATTGAAGAGGAGACAGCTAGCTTTAACTATAGCATATCAATTAAATCTGATTACAATTTCACCAAATAATATCAAACATAATAATTGGACCTGCATACAGTTGGGTTTAATCCCTTGCTTAAATACGTTGTTTATTTTCCAGCTTTTTTCAATGTATAGGCAAGTGAAGAAGTGCCCTAAAGTTAAATTGATTGGTTTTGTGTACTTTGGTACTAAATTTATTGTATTTAATGTCTGCTAAATTTATTACTATCATATTCCTTGTTTCTGTTTTCTTCAAGTACTAATTTATATGGTGCCCCATAGGGTAAATGGTTATTGATGAAACTGAAATCTCAAAGACTCTCATAATAGGCAATGCATGATGGATTTTTCTGCTGTTGTAGATAATGTCTTTGGATCTGATGCTAATAATGAAGATGTTTACCAAGCTCATCCGAAACAACTGGCAATGGCAGTTGTTAGTGGTTTCAATGGTATGGATACCTTGTCCCAAGTACAGTGGTTGTTTTCCTTTTTCAATGCACTCTTTCTTAGACGATAAAATGAAATGTACACTAGAGAGGCAGTGCCCAGAATCAAAATAGGAATGTGTCGGAGCATAAGGGGCTTGTCACCTAACAGGTTTGTCTCATTAAGTACTTGAATCTGCAAAACTACCACTTATAATATGGGGACATTTAATCTGTTCAAAATTAACAGAGCCTGTTGAAATTCGATTCAAAATGTGCATAAACTATGCTACTCATATTGTAATGTCTATACACATATAGTGCAGAGACACTAATATGTTTAGTTGTTTGAACACTGTTTGTAGGTACAATGTTTGCATATGGGCAAACAAATAGTGGCAAAACATATACAATGCATGGAACAACAAGAGATCCTGGAATAATATCATTGGCTGTCATTGATGTGTTTGAACACATCAAAATGGTTGGGGTGTCTTTCCTTACTGCAAGGCATCATTGATTTTTATCTGATATAAAAAATTTACAGGCATGTTCAGGTTACAGATACAGGCAGCTAATTGTGTATTTTAAATAAATAAAATCAACGGGTCCATGCAGGTTATTGACAGGGAGTTTCTTATTCGAGTGGCATTTATGGAGATATACAATGAAGAAATAAAGGATCTACTCTGCCCTGAAAATTGCAAGCTTGAGATCCATGAGAATCAAGAGGTAAACATGTTATTCATGCCCTGGACTCCCTTCTTTCAGCCTTTAATTGACAATGAGCTAAAGACATTTGTGCTTTTAGCGTGGAGTATTTGTGGCAGGCCTAAAGGAATTGATTGTCAATAGTCCTCAACAAGTACATGACATTTTACAGTTTGGAGAAGGTATCATTTCTGTCCAGCAATCACTTCCTAGAGTTTGTGTTGTATTCTTAATTTTTACTAGGCTGATGCCATGATTAAATTTCAATTGTTCACTTCTCTTCAATGTTATGCATGCCAAGCTTAGTAAGTGATCACACTGTTAGAATTTTTGATTTGTTGTTGTTTCAGTGAACCGTCATTTTGGGGGAACAAACATGAATGCTCATAGTAGCAGGTCACATGCAATATTTCGAATGGTAAGTGTGCTTGTTCACAATCTTCTTTGTTTGTATTATATGCTTTTATTAGAAGCTCTGTTTAGATGATTAAAATGAATTCTGTCATTCTTTTCACTACATTGCACTTTCTAATAAGGCACTAATTTAAAAATCTTATTTGTGGGTGCACATTTCTTTGCTATTTTTTCCTGTAATATGCAGGTCATTGAAAGCAAGAGGAAAACAACTCAATTAACCACATATGCAGTTGATTCTGATGTTGTGCAAGTTTCAACATTGGTAGGTCTCTTTAATGTATTGTAGGCTAATGCTCCAATTTTACTATTTATTTCAAGGCTACTGAAGATTTAAGACATTTTGTTTAGTCACTGAGTTTGGGTTATGTACGTTTTGAAAAATGTCCTTTCTTTGATGTGGTTTCAAATGCCTACAGGGGGTGTTCTAAGGAAAATTATGAAGATTCTTTTTAAAAAAGTAGTTTTCAAAGATTGATCTGATGAAGAGGGATATACAAAACTTCACAGAGATAATATCATAGCATGTGCTTAAAATTTGAGAATAATTCGTTCTGAAAATATGTAGAGAATTTGAAGGAATCAATATCCAGGAAAACATGCATTTAATAACAAAATAGAAGAGTGAGATATAGTTTTGCTAACTAACATAGTAATTTTCCACTGGCTGCCACCGACCATTTTTAGAATGGATAGCTTCTATAACAGAGAATATCTTGAAATTTGGGTAATATTTGTAGCAGGAATCTTTATTAAATTGGTAAAGGCTTCACAGAATTCCATTTTAGGCTTAAGAATCATTTAATAAGATGTTTTCATGTGTAGTATGCTCTCTGCAATACATCGGATAATTATTACTGCATGTCATTATGATAATTCATAGGTTTTTTTACTGAGCAAATATCTCAAAAGCTGTGAATATTTAGTTGCTGCTATAAGTTGTAGATCTCAAAGAGTAGTGTGATTCTGCTTCAAGTACTAAAAAAATGCCCTAATGAGTGGCATAAGTTAGTTGGAATTTGGTCCTGTTTTTCTTGTATTTCTGTTCAGATTAGCAGAAAATGAATGTAGACCTAAGCAAGTATGAGAAGCATATACTGGTATTTTGTGAAAAATTCTAGTTTCTGACGTTATCTTATTTTTATAAGAACTTCTTTAGAGAGTTTCTTTTGAATATAAGTCCGTATACTTCTATTGTGGGTTTCTTATTTCAAATTTTTAAGATTTGTGTTCATTTGACCCTGATCTTTGTAGACAAAAGTGTTTTGTCCTATCCAGTCTCTATCATCTGTCATTTGGTCCAAGGAATTGACATAAAGATGGCTGGATAATGCCAAACCCAATGGAGGACTGAATAACTAGAGAAGACAGACAAAGATCAAGGAGCATAGTTGGCAATGACCAAAGACCTATTTAAAAAATGATCCTTTGTATCTCATAATTGTTTTTCAGGTGCCTTGTAATAAGGTGTTAAAGGTGTCATGCAAGCAAATCTTAGGTATCACATAGTGAACGTGAAGAGTTGCAGGAAATGGAATGTGAAGAATATCTGTTAATTTTATTTATTTATTTTTTTCTAATGGGAGGTGTTTTTGAGAGCCTTTACAAATATTGTAATATATTGTATTTTTGGTAGCAAAACAGCAATTTCTATATGTGGCAACCTAATTGGCCAACTGACTGCCCTTCCATAAATGGCAATGGCCATACTTCTAGCATCTGGGGATGAATCCAGCTGTTGCTGCTTGGGCAATTGTTCGGCTGCATACTTTCCTTCATTTTTATACTATGTCAAAAAAAATTACAAAGCAAGTATCAACCTAACTATAGTTTCCAAAATAACAGTGTAGAAACTGAATTACCATTAAGAGCCCTGAAAACATTTATCTTTAGTCATTTCATAGGCTATAGGACAGCTAATTCCTAAGAGTGCTTTCACTTTTAACAGTTTTATTGGGCTGCATTTGACAAGATGCATAGATACCAAACCAAGATGAAATCACCATCATATCAAGGTCAAGGATGAAATCAACAATAACCACAACTAAGATATTTCCACTCTTGCCTATGAGAATCAAGGTGTTGCCATCCCACTAAACCCAAAAAATACTGTGTTCAGTGTCCTCTTGCATCTTCCAGAGTTCCTCTTTGTCACTGTTTTGCACCAATCCCTGGATGGTGGAATTTGTCTCTGTTCTCATGGCTTCTGATAATTGAAAAATTTCCTTCTACTTCGATTGCCCTTTGTCTGTTAGGTTAGTAAAGTCATCTGAATATGCAAGCCTATTTTTCCTTTTTTAACGGAGTCCTAAAAAGCATCATTATCCTTTGGATATTTCCTGTATTGCCTTCCCTTTGCACCTAGAAGGAGGATGCTCAACAGACGGATTATGAATAAAATATTTCCTGTTATGAGCTCCACTTGTACTGTTATATTTTTTCCTGCCTCTCCTCCTCCTGGAATCCCCCAAGTTACAGAGCACCATATGAGAGGAAGAAGTGAGTAGAAACATATAAAATCTGCCTCCTGACGAGAACAAGAAAACCACAGACCCAGCTGTTTGCCTCAAAAGTTCCAGTGAGAAGAAAGATATGCACCAATCCAGATGCAGCTACCTTAAGCTATCCACTGTTTAAGGAGCATGAAAAGAAATTAAACGCAGGTTGATAGGAAGAAAAAATAAAGAAACAAAAAACAACAAGCTATATACTCCAATTTAATAGTCCAATTGGCAGGATTTGCCATAATTCCAACAGATAAATCTCTTTCCATGGATGAGTCTGCAAAAGTTACAGAAAACCTCTCTACACTGAACTTATTAATTCCATCACTCAGCTTGATGTCAATTTGAAATCTTCCCACAAGCTGGAAACCTTTGGACATATGCCAAAATGCTGAACAATTTGTGACACATAGTGGAGCTTATTTACCATGCAGCTGAATTGCTCTCTTGTTAAAGCAAATCTGACCTGTCACCAACAACCTTCCATTTCATTTCATCTTACAAGTTTTTGTTCAATCCACTGTATTGCCTATCTTGCCAACTTTGGCCAATCCTTGGGATGGCTTTGTGTGATTTGCCATTTCCAATGCCTAGCCTCGGATCCATCTGTACTGTCCATTTAATGATGTACATTAAGATGAGAACCCAATCACTGTCGTGATCTCCACAGCACGATTTGTTGGGAGGGAACCATGGAGGATCTCCCTTCAATTCACTATCTAGCCAGTAAGATTATGGAGCCATTCCCCCACCCCACCCCCTTCTTCCAATTACTGTAAATCACATTTATTTATCATCTTTCATGCATATCTTTTCTTATTTTATGTTTTTGCTTTGTATTCCAAAAATTTACTTGGCATTAGAGGCTCTCTATAAGCTTGTAGGGAGATATGGTGAACTGCTGAAATAGGCACCAAGAATAGGGAATAATGATATATTTGGGGCTTTTCAATTACTGAAATATTGGGGAGGCTTGAATAAATTGAATTTGCAAGAACAAGTCAGGAAAAAGAGAGAAGAAAGGAAGTAGAAGACGAGGAAGCCACATTGGATAGATTCAGAAGAAAAATATAAAAAAGAAGGAAGCTTCCAAGAAGAAAGAAAATTCATAAACTTGGTGCCCAACTATGACAGAAAAAGTGGCTACTTCAAGAAAACAGAAGAAGACTGATTTATGTGATATCTTTCTTTTTCAGTTTTTTTGGATGAAACAAGTTTCTCAACTCAAGAAACATGATGACCAGCTGAGAAACAACTGTTTCATTTGTAAATGTGTTGTTTGATCCAAGATACGATAAGGTTGACTACATGTTGATTTTCGTTCAACATGAATGGTTGCTACACAATCACCAAGCAGGTTGGAAAAAGCAAATTTGTGCTGGCTCTTCTGCCTTACCTTTCTCTACATCCTTAGTGTTGAGTTACAGCCACATACATAGAGCTTCCAACAAAATTAGTTCTATGTTGCATGGTTCCAGTTGAGCATGATCAGATCAGCAAAAATAGGTTGAATCACGCTTTTAACAAGGCCTTTTATTCCTCTTGCCAAATCTCGATAGTTTTGAATGCGTAATAAGTAGTTTACAAGGAAGCAATTTGAAATAAGTTTTGTGTGGCGTTCCTACGAGAACATGAAAGAAGGATCTGCAAAATACTGACTGATTTGAATGCAAAAGGTTAATAGAATGGCTGCATGCACACCCAATAGCTTTGAGTGGCGGCTCTTTGTATTAGATTGATGGCAAAAATGATAAAGAGATGCATGGCTTAGGGCTTTAACTTTCCCAAAATAAATGCTTAACAGGGAAGGGAACCCTATTTGCATTATGACATAACTTCTTATTAACCTTAACATAACACAGTAATATCCCTATTAAACTAATACATAGACCTTGGCCTTAAGGGTGGGGTAGGCCATAACGTACTTCTAATAATATGTTGTGTCTAGTTATCAAACATTTCCTTGCTTGTGGCAGCTCACCGGATGGGTTCCATTGCTACTCAAGTGGCAATGAATGATCAAGGGTTGAATTCTTACATGGCGCCAAACGAATCCTCATTGCCAACAGTACCAAACTGTATTTTCCGCATCATTCCAGCATCAACAATAACTTTTGCGCTTAACTCAATTTTGCACCAATAATGTCAACTTCAGCATTAGCACCATATCCATGCCAACAGAAACATTGTGAAAGTCAGCCTTTGCACAAGTGCCTTACCTAACTTATCATTAATGTCAATGCTGAACCACAATCTTGCACCTGTGCCAAAACCAGTGCCCTGATTTTTGAATTGCCTCAAGTTTTCAGTCTCAAGTCTTTTTGACACCAAACTCCAGTTGGCAGCAGATTTCACAATCTTGCTCCTGGATGTGTACCATATGCATTATAAAAATCAAGCGGGCTTAGGTTCTCTTTTCAACCTATCATACTCTGGAGTATTCTTCATACACATGATCACTTCCTCCACTCTTATATAATCTGGAGTATTATTCATACACACGATCACTTCCACTCTTATATGATCTGGAGTATTATTCATACACATGATCACTTCCACTCTTATATAACTTAGATATAGAGCTATTTCCAATTAATGAAATGCAGTTGTTCTTTCTCTCTGATTTGGCTGTCTGTAAATGCCTGTTACTTAACTCTTGCTTCTACCTTATAACATAGGAGGATTTGTATTCACTATGTTGTCTCTCCAGATATCCCTTTGAGCCAGATCACTTGCAAATAAGAACTTTCATTGGAATAGAAAGTAGAGAAGCTGTGAATACGAAAGTCACAAACAATGACGACAATTTATAAGTAGTATCGGATGAAATGGAAGGTCATATGTCTCAAAGAAATCAAATGGATCTCATAATTTTAATTAAACAAGTTGAATGTGTAGAGATTGGTCACATTAAATAGGCTTCTTGAGGGAGAACGTGCAAATTTCCAAGTAGCACAGGATGGTGGACAGAGATTCATAACTTTGCAAAGATAATATCTGAACACCCATTAAAAACTTGACAATAGTTCTTTTAAAAACTTGTGAAGTATTTGAAAATCATGAGATGTTTTTGAGACCTTTTGTAGTAATCATCTACCAATAGCCATAACTAGATGTGTTCAGATTGGATCATTTTTGTAATAGAGCAAATTTTGCAAAATATGTGCAAAAAATGTGGTAGGTGTCTTTGATAAGGTTGTTCTAGTAAAAGATTCAGTTTGGTCTCAATAATCTTATAATCATCTACAAAGACACATAGGTTGTTTTGATCTCTATAACAAATAAATATAACTATCATCTACAATCATCATCTGAATTGATAACTTCTGTCATATAAAAAATATCTCAAAATCTGTATGGATTCAGTAACTGATGTTTTCAAATAAAGCTGTAGATCTTATGAATTCAGAATGAGAAAAGTAGGTTAGTTGGAAGTTGGTTTTCACTCCATTTCTCTTCTCTTTTTGGAATAGATTCACAGAAAAAGAATGTAGAAGTGATGATAGGATGTAGTTTCATGTATTTTGTTTAAAATCATAGTTTCTGATGCTATAAAAATACTAAGAGAAATTGCTGATGCTATAAAAATACTAAGAGAAATTGTAAAGTTATTTTTGAAATCATTGTTAACAGCTTCCTTTAAAAATATGTTTGTGTATTCATGTGGGATGCTAGGTATTGTCCAATTTTAAAACCCTAAGATTTGATTTCAATTGACTCAGATTTTGGAGAAAGTGTCTTTTGTGCTTTATCATAGTGACACTTTCTATGTGTAGCACATGGTAGATTTGGCTGGCTTTGAACGCATTTCAAAGACAGGAGCTGATGGATATCGGTTGCGAGAAGGAACATACATTAACAAAAGTCTTGTGACATTAAGTAATGTGATAAAGAAATTGAGTGATGGAGTTGGCAGCCAAGGGTTAGACTTTCAACAAATTATACTTTTTAATTGAGTATATAGTTTAATGTTTCAAGAGTGGTGCAATGTAGGTTCTCTTTATTTTGTTTTTATCCAGATGTAAATGGCTTACAATTATCTGCAAAACATTTCTGTAGAATAGCATGGTTTGAAAGGTCTCGATTGATAATTTTATTTTTATTTGCATCAGAGGGCATATACCTTATCGTGATAGCAAATTGACTAGAATTCTTCAGCCTGTTCTTGGAGGAAATGCCAAAATGACTATAATTTGTAATGTGTCCCCTGGTCAGGTGACTAATATTTCTACATATTATGAGTTACATGAATTAATGTTTTTCCTAGAATATAAGTTGACTGATATTTCTACATATTATCAAGTTTATACTTTTCAAACAAGTTTTTAAGTGCTTACTTGACAATATTTTAAGTGCTTACGTTTATACTTTTCAATGTTCTTGTTGGTGTGCGTGTGTGTGTGTGTGTATGTTTAATGAAATAAAAACTTGCAGGCACATATTGATGAAACTAGAGGTACACTACTGTTTGCAAGTCGAGCAAAGAAGGTCACAACTTGTGCTCATGTTAATGAGGTAATTACATTTGCAATTACTTGCAGAAAATATAGATTTTTTTAAATAAATTTGATGCAATTAAATTTGATGATATACATATTTTTGAAAGAAGATGATGCTGTTTATGTGGATCATCTATGCCCTTGTTTGACCTTTTAAACACATGTTTTACAAATTAGAATCAATTCAGACGGTGATAATTGTGAAGTGGTTTAATTTTTTCTTTAGAAGAGACCTATATCAAAGCAATGGGACAAATCTATGATCAAAGAAATCTCCATAAAGTTGCATTGGTTGGTGTTTGTTTTGATACCACTGATGTTAGCTTAATTTTCTTGCTACCTATTGTGTTTTATTGAAGACCTCCTTCCGATGCTTGCACACGTACAAAATACCAAGTTACACTGAGACGATTAACATTGTTTAGGAATAAGGAAACATGGATGAGGGTCAAGCAACATGTTTGCAATCAAACACCCTTGGAAGTTCCGAATTTATCTCATGGGATATTATGACTTCTAATGTTTCTACTTTTACTTAGTCAACTTTTGATCCCAAATAATGCTTGAATACAAATAGGAATGCCCAAATGTTCAACCAAGGGCCGTTCTCTAATAGGAGGCCAAATCTAACTTGTATGTCCCCCACAATGGAGGCTGGCGCCGACTTAAAGACTGTTCTCCACAAAACAAGGCTGAATCTGATCCAAGGGCCCTTCTCCATAAATGAATACTAAATCAAAGCTCAATTGTCTCTTCACAAAGTGAAAGCTAATTTGATTCAGAGGTCATTCTCCACGAGGGAGGCTAAATTTTATACTGAAGACCCATCTCTGCCAAGGGGTGCTAAAGTGCACCGAAGGCCCTGCTCCACAAAGGGAGGTTGAATTTCACTTGTAAGCCCTTCTTGACAATGGGAGGCTAAACTGGTGTGAAGGCCTTTATCTACAAAGGGGGACTAAATTTACATGAAGGCTCTCTTCCACAAAGGACTAATCTAACTGAAGGTCCATATCCACAAAGGTACGTTAATCTAATTTAAAGGTGCTTTTGTACATTTGGAAGTTAACATTAATGAGAGAAAAAGAACATACTGCAGAATTTTAGTTATGTCTTTTGCCCAGAAAGCAAGAAATCATACAAGCGGCATATTGAGGCTGATTTTGTAAGTATTAAGGTATTGACTGTAGCTAGCTCTAGTCAACATACCTTTTATAATGCTAGAGCACTTTTGCTAACATTAAAATGCTTTCAACATTAAATAAGCACATGATCACCTTCTTGGACTGTTGACGTCATGCTGATAGTAGTATCACTTTTTTTTCAAAATTTACCAAAATATCTCTTCTTTATTAGTGTCCTCTTTCATGTAAGTAACAGAGAAAAAAACATTTTTTAGGATGTTGATGCCACATGGACATCATCATGTTAGGATGAGGTTATGATAAATTAGGGCACAAATGAAATCCTTGTCTTAATTCAGCATATTTCAAAAGAGAAATGCATTATAATAAGTCAGCATATTTCAAAAGGAAAATGCATTATAAGTCAGCATATTTCAAAAGAGAAATGCACTAGAACTTGTTAAATTGGCTCTGAATTGACAACTATTTATTTATGGTACTAAATGCAAAGGTGCCTATATCATGACATCCTCAAATGTCAAGAACTTGAAAAATTAAGAACATTAGGTAACCGCCATTTGCTTGTATCATTGTTAAATACATGAATTCTATATTGCTGCAAAGCTTTAGACCAGTGTTGCATAAAATATATACAGTATTTGATACAGATATGACATTTGATACATATATAATATCAAATACAAATATAGTTGGCTATGTCATATATACAAGCAAATATTTTATATGTCGGAAAGCATAAAACATAACATACTATATATTTATTTATTTAGTTGTCTTTATAATTACTATTGGAACCACCTTTATATTAAATTATAGACAAAATAATACAAAGTGTTACATAGTAAGGGGGTGGCTGGTAGTGTTCACAGCCTCAAAAAGAACAAATGCCACGTGGGCAGACAAAAGACAAGCCACGAGGGCGAACAAAAACATGCCACTTAGGGCTACAAATAACGGCCAATAGGTGAAGAGAGAGCACCAAAAACTACATCAAGAGAAAACAAGATTAGGCACAAGGAGCCGCGGCACCCAGAGGAGGTGGATCATCCCATGGTGGAAGAAAGCCGAGGGAGCGCGGCTCGTCTGAAGGTGGATTGAGCAGCTAGCCATCTTGGTCGGGCATCTGAACGTTGAGCGGAACCATAATTCCCCACCTAAGGGGTGGCGAGCCACCAAAATGGGAAGCCCCGCCAGCAGAGAGCCCTAGTTGGAAGAGCTAGCCACCGCCTTGCCACGATCGGCGGGCTCCGGCTAGACCAAGAAGAGGGCCTCTGGGTGAGTTGTCTTTATATTTAATTTATAACTGTTTATCTTTTATGTTATCTATATTTTTGTGGTTAAAATATTTGTATATTTGTTTAGTGCAATTTTGTTTGAAGTTTTAAAATTTTTATAACCTTAATTTGGATACGACTCTTGTAATGAACCCAACATATTTCACGAGAAGTGCGGAAATGAGAGTCAAACATGTGATTAATATCCATGCAAAAGAGAGTAAAGGATATTATGGTAATATCCATGCACAAAAGAATATATGATATTGGAGATAATCTTCATGCATATAAAGGATAAGTCGTGATATAAAGATAAAACATGTCATGCAATAAAAGTATGGGTTTCGCATGATATGATGCTAGAATTTGTCAGTAGTTTAGTTACTTGCTTTGTTAGGACATAAGGTTTAGTTATTTAGGAATTAGAACAAATAAAGGCATGCAAAGGCTATAGATTAGAGTTGCACGGGTGTGAAAACAAATATGGATACAGTATACAAATATGAATATGGATACATATACAAATATGGCTAATTTTTGAGGCCCCTAATATAGATATGGCTAGATACGACATTCATAAAAATCCACATGAATACTTGCATATGTATTAAAAAGCATAGAAAACAACATTTTCACTCAAATATAAGTCTTAAAGAGGAAGTTTTTTACTCATCGAGAAATATAAGATCTTTGCTACAATGACTCAAAATGTCATATAATAATTAATTTCATCACCAAAAGGCAAAATAAATACATCGATAGAATACATGCTATCAAAATTGTCTCACTATTTATTACTTTTCTAGAAATGAAATGAAATTATATTAATGTCCACAAATGACCAAAAGTAAGTCAATGGGATTGAAGGATACAATCAGTAGCAATAGAAAGTTCTAGGAAGAGAGAATCCTAGACCACGCTACTAACACAAGTGCTAAAGAAACCAATACAAATAACAATGAGGGGCGAACAAAACCCCAAGACCATGTGTCAATGAAGACTGGAGGTAGATCTTATCGAATGTCCCTATTTGTGCCTGAATTGGAGGAATCATCTGAGCCATTATCGATTGCTGTGAGGGATCTAAGAATGCTGTCCAACAAGTACACAGGGTCGGAGGAGCCAAGTTGGGGAATCCTAGGAGGAAGCAAGACACTTCCTCTAGAATCTCCCTAACATCCAAGGGTGGTGGAATTCCTAAAGTAGAAAAAAATCTTGTAATATCAATTTGCCCTTGTGTTTTGGGGGGCAATCGACAACTAGTAGATCCATGTCGCCGAGTAGGGGCAAAGCCATGTTGATGGGTCGGAGTAGAGCCACAATGTCGAGAGATAGTAGGCTTGGAGGTCTGGGTAGTTTGAGTAGTAATGATGTGCTGAGAGAAGCGTTGCTTAACTGATCTATCAATTCTGATGTGTGACGTATCGGTGTCCACAAGACGTTTTGTGTTGCCAATCACCTAGATGAGTTGAAAGAAGTGATCAATATGGGAGCTGTAGAGCCTCTAGGCTCCTCCTGTAGGACTTTGCGCCGGAAGGTGACAACCTCGCGAAGATAAATAGCGAGGCATTGCTAGTTTGTATATTTGAAGAAACTAGTTATAGTGTTGTTTGAGTCTCGTAGAGGCAATGATATCTTCCCAGATCTCATAATAAATGGGGCATCTGAAAATGAAGTGGTCCTTGGTCTCCACCTCTTGGAGGGAGCAAAGACAACAAACCGGTCCTGATGGAGAATGTGATGGTTTGTTTCAACCCGTAATTGGTGGGAACAAACTCTCATCTGGCCAAGGGGAAACCTCAAGCCGTGAGACCAATGGCGTTGGAGATAGTGAGGGCGACAAATAATACTGTCCACCACCTATAAGAAATGATCAACATAGAAAGCAAGTTTGGAGCTAAGCAACTCACAGGGGGAGATCTAGGCAGTTGGATATGCTATCTCGTAGATGTCCTCTCTAGAACCCTAGTGGTGACGTCCTTAGTGGGAAGGAGCTTGAGAGGGGTATCCAAGGAGTACATGAAAGGGGGTAGCCTGTCAATAGAGATGCCAGTAAAAAGGAGCAACAATTGAGTCTCAAAGTACCAACAATGCTGATGTCTGGTGGGGACTAGTGAAGCACTCTCTCTGAAGAGTAAAGTGCTAAGGATACCTCTCACAACCAAAAGCCGAGTCCCCAATGGTATGAGTCTGTGGATGTAGAAAGTAAGCTTGAAGATAGTCTCAAGGTGTAGTGGTGGGTAACAAATTCAGCTTGGATGATGCATCGAGGAACTATCCGTTTGCAATGGATTATATGCTGCAACATGAGAATCTAGACCCTCTCAATATGGGCCTAGTCAACATCCCTCGCTAGGCCCTCAAACCCTCGAACCATACAAACTGTAGGTTTGATGATAGTATCAAACAAGCATAATTTGGAGAGGATGTCCTAAAAGTGGATCTGGAAACATTGATGTTCCAAAATAGAAAGAGAGGCATACCCCTTGCAAAAGTGTGATTGCGCTGTAAACTTCATGTTAAAGCATGGACTAGAAAACTATTATGAAGTATAAAAACAAAAACATAACATTTTTCTAAAAATTAAAAATTAAGATAATTTCGTTTAAAAAAGCTAAAAACAAATCATATTAAATATATTTAAATATTTAATATGGTTTGTATATTAATAAAAATAAAAATAATCCAAAAAAATAAATCATATTAATCAAAAATATATAATAAAACTAAGTAAAACTATAAATAAAAAAACAAAACATATATGAATAAAATATAAACATAAGGCTAAAATCGGTTCATGTTTTTTAATATACAATCAATAGTATTTATCCATTAAAAATATAAAATAAAAACCCAAAAAGCTAAACTCGAAATTGAGCAAAAAATACAATACCTAAAAATTGTTGGGCTACCCTGTTTCACTGGAGAGAGAGCATATGCTCAATAAGATTCAATCAACATATTTATATAGAGAATGATCGCCTAAAATTAGGTCAAATCTTATCCAGAATCTCCCACAATCTCTCAACTAGTATTGTAACTATTATGTGAGTAACAATTACTTACATTATGTATTATTCACTCCTAATCTTTACCAACTCCTATTATTATGTGATGGAATGTGAGTAACAATCACTTATATTATTTGCTCCACTTATTATTTTCTCTCACAGATATTAATTCTAATACTGAGCACCTAAGTCTTAAGCACACATGTGAGAACTAATTCTACCGTTCCCCCCTTAGTGCGAACATTAGAGAAATAGTTGCACTCGCATTTGTAGCGCCTTGTTGTTGCCTCTCGCCTTCTATTTGTTCATCGAGATTTTGCAAGAATGATGCCGAGGTTCACCCGTATTTTGATATCCCCCTAAATATAAACCCTGGATGTCGGTTTCAACCGATAATACATCTAATTACAAACGATAATAGCCCCTTACAATATTTTGAAAAATATACATTTTTGCCTTTTTACCAATTTTTCAAAAATATCCAAATTTTTTCAATTCCCCCTTTTTTGAAAAAATTCTCCTTTGACAAACAACTCCTAAAAAAAAAGCTACCTTCGTTAAATAATTACCACCTTTAAAAATTAAAAAAATACTTTTTTTTATTCATAAACACACTTTTGACTGGAGTTATGAATCGGTATTACATCCAGCCACACCGCTTCAAATTCGCTTCATTCAGCTACAAACAACTCAAATTCACATCATTTGGCCGCATTCTTGGCATAATTCATGATCCAACAAATGCACTTAGCGAGAGTTGAACCTGGGTGTGGTGGGAAACAACCAACCTACTTTACCAACCTATCAACACCCCACAAGCAAAAAAATTCCTTTGTTGTTTTAACAAAAAGTTTTTAATTAAAAAATTAGCTCGTAATGAGTGGTGGGGCTCGACCCTTAGACCTCCATTCATCGCAATGTCTTCACAAAACATTGAAACCAATCATTCTATTGACCCTTTTGAACATAAACACGTAAAGACTTTTTTTAATGTTTTAAAAACAAAATGGTGCTTTTAAACAAATAATCTCTTACCAGAGGCGAGTTAGGGTTAGGGATCCATTGTTTAACGAGTTGGAATTGACAAACTTTGTCAATTGCCTGTGGCCCGCATCACCGCATTGAGTTGTATTTTTGTTGAGTCGTCGGTGCGGATCGAGTTTGTGAGGAGAGGATATTGCCTTCGTTGCGGTCATGAGGGGTAAGAACGAAGATATTGTTGAGTTCAATAAGGTGTTAAGGAAGCACAACCACCGTGAACTAACCCATTTTTAGGTCTTCAAGCGGGTAGTCTAGGGTTTAAAGAAGAAAAAGCTTTGATTTAGTTAGAGAAGCATGATCATTGAGATTTGAATCAAGAAAGTAAAGATAAAGATATAGAAGATTACCATGTTACAATCATAATCAAGAAAACCCCTTCATAGGAGAAAACTACCCATAGATGAAAAATCTATCCAAGTGAATTCGTCCAACAAGGAAAAATTTGTCATCCTCTAAGTTTTAGACTCCAAGATTTTTAGGATAGCTCAACAACACTCTAAATGGCATATTTTCATTAATAAAGATCGTTTTAACTTTGTATCATCCATTTTTGAATGTATATGTTCCAAACCCTAAGTGTACACTTCCTTAATCTAACTTTCTAGATTTTGTTTAATCCAATAATTTTAATACGTGAATTCAAGATATGTGATTTACTTTCACTTATTGTATTTCGATTCTAGATTCATATTTATATATAATAATTAATCTTAATTAGGAAACCCGTAGTGTATATATTACAAGAAGTAGGTGAAGTGGAGTCAAACCAACTTAAAACTCACCTCGTTACACTATCAAACTTGGTGAGAGATTGATGCGGAGTTGTGCCGAGGGTCTATGAGCTTGTCTTCAAGATCCGGGAGCTTGTTGGACGAATTAAGAACATGGTTTGCCGAGTTAAAGACTTAGGCATCGTAAGAGTGCCGAGCTTGACCAAATTAATTGGCATGGTGAAGCCTATATAAATGCCTTCGAGCATTATAATAACAATAGGCGAGCAACCCTACTATGCTAACATACATCCCTATGTAATTTGTAAATTAATGAAAATATCAAGGTCCAAATAAGAGAGATTTAATCTATCAGTAACATCCCTCCTTACGCAACATTCACCCACTAACATTTCTCTCGAAGGAGGCATTGTGATGAGCTAAGGCCACTAAGTTGTGACGAGAGAAGACCCATTGGGTGGCTATGCTTTCATCACCTTTGGTTGATTCTTTGGACACATTATCTTTGTTTGGTGATAAGGAACGAATCAATGTTGCAGCTAATTGGCTTAACAAAATGTGTAGTCAAATAAACAAATATAGACACATGGGCAAGGTGTGTGAGTAGTTTGGAAAATACCTCAAGATGTGTGGGTACGTGAACTTGGTTTTCATAGACAAGAAACTCATACAATGCTCGTGATCTAGTTAACAAGTGCTCTTGGGTGGACTCATGATTTGGGCATGTTCAACTAGTTTGGATCCCTCATACTGGTTCAATTCCTCACAAGCATGGTTATCTTACGTTATCTTTCATAACTTTCGCTTTTTAGTTCTCCTTTGCAATGGAATAAACATATAAGCCCATAGATTATTATAAAACTGTTTTTTTTTCCTTTTAGAACGAACTTGTAGTGCAAAACAATAAAACTTCACCTCGTGTTTACTTTAATTGATTTATACTGTGACCAATGACCAACAACCGTGCTTACAACCACAACCTTATACATTGTTAAAATAAGGTATCATAACTAGGTGTTCGTGCTTTGCTTAGACGGGCAAGAGTTAGATGAGTCTTCAATTAAAATTGCCCTTTTTGTTTATATTGCAAAATTAGAAAAAAATGCAATTTTCGAGAGACTTGGAAATGTTCTCTCGAACCCCGGTAATGAGAAGTCAAGTTTTGTTTGTGTACCTTTTCATCGTGAGATGCCATAACTTTCACAACACCCTAAGTTGATCGTGTGATAATTTGGTGTAGCACGTTAGGAGTTATGTTGACCCGTTAGCAACGTTAGGTAGTGTTAAAAAAATTAATAGTTGGGTTTTGTTTTAGCTTGTCGTTTGGACCCTGAGCGAAGAAATGGCTACCCGCCTTTGTAAACCTCTAGTATTTCTACATGAAAATTTCCTGCAAACCTTAGTTTAGAGAAAATCACCTCATTAGTAAGTTTTGCAAGGTGGTTTTGTAGGCCTACGGTCGCTGTTTGACCAAGTCAAACTAGTCCAATTACGACCGGTGGCTTTGGAAAACTAGTTGCCATTTGTAAACCGTTTGCGTTCTAGGTCCCATCAACTCTTGTGAATTCTCGGTATATAAGAGAGCATATAGGAACTTTCCCGTTGTGCATTTGCTCATGAAGCCGTTTTTGAACGTAGTTTCCTAGCCATTGAGCTACAATTGAACATTTTTCGCAAACTAGTAGGAAAATGTGAAAGAAGGTGTAGGACCCTCGCCAAGTCAATTTAACTGATGAGAAACTTGTAGACAAGTATAAATGATTGTATGGAACTTATAAATGATTGTATGGAACTCTATTGTGTGGTTTGTTTAGAGAAATTTGATTTGAAGGGAAAATAGTGTTTTCTCTCTCTCTCTCTCTCTCTCTCCTCCCTTAGTTAAGAAATGAAGTGAAATGAAATGAATATATGTCTCTAACCCTCTCTTGTTGTGTGTGAAGTATTTTGATTATGTAAATGGAAAACTAAAAACGTAAATTATGCTAGATTTAGGTAGATGCCATGCCAACAGTTGTGTTGACCATGTGGTGGTCAGAGGTACCGAGACACGAGAGAAAGTGAAGTGTACTAGTGATTTCATAATAACTTGTTATTTGGAAAAATGTAATTTTATAGGTTATATCAACAATATTGTTATATATTGAAATGTTTATTATTGAATTCTGTGATGAGTATGAGTTGTTAGCATTTTGGGGTGTTTGGGAAATGGGCATTTAATCATGGGTGTTAATTTGATTCAGAATTATGTTTTGTAAAAAGGTTGGGTATTTATGTTAACTGAAAGTGAATTTGACCTTTTATAGTGTGTTTCAGTGTGAAATTAATGATTTAATCTCTTGTGTATTGTTCTATTTACTTGGAATTGTAGGAAAGGAAACTAAATAAACGGTCAAACTCAAAGTAAAATTCTTGTGTTGATTTACTTTTTTGTATGATCACTTGCATAACGTAGAAGACTGAAATTTTAGGATGAGCCTAGTTCCTTGTACTTGACGACATCTCCTAGCTTAAGGGAATGAAGAGCCCAAATGCAAGTTATCATCATAGATGTACGCTTAGCGACATTGTCGCGAACTCGATTGTTAGGAACAGTAATGGTTAAACTTTGTCTAGAGTATGTGGCTTCCTCCTAGGAATGGTAATCATGTGTGTAGCAAGGAGAATGTGTTCTCTTAAGATAGTACTCCATGGGAAACCGACTTTAAATCTAATGCAAAACCTCTTGGGTTGGGACATGAGTAGAACGAAGGGTTTTAGGTGGCAAAGATCTTAACTACCCTTTGAAAGTCATCTTGAGGAGTTGGGGTTATGAATGAATTCCATACCCAATTTCAATTATTGTTTTGGTTCTATAATACAATACTAAGAGTTAATTGTGGAACATAACAAAATTTTAATTTATACTTAGTTTGTGAAAATGTAACCATGAGATGATGTGCTAGGAGAAAAGTGAAATTTAGAACTTTCTTGTAACGTGTTTAAACCATCTTATGTTGTGAGAAAAAGAATTTATGACGTAAACGTTTATGCGAACCAAATCAATTATTAATGTATAAATTAAAAAAAGAATTGTGAACCTTAATCTTTTAAACGATAGATTCTTTCCTTTCGTTCTCCCACTAGTTCCTATTGTGTAATGAATGTATGATGTGAAACCAAGTAATTATGTTCTTAGAAACGATTCCCTAGGACAAGAACTAGTAGTCTCATGAGCGTACAAATGTCCCTATTAACAAATGGGTTACACAATTAATTGCAATAAGGTATATGAACCAAATTAAGTGAAACCATTTTAAGTTGAATGTAAATGACTGAGTGGAACCTATGTTTTTAGTTACCTACACATGAGAATATTAAGTTTGAACCCTTAAACCCCTCTCAAACAAGAGTGTTAGCTTGGCAAGAAGTATCGAAGTTACCTTGAGTTGCATGAAGATTGTGGGAGATAAGGGTGTTTGATTACTCTAGTTGTGACCTTAGTAGGGTGTAGAGTATGGAGAGAAAATGATTTAATTAATCATAGTACCTCCTTGAGATTATCGATATATGAAACCTTGAAAATATGTTACCCAATATTTGTTTTAGTGTCTTAGAAGGCCTTTGGAAGTGTAGGTGAGTTGGAGTCCTCATTTGTAATATGTGCTTAATGTTTGAGTGTGGTTAATGATAGTGAAATGAAATGTTTGGTGTGAAATCACTCCCCTTGGAGTCTTGAGACCCTAAATGTTGAGCAAGTTTTGTGTAACTTGATATTGTTTAAAAGAATGCTAACAAAAGACCAAAGTAATAACGTAAGTGTAATAAGATCACGAGTAAGTGAGGTGTCGGTTAGGGGCAAGGGACACTCAGAGTTCTCCTCATAACTTAATTAGACTTGTTTTATGTTGTTAAAAGGAGGGTAGATTGCTCCTAGTGAGATTAAACTTTCGTGAGAACATGAATTCATATGGAAAACAAAACTTATGATGTGTAAATATTAACAAAGACTCAAACCAAGCATTGAATGATAACAACTTCAAAAAGGAAATAGACATGCCTAATGGATGGAAGATTATATGGAAAGGGAACTTGGACCTAATCTCCTTTAAATCTTAAGATTACTTTCCCAACTTCATGTCAGTTTCTACTTGTGTAATGAAGGTAAAACTAAACTTCAAGTAAACTTATTCAAGGGAACAAACCCTTGGCATAAGATCCAACATCAGGGTATTTGTACACGTGTTTAAAATGCATAGAACTAACAATTGAGTTATGGAAATTATTATAATGGAGAATGAACCAAATTTAAGTGTACTTATTAAAAGTTAGATTTTAAATGGAACCATCATAGGTAAAATGTTAAATGCAATAAAGAAAAATGCAACCTAGTTTTAAGAGGAAGGTATACATGTTAAGTGTTCTACAAATAATTAAAGTCAAATGATGAAAATAGGACTGTAATAAATATATAACCATGAAAACAATGTGTCGTGGAAGGTGCCTAACTGTAAATGTATATTGTAGTTGGATCGTTGTTTGTACTTTGTCATTTGGGGAAAAGTGGCTTTGATGTGCATCATGTGTTTTCATGTTATCTATGTGGGTTCATGTTTGTGCAAACATCTCATGTGTTATGTGTTATCCTAAGTGATCTCATGTGGTGTTGTGTATACAACAATGTAAGTAAAAAAATAAATTTCCGGTTTTATTATTGTTGTATTTGTGTGTCAAAATTGTGGGTGTGACAAAGTAAGTGAAGACGAGTCAAACCAACTAAAAACTCACCTTGTTACACTATAAAACTTGGTGAGAGAATGATGTAGGAGCCGTGTTGAGGGTCTATCAGCTTGTCTTCAATATCTGGGAGCTTGTTGGACGAATCAAGAACATGGTTCGCCGAGTTAAGGACTTCGGCATTGTAAGAGTGCCGAGCTTGACCAAATTAATTGACATGGTGAAGCCTATATAAATGCCTTACACCACTATAATAACAATAGGGCGAGCAAGCCTACTATGCTAACATACATCCCTATATATTTTGTAAACTAATGAAAATAACAAGGTCCAAATAAGAGAGATTTTATCTACTCTAACATCCCTCCTTAGGCAACTTTCACCCACTAACATTTCACTCGAAGCACGTGTTGATACCCCTTAATGAAAGCTTTTAGCTAGTCTCCCAACCTAGTTAACTTAGCCTCAACAAGTGGCTTATTGAAGATTCGCTGGTAGGCGTCTACTTTGAAGAGGTTGTTGTTGGAAAGTGTCAAAATATAGCAACAGTCTTTTCCCAACAATATTTCTGACTGCATTTTTCAATTTTTTTAAACAGTCAAATAAGCAGCGGACTCAAATGTTGGACCCAAAAACTTTTACTAATTTAAATTCAATAAAAATATTGGGATTATCAAAGGGCTTTCCCTCTTGCTTCCGCTTGTTTTGCCATTTGCGCTTAAAAGCCAGACCTGCAAGCATGATGGCCTCTGAGGATCCCACAGTGGCAACTCCAACTGCCTGTTCTTCATCTCCCAGCGGGCATTGAACAGTGCAACTATCATATTTACACACCGATTCTGTTGCATTTCCACACGTAACACACAATCGGAAAACCATGATCTTGAAATCCATAATACTGAACAATAAAAAAACAAAGACCCCACAAACCTGCAATTCTGTAGTAATGGGGTATTCGTCCATATCAACATAATTTTTGTTGATGGCAACCATCATGAGCTTATCACACTCAGGCTCCATCCAGGTAGTGACAAATGAGGCGAGATTTAGCCTTGGATTTCCATCCAACATCATCTCATCGTTGATAATTTGGTATGTTGTATCCTTAAGGATGGTTCTTTCAGGTAAGCGGAATCTGCCCACATAAGAAAAATGGCCCATACTTCATACACCCACATGATATAAATGTTTTGAACTGATCCACTCATTTACAGGCCTATAGATCTGTAACTCAGAAGCCCCTATAAACACATTCAAAAACAAAACGGTAGATCGTAATACTTATAATGACCCAACAAACTATGTATTATTGGGATTCAGTTTGATCTTGGTTTCAAATAATACAAGATTTCAAAACTTACTTATTTAAAACATAGTTACGGGACGGGGGACGGCGGGACGGGGTTTCCGGGACGGCAAAAAATTTCTAAATTTTGGGGACAGCGGGGGGACGGCTAATTAAAAAATATATAAATATTTAAAATATAAAGATATAGTGACTAAATTATATAAATAAGCTGAAATAAAACCATTTGAGATTTAAATAAGGTGAAACTTGAACTCATAAACATCAAATACATTCCTTAATACTCATGATTCTTTCAGAAGTTTGCAAGAAGTTGCTTGGTCCAAAAAGGTGCAAAAATTGATTTTATGAAAATAAGAAAATTATTGCCATCAATGCATAGAGCTCAATAAAATATGCACTTTTAGAGAAAACGACACCTGAAACGGAGCCACAGAATGAAAGTTATGGCACATGCAAGTTTTTGCTACTACATCTTCTCGGACCCTTTCCAAAAATGGCAAATTTTTTTCTTTGTGATTTTTTCACCAAAAAGCAAAAAAATGCCAAAAAAGGAAATAAATTCGTGGGGGACGTCTGGACGTCCCCCCCACGTTTCCCCGTCCCCGGGACGTTTCCCAATGTTTTCAGACGTCCCCAGGACGTTTCCTAGAAAAAAAAAAAGGAAACGTGGGGGAAACGTTTCCCCACGTCCCCGCGTCCCCAGGACGTCCGGGACGTCCCAGACGTGTCAAAACAGGGGGGACGTGTCCCCGCGTAACACCGATTTAAAACACCGGTTTGAAATGAGTGCAAACAAATATATACCTTGGTAAGGATGTTCTGCATCATAGTCACCTAAGACTTCGGGATGGCGGGGATGGGTTTTCGGGACAGCAAAAAAATTTCTAAATTTTGGGGACGGCGGGGGACGATGAGGGGATGACTAATTAAAAATATATAAATATTTAAAATATAAAGATATAGTGACTAAACTATATAAATAAGCTGAAATAAAACCATTTGAGATTTAAATAAGGTGAAACTTGAACTCATAAACATCAAATACATTCCTTAATACCATAATATCAATATGTTAATGTAAGTTACATATGTCATATTTGAATTTTGAATTTGAGACAAGCTGAAATAAATTATAAAACCATTCTAAATTATGATTGATCAAGTGACAATAGCTGATAAACATATCATTAATCTCATATCGAATACACCAACAATTGTCTATTATCAATATTACAAAAGAAGAAGACAACTACAAGTATCAACCTAAAAATCAAAATCAACATTTGAAGCAATATCCATGAACTTTTCATTGGAACTAGCATCCTCGTCCTCAAAGGTAAGCCCAATCAATCCCCGCTGCACAGTATTGTCCTCTTCAACCTACCTCGGCTCTTTGGGATCTACATCCCACCGTAATGTTGGGGTCTGTTTGTACTCAGTGTCTTGCGATCCATAAGACGCAAAGTACTTGTGTACACTACAAGCTTCTTAGCTCTTGCAGAATTAAGCCTATTCCTCTTAACATAGTGGATCCAACCATATGTAGACCAATTTCTCTCAGAGGCAGAGGAGCTAGAAACTTGGGAAAGGAGGCGAATGACAAGTGGTCGCAGCAGTCCTGGAAGCCCATACAGTCGCCACCAACTCACTGGCTTCTCTTGTGCCATTGTTACCCTGTCTCGCCTTTGTTGATGTTTTGTACCCATCAAGTTTAGTGAAGTCGAGCCACTCCAACCCGATTTGTGAAGCCTCCCGTGGACTGTACATTTTTTTAAAGGCTTTCATAAGGTCCTTCTTCACCTCATCATCATCCCAAGGAATAAATCTACCGGCTGCTCCACATACCATTTGGGATTCAATGCATACACAACCATATGAAGAGGGGTGTTCAACTTCTCCCATCTCTGCTTAATAATGCGTTGTATATGTTCATTATAAAACTCCAAAGTGGGGTCCCTCACCCGAATAATTGCCTTCATTTGCCCAAGCCTCGTCGTCAATGCACTCATAGATCTCACCAAGATTGGGGTTGTAAGAATCCCCATATTTGATGACATTAAAAATTGGATCTATGATTGATATGATGTATTTCATATCAACCCGAAATGTTTCCCTCAACACCACTTCCTTCACTCTTTTCCCTTGCTTTGTCTTGGACTCACGCCACCTAGTCCAATCTTGTGTCATAATCATAATTTGTAGGGGCTCCAGCAACTCAGACATCCTCTCCAACAAAATAAAATAGGATGCAAAGTATGTGTCAATTGGTTTTAGAAATTCTTTCTTCGATTTTTTTTGAAAAAGTGCCAATGATGCGTGGTGATTGCATATGAACTTTTGCATGTCCCTGGCCTTAGTCACTATCTAGTTGACCCACTGAATCTTCCCTATGTCTTTTAATGCATTGTTCATGGCATGCACACAACATGGAGTCCAATAAATATGCCTATACTTCCGCTCCACTAGCTTGATTGCTTTTTTGCACACATAAGCTGCATTCGTGACAACCTGTACAATGTTTGAAGGTCCAACCTCCTCAATGACATCCTTTAAAATTTGATACTGGAACTTAGCATCTGTCCGCTTCCCAGAACAATCAATTGCTCTTAAGAAGTATGGCCCATCTTTGCAAGAGACAATGATATTGATGAGAGGACGGTGTCTGCAATATCATCCACCCATCCATGATAATGCTACATCCATATGACACCCATGTCGCCTTCATCTCCTCCATCAATGATTAACCTTGTAATAGTTTTTATCCAAGATTGTTGTCCTCGGTTTGTGTCTCTAAGAGGCACATAACTTGTACTGCTTTGCTGACCTTAGCCATAGCCTCCTTGTAATAAGGAGAGCGAGCGGCATTAAATGGAATCCCATCAAAGATAGAAAAATTTCCCAATAAAGCATCATCTCGCCTCTTCCCTTACCTTTGAATCAAACATTTCTATAATCAGATTGGGGGTGGCCCCACGGCCTTTCTCTTCCCTTTGCTTTCCACTCTTGACATTTCAAAACTAGAACCAATCAAAGTATCACTATGCTTGCTAGTCCTATGAGAGCTCAAAGGAGTATTAGCCGTAGAACCACGAACTTCTGGCACATTGTTCGTGATATTTCCATGAAGATTCTCACCATCTCAGCTCTCTGCTTGTTGGCTAGATTTTCTGCATAGCTGAAAACCTAGGCAGTCATGAGATAAATCTCCCTCATTTACCGGTGAGGCTCCGTGTAAGATTTGTCAGTTAAATATGCTAGTATCTATTTGTGGGTATTACTTTAACCATGCAACTCATGAACCATAGTTGTATAGTTTTGCAACAAGTAAGCAATTGTTAAAGAAAGGAAATATCTGATGAAGAAGAAAATAGCAGAAAACAGGAAAGAAAGAGGGAAGATGTGCAACCCAATCAATAGATTACAGAGTTGATTGCATGCACATAGATAGAACAGATAGATATTAACATACAAAATTATAAGCAAAGGGAACTTTCAGATCTAGATCTAGAATAACGCAAAGTTTATGAATAGATCTAAGACAGAAAGTTAGAAACAAAATGCACTGTTGACACAAAGTTCTCCGAGAAATATGCTCCTTTCTATTCCTTTGCTTCAAATAGTTATCAGGGGTTTCAACACAAAGTCGAGAACACAAGAATGCTGCTTACAAATTCTCCTCTTTAACCCGAAGGTTCTTCCTCTACTTATAGAATGTAGAAGGGAAATTACAAATGGGAAACTTAATCGAACTAGAACATAAACAAGAAGTAAAGATAACATCTAACAATCATCTTCCTTTAATTCCTCTCTAAGTGACATGCATCAGGAGTTTAAGTCAAAATTGTGCACATTTGTCACTTAACTCAAAGAATCATTCCAAATAATTTTCAAACCAATAACTTTTAAGTTTACAATTATATCCGGGAACATAAGAAATAAGAGAAGGAAGAAAAGAAGAAGGAAAATCTGCCAGTTGCAACTTTTACACTTTCTTTTTGTTTTGATACTGAATATACTTTTCGAACATATAGTTCAACAATTTCACATCTGTTTTAGCCACAACTTCTTTTTCTCGTCCTGGATTGCAGCAAGCCTTCGTTCAAAACCTCGATGCATGCTTCCACATCCTTCAAGCTAGGTCCGAACTTCTTAATATTTGACTGTAGCGTTACCAACTTGCTGATGGAATCCATCGTGAAAGGCCTAACAACTCCATCAATCCTCTCTTGCACCATCAGAAGAGATCCTTCCAGGGAATCAGACACTTTGTTAGGAATGTTCCTTTTGTATGAAGAAACGTTCCCGACCACTTTCTCATTGGTGAAAGCAATGACATTGTCTGATAGTGATGATGCCATACTCTCAAGCGCCCGCATTCTTTTCAGCATTATTCTGAAGATCTCCAAGCGGAAAGAAACTGCAAACTCAAGCTGCTTCCCCTTTTCAACAGATCCATCGGTCACAATTCGTTCTGCCATCAAAACCTCCTTGGCAACTTATTTATCTCGACCAAAGTACTCAAGTTACTTTCAGCTATTGTGTTCATGTCCATCGTGCTTGTCACTAGTTGTTTCAGCTGAACCGATGCATCCTTCATAACCTTTAGATGGGCCAACACCTCCTTGAGTTGTACAGAAGCTTGGCGAATGATTAGATTCTTCCATTCGTTGATAGCTTTGACTTGGTTACCTGCATCTTCCACTTCCTGCATCAGATGATCACTCACTTGC
This sequence comes from Taxus wallichiana var. yunnanensis, assembly GCA_018340775.1. NCBI lineage: Eukaryota > Viridiplantae > Streptophyta > Pinopsida > Cupressales > Taxaceae > Taxus > Taxus wallichiana. Next base: position 890,800,817 of record CM031242.1, read on the forward strand.
TCATGTGCTGAAATTGGCTGAGTGGAAGATTTGGCAACTTTGGCAATAATCTCGCACAACTGAGACACCTGCTTTTGAAGTTCAACTTTTTCCGCCTTTTCTTTGTCAAGCCTAAGGAATAAAATATTTATCAAAGCTTTAAACCCGTATGGGATACCACTTAAAAATGCACCAAATATTGAAAGTTTGCAGCCAAATAAAATACTGATTTATGCAGATTTTTACAAGTAAGGACAGCGGACTAAATAAAATCAATATCTCCCAAAATATCCACTCGAATTACTTGAAAATTTAAAGAGAGCTTGATATTATTATAGAGGACATAATAAAATTGTTTTTGGAATTTTACACAAATTAAAATGCTGCCAGAAAAAGCACAGCGTGCCCTAGACAGCTGGAAAACTTCAGAGGTTCGTAACTCTCTAAATACAAGAGCAAAAATAAGGGTCTTTGGAAATAACATTAAGATATAGGAAATAATATTTCCACCTTCAGATCTGAAAATGGCCGACTGGAAAACCCCCAAATAAAGGCTGCAAGTCGCCTCGCTTGGAATGGGGTCGGAAAATGATGGAGGTGCCTTCATGTTTGCCACGCCCAGCCCAAATGGCTGCCGTGAATCTGATCTAGAGCCCCTCTGATTATCTTCCCCAAATGCCCCCAAAACCCTCGAAATCCTTCCTCTTAAACCTCTGATAATGTCTCTGCCACACAACCCTGAAAGCGGCTCCAAAATGACAGACTAGGGTAGATCTCTCACTACCGAAGAATGCCTGCTAGCTAGGGACGGAGTCTCTCACCACCGAAGCTAGGGTCCTGTGGGATTTGACTCCACAAGCTGTAGATGTGCAATAACAAGGTTGCACGTGAAGGAGGCTAAAAATGTATATGACAAAAGGTTCCTCTCCTTTCTCTCCCAGCTCCTTATATACCTTCCAAGGCAAAAAGAGCCCCAAAAGACCTAGACGCGTTTCATTCCATGGAGGGGTCAATAAAATAAAAATAACTTTAAGTTACTTTTCCCCTTTAAGTCGCCATGGTCCAAAAGTGACCCTCAACGCAAAATTAGAATATTGGAACCACGTGGCCCCTTCCCATTAGCTCCCAGTGTCCACAACCCCTTGGGTCTGACCATGGCTTGGACTCGACTTGACCCTTAGGCCTTTGGCGTAGAAAAGGGGACATTACAGTCCTCCCTTCCCGAGAAATGCTTGACCCCAAGCATTATCTTGTCATGCTATAGAGGCTGAATACCACACCGTAAGTTTCTCCACCTCACCTGTGTCAATTAACTGATGATCGGTGTGATGCGAAGTAACCAAGACACCCCATGTAGTGATCATGCTCTCCATGCCAGTGTAGAGAACAATGTTGCTCCTAAAGTAGTATGATGCCCACATCGACTCTCCCCTAGTACCCACACCGAAATTGCCAATCTGATCATGTCCAATCGATCCCACCCGATGCTGAGGCTATCATCATGTGATCACTCACTGCCTCTCCAATCGACTCCTGGGTATGAAAGTTCACTCTGGATCCCGTAGAATCCCCTGAATCCACCTATGAAACAACCTGTATACGCACAAATGGTGCTAACTCTCCCACATGACCTGCACTCATGTGAGAGCAAGGCTCCTCATAATGTATCTCAATGTGTCCGTGGAGGAAAAGTCCCAAGACTCCAGTAGATAGTCAACCGGCAATATCGGCTCCACATAGTCCACCTCTGCGTTGAATGTGAACCTACTGAATAACCATGAGTCAATTTCGTCTCTCCACTGACTAACACGTGGGTGAAGTGCTCACCGGGCATAGAAGCAGTAAAATACATAGGAGTGTTATCCAATGTCGATTCAAAAAATGATGAACCCGTAGGCTTTGACTTGTCACAGTGACAAACCGTATATGCTGTATAAAGTTGGGGATATCCTCCCTCAACCTATGCCATATGAACCTCTCTGACATGAACCTGTAGGTCTCATCGAACTCAAATGCCTAGTCACGGAAGGACAATGCACATGTCGCAATATCTCCATCCTCAACCATGAATCTGACACAAGGCTCAATCTTCCCTGATAGAAGATCATCTCATCCTCAATCTGTAGTTGTCATCTTGTATGTGACCATCCAGAATCTCACAGTGTGTCGGTTCTTGGAGTACTCAACAAGCAAATGAGGTCTCTAGTCTACCAAAACTTTAGATAACCAACATAATGATAAGCTCGGATGATCTGAACCTGTAATCCCAATCTCAGTAACTGTCTCATGTGCAACATTTGGCCACACCCACATCCATCATACTCCACATCGATCCGCAATAATAAAACTCCTCACCATGCCGGATCGTCCTCTCCATCCCCTCAGTTGTAACCACCCTTGGTGCTCCTGCAGATACTCCCCTCAAAATCACATTCCTGCCCTCGGACTTAAACTTTAGCTCTATCGTCTGAAAGTTAGTCGAAACTCACCAAGAGAGTGAAGCCATTGCACTCCCAGCACTATGTTGGTCACTCCCATACCAACGATGTGGAATCATCGGTAACTGTATAGTTACCCATCATGATGCTCACTTGGGAACCCGCCTGTGTGCACCTCATAGACTCTCCATTGGCTACAACCCCGTTGAGGCCCTCAAAATCCTCTATCTGTAATCCTCGCCTCTCAACCAATGAGGCATCAATATAGTTGTGGGTTGCCCCACTATCAATGAGTACCCCAACTCGTTGACCCTGCATAACTCCTCTAATCCTAAATGCCTTGTACATCAGAGTACTAGACAATGTGGCTATAATCTCTCGAGGAAAAGTCTCCTCCTCCTGCCCCACATCAACACTATCCAACGCAACCCCATCTCCATCATCCATCTCGCGAGTCTCTAACTCCTCACCTCTGTCACCCTTGCTCTCCTCGAAGACCTCAATGAATTGGGCCTTCCCTCTACCTCTGCAATCATGTCCTGGAATCCAAGGTGTGTGGCAATCGAAACATAGTTTCTTTCGCCTCAACTCATCTCTGTCCTCTCGGGAAATGATTGGCTTCTTAGCCACCACCTCTGCCTCGGTGGAGGCTCCCTCTGTTGAAGTTCGTTTGATCTAGATGGAGGTTCCCTTTGTTGAACGTGAGGTGGAGCCCTCGACTTTGGAGTGGATAACTCCAAGTCCCGAGCTCTCCTAACAACCTCGTGCAAAGAAGAAGGTTCAAATGCCTTCACAAACCCAACGAAAGCATCATGTCAAACTGCTATGAATAGTGAAATCAACCTCATCTCCGTGACATTAGTACCATGACTGATAATCTCTGAAAATTTGCGATATATTGATCCAGGGACCGGTTTGTCTCAAATGAGTCAACTCCCTGAAATACCTGTCAGGGTCCCTCCTATCAAATCTGCTCCCCAGCCTCTGTGCGAACTCTGCATAAGTAGTAATGTGTATGTGTCCCTGTGTAATCAACCCATGATGCCACCAATCATGAGCGTCTCCCTTAAGATGTAAGATTACAAACTTAATTGCATCTTCCTCACGCATAGGATTCAAGTCGGAGTATGTCTTCAACTTCTGAACCCAAGACTATGCAAGTACACTTCTTAGAACCATCGAAGTGTGGAATGGAAATCTGTCCCAATCTCCTCTGTAACTCTGGTACCTGTTTCTGATGATCTCTCTTGGGTCTACTGCCAATCTTCATTTTGCCATATTCTGGAATGGCATGTTGTTACAAACGCCCTCACTCAAGGTTTGGTTCCTCTCCCAACAAGACTCCTCATCCAAAATATCTACTGGTTGTTGTACCTGTGAAACTTCCGGATCCTTCAAGAAAGAAGGTTCGTGAAGCCCCAAAGGCCTGATAGAAGAATGGGGAGGCCGCTGCCCTGAATGTCCACTCTCACCTCTTTGACCTGTTGTCCCATATTGCTATTTTCTCCTCTCATTATGACTGTTGTTATACACAGTCCAACAGGCTGAAGATGATTAAAAAATATTCTCTTACCCTTTTTAGCAATCATAGAACCAACGCTAGTACCTTGAGAGGTACTCTCCCTTCTTGCACCGGAGTCTCCAATGAAGAAATCATGCTTGCCAACACTTGTAATCCCAAAAGACACATTTGAATTCCTTCTTTTGCTTATGAAATTAGTCACAAAGTTTTCAAAATCAGAATTGATAGTTTTGGATAATTGCCACATATTACCAGGATCCCATAGCTTATAATGCCCATGAGCCCTTGTATCTATTAAGTGAGCTAAAACTTGCCACCATATATCATCCACAAGATGCTCATATACACATAGTTGGAGCAATGGTCCAACAAACTCCATGATGAAGACTTCATCATCTACCATACCATGCATCTCATGATGGAAATAAATTGGAATAGGCAACAATAAATAAGACACATTAGTGTGCTCTTCATACCTTTCAAGGCCATCAATGTCCTCCGTGTGTTCAAGATAGACATATGTTGAGTTGCCCCAACATTGTTGCTGAGTGCCTGTTGAAAGTATCTGAAAGCTGATCAAAAGTTGTTGGTTTGGAAATTACAGCAGGCTGCAATTTTACACAAGTGTCCATGTGAGGCTCCTCCTCATGTGCCAGCTGCTCCATAGAGTCTTCTTTCGTGGGTGTAGACTTCCTTGCATCAATTGCCCTCATCGTTTCCTTGAACTCTTGTATGTGTTGTCTTGCTTGAGTCGCTATCAACCTAGCAGCTCTAGCTCTGCTATTCCATTCCTCACACTTTTTAAGAGTTTCCATTACATCCTCCTTGCTTGCATAAACAAATTTCTTCTCCTGAGCTGGAATAATTTCTCTAACAAGCAAAGTTTCACTAATGCAATTATTTTGCTCAATGGAAATCATACCCTTTTGTCTAGAAGCTTCTTCTACAAATGAGTTCTTTTGTAATTCAGGTACCGGCATATGATGATCTCGCTTGGGCTTGCTACCAATCTTCATCATGCAATAATTTGGAAATGACATATTATCTCTGAAACCCTTACTCAAAGATTGGTATTTCCTCCAACAAGAATCCTCATCAATCACCTCTATTGGGTGCCCTTTATTATTGTTCTCACCTTTTTCCTTATTGTCCCAAGATTTGCTTTGATTCAAATTCTGAGTGAGCTGACTCAAATAAAGGTTAGTGGCTTCTTGTTGTTTCACCATGTTGGTGAACATTTCCTTCATAAAACCACATTGAGATCTTTCCAAACTACCATATTTAACCCACACAGGTTGGAGGAACAACAACTCTGATACCACTGAAATATCCCTTATGGGATACCACTTAAAAATGCACCAAATATTGAAAGTTTGTAGCCAAATAAAATACTAATTTATGTAGATTTTTACAGTAAGGACAACGAACTAAATAAAATCAATATCTCCCAAAATATCCACTCGAATTACTTGAAAATTTAAAGAGAGCTTGATATTATTATAGAGGACATAATAAAACTGTTTTTGGAATTTTACACAAATTAAAATGCTGCCAGAAAAAGCACAGCGTGCCCTAGACAACTGGAAAACTTTAAAGGTTCGTAACTCTCTAAATACAAGAGCAAAAATAAGGGTCTTTGGAAATAACATTAACAGATATAGGAAATAATATTTCCACCTTCAAATCTGAAAATGGCCATCTGGAAAACCCCCAAATAAAGGCTGCAAGTTGCCTCGCTTGGAATGGGGTCGGAAAATGATGGAGGCACCTTCAACGTGCTGCCATGCCCAGCCCAAATGGCTGCCGTGAATCTGATCTGGAGCCCCTCTGATTATCTTCCCAAATGCCCCCAAAACCCTCGAAATCCTTCCTCTTAAACCTCTGATATTGTCTTTGCCACACAACCTTGAAAGCGGCTCCAAAAATGATAGACTAGGGTAGATCTCTCACTACTAGAAGAATGCCCTGCTAGCTAGGGACGAGTCTCTCACCACCGAAGCTAGGGTCCCTGTGGGATTTGACTCCTGAGTTGTAGATGCGCTGTAACAATGTGACATTTGCACGTGAAGGAGGCTAAAAATGTATATGACAAAAGGTTCCTCTCCTTTCTCTCCTAGCTCCTTATATACCTTCCAAGGCAAAAGAGCCCCAAAAGACCTAGACGCGTTTCATTCCACTGGAGGGGTCAATAAAATAAAAATAACTTTAAGTTGCTTTTCCCGTTTTTGCCATGGTCCAAAAGCGATCCTCAACGCAAAATTAGAATATTGGAACCACGTGGCCCCTTCCCACTAGCTCCAGGCCCACAACCCCTGGGCGACCACGACTTGGACTCGACTTGACCCTTAAGCCCTTGGCGTAGAAAATGGGACATTACATGGTTTGATCTATCGACACTTTAGTCATCATTATATATATCCGCCGTGCCGTAAGCTCGCCCTTCTTTCCTTCTGGTTGGAACTAATGCCTCGCCGAACTTTTGCCCCGATTCTTGATAATCAACCTTGAAGTCACCTTAGCAACTTTAGGTCTTTTTTGTCTTTGCCGCCCAAACTTAGGAGCGGTGCAAGTCATGTTCCTCAAGTTGATCTCCTCTCTAGCTTCGGGACTGACAGTGTGGCCAACCACTTTGAGAAATTGCTTCTCGGAGAATGAGAAGTTGTTGAATGTACCACCATCTCGTGCTCTGATTCCTCTCCATTCAAAGCGCTACTGGTGTTGTGATTGCCGTCTTTTGAATTGTCCAAAGACAACGCTCTTTCAAATTTTCCATCTGTAATTTTAGTGTTTCTTCAAGAAGAGGTGCAGATCGGAGTGGCTGAGGAGAAAACACAAATGTTGTTGGATTCAACGGAGGAACGATAGTATCCTGCTGAGGTGCAAAAGTTGGTGAAGTACTTGATTATTTGGAGAAGTTGGAACTGGCACCATAGCCGTAGAAGTGACCTTTTCCCTTGAATGAGACTTCTTGTGCACTTTAAGTTATTCACATCTTTTGTTGCTTTCTCCCTCGTGCTTCTTTTGATGGAATCTCCTATGTTGAGGTTGTTTGTGATTTGATTCATCAAAGCTTCATCAAGGCAATACCCCTTTGTCAGCAACCAGTTCGAAGTGTTGACTAGAACAATAGTAGACCTCTCCTCGATCGTGTGGCAGCCACCAATGTTCTCCTGAAGTGCAGCTCTATCCCCTCCCATCTGATGGTATGTGTTAAGTAACACAGCCCATCGTCTGTAAGATCTGCAGGTATCCGTGCTAATCCATAATCAAACACTTGTCGCGCTGATAACCTGCTAAAGTCTTTCTTCCTAACTTCGTACTCGCTTCTGCACTTCATCCAAAAATCTTCTAACGAAGGCACATGCACGTATTCTGGGAGATTGTCTTTCTTGCTACCCCATATGGATCGAAGTTCAGCCGTGCTGGGAAGAACTCATGCTCATACTCAGAGAACATCTCCGCTTGATTCTCTCGGCTTTGCATGGAATGCTCGCACTGTAATAGCCCACTTGTGATCGGAAATAAGCTGTAGACTTGTTTTGTTTGGTGGAGGTCATGCATCTCCACGAGCTATCTCATTGAACTCTATGATGACCAATCTGTCGCTTGGATATCGGGCGGTTTGTTGGTTCTCCGAAAAGCCGGTGACCCTGAGGTATGTAAAGTCTGCAAACTGGATGAAGATACTGCCAATCTGGGATACAGACTTCCCAAGCTTCCTTGCTTACCCTGTTGGTCTTCAGATCACCATTCAACCTGCAAATGAACCCGTAGAAGAATCCATCGTTGACCACCTTGTAATCTTTATTGCATTCAGGCACAGTAAGTCTGCGGGTAGCACTCAAAAATAGGATCCTTGGAGAGCACACCCCGTCTATCCAGCTTGGAGAAGATACCCTGCGAGGCTGCTGCATATACCAAATATGAAGTCATCTTGAAGCTGTAAGTCCGCCTCACACTTCGCAGTTGCTCACCAATGTTGTCGTTGATGATCTCCGACCAATTGATTATAGAATCTGCTTTGTTGATCTCAATGGTCCTGATGAAGGCATACATCCATGAGCGGAAGTTGTGAGCGTTAGCTTCGCCATTTATCCTGCATAGCAATTTGGTAATGTCATCCACCTCCTGCACCAGATTGGATCGTGGAAGAGTCCTCGGGAACTTCAATGGAGATCTAGGCTTCTTCATATACCTGTTGTTCATGATGCCCACACAGTCTACTTTGTGCTTCTCCCATCTGCTTGCCAAAGCATCTCGCATGCCGATTGTAGTCACCACTGTCGTGTTGGAATCTTGTGCAATAATTGATAAAGCTGTGTGTCGCCCGGATTATTGTCTTCCCCGCAAAGCATCCGGATTGATCTAGATAGTGGATGGTACGACCGCACACACTCCATGGCATGACGAATTACGACAACGAGGTGTGGTTGGGAATCTTTGAAGCTTCGGACGATTTCATCGCTTTTGTCGCCCACATGAGAGAAGTCTTTCCAGCTCTAGATCTGTCAATCAATTCGGAAAGAGGTTATGGGCCTAGATCTGTGTCTTTGATGTCGCAAATCTGGAAGTAATGCATGATTCTACTGAGCTTTCTTTTTCATCCCGCTTTGCCATGGCCGGAGCTATCTTTGTTTGAGCAATTCTTTTTCTTTTTATTCGGCCTGGAATTCTTTACAACTGGTGCAGATCTGGGAATTTCTTCAGATTCAGAGGATATATTCAACGTATTTGACATTGATTTAAGCTCCCTTTCAATTATATAAGCACCTATAATGAATACCTGCAATTAATTTAGACAAGGATGGCAACCAGAACATGAACACTTGATTTTTATCATAAAAATCTGCATATAAAGCCCGCTGCCCTAAAATTTGAGGCTTTGCTTGCATGCAAAGCAAACATAAATATTTGTAACTTCACCTGGGCACCTGTAACAATATGCAGATAATTAAACAAACTTAAATCAAGCTCCTCCAACCCTGGGCGCCAAACTTTGAAGCTTTCCGGCAATGAAAAACACTTTTTTGAGCAAAAATCCTCCTCCTTTGGGTGCCAAAACTGTCCGGGCTGCACTCCTTTGCTAGAAGAATTAATTAATTCATCATTATGGTAGCCCATGCTTATATAACCTTCATCATTCTATAATTAATAATTGCCTCTCCTATTCCTGACAATTAATTAATTAATAAGCATGTTTTTCTCTTTAACTTGGGCACCTAAACTTGCATGCTCATGGCTGCCATTAAATAAATAAATTTAATTTATTTTTAGCCTCCTTCCTTCAGTTCTCTTTGACTTCACATCATGCTTTGACCTTCTATTTCTCCATGCGCCAAAATTAGGAATAAAAACCATTAATAAATACTTCAAAAACATTATTTATCCTCCAAATGGGTCGCACTTTTTAGCATGCTTTAGGGCTGCATTAAATAAATTAATTTAATTTATTTTTAGCCTTCCTCTTCCAGTCTTCTTTGACTTCTCTTTATGCATTGACTTTTCCTCATCCCTGGGCGCCAAAATTAGGAAGGGAGACTATTAATAAATGCCATTAAATAAATTATTTAATGCTCCAAAGGGGTCGCACTTTTTGGCAAAGGTTGATTTCTATATTTAAAAGTCAATTTTTAATGGGATTATTCACCCTGCACGGCAGCTCCAAAAATCCCTTCATCCACTTAAGTTGTTTGACTTCCATAATGAGAATTTTTACCCTGCAAGGTAGGTAAGAAATTCCCATCAATGCCTTAAGTGATTTTTCTTTATTTTATAATGGAAATTTTCACCCTGCAAGGTAGGTAAGAAATTTCCTTTGCTGTTGCCTCTAATTTTCCTATCGTAACTTAAGTGACTTTGCCTTCATGGGAAAAAGTATCTTGCAAGTGTGTACAAAATCCACTTACTGTCATGACCAAAAATCCCATTGCAGCTTAAATCATCCATTCCATTCCCAAAAATGCGACTTGTCCAAAAGAGGCTTTTTTTGCATGACTTCGTCTTTTTAAAGAAAAATTGACTTCCTAAAGTTGATTCCTTCTGGCATGGCGGCCATAGATGATCTCCAGATACTCCAGGCAAGAAAACAAACTGTACTGGCGAAGGAATTGACCTAGGGGAATTTCACTGAGAAAAATACGAGAAAAATAAAAAACGAAAAACGTTGCCAGAAGTCACAGACAAAGCCCAGGATCCATCCCTAGTGAAAACCCTACTGGTATGTGTGAGTATTGGTATGCAAAACTTCAACAGGGTCAAACCGGAGCACAATTTACTTGAAACGGGGCTTTAAATAATTAAATAAAAATTACCCGCAGACAAAACTTGGCGAAAGGATAAAACGAGTTTTGGCATCTGGGTATTTGTCGAAATTGGCTCATATGACTCTCTGAGAATATCTTGACGCAATATAGGCATTTTTTGGCAATAAAAACACAAAATGACCCGTTATTTTAAAAGTACGAATTTTTTTACATGGGGTAGTCTCAGATTTTAGGGTGAAATTTGGAGACACCATTGCTTTCTAGTGAAAGACCCTTACAAACGCCAACCCCCTTCCTGTAAGGTGCAACAAGTGTGCATTGGTCCTAGTGATGTTGCCATGCTAAATTTGTGCACATATGTTGCATTTCCATACTTTGCTCCCCCTCCAGACCTAGAGTTCTCAATTATCTGGGCAAATTGTTGCAATGGCTTCTTCTTATCAAATGGTCCAATGGCAAATTTGGACAACATTTGAGAGGGGCAATTGGTAGCACTACCAGCTGAACTACCAATTGCCGTTGCCATTACATTTTGTCTCCCTTCTCCACTTTCCCCCATTGTGGCATCACCAACACTTCCACCTATCTCAAGTTCCCGTTCAACCCTCTCCTGCTTTGATTCATACTCATACTCAGAAGAAGAACTCATGGTGATGATTGCTGCAATGATTAAAAACAACCATAACTATATGATTGATTGATTATGTAATGAATTAATTTAAAAAAAAGTATAAGCAATGATCATAATTTTAATTTTAATTTATAAACAATGAAAACAACCACAAGTTACAACCAAACCCTATGCAGTTACCAATATGCAATATGTTTTTTTAACTTTTAAAATGTAATTAAAAAAAACGTAACCAGATATGCATTTCGTAAAAGCCTACAAACTATAAACATGATTACATTGTGAATGTAGATACAAAAACTTAAAAACAACCCCTAAAAATGCAAATATAATATAAATTTTAAACTGGAATTAAAAAAACTTTAACCAATTATAACCAAACCCTATGCAATATGCATTTTTAAAATCCTACAAACTATAAACATGATTACATTGTGAATGTAGATGCAAATGCTAAAAACAACCCCTAAAAAATACAAATATAATATAAATTTTAAACTGGAATTAAAAATGTAATTAAAAAAACGTAACTAGTTACAACCAAACCCTATGCAATATGCATTTTTAAAAATCCTACAAACTATAAACATGATTACATTGTGAATGTAGATGCAAATGCTAAAAAACAACCCCTAAAAATGCAAATAGAATCTAAATTTAAAAAAAAAGACTTTAACAAGTATTGAAAGCAAATAAAATTATAAATACCTCTTGCTTGCTCTTGCTCTTGCTCTTGCTCTCACTTTTGCTCATGTTTGGTGTGAATATGAAATGAGCCCATAATGTAAATTTATAACATAGAATTGCACTTTTAGGGTTAGGGTTAGGTTAGGAATGTTTCTTTTAAGTTATAAGTGCTTTGCAATAAGAAAAAATAGTTTAAAGTGTTTAATGCATGCTTTTTTAATTAAATAAGACTTTGATGTCATGGGGATATCGAGGACGTGCGGGTGTCCCCAGTACTTCTCGGGGACGTCAGACGCCCCCGAGCGTCCCCTAGACATCCCCAATGCTTCAAGCGTTCCCCACCTCCTCAAACATCCCTAGGGACGTTTTACGTGACCTCTGCCCAAGAGGGAAACGTGTGGGAAAGCGTTTCCCCCACATCCCGGGACGTCAAGGACGTCCCAAACTTGTAAATTTTAGGGGGACGAGTCCTCGCGTAACTATGGTCTGCATGTAACGTGAAGCAAATGTGCCCAGATTTACTTAGCCATTGGATTCATTTGCAATTGTAAACAAATGACAACAACTATGTGGGCAACACAGACAACAATCCCAACAAAATGTCGATGGCCAACACCTTTTACAACATTGATGTCATTCTGTTGACGAACTTTTGGCTGTCCTGCAGATGCTGCAGATGATGGAGACTCGGTGCATTCATTTCTTCTTCGGCTTTGTGATGATTATCTTCATCCATTTTTAGCGCCACAAAAAAAAATAGGTTTTATCGACCACAACGAAAAACCCTCACCATTTCTACGATGTGCCAAAATAAATATTTGTCTTCTCCGGTGTAATTTGCAACTCATGTGCAATTGCTAGTATTTACATCCCATCATAATTGCGGTGTCGAATGAAATGCATGTCGGTTTCCATATGCTTGGTTTGCTTTTGCTAAATTGGATTATGTGAAATAGCAATGGCAATCGAGTTGTCATAGAACAAAATTGCTAGTAAATCTTGTGGAAGACCTAGCTCCACCAAAAGTTCTCTAATATAAGAAATCTCGCGTGCTGCATTAGTTGCTCCTTTATACTTAGCCCTAGTAGTGGATGTGGCGGTATCCTTACATTTGTGCACGACAAGATGATAAAATCGTAACCCAAATTGAATATATATCGTGAAGTAGATTGCCTCGATCCACGACCATCCCAATCCGGATATAAAGCTTATCACCTCTACAAGAGTATACAATACCTAAGTGAGTTGCCTCTCGACCGTGCCTCAATATCCTCTTGGTTGCTTCCCAATGGCTCTCCTTAGACTCCTCCATGAACTTGCAAACCAATCCAACCGCAAACGAAAAATCCGGACTAATATGAGTCAAGTATGAAAGACTCCAAACAAGTTGCTTGTAAAATGTGACATCAATTACTGGAGTAGTACACTTTCTTATCAATTTAACTATGTGGGGTAGAACAAGGCTCAAAATCCCAAGCAAGGAACCATTTTTAAGGACATTATAGAAACCAAAGGGATTTATAATATAAAATTTACATAAATAATCTCTAACACAATGTTTTGCCAACAAGGTTAGGACCATAAATTGCTAGCATTATCCACTTTTTTGGCAAAGATGGCTAATAGTAGTTTGGTGTTGGCTATCCCAACATCCCCTTGTACTCCAAAGAGAGCCCAAAGCCCCTTCTACCTTAGGGTGAGTACAGACCCTCCCATGCAAATTTGTATATGCTCTTAATCCCTCCCCATTTCCCTCAAAGAAACCTCTTGATATCATGATCGGTTGCCAATTCCTTGTCTATCACCATTTAGTTTTACATCAAGGGAAGATCTCTAAAATAGTACTTATGATGCTTCATTTTGGACTATGCCAGCACCCACTTTCGTTGTTTAACTGGGAAGACAACTTTACTAAAGGAGAACCCCAAGTAACATATAAGCTGTCATAGCAGAACTAGCTTCTGGCCTTGATAAACCATGTGGCCTTGTCATTGCCTAAAAAGCATTACCCCTATCTTTTCCCCAATGATAACTCCACCATACTCTTTAGTGGAAATATATAAATGTTTGCAATTTCCCTCTACTGATTATGAGTCTAGCTCAAGAGTAAGCGCTGTATTGCCAAAATAGATATTATTAAGCTTTTACCTTTTAGAAGTGCACTGCCATTGATTTTGACCTAATTTACACATTTGTGGATTTTCTATTTGTCACATTCCTTTTGATATAGAGTGTTTGCAATGTCCAATATACAACTTTGATAAAGCAAGGGTTTTGTTTTTGCTCTGTTGCTTCCCATGTTATTGCAATAGACGCTCAATTGTCACAAGGTTGATTATATAGATCTGTACTTTCTTTTAGTTATTTTATACTAGAAATGAAGTGTTTTTCATATGAATATTAACTCTATTGACATTTGCAGGTTGTAAACGATGCTGCTCTTCTAAAGCGTCAAAAGAAAGAAATTGAGGAACTTCGTAAAAAGTTGAATGTTGGTATTTTTGATACCTTCTATGATTTCTTGGAATTTAAGTTTTGATTTTGGCTTCTATTGTTTATATAACTAAGAGCATTAAATATTTTGCAATGACGACTTGAAAGATGATCTCATTATAGGGTAAACTTGCAGAAGACATGGACAAAGAAGTCCTCAAGTTACGTAATGATTTATTGAAGGTACATGCTTAGTAATTGATTTTCTTTTTATATGGAATTTCATGCTTTGGATTTTGCTCAAATCTCAGGAATATTTTAATTTTAACGTTATGACAGATTGAGTTGGAAAGAGAAAAATTGGCCCTTCAACTAGAAGAAGAGAAAAAAGCTCAAGCAGAAAAGGAGAGGGTCATAAAAGAGCATGAACAAACAATTGAAAATCTCAGCACAATGGTATTGAATTGCCCATCCAACGTTAACACATTTGAAGGAAAAATTCAAAAGGTGATTTGATTTCATTTGGTGATAATTTACAGTAGTTTTGAATTCATTGTAGAGCTTGATCAAGTTTATTGTTGAATGAATATGGGAATTAAGGGGGAAACATATCACTTCAGTGGCAGAGGTTGCATTTATCTTGTTTAATAGGGGAAAAATTCCTTCTATGCTTTTTGTATTGTATTTGAGTTAGTAGTTTTTATTTAAAGTAATTTACATTAATAGAAGAGAAAGTGTTAATTTATGTTCACAAAGCATGAAAAAGGATATTCGCAAGCCATACTCAGCTCAGTTTATTTTGTAAAATATCGAATTGTTTAAGGTGCAGATTGCTTTCACTCTCATCACCATCTGAGCCAGGCATTTCAATATCTCTATAATCCAGTTGTAATCCAGCAACACTAATTTCTCAATCTAAATCGTAACCTAACTGAGAGACTACACATCTGGCTAGAGATATCAAAGGAGGATTCATTTGGGTTGTAATTATTTCAATTTGTAGACGAGCTTCCACTTTATTTTACATCTTTCCAGTTTGGTTTATTATTACTGTTGTTTGAGTTTCTAAAGCAGGGAGATGTATTTTTTCTTCTAACTATTCTTTTTAAAATAGTGAGCGTTTTTTATTTTTTATATAGATAGTAACCAAAGTCGTTCTGTTGCAATTCTGTACTGTCTATTCACTTTGATTTCTTTTAGACCCCATCTCATTAAAAACCTAATCATGCGTCTATAATTAGCATTCCTCAGAATATGATAATAATGGTTCACATGTGCTTCCATAAGTTTCATTTGTGCTATACAACTGAGAAGCTGTGTAAAGCAGTGATGGCCATATTGGCTCAGAAACTTGTTCTCAAGATGTGCTGTAAGGTAATTCAAACATTTGAAATCACAACTTTGTTGCTTGCAATAAACTGTATTTTGGTTTGTCTAGTTCTAGTGTTCTTCACAAAATCTATTAGCGAGGAATATCTGAATCTAGATGGAGCTTAGTAGTGTTTAGTAGCTGCAATGACAACTTTATTTCTAAAAAAATATATTTTTTCTACATAAAAGGAGTTAGTCAGGACCCATTTTTCCTCGCCTTTGCTTGAGCTCCTAGTTAAGCCACAATTTATTTGTTGCGAACCTCAATGTTTGATATAACCATTTTGTAGTAAATCAATTTTGTTGTTGGTCCACATTTTGAGTGACTTGTTGGTAGTTGTTGACCTTGGATTTATGAACACGTGCATAAACAAGTAAGCCTTTGCACAATTCAACATTTTTAAGGGCCTCATGGAAGCCATTGATTAAAGTTGGTGACCAGGTATATAAGCAAAATGTTATGTACATAAATGTCATATATTTACTTTTTTGTTGTAATAAATGAGCTTAAGCCAAGGGTCACCCTTAAACTAAGAAAGTGAAGAATGATTCATTGTAGAGACTTTCAGGAATTCACAATTGACCCACAATTTTAGGACACTTGTTGGAGAGAAAAGTCTAGCAATGTGAATAATCTTAGCTAAAATTCCAATTCACTAAAGAATAAGTGTGATATAACTTGAAGGCTCAGGTATTGGATTTTGCGACCTTTATATTCATAGATCCAAAATAATGTACTAGGTAAGGACTAGTTTTATACAAGGCAGGCATTGGGTTTTCCGCCTTTATATTCATAGAACCAAAATAATGTACTTGGTAAGGAGTCCTAGTTTTTATACAAGCCAGGCATTGGGTTTTACCACCTTTGTATTCATGGAATGAAAATAATATGCTTGGTAAGGAGTCCTAGTTTTATACAAGGAAGAATTTTAACTTTAATGAGTTCAACAAAAAGATAGAACTTTGGGTCCAAATAATATGTTTGATTTGTTGTGAAAAGAGTACATGATTTATGAAATCCTATAGTTTTATATTGTTTGATCTATAATATAGACTGCCCAAGGTTGATGCTTTTGCTTGAGGCTAACATAAGAAGATATTTCTCAACTAAGATAAGAAGATGGTTACTGTTAATTGATTATTTTCACATGAAATCATAGAGGCAGGATTGGAAATGGGGGAGTTGCAACAATGGTGTGTTGTAGTTTTGACAAAAAAATTCACATATGGCATACACCCCACTTAGACGATGCTTTGTTTCACTCTTGACCTAAATGACAGCTTAAAGGAAAAAATATTTATTCTCTCACATACAAAGAGGCTCCAGGCCCTGCAAGGTGTAAACTTGGGCTGTTTACATAACAATGCCCCTTCTCAACCACTAGACCAAAACTTGTCAAACTAAAATTATAGGGTGAATGTCAGGTCAAAGGTCGTTGAGAATTTGGGGATTGGCTTTAGTTCTGTAATATGGTTACACACGAGCCCTACAATAAAGTGCCTCTATGGCGAGTTCGCGACACATTCTAGCGGGCTTAGCTCTATAATTTCCATAAGCTTCACTCCTACCTCTATATCTCTGTAAGGCTACTACAAGCTGCCCAATAGCCTGTTAAACCTAGGCTTATGGTGTTAAACTCGTTGTTCCTCATTGCTTAGCACTAAGCCTTTGGGCATAATGCCGATGCTAATGCAATTTCATCTTTATGGGAGGTGTGTAATAGTACTTTATTTATATAAAATATTGAAAGTTATCTGTCCTTGTCTAGGAACAATATACATTTTGTTCGCTTTGTATACAATTGAAAGCAAATGCGCATACTTCTTTTTGTAGTTGTGTTTACTATGGTTGTTTATGGATGAAATCTGGTTTTAAGGAGTTTGTTCATCGGTAAAGTTAAATAATTCTCATTTTACAAAGTTTCTTGTATTTTTCGTTTTTTGAAAAGTAGTTTTTAAAGCCTCTCAAGATGAGATACAAAAGTGTTAATCTAAATAACAGACATTTTGTTTTACATGACTTGTAAAATATAACATACATTCCATCCTTGTAAAACTAGACTGCCCGTAAAAAAGTACCCCCCTGTACCAGGTTTGATATGTACTGGGTACTCTGTGGGTACATACCAACAGGCCCTGGGTATGATCTGTACCCGAGATGTACCCAGGGCCTGCGGGTATGTACCCACAAAGTACACACATTTTTTTAAGTGCAAAAAAATAAATAAAACTTCAGGGCTTTGACTGGAATTGAACGTTGGGAAGTTCGTGTGAGATTCAATATTGCCAATAGGCTCCGAAAGGTCAAGAGAGGTGAAAAGGACTTCATTTGGTTGACTTACTATTTGGGGACTTTCCTGTTGCTATTCACGGGTGCTTTATTCTTCAGTCAATTTGAAAGGCATGGGAACAAGTGACGCACTTGGTGGTTAGGCAGCCTATCTTCTCTTCCTTTGACACTAGGTGCCAAGCCTACAAATCGAATTTGTCGAATCTGAACTATAACGACAAGATTCTTGCCTTGACAAGAGCCTGCTCTGCCCTCCTTTGGTTTGAGAAAGGAATTAAAATATTTCATGACTTGTACAGATTTGGGAAGTGGATGAAATGGACATACCTTAAAGCTTTCTATAAGTTTCCTCAATCTCAGTTCAGAATGTACACAATGCTCAGAAATGCTTTCACAGCTCCCCTACTGGACTAATTATGGAGGATGAGAATTACTTTTTGGGATTTTACGAGGTGGCTCAAAGGGCTTCCTCTCCAAGAGGCTACCTACAAACAACTCTATGAAAAGATTACCGTCTCCCCAGATCTTTCCCTGGGCCTTAACAATAAGTGGAATGTTTGTGAGCCCATTAGTAGATGGACTCATAGATTTAATGTTTTGTGGTCTTCTTGTATTCAGTCAAAGAAATCTTGCTTTAGATGGCTTCTGATTCATAATAAGCTTGTTGTTGGCTTTTAATATTTTATAGGTTGCTGAGACTATAAGCTTGTTGTTTTCTTTAAATTTTTATATATATTTATATTTTTTACTTTTTAAAAATATATTGTACGAATGTACCCACAGCGTATCGTACCCAAGGTTTTTAAAAATTTGCCGTTTCAGTGTACCATGCATGTACCCGTACCGAAACAGTCTAGTTGTAAAACTTCACATTTAAGTACACATTGTGGTCATAAAATGTTTCAAAGTGATGCACAATATTCTCCTAGAGTGGCTGAATGTTTCTTTTTTATTCCACAAAACATTTTTAAATGTTGTTTTCTTTTGCAGGAATGTAGGTTGTGTCCAAGTGAAGAAACTGTTACAATTAGAAGTGAGACGGGGTGTGTTATACCAAGATTTGAGGATCTTTTTGATGGAGCTGAAAACAAATGGTGTCAATCAAGCAATGAAGAATTTATTCCACTAAATTTTGTGAACATTGCCGATGATGACACTTGGATTGGTTTGAATAATGTTAAAACATTTGCTCAACCTGCATTGTTTCAATCTCCTAAAGGGCAAAAAGCATTTGAGAATATGGAGGTAAGCAGTTTTCAATTGTGGAAGGAATGCATTATTGGTTTCATCTTTCTTTGCTATTTAAGTTGATGGTTCTTTTATTACTTATTTCTGTAAAACATGCTTTATTTTAGAAAACAAATCTTAAATGACTTCTATGTGATGCCTTGTTTAGAAATAAGTATTCAAATGTTCTAAAAGTAATTTTGGTGTTTGAATATGCAAAATATATGTTTTTCCCTTATCTAGCTAAAATAGTAAAATGTGATTTACTACAGGACATAATGCTAAATTTCACATTCGTATCATGATTCATGAAGCAAGGGCATTCAAGCTAGTATAAGCGCCCATTTTTATCGAGTTACATTAGTAATTCGAGCTCACTAGAGTTTTGGTAATGTTGATGAATTCTATGTCAACTTACAGCTTACTGATTTGCATAACATTCCAAGGAAACTATAAGGGAAATGCATTACATCTCATTTGATATACACTCCTACATGCTGACTTGTGGAATTAACATACAACTACAATGTCTATTAAAACTACAACAAGGCAACCAAAATTGTTACAACCAACCTCCTGTCTTGAAAAATAAAAAGATACAAATATCAATTAAAGGGAGAAAGCATCTTTATTCCAACCTGCTTCTAAGCATCCAAAACAATATTTACTAGAGAATGAGGATTCTAAGATAGATTACTTGAGTTTTTCATTATAAATGCAAAAGTTAAGACCTCTAATAAATAGCGTGGTTGCTACATCACATCTTTTTATTTCTTTGTTCGTTGTGTGTGTGTGGGCGAGGCAAGATGATGCCACCAGCAGGTGGGGATTATTTTTTTGACCCAAATAGTTTTTAACACTCCTAAACACTATTTCCACCCTATATTTCAGGAAAAATTGAAGTAAACCGGTTTTTTTAAAAGTTAAAACTTCTCCTCCTGTGTAAAGAAAAAATATAAAATATCTTTTACCAAAACACATTTACTAAAATAAATACTTAAAACTTAACCTTTAGGGAAAGGAGCCAATGACTGTGAACCTAAAGTTAAGGGGTTGCTAGAACCACTTAAAACAAATACCCTTTAATAAATTACGATTTTTTTAATGTTTAGATTTTTTTATTTATTTAAATTATGTGAAAATATATTTTTAAGGGATTTAAATTAGGTACTTTTAAATACAAAGAAAATTAATATAAGTCATTACTTGTGAATAAAATCACCCTTTTGGGACAACCTATGTGTCACCATTTTATTGGTTCATTTGTAGATGTGGCTTGTGTTATTGGCTACCTTTTTCTAAATTTTAAGTGTGAAAATGATAAATGTTGGCTTTGATTTTGACAACTAATAGTACTATACTTCACATAACCACTCGAGTCATTGGCTTATGCACAATCATCGGCTCCTTTCCCCTATCTCCAAAGATATCTCTAAATAACATTTTTGCAACCTTAAATTAACACACTTCAAAGATTTTTTTACAAGAAATCTTCAAACAAAATCCTTTGATTATTTTAAGGCAACAATTATAACAATGACTGGTTTGAAATTGATACATAATCCATGTAATTTGACATACATCTTCAAAGCTTTCAACGTTTATATATCATGATTTCTATTTAATAAAAAAGCTTTCATATACAGGTTGTTTATTATAGATGATAAATGTCTGTTTAATCAATAGCTAAAGACTAAATATATATAAGAAGACTTTTTATAAATATTGGATTTATGCATTAAATAGAAGAGAAGGGGCAAAAAAAAGCCACAAATGAGAAGGTTTATGAAATTGATGTAGCAATGTTACATTTATACATGTTTTGATGTTAGGTATCACGTGATCAATTGATGGTTATACCTAGTTTAATATTAACCATAACATTTTTTTTTGATTATGCCGATAGGCGTTCTACAATGGCAGCAAGGGGTGGGATGTGATGGTGTGACTGTGTAAGGTTTTATTCTCTACGTTAAATTTGACATCCATTTGATTGTCACAAGGTAGTTTTAACTTTTGACTATAAATTTTATGTCCACTTAGTTGTCATGAAAATTTTCTCTCTTGATCATGCCGTAGAGTTTGAGGCCCTTATTTTCCTTAAAAGATTCTTAATCACCACTCTATGAAAAATATGAAGAGAATATAATAGAATTATTAATCAATGTAATGTGTCAAATTCAAAATACAAATGTTGAAATTAATATATATCGGCATTTTTCAAATAAATATATTTCAGTTATTTGTACTAGTTGTTAAACCTCATTTAAATATAACTAATATAAACCTTTAGTGGACTAAATATATTAATGAACATTAATATTCAAATGCCATTCCTTAATGTCTAATTACATATTACATCAATCTTTTTTTTTCCAAACGTGGACAAACTTCTTTCTTGGTGTTGCCTCTAGAGATTATATTAAAATTGCTTTCATGCTTTACAAGAAAGTTTCACACTTGGCATTCTACTGCTCTAGTTGATTGTGCATCTTACCAAAAATAGTTTCAGCAAAAACCGACCACAAATACATCAAAATAATTATACTGTTATTGAAAACTTAAAAAATAGTAGCAACATTCCTCCTCCATTTGAAATCATCCAAAACACTTATCCAAAATCTTCACTCAAAACGTATCCATGTACTTTTACCAATATTCACCAAAAACTAACCACAAGAGAACTCATCAAATGTCTCTAGGGCATCATTCACTTAAAATCCTTCATAACGAAAAGGAAGCCCTAATTACAATTTTTCAGAATAAAGCAGATTTTCACTCATCTATATGTTGTTCACAAAAACAGACCACCTCTAGTCTATATCTTGTCGTTCAGAGAAATAAAAACCATCTCTTGTTATTTTCAGAAATATTTTAATTCCTTTCTCAAACCAAAGGAGGGTAGAGCAGCCTCTTGTCAAGGCAAGGATCTTGTCATTATATTTCAGATTCGACGAAATCGATTTGTAGGCTTGGCACCTAGTGTCAAAGGAAGAAAAGATAGGCTGCCCAACCACCAAGTGCTTCACTTGTTCCCATGCCTTTCAAATTGACTGAAGAATAAAGGACCCACGAGGAGAAACAAGAAAGCCCCCAAATAGTAAGTCGACCAAATGAAGTCCTTTTCATCTCTCTTGACCCTTCGGAGCATATTGGCAATATTGAATCTCACACGAACTTTCCAAGGTTCAATTCCAATCAAATCGCTTAAGTTTTATTAAGCCCCGAAAAGTAAGTCAACCAAATGAAGTCCTTTTCATCTCTCTTGACCCTTTGGAGCCTATTGGCAATATTGAATCTCACACGAACTTTCCAAGGTTCAATTTCAATCAAATCTCTCAAGTTTTATTTATTTTTTTGCACCAAAAAAAAAAACTGTGGGTATGTACCCACAGGCCCCAGGTACGAATTTCTGTACCCGGAACATACCCGGGGCCTGCGGGTATGTACCGGCAGTGTACCTGAACTGTACCAATACCCGTACCAATATCAAGTATTTATCAGGCCTGGTACGGGGGATACTTGGCGTTTCTGGGCAGTCTAGCATACGAGGCATGTATTGTTGTAGCGCAAACTCTTTCATCCTTTACCTATGACGAGGAGTAATTCTTGTAAACTGCCCTCATAAATGTAGGATAAATCTAGTCTATCTTCTATGCATTTGGCCTTCATCATCACCAATCAACTGTAGAGTTCGGAACTTCTATTGTATTTTAACTTCCTCACAATGCTCTATTTGTGAAGTAATTATCAAGTCATACTCCATCGTGTAAGGTTGGATCACACATCCCGTTTAGCTTTCGAGAGGCTCCCCTTAGGTTTCTTTTTCTTGCAATTATGTCTTGTTCATTTTAGGAATGCACTTGTTCTGCTCCCTGTGGAGGCCTCATCTTTGATGCCAGATCACAGACATACATGAATGCTAAAATCTCCTTTCTAGTCATCTAATATGCTTCTAACTGGCATTTATAGCCTCAAAATGCATGATAAGAGGAATCCATGGGAAACTTGAAGTGTTGGGAATTGATTTATAATTATTAAAGGTTGATCTCATCCCATTCAACCAGCTTTCGACCTCTTTTTATTTCCTTGTGTTGGATTACGATTTCCAAAAGCAGAACTTTCATTTTGTTATGGTTCCTCCCTGTAACTATTTCTATCAGACTCCTAAAGCGAGGAAGAGACCAAACCAATTGCTTTGGTCTTCATTTTTCAATGTGTTTTAGCTTTCTATGGAAGTGCTTTTGTATAAATAAGGATATCCCTCTTTTAGTAAATAAGCTGCTTCACAATTTTGCTTCTTGTGGTGTTGATTTGATAGAGAATGCTGCATATAAAATTCAGCGTCACATGGGGATGTGTCCCCCCCAAACCAGTATGTCCGGGATGTCCCAGGACGGGTGGGAAACATCCTTCCACATTTCTTAACAGTAAGAAAACACAGGATGTCCCGTTTTCTTAGTTTTTAATATTTTTTTAAAACCAAAATTTAAAAAATAGAAGAATTTTTTGCTGTTTTCTCTTTAAAAAGTGAGTTTTAAAATTCCACTCAAGTGTAAGATTGTTTTTGGAAGCCATTCATCTCTATTCGGAAAAAAATCTGTGTAGAAATCTAATTAAAAGTCACTTTGGAAGCTCTAATCACTTATCAAACTCACTAGTAAATGATAAAAGCAATAATGCATAGATCAAAACGTTTACCAGTTAACCATAACCTGACTGTATTGTAGAAATACATAATAAGAGTCGAGAGTGATATATGAATACAGAATTTTTGAACACAGATGCACATGGACTGTCACACTGCTATTCATAAATTTTTAAAAATATATATTTATATTTTTAATATTTATAATTTTATATAATATTTTAATAGCTGTCCACCTCCATCCCCTGCCTTCCCGAACTTCTGGAAAATTTTGGCCATCCCATAAACTCCGTCCTGCTATCCTGGAGGTAAACTATTATGATAAAATTTATGTTTTGATTTTGTCCCCAGATTTGATGTTCATATTTTGTGATTATTTGAGTTAGATTCTTCAAGGAAAACATCTTGATTGTCGACACTGCATAACAGAGACATCCTTTGTTTTAGATGCTATGTCGGATATTTATTTTGCCAAAGCCACCCGTGACTTGCACCCTCCGTATGCAATTCTGCCAGACATCCAATGAACTACTGTCCTGTTGACGTATCTCTTATATTTGGTGATCTTTGAGAGGAGCATGTTAAATATTATAATGTATTTTCTACACATATATTGTTTAGGATTTTTGACCACATTTGTATTTTTGACTTATTTATCTTGCTCTTCCATCTGCATGGAAACATGTTTGGTTTCAGACATCTAGTTCAAGTGAAGCAGAGAGTACTAAATTGCAGTTGCAGAAACTTCAGGAAGAAAATCTTCGACTCAAGGTAGCAAAGAATGTTTTGGCAGACATAATTATGAAAGAGTTTTGATATTTTTGTGGATTTGTAACTTAATGTTTTTTCTATTGCAGGTGCAACTAGTCGAAGAGAGAAATATAGCCAACTTGTTCAATAGTTTCATTGTGAAGTATGCTTTTCGTATTTAATATTTCAAACACAAACAACCTATCTTCACCTTTGTTATTGTGAGTTGATTCATAATTCCGGCATTGACATATTTTTTTCATTTGTTGAGGAACTGCTAGAATTCTTGAACTTCACGATGGAGAGAGAAGAATGAGGGATATGCTAAAAGAAATATGGATGCAACTATTGCGTACACAGGAAAATGAACAAAATCTTAGAAAAGTGGGTTTGACAACATTATACTCTTTATTGAAATCACGGGCACCTTGAAGGATATTAGATTTGTTAGGATTGCATTTTTAGAACCACTTTTCACTTTTGTGAGTTGATTCATAGTTAAGCCTTGTATATAATGTCTCCTTGCAGGAGAATATTTCTCTTCTTCTTTCCAAAACAAGGGCAGAGATGTTGCTTGATCAAATCCAAGGCCATCTTCTGTTGCTTGATAAAATCATGGCACAAGCATCTAGTGAACATGCAGAACTTCACCTATATAGTGTCATGGTAAGGGACATGGCATTGACAACTACAAAGTGTATAAGAAGCATTGGAGATACATATGCATGTCTACAACTGCTCCATGACAATTCTTCACTGGAAAAGATAGATTCCTATATGAATTTCAATGAAATATTAGACATTGGCCAGGAAGATATGTGCAACATTGCTGATCCCGATGAGTTGATTATGGATCTCAGTAAGAAAGATTCACAAATAACACACATGGGCCATAACTATGAGACATATCCTACATTCAATGATTGGACTCATGGTGATCCAGTTTTTGATCTGGTTAATCTTCATGGTTGGGGAAGACACTTAACTCCAGAGGAAAGAGAAATTGCATTCAATGTTTTCAAGAGGTTCTGCACGAAGGTGATTTTCTGTAGTTAATGCATTTATCTCTGAAAGACAAATTTCCATGTTGCATGGGGATTGCATTTTGAATTAACATAACTAAAGCTACAGATGGCGAGTGCTCAAGTATTGGAGGCAAAACTTGCAGCTGCAGAATTGTATGTTGTTGAACTCAAAATCGAAGTTGATGATTTGCGGTATGCCATTATCCTTCAATCAATTTTTGTGAAATGTTTTTGAACCTGCAGTCCAGTTTAGCGCCTGCTATTTGAAACTGCAGAGTTGTTATATTATTAAGGCTTTCAGTGTTAAATAAGTTGTTTTGTTTATTAACATATGAAATGACTATTTGATATCAAAATTCTGCAATTCATTTCAACATCAATTAAAACTTTGATTTGCCAGAGCTAGATTAAAGGTTTTAAATCTGAATTCTCCATCACATATGGGAATAGAATTACAGAGCTTGAGGAGTCAATGTGATCATTACAAGAAAGAAATTGATCTCCTCATGGAGCAAGTTCCTACTGCTGAGCAAGAAGCGGACAAGCGGAATGAAATTGCCAAGATTAGGAAGGAAAATACGAGAGCCCAGTTATGCTTACAAAAACTTGAGAGGCAGATTTCACGTGTTAAGGTTGGAAATATTTTAATATAGCAATTTTATACAACAATTTACATTAATTAGTAAATGGCCACATGTTTGCGGACAAATGCTTTTGAAATAATAATGTCCTTCTTTCACCTGCAGAAATGGAGAAAGGAACTTAGAAGGCTGAAAGAAGTTGATAGAGAGAGAGATGCTTTATTGTCTAGGCTAGAGGTACTTTATGCAACTTATACTCTTTTTGTGGCCAATCCAATGGAATACCCTGCATAACATTTCTTACCACATTTGTATATAGGAAGCTCTGAAGAGAAACAGAAATTTGCAGCAAGAATTAGTAATGTTGAAACAAAAGAGTGCACATTGCACTACTACAAGTAGAGCCAGTTCGAAACCTCTATCCCCAGAAAAGTCTCGTGATTCTCAGGTAAGTTGGTAGCTCTAAAGCCCAACATCCTTGCTAGGAATAGAATTTCAAAGGTTAGCTATATGAATTTCCCCATTTCGATATTAAAATATTCTGTGATTCACATTCTTCTTTAGTCAGATGGTCAACTAGTTCTGATAACATTTTGCATTTTACTTATGTACATTAGTTGTAAAGCCATTCATGATTATTATGAGGGCATCAGAGGACCATTTGTTTCGTTGAGGGAAACCGTGTGCGACAGAGAAGGGGTCCTGATTATTAATATAAGTTAGATGTGATTTGACAAGTTTACATTTTTGCTTATCATGCAGAATGTGGCTGGTTTGGAAGCTTCTGTATTTGTAGAAGGATGTGAAGAAGGTGCCAATGAAGCTTTCCCCTGGAAGGAACAAACAAACAAGGCATTTGAATCTGCTAATATACAACACAGCTCCTCAAGACTGCAAATGAGGCCTCCCTTAAAGATTATCGATGTAAACAGGTTAAAATCTGCAAAAAATCCCCAATTTCATCATTCAGATGAAATTGTTTATAATGGGATTTCAAACAAAGAAAACATCTTAATATTTAAGAAATAAGTCGCTTTAGGGACCAATGCATGCTTCAGAAACATTTACACGACCATATTTGGAATTTGGGAATTAGTAATTTCCTTATAATATATTGTATTTGTATCATGGCAAAGAGTAGAACATTATGTAAATGTAAAATTCTGCTTGTGCAACATATTTAATGCAGTCTAAAAGGCTTAGAAAAACGATTAATGTAAGGCTTAATTTATTTCTGATTAGTTAGTGTTATTGTTGTTTTATCATGAGAGCCTTTTAGATCAGAATTAACTGATACAAGTACATTTGCTTACCATTAGGGAAAGGAGCCAATGACTGCGAATGGCCCAATGACGGTGAGTAGTTATGTGAAACAAAGTACCAATAGTTGTTTGAATTAAAGTTAAAAATGAAATAAAAACTAGCCAATAAAGTAAGTCGCATCAAGTCACATCAATAAATGAACCAATGAAATGAGGACACATAAACAACCCATAAAAGGTGATTTTATTTTCAACTAATGGGTTGCCTTAAATTCCTTTGTATTCAAAAGTACTTATTTTAAATTCCTTAAAAATATATTCTCCACATACTCAATTTTTTTGAAAGAAAATCTGTATATTAAAAAAATAATGCTCTCTAAAAGGGTATATTTTTAAATTTTTTTATGGTAACAATGGCTCTAACAACCTCCCACATTATGATTCACAATAAGCTGGCTCTTTCCCCCTACTATTAATTGAACATATATGCAATAGTTATAAACTGATTATCACAAAGTTGCTAACGGTGGAAGCCGATCGTTTTTGTTTGTTTAGATTCCTTCTGCTCATTACAATCGTGTTTTTCTCTGTGTTCAATTGAAGTTTTTTAATCTGCTGTATATGGTGGTGAATTGGCTCTGTATTTCCAGTTGTAGAATTAGGTACCCATTTGGCTGGACTATCGACCCAATTTGGTAGTTTTCCATCTGGAGGTTATTTCAAATTTGGGCCCAGTAATTATCCACGATAATATAATTCTACCCGTAGCCTTAGGATTTCCACCAAAAATCCCATATTAACGGGATATAAAATATAATAATAGCCTATGAAATAGGCTTTAGCCCCAAATATTTAGGGATTAATATTAATCCTAACATATAATTCTATCATTGATTACTCATTTTCCATGTGGGCTCCTCCACAAATGGTTGATGGCTTGTGTGGCATAAGCATTAATCCCACATCTGTAGTAATTAGTTGCATCTTTTAATTGATATAAACGATAGGCATATCTTTAGTCCTCATTCTCTACTTAAAATTATGCTTTAAATATCAAAATAATAAATAGTTATTTTAAATTAAATTTAGCATTTCATAAAATCTTATTTATTTAATTTAATTGAATGAAGTATTTTATTTCTTATGGGAGATAGAAATTGTAGTGCCCACAATAAATTAATATGAAAATAAAATTTAAATATTTATATATTGTGAAGTGAATTTTATAGGAGTGGTTGGAGGAAATCATGGACTCCACGTGAAGGCATGTGGGCTAGTTGTCGTGGGTAGTGTGCACTAGATGGAAGTGACACACCCTGGACACCTTTTCATACATGTCATTTTCCTTGCAGAATAAGTCAAGCACTTTATTTTTGATCAAAGACATTTACCACGTTACTGACACACGCTAACATGGTAAATTCAATAGTAGGTGGATAGTTGTAGCGAAGACAGGATGTTCAGGGGCCTATTAAATCAGAGCTCTTAGCTAGAAGCCATCCTAAACTCTGTCTAATTTGGGATAAAACACCCCTGCGTAGGTAGGAAGATATGCAAACAAATGGCTTGTTTATCAAAGGCACCAAAGGAATGTGATCTCATGGAATGCATTGAATTACTGAGATATGCATGTTTATAATTTGTTTGGCATAATGCCTCAAAGTAATATATGTTCTAATGGGGGTAGGTGGTTCGAACAAGGCATGGTCATCCATCAAATCATAATTGAAATCAGATTTTTTTACCTAGTGTGATTTTCTCCCAACTTTGCTCCAAAAGGGGGAAGCTTTGGAACAGGGTATGGACATCCATCTAAGCATAATAGATATAGGAATTTTTATCAAATTTTATAGTTGCAAGTGCTCCGGTAGATATGTATGTCGATGTGGAATCATGCACTTGGCATGTGAGCTGTGATTGAATCCATAAAAGAACTATGGCCTCGTGGACTGCAATGGATGCAACATGTGCATGAAATGGATTTGTTGGAAAGACTTTGGATGCAATATGTGAGTTGGTTGTTTAAACGACTCATGTTGAAAGAAATGACATTTACCTCTGGGCAAATCATATAATGTAATCAGGAGTGAAGACATTGAATCTTTTATCAGTGGGGAGCAAGTTGTGAAGGTTTCTATGCCAATTGTCTCATCCACAAGAGAATATGAAGATATTGAAGAGAACAATACACTTGTTGCAGATCCAACTACCAAGAAACATGATATTTCTAACAGCTTGAGGGAAGGTTTGTGTTCAACTCAATTTACACATGACTTGTGACTTTTGTGATGTTGCCAAGACTCGGTGGAAAAGTCTTGTCATTTTAGACATCATAGAGATGTGAAACAAGCCTATTAAGCCACCTATGATGCTAGAGAAAGCTCCTTTCTATTTGCAATAATTGCCTACATTGTTGGGAGAAAGGATTTTTTCCATAGCTCCGTTAATCACTGTGATGATAAAATCAGATGGTTAATAACAAAAGATTTTCTCAATCAAGAACAAGGGATTTGCACAGGTAGTAGCACTAGGAATGAATGGCAATGCATGTACAATAAGCGTTCTAAAAGGTGTTAATAAAAGGAGGAATTGTAGTTAATGCTGAGAGTAAGCAGTTGTGAGACGTTTATATTGAAGATGGAATTATTGTTGCAATCCAACCCAACATCAAGGTTGCAGATGAAGTGTGTGTCCTTGACGCTACCTGTAAATACGTCATGCCAGGTGGTATTGATCCCCATACACACTTGGAGATGCCGTTCATGGGCCAGGAGTCTATTGATGACATTTTTTTACTGGCCATGCAGCTGCATTAGAAGGAGGAACAACGATGCATATTGACTTTGTGATCCCAACTAATGGGGACCTCGCACATGGTTTTGAAGACTATGCTGGAAAGAAGGCGAAAGAAAATCTTGCATGGACTATGGTTTTCATATTGTTGTTACAAGTTGGAATGAAGTTGTTGCCAGAGACATGGAAATTCTTGTTAAGGAGAAAGGTATCAATCCCTTCAAGTTTTTTTTATGGCATACAAAGGGTCTCTCATGGTAAATGATGAGCAACTCTTACAAGGTCTAAAAAAAAGTGCAAGTCTTTAGGTGCATTAGCTCAGGTTCATGTAGAAATAGGGATGCAATAACAAAAGGAAAATCTCATGTGATTAACCTTGGAATAAGCTGGTCCCGTGGGTCTTGCACTTTAGGGTCTCCTATGAACATTGTAGAAAATATGGACACTTATTATGTTATGGAGGATTGTGGAAGATACACGAGATGGGCTTGGTGGAAAAGGCTTTGAAACCCCCTGAAGCATGGCTCGATCGACTTCTAAAATGCCAAAACCACTTAACTTCTATCACCGACCAAATCCAAGCATGGTCTCCTTACCTCCATATTCTATAATTTTCATAATTTGGTTCTTCATTTGCATTATATTAGAAACATTAAACTATTAAATAATTTTACAATTATATATGTAACAAAACTTAAATAGTGTAAAGCAATAAAACCCCACCTTGTGATTTTCGAAACTGTTTCACCATTTGAACATCAACTGTGGTTGCCACCATAACCTCATATGATGCAACTTGGGTATCCGAATCAGGTGCTCGTTTCACTGATATTGTCGAGAGTTAGATGATTCGTCAACTAAACACAACCTTTTTCTTTACTTGTAAAGTTGGAAAAACACCACTTTTAGAGACTTACAAAACAACCTTTTGAACCCCGTAAAAAAGAGGTCAAACGCCGTATGTGTTCCTTGATATGAAGAAAGTCACATTAAGCTTTAGATTGACCTCGGTCGACTGTTTGTACTCTATTTGCCACTTCTCTTTGAGCAAGTTACTTTATTTTGTACTCTTTAGTAGCTCTTAAAACTTAAAAAATTGGCTTTCGTTTTGATCCACCGTTTGGTCCTTGAACAACGAAATGCTTGTCCGCCTTCGCAAATCTCTAGTATTTTTACTAGACTATTGCATGGAACATTTGGTTTGGGAAAATCATATTCCTGGTTATTTTGGAAAAAGAATTTCGTAGGCCTCAAGTCGCGAGTTTTTGACTAGGTCAAACTAGACCAATTACGACCAGGTGGCTCGGAAAACCTATCGCCGTTTGAAACCCGTCTGCTAATTCTCAGTTCCGTTGACTCTGAAAAATTCTCCATATATAGGGAAATTGTAGGAAATTTCTCGTTGCACGTTCTTCCATTGAATGTTAGTTTTGGAGGTGGTTTTGTGAGCCCTTGAGCTAAATTTTGATCGTTTCCAACCAGTCCAATTATGACCGATGACCTCGGAAAACTAGCCGCCAATCGTAAACCGTTCACCAATTCTTGTGTATTCTTGGTGTATAGAAGGACACATAGAAACATACTTGTTGTATAGGAAACCTCGTTCCCCGCGGGTGAAAGCCGATATTGGAAGCCACTAACAACTTTGAATGATGGAGGGCTTATGACCTCAGATGTGGATACGAATCTACATTCGCAAAGAAGATAGATATGTGATAAAAAACGATAGATCTACGATAATATTTAGCTGGTGCTCTGGTATGGAGATGAAATGAGCAGATGGTAAGATGATGAGCAATGTCAAAGCTTTCTCCAATGCTCCTCACCTCTAACTGCTAACAATGACAAATGTTATTTTGGAAAAGGAATTTTGTAGGCCTCTAGTCGGAGTTTTTTGACTAGGTAAAACTCGACCAATTACGACTGGTGGCTCCGGAAAACACGTCGCCGTTTGAAACCCGTTTGCTAGTTCTCAGTTTTTTCGAATCTGAAAAATTCTCCATATATAGGGGAACTTGTAGGAAATTTCTAGATGCACGTTTTTCCATCGAACATTACCTTTTGAGGTGGTTTTGTGAGCCCTTGAGCTAACTTTTGATTGTTTCCAACCAAGTCGATTACGACCGATGAACTCAAAAAAACTTGCCGTTAATCGTAAACCGTTCGCTAGTTACAATTACGCTAGTTCCTATGTATTCTTGGTGTATAGAAGGACACGTAGAAACGTACATGTGGTATGTTTTTTCTCTGGAAGAAAACATTTGAAAGTGGTTTCTTAGCCTCGAGCCTTAATTGAATGTTTTTACAACTAGCTGGAAAACATAAAAAGAAAGTTGTAGGACCTCTAGCGGGTAACCAAACCATCGTGGAAACTTGTTGACACTTGTAAATAACTGTTTGAAAATCTATCATGTGACTTATTGTGTGAAATTGAACTTTTGGCAAAATAGTGTTTCTCTCTCTTCCCTATCTCTTTCTCTCTCCTTGGTTATGAAATAAGGTGAAATGAAATGAAATAAATATGTGTCTCTAGCCCCCTTTTGAATGAAAATTATTAATATTATGTAAAGGGAAAAATGAAAATGTTAATTATGCTAGATCTAGGTGTAGTGCCCACACTTTTTATAGCTCAGTAGCTTGTTGTTTCTTTGCTCATAGACATGTTTGTGAGTGATTGGTTATATCGTGGACATTATATTTAGATATTTGATCTTATTAGATAGGTGTGGACATTTAGGCGTATAGCGCCAATTTAGCTTAATTTCTATATTGTCGCATTTTCTTGTTATGTCATGAATACTAATGGGTATGATGCTGTGTTTGGAACATAATTATAATAATGGATAGATGTTGCATATGGAATTCTATGGTTATATATCATGTATCATTTTGTCTAACTTTTGGAATATTGAGTATAATTGTGCACGTTGTCGCATCTTGATTTCAGTAGGATGTTAGGTTGGTTTAGAACGCGTTGATATCTTACTATGTCATTGAATTATATATCAGATCGATAAAGTGCGGTTAATGTGTGTGCAATGAGTGTGCGTGTGACGGGTTTATAGGAGAACGTGGGATTCGGGCCGGCTACTCAATCTTGCCTGGCGGCCCACTGGTGAGTCCTAGCCATGTTCATTGTGTGAAGCCTTAGGATAGGAGATTTACTATTTTGGGCACTATGAGTGACCCCAATTTATGTAATGTATTGTGCTTTGAATTATTAATTTTGTTTAGGGTTGCTAGTGAAGTTGTAAACTTGCTTTGGGAGTTAATAATCCCACTTTCATTTAAATTTTAGATTTTGTTTATGAGTCACTTAATCACAAGGGTTTAGGGTCACATGTGAGACCCTTGGGTGGTCCCCACACCCTCTACCCTTGTGCCAAAAATGCAAAACCCGAAATTAGGGTATTTTGGGCATTTTTGGGGACCCCTTTGTAGCTTGGGAGTCCCCCTAACACAAAAATGAGCCCTTGGACCCTACCTAATGGGTAGGGGGGCTTATTTTCAAGGCTAGAGGGAGTTTTCCCTCCCTTTTTACCTCTTGTTTAGTCACATCCATGTAAGGGATGTGGATTTGTGTGTTTATCAAAAGTTCCACTAGTTTTGTCTTGCTAACATTTAGGGGAATTTGGGAGAAGAGGGCAAAAAGTTAATTTTACCCTTTCTCTCTTTTGTTTTGGCATCTTTGACCTTGATGAGGGAGAGGGGTGACACATGTCACCCCCTCATTTGTGAGGATGCTTGCTTGCACCTCTTCAAATTCCCATTCATGGGAAAAGAGAGGGAATTTTTTTTTGGGGAACTTCTTGCTTGGATGCTTGGTGGATTTGCTTGAGTCAAGAGTGGAGAAAACTTGAAGTTGGAAAGCTTTTTGGAGAGCTTTCCTTGAGGTAGGCACTTATGTCTTTTTTGTTGTGTTGTTTCCTTTTTGTTGTTAGATTGGTTGCTTGAAATTGTTATTTGTTGTATGTAGATTTTGGTTGCTTGCTTGTTTTTACTCCCTCCATCATATGGCTTGATGGAGTTTTGGAGTGTGGGGGAAGAGAGAGGGAATTTTCCCTCTTAATCCTCAAGGCTTGAAGGACAAGCCTTGTAGGGTCTTAGTGTTTCCCTTAATGGTTGAGGTGGGGAAGTTGATTCATTTGGCTTGAATCTCCTTCCCCATTCTTGGTAAGGAAACCCCTTTGGGGTTTGAAAATCCTTCCAAGAAGGACTTGGAGAAAGGGAGGAGGAATAAGGAGGGTTTTGGATTGGAAACTAGGAGCAATAAGGAGGGTATGGAGTTTGTTGCTTTGTGCAAGAAATTTTTGGAATAAAATTTTGGAGAACTTTCTCCTCTCTTCCCCATTTTTGAGGATGAACATGGGTTCTCCTCCTTGTAAATTTTGGAGTCTTGTTTGTATGTGTCTTATCTTTGTATGCTTGTATTATTGTTAGTGAACCCTTCTTCTTGTGCAAGTTTTGGTAGTTGACCTCTTTCCCATGGGCTTGGGGGAGGCTAGCATGCATCCCAACCTTGGGAAAGGCATGTGATGATGCCTATGGTTGGGTGGCAAACAAGCTCCTTCTCCTTGTTGGATCTCTTGAAGGCATGAAGGATGTATCTCAAGCTTGGAATCTCTTGTCATCTTGGTGCTCATTGTCTCCTTCATTTTGTTGGCATTCCTCTCTTTGTGACTCTAACTATGGCTATTTGAAGAGTGATCATTCTTTTGTAAAGTATCTTCCTTGTGGATTGGAACCCACTTGTAAGAAATTGTATTCCATTTTGTAATTTAAAAGCTTTATTTCAATCTTGGGAAGGAGTTGCTAAGTTGTTTCCTTATGTGTTTTAGCATGGTTTGAAATGAGATGTATTGAAAGTTATGCAAAGAGCATTGAGTAAAACATAGCATGTGATGATATGTAATCTCCTTTTTGAAATGAAAGAATATACTTTTGAAAATATGCCTTCTTGTTAATATGTATGCATTCCATGTTGAGAATCTCCCATGTTAAGAATATGAAATAATCTTCAATTGCATTTGAAAAGAAAGTTTTCCCTCTTGTATTGTGTTGTTGGTAACAATATTGCATGGAATAAGAATAGTCTTGCATTCTTCTCATGAGAACTTAATGTTTGTTCATATTAAACAATCATGCTTGATTTAGTTTTCCTTGCAAATTTCTTTTAGGAGTAAGACTTATTTTTATTGGAAAAAAGGCCTGGTTTACTTTCCTTTTAACACAAAACATAGAGCAACTATATTAATCAGTTTATTTTAGTAAAATAAAAAAAAAAGAGTATTGCTGGTTTTTATATTACAAAAAAAAAACTGTACTTCTTTTGTTTTAGAAAATGAATTACCTTGAGATAGAATATAGTCTTATTTTAATATTTTTTTATAAAAGAAATATGTTTATATATAGGAATCTGTAATAATCCTTTATATATTATATATATATATATATATTATATTATATTATATATATACTTTTTAAATATATACATTTATTTATATGAAAGATATCTTGTGGAATGAAAATAAAAATAAAAATATATATATACTTAATTATTTAAATTTAACGGATTTATTATATATATAAAACATATTATATATGAAATAAGTTTTAAACAAAAGTTTAGACAAAAAAAAAAGAGGGAACAATGGCGGGGGCCGAACCCCCTCGCACCCCTGTAACCCGTGGGTGCTGCGCCCCATCGAACCCGCACCTGTCTTGCCCCGGACCTCGCCTTGTCCCCGTCCCCCTTTCGGCCCTGTCACCCCCCTGTCTGGCCGTGGCCTCCATAGCCGCCTCGCCCCCTCCCTTTTCTGCTGCCCCCACCACACCAAACTCGCCACGTCCCTCACCCCGTCCGGCGGCTTCCCCAC
Source organism: Taxus wallichiana var. yunnanensis (assembly GCA_018340775.1). Taxonomy (NCBI): domain Eukaryota; kingdom Viridiplantae; phylum Streptophyta; class Pinopsida; order Cupressales; family Taxaceae; genus Taxus; species Taxus wallichiana. Next base: position 890,836,593 of record CM031242.1, read on the forward strand.
CCTCCAAAACCTCGCGCCGCGACCTCCTACGCCATACCCCGCCTTTGTCCCTACACACCGCCCTGCGACCACTCCAGCGCCGCCGCCTTCCCATATAAACCCTTTCTCTTCCAAAACCAACCGCCCCTTGTCATCTAATAACACACATAAAAAAATATAGGTATCTGATAAATAAATTTGCATGTGTTGAACAAAAAAAAGAAAAAAAAAGGAAGGAATAAAACTAAATAAGAAAAGGATAATTATGTTGTTGAATCTCTTACATTACCATGCAAATCCAATAAAACCTTATAGTTCTCCACCTGCAAAGAACAAACAAAACAAATGAGAAGAGAAATGAAAAGAAGGAGAGGAGAAAATAACAAAGAGAAAACTAGGGCAATATTAGGGTGATTTTTGAAATCAAGGGTCAGATTTGATCTGACTAGATTAGATCTTAGGGCTCTTGTTTATCCCTACACACTTAAGATCATGTGCCTTTATGTGGGATTGAAAACAAAATAAATAAAAAGGAGGCTAACTAAGTTTAAAAAGGGTTGTAAAGTTTTAGCAAACTTTGTGCTTTTAATTTTATTCCCAGTAGAATTAAATAATCTGTTTGTGTTGGATTAGGGTTTTAGGCATTTTCGGAGAAATGAATAAGTAATATAAATTAAACATTAATGGAACGGGTTAAGTAGAGCCTTAGTAATTATAGATCACATTTATTAAAAAAAAATTCCTAAATTTTTAGCAACTTCTGGTATGTTTGCGTGTCCCGAGGCGGGGCATTACAGTTGGTATCAGAGCTTGGGGTTCACACTCGCGGACCACTGGGTAACTAATTAAAATAGTTAATGTTAATTTTAACAACCCAAAATTAACTAAATGAATAAAAATAAACAGTTAAAATAAATCACCCACTACCATTAAATTTTAAATTAATAAATTGCTCACTCACCTCGTGCGCAGGATGGCGCCCAAGCGAGGACGATCAGCTAGAGGTATGGGGCGTAGTGTATCTACCCAGGAGCCACCGGCCCCGATTTTGGGCCTCGGATATTAAAGGCCTTGCGCCAGCTGATAGGCATTGTGGAGTAGCGCCTACCACAACCGCAGGAGACGAGAGTGGAGGCACCATTGGGAGACGAGGAGCCGATAGGCGAGGACACGCATTCGGAGCCGCCAGAGCACGATACATTGAGGCGGGAGAGGTCACGTAGCCCTTCCGTTCATCACGAGAGGGTAGCCTCATTTCGTCGTAGCCGCTCACACAGTCTCGAGGGACCATTTGAGGATAGGCGACTCCCTTCGCCCGCTGTTGGACTACATCGTCGGGATTGAGATACGAGCGGTGTGATCGGGGATCTTCTTCGTTTGCGGCGCCCACTTATACCGGCTCTACAAATGGCTTTGGGGTGAGTCATGGCTCCTTAGTTTGGATAGTTGCTTTGGCTTGCACTCTTACGAGAGTAACGTCAAGGCAAGAGTTCGCTATACACCTCCTCCGAGACGCGCAGATGGCGTTTGGTGGAGGAATGAGGAGCGAAAGCTCCATCGACTCGAGAGACAGTGACTTGGGAGATGTTCGAGAGTGCTTGAGGATCGTTATATGTCGAACATTTTGTGCGAGAAGAGGATCGATGAGTTTCACAACTTACGACAGGGGATCGCACGGTAGTGCGGTATGAGAGAGTAGGTTCTGGATCTTCTACGAGTATGTGGACTACTGCAAGATGAGAAATTGCAGTTAACGAGGTTCATTCGAGGGCTTAATGCGAGATATAGCAAGAACAGTTAAGATGCTATCTCCTCCCACACTTGAGAAGGCCGTTGAGAAGGCCTACTTAGCTGAGGAGAACAGGACCAAGGCACATGAGCATCGTGATAGAAACAAGAGCAAGTTTCAGGAGAGAATACAGGCCTTCCAGAGTCAGAGGTCACGAGGTACTGCACCACCCCCTAGAGGAGGATTTTGGCCTCCGCCAGCAGCCACGAGGGCTCCACCGCACCCACTGGCGGCAGACACACAGCGAAATAGGGCCACCCGCGAGGGGGGCTGGCAGGCATAGGGATTTTAGAGAGGTGTTTCTAGAGGAGGTTTTGGTGGAGCCAGAGATAGGAGGCAGGGCACTCAGCAGACACAGCTAGCTCGCACTCAAAGCCGATCTTAGGGTTGGACCGGTAGGATCAGTACACAGAGTACAGGAGGGACCCCATCTTAGAGGGGTACAGGAGGTTGTTTTATTTGTGGATCTCCAGATCACTATGTGCGCATGTGCCCGCACAAACCCAATACCATGGATACACGAGAGAGTTGCAGATCCAGCGAGACGGTGGGTGATGTAGGATGCGCTCATCGTGTATATATGCGGTGGTTGACAACCACCGAGATGAGCATCGAGCCACGATCATTGAGGCAGCGAGTACTATCAGGGGTATTTCTATCTCATTACTTTTTGATTCGGGTGCTTCAGATTCCTTTATATCACCTTCTATAGTGGACCAGTGTGGGCTAGTGGTGGCTAGGTAATCGATAGTTGGCGAGGTTGAGTTGGCCTCACGGGGCCAAACTTGCTTTGTGGACTTGTATGTGGAGAGTTTCTTACTTGAATTAGGAGTCTTCTCCACTACTCTTGACCTCCGAGTTATTCCTCTAGGTTCCTATCAGGTAGTTTTGGGTATTGATTGGCTCGAGACTCATCGAGATAAGGTGGATTACAGAAATAAGGTCATTGAGTGTCAGGATGATCTTGGGAGTGCAGTTGTGATATCAGGGATGTAGAGGCCTATCTCCTTGTGCATGATATCAGCTAAGCAACTCAAGCGGAGCATGCGTAAGGGGTGTCAGTTGTTTGCTATCACCATCAGTGATCGATCTGAGAGCATTCTAGAGCATTCACCCTTAGATGATCATGCAGTTTTGAGGGAGTATGCAGATGTTTTTCTAGGCGAGCTTCCAGGGTTACCACCCCGCAGAGAGGTGGATTTCACCATTGATTTAGTACCTGGATCAGCACCAGTTTCTAGGGCACCTTATCGGATGATGACCCCGAGCTTCATGAGCTTAAGATTCAGTTAGAGGAGTTGTTGGATAAGGGTCTCATTTGCCCTAGTGTATCTCCTTGGGGAGCGCCAGTCATATTTGTGAAGAAGAAGGACGGTTCTCTCAGACTTTGTGTAGACTTAGGAAGCTCAACAAAGTCACAATAAAGAACCGTTATCCACTCCCTAGGATTGATGACTTGTTTGATCAGATGCGGGGAGTGAGAGTGTTCTCCAAAATTGATCTCAAGTCAAGGATATCATCAGTTGCGCATTTCAGATGCAGACATTCATAAGACAACATTTCACACACGTTATGGGCATTATGAGTTCACAGTGGTTCCCTTTGGTTTGACCAATGCCCCAGCTGTCTTCATGAGCCTCATGAATGGTGTATTTAGGACATTTCTGGATCGCTTTGTCTTAGTGTTCCTTGATGAAATATTGATCTATTCTCGTTCCGAGGAGGAACATGAGGAGCATTTGAAATAGGTACTTCATGTTTTGAGAGAGCATAAGTTGTATGGAAACTTGGAAAATGCGGCTTCTTTGAGTGCAGAGATTCAAGATACTTGGGTCATATCATTTTGGTGAGGGTATCTCTATAGAGAAGCATAGAGAGGAAAGGTGGTTTAAGTATAATGAGGCGCACGAGAGGGAGATAGAGAAACAACGTTCCATTGTAGAGAGTATGACATGGAGGAGAGAGATGGCTCGTGAAGGATTTACAATTCACGTAGAAGACATGGAGCTAGAACATCAGGAACTCCCCCATATTGGAAATCATGATAGATATCCCCCTCGGCCTCACACGGAAGTGCGCCAGCAGAGAATACCTAGACCGTGGGCATACATCTTAATCCACTTGGTGACCTAGCCCTTGCACTTGGTTTTTAGTATCTAGTATGACAAGTAACCAACAAAATAACTTGGGAAGTAGGAGAGCAAGAGTAAGTCAGGGATCAAGTACATCAATGGCAGGACAAATGGCTTCAATGTCATTTGGAGGAGCATTCTTAGGCACATCATCCACACAGAATGTGAGCGCGCAGAATGTTGGATTCACCTTTGGAAGTGGAACTACCTCACAAACTATAGGGTACAGTACAATACTACTTGTTGGAGCATAGGGGAGTACGTCTACAGGCCCTATTCCAACTACAAGTGGTGGATCAAGAGGTATAGGTGGTTCTAGTTTCGGTGGATCTGGTGGTTCTGGAGGCAGAGGGAACACAGGAGGTTCCGGATCAGGTGGTCAAGGCCCGCAACAACCACAAAATATCTATATGGAGATGTCTCTTCGTCTCCGGAGTATAGAGGTATAGAGGATGTTGCCGAACATGTGCATATGTGTGAAATATTGTGGCACGCTAAAGGGATCACGGCTGCTTAAGTGAAAGGCAAGTCAATTTTCCACTACATTACAGGGGCGCGCACACAACTGGTATAGGAAATTTGACCCTGATCAAACTTGTGTGGATTATGCAACATTGAGAGATGCTTTCTTGAAAGAGTTCCATATACCTAAGTTTGAGCAGAAGAGTATAAGTGTGCTCAAGGATATCAAACAAGGCACTACTGAGAGTGTACGTGAGTATGATGCTCGTTTTAAGACACTTCTATCTAAGCTATCTTATGATATTCATGCTAGCCAACATGCACAATGGTTCGTTGGAGGATTGATTACACCTTTTAGAAGGGTGTTGTCACATAAGACATACACTGATCCGCGTGAAGCACCTGGAAACAACTTTATGTGTTGAGGTAGTTAGGAGCATTGAAATTGGCATTAGTCCATTCTAGAGGCATAGATTACAGCTATGACAAAGCAATTAGAGAAGCTATCAACAAATTCAGCCCATGAAATGCGCTTAGGAATTTGGTGTATAGATTGTGAAGTGGAAGGTCACACCAAGGATAGTTGCCCTTGCAAATCTGTACACTCACTACTGTTAGACTGTGAAATTTGTCATTTAAATCATGATGCTAGTCACTGTCCTTTGTTACAATGCACGATAAGGAAGAATGTATCTTGCTTTTGCAAAATTTACAGGTCCATGACCCATGATACTAAGGATTGTCGATTGATTGGTCAGATCCAGGATGCTATAGACCTTGGGGTACAACAAACAAGTATAATAAATAGTTCTAAGGGTAAGAATGAGCACCAGGATTGGGATTATAATCAAACACGCTATGACAGGAATGAGGGGCGCTTTGAAGGAGGTCGTGGAAGGAGACGTGGCTATTGTGGTAGATATGGAGGATGAGGCCATGGTGGAGGAAGAGGCGAGTTCCCTTGTGGAACATGTAATACGTGCGAATCTCCTGACCACTATAGGCATGATTGTCGTCAAAATATTGCATGTTCTTTCTGCAAAAAGAACCATAGCTATGAAGAGTGCATGGACTTATATGAGCATCCGAGTCGGAAGTATAAGAAAGAGAAAAAAGGTGCTAGGATGGTTAGAATCCAGCGCGCGGTAGAGGATCAGTGGATTCCCAAGATAATAAAAGGACCCGAGGCATTGAAAGTGAAGATTAATATAAGCGCTGAAGTAGCACGCGTGAGAGAGGAATTGCACAAGAAGCCTACGATCACCAAGGAGGAGGTTTTGCATGCGAGGTACCCAGATCCTACTCATCAGAAGGAAGTTTACTAGGATACCATGGAAGTGCTAAGGAATCTTCAAGGTGAGATACAATACCTAAAGGAGAAAAATAAAGCATCAAAGATAATCCAAACTGATATTGATGATCTGCGGGAAGTGTGCAAAATGTTGCGCTAGGAGAAAATTATTCCGCTATTAGGAAGTTGGTTAAAAGGGAACACTCCACGTGCAAGTCTTGAGACCGGATGACAGATTCTGCATGCAAATCTCCCCCGATAGCATTGACTATGACAAAGAAATTACTTTGAATGCTATTGTGGATGGGTGGTTGTTGAGCAACATATTGATCAATATAGGTGTGGAGGTAAATGTTCTTACATTAGATGCATGGGTACAAATGGGGAGGCCTCCATTGCAGCCATCATCTAATGTGTTGTTTATGGCAAACCGAACTAAGGCCACTCCCATAGGAGTTTTGAAAGATGCATTTATAACTATACAAGGGGCCAAGTTCACTAGGGATTTTGAGGTATTAGCACTTACAGAAGCCGACAATTTTCCATCTCTACTTGGATGCCCTTGGTGTTATGTGAATAATGCTGACTTGAGATTCAATAAGGGGTATATTAGCTTTGAAAACAAGGAGGAAAGGGTTGTGATACCTTTGACAGATGGGAATTCTACACCCTATGTTGAGCCTCTAAGTGAGGAGGACTTAAACATATGAATTAGTAGGACGTGAGGCTTGTGATGATTGGGCTCATGGTACATATGAATTAGTAGGACGTGAGGTGAAAAGCGTTTGCACAAAAGAATGGAATTTGTTCAATTCGATGGATAGGTAGCACAATACCTTGGTATATAGGGACAAAAGATCTTCCTGCCTTTCTGAGGGCCATGGAAGCACAAAGTGGACAGATCAAGTTAAAAGGAGAGATATGTTAGTATATACACTGCGTGGGACAACAATGCGCTAGTGGGTAGTCCACAGAGATAATCTTATAAATTGGGAAGAGATTGGAGTCGCTTTGTCTACTAGGTTTATAAGGAACAATGCACCTACAAAAATCTGCACTTATCATGGTGATCAACCTGTTCAACATCACATTCAATAGTGTGAGAGACTCTAGACAATAGGACAAGAAGCATTACCACCTTCACTCTAGGTGCATAGATTGTATTCTACACTACAAGGATGCGCACGCACTTGGTATGTATATGCAGAACTACATCGAGAAACTGGGAACTGACACAATTTGACTGCAGGAATGATCCAGACTTTCGACTACTTCTTGACTAAACCTCCTGTAGCAGAGGCATTAAAATTTGTCAAGCGCTTAACTATGGGAGATAGTGCAAAAAAAGATGAGGAGCATATACAAGAATTATTCGGTGGGGCAGAGTTTGGAGCATGTTTTGAAAAAGGAAGAAGAAATGGACTCCATACTACTTGAACGTGCTTGCCTTGAGAAAGAGAATGAAAGATGGTTTATGTCATGGATGATGAGGAAGTTGAGAACCTGGATATTGAACATTCACACGGGGTGCGCGAGGTCTTGGACAATGCAGAAAAGGATGCGTGTGCCTACCACAAACCCATGAAGACAAAGAAGGTGAATATAGGTTCGGAGGCTGAGCCTAAGGAGGCCATAATTGGAGATTATTGGTTAGACTCGGAGGTAGCAAAGATCATCGAGTTACTCAGGATTATCAAGACTTATTCCCTCGAGGATATCATGAACTTAAAGGCGTGCATGAATCACTTGGGGAAATGAAGATCAAACTTAAGGATAGTGCACGGCCAGTTAGAAAGATACCTTACATAATGAATCCTAATTTGTGTGAAAAGGTAAAAGAAGAAATTGATAAAATGTTGAAATATGGAATTATCAAGCCCCTTGATGAGTCAGAATGGGTTAGCCCAATGGTGATCAATATCAAGAAGGACAGACGGATTAGGATATGTGTGGACTACAGGGAGCTGAATGTTGCATGTGTCACAAATCCATTCCCTATGCCATTCACTGAGGAAATACTAGAAGGAGTTGCAAGGCGTGAAATATATTCCTTCACAGACGGATTTTCCGGGTATCATCAGGTTAGGATTGCTTAGGAGGATCAAGAAAAGAAAACATTTACTACTAAATGGGGCAGTTTTGCCTATATTGTGATGCCCTTTGGATTGAAAAATGTGCCTGCTGTATTCTTGCGCATAGTTGTTCAGGCATTTAAGGATTTTATTCACAACTTCTTATAGGTATACCTAGATGATTGGACAATATATGGGCTTGTGAAAGATCATTATGACAATCTGCACTTAATGTTTGAATGATGTAGACAATTGAGTATCTCTTTGAACATCAAGAAGTGCATATTTGCTACGCCATTTGGGATACTATTAGGACATATAATCTGCAAGGAAGGTTTGCTAGTTGATCCAGCCAAGGTTGCAGTCATTTTAGGCCTGGAAGCACCTACCAGTCAAAGTGAGGTGCGTGGATTTTTAGGTCATACAAGATATTATAGAAAATTCATAAAAGGGTATGCCAAAATTGTCGCACCCTTGGAAGAATTGTTGAAGGGGAAAGGTACATTTTATTGGGGAGAACCACAATAACATGCGTTTGAGATATTAAAAGAGAGACTTACTACCGCACCCATTTTGCGCTTTCCCTCATGGGATAAACCATTTTATGTGTATGTGGACGCTTCTGGTATAGCCATTGGCACTGTGTTAGCTTAACCTGGCGAAGGTATTATAGATCATCCAATTTTTTTTGCTAGTAGGAAGCTGATTCATGTGGAAAGGAATTATACAACTACAGAACACGAAGCGTTGTCAACGATCTATGCATTGTACAAGTTTTGACAGTACTTTTTGCCAACACCATTTGTGTTTTATACAGATCACATGGCCTTGAAGTACTTGGTAAATAAGCCCGTATTACAGGGGTGCATATGCAGATGGGTGCTCCTATTTCAAGATTTTGACTTCACAGTTGTGGTGAAGCCAAGGAAAAGCAATTCTGGACCAGATCATTTATCTAGAATCAATTTCGGAGAGGATGCAGACAATTGAAGAAACAATGTGGATGCACAATTATATATGTTACAACACACGCCCATGTAATTAGAAGACATTGTTGTCTTTCTACGAACATGTATGACACCTGAAGGAATGAAAGCATTAGAAAAGAAGCAGCTTGCTATACGCGTGTCACCATTTATGTTAATCAGTGGTGACCTTTACAAATTAGGTAGAGATGAAGTATTACGACGTTGTGTATTAGAACATGAGTGTAAGGATATCATGGAAGAAGCTCATGGTGGTATTGCAGGAGGCCATTATGTAGGTGATGCGACTACCTAGAAGATCCTACTTGCTGGATTATGGTGGGAAACATTTTATAAGGATTGTAAAGAATATTGTAAGGCATGTGATCATTGTTAGCACCTAAGAAAACCAGGGAAAAGAGATGAGATGCCTTTGAGACCAATTACTAGTGCTAAACCATTTGAGAAATGGGCCATTGATTTTGTAGGACCTATTTTGCCAAATGCAAGGACTGGATCACACTATATCATTACTTGCACATATTATCTCACACGGTGGGCAAAAAAAAGACCTACCAAGGATCAGATGACAACCACAACAACTAGGTTTCTCGTGGGAGAATGTTCTTATGAGATATGGATGTCCCTTAATCTTGACAAGTGATTGTGGCACACACTTTTTAAATGAGACAATGAGGATACTATTAGATGAGTTTATGGTTGCACACCATAAAAATACACCTTATCATCCTTAGGCAAACAAAACTGTTGAGGCCTTCAACAAGATTTTAAGCCAGACTTTGATAAAAATTGTGATGTTGGGAGAAAGGATTGAGATGAAAAAGTATCAGCTATTCTTTGGGCATATAGAACAACTTACAAGAGATTGAACAAAGCCACACTATTTCAGTTGGTGTTTGGCACGAGAAGTTGTTCTCCTATAGAATTTATGTTACCTTCTTTATGCATTGCACGCGCTAGAGGTCTAGCTAATGAACATGATTTAGAAGAGCGTATCGAAAAGATGATTCAATTGGATGAGCGCCGAGCCATAGCACGATGGAGGAAGAGCGAGGAAGATCTGAGGCGAAGGCATGGCATGACAAGAACATAAGGGATAAGAAATTTGAGATTGGACAAATGGTACTTCTTTATGACTCAAAGTTTTTGTGCCATCTAGGCAAGCTCAAGGTACATTGGTTGGGGCCGTATGTTATCACTTCTATACTTGAATCAGGTGCTTGCCAGTTAGAAGCACTTGATGGAACATGACTACCCGATTACTTTAATGGGAGTAGGCTGAAGCCCTACTATAAATAAGTCTTCTTGGTGTTTGTAATAAGGCAATATTGCCATTTAGTTTAGGTTTTCAATTATGTATTTCCTTCATTGTCACTATGCTTTGTCAATTTCATTGTTGTTCTTGTGTAATAAGCGTGCTTGCATGCATGAAGCTAATTATTGTATGAAGATTATTTATGCGCAGAGGACTGCACATACTTTTAGTGTGGGGTGGTTGTAGTTATCCAAGAAAAAGACTGTGGGAATTGAAAGGTGAAAGGAATAAGTATTCTGGTGTGCTTTAAGTCAAAAGAGGATTGCTTCTCAAAAGTGACCAAGGATGGAGATGAATGAAAGAACAATATAACGCGAGGTAAGCGGAGGCCATGATAGCTACCAGAGAAGGTACAATGATGAGGTACTTGGGTGCAGGAGCACGTATTGAAGAGAAGTCTGTGACCAGAGGGTAGGAAGGTGCGCTAGAAGGTTATAGATGGGGCGCGAAGATGTATCGCATGGAACAAATGAATTTGGTCAATGAATGAAAGTATATTTGGTAGGTGAAGGAGAAATAAATGAATGGAAATTATATAAGGATGGGATGCAGATTCATTTTTACCGTTGCAACTAAGAGTATTTGAGGAAAGAGCTAAGTGCAAAGAGTCGAGTGATCGGGTTAAGGTGCGAAGGGTGTGAAACCAAGCGTGACAACTAGATCTATGCGATAAGAATCTTGTCTCCCCAGTAGTACAGTGTTTGAGTGAAGAAGGGAGATAGAAAAGGATTGGTTACGAAGTTTCCACCTAGGGCATGATTGAATCGAGCTAGGGTTTGATTCGCAAAGTTGCGAGTTGAAGAGGAGACATTTGCAAGGTAAAAATGGCACCGAAGAAGGCATCTGTAACAACAATAAAAGGAAAGAAGAAGGTAGTCATTGAGGAGGAAGAAATGGCACCCGAAATCCATTTTTTAGAGATGCAATATCCAGAAGGAGTCATCATCGGGAAAGAATGGGATTCACCCATCAGAAAGAGCAAAGTAAGTGAATATAATCACAGGACTTCAGAAAACAAGAAGGAGCTCGATTCCTTGCTCACTGCTAGAATGAACAAGCGCACGACGGAGGACATGCCAGTATATGACGATGCGGGTGAAAAGATTTTGAAGAGAATTGGGGTCTACCAGTTGTATGAGCTTCCATATTTCGGGAAGTATGAGCCCTTGTATCAGTGGCTCATGAGTAGGGTGCACAAAGACTTCTTCTACTTTGTAGGACGTAGAGTTAGAATCTCATATGCACTTGTCTCATCAATTTACAGTCTGAAGGCCACAAGAGAAGATATAAAAGGTGATCTTGTAGATAAATCCACGATTGTAAAGACCAAACAGGAGTTGGGATACTTGAAGGGTCCACGTGGAATGGACATAGATAAATTGAAGAACTGTCTAGTTGTACAAGCTGCAACCCACCTTGTTACCAAGTTGAATGATCAGGAGTGGTGGTCTCAGGTAAATACTATGTGGTTGCATGTGGCGCGTAAGATGTCAAAAGGGACAATCTACAACATTGCAGGCTATATTGCAGAGCAAATAGTCGAAGAAGCGCGCATAGGAGGGAAGATCAACTTTGGGGCTGTTCTACTATCACTGGTATTTATGGAGATCGGAGTACCAGATGGACCGAAGGAGAACGTATGGGAATACCCCATGGAGAAAAAGTCCCCAGCTGAAAGATTCAACAAGTACCTATGTAAGGGGGCCATGACAGATGATGTAAAGAAAAGGGTGGAGAAGTGGTATGACAGGCTCCGCGTGACATTTGGGGAAGAGTGGCACATCCCAAAGGACCTACCAACAAAGTGGTAGGGAAACAATTTCAGTTTGTTGTATATTAGCATTTCTGCATTGCACGCTTCCCAATGAAATATGGAGTCTAGAGCCCTTGGTGCAAGTTGCCTTATGCATTCACTGTAAGGTATTTTCAAGCATTTGTTCATAGATTTACAGACACACCTTGACCTGGTCTTCAATGCAGATAAGGTAGATTGTGATTACCATACACTGAGGAAGAAGTATGTGTACCCTGGCAGAAGTGCTTATACAGAAAGGATCATTTCAGAAGTACTGAATATCAAGCCAATAAGCTTGGCTGTAGCAGATGTGGGGGCAACATTGGTGTATCTCCAGTTGAAGCCGAAAATGGAGAATAAAAATATGTGGAAGGTGAGTTTGCACTTCCAGCACCACCAAAGGGAAAGCATACAATGGAGAACATCCCAACACTTAAGCCCACATAACCAGTTGAAGTGCAGGATGAGGAGGAGTGCAAAGATAGTGGTGGTTTAGAGCATAGGGGTAGGAGACATCCTTTAAGTAAAGGTGAAGCGAGCGCGTCATTACACTACCTCATCCACAAGAGGGGGATGATGAGGACGTGAATGCAGTCAAGGGGAGCACATGTTTAAAAGGGTATTTAGGAGAACAAGGACCCAAGGTGCTACTCTAACCACTGTGCATAAATCACCCAGACTCTCCCCACAAAGGAGGCTACCGCACGAGAGAAGGAGGAAACTAAAGTTGAATGAGGAGGTAGAAAGAGTCAGAGGAAAGTGTGCCTAATTCTCCTACACTTCCAGAGGACACAGAAGAATAGGGTGAGGCATCAAAGGAAAAAGAAGAGGATGAGAAAAGACCAGAGGAGACAGCTGCAGAGGATGTTCAGGACATGGAGACATAAGTCCCAAATTTGGAGGCTAAAGTTCCTAAGCAAAGTAAAGGTCTAGAAGAACAAGTGGAGAGCACATTCCACCGGCCATGGGGTATGTATAGGACCTTGCAAGAAAATTGTTCGCACTCCGCCGCAGAGCACGATAGCGCAGAAGGATTTATTCGGTTGGGAGTTAATGGATGAAGATATGGCAATGGTGCGCACTCAAAAACAACTATCGTGGTCAATGCACACCCACATGGATGAGCTTGAATTTGATGTGTGTGAAGATTCATGCATTTTGAGACGGAAGAAGGCACCTCAAGCCAGACACATGACAGTAAAGCCTACTGTCATGTCAGATGAGCAAGTCAACAATGCATTGGTGAAAGTTTCTATTGAGGTGGCTAGAAGAAACATGGACAAAGCTGCCATGATCAGAGCGTTGCGCAAGGAGTTGAAGACAAAGGACGCAAAGATAGCACACATAACATAGGAGAGGGACTTCGCACAAAAGAAGAACGAGGTGTTCATAAGCATCATAGAGGAGATTGGGGACAATGTAATCAGAGTAAGGCCACACTTGGAGGCCAAGGTACCACAGACATTTCCTTCAGCGATACACTATGTGGGAAAGTTGGTGGACTTGGTACTTGAAGATGGAACTCTACGTATGCAAGTGCCAGAATGCTCTGAACAAGATGCCAAACGAGAGAAAGCATCTGTGATGAGAAAAATTGCATCTTATGAAGGGTTATTGTAAGCATTACAGGAAGTATTGAAGAAAGCATACCATGATTTAAATATATGCACTGACTCCGAGGACGTGCTTATCAACATCAAGACCCTCGAAGAGAATAACGAGGTCTAGAAAGTGATGAAAGATGAGACATTGGGCCACAGAAAGATTGTCAATGGTTAAACAGAAGTGTGAGGCCCCTGACAAAGAACATAAGAGCCGCACAAGACTCGGGTAAGAGCTTGGAAAGCTGATTGCACAAAAGATGGACCTTTTAGAAGGAAGAATGACATCAATGTCTAGTGTTGTGTTGGTTTTGCAAAATGAGAAGGGAGAAATTGCGAGGGATGAGTTGGAATCCATTGCTGTGGACATCCTAGAAAAAGCAGAGCAAGCACTCACTGACTGGTAGATATTAGAGGCCAAAATAAAGGAAGAGTATCTAGAGTTGATACTGAAACTGATACAGAAGAGGTTGCCTAATAACCTCATAGAAATTCTTTATTTATCTACATTCTTTTATTCTTATTCTTTCCATTCTTCTATTCTTTCCTTCAATTTTTGGACATACCCATTGTCGGGATGACAATGAGATTAGTGTGGGGTAATGTTGATCAAAGAATACTTGTCAAAGATCACACAAGGAGTCCACGTGGGATAGAAGGCCTGGAACCAAGGGCGCGGAAGGACAGGAAGGACCCACACGTGGAAGGCAAGTTCAGATTTCAAGACTTAGCTGATTTTGAGCATGAAGACCTATTTTTAGAAGATGGCATGTAGAACACATCAACGATGCAGAGACATGTGCGCCATGCATTGTCTATCTTTGGAGAAGCGGATCGAAGCATTTTTTCATGGAGACAAGCTGAGAATAGAATTGGCACTTCAGTTAACTACAAGAGGACTATTGATAGCACACTAGCGTGTGTGGCTATGATTGTAAACGACGTGTGGCTATTAGTAGCATGCAGCCTATTTATGGAATATATAAGCGGTGAAGGGCAAGTCCCCACCATATATATATGATGTTAGGTGTATAGTAGATATGAGAGAGAGAGAGAGAGAGAGAGAGAGAGAGAGAGGAGATATGGAGAGAGAGATGTATGTATGTGTGAGAGAGAGAGAGAATATACGATATGATTGAAGAGAGAGAATATACGCATATGATTGAACCATCAGTATCGGTTTCATACGTGAATTGGTATAGATTGACAATACTGTAAGGATATTTTGTATTTATTAATAGATGGAAGATATTGGTTGAATCTAAGTATCATTCTGTGTATAGTTGAGTAGTGCATGTTATTAATTCAATCATGTTTACTGTTTAAGCTTGTTCTTTCATAGATCCAGAGTAGCATGCATTGTGGAATGATGGATTAGTTATGAATCTATATGTTACTTCCTTCATCATGTTAACATCATGTTACAACAACCCTAAAGAGGGACTTGGTACCTTTGCACGCTTCAGGTGAGCGCTCAATCTAGGCTGAGTGATGTGTCAATGTGACTAGGGTGTTATCTCTACATTCTAGGGTGCATCAGCCATGTTTATATAAATATTTTTTTTTACGTTGAAAGGTGTTGTCATAGTTAGACACCCCGACCTCTCTTTGACATGCACAATTAAATACGTGGATGTGGTTATCAACTGTATAGGGGTGTTGATGAAATAAATCCTCACAGTCCACGTGAGTAGTCAAGCAGGTGGCAGTGGAGTCTTTTTCCTTTGTGAGCGAATAAAACGGCGGTTGGGTCGATAACCACCAATCACGATCGATTGGTTCACTGTTATATAATATAATTTTATGAAACTCCTTCTCCAGATGGACCATGGACATCTTCATAAGAGACTGTACGTGGATCAACTTCATGGAGTTGTTGTCATCGTCAAATAAATGTTCCATGAGTTGATGGACCCTGTTGATTGTGTCATAAGACATTGCATGTGGATCAACTTCATGGAGCTGTTATCGTTGTCAAATAAATTTTCCATGAGTCGATGGAACCTGTCGATTGTGTCCATGAACATTCGAGCTTCTTCATGACTGCTCTGGAAGAGCAAGCTTCGTGTGGCATTTGTGTCCCATTTGCAAATAAATCTCTTTGTTATAAAAGCATCCTCATAATTATTCCTTCCTAATCGATTGTCAAAGTCGAGGAGAATTGAGCTTACTTTTGGACACTTTGTGAGAGGTGGTGAGGATTTCACAATATGGTGTGCAGTGGCCATAACTTAATCTTCACCCCCTTCTTCAACATGTTACTCAAATCCTTGTGACGGGAAGGCTCCTAAGGGAAACATGAGGATCCCTCATAATATAGAGGAAATTTAACATGCATGAAAAGAAACTCATTAATATAAAGAAGAGAAGGGAATTTGTCTATAACGAAAATTCATCTTGGCCTTATCTGCGGTGAGACCTCATTGGACATTACCACTCTGATTTCGTCCTCCATGTGAGCATTATTTTGGAAAATCAACATAAGACGTGCAAATATGGATGTTTTATTTAGGGGAATTGGCGTTCTTAGTTGAAGTCCATACTTTTTGTCATGCCAAAACTCATCTTTTTTTCTCAACAAATAGATCGAGGTTTGGGGTACTTATTTAGTTTTGTAGTTTTGGATTAAAACATAGAAAGGAAGGAAGGAAGAGATCATTGCATTTAACCATTTTTTGTATTGTGGTTTCTGAAATCACAATTTCGAGCAGTTGCTCTTACTTTTAAATTAAGTATAAACTTTTATGAAAATCTAGAGCTGACTGATTCCTCACAACGTAGTTCGTTTAATTTAATTTTAATTATGCCGAAAGGTGTGTTTACAGCTACAAAGCCTGAGGGATATGACAATAACTTCTAATCCTCGCTATCCACTTCCTTGTCTGTATCGACTTTCACATACATATCAAATTCTTGAGCATCCATGTCCTCATTTGAATCAATGTCTACGTTTGTATCATGTTTTTTGTTTGACTTTTAACATCTAACAATCATTGTTTGATAGGTGTATAAATTGACATATTTAATACACTTTCAAATGTTGGCTAGAAAGTGACATGTTTATTTTTAATGTATTCTGAGGGAAGGAAAAAGCGACAATAGTATCCCTGTCATCATTTCCTACTCCTGCACACAATGATATTTATTTTCAACTTAATTTTTATTCCTAATATCACATTTTTACCAAACAAAATATTGCATTTTTATCTTTAAAAAATCGTCATAATCAATATTCTTCGTATGGAATCAAATTATGGGCCCTAAACTATAATATTCTTAGATCAGTATCTCATAATCAAAATATTGTCGTGTTAGTCTCGAATCAATGGAAAAGTGATTTGTTAAATATTAGTAAGTGTCACATAGTTGGTTTATTCCCGTTGAAGACATTATACCCCTCAAATATGTTTAATTATATATAATTGAACGTTATATCATTAGGTTAAACATACTTATTATTTTTATGGATTGTTCATAGATAAGATTTGTTGATACAAATTTATTTTATTTTATTATTTCATAAATTTGTAAATTTAAAATGGATTACAAAAATATTTTTATAAAACATTTTTTTATAATATTGATGTATTTGTCAAGGATGAAGGCTTCGTTGTGCTCATCAAATCAACAAAAGACAGTCCAAGAGTTTACAAAATAATTTCCTTAATTTTACAATAGTCGATATTTATTTCGTTTCCATCTAGCTATAAATAGGTCCAAGTGTTTATTAGATTTCAATTCCTTTTTCATGTGGGAAAAACTAATAATGTTTTTTTTAATATTCGAAAATGAATATTTACGCCACAAGGCATTTTTTTACACTGAGAAGCTTGCCCCCTTTGGCTTTTCGAGAAATTTATGACATTTTCGATAATTTTGTTTTTTTCCATGAATTTTCTTATTCCTCCCATTAAATTATCCATATTATATGAATGGGATGATTAGCTTCCTCAAAATGATTCCACTAAATATTAACCTCTCCCAATTACTTCTCATCCCTTTAAACCCCCTCTTTTGCACACTGCTTCCTCCTTTTATATTTTGGTCCCTCAAAATCAACCTCATCTTACACTGCCCCATTGGCGTTCACATCGGTGTGATTGCTAATCTATCCACACAAACAATTTGAAAGCAATCCATCTACATGACCGCTTTGAAATGCAAGTAAAGTGTTTTTTTGAAAGAAAGCATTTCCTCCATCAAAAT
The DNA here is from genome assembly GCA_018340775.1 of Taxus wallichiana var. yunnanensis. Classification (NCBI taxonomy): domain Eukaryota; kingdom Viridiplantae; phylum Streptophyta; class Pinopsida; order Cupressales; family Taxaceae; genus Taxus; species Taxus wallichiana. Next base: position 890,854,221 of record CM031242.1, read on the forward strand.
ATAGATGTGGCAAAGGTGGAATGTGCCTTCTTCAAGTAAACTGATGATTGAAAAACAATTATCCCATTGTGACCGATATAGCTTACCTAAACAATGATGAGAATTCGGTCCCTAGATTTGCAATCTCAAATAATTTTGTGCAAGCTTAAATCGTGAAAGCAGTAAGTATCATAATCATCATATGCATTCTCTAATGACTTGCATTTTTTGGCCATTGAATAACTTGGGACACAGCAGGGAGCCCCGTTACACCATGTACTGCTTTAACCATTACACTACAACCCTGAAGGCGTTGGCCTGCATATGTAAGGGTATAATTGGGAAAGTAAGTTGTGAATTTTGACAAAGAGTAGTGATGTCCAGGCATGCTGCCAGTTATTTCTTAGATATTGATTTTCATTTCAAGGTTAGATTTATAATGCTCATCCAGACCAAGGACTGTGCTGGTTATTTCTTAAATGCTAATGTTAATTTCAAAGCTTAAATTTGTATTACTTGTCCATAGCAAGGCCTCTGACGTTGATTTAGCTTCACCGCTTCCATTAACCAGTTACTGTACGTTCAATGCCTGTAAAAATAGCTCCAGACACTTTCAATACCACTATTCACCTACTTGATATGCGACTCCTGAGATTCAAATTAGAAAATATTGAACAAGTTTTTTCAAATTTAAACCAGCTTTAACCTGATTGGATAACATTTTAGCAAAACACAGTGGAATCTGGATTTACACCTACCATTTGCATTTTCTAGTAAGATTCAAAGGCCTCTTCAACAAACCCGTTTCGTGCATATCCTGCAATCATTGCAATCCACGAGACCACACTTCTTTCTGGCATTTAGTCAAATAGTGCGCATGCCAAGTGCGCGCTTCCACAATTTTCATGCATATTTATCAGAGCACTTGCAACAATAACATCTGACCAAAAACCCTTCGCAGATCACAATTCCCTCACGTTTTAAGTCATCCTACTCACAGACAACGAATAGAGCATACTGTAGTTTACCTCGACAGTGTAACAATCTAATCACTCATCCAAAACCTTTATTTCTATCGGCTGAGGAAATGCCAATAAGGATGACTTCTCCAAAATGACTGCCTATTCCTCTCTATACAACAATCTCATTTTTACGGCCATATCCTTGGCTAGACAATATTCCTTCATGTCCTCGAAATTGATTGGGCACACCAAGAAACCCGCGATTCAACGCAGGGATTTTTGTGTAGAAAATTGTGGTGGTAATGCCCATACATGGATAATCCTGGATGCTCAAGAGTGCAGAGAATGTGGGAATAGGAGCGGAAGCGAGCGATCCACGAATGATCAGCCTTTCTCGTCTATTGAAAATATTATCATGTATATATATCACCACTAACATGCACTCGAGGATAATTTAGTCTGGTTAGCTGGTTAATCAGCTATGCATGTCTATATGTATAAGCCCTGAAATTTAATGTTCATGTTAATTCGTTCAAATTTATCGTAATGTTCGTTTCAGATGATTAGTTAAGGCAGTTTAACTAGCAATTGCACATGAGTTGCAACTTATGCACGTAATGTTGGTGTAATTTGTTGTAAAATATATAATAGTATTATTACTCAATGTGTTATATATAATATCAAATGTTAAAGTCTCAAAATTAATCTCTATCAACATTTTTCAAATTTATATAATCAAATTCTTTATAATTTTCATATTTCAAAGGGCATTATTATGCAAAAATACTAAATAAATGTTGGAAGAACATAATAGAAAAACCATCCAAAATTAATAAATCATATTAAAAATTTGTAAATTATCCAAAACTTGCACAAGAAACCAATGTCGGTGAGTTGTGGGAGGTTGAGGGAAATATTATTCCTTCAATTGGGCAGATGAAACGATTTACATCCAGCCGCCAGTTCACGGCCATTAAATATCATTATGAGATCGATGAGAGCTACGCATCAGACGAAGCAGGCGAGCAAATTCATGTGAATGTGTCACTGTGGTTGATCTAACAAAGTTTGCGCATAGAATGTGAAATGATTGGGCACCGCCTTGAATTTATTCTTGCCAAGATCTCATTCAAAATGAGATATACAAAACAGTCACTTCAAAAATAACTCGTGATGGTCTCACGTCGGCCACTCGCAAAAGCCACATGCAAATTAAATATCTAGGATAGTAAATGTTTAGATCTGTAAAAAAAATCTAAAATCTGGCAACCTGCAAATATTGGAACCGCCGAAATTTAACACTTTCCAAAGAAAGGCATCTTCAAAGGTGAACACCTACTGACGAATAATGAATTTTATGGATCAGTCTCCTTTTTATGTTAAAATTGTTATGGTTATTGCGATATCTCGGATGTATTTATTTGAAGAATATCAATAGATATCAATCAAGAGATCTTGATTCACACTTTTTCCTATCAAGAAGTTTTAGATATATTATTTTGTTTCATTGAGAGTTTCATATATTTGTTACATATAGTTTTCCATTAAGAGGTTCGATAATGATAACCAAATACATCATCTATACAAATCGTCGATGATTAGCAATAGATAGGTTCATTCTAATTAAATCATTGCGTAGTTTTCAAACAACTATTTTGAAAAAAAATGGCTCCAAGTTGTACCATGTGCCCAAAATATTGCGTTTTTTTATTGGCTTATCCAAATGAAAACAAAAACTATTCAATGAACATCAAATGCATGTCAAGTTTAAGGTCTTTCATTTTTATTGACGTCTTATGACTAATGCACTCCACTACGACCCCCTTAGTTACCATTATAGGTTAGGCTTACTTGTGTAACTTGTACAAATATCTTAAATACAATTATATGAAAAATGTTGGATTTGTCGCATAGTTCCATGCATTGAAGGGTTCCATATTGATTAACAAATTCATCACCACCTTTGTTAATTGTTTATTGATTAGTGATAAAGGGTCTTAATCTACTCTATTTGTGTTAGGCATAAAAATATTTTTTAAAGGAAGAAATAAAAAGGGCTCCAAACTCTACATATGCCTTATGATATTGTGATATTTTTTGTTGCCTTTTTGAAATAATAATAAAAAATGCTCTATAATGATCAATTGAACGTCAAATTTAATGCTAATCATTTTTTGACATCTCATTAGTGCACTCCATTGCCCCCATATTTGGCAGTCATTGTAGATTACACCTTTCAATATGTTAAACTAAGTGCAAAATACTCTATATTTCAAATGACAAAATAGAATCTATATGGTCCATATGGGATGGTGTTTATGAAATGGTGAATGGTTACAACTAGCAATGTACGTGAAATGTACGATGGAAATGCTGAAGGGGATCTATTGAGGAAGTCAAATTGGAGGGAGAGAAACAATGGGAGAGGAAGAGAGACGAAGATGAAGGGTTTGGGAGAAGACCAAGGGAGAGGAAAGTGGCTTTGTGGATAAATGGGAAAGTGTACCCTTGAATAGTGACGTGACAATAACGACTATAGTTCAAAAAGGAGAAAATTCATGTTATGTAAGATGTTGAGGCAATTGTTTCCTAAGATATATCATAATGTAAGGAGCGGTGTAAAAGTACTCTTGAAGCAAACAATTGTTTGTAAATATAGCTTCTCATAGAAATTTTTAGGGACCCTTTTAAATTTTAAGTTGGAGCAATTACAAAGAGGAAGGCAATGCAAGAACACTCATCGAAAATTGAGCACACCCAAAAGATGGACAGAAGAGAGTAATTATGTCGAGAGACATCTACAATTGTATATATGGAGTGAAAGAGTCTGATGTCGTGCCCGTGTTTGAATTTTATTTTGTGCTCGTGAAATAAAAACAGGGGCCCACTCACCTTTTGAAAATAAAAACAAATACAAATGAAATGAATTTTATTTTGTATGCGTAAATAAAAACTGGGGCCCACTCACCTTTTGAAAATAAAAACAAATACAAATGTAATGAATTTTATTTTATATGCGTAAATAAAAATTGGGGCCCATCACCTTTTGAAAATAAAAACAAATACAAATGTAATTTTATTTTACTTAATCCACTTAAATAATTACATAAGAAAAAACAAATAGATATTTTTTTACTTTGTAATTTTATTTTAAAAATAAAAACAAATAGAAATGTAATGAATTTTATCGGGGTCATCACCTTTTCAAAATTAAAACAAATAAAAATGTAATTTTATTTTACTTATTGCACTTAAATAATTACATAAGAAAAAACAAATAGACATTTTTAACTTTATTATTTTACGCACCTAAATAATTATATAAGAAAATACATACAAATGTATTTTGCACTTAAATTACATACGAAAAAAAAACTTGCTCCATGTTACAAAATAATGTTCATAGTGTGAACACTTAGGAGTGGTTTGGGTTAGTTGGTAGTAATAGTTTTTAATACTTTTAAAATAATATATGAGTGTGCACAATTATTTGTCATGCACAACTCATAGAGATAGGAATGTGTAAGAATATCTTGGGATTGAGAGTAAGACTAGGGAATAAAGGAGAGATATGGGGATAAAATGATAAGACTTGACTCCATGATTTTAGGAGCAAGCAATTGAATAAAATTCCCTCTCATATTCAATAGAAATTGCTCCATTATACTTTTATTTTGTCTGTATTTTCTATACTTTCCATTTCATGAGTTAATTTGATTTATTTTTGTTGAATTTATTTATGCAAATCTAGAGATTTAACATCTAGTATCAGAGCAGGTTAGGAATATTTATGAGAGTGATTGTAGGACAAAACCGCAGCCTAAAGGATGCAGATCTAAGAGTTTTAAAGCTTCCATTGTCATTTTCTGGATTCTAATCTTAAAAACAAATGACTGGTAATTTGTGTTTTTCTCAAAAACCCAGATTCGGAATTTTTGAATTTTTTTGGGTTTGTTTATTTGTATTATGGAAAACTTCTGTCAAAATATTACAGAAACCCATTTCGTATTTTAAGAGAAATCGTGGAAACAATTCTGACGTTTCTAATTATTTTGTAAAAAAATAGTGAGTGATTTCCAACAATAAAACTCTGATATGCTTTATTATTTTGGTTAAATATAAAGTTGGTTATTATTGTAAGGGTGTATTATCGGTTGAAACCGACACCCAATATAATTGTAAAATGATCCTCAAAGACAAATTCGGCTGAGTTAGCAACATCACGATGGAGGATGGAGGCATAGGAGGATGGAGGCAAATTGACATCTCTTGTTAGTCACCAACAAAGAGATTGCTTCATGGTATTGGTGACCTTTTATTTTTGTTGTGTGGTGTGTTTACTTTATGTTGTAATAATGAATAGAAGTAACATTCCTGTTTAAAGCTCTTGCATGAGCATAATTTCTGTTTTGTAATCCCTCTAAGTTAGAAATAATGATGTGAGCAAAATAATGTACGTTGTTATGTAGTGGTTGGTTCCACTAGAAAACCATTTTCTGAGTTGGAGGTTCTCTTTGAAAACCTCATATTGTTTGAGTTGTTGGTACTCATTGAAAACCTTCATTTCTTTGTAGATCATGAGTAGGTACAGGAGATAGCTTTCCCCATGTTCACACTAAGGGGGTGATTGTTACAGAAATATTGTTCATAGTGTGAACACTTAGGAGTGGTTTGGGTTATTTGGTAGTAATAGTTTTTAATATTTATAAAATAATATATGAGTGTGCACAATTATTTGTCATGCACAACTCATAGAGATAGGAATGTGTGAGAATATCTTGGGATTGAGAGTAAGACTAGGGAATAAAGGAGAGATATGGGGATAAAATGATAAGACTTGACTCCATGATTTTAGGAGCAAACAATTGTATAAAATGCCCTCTCATATTCAATAGAAATTGCTCCATTATACTTTTATTTTGTTTGTATTTTCTGTACTTTCCATTTCATGAGTTAATTTGATTTATTTTTGCTGAATTTATTTATGCAAATCTAAAGATTTAGCATCACTCCACTTTAATAATTACAAAATGAAAAACAATGTACCTCTCGACATATTTTTCATAGATTTTTAGAAGATAGGTTTGCTAGTTATCTACCTAACATACTTTTGAATTTATTATTTTACAACTTCAAGGTTGTCAACTGAATGATGTTTAATTTGGTTATGAAAAGGGAGCATTTCAAATCGAAGAATATAATTTGGTTGATTGTTTTGAAGATTATAATTCATTTGATTAGTTTGAAGATTATAATCTATCGATAAGCCAACAAATCTCAATAATTGGAATGTATTGAATGCATGGATATTGGTTGAGGATTGTATTGAGGTCGAGTAATTGTATAAAAGCATGTGATGCAAGGAAAATCAGTGAATGTCGGTCCCCTCCATAGTGGATGGACATATGAGTGAAAGGAAGATTTTATCCAACATTTACACTTTTGTACGTACGTCAATGACCAACTAAGCCAGAGCCCTCTGATGTCTATAGTGTGTCAAAATATTTGTTGCTCAATTTGTCTTCATGAATTATGGGCCTCTGTGTCCCAACAATAGTTGTCTAGTTTCAGATGGATTGTTGTTGATTGAATCAGACTGACACATAACAGGGTCTATACTTGGTAGGTTATCAGTATTATCAATATCCTTTGATTTGGCCCAAATCACAACATAAAAACCTAACACAATGAAAAATGCTCCCACCACACTGCAAATGCAACAAAGAAATAGAAACTATCAAATTAAGCTCAAGATAGGCATTTCCCCAACATCTTTCCTTATATTGTACTCTCTCTCTACTTATCAAAACGTAAAGGTTAGCTGAATTTGAAGAATGCTAGAAGTTAGACCTTCCAATGTGAATTTTGTCACCAAGAAACACGCTCGAGTGCTATAGCTGCGATCACTATCCCAATGGGCTTAAACATTTCCACAAAAAGGTATTTTCTTTCCGTTGCACCAAGTTTGCAAGGTATAAGTAACCCATGTACCAATAATTGCCTACAAGAAAAGGATTATTATATTGATTGTGAAGGTATGCTTGTTTCTAGTTTGTAGCTACCAACATGAGGATAAAGTTAGTAATACTAATTCTTACTGAATATGAAATGCTTATGACACCAATGTCCCATTTTAAACTCCAAACAACTAAATTGTGCTCAATAATAGATGTGAGAATGGCTGATTGCATAGTTGCCAGTGTGGTCATGAAAGCAATAATTGATAATTTAGTTGGATATCTCTGTAAAGTTGCCACCTGAACACATAATTTTTCTTATAAACCGATTAAACTAAAATGGAATATAATAGTCTAATCTTTTCTTTATAGAAAGAAGTAAAATAGCTAAATAAATGGAGTAATAAAATGCAGTAAATAAACCAAAGAAACTAAGCAAATGAAATTTGAAACCCTAATTTACAAAGAGGGTTAGAAAGGCCTTAGTTGATTCAAAGATGTCTTGGGATTGTGCCATAGTGGAGACTGGCTGGACAGGAGGAGAAAATCGTCACACGGGTGCTCGAGAAAGTGTAAATCTGAATTATCTAGCTAGACTAGGGTGATTGGGGAAGAATAAGGGTGCTGGGGCACCCTGGTCTGATATCTGGGTACCCCGGTTTATGGAAATGACCAAGAAACCCCCTCGAGGTGTCTTTGATTGATCACCTATGTGCGCTTCTTGTCTCGTGAATGTCGTTGAACTTCGTTGGATGTTGTTGCAAATCGAGATAGAAGAAACACCTACAAAACTCAAGGCAAAGCATTGAAACCCTAAAAAGAAAGATGCATATGAAGGGGTCAAACTATCCTCAACAACCAAAATGGTGGGATTATAATTGAGCGCTGCACTACATCTCAAACCCAATGTAGTTTTAGGTGTGTGTGTGTGGAAATCATGCCCTAGGTGCTCTTTTGCCAGTGGCACTTTGTGAGTAGAGAACAATAAATAGATGTAGAATGTAAATAAATGGTGCATGGAATATAATAAAATCCCCTCCTATGAAGTGTGATGCAGATGAACCAACCTTTGTCCCTTTTGATGGAGCTATATGGATGCAAATGGAGCAATATAAGCCTTGGATGGATGCAACCTTAGGTGGAGATACTAGTGCTTAGTTCTTGGTCCCTCATTATGGTCTCATAACTTTATATTTATATGGTTCTCTTGTTTTAATTTTCGTAATTAACCCCAAAAAGGCCGACCAACAAAAAGATAGAAAGTTCAAATGGCTAGAAAGTGCCCAAAGATGAGAGTAAAGTGTAAAGAGGATTAGGGGCCGGGGTTCCCCATTCAAAAATAGGAAAACCACAATATAAAAATATGGACTAGGAAAGTGCTTGGGTGCAAGATCAAAAAAAAAACGACAAAAATCAAAGTAAAATGGCTAAAGACATGGGTTAATTAATACTCTTTTCACTCAAGAACCATATGAATAGTAGTATGAGATCGAGACTAAATAATTACCCAAAGTGCATGATTTTGTGTCTACATTTGCCCCCACTTTATGTTGGTGAGAAGAAAGCTTGGTAACATAAATTAGATAGATATGTGTACCTGATATCCATGTAGATTGATGTAGAAAGCGTCGAGGGACTAGACAAAGTGTGGAATGAAAAAAAGATGGAGTGTGGAGACTAAAGATGTAAAATCATAAAAGTGATGAGAGTGAACCTATTGCAAAAACACGTGTGTAGATGTCAATGTGTGTGATGTACCTACATGGTTAGTATCATGTGTGTGATGTATTTGATATGTGTGTGATGTTGATTTCTTGCTTCCCATACGAGACAAACCTGTAAAAGAGAAGATGATCAAGTAGTCAAATATGCATGTATATATAATGTGTAAAAATGCATGTATATATAAAAAGTATGTAATGAAAGTACAAAAATGAAAAAGGAACATGTGCACCTGATCCGTGATGAGAAAAAGGGTGTAGAAAGGATCCTGTAAATGTCGATGAAGTGCAAGTTTTTTGGGTGATCTCATGCCATTGGCTAAAAAAGTGTAGGGAGAAAAGTCTGATGTTCCTCTAACCTATAACTGCTTCCGAGAGTGTGAAGAGATCTCTGTACTGCCTATTTTTTTGGGTGATTTGACACCATTGGCCAAATAAGTGTAGGGAGGAAATTACGATGTTCCTCTAACCTGTAATTGCTCCCTAGAATGCTAAGGACAATCTGCCTTGTAAAATCGATGTGTATGGAGTTCTATAGACTGGTCTAAACTCACTCGCTATATAACCCACTATGTCATGGACGAAAAACTGAAAACTAAACTGTATCGGTATTGTGTTGTGTAGTGTGTATAAAACCAAATGATGCCCCCTCTTTTGGGGGCGCATGCAACTGTCACAGATAGGAGGATACGACCCCAAAATAGGACCAACCATGAAAATGCGTGTCGTGTAGGGGAAGGGAATGTGTTTGGTAGAAACCAAGGCACACACAAACAAGTGGCTAGGAAAACAAGTGTTAGTATGAACAAACATGCATGTAGAGAATAAGTGTAAGCTACCAAAACAATGTGTAAGCTAGAATGCAAGTAAACACAAAAGAAACCAATCATAGACCGTGCGAAAAGTGGGTTGCAAACATGGAATACCACTCACGATGTCATAAGACAACTAAAGGCCATAATGGCTGTAAAAACAAAAAAAAGTGTGCACACCAAACAAAGGGCAAGGCCCACATATAATAGCAACAATGACAAAAAAACAAACAAACAAATAACAAATAACCATGGAAAAAGTAATCCTATAAAAAAATGTTGCACATGAAGCAACCGTTAACATGTTAGAAAGATAAAGTGTATGTCAAAAGCATGTATAACCAATAATGTAAAGTGATAAGAACAAAATGAAACAATAACACATGTACATTGTATGAATGGTGGATGCCCCCAGTAGTCGTTGTGGGATTGGTAATGTGTCAAACATCCATGTTGCGACTAGAAACCTATATCGTGATCTAAACCAGAAAAAAGGACATGAACGCACATGTGTGTATGGTAAAGATAATGACATACAAGAGACCTATCTAGCATGTGTAATAAGATGAACATGTACAAGTAAATGTAAGAAAAAGTAAATGCAACCAAGATATGCAATATGTTGTGGATGGATGGAATGGAATGCATAATGGATGATAGGATCCATGTGTGCCCCCATGAGTGAATGGAAGTGTATGTAGTGAGGTTCATTTAGTATTCCCCCTCAATAGTCAAGAATGAACCATAAATGAGAGTGTGTCATCGGGAAATGGTCAAACTATGTGTTGTGTGTAGTGTGATGTGATGACATGTGAAGTAGAGATGAAATGTGTGTGATCTGTAGCCTTAAGTGTATATCACAACAAAATTATTAAAAGAAAGAGGTGATGATGTAGCCTATGACATATACTACTACAAGATGATTGGATAGGTGAAAATTTAGCATATATCATATGTCACTAAATGATTAGTAAAATAATTGATGATGATGCTAGAGCTAGATGATGATGTAGCCTACAACATATATCACTATAAGACGAGTGAAAGGAGTGGTGATGTAGACTATGACATATACCACTAAATGCTATAGAAGAAGTGAATCATAGCCTAAAACATATACCACTAAACTAGGAGTGTCACATGATGAAAATGATTGAATGATAAAAGTGTGAGTGTGATGAGGTCCATTTGTGATGTATACCCTCAATAGTCCAAGTATGGACCATGAGACTAGAGTGCATCATAGGGTAGTTAGTGCAACATGTAAAAGTAGATGTGTAAAATTCATAGTGATGAGTAGTGGTGATAAGATGTAGTGCGTACAAGATGTGTATGTGTGCCTATTGTGAAGTGTGTGAAGTTCATGTGTGTAGGAAGCCTCAACAATCAAGTATGAACCAAAGCACAAGAGTGTGTCATCGGGTAATGGTCGATGCTAAGGTGTAGATGATGATGCCTATGCTAAGATTGAAAATGCTAAGTAGGATGGGGGAGAAAGAGATAAATGTCATGCCCCCAAGTGCGTGTGAGTGAATGAACTAACCAATGAAAGTGAAGGATGAAGGTCCCTCATTCGATGAATGTTGGTGGTGATGAAAGCGTATGACCATGTGCTAATAGTGGTGGTATAGTAGATAGACGTTGCGTAGGTGAGTGAAGTCTATGTGCATGTGATGGATGAATATATGATGAGTGCGTAGGCACAAAAAAATGCGTAGGTGATGGAAACTAATGAGAAGCCGAGTGTGAAGGTGATGGACACCCACGTGGAATAAAATGAGGTGGAGACCTATGTTGAGATGTAATAATTGTGCGAGGAATGGGCCTATGTTGATGTGTAGGAATAATAGAGCGGTGAGGCCACATAGATGGTGTATGGAGTAGGTGAACTAGGAGTAGATTGTGCTTTAAGTAACATAGATTGTGATGTACTAGATGAAGTAGGAGATGCATTAACCAGTGCTCAAGAGGGATGATGACCATGGAGTAGATGGAGGTACACCATCGATAGAAACAACTTGATTGTTATGAATGAATTTGAGTCACAAATGATTCATAGAGATGATGGACTTAGACCTACGAATCAATTGAGGCCTAGAAGCATGTCACAACCATTGATTGCTTATCCAACAAGGAAGGGTACAAACATAGTAAGAGGGCCTACCGTAACATGAAGTTTGATGACACCATATGAATTGTTCATGGGATATGAAATTTGTGATAGTGGATAACCAATAACGATGAGAAGTGGAATAGAGCATGTGTTAATGGGCCAAGATGGGTCAACCTTAGTATTATTGATAGAGATTAGATCCAATAGATGCATTGATATGTAAGTGATTAGAAGTGAAATTCGCATGATAATCGTGGTCGAGAGAAGGAAGATGATTGGTGGAGAAGCATCAATATGTGCAACTAAAAAGTCAAGAAGCCCCAAATGTAGGAGAAGGCACTACGTGATATACATAATTACTAAAGATTCAATTGCCTCTTTTGTGTCATGCTTGGGTAGAGGGTTGTTAAAGATTTTGAGCTTATGATTTTCATTGACATGTGGAGAAACCGTAGGTTCGAAGCTCAATTTTACCACTATCGATCAAACCTGGATGAGAAATCGAAGTCAAAAGCAACAATTGGTGGAGTTTCCTACACATCGATGATAGTCACAATGAGATTTTCATCAAAATTATGTTCTTTTGGTTGAGATGGATCTATTTGTAGTAGAGAAGGTAGTGTAATGAGGTTACTATCGATAAGTTATGGTAGTAAAATACGTGGAGGTACACTAAACTTAGTGAAGATACATTGGTGTGGTTGTGATTGAAGCTCTTTAGTAGTAGATATTGTGTTAATGGTAGTTTTTGTGTCAGTTGGTTTAGTTGTAGATGGTTTAAATGTTGACTTATTTTGAAAACACATAGAGGGTGATGTTTGCTCTTGGTATTTAAGCTTTCCTATAGCTAAGAGCTTGGTTTCATGAAGCTTAAGAGTATGACAAAGTTGATCAAATAAAGGAGAGGTCTCAAAGAGAACACTCTCTTGGAGAGGTGGTAAGAGACTTTGAATGAATAAGTCCTGAAGCTTAGAGTCTACAAGCACATTGGATATCTTAGATAAATTGTTTTTGTAACATATGACATAATCCGCTAAGTGTTCATTAGATCCTTGTTTGAGTTGTGTGAGTTGGGCATAAGAGATCTTAGAGCCAATGTTGATAGAGAAGTGAGTGAGAAAACATTGGCTAGATGCATGAAATATGTTATCGAGTGGACAAGTAGGTCATAAAACCAACACATCACATAATCTTGTAAAACTACGGGAAAAATCCTAACTAACTTATGGTAACGCCATCCACATAGTCTAAGCATGCTACATGAAAATCTCGGAGATGCTCTTGTGGGTCGTCATATCCCTTAAAGATGGGTAATTTTGGAGAGATGAAATTAGATGACAATGGATAGGTAGATGTAGTATAGGTAGTAAAAAGGATTATCCAAAAAGTGAAGTGAGTCTACAGATGGTGATGCACGAGAACTAGCGAGATGGAGTTAGCGAATTTGGGTTTGTAAATATTGATATAAAGAGTTTAAATCAGGATTATTCAAAGAAGAAGAGAGCTGCATATTAGGAGTTCTAGGGTCAATGGTGGGAGTAATAGTAGTAGGAATGGAGAGCTGAAAAGAATGGGAGTGGAGACCATGGGAGTCGAAGAATGAGCAACCGAATCATCATGAGTATTCTTAGCAACAATCAAAAGCATGTAGGACATATGAAAGATGAGTGGGATTATCACGCAAAGCTTGTCAAAAATTAGTAAGTGTGTTTAATTAGTCTTGGTCAACATTGGTATCCTCATCATATGATTTTCACTATCAGATGCCTCTATTTTGTGAAGAAGAACATTGTTCAAATTATCCAAAGGATTGTCAAGTGATAGCTTCATAGAAGTAGGGATATCAACCATTGGTTTAGAAACCCTATGAGTGAATGAATGAATCTCACAATATTGAAAAGACCCAAAATGACCACTACGAGTGATGGGCATATGAAGAAAAAAAACCCAAGGAAAAAAATGTATTCGAAGATCGGGTTCACCAAAATGATTAAACTAAAATGTAATATAATAGTCTATCTTATCTAATAGAAAGCAGTAAAATAGTGAATAAATGAAGTAATAAAATGTAGTAAATAGACCAAAAACAACAAAGCAAATGAAATGTGAAACCCTAATGTGAAAAGAGGGTTATAAAGGCCTTAAATGATTCGAAGATGTCTTGGGACTATGTCATAGTGGAGACTAGATGGACATGAGGAGAAAATTGTCACACAAGATCCTAAGAAAGTGCAGATCTGAGCTATATGGCCAAACTAGGGCGCCTAGGGAAGGATAGGGGCACATGGGGCACCTTGGTCTGATATCTGGATGCCTTGGTCTTTGGAAATTACTAGGAAACCCCCTCTTAGGTGTCGCTGATTGATCGCCTGTGTGTACTTCTTGTCTCGTGAATGTATCTACATTTTGTTGGATGTCGTGCAAATCCTAGATGGAAGAAACACCTGCAAAACCCCAAACAAAGCATCAAAACCATAAAAAAGAAAGATGCATATGAAGGGGTCAGAGTATCCTCAATGACCACAATGGTGGGCTTATAACTGAGTGTTGCACTACATCTCGAGATCCAATGTAGTTCTAAGTGTGTGTGTGTGTGTGTGTGGAGAAATCATGCCCTAGGTGCTCTTTGTGCAAGTCACTCTTTGTGAGTAGTGAGAAATAACTAGATGTAAAATGTAAATAAATAGTTCATGGAATAGATAACCTCCCCTCGTATGAAGTGTGATGTAGATGAAACAACCTTTTCCCTTGTGATGGAGCTAGATGGATGAAAATGGAGCAATAGAAGCCTTGGATGGATGAAACTTAGGTGGAGATACTAGTGCTTAGTGCTTGGTCCCTCATTAAGGTCTCATAACTTTATATTTATATGGTTCTCTTGTTCTAATTTCGTAATTAAGCCTGAAAAGGTCGACCACCAAAAAAATAGAAATCTCAAACGACTAGAAGTGCCCAAAAGGTGAGAGTAAAGTGTAAAGAGGTTTAGAGCGCCCCGAGAGGGGACTAAGGTGCATGGGCGCCCTAATTAGAAATAGGAAAAATGTAGTATGAAAATACGAGACTTGGCAAGATCGAAAGTAAGAAGTAAAGTAAAATGACCAAAGACATGGGCTAATTAGTACTCTTTTCACTCAAGAACCATGAATAGTTGTATGAGTTTAGGACTAAATAATTACCCAAAGTGCGTGATTTTGTGTTCTACATACACATATTATTAGAAAAAATGTTGAAGAACAAAGATTCACATAGCTCAACTTCAAATTGATTACTTGCATTACATTCTAAGTTGACCAAGATATTGAAGCCCTACAAGAAAAATAGATCCTATGATCCAATCTCTGACTGATGATGTTTTCACTGCAATATAGTCACTTTCTTCTAAGCCATGGTTTAGATACAAAGAAAATATTATGACTAGACCCTTGTATAGAGTGACTATCATTGCTCCTTCGACAAAAATGAGGGTACCCATAACTTTTTCCTGGCTGGTTGAGCTTCTTATATCTACTTTCTCCGCCTGAATTTAGGTCACGACAGAAATTATTGTAGGCATAATGCTGGATATATATAAAGACCCTATAAGGAGTTCTAGTATGGGATAATTTTGTATTCAATGGAGCTTCACTCTGATAACAAATTAAGATAAATGTTGGGATTTTTTTGGGATAGAAAGACTTATAAGAGTTTTTATGTTTCCACAGTCCATGAAAATTAGAAGATGATTTCTGGAATCAACTATGTATCATTTTTGCCCTACATGTTTGAAATCACGCCCTTGATTCATCATCAGTAAAAATTTAGATAGAGAAATATATAGACCCGATGTGGTGATTCACATCGAACAAAAAACAATACACAATTGATTCCAGAAATCATCTTCTAATAAAAGGATTGATTCATCTATATGTAATTTGCAGAGATGCATCTATATACCATCGGACAAGAAAATTCATATTGGTAAATTGAAATGTGAAAAAGGTTTACAAGCATGTTGTACAAAAACATATGGCATTTAAAATTCATAGATACCCAAAATCTCCTCCACTGAATCCACTTTAGGGTAAGGACTACAAGTAAATCTTGGGTGTCAATTTCTTCTTTGAGAACACTTTCTTACAATTGGGAGATTTGAAGAATTCACCATTGGGCAAAAATTGTGAAAAATGGAAAGAAATCGTGCATGGGCACAAATAGTTACGCAAATCTACGTTGTATTTTCTTCCCCAAAAGCACAATCTGTGTAGTCTCTATTTAGTGGGCGCTACCAAAACAATCTTACCTCCCTCAACGGTGACCGTTGGATTGTCAACGCATTCCCTCTGTAAACGTCCTCCATCCGATTTACGATGGATGTCAAAGTTAGCCAACCCCAATCAATTGGGAATGCCTTTGGCATAATTAAGATAACTTATGAGAATATGATTGATTTTGGAAAAATATTTTTGTAACAACATTATTAATTTAATCATCTCGAGTAAGCATTTGCATTTATTGAATATAATTATTTATTGCATTTATTATTATATATTGATTTTTTTAGAAAATGTAAATAGTTGTAGAATTTTGATGCTATTTGATTGAAGATTGAATGAGAGGAGAGGAATTAGATGAATGCAAAATATCTAAATATTGATTATAATTATAGAATAAATGGTACAAAATAATGAAATGGTGGATTTGATAAAAATAAAATAAAAAAGAAATAAGCAAGGCAACACCATCACCATTGGCATAAATTTACACATGATTAGTGATCAAAATTGAAGGGCTAGTCCCAATTTCATTGTGAAGGGAAAATATTGGACCAACCCTTCAACAATGAAAAGTAGTATAATCATTTTACACTTCATATGAAAAGAGTAAATCAATCACACATGTCACAAAAATTGAACACTTTTTACAAAGAGAGATTTTATTTTTTTAAATGAGTGATTTTACAAATTAAAAATGTCAATGTATCATATCTAATAAGAGTGTCTCCCTTAAAATATAATAAATTCCATTTCTTAAATAATGTAATGAATAAGTTATATTGTGAGATCCAATAAAAATTTAAAATTAAACTCTCTAATCGACATTGGAATTACGAAGTGACAAACTAAAATTTTAACACTCATGATAAGCCTAAAAATTCATATTCCTTACCTCTTCACGCTTGGTGAACTACTCCTCGTTAAAGCATCCACTCCCTCAAAGTTCAATGTTCAACACCAAATAAGTTTTCTGTCCATTTTCAGACAATATATTATGAAAGCACAGTTGAGTAGGACTTATAATAAACAAAAAAAAATAAACTTCTTTCACAAAAATAAAAACAACAATAAAAACCTCTTGCAGAGATGTTAAAGCAAAGACAATTTTGAAGTGGCAAATAATTCTGCCACTTATTTGTTTTCCAAAAGTGCAATTGAATGTTAAATGCAATAGCATACTCCTGAATTTTTACTTTCATCAATCACAGAATACAAAACCAAAAATCATTCAATAGCTACAAGAATATTTAATTTTAAGATGGAGAAGTGCTTACTCAATTCTTTCAGTAATGAAAATATAAACTGTGCAGAGTTTATTCTATTTCTCAGTATAAGGTGACTCACAAGTGTGCTTGCTTCAACATCTGAAGCAAGATAAAGGCAAGGCCCCAACTGGTCCCTTTGATTCTGTACCTTAATTTGCATGAAGCAGTTTGCCCCTCAGCCCTGAATAGAAATCTGAAAATGATGAAATAGTTATTTTCCTTGCAAAGATTAACTCATACAATGTCTAGCACAATCCAGGCCCTTTCCACAATCCAAATGTGATTTTTAATGTGTAGCCGTATGTATTACTGTTTTAAACTCAAATCAAATTAATGTGGAGTTGGAGTCTACACCCGATTTTGTGAAACAGTTGTCAAAAGAATAATCAATACTGGTCTTTTAGCAAAATTCATTGAGGCTCAAGTGCCCTATCAATCATCTATTTGTTTTTATTTACTATGCAGTACGCACAATGTGGCTGCAGGCTACAGTTTGCCAAATTGCCAGTTGAGTGAGTGTTTAAACTCCTCTATTGGCATTCAATAAAGTCTCCTCTATTTCCAATTAAAACCATTTTTTATGCATTTGCACATTGGATACTCATACAGTTAATGTTTATGTGAACCGTGGATAGTGGGAGATTGGGAGTCGCGGGAGTGGGATATTTTGGAATGATGCATTGAAAAGTCTTTCATGTAACATGCAAATTAAAGCTTTTACACCAGTAACCCAAGGCAATGCAATCCAGACTGTTTCCCTGGATATTTTTATTATTATGCACATTAGAAAGTCAAAAATCAAAGCATTAAATCAATATCTAGTTCAGGCGTGCAGATTTTTTTAAGGATGGCTATATATTCTTAGCAGAAATATTAACTTGGAAAGTTGGATGATCTTTCAAAGATATCTGTCTACGCAAAAATAATAATAAGATATCTGTTTTTATTAATATTAGAGGTCTGCTAATATGACGGTTATGGGCCATTGGGTTGAGGCTCCACTTTGATTACTGCCAGATTGTCTGTGCCAGCCCCTATTTCACGGTTCACCCACAATCCACTACCAATAAATAAATAAATACCTACAATATATTTCACCCACAGGCCACTACCAGATAATGCGCCTAAAGATACGATTAAAATTAATATGATGCAAGTTTTTCTATAACTTTATTGCAGAGTCAGCTGACTGGCACTTTTTATATGTTTCCCTTCAGATGACAATTTTAAATAAACGTGGACCTTCTTTATTGTCAAAGAGTTTTTACATTTTAATTTTTTTTTACGGGTAAATTCTTGCTTGCACTTTTCTGACGTGCAATTTTGAACACTGCGAGTCTGAGGCCACATTTCAATTTTGGACTGCGCTTTTATCTTGAAAGGATTGAAAATTGCTTGGACTGACTTGGATGGGTGTGAGAGATTATTTAGAGAGATTAACGCATGGAGTGGAGTTTTAGAATTTCAAATATTTGTATGGGGACGTTTCTTCTTTGAGGATGTTTTTATTTGATCTCTGGATGTGTTGGTTGGTGGCATCATTTTATCTTGAAAGGTGTTTGTATTTGAACTACATTTTGGTCGTTGCCTCTTGTCAAATATTGCTTGGCTGGCATTTTTTTATGCTTGGCTACCATCTTGGATCAAAACCACCTTATGACTAGCTAAAACTGCCCTAAAAAGACTCTTTGTTACACATCTTTGTAGAAACCACTCTTCAAACAATTTGTTGTATTGGAGTATTTAGAAAGGAGAAGTCAATTTCAACCAATTCACCCATAAGCGCCACAGGTCAAATTTGGGTAGCTTGTCTACAATTACCATTTTTGGTAATTATTTTGGGTTTATAAAAGTTATTTTTAAAGAAATTTATAAAGGGAAGAGTTTATTGAAAGAATTTTGGAGGAGATTATTTGAACGAGGGAATTTTATGTGGAAATTAAATTTGTAAATTTTTTTTTTTTTTACAATTTTCCTTGATTTTTTTATAAAATTCCTCTTTACAAATGAATTCATCTTCTACCAAGAGGTACAAGCTGTTTAAACCACTAAATTAACCCACTTACCATATGGAGACTAAAAATGCAGCATATCCTTCGGTCTCAATGTTTATATCAGGTGTTTCAAGTTAAGTCCAACTTTCACCTCAAAAAAGGAAAAATATATGTATGCATGTAAGCCTAAGACGAGGCACTTGGGTTGGTTAGTCCTGAATGTGGTAGACATTTTACAATTTCACATCTCAAATATGAAATCGCCATAAGAGATATGAGACAAATTTAAGAAATTGTAATTAGATATGGAATTGTCTTCTATGATGCCCTCCAAATATTCGTCTATTGAAGATTTTTTGACCAAGTTTAAGGATCTTAGAAGTAAATTGAAAGATGGTGGTAAAGATAAGAAAGATGAAGAATGCATTCTCTTGATTTTGTCAAAATTGAAAGGTCATTTTTCTATTTTCACATCTACCTTTTTTTCCACTATGGATGCTTTAGGAGATCAATTTAAGATGCCTTCATTTGAGCTATTTTGTGAAAGCTTATCTCGCGAACAAACAAAATTAAACTCACTTGATGCTTTGCCTAGCTCAAATTGTGCTTTGATGGCTAACTCTCATAAAAGTAAATAGAAATTAAATTAGAAGCATGGATCTTCATATAATCCTTCTTCTCCTAAACCAACTCCTTCCTCAAATGAGCCCTCTAAGCATCCAAATAATGGTAAATCAAAAATACATTTCAAAGGAAGGGTAATAATCCATGTCCTTTTTGTAACAAAATGAATAATCCAGAATCTCGTTGTTTTTCAAAACTTGAAGCATTGGAAAAAGCCATGAAACAACATAAGATTGTTATGTCTCCTCCTTCCACTTCTTCAAAAAAATGGTAAGGGAAAGGTTCTTTCTGCTTAGGCATGTGCTCCTTTGAGATATAAATGGGCTTTTGATTATGGTGCTTCTCACCATCTGACACATTCTCATTACATGTTGAGTTTAGGTTCTAAGTGCAACACTTCTCATATTTTGATGGGAAATTTCTCTTGATTGACGTTGAAGGAATTGGTATACTTGAAATGCCACATGGATGCATTAATGATGTACTTTATGTTCCTCACATTTCTAACAATTTGTTGTCCATATATCAAATATGTAACTCTGGTGAAGGTAAAACTGTTGAATTTTCCCCACATAGTGTTGTAATTAGGGAATTGAATAATCTTGATGATATCATTTATACGAAGTCGATGAAACAAATTCACATTTTTATCTCTTTGGCAAGTTTGGCACAAGTTCGGGGTCTTCTTTGATTTCTCACTCTAATTCAAAGAGAAAACTATGACATGAGAGGTTTGGTCACCTCAATTATAGATACTTGCAAGAGCTCTCTTCACAACACATGGTTATGGGGCTTTCGAAAGTATCCTCCACTGATGGTGTTTTCCTAGGATGCATGCTATGGAAACAACATTATGATCCCTTTCCAAAGGGACAAGATACTTGAGCTAAGTCTCCTTTAGAGTTGATACACAATGGTATTTTGAGCTTTCCTTTTCCACTCTTTTTGGTGCCAAATATGTGCTAACTTTCATTGATAACTTCAAAAGAAGAACTTGGGTGTATTTTTTCAATATAAAAGAGATGTTCTTGATAATTTTAAGGCTTTTAAAGCCTTTGTTGAAAAAGCGATAAGGGCGTGCACTTAAAAATATTCACACGAGAAAATGGGGGGAGTATATAAGTAATGCATTCGAGAGATTTTTTACCGACAATGGTATTACGCACGATTACACCATGCCTTACACTCCTCAGCAAAATGGTGTTGCTCAACATAAGAATCATACACTCAAGGAAATGGAAAACTACATGATTTAGTCCAAGAAGTTACCACCAAAGTTCTACGATGAAGATGTGAATTGTGAAAACTACATACATAACAAAGTTCCACATAAGGTAGTTTAAGGAGTTACTCCTAAAGAGGTATGGGCAGGTGAAAAAGCTAATGCATCCAATTTCCATGTTTTTGGGAGCAAGGCATGGGATTTTGTTCCTGATAACAAGAGAAAATACATAGAGAAGAAGATTAGAGAGAACATATCTGTTGGATATTGTGAGCATGTGAAGGCATATTGTCTTCTTGATCCATCCGCCCATGTGGTTTTATTTCAGAGGGGTGTTCATGTTGATGAGACTAATACTCCATTGGATCATGAAAATTTTACTTTGTCCCCTCCTCATGCATATGATATGGAGGATATGCTTCTTGATTCTATTGATGCTCATGTTGTGGATCCTACTCCACCTCACCACCCTCCTCAACCTATGCCTATATGGATCCATTCTACTATGCGAGACAACTAACGACTTAGTTGGTGATCCTAGTTATCAGGTTGACATACTAGAGTGAGACTTCCGGTGATGATTCTTATCGTTGTCCACACTCTATGACTTTGGGGATGGCTCTTATAAGTCAAGCTATCTCTAGTGATCATGCCACTTCTTCAGATGCTTTTGGTCATCCATAATGGGATGATTATATGGCGGAGGAATATTCTTCTCTTTTGAAGAATAACACTTGGGAGTTGGTGCCTCTTCCTAAGGGAAGAAAACTTGTGCGATGTAAATGGGTCTATAAGACCAAGTATGTAGCTGATGAATCGATTGAAAAATATAAGGCTTGTTTTGTTGCTAAGGAGATTTCACAAGTCAAAGGCATGGACTACTGTAAGACTTTTTCTCTTATAGCAAAGATGGATTTTGTTAAGCTCGTTCTCTCCCTCACTACTTCTCATCGGTGGTCAATATATTAGATGGATGTGAAGAATGCCTTTTTACATGGTGATCTCCATGAGGAAACTTATATGGAGCAACCTCAAGGATTCATATAAGACTCTTCATTACTTTGTAGACTTCATTGTTCTCTTTATAGTCTCAAACAAGCTCCACGAGCTTGGTATAAGAAGATGGACGGTTTTTGTTTACTAGTTTTCATTATTGTGAAACTGGCCATATTGTATATGTTACGAAGAGTGGTGATGATTTAGTGATGATTTGTTGATATTGTATTTGTTTTGAAGAGTGGTTACCATATTGTATATGTTCGAATCTTCATTAGTTTGTAGACTTCATGGCTAAGGGTTTGAAATGTTGCTTTCGTGATGTGAGTTTCTCCCTAGCGGTCGTCATTCTTCACCTAGATCTTGTCCCCCTTCACCTACTTGTAGTGGTGGTGGTAGTGGTTGGGATGCACCCCTGGGGAAATTCCCACATTTGGCGTTAGCGGTTTTCCTCCCGCCAAAAAAAGAATAAGTAGCAACAAAATGACGATGGGATCCCATCCACGAAAACAACTCACCCCTTTGGCACTAGCGGTTGGTTGGGGGCAAACCTGGATAATCCTCCTTACCTAAATCGATTGACATATTGTTTGTTGCTACATAGTTTTTGTTATATCTTATATCCTAGTGCTTTGGCCTTTTGCACCCTTTTTTGACTAAAAATGCACTTTATTTTTTATATGTTTATCTAATTCTCATGTTCTTTACTACGAGATGCGGCGACTCTTTCTCAATACCTCCTTAGCTCAATATATTTAGAAATCTACCCATCTTGTTTATTCAACAAATATTGTATTATACCTTTTTTAAAAAAATAATAATAAAAGTAAGCTTTTCAATTTACAGTCCACCATGCTGAGTGGCCCGTTTTTGGGGAGCTTTTTGGAAAACAAATACTTGAAACTCCATTTTGCCATATGTTGCCATATGACACTAGAAAGCAATACAAAAATACTTTAAAATTAAATATGCTCATCTTATTATTATTCGCGAGGCGTTTACTTTGAAGAAGGCATTGCTGGAAAGTGTCAAATTCCGGTGGCTTAACTTTACAGGTTGCCGGATTTTAGATATTTTTGTAAGTCATAGATATTTACTATTCTTTGACTCCACATCCTTTAAATGACATTTTAGACTTGGCAATAACCATTCTTTGGTGCCCTTGCTTTTGG
Source organism: Taxus wallichiana var. yunnanensis (assembly GCA_018340775.1). NCBI lineage: Eukaryota > Viridiplantae > Streptophyta > Pinopsida > Cupressales > Taxaceae > Taxus > Taxus wallichiana. The sequence continues at coordinate 890,877,291 of CM031242.1, forward strand.
GAGTGGCCGGCCTGAGAACATCATGAGTGACCGCGGTGTTAACTCATGGTTATGTTTTTTATTTTACTTCACTGGCAGCCATAGCTGGCCGACAGAAGAACCGACTCTCTACACCTTTCCCTTCTTTATCTGTACACTGGAATTGTTCTTTGAGTAAAATTATACGCATAAAATTGAAGCCCTCTCCAGCATAACTTGCAACTCATTTGCAATTGCTAGGGAGAGGACCCTATAACCGTGCACCTAACTTTAGGGGCACGCAAATATATGTAGGTATGTCGGTAGCGTAAAAAAATTATATCATCGTGTAGCGTATGATCGTGCCATATTGACATTTTCGTTTCGCGTGTTAATTTGGAGGGAAAAATAGTTTTTGAATTGATTTAATATGAAGAAAATCAATATAAAGCATTTGAAAGAGGGACCAATGACCGAGCGCCCTATGTGTCACATTCTCATTAACTCTTAAAAAGTGTAATTAACCAAAAAGTGAACAACTATTGGTGCTTTTGTCAACAACCTATGGTGAAAAGAGATGTACATGTTTTGGTACCCGCTCGGTTATAGGGTCCTCTCCCTAGTTATTATATTTTTGTCTGCCTTTTCCACGGCTCAAATTGTGGCTGAGTCGTATAGGTATGACACTTGGATTTGGTTGGTCCACAAGTCGCTATGTAGTTAAGCGCGTCAAACACGGACTTGACTACTCAAAGGAAGAGGCCATTAAAATCCCCAGCGACTTTATGTCAGACAGACGAAAATTCAATTTCTTACATGACCCGTTTTAATCTAGACTGATAAAATGTTTGAAACAATCAATCTGCAGTGAAATTCCATTATAAATTCGCTGCTTCAATATGCCAAATGCCCTTTGATCAGAATGAATGCCCTGCACATTGCATTTTATCAATTCTCTGTACAAAACGGGTGTTTGTAAGACTTGTGTGAAGAGATGGAGAATTTAAGGTGCGCACTCTTGATGACCACAAACATTTTATTGCTGTTCTTTTTCTCTGCTGCAGCTCAAACAGGTATGTTGGTTATTTGCTGTAAACTGTACAAGATGGTTCCAAATCAAATAATTGCAATGTTGACTCTGCAAATTTCAAAAGTTTTTGAACAAACATGTTATTTGCAACTTTGGTTTCTAGAAAAAAAAACTGTGTTAAGGACTTTGCTTACATCTACTTTTGGATTCACGCCAGGTGATTTCTTGTTCGGATGAAATAACATGCATGTCTCATCCTGATGATGGAACAAATGGGTGATTTTGAGAAGTTTAAATTCTCATCTTCAAACGATTTTTTTCTCAGAACTATCTTTCAATTAGTATGGATTGTGGAAGCCTCAGATCTCTAAATTATGTTAATTTTTGTAGCTTCCTTGATCTGGTACCAATCAAAGCATCTGAAATTAAGGCTTTTCCCTTCTTTTATGGGTTATATATGTGGGTGTGTGTGGGGAAGCAACTCTGTTCATATCTTATTACTTCAATGCATATGTTTACGTCTTGGTTTTAATGTTTTTATGTTTTCAGTCCATGAGATTGCAAATTGGTTTTTGAATAAACTGTGTAAGAATTTATGATCTTGACGCTTTTTGAATCATCATCCATGATTCACCATATATTTTTTGAGCCACAAACCGGACTCTTAAATACTGAGTAGGATCGGAAACTTAAATAGAAAATAACATAGAGGGTTTTATCCAGAAGTTGCTCTCTAATTCTTATGAAGTAGGGAAACGCCATATCTTTCAATATCTTCATAATTGTGCTTAAAATAATTGTGTAGCAGACAAGCTAAAAGTAAATATATTTCATTCATGTGTTAACAGGGTTCTTGAATATAAATTGTGGCGCCAACTCAAATTACAGCGATTCACAGACGACTTTGACATGGACTTCGGACTCGAGGGATTACATAAGTGTTGGTCAGGCAGCAAATGTTACCAACACAAATGTACCAGATTACTTGCATTCTTTACGATTCTTCCCAAAACCCTTAAACAAGTCTTGCTATACCTTGCCTGCGGAGCCTAAAACCCCTTATTTGTTAAGGCTGTGGTTTCTTTTTGGTAATTATAATGGAATCCAAAAGCTTCCAAGCTTTAATGTCTCTTTGGAGACAGAGGGTATGCTTTTAGGCAGATGGAGTCCTTCACAGTTGCAGGAAGCCCAAATTGGACTACTGAAAAGATATTTACTAGTAACAATAAGAGCATATATGTTTGCTTCATTCGCACATTGGACGATAGTGATCCTTTTGTATCTGCAATTCAGCTGAGTCGCCTTTCCAGTGGAATGTATGCACTGCAGGGTAAGCCCGGGATCATACTGAGTTCAGTATCTAGATATGATCTGGGTGGGCAATCCTCCAACATTACCAGGTATAATTTCTTTACCAAAACTTTCTTCTGTACATGGTGGAAATAATATTAGGCCAATCCAGAGAAGCACACTTCATATTTTAACTATGGCTTTTAGAGTCAAGCAAACTCTTACATGGTAACATATTTACCAAATGCGACAGTACAAGAGGATTTTTCTGTATTTTCGCGTATTTATTTATGAATCATACAAAAATATGAAAATTTCGATGCTTATAATAATATATAATTTAATTTATAAAAGCCAAGGAAATAAACAATTTGACAATTGAAAGAAAAGATTGAAGGAGGAAACTGCAGAACAATTATCAATAGAAAATTTAGTTCAATTTTCTACGCCTATATCAAAAAATGATAGTGTCTTATAATGAATGATTGAGTCCTATTTTCTATATAAAGAGTATCGTTGACATCAAATTGTCCATGATATTAATCCGAATAAAGTCTACTATGAATTGTTTGACATTATACCTGAAGGAAAATTGTTCAAATGAGAAGCCACACAAATTATTTGACAAAAATCCTCAAATAAATTTGCTATACACATGGTATGTGAGTTATTTGACAAAATACTCTGAAGCAATTTTTAGTTGGCACAAACTCCATGAATAAATGATTCAAGTGCATCAATTTCTAATTCAAAGATATCTATGGTTAAATTTTTTTCTTAGATACTCAAAATATACAATATTTTTTTTTTTCGTATTTATCACATTTTAAAAATGAGCGGTATGTTTTTCATATTTTAGATTTATCGTATAAAGCATTTTGTACAAAAATTGCTACCTTACATTGTGGAGATATTAGTATCACAGTGTGTCAAGCACGGCTTGCATCAAAGCTATAAGCTCAATCAACACCCTACACCAGTGTGAGAAGCACTATTACCTTAGAGCTATAAGCTCAACCAACACCCTTCGAGCCAATCACAGACATCCGTCCAATACACACTGTACAGTCTACATTGACTGCCTTACCAGTTCAGTGTTAGGAGGATAGCATAGAAATATCAAGTTGGTTCCCTTTAGCCTATGACATTCTTAGACTCTGTTTTTCAGAAACCGGAGATATTCTCTCTAGAACCACCTTCCCAGTTTAATAAGCTCCATTAAAAGTGTTAGGACAGCACATAGTAATATCAAACCCGAGAACAACATCAATGTGGCTCCCCAGAAACCAAGCTGTTCTCCATATGATATTCCGAGACTCAGTTTTTGAAAAGAGTTCTTTAAAATGTATTATTTCTGTTGAAAACATTCTTGAAACCTTACTACTGAAAAAACAGTATTTAACACCCTTTTTAGCTAGCTATTTTGGTACAATCACCATTTGTGGGGGACAAACTTTTCTGTTTTTTTCTCTATAATTTATTGGAGACACTTTGAGGGCTCCTCTTTTGACTGTTCTAAGCTACATGTAGTGTTAAAGTTCCCTTGATCTATTTTGGTATGTGTGAACATTAAAGTACATTTTGTGTTGTAGTGTTTCCAGGATTGCCATAGAAGTTTATAGTGCCCAGCATTTCGATTCCTCTTTCTAGACCCATCTTCAAGGCAAATCCTTGGCTTTGAATGGAAGATCTTGATTCAAAGCAAGATCAACCTTGAAGATAAGTCGGGAGAAAGCACAAAATTTTGAGTAAACAAACTCCTACAAGGCAATCCCAGAAAGAATACAACACAAAATTAAGGCTCACAACAGCCTGAAATATTTATGAATTTACATTTTTCTTTCGAAGATTGAAGACATAAATAACAATTGTGTTATAATCAGGTACCCTGAGGATAATTATGATCGCTTCTGGCAACCTGGCAGCACAGATACTATATATAACAGCAGTCTTGTTGTAAATGGAAGCTCCAAAACGACCATTTCAAGTGATAACAGTAGCAGCAACTTTCCTCCTAATAACGTAATGCAGACGGCAATAGTTGCAAAAGCTAATGTGAACCAGTTGCGTCTCAATTTGAGGGACCTGCAGAAAAAATCTTTAGTTGCACTGTACTTTGGAGAGATAGAAGCAGTGAACACTTTCCAATCAAGAATATTTAATGTTATGATAAATGACCAACTGGTTACCACTGTAAATTTCTCCATGGATAGTTACATCATTGAGAAACAGGTTAGGTTGAATAACTCCAAGACTCGAGAATTAGTAATTTCTCTCGAAGCAATAAAAGGGAAAGGGAATTCTAGCCGTGGGCCTCTCATAAACGCTATGGAGCGCTATAATATTATTGACACTGAACCTGGAACTTCTGCAGATGACGGTAAGATTATAATGTCTCCATCTTTGAGATTTTACATTTGTATAGTGATCAACTAATCTCTGACAGTATTAGTGCATGCTGAAAATAAAATTCCGGAAACAATTGTGACAGAATTTGAGAGAACTTGATATTTTCGTGAGCTATCATGGGAATTTTTGTTTCCTTGAAGAATTTGAGACTGTTAATGACGGATCATGAAGTGCGATCTCAAACATCTAACTCTTTCAAATTAGTTCTAGCAGTTTTATTTTAAAAATCCCTTTTCCATAATAATTATGGACTGTCGAATCTTGAAATCTCTAATCAGCTTATGTTGTTAAGCTACAGTCGGTGCACTTTCAAATATTAAAAATAAATTTGGTTTCAACGACTGGATATCTGATCCTTGCTTTGGTATTGAGTGGAATGGAATCAAATGTGATCAAGGCAATCCAGTTCGAGTCTTGGAAATGTAAGTTTACATAACTCCCCAAGCTTAAGCTGCATTCAAAGTTCTTCCAGCTGAAAAACATTAGTCCGGGAACTTACTATCAATTGCTGTTTCTCCTATTAGTGATCTGTCTGGAAGAAATCTCTCTGGACGTTTACCAGATATATGCAGCTTAACCAGATTGGAGATATTGTGAGTTCAATCTAGACACATGATCTTTGGTTTCTAAAAAAATTGCCCTGTTTTCTAGTGTTTGTTCCTCGCTAGTAAATAATTTTTATTTTTTTGTGTTGTTTTTTCAGACATCTTCAAAACAACAAGCTGAGTGGTAGCATCCCAACCTGTCTGTCCAATTTCAGCAACTTAAAAGAACTGTAAGTTAATGTCTTGCCGTATACATGCTTGTAAGGAAGAGAACATGTCTAACATCTATTTTTTGTTGAAGGCTGCATATATTTTTTCATGTGGTAGGTATTTACAGAATAATAATTTTAGCGGAGCCATTCCTGTAGGGCTTTTGAAGAATCGTCGTTTGAACTTCAGGTAACTTGGTGTAGTCTACACGAGTTTTTATCTTTTATTTTGTTTTTGGGCGAAAGTCTGCATTGAAAGCCACATGTAGTTCCATGGAGGGGCTTCTGCTCCACATTTTTTTGCAGCAACAGGTCCCATCATTAATTTTCAAGCTTGCTATAGGGACAAATAAAATCTTACTTAACAAAATAGGAGATTTCAAGAGGTTGCTGGGGAGGGGGCCTGGGAGCTTCCCCCTATTGTTTAGGGCTTTCTTCGCACAGCGGGCAAGTAATATGCATTCCTGCTAATAATTTGTTCTCATTCTGAAAGGAACTTTGGACCATTCAACTGATTTTTTTTTCCAAATTTGGACCATTCAACTAAAAAAATCCAGAAACATCTCACTAGGTACAGTTGAAGAAATTTAAAAAAACATGGGACCATATAGATGCTAAAATGTCCCCTATATTTTGTCAGCAGCAACTGTTGAGATATTTTAGAAGGCCCCTTCACGGGACTATGGGGTTAGAAAATATTTACTACAAAGAAGCTGTCGCCTAAGAGTAAACATAACTTTTTAAGGTTATGATTGATTTTATTCTTGGTTTCATGCCCCCTGAAAATATACAATATCCTTAGGCAAAGGGGTTTGGTGAATATTATGATGCATAACGGACGAGTAAATTTAGGACTATTTTTCAGTAAAGTGGTTCCCTGGTAATCTGAATTTGCCTCAAACAAATAGTTTGCAGTGGTAATGCTAATGATACTATTCTGTGGAAAGTGAAAATCAAAAATGAAGTTGAGAAGCACATTGTAAGTGAAATATTATTAGATAGAATATATGACAAAGTGTGGTTAGCCGTGGTATTGCTCTTCCTTCTTTCAGTTGCAACACACTTCGAATTTTGCCCTGGGTTGGGTTCTACTTGGCAGGAGGGTTTTGTTTCCTTTCCCTGCCTCTTCCAGTTGTCTTCAATCCAGCTTGAAAAAGGATACATACGAAGAAAACCAGACAAAATGAAACTAAAAATTCTTATACAGATAATCGCTCCCTAACAGTTTTCATTTCCCTATATCAATGTGGCATCTGAGACCAATGATTTTGATTTTGAGCAGGTGACACTCAGGGATAATGCATATGCCAACTTATTATATTCTTCTGAATTCTGACGTCTACTATTAGGAGATCTCCTTATACTCACATGCAGATCTACCCTGTATTACCATGCTCAGCATTCCCGGGAAAGATTCCACTTTTCGTTTCTTTGATATTATTTAGACCACATAGGACCAGCTGCATACAAATCAGAAGGATAGCCCCTCCATGGAACCGGTCCTTACTGCGGTTGTAGCTAAGCAGTATTTTAATAAGGTCATATTGATTAGAAGCATTTTCTAATGATTTGCAGGCACTCTGGGAATCCTTTTCTTGGACATGCCAAGGATAAGAATGTGGGGATGGTGGTTGGAGCAACCATGGGCAGCGTCCTTGCTGTGTTATTAGTATTGATATCGATGCTTATCTATCGTAGGAGATACTCCAAGAAACCAGGTCAGATGATCAATTTCACCATATTCCTCCATATATCTTAAAGTTTGTATGGTTGTAAATACTGTTCCTCTATTTTCATTTTTGCTCTAGATTTTTATGATTGGAATTTGGAAGTGAATTGCAGATGCATGTTTGGTGAAGGTAACAAAATCCTGTAAGGTTGCGCTCATTTAGCCTAACGGAGTTGAGGACAGCTACACAAAATTTCAGCCAACCTATTGGACAAGGGGGTTTTGGAGTTGTCTACTTTGGCAAGTTACAGGATGGACAAGGAGTCGCTGTAAAAGTGCTGTCCGCGTCATCGAAACAAGGACTGCCAGGATAGTTATTAAATGAGGTACCAATACAATATAGTGATCGCCATCAATTTTGTTTCTGATTAAAATAAAAACCATACATGCAGAGACAGAGTATTGAGGTTTTGTTTGATTTGAGCAGATTGATCTACTCTCCAGACTGAATCACAAGAACTTATTGATGTCTTTGCTTGGCTACTGTGATGTCTCCAAAGAGTACATGGATGGAGGATCAGTCAGGGAACACCTCTATGGTGGGTTAGATATTCAGATATATTGGGTAATGCTTGAAAGTGTGCATAGATTGAGTGGCATCCATCTCAATATTTTATTTATTTATTTACAGGTTCCAAGGAAAACCCTTGTAGACTAGACTGGAAAGCCAGGCTTCGAGTAGCCCTAGATGCAGCAGAAGGTCCTTAATTTCAACTCTATTCGGCAGAATTTATTAAGGGCTTTCATGTCTTTATTTTCATAGCATTGATTATAGTTTAGTAGCTCCTGGCTTAATCTGAAATGGGTTTCGATTCAAGGATTGGAATACCTGCATATGAGCGCCAAACCAAAAATCATTCACAGAGATGTGAAGAGCTCAAACATACTTCTGGACTTCAACCTGCGGGCAAAAGTGGCAGACTTTGGCCTTTCAAGAATCCTTCGCGACGACACAATCTCTCACGTGAGCACAACAATCAAAGGAACAATGGGATACATGGATCCAGAGTAGAGTCTTTTTGCTCTCATTTTTTTGGGTTTCAATATAAATTGAAAATCTGGTTTGAATTGATACACAGGCTGCTTGCTTACTAACAGATTGTTATAACTTCCGTTGATTAATTTGAAGGTATTATGGTACCAACAAGTTGACAGAGAAAAGTGATGTGTATAGCTTTGGGGTGGTCTTGTTAGAGATGATTTGTGGGAGGAAACCGATCATCGAAGATGAACTCTATGAAGAAGAAATCAACCTTGTGAAATGGGTTAGATCTTATTTTGATCACCATCTTGTTCGTTTTGGTTTGTGACATTTTATATTTATAAATTATGCATACTGACATGTTAATTCCTTTGAATTGATAGGTAATGCTCCATGCAGAGGCAAACCCAGATTCTCCTCGTCAACTGACAGATATCATAGATAAAATGTTGCCTCTGGGTGACGATGACATGGAATCTTTTAAATCTGTTGTTGATCTGGCAATTCGATGTGTCCAGAGAGAAGGATCCAAGAGGCCCAACATGAGCGAGGTTGTGGCAGGGATAAGAGAGGCTATGCTTTATATGGAGCCCAAATACCCTGCTGAAAGACCAGGGGAACCCTTCACATCTTCAGATGAATACAGTAGAGCTGATTACAGTAGCAGCCTGCTTCATGTTGGTAGATGACATAAATCTTCAGCTCAACCATTACATGAAGGTCGCTCAGGATTCAATGACAATAATGCTGAATGATTAAATTGCAGTAATATGTTCTTGAACTGCTTCGTTATTAAGGGAGCTCAATTTTTAGATTTGTGTTCCTTCCTCGATTTAAGTGGAGGAGATGATGGCTGTAGCCTGTGACCATCCAGTTCCCCTGGGTGCACTGCCATGCCGTGCATCCAATGTCATCATACATACCATATTAAAGATATTTTAGAGTTAGGCAGTTGCATATGAATTTATGTAAACTGGTTGGTAAAACTTTGCCCTCACAATAAAGAGGTCACGGATTCACATGATATTCTTTTTTTTGTAAATGTTAGAATGAAAATGAATTTGGAGGAATAGATATCCCTTTGTCTTGACAATAACTTGAAGAAGGTAATCATGCCATAACTTGTCATAAAATTTTCAATTTCAATTTCATTTCACATGGCATGGAGTATAATTGTGACAAACTATTCTTCGATTCCTTGTTAGTTAATTGTAAAATATTTTCTTTTGTAATTTATATTTTTCAAATATATTTTCTTCCTTGAGGCATATACTTTTTTGGAGTTAATTTGTGAAACTTCACTTTTTTCTTTCTTGTCTATAACATTTTTCTTGATTTTTCATTTTAGTAGTTTCATCTAGTCTCTATTTTGAAACAACTTGTATTCTATTTATTTTTCACCCTTTTTTCACCAATGCCATATTAATCCCTTAAAAAATTGTTTTACAAGACATTATTAGGAGTGGGAAATATCAGAAACACTTGGAATTGTTAGTGGAAAATATGAAAGAGCATTGATGAGTAGTCTATAATAACTTAGATACCTGTCTTTTGTCCTTTATATCTCCTAGTCATCCTTTTATAGCCTCTTTCAACATCACCTTAATATCCTCTTATGATCACCTACTTTTCTACTTATAACACCTTCATATCTCGGTGAAATTACCTTCTATGAATACTTCCTCCATCGGTGGTCTCTTCCTCTAGGATCCCATAATTTGTTTATTATGTAGAGTGAAGAAATCAGCCATGGTTAATACTATATGACTATTTTTGTTCATGACCAACTATATCAATTATGGGCATTGGCATCAATTAGATGAAAGTGTAATAACTAATAACGATCCTTATTTATAAGCATCATTTGAGATCATTTTATCCACTCATTTATCATCATCACATCATTTTTCATTTGGTCATCTTGCACTCACCATGTTGCTCTTAAGGTCTAAAAGGTTATGAGTTAGTTTTTACGATATTTGGAGATATCTTTAGAGCATTAAGTCTAGTAAACTCAAGAATAAACACTACACCAACAAGACCCACCAAGTCTCACGAAGTCCTCAATTGTGGTTAACTTAGGTCTTCTTCTATCCATCTTGTGTTAACCCACATCAACTCTTTTATAGTGTTACTAATCCTGGGGGAGGTTAATGTGGCAATGGGGTCTGCACAAAGGTATGTATCTCTAACTCTCCTTTTCCTTTGTGTTATTTTTTATTTTATTGGTTGATATAGCATGTACATATATAAAAATAAAATAGCACGTTCTTACGTATTGCATTATTATCTATCAACTCTTTCCCAATATCTGCCCCTTTGGACATTGCAACATATCGATCTCTACATTCCATGTTTACAACCCTAGCTTAGATATTGTTATCCATTTTGCGCCCCGGGAAAAATGGACAATAGGGATGATAGGACCTTGACACCAGAACATGGACCTTCACAGGCGAATCAGGGATCTACAAGAAAAATCAAGCGTTTTGGGAACAATTCAGGAGTTGAGGATCATTCAAGGAATTTTTTCTTCTTATGGGTTTCAACTCAAAAGGAAGAAGAGTGGACCCTGCGGTCCCACACTTGGGATAATAAGCAAAAGTGACCCAAAATTCAATTACGGGCTCCTTGACGTTTTGCATAATTCCTCTTGGTTCATTAATTCGAAAAATTCAAAGATCCGAGGGTACGCGCCAAAAATATGCACAATGGGCACCTAGTAGGCAACGAGCTAAAAGTAGCTCGCCGAGCAGCTCAATGAGCTACTTGGCGTGCTCAATGTTGTCTTGGGGGCGAGTTGGAATTAACGAGCTCAGCGAGCTTGGGTCTGCATAAGTCAAGCTTGACGTTTAAGGAAACGACTTGCAGGAGTTGGGACGAAGATGACTCAACGTTGAGCTCTGCGAGCTCATTAAAATAACCCGACACAGGTTGAAGGCACGCGGTCCACATGGTAGGTCGACACGGGCTTGAACAAGCTGAGAGACTAGCAAGGCAACTCCCTGAGCCGAGCTGCAAAGAAGCGAGTGAGTGCAAAAAGAGCTCGATCGAGCTATGTTAGCTGGCCACAGTTGGGTAAAACCAAGTAGAGCCTGGTTTAGAGCTGGGTGGCTCGAAGACTCCACAAAGGCCAAGCTATGGCGCTAGTAAGGAAAGTAAAAGCCGTAAGGAAGATGAGGTTAACGGAAATGGCATGCTGAGGGTCTTAAGCATGGTAAAGGGAGCTCGTGAGGGTCCTGAAGGCGGAGAGAATGAGCTCTACGGTCGACGTGATATCGTGAGTGGAAAACACAACAAAATCATTACGTTGGCAGGGTGGCAGTGAAACCCGCGGGAGCTCGAACGCCAAAAAGAATGCCAAGGGGTGAAGAGCGCGATGTGTCGAGGAATGGCTCCTTGGGTGACCAAGGAAAGCAAGTTGAGCTCTCAGATTAAACACACAAAGTGGAGATCGTCATAGCTCTTTTGGTGGCTCGATGAGGGCCAAGTCGGGTGAACCCGAGTTAGACACAGGAAAGATTGCAGAATGAATGCAAAACATCGCGAGGGTTCGGTGCAGGGTGTGAGTAAGAACTGAGCCGAGTGGTAAGCTCACGGCAAGTCATGTAGAAGGATGACGTTGGGAAATTAAATGAGGTTGGCTGCGGAAAACGTTGAGGCGAGTTTGGAATGGCCGAGCAAAGTCGGCGCAGAATTGGTGAGCTCGGCGAGTCAAAATATCGCAGGGGCGAGCGAGTTGGAAGGACGACAGAGTGCTAAGTGATGGCGCCAAAAACTAAGCTCGATGCAGGTCGGGATAAGATCTGGAGACCCAAGGGTAAAGGCCTATTACAAGCCAAGTGGGCGTGAAGGATAATGAGGTGGCGAGCTTTGAACTCGCTGGACACAGAAGAACTCAACATGGCGTACAAAGAATGGGAAAGTGAAAGGCCCGAGTCGTTGAGACAGACCGGGGAATGCTGGGAATGAGCTCAACGAATAGCTCGTGGGAAAATATGTCTCGCCAGCCGACCAAGGCGATTAGTTCGCAGAGGAAGACGAGCTCAAGACATGGGAGGAATGGTTGCAGGAAGAAATCACGCGGCTCAAGGCAAAATGGAGATAGACTTCAGGAAAAGGTCACTTCGGATTTTCGGATGTTTTCGTTTTGGAGTTTTGAGGCGGAGGAGTGGGAAAAGTCCGAAACAATGTGAATCCCGAAATCTGACTCACACAATTCGGAGGTCAGCAAACCATGACAAGTCAACAAAGAAACATTTCAGGATTTCAAAAGTCCTGCTTCGGAGGATAGCTTGGGCGAAACAATGATTGAGGAGGAAAAACGTCCGAAGCCCGAACTAAATTCGGACTTCGGGACTTCGGCGTTTCAGATTTTTTTGTTGCCCGGGGCGATGAACAATGCATCAACAAGATGAAAAGCCTGAAGGCCCGAAGAACAAACCTTCGAAGTTCGATAGGGAAATGTCTGAAATGAACCAAGTCAACTCAGGATTAGATGGTGTAGTCTTCAAGGCACTTAGTCGGTTGCCAAGGCAAAATGTTAGGTGGCCACGTTGAAAGAAGCTCAGAAAGGTTGATTCGTGGGCCCTTTGCATGCGAGTCGAGGTAGTGCCCGAATCAACGGAGAATGAGTTGGTTTCGGTGGAAACGACATATGGCGGGGAGCTTGGTGTTTTGCCGAGGTAGTTGCAGTATCAGTCAACACGTGGAATGAAGAGTGAGCCACCACAAATGTGAAGCGGATTGAAGATCGACGAAAACGGTGAAGTGGGAACTCAATAAGGAATCAACGAGCCATTTTTGGGCTCACAGGAGAGGGTGAAGCGGTAGGAGCCAGTGAGGTGTGAAAAGACCCAGAGGCCCGATGGATCCATACAAGGAATGCTCGCAGGAGCTGAATACGAAGGAGCTCCACTCAGCTTGCCAAGTAGCTCGGCGAGTTGGCTTGTCACCACAGAGACCCGCAATGCAAAAAACCCTCTTTCACTCAAATCGCCATATCTTGAACCCGAGATATTAGTTTCTCACAAAATTATAGTCGTTGGAATCGTGGAAATGAGACCTTTGCAATTGAAGAAAAAAAAGGGATTTTTGGAGGTTTTGAAACCTCGAAATTTGAAACCCCCCAGAAAAATCCGAAATGGCATAATTTTCACCCTAGGTGTCCGTTTCATGCAAAAAACCAGTCATCGGAATCATGGAAAGACAATCTACAACATGAAACCATCGAATTTGGAATTTGAGAGATTTTTGAATTCCAAATATGCGTGAACAATTTCCAATGCTATGGTAGGTGAGGGTCATCAATGAAGACATGGGCTTCCTTCCTTCTTCAACAAAGCAAAGTACAAAAGGGTATCGGCTTTGCAGGGTTGCCCATCACTCTTGCGCAGCATCATGATGGATTTTGCACGTGGTCGGAGTAGAATTTTGGATTTTCTCTCTCCCTCTCCTTCAAGATTTCTTCCTATAAATGTAAAGGGGTTGCACAAAAACAAAGAGTTGGTCATTTTTCCTCCTCTGCACCCCTATTCTCCATTCCTTCAACTAGGGTTGTTGTGAATTTCATGGGGCTTAAGGCCTTCACACTGAATTTGTAATGGCATTCCTTGCCTCCTTCTGCTAAAACAATGTACTGTGCATACTTGGAGTAATATAAATGGTGTTTTGTGATTCAGTTGTCAATCCTTGCATTATTTTGTTACTTTTCTTACCTCTCATTGTGTCTATAGGATCTGTGCACATTTTGTGTTCCATTGCAAGGTTTTAGTGTTGTTGTGTTTGTTTGGAAATGATAAGGTGTGCAAGATGGTCTGTGGTGCATGACCACCCTCTTCAAGTGTATTCTTCACTGTTTTGCAGGTTGGGAAGTGGCTAGCACTCCTGTTTCTTGGTGTATCTTGCTCTTCTTGTAGTTTTTTTCATGCACTCTCTCTCCTTGTCTCCTTGGAAGATTTAGATTAGGTTTAGTCATTATTTTTGCTTGCATTAGGAGTAGTTTGTGGCAGGTAGGATTAGGAGCAAGAACCGACCTTCTTCGGAGAGCTATCCCATTTCGCAAGGTCCCACACTTAGGATAGCTTCATGTTTGGCAATCACACCGAATGCCCCATCCACAACTCGGCTATTTGGGGGTGCTTGTGATTTCTCCATAATGATTTTGGCACGATCGGTGGGACTACATGGAAGTCAAAGTTCTCATTTTGAAGTGTTCCATCATTGAACATTTTGTTGCCATGTAGCCCCAACTTAAAGAAAGGCAATTTCGGAGGTTTCCTTGCATTTTGGAGGTTTTCATGTACAAAAAAAGCCTAACCTTCAACACTTTGGATAGATCGAGGAAATGGTATCAGAATTGGCCTTAAATCCCATTTTCAAAATTCTAGACTTTTTGGCATTTCGAGAATTTAGATTTCGAAATTTCAGACTTTTCCAAATTTTGGATTTCAGACTTTCGAAATTTTTGAGGTTTTGAAATTTCAGAATTTCAGATTTCGAAGTCTTGGTGATTTTGATTTTAGAATTTCATAGGTTGTTCGAGTTTGATTTTAGAGTTTTCTTACTTGACTTGAGCTTGTGGAATAATGGGATTTCGGAGGTCACGTGTAGAGTCGGGTTCGAATTTCAGATTTCGGAGATCATTTGCAGTATTCCGATTCAACCCCCACCCATTTTAGGCCCTTCAAGGTGTGTATACACGTGTTCGATTCATTTCATCAAGTTTCGTTGTGCTCTTGGTGGAATCATTGCCTTTGGAGGCACGCGCAAAGCATAATTGACAACTCCATTTGGTTAAAAACCCATCTTCTCTCGAGTTACGATCACCTTTTCTCCACCCATTTCCATCCATTTCTTTCATTCCTTTCCATCCCATTTCTTCTATGAAGTTGTGCAACCATGACATCATTCCCACAGTGGAATACACACTTACAATAAACATATGTCGGTCGAGACCTACCTCCACACTTGCACTACATATTTTAGGTGGTGATATCAACCGCCTTCGGAATCATACTACGATGAAAATCAACAATGGGCATACCCCTATGAGTAGAATGCATATTATTTTTATCACCCACCAAACTATGGAGATTTTCAAGAGCAGGCACACACAAATTTCAAAAGGTATCCAACACTTGAAGATATTTAGTTGTAGAGGAAGGTTCAGGAGTTGAAGTATAACATGGACCGAATTAGGATTAAGGATATGGAAAAGGTAGCCTAGATCAGCTTCAGAATTCCATACCCTTGGAATGGCCTCATACCATGTGAGTTGGACCCTCAACAAGAGCTCTATTGGATGAATGACATAATGCTTGGGGTCCAAGAATGGATTAGAATGAGGGAGGCATATGAACGTTCCTCTCAACAAGAAACCTTTGCATCATCTAATAGCCTCCCCCTTATGTCTCAAACCATGCCCTTCCATCCTAAACCTCAGTTTCCAAGTCTCCCATCTATTGCCCCTAGTGTGCATTCTCCTTCTCCGTCTTTTACTCTTCCACCTCATCTCAATTTATCTTCCCTTTTCCCTCCCAATAAACCATCTCCTCCACAAAAACAAGAATTCGTACCTCTACCACCACCAACAAGCAAGAATCGGTGGTGATCCCATCCATCACTCCTCTCATAGTCCCGAAACCATGTCGGGAAGAAACACAAGAAACAATTCAAATAGAACAATAAGAAGAAGATCCAAACAAAGAACAGATGATGAAAATATTGGTGATCTTGGCTCTAAGATTCAAGATTAATAAAATCCCCTTGATGGTTAAGCCTACGGAGGAGGTTGAGGTCCAGCCACAAGTGGTGCAGAATGATTTTTTAGTGGAAACAAAGAAAGAACAAGAAGATGATGACCAACATTCTATTTGTTCCAAATGTAGTGTCCACATTGGCACTATCGTTCAAGACTTGTTGATTCATCACAACCTGCAAATTTAGAAAAAGAGACAAAGGAAGCTCCAAATCAGCAAGAGGAGGAGCATGTATAAGAAAACAAAGAGGAGATCCCAAGTATGAAAGGCGTTGCAATGGAATGCAGTGATCCTAATTGCCTTGCATGCCTTGAGCTTGTTGTTATATTGGGAAGTTGCATGGATATACCAAAGTCACCATCAGCTGCAACCAACCAAAAGAGGCCTCATGCTATGGAGGAATACCTTTTAGTTTCAAATGGCTTGAATAACAAGTAGGTTATGGAGGAAATTATAATCCCTTCTTCTCCTCCATCCTTTAAAAGTTTTGATTTTGAGGACAAGTTTGAACTTTCAAACTTTATGTTTGAGGACGAGGTAACACATGGTGAGAAATTTGCAAACCTAGAAGACATCATGAAGGAGGAAGAACCCCTGGAAGAATGTGAATGCCTATCTGACTTGGAGGAATGGTGAGGAAGGGCCTACAAAAATCACAAACTTTGTTGTATCACCACTTATCCTTCAAAATGAAGAGCCTCTTTCCATGGGAGTTAATGTTCAAGGGAACTTGCTGTCCATAATAGTCCTCTTGAGGTGGAGAAGATTGGATCATATTCAAAGGCTCTTAACGAAGATTTAATTATTGAAAGCTTCTTATTGTCAGTTGAGGATCCTAAGCTTGTCAATGAACCAGCCATGATCCAGGGGGAAAGATGAAAAGAGAACGAGGATGTCACCATTTTCCTACCATCCACTAAGGTGGCACATCGGTTAATCCGTAAATGTGCAAAAGGGAGACAATAAAGCTATGGGTAGTCACCTTTTCCAAGAAAGTCTGTAAAAAGTATTTCTTATTCAGGTTGGAACTCAGAGCAATGGGAAATTATGGTAGACCATGCCATGCCCTATCAAATATCTAGCTTCATTGGTGCTAGAGTCAGAGTTGTGACAACCGGTCATGTTTGTTTCTGAACATGAAGGTGAGCCTCACAATACCGAGGATCAACTGCAACACTTTTAGGACCCCCATGAAGATCATTCAGAGGAGGTAATATTCTTGTTTTTTGTTGACACCTCGGGTTCTAAGATGGAAAGCTAACTTTGGGACAACCTCTCAGTGTTATTCACAAACTAGGTTTAGTGCCAAATCATCCGTATGGATGCCTATTGTAAGAAGGGGAAGTTACTTCTCACTACAAGTCGTGGGCTTCATTTGAAGTTTTCCGGTGTTTTTGGTTAGTGTAGGGTAGGTGTAGGTTTGATTGTTGCATAAAAAGTAATATTGCACATGCTTTGCATGTCTCATTTGAGCATGTATGATTTGTCTTTTTGTATATATATTTTATTCATGTTTTCTCCATTACAAGTACATTGTGTCTCAAAGTATGCCTCCTAAGAAGGAATTTACACGGGGAAGAAGCTCATAACTACAGGGAACAATTGCAATTATCAAGATAAAACAAATGCAGAGCAACTAAATCGATAAGGGAAAATTTTTACAAGTTTCATTCTCTTGTTCCTTTAGACCAAACATTGAGTTTCTAGGATCGGGAAGTCAGCCCCAATGACATGTTTCATAGACGCAACAGTTCATGTTTGAGGCAGCCCAATCATTCAAAGTTCCCCATGATTAAAAATGGAAGATCAACCTCAAATCTTCCTTACTCATCCTTTGGATCTGGTTCACTAAACATCTTATGAGTTGTGGGTAGCTACGGTTTCATCAGTGTTTGAAAGCGGTGAGTCAAAAATGGAACATTCAGAAGAAAGAAGAAATTTAAAATATAGTAGAGTTCCATTATGTACAAACTCAAAGAATGTCTTAAAATTCCACAATGTGTTATGCATGCCGGGAAGTTAGTGGTTTCGTGTGCTCATACTTGGTTGGATCAAAATTTGGGATCGTGTTCGGAAGCCTACTTTAGTCCCACATATCAGAATGTAGAAAAGAAAGGGTGAAAATTCCATATTAAGACAATTTTATACTGCAAAAATTTTAATTAAAAACCTTATAAAAGTTGAGAGTACTGAGACGGTGGGTCAATTCGGGTTCAACGGATCTAAGCGATCTCAGGTAAAGTTAAGAGGGTCGGATCGTTGCAGATTATCACTTATGACTTCGCACCCAATGGATAGACCAATGCTACTAGTACAGAACATCTAACAGAAGATGTTCCTGCACCTAAATTTTCATCCATTTCCCCAAGCAAAATGGACAACAGGATGACAAGACCTTAACACTGGAATGTGGACCTTCACAAAGCGAATTCGGGATTTATAAGCAAAATCAAGTGTTTTGGGAACAATTAAGGAGCCGAGGATCATTCGAGGAATTTTTCCTCTTCTGGGTTTTAACCCTTAGGTTTCAACTCAAAAGGAAGAAGAGTGGGCCCCGTAGGCCCACACTCGGGAGAAAAAGAAAAAGTGACCCAAAATTCAATTACGAGCTCCTTGACGCTTTGAAAAATTCCTCTTGGTTCATTAATTCAAAAATTCAAAGATTCGGGGTATACGCCAAAAATTTGCAAAATGGAAATCTAGTAGTAACGAGATAAAAGTAGCTCGCCGAGAAACTCGGCGAGCTCATTATCGTGCATGAGGGGCGAACTAGAATTAACGAGCTTAGTGAGCTCGGGTCCGCATAAGCCAAGCTCGACATTTAAGGAAACGACTCGTAGGAGTTAGGACAGAGGTGGCTCAACGTTGAGCTCGTGAACTCATTAAAGTAACTCGGCACGGAGTTCAAGGCATGTAATATGCATGGTAGGTTGACATGAGCTTGAATGAGCCGGGATATCGCAAGGCATCTCGCCGAGTAGCTCAGTGAGCTACTCACTGAGCTGAGTTGTAAAGAAGCGGGTGAGTGCAAAAGATCTCGGTCGAGCTATATTAGCTAACCACGGTTGGGTAAAACCAAGTAGATCTTGGTTTAGAGCTTGGTGGCTCAAGACTCCACAAAGGCCGAGCCATGGGGCTAGTAAGGAATGTAAAAGTCGTAAGGACGATGAGGTTAACGGAAATGGAAAGGCGAGGGCTTAAGCATGGAAAATGGATCTTATGAGGGCTCGAAGGAAAAGAATGAGCTCTACGGGTGACATGATATCGATGAGTGGAAAACACAACGAACTCATCACATTTGTAGGGTGGCAAGTGAAAACCACGAGAGCTCAAACGCCAAAACGAATGCTAGGGTGTGAAGAGTGCGATGCGTTGAGGAATGACTCGCTGGGTGGCCAACAAAAGCAAGTCAAGCTCGTGGATTAAACATGCAAAGTGGAGACCTACATATCTCTTTTCTTGGCTCAATGAAGGCCTAGTTGAGTGAATCCAAGTCGCACGAGAAAGATTTCCAAAATGAATGTAGAGCATCACAAGAGTTTGGTGCAAGGTGTGTGTAAGGATTGATCCAAGCGGTAAGCTCACGGAAAGTCATGTAGAAGGATGACGTTGGGAAATTGAATGAGGTCACCGCGAAAAACATTGAGACGAAGTTTGGAATGGTCGAGCTATGTCGACCGAAATGGTGAGCACGACGAGTCAAAACATCGCAAGGGCGAGCGAGTTGGAAGGTCGATGGATTACGAAGTGATGGCGCCAAAAATTAAGCTCGGTGCAGTTGGTATAAGATTAGAGACCCGGGGGTAAAAGTTGAGCACAAGTTGAGTGGGTGCGAAGGATAATGAGGTGGCGAGCTCCGAGCTTGCTAGACACAGAAGAAATCTACATGGCTTACATAGTAATGGCAAGTGAAAGGCACGAGTTGTTGAGACAGATCGGGAATGCTGGGAATGAGCTCAACGATAGCTCGTGGGAAAAGATGCCTCACCGGCCAACCAAGGCGATTAGTTCACGAGAGGAAGACGAGATCGAGACATGGGAGGAATGGTTGTAGGAAGAAATCACATGGCTCAAGGAGAAATGGAGATAGATGACTTCAAGAAAAGGTCACTTAAATTTTTTTGATATTTTTTGTTTCAGAGTGGGAAAATTCTGAAGCAATGTGAATCCCGAAATCTGATTCACAAAATTCAAAGGTCAGCGAACCATGACGAGTCAACGAAGAAACATTTCGGGATTTCGAAAGTCCCGTGAAGGATAGCTCGGGCGAAATGATGATTGAGGAGGCAAAAATTCTGATGCCCGAAGTCGGAAATTCAAAATTCTTGACTACGGCGTTTGGAGTTTTTTTGTTTCGGGAGATGAAGGCAGTGCAATTCGAAGATGAAAAACCCGAAGGCCCGAAGATCAAACCTCCAAAGTTGCATAGGAAATGTCGAGAATGAACCAAGTCAACTCGGGATTAGATGGAGTAGTCTTCAAGGCACTTATTTGGTTGTCGAGGAAAAATGTTAGCTAGCCATGTTGAAAGAAGCTCGAAAGGATGATTCATGGGCCTTTGCATCCAAGTCGAGGTAGTGCTCCGAATCAATGGAGAATGAGTTGGTTTTGGTGGAAATGACACATGGTGAGGAGCTCGGTGTTTACCGAGGTAGTTGCAAGGTGTCGGGAGACATGTGGAATGAGGAGTGAGCCGGTGCAAATGTGAAGCAGATTGAAGCTCGGCGGAAATGGTAAAGCGAGAACTCAATAAGAAATCGACCAGAGGGTAGATAAAGGGAAGACCACTTAGCCATTTTGGCCTCACGGTGGAGGGTGAAGCGGCATGATCCAAATGAGGTGTGAAAAGAACTAGAGGCTCAATGGAGCCATACAAGGAATGCTCATAAGAGATGAATACAAAGGAGCTCAACTCATCTCGTTGAGTAGCTCGGTGAGCTAGCTCGTCACCAATGAGACCCTGCAATGTAAAAACCCTCTTTCACTCAAATTTCCATATATTAAGTCCGAGATATCGATTTCTCACAAAAGCATAGTCGTTGGAATCATGGAAACGAAACCTTCGCAACCAAACAGAGAAAAATGGGATTTTCAGAGGTTTTGAAACCCCAAAATATTCAAACCCCATAAAACTTTGAAATGGCATAACTTTCACCCAGTGTCTATATCTTGCAAAAAAACTAGTCATCGTAATCGTGGAGAGATGATCTACAACATGAC
This sequence comes from Taxus wallichiana var. yunnanensis, assembly GCA_018340775.1. NCBI lineage: Eukaryota > Viridiplantae > Streptophyta > Pinopsida > Cupressales > Taxaceae > Taxus > Taxus wallichiana. The sequence goes on from CM031242.1 coordinate 890,898,423, forward strand.
AACATCGAATTTGGAATTTTGGATATTATAGAATTCTGAAAATGCATGAACAATGTACAATACTTGTGTAGGTGAGGGTCATCAATGAAGACATGAGATTGCTTCCTTCTTCAACAATGCAAAGTACAAAAGGGTATGGGATTTGCAGGCTTGCCCATCACTTTTGCAGGATTTCCCATCACTCTTGTAGGCATCATGATGGATTTTTCAGGTGGTTGGAGTAGAATTTTGGATTTCATCTCTCCCTCTCCTTCAAGATTTCTTCCTATAAATGTAAAGGGGTTGCAAAAACAAAGTGTTGGTCATTTTCCTCCTTCGCACCCATATTATCCATTCCTTCAGCTGTGCTATTGTGAATTTCATGGGGCTTAAGGACTTCACACTGAAGTTGTAATGGATTTCCTTTCCTCCTTCGCTAAAGCAATGTACTTTGCATACTGGAGTAATATAAATGATGTTTTGTGATTTAGTTGTTAATCTTTGCATTGTTTTGTTACTTTTCTTGCCTCATCATTGTCTGCGCAGGATCTATGCACATATTATGTTCTATTGTAGGGGTTTAGTGTTGTTGTGTTTGTTTGGAAATGGTAAGGTGTGCAAGTTGGTCTATGGTGCATGACCAACCTCTTCAAGTGCATTCTTCATTGTTTTGCAAACTAGGTAGTGGCTAACACTCCTTTTCTTGGTGTATCACTTGTTCTTAGTGTAGTTTTATTTTCATGCACTCTCTCTCCCTATCTTATTGGAAGCTTTAGATTAGGTTTATTTAATATTTTTTCTTGCATTAGGAGTAGTTTGTAGCAAGTAGGATTAGGATCAGGAACCGACCTTCTCCAGAGAGCTATCCTATTTCGCAAGGTCCCACACATAGGATAACTCCATGTTTGGAAATCACACTAAATTCTGCATCCACAACTTGGCTATTCAGGGGGTGCGTGATTTTTCCATAAAAATATATTTATGTTCTTTATGATCTATTGATATTTATACAATCAAGGTACTAGTAAGAAACCCTCTCTTATCATAGACCTAAAATTTGGAACCCCACGCATTTGATAAAGAGAGGATTACCATCTAGATCCATGACACTTGTCACTTTTGGTTAATTTTTCTTATGCATTGGTCCAATAATGCCCCCTTCATATCCTAATCTATATTATTGAGAAGAGAAAAATGATAATCAATAGATATTTGATGGGTCATTGTAACTTCCAATCATTTAATCAACCTATTCAAATGTTGATGTCATTATAGACTAGGGTTGTGTTCAAGGATGTATACAAAGAAGTTGATATGTGACTTAGTATTATGGTGGTTCTCTTTTTGGGGGACTTTTGTTGATGTCGAGTTTTCTTGTCTACACTACTTAACTACCGAAAGCAAGTAAAAGATCTAAACTACTAAATGTCAAGGATTCTAATTTACACAAAACATGAAAGGATAGGATCAGAATAATAGAAAATGTATTGATCTTCTCCACATTACATACACAATACATGGCTAATAAATAGCCAAACAAGTAGCCAAAATAACCTCCTATAATTTAGGAGTGGTAACAAACAAGGAACTAAATACGTGAAGTTGTTTCACCAACTTCACATATAATACCAAGTAAATACGAGTTGTTTCTCAATAACTCATAATACAATGTTTACACTATTAATTATTCCTAACATTCACCCCCTTAGTGTGAACATGGGGTAAAGTGTAGTTGAAACCAGAATCATATGCCTACGCATATTTTTAGGTCTGCATACTGCTCCTCTCCTCTGGACACCAGTTGCCCTCCTATACAACTATTTCACTGACTGACACCTTCCACGCCACATCACAACACTTCAAGAGAACATATAGGAATACTCGCATGTACCAAGCAAACATACACAAACTGTTGCTCTTTATTCTGCACACTAGATAAAATAAACACAATTGGAAATAAATATGTCACCACCACAAAATGCGACCTCGTCGTTGGCGACTGACGAGAGGTGCTGAGTAGCCTCCATCCTCCATTTCCTCCTACCTCCAGTTTGGTTATTTTTAGAAGAGATAATCTTCATCGCTAGGGCAAGAAAGTTCTTCATCAGTTGCATAATCTTCCCGATAAGTTTTTTTCTTCAACAATATAAGTCTTTTGATCAATCTTATCATCCAGTAGATCTTGTGCCCACTTTTTACAATTTAAAATGACATGCCCCACTTCTTTACAATAGTAACATTTGATTTGTCCCTTTGTAGGAATGTCCTTTGAATTGTACTTACCCTTTTTGATGATGTACTAGCTTTATTGTGTACATATAAGACCTCTTTTTCTAGTTCTGAAGGTTCATTCTGATCAAGAAGAGTAGAAACTACTCCTTCTAAACCAATTTTAATCTTGCTCAAAGTAAAAACCATATGAGACATTTTTTTAGGAAAACTATACAAAAGAATTGCTTTGGCATCATCATCTTTTACCTTCTCATTAATACCCGCAAGTTGATTTAGAAGAGAACGGAACTTTTGATGTGTTCGCCATTTTTATACTTTCATCCATCTTTAACCTGTATAATTTTTGCTTCAGTGTTGTCTTTGCACTTTCTGCTTCAGATCCGAATAGCTTATTTAATGTCTCCCAGATTTCCTTTGCAGACTTTGTGAAGTCTACATGGTGCAAGTACACTTTTGACAAACCGAGACCAATAGTTCCCAAGGCCTTTTGATCCTTGATATTCCACTTCACGAGATCTGTTGGATTTGTTGGTGTTGTCACATTTGGTTTGACCACATCCCACAAATCTTTTTCAATCAAAGTCAGCTGCATTTGGATTCACCAAGTGTGAAAATCACGTCCTTCGAATTTCTCAACGAGACTCAATTTCTCCATATTTTTTTAATCTTTTCCCTCACTTTGACGAGTGTCGGTTTCAACCGAAAATGCACCCTCTTACAAACACAATAATATGATGATACTTAAGACAACTTAGACAATTTAAAAAGTAATAAAAGAAAATTACTTTTTAAATATTATAAACAACATGACGTTTAATATAATAAATCTTGACCCAACTTTAATGACACTCAATGAAATAAACCATTACCTTAGAAAGTAATATTTGATTACTTTCTAAATACCAATAATAACTATGGACCCAATCTATTAGCCACCTGATATCAATTTTCTGTCTACGTGGATGTGGATTCTCAATTCAGAATGCAACGACCTTTCATCATTGAGTGATTGAATTTAATGCATGTAGAAAATAATGCAACCAAAAGAAAAACTCATACCCATATACAGATTAGAACCTTCTGAAGATGGATGCACATTTGTGAATAATGGAATGCCTATCTGTTAATAAAGTGTCAGATCTGGGAGGGACGTGTGCACAATAGAAGGAAACTCGCAGGAAATAACCTGAGACGTTTTTGTGCTGACAGGGCCGTGAATACTCCAAAAACAATTTCCAAATTCTTTATCACGCATTGGCTGCAGGCTTGGACGTTTTATCTTCACCTTCACGGCTTTCCAAACTACGTGGATCTGCGATTGTTATGCACGTGACTCGCACTAGAAACCTATTCTCTCAAACATTCAATGGGGCATTCAAATCTCGTATAGATCAATCCGGCTCTGGTACCACATGAAAGGATAAGATCGAATAATAGAAAATGTATTGATCTTCTCCACATTACATACACAATACATGGCTAATAAATAGCCAAACAAGTAGCCAAAATAACCTCCTATAATTTAGGAGTGGTAACAAACAAGGAACTAAATACGTGAAGTTGTTTCACCAACTTCACATATAATACCAAGTAAATATGAGTTGTTTCTCAACAACTCATAATACAATGTTTACACTATTAATTATTCCTAACAAAACAAAGTATGGGAACCGCATCTACTTATAATGAATTTTTTTATTGAAATGAAATACTTGCTTAAATCAAATGACAATAAAGGGAATGTGTTGAAACAAAGTAATACAAGATTGCATTCAGATAATCATCAAAACAAGATATCTTGAAACTCTAAAGGCGAGAAAATATAAATATTTTGCATGAAATACTAGTCCATCAATCTCTTTAGTCAAGTGGGCCCTTGCTCTACTTCAAGATTGAGGCTCTCAACACAAACGTATACTCAAAATAGCATGCATTATATTGATTAAAATAAGTTCATCACATACTCCATAGTGCAACTGCAATTAAATTCTTCTATTAACTACTTGTAATACCGGTAAAAGCGAGTAAGTGAGTTCAAAGGAGGTTTCTTATAGACAAAGTTGATTACAAAACATGCCACAAATATATGGAACATATTAATCGATAACAATTTCATAAAATTTCCATGACACCTTATAATTTTGCTAGAAACAGGGGCCCTCGTTTATAGTTGGTTGTGGGTCAATCCTTTAAAAATGCGTAATGGTGTGGACTCAATCTCCTTGACTCATTTCTCAAAATGGAAGAAAATACACCTCATCATCCTGCATATGTCACCAAATCACTCAACAAAGCAGTTAGTAAAATTTCCATTGGTCATTAGTTCATATAAGATAAAATAAGGAAAATGCATCACTTTCTACTTTAGATATAACTATTTAGAACATTCTCATGCATAGATTAATATTTTTAGGAGTAAAATTTATAGTTATATAGATGTTATGATGATTCGATTTATGGACTCATCATCTCCCTTGTAATTTACCTTTTGCAAGTCCTCATGCAAACTATCTCTGACCGATCTCTACCCAAGTTGTTGTGTCATGTCATACTCTTCAAACTAACTGCGTATTGCTTCCTTGTGACTTTAGATCCTTGGGTTTCCAACATAACCTCAGCTCAGGACTTAAATCTTTCATGTGATTGGGGAGCACTATTTTGCTAAGTGGTCATTGGGCTAAGAACTAGAGGAGGCCTTACCTGCATACCAACCCACTATTTGCTATATTCATTGTTCCCTTTCTATGCTAATTGCCAAATAATCTCCACAAGTGCATCCCCCCTTCACATACTCCAATTGATATTCGAGGAGAGATAACTTCTCTTCATTTCAATGGAAAATTCAGAGTGTCCCATCTCTTATCACAGGATATCATAGCCTTGCCAAAGTTTTGCTTGATAGTAAGTTTCAAATTCTTGGACACATTTGGCCAAGATCTCAAATGTGTTTCTACCAATTCCATCATGATAATAAAGAGATCTAAAATATTTTTCATAGAAACATCATTATGGTGTTGAGGCCGAATGTAAAAACCAACAGTTTTGGCCTATTGAGTAAAGAGATCAGTTTGTTCTTCCCACATAATCGATTCCTTACCAATGATTGAAATGATTTCAACTGAAACTCTCCCACTGATGATTTATAAAGAAATCAGGAACATTTGAAACCAACATGTTATGGAGATAAAATTCACATAATAAGTTTTGAATTTCTAGAGTACAACCTTGATAAATCTGTAAGAATGTTTTTCCATTAGGAGCCTCATGAGGCTCTCCACAACAAAGTCTATGCAACTGCCATGAATAAAATTGTTCTTGAAGAAATAAACTATAAACCAAAGATGGTTTTCTGCAAGCCAGAAGTTTACAAGCCAAAGGACAAACAGACTCAACAATTGTTTCCAATTTTCTCTTTGCATTAGAACTTGACTCAACCTCTTCTTTAAGTTTTCTATTTTCTCCTACCAACTCTTTATTTCTAAGAGATAGTTGGGCATAATGAGAGGAAAAATCATCCCATGCTTTCAAACCAATATTTTTGTCTCTTTAAACTATCAACTTCCATTCTCAAAGAAGTTATTTCTTTATCTTTTCTACACTCTTCTCTGTACAAACAAATTGTGAAGATGCAAATGAGTTGTTTCCATAAATTTTAGTTGTTCTTTCAGAGCGGAAATTTCATCTTGGTGTTGCCTCAAAACTTCATCTCTTTGTGATTTTGTTCAACCAACCTCTTGTGCAACAGTTTCTGTAGCTTTTGTTTGGATTTTCGGAGTTGCAGGCATACTTTCTGGAGCTTCCAAAGGAGTTTCCGGTGCCTCAGTAGCATGACTCTGCTCTTTAGGAATGACCGATTTAAACTTGAAATCTCGTGATTGTTCTCCTAGGGAAGAGGAAGTCTCAGTTCTAGCAAACTCTTCCAAAATCTAGGTTGCACCTTCATCAGACAATGTAGGCTGAGAAACTTCATCTTTCCTTGCGGGACCAAACCTTATTTTTCTCAACAAACTCTGAGTAGGGGTTGACAGGATAGTCTTTTTGTTTAAAGTTTGAGGCTCTGAGGGTTACTTGACTTCATTTTCGTGGTCTTTTATAAACATAGGGGTAGGCTGAGGAGTAAATTGAAGCTTAGGCCATGAGTCCTGTGGGCTGGTTCGATAGAAATTGGCGAAGGAGCTCTCATGACTTCTATTTTTCTCTCGAGTTTCCTAGAGGCTTGGTTCACGTAAATCAACTGAATAAGCCCTGGGTTCTTAATTGCAGTGTCACCACCCCCACTCTTATACTTATGTCCCACCTTTATGATAGCATCCGCAAGGTATTCGAGAAGATTCACCTTAAGCTTAGGATTTGTCCTTCCTTTCTTCAAATGGGTTAGAATCTTCAGTGTATCACCCCCTAATACCAATGGTTTCCCATCACAAATGAAATACTTGTTTACCCAAGAAGAAATCTCCCTCCAATGGCTTGACAAGATCTCCTCTTAATACCCTTCTAAATTCCTTGGGGATTAATGATTATCTCAGGCAGAGTTTCCCCTTCCTCATGAAAAAGGGATATCAAATCTTTAAGGGGGAGTTAGTGACAACCTTAAGCCCAAAATCTAGAAGACAAGAGATTGTGCTAATAATGTGGTTGTCTACTTCAATTCTTTTCCCTCCTATTCTAGAACAAGTTGCTTCAAAATTTGACAAAAATATTCAATTAAATCCTCATCAAACCCCTCAAATTTTCGAATAAAATCCAACCAACCTGCATCATGGAAGACTTGAGAGATAATGACATTCCGTAGCAATGGCTCCGCAGCTTCGGCTCAAACTTCTTCTTCTTCCCCATAACATAGACTAGTTTGCAACAGAAATGAAAAAGGTAGTGAGGGGTATTTTTAGAACAATGGCGATGGTTTTGTGAGAGAGACAAAGTAGTTGTATGCAATGTCAGTAGCTTAAATTTGAACTACTCGTGAGTTTATAATGGCATCAAGTTGGCATAAAATGGCGGTGGAAAGGATGGATGGGACTGTTTGAGGTGGTAAACTTTTAAGTCATCTACATGACCCCCATACTATCATTCTTATCACTTGTTCTATATTTCATTCCTCAAAAAGAGTGACAACATGCCTTTATTCATCATCATTACCCCTTATCTCTCTAATTACTCCATTAGATTTTCTTTTATGGTTTTAATAAATGCATTGGGAAGTTCAAACATAGTTAATATCCATAGGCAAAAAGTAAATACACGTCACCTTACAGCTCAATGTCCTTTTGACCATTGGCGCTCCACCTCCTACATTTGAAAAACAATCATGGTTAATACACATTTTGATAAATTACATCTCTAACCTTTATTTGCATGCATGAAAGAAAACATATTTTTGTAATTTTTAGATATAGGGGGAAGAGGATGATAATTAGAACTATGGTCTTCTTCCTTTATTTGTATATTCCTAACAAACTACTCATGGATGGAAGAATTTAATTTTTCACTGAATTAAATTCTGCACATGCACAACTGCATGTCCTTAGTGAAGGTTTATTTATCCTAAGGTCATTGATACTGCCTCAGTCTATCGTTCACTAAGAAAGTTCTCTTGTCACCATTAATTGGAAACAGTCTCACATATCCATTATCATATATATTTTCAATTTGGTACGGTCCTAGCCATCTTGTTCTCGTTTCCCTTTGAATTGTTGGTATTTTGAGTCAAACAACAAGGCCCAGTCTCCTTCTTTGAATCTCTTGGTCTTGATATGAGAGTCATGCCAGACCTTCCTCTAATGTTGAAGGATCTCAACTTTGCTGTTGTGCCTCCATCCGCATCTCATCTAGTTCATTCAGTTACATCACTCTATCTCGTTGAGCTTCATCCAAATCAATTCCTATCTTCAATGTTGTCCTCCAGGTCTGTAATTCAAATTCCACTAGGAGCAATGAATTATTCCCATATACTAGTTCATATGGGGAGAAACTAGTGGTGGTTTTCAAGTTATGTTGTATGCCCAGACTGCTTCAGGAATTCTTGGCACCCAATTCTTTCTATCTACATTGATAACTTTAGTTAAGATGTTTTCAATTATCTATTGATGACTTCCACTTTCCCATTGGATTGGGGTGGTATGGTGATGATTTCCTATGCTTGATCTAGTAAATTTTTAAAAAGGCCTCAATCATGTTAGACATGAACTGAGGTCCTTGATCAAATACTATAGCTATGGGATCTCTAAACCTTAGCATGATCCTATTATACAAAAAGTCATCTATAACATCCTCATTGGCAGATGTCAGTGCTTGAACCTTGGCCCATTTTGTGACATATTCGGTGCACACTAGTAGGTACTCTTTTCCATAAGATGGGGGTCTATAGGTCTAACAAATTCAATCCCCTATTTCTCAAATGGCCCTAAGACCAGTTGAGAATTGAGGGGCAATTCAAAAGAAAAATTAGGATTCCCCATTCTTTGACATGCATCACATTGCCATACATATTTATTGATAGATTTGTGGAGAGAGGGCCAGTAGTACCCAACTCCAAGGACCTTATGAATTTTCCTCTTTACTGAGTAGTTCCCTCCTTCAGGTTCATTATGGCATGCTCTCAGTATGTCATATAACTCATCTTCTCGAACACACACTGCAAAGACAACATTTAAACAAATTCCATTGCACCACTTATATGTAACATTGTTTATGACTAAAATTTTGCGTTATTTATCAGTGAAATAAGATGGAAACTTATGTGTAGTTAGATAATTGAAAAGATCATAAAATCATGGAAGGCGTGCTAATATTGCAAACAAATTCTCATATGAGAAGTGACCTTGAACTGCCTCACCTTCTCCTCAAACATTCAATCTTGAAAGGAATTCAACAACAACATTAACCTTTCTAGGATTATCAATAACGGTAAAATTAAATTCTTGCAAAAGAATCAACCACTTGATAATTCTGCCCCATACTACTAGTTTATTCATTAAGTATCTTATGACTGAATAGTATGTATACAAAAATATTTTATATCCAGTAATGTAGTGTCTAAATTTGTTTAGAGAGTAAACAACTAGAAATTCTTTTTCTGTAGTGGTGTAGTTTCTCTCTATAGGGTTCAGGTTTTTGTTGATAAAATAGATGGCATAAATTTTCTTTTCCTCATCTTTTTGTCCAAGAACAACTCCCTTTGTAGTGTCAGAAGCATCAGTGTGAATATGAAAAGGATAACGTCAATTGGGCCCTCTCAAGACTAGGGTAGTGGTCAATTTCTCCTTTATAACTTCAAAAGATTGTTGACATTGAGGAGTCCATTAAAAAAACAGTCTTTTTCTAGCAGAGAGAACATTGGTGTAATAATATTACTAAAATATTTTATAAACCCTCTATAATAACCTGCATGTCCAAAGAAAATTTTAATGTCTGTATGATTTTTTGGTTTAGAAAACTTAGTAATGACTTTTATCTTTTTAGGATCAAATTGGATACCCTTAGCAGAGATATAATGACCCAAGAAAACCCCCTGATCAACCTTTATAAAAAAAAATTCATGACTTAAGGGTAATTGGTGTTGCTCACATTTGGTTAACACTTTTTCAAGATTGCTCAAAGATTTGTCAAAGGTAGATCCATGGACAATGAAATTATCCATATAAACTTCAACAAATTCATTTGTGAGGTCTACAAATATAGCTAAAACTAATCTTTGAAAGGTAAGGTGCATTGCGAAAAGAACCAAATGTTATAATTATATATGAAAATGTAACCTAGAGACAAGTGAAAGTGGTCTTATCTTGATCGAGAAGGTGCTATAATAATTTTGTTGTATCCGCTAAACCCATCCAAGGAGTATTTATTTCTGCCAAATTGTCTAGAACTTGATCTATAAAGGGAAGGGGAAAGTAATATTTCTTGGTGGCTTTATTAAGCTCCCTATAATCTATACAAATTATCCACTTACCATTTTTATTGGGAACTATAACAAGCGGTGATACCCATTGACTATCAAATATTGGATAGATGAATCCTACCCTCAACAGTTTCTCTATTTCATTTTTGACAATGTATCTTAGTCTTTGGGTTAATCCTTCTTTGTGGATGTCGATTTGTTTTACATCCTCGGTCTGAAATATGATGAGTGTAGATGCTTGGATGAATCCCTTTCATATCAGTATAATCCTAAGAAAAATCCTTTAAATGATTTCTCAAGATGTCTATGACCCTAGTCTCTTGGCTATTTTCTAAGTTGTTACCAATGGTCAGTTCTTTGCCTATCTCAACAATTACTTGTTTAGTATCTTTCAAAATATCAAGATTTGTTTTAGCAATCAGAGAGTTTGATGGATAAGCACGAGGTTGTAACATGTGGAAAATAGTCATGTTCTCAAAAGATATAATCTTGGCTAATGGACAATGAAAATCAATTTTTGTTGGCCTTCATGGTAATCATAGGTCTCTCCACAACCTTCTCTAAACATTTCACTCACCAAGGTGATGTTGTTTTCTTATGAGTTCAACCTTTGTCATTTCCATAGCCACAGTATCATCTTCAACAAACACCTTTGGGTATGTCTCGGTAATTTATTTCATATGTTTTTTTGCTACTTGATGGTGGGCGGATAAGAACTCATATTGTTATTATCTGAAAAATATACCCATACACGTTCACAAACATCTACATATGGTGGGTAGGTGGATAAAGAAAAATATTCTTTTGCCCATTTGAAATAGTCATTTTTCCCGACTCTACAATCAATGTATGTATGTAGCAATAGTAGCTAGCCATTGCCTTCCTAAGATAACTGGATATCCCATATTTTTAGTTTTAGGCTGTAAGACTATAAAATATACTAGATACTCCCAATATTCAACCGTAACCATCATGTCCTCAATAGTCCATCAAGTACATCAATAGATTGATTTGCTTAATTAAACGATAGTCTTGGTCGGATGTAATCCGGTCAAAGATAAAAAAATTGAATGTATCTGTTGGTATGACATTGATGGCAGCACCGAGATCCACCAAAACGTTAGATATTGATTGACAATTTACAAAAATAGTGATGACTGGACTCCTAGGGTCCCCATATTTTGGTGAAAGAAGTTTTCAAGCTACAAGGTCAACTAGATTTCCTTCTACTTTGAATTGTTTTTGGGTATTTCCTCTTCCTTCTTGATGTCTTTATGTAATGGTTTCGAATGGTATGGTTTAATTCAAGAATGTCCCTTATTTCTCTCAAGAGTGGGACCTCAATATTCAACTTTTTCAACTCTTGAACTAGTGTTATTTCTTCCCCATGTTGTATTTCTTTTAATCTCTCTGGGAAAGGAGTTACATGCACATTCTTTTCTTTCTCTTGGTCATCCCTAGTGTCTTGTGTTTGTGGAACATGTTTAGTTCTCTCACTTTCCTTAGGTACTCTCTCGCTTTCCTTAGGTATTTCAGTGATAACTATTGGAGGATTGTTCACTATTTTTCTAGATCTCAGCTATAAGTTATTAATGACATTAACTTGCATTGTATCACCCTATTATGCTTCATTAATTGAAGTTGTTAGTTGATTTTGGGTTTGAGACATGATGGGTTGGAAGTTGAGTTTTGTTGCCTTCCTTTTTTGGTAATTTTGTTGTGGTGGAGGCATTAAAGCTTGTTGTTGTTGTGTAAACCTCCTTGGCTGATTATAGTTCTGTTGGGGTGACCATTGTTGGTTTGGCCATGGATGTGCATTGGTTGGTGGTGTCCAACCTTGTTGATTGTATGGAGGAATCCATGGTTGTGGATTTGGGTAGGTCATCTAGTTTGGTGGTGTCGAATCGGGTTGTCCCTGCATGCAATGGAAAGTTGCAAAAGCTATGGAATGAGGTTAAAGAACCTCAAAGATTTGCTAACTCAACTATGCACCATGAGATAAGAGCTAAACAAGAGAAACTAACATGAAAGCATTATAACTTTGACAAAAACATCAAAAACTAACATGATAAATCTACTCTCTACTCCATGAAAGCTTAATGAAAGTGAACCTAGTTAGATTCTAAGAAATCAAATTGTGTGTTGTTTACTCCCAAACATAGTGAAGAGATCTCTCCAAGTTGGCTACATGGCCAAGCTTTAGATCTTCCCTTACTAACTATATTTGGAATGGATGGATGCAAGATGAAGGAGCTCTCAACAATGGAGTATGGCCAAGATCCAAATGTTCTATAGCTTAAAGCTATCACAAATGATTTCTAATGCCTTTCCAAAGTGCTTGAGAGAGAAGGACCATTTGAAAGGAAAGCCTTAGGCTTGTATTTATAGTTTCTGGTTTGGAAGAATTTGGAATTTGGGTGCATGTGGGACTAAATCTCTTTTAGATTAGATTAGGATAAACATGCTTTAGGCTTAGTTAAGCTTGGTTTAGGCTAGTTAACTAGGGTTTACACTAGTTAAACTTGATTAGCAAGTGATTAGAGACTCGTTGAGAGTTGGGAGGGGTTTGGATAACCAATTGTGATTGATAGATATCCTAGGAAGCCAATAGAAGTGGTCTAGAGAGAACTATGGAGGTTTTGAATGGTCGAAAGGAGGAATGTTTAGCTAATAAGAGAGATATTAGCCAAATAAGTTGAATATGGGAAGAATATGAATGAAAGAGTGTCGTGAATGGGCATCCGATAATGGAGCGAAGAATAGGGAGTTAACGAAGTGTCGTTAATTGAATGGATTGGATGAAATAATAAGTGCAAGCATATATTAGGTGTCTACGGTCCCCAAGTTGGTGGAGGATTCTAATTGGGCCATGACATCATCCAAGGGTTCTGAGTAGGTCTAGGGGCATAAGCAGATTGATTATTTGATCTTTGAACAAATTTTACTTCTACATTTGTTTAAGTCATAACATTTAATATATCTTTCAACTAAGGTAGGAGAGTACAATGGTTGGTATCATGCTTAGGGAAATCAAAGATGAAACACTTTTCTGTGATATATAAAGGACATTATTTCAAAGGATTTCTTTTCCTGCATCTGGGACAATATATGTCTAGAGGTTCTTTTACAACATTGTTCTTAGATTTTAGCCCATCCATGGTTGAAGTTAACTGTGCCAAGATTATTTTTTTCATATTGGCCATCTCTTCTAGAATTTATGAGGTACCAAAGACATGTTTTGATGTTTTCCTTCTTCTAATGCCTCCCCTTGTTCTAGAGTAGCTCCTACATAACTCAACAATCTATGCCATGGTGAGTTTGTGTACATCACCTCCTCCCATGAGATGGAGGGATTCTTTGGTTTCATCATCAAGTCCTTTAAGGAAGATTGTCTTGGTTATTTCTACATTCAACTCATAACCACTTCTCTTATGGACAAAAAGGAATCTGTCCAGGTAATCTTCCATATTTTCATCTTCTTTTTGTTTCATCTGAAAGAATTATTCCCTCATATCTCCCCCTACAATAGTCTTGGTATTTGTCCAAAAAGGAAGTCTCCATCTATTCCCATGAATGAATGGAGTTAGAGGGAAATCCCATAAACCACCTCATGGAAGAGTCCTTGAGGGTGGAAGGAAAGAGCTTGAGTTTCTGGTTATCTATTTTGTAGTCATATGTTTGGCTAGAGGACTTTGAATTCAAACAATAATTGGTCTGGATCTTCTGTGGACATTCCTCAAAAGATAGGAAGAATGGATGGGGAAATGTTTTTCATAGGTGCTTCCTTGTCCTCATTTAAGACAATAGGGTAGGTAAAGGTTCTACCCAAGGGTATTTCATCATTGTCTCCCATTTCTACAAGTTGTTCAGGTTCTAGATAAGTTGATTCAAATTCAGTGTGAGTTGATTTAAATTCAGTGTCACTCTCAAGAGTAGTATTATTAGTGTTTACTACACGTTCTCCTATTGGGGATATTATTTGAGTTTTGCGAGGTATATATCTCCCTCTAGCATTCATTGGCCTGTGCATCAATGTTTATCTTTAAGGCAAGGCTTAGGATCACTATTGGTTGCATAACTCAACTTCAATAACACCCATAACATAGAATGTGAATAGAATGACGTGTTTTGCTTATGGTATCCCTAACAACGGCACCAAAAATGATGGTTCGTTGTAACTTCCAATCATTTAATCAACCTATTCAAATGTTGATGTCATTATAGACCAGGGTTTTGTTCAAGGTTGTATGCAGAGAAGTTGATATGCAACTCAATATTATGGTGGTTCTCTTTTTGGGGGTATTTTGTTTAGTGTCAGTTTTCTTGTCTACACTACTTAACTACTAAAAGAAAGTAAAAGATCTAAACTACTGAATGTCAAAGCTTTTAATCTATGGAAAAAGTATGGGAACTGCATCTACTTCTACTGAAACAAAATTGCTGAAATGAAATACTTGCTTAAATCAAATGATAGTAAAGGGAATGTGTTGAAACAAAGAAATACAAGATTACATTCAGATAATCATCAAACCAAGATACTGAAATTGAAACTGAGAAAATATAAATATCTTACATGAAATACCAGTCCTTCAATCTCCTCATTTGAGTGGGCCCTTGCTCTACTTCGGGATTGAGGATCTCAACACAAATGTATACTCAAAATAGCATGTATTATATTGATCAAAATAAGTTCATCACATACTCCAGAGTGCAACTGAAAATAACTTCTTCTATTAACTACTGTAATATCTGGTAAAACCTAACTAAGTAATAATTCAAAGGAGGTGTCTTATAGATGTAATCGATTACAACACATGCCAAAAATACAGGCAAAAAATTAAAGGATAACATTTTCATAAAAGTACCATGACACCCTATAATTATGCTAGAAACATGGGCTCTTGTTTATAGCTGGTTGTGGGTCAATCCTCCAAAAAGGTGTGGTGGCTGTGGACTTGGTCTCCTTGACTACAACTGCTCAAAATGGCAAAAAATGCACCTCATCAACCTGCATATGTCACCAAATCACTCCACAAAGCAGTTAGTGAAAGGTTCATTGGTCATTAGTTTGCATAAGACAAAATAAGGGGAAATGCATCACTTTCTAATTTAGATATAATTATTTAGAACATTCCCATGCATAGATTAACGTAGCTAGGAGTAAAATTTATAGTTACATTGATTCTATGACGAGTCGATTTATGGACTCATCAAGCTTATTAGCTTGAATACATTATAGTGAACCTAATGTGGATCATATTTCACCATTGAGTGTGTCATATTCATGCTTAAATTAAATTCTAATTCTATTATAATATTTTTATTTCCTCTTTTATCTTATGATCATGTCTTATGTTATTAGATTTTCTCAAACGATATTTAACCCATTATATTTTATATGGGTTTCTCATTTCTCCCTCTTGTGTCCACCACTAAAGGCAATCATTCATGGTCTACTTTTTCTCACTTACAACCTACACCGACCACTCAATGCAATATAGATCAGATCAATCCAATAGATTTTGAATTTCTCTTGAGGACTAAAACACCAAACACTTTTTTCACTCCTTCTAAAGACGACTCTTATGTCCAAAAATAAAGTTCCTATGGAATCAACCTCCTATAAATACTTTGTGAATCCTCTATTCAAATCAGCTAAGAATCCCCTTAACAATACTCATAAAAACCCTCTTGAAAATTCTCCTTTAAGTCCTTCAAATCCAATTAATTATACTACTAAACCTTCTCTCTTCACGACAATCCAAGCCCCATCGATTGATAACAATCTTGATTGACAAAATTTTGGTTCAAATGGATAACATGCAAATAAGTAATCAAAACATGGTCCAAATCCAAATCCAAAATTTGCAAATGGCATCTCAACCTTTACAAATCATTTTAGGATAGGTTAATCCTTCTTCTACAACTCATTTTTCTTTGGATTCCATTGGGAACCCAATACACCAATCTCCATTCCATAACAAGTTTTACAAATATCATAAAATGAACTCCTAGCTCCTTAGATCAATTTGATGAATTTAGGGGGATTTCACCATCTATTTCTTATAACGCATCAACCAACTCCTCTTCATCTTAATACCTTTGGAAACCTCTATAAGGAGTGTGTTGGGGTTATTTCTATCCTAACTCCTACCCAAGAAACGTACACCCCAAGTATGAGCCTTTGGTGACTATAGCTCTACGTGTTGGCATATTACTTGGAGGCTTGTCCTAAGAACTCACGTGAGGCTCTCGAATGTTAAGGCCCTATTGGTTAGGATATAGGTTATTACAAGCATATAAATTCTCTCACTACCTACAACATACTTTAAACAAAGCATGTCGTCCATTCATTTAGATTAATAGCTCTACTAAATATTGCCTAACAAATACATGCAATTAATCATTAAATCATAAAAAAGAATAACAACCAAAATTGAATTAGCTTTTATGGCTTACTCAAGCTTAGTCATATTCATTATAAGATGTTCATTGCTCAATCATACATCATAAAACCATGTTTTCTCTAAACCCTATCTCTAAAACATAGGCTCAATGCCTCCTTTTTATAGGTTACAACTCATTAGAATAACCTAATTCTCACCCAAATATGACCAAACTTGTGTATCTACTTGCCATTAATGCCCAACAATAAGCATTTACACTCCTTTGGAAATGTTCTCTTTAGGAAACTCTTGTGAGTTTTATGACATAGTTTCCCAAAATTTATTTCTTCAATAACTATTTTCCCAATAGAATGCATTGTCTAGCATGCATGCCCCCTCTAAATAATATGCATTCCCATGAATGGGAAGGTCCTGCAACTATGTGTCACAACATAGGTGTTTTTTTTAATATATGAGTTTGACAATGGATAGTTGTATCTATTTGACTGTAACTCAGTTGGTTAGACTATACGTTGGCAAAGGAGGTTGCATGGTCGAATCCACAAATCGTAACTAAATGGTTGAAAAAGACAATGGGTTTTTAACAAAAAAAAATCGAGTAAAAAAACTAAGTAAATGGGCATGCGACATGTATGCATGGGATGGGTGCATAGTGTTTCAATGGGCATAGGTGCATTCTACCGAGAGAATAGCCCTCACCATTTATTTCAACTATGTTAGGTGTTTTTATATTCCACCGATGGTAAAATTTATTGTCAGTTTCCATGTGTGTCTCTGTTTATCCTTTTCCCACACGCGTCCCTATTATTGCATGGTTATATATTTGTTGCTTTATAAATATACCAATCATATCTTGATTAATTTTTGAATAATTCATTGGGCTTAAGGAACACTAATACTTGATCAATTACTAAGGTATACTCCTCTCCAATGAACAAAATCACACGTGGTACCTCAAGATTTGGTTCATCCAGTGTACATAACTCAAAGATGAGAGTTGTCTCTCGGTTATTTTTAAGGCAATTTCCTCCTGTACGACCTCCTAAAGGTAAGGCTCCATTGCATTTGTATTCTTATGGATCTTTTCCTCATTGTCTTGTGGACCTCTCCTTGACTAGTATAAGTGCTTTCGTCATGATCAAATATTGTTTGGGATCTTGATACTTTATTTTCATTCACATGCCTACATCCTCCTCTCCTTTGGGTTGCACTCAGGATACTTGCAATTTCATGAATTGGAATATGGCTTGGCGATTTAATAAAATATCCTTCATATCTCTTGTCCCCATAGCTCTCATTCTATCCCTTGAAATCAAAATCCACTCTAAAGTCACTTGAAGGGTCTTCTCTAGTCATTTATTTGTGTGTCTCATCCTCGTGGTCCTTCTTTTGGTGTGGTTAGGGACTTGGTGGTATTTTACTAGAGGGGTATGATTTGGAGGTCAAGATGCTTCAAAATTTATGGGCACCATCTATGAGACTCATCGACACTAAAATTTTCCTCCATAATTTCTATTTCATTAATGTATGTATTAGGAATAGGATGTTGTTAAGTATAATTAGTAGTAGCATCCGATAGAAGATAACGACGCCATCAGTATGGTGCCGCCAATAATGTGGAGTATGGTAACAATCAAAGTACAATAGGAATGTTGTAAAAAGTAAATATTTGTCGTAAGTGGTCCGGTAATGTTAAAATGTCAAAGTTTGGGTAATTAGAGAAGTAGGGTCTACATGATTAGGAATTAGAAATATTATATTGGTAATAAGGATAAGGAGTGAGGTCATAAATATTTTGTGTATTTTATTTGTAAAAAGTCTAAAAATGTGGAACCCATGTAAAATGATAAGGTTTATCTTATCTTAAAAGATAAGCTTACATGTACAGATAAGAGTTAAGGTATGGAATATGATTCGTCAGAGTGGATTTCTTATCCTATCTTAGAGATAAGATGGATAAGCCTGGAAGTTCTATAAATAGAGAGGCCACCCCCTCATTTAGCATAGAAGGAAGTAGTGAGAAATATTGTATGAAGTGTGTAAAGGAAGCCATCAGTTTAAAGGTGTGTTGAAGAAGCCATTTAGAGGTGTAATTGTAAAGTTTCTCCCATAGTATTGGTGGAAGGCAAGTGAAGTCAATAACACTTGAAGTACCTCATGGGTGAGATTGTAACAATTTCATGTTAATATTATAATTTACTTTGATATTTCAGATTTGTCATCATTCCTTCTTATCATAGTCGATGGTATTCTTGTGTTATGTTTGTTGTTGTGTTTCCAAATTACATCCACCAAACTAAAGGTTGTGCATTAGTAAATAATCATAGCACAAGGAGTTCCCGGTGAAGAATTATCATAGTGCCAGATTGGTGATGACATTTTGGTTCCGTTGCCGGGACCATTCCTCGTTGGTGGATTTTCTGGAGAGATATTCCCACTTAGTCAAAAATCAATTGGAGGGTAACCTTGTTTTTACTGTGCATAGTAGTTACCATGGTAAAGTCATTTTTTCCATGAATAGTAGTTACCGCAGTAAAGTCACTTTTTACCATGAATAGTATTTACCGCAGTAACTTCACTTTTGACTGTGAATAGTGTTTACCACAGTAAAATTAGTTTTTACCGCAGTAAGTCAAGTTTTACCATAGTTTACCGTGGTCATTTCTATTTTCTATTATAGTGATTTCAATTATTTGTGCACATAAGTCTTGTTGATTGTACTTGTGGGTTGGTATTTCACTGTGGTTACTTTTGAAAATGGGGAAGATTCCTGTTTTTTCAGCCCAATCTAATGAAGATGCTTCCTCTTTCATTCAAGAGTTTAAACGATCTTGTATTTGTAATGGCCTTATAAGAAGGGAACAATGGACTGAATTTTTTCCTACCTTTTTGGATGGTTCAGCCCTTAGGTGGTTTGAAACACTAGGTGATAATGTGAAAAACTCATGGGATTTATTAACTGAAAGTTTTCTTGAAGAATTTGGTGAACAACAGAGATATGCAGATCTCATGATCGATATCACAAAGCTATCCCAAGGAGAAAAGGAGAAGATAAGGGATTATCATGCTCGTGTTTTAGAGCTAAGGAGGAAGCTTGATGCCCAGATCCGGAAGGAAGGATTATCGGATGGGTTGATGAATGGCATGGATAATCTCCTATGTAAGTACTTCATTCTTGGGATGAATCCAGAGATAAGACAACGAGTGAAGTATGACCGCCCAACGACCATTGAACAAGCAAAGGAGATTGCAAGAAGGCAAGAAGAGAGCATGGAAGAGGAGCCTAAAGAAATTGTTGCTAAAGTAGAGTCTACACCAGCCCCTTTGGTCCAGAATCCACAACCACTCTCGGTGAGCACAAATCTTTCTCCTAGTACATATACTGAGTATGAAGATCTGTTCAAAAAGATGGGTCAGTTAACTATTAATCTTCTTCAAGGAAAGGAATTTAGTTCTCAGGGAGGAGATAGAGGTCCAAAAAGAAATATTTCTGAAGTTGTATGTTATGGTTGTTATAAAAAGGGTCATTATAAGTATAATTGTCCAGATAGAGCTTCTACATCTGGTAAAGGAGATAATGATAAAGGAAAAACACCTGTGAATTCTTTTGATGTAGTAGATAAGAAACAGAAATAATGAAGTAGATGTGTTTGTAACAAAAAGAAAGAAAGAAAAAGATAATCGGGATGGAAATGACCCTAAGAAGATGAAAGGAGAAACTAGTAAGAAACATAGGAGAAGAAAGTTGGGTGTGCAGGATTTTCTCGATTTCACGGGGCAAGGACCATACTCCATCTTGGAAGATCTGTTCAAAAGGCTCGCAAATATTACATATGGTCAACTCTTGGCTATGTCTTCGAGAAGAGGCGGGAGTTGCGAAGTGGACTCAATGCTTGACGAAAGAAGGAGGTTGAGGTCCCTGTTTTGGAGGCAGAGGCGGATCCCTATGCTAAAACAAGCCGAGGTATTATGTAATGGTATTTCAAGTCACGATGTCTTAGTTGATGGAGGTGCTGCAGGTTAATGTAATGACCAAGTCTCAGTAATGAATATGTTGGGTTTAAAATTGATCGCCCTTCAACACTTATGTTAAGGTCATTAAATAAGGGAAAAAGTAAACCAGAAGGTGTAGTTTCAAATGTGGCAATATCTGTTATGGGTGTGGTATGTGTGGTAGACTTTCAGGTGATGAAAAATGGTACTGTTGCATACCCAATACTGCTGGGAAGACCATGGCTAAGGAGAGTTCATGCAAGAAACTACTGGAATGAAGGTTTCATGACACTTGGACGTGGTAGAGAGAGAGTGAAGATAAACGTGATCCCTCGACATCATAAAGCAGAACCTGTGGATTCAAGTGATGAAACTGATGATTGGACATCCTCTGATTACTCTAGTACCAGTGAAGTGGACATTGAAGATGAAGAAAGTGAAATTGATGTTTCAGTCATGGATATCCTTCCAGTCATACCAACTCATGACCCCATAAAATTATCTGAAGAAGAAGTTGATGATCGTCTCCAACAAATAAAGATTGGTGATGCTGTGATGGAGAATGAGAAGGAATCCTACCTCCAGCTCTTTCGAAGGTACATACACATATTCACTTTTGATTACAAGGAACTCCGTCAAGTAAGTTGGGTAGAACATTCTATTGAGATGGTAGATGGTGCTAAGCCCATAAAGTAAATGCCATATAGAATGAATCCTAATTTTTCCAAGACTGTAAAAGAAGAAATAGATAAGTTGCTTGATGCAGGATTCATATTTGCTGTGGAGAATTCAAAATGGGTTTCTCCCATTATGATCTCAATAAAAAAGAATGGGAAGCAACGCATTTGTGTTGATTACAGGAAGCTCAATAAGGCAACAAAGAAGGATCATTACTCTCTTCCATTTTGAGATCGATCTTGGACGAAGTATGGGCCAGAGTGCTATAGTTTTGCTGATGGATATAGCGGCTACAACCAAGTTCGTATAGCAGAGAAAGATCAGCTAAAGACCATGTTCACCACTCCTTGGGGAACGTTTGCTTATAGAGTTATGCCTTTTGGGTTATGTAATGCTCCAAAGAACATTCCAGCGTTTGATGAATAGGGTGTTCGAACCCTACATTAGGACCTTCATCGAGTATTTCGGATGATTTTTACATCTATGGGAGCAAGTTGGACCACCTGCACCAGATGGAGACAACATTTGAAAGGTTAGATGAAGCACAAGCCTCATTAAACCCTACAAAGTGTGTCTTTGGATGTTCTAAAGGCGTTTTGTTAGGGCATGTTGTATCCAGAGATGGTATTGCACGATCCCGATAAAGTTTCAAAATCAAAGATTTACCATTTCTCTATGAATAGAAGTAAGTTGAGATCATTTTTAGGCCATGTGGGTTACTATAGAAGGTTCATCAAGAATTTCTCAAAGATTGCACACCACTAACCCAGCTTCTTGAAGAAGGATGTTACTTATGAACCAGAAATAAGGCGGATGAAACTTTTGGACAATCAAGGAAGCCATGGTGTCTTCACTGTTTTGAAGAATCCAGATTGGAGCAAGCCATTCATTGTGTACATTGATGCCTCGATGTAGCACTAGGAAGTACTTTGAGCCAAAAGGATGAAAATGAGAATGAACATCCAATTTACTTTGGGAGCAGCACAAATGAGCAAAGTCTTGAGTTAAATTATATCAGAATGAAAAAGAGGCTCGCTATCATTTTTGCTATAAAGAAGTTTAGAAATTACTTGCTAGGGCAAAAATTTCTAGTTGAATGCATCATCGTGCTCTAAAATATATTGTAAATAAGCCTAACCCATCGAGAGGATAGCAATATGGATAATTTTGCTACAAGAATTTGAATTTGATATTATAGATAGGCCAGAAATAAGCATGTTAATACGGATGCACTCTCTCGAGCCTATGATGGTTTAGAATCATCTTGTGATGATGATGATTTCCCTGATGCAGCCTTGTTATCCCTTGACACAATCCCTAGTGAGTACATAGATATTTGGAATTATCTCGAATGAATTCAAGTTTCCGATGGTGCCAATGTAAAGACTAAGAGAAAGATTATTCAAGCCGATCGTCCATATTCTATTTTGCATGGAGTATTATTTCGAATAGGACTCGATGGACAAGACAAGAGGGCGGTTGGACGTGATCAAGGGAAGGAACTGCTAGAAGAATTCCACAATGGTACATGTGGAGGGCACTTCTCTGGACAACTTATAGTAAGAAGGATCTTGGATGCAGTTATCACCGCCCACTCTTTTTAAAGATTGTTATAATTATTGTAAGATATGTGATATTTGTCAAACACATGGTAACCGTAAGACTTCATCACTCTATTATGCCCTATTCTTCCACTTGGTCCCTTTGAAAAGTGGGGAATAGACATTCAGAGGTCCACTTCCAACTACATCACGCCAAAATAAGTATATTGTAGTTGCCACAGCATTATTTAACCAAGTGGGTTGAAGCTAGGCCATTGAAAACAACTTCCATGGATGAGGTGGCAAGGTTCATATATGAACGCATTGTCACCAGATTCGGTTGTCCAATATAAATTGTATGGATCAAGGAAGCCACTTCATTAATGAGGTAGTAGAAGCCCTAGTTAATAAATTTTCTATTAAGCACAGGAAGGCAACAACATACAAGCCAAGCACAAATGGACAAGTGGAACGAACAAATTTTGTGTTGTGTCAAATTCTAGCAAAAGATGCAGCCTTGCAGGTACATAAGTGGGATAAAAGGATTCATGCAACATTGTGGGCATATAGGGCAACATCAAAGTCAGCAACAGGTTACTCCCCATTTCAGTTGGCCTATGGCATTGATCCATTTCTTCCTATTGAGTTTGATATTCCCACTGTGAGAGTTATGAAAAATGAAAGGATGGATGAAAGTGATTCAGTAAAAGAAAGGTTGGTACATCTTCATTTGCTAGAGGAAATGAGAGAAATAACAAAGGATACAAGTCATAAGAAGAAAATGAAGCAGAAGGAATACTTTGATCAAAAGATCCGTTGGTCTCCATTTCATGTGAATGACTTGGTTCTAGTATATGATTCCGTATACAAAAAAAGAAGACAGAGAAAATTTCTTCCAAAATGGATGGGGCCTTACAAAATAGCAATTTGTGGCATGAAAATGGTATGTACCTGACTGGAGGAATTGGATGGCACTCCCATTACGAAATGGGTCAACCACGACAAGTTGAAGATTCACATGAAGCACCATAATAGTCTACTCCGAGGACGGAGTAGAAGCTAGAAGGGGGAAGATGTCGACACTAAAATTTTCCTCCATAATTTCTATTTCATTAATGTATGTATTAGGAATAGGATGTTGTTAAGTATAATTAGTAGTAGCATCGATAGAAGATAACGGCACAAGACGGTGCCGCCTAATAATGTGGAGTACGGAATAGCAGTCAAAGTACAATAGGAATGTTGTAAAAGTAAATATTTGTCGTAAGTGGTCCGGTAATGTTAAAATGTCAAAGTTTGGGTAATTAGAGAAGTAGGGTCTACATGATTAAGAATTAGAAATATTATATTGGTAATAAGGACAAGGAGTGAGGTCATAAATATTTTGTGTATTTTATTTGTAAAAAGTCTAAAAATGTGGAACCCATGTAAAATGATAAGGTTTATCTTATCTTAAAAGATAAGTTTACATGTACGAGATAAGAGTTAAGATATGGAATATGATTCGTCAGAGTGGATTTCTTATCCTATCTTAGAGATAAAATGGATAAGCCTAGAAGTTCTATAAATAGAGAGGCCACCCCCTCATTTAGCATAGAAGGAAGTAGTGAGAAATATTGTATGAAGTGTGTAAAGGGCCATCAGTTTAAAGGTGTGTGAAGAAGCCATTTAGAGGTGTAATTGTAAAGTTTCTCCCATAGTATTGGTGGAAGGCAAGTGAAGTCAATAACACTTGAAGTACCTCATGGTTGAGATTGTAACAATTTCATGTTAATATTATAATTTACTTTGATATTCGATTTGTCATCATTCCTTCTTATCATAGTCGATGGTATTCTTGTGTTATGTTTGTTGTGTTTCCAGATTACATCCACCAAACTAAAGGTCAGGCATTAGTAAATAATCATAAGACGAGGAGTTTCCGTGAAGAATTATCATAGTGCCGGATTGGTGATGACAAGACCCTTTTTCTATGCTTCTTATGTCAACACTCGTCTTATTTTGATGCATCTTGAACTCCTCTTCTTTTTGTCATAATTGTTTGATGAGAATTCTGCTCATGTTGCAAGTTAATGAAGAGGACAGAAGAAATCAAGAAAATTAAAACTATGAGAGGGTTTAAGGATACCTCATGATGTGGATGACGATGATGATGAAGACATGTGCACAAAATGTCCTCACCATGGTGAGCTCGATAACCTACACAAAAAAGAGAAGCTAAAGACGAAAATGATTAGTAGATGGGATGGTGGGTTTCCTAACAAGGTCGGTGATCGAGAAGTAACAACATCCTATGATGGATGTCAACCCAATGTGATAAGAGGATTGATAAATGATAATAGATAATAGGATGTAGATAACAAAGATCAAAGATATGCTAGAGATGTTGAAATAAAGATCTAATAGTGTAAATATTGATAAATAAAATCAAACTGCTCGGGTTGATGGAGAACTGAAATTGGATAAAGCACAATTGATGATGACCACCGCAAAGCTGATTAGAAGATGGACAAACAAAGATTTGGAACCTTCTTTGGGATGTTGAGCTTGATCTTGGGATGGTAAGGAACACGAGAGGATGCAACAAAAGGTAGATCGATGGGGATAATGATAGGGTCAACGGTGATTGGGTCAAGATTTGGGATTTTTGATGAGCAAGAGTGGATGGGAAAAAGGGTATGAAGAGGATCACGAAGGTTGATGGAACAAACAAGCTCATAGAAAACCTATATACCTACAAGAAAGAGATGATGGAATAATGGAATGATGCTAAGAAAGCTTCAAATATTCAATTCTCCATGAATGTTGTGCGAAGGATCCAGAACGCTCCAAACCGGTGATGATTGATCATAAAAGGAAGAGAGTAGACCAAGCTCGTGAGATAGATCGAAATCCAGAAATTTTTAGCCCTTTAAGAGGAGGGGTGGAGGTATATTAATAGGGTTGATGATGACCTACTTGGGTCACCAAATGACTATGACATGTACTATCCACTTAGGTGGTGGAGGTGATGGGAATCTCAAAATGGAGGTCTTAGTCATTTTAGATAAGTTAATGATGCATGGAGGGGAATAAATGGTGATGGGAGGATAAGGGGATATTAAATGGGTGGTGGGAATCCTAGGGGTCATAAATGGGGATATTTATAGGTAGAATTCTTGGATAGGTTAATGGGTAATTAAATGGGATTAGGGATGGATTAAGGGGGATGGATAATGATAGGATTAAAATGGGATTAGGGTAGGGGAAAATGGGAATTATATAAAATAGATGGAATTAAGAGGGAAATATAAATTTAGGAGGGAAAATAGAAATTTAAATAGGAAGGGGAAATGCACATGTGCAAGGTGACAACGAAGGGGAGAAAACGCAGGATGGGGGACAAGGGTACTAAAAATTGGTATCTACATTTTACCACTTTTGTCGAGTGGTTTGTGTTATGTAATTTGTGAGGAAAATGCTATAAGTGATGAGAGATGGTGATCGAGGTGCTCCCCCTCAAACAAGGGATCGATGAATGAAAGGGGAATTGATTATGATTTTGAAAGAGAGATGGAGAAAAGAGGGAAATAATGGAATGGATGAGGAAGGAGATAGGAAGATGCCCTGTAGACACCCCAATTTCACATATATCCTAAATCAATTAATTCCCTTTCTCATTTCCCACAAAAATACACTTCAAATTAATCAAATATAACTTGATTAATTATCCATTTCAAAATCTAAAAATAACATAATCCTCACCACATGTCATTATTCTCCATGTTTTTCTACTATTGAATTAAATATTCAAATTCAAATCCTCACCCATTCTTCGTGGCCCCCACTCACCTAATATTGCCCACATTTTCAAACCATGATTACTTAAATTAATCTAAGTTAATCACTCCCCCAGGCTATAAATACAACCTTACCCCCTCTAAACACACGGAGAATAAGCTTGCATGCCATATCTAAGTTCTTGCATCCTTTGAGCAAAGAACATTCTTTTGCCTCGTCCTAATGCCAAAATAGCCTCATAATCCTTTTTCCCATCTAGTGCAAAGTAAAAGGATCGTTGTCATTGCAGAAGGTCTTGCTCCGTCTCAAGAAAAACACCTACATATCACACAATCAGGGCTCAATCCAAGTTTTCTAGCCCATTTTGAGGTTTGCTACGAACGCGAAGGAGGAGGTATGATTATTGGTATTTTACTTCCTTGTTAGTAGTGCATTTTTCCTAGCTTACATTTTGCACGCCTTGCGGTTACTTTCGATCTGTTACCATTACTTTCCCAATTAGTGGTTTTATCTGTTTTTGTTTATTATTGTTCATTATTATTTCCTTTTCTCGTTTCTTTTGGTCTTCTTTGGTTAACCTTCACGCTTTGGGTAGTGTTTTTGTTATGTGGTGTCTTGTGGTGTATTTGCAAGTTTAAGAATAATGAAACTCTGAAGCTCATCCTGTCTTTGATCTCCTTGGTGCTTGGTGTTTAGTTCCTAGTTTTGATTTTGCTATTTACTTGTTATTCTGTAGAAACACATGAACTAGCCATTAGTTTATCATCTTACTGTCATGGGACAACCAATCCGGAAAATATATTTATTTATTTACTTTTGCTAAAATAACTGCTTTGTAGGAAGTTAATCATTTTTTTTTCTTTTATTTTAATCAATCCTTTTGTGATCTAACTCTTTCTTTCTGTTTATTGTTCTTTTTTAACCTTGCTGTCAAAATTTTAGCTTCTCCGGTAAAATACAGAAGTCAAAAAAAAAAAAACCAGCTCAGGACATTTTTTTCACGTTCAAAATTTTCATTCAGAGTGCTACCGTAGCCCATCTTCCGGACGCCATAAATTTTGCTCCCGAACTCGGAATGACTTCATTTTTTTTAACGGAAAGGTATTGAAAAGATCTATGTAATGAAAAAATAATTTTTAGATTCAAACTTATAGAAAAAATTTGGTTTCATTTCTTCTAACACCTGTCTTTTTAACAAAAAAAAATAAAATTATAGTTTTTTTAAATTATTATTTTTCTTTTATTTCACGTAACAACCTCACATGTATGCTCTTTCCTCGCACTTCAAAAGTGATCTTGGAAATCAGAAATGTGAGGCCACTCGAACTCTCGCACAACATTTTTTTAATTTTTAATTTTTTGCCTTACATTTCACTTTTCCACAACAACACTTCTAAGTAACGTTTTCGCCCTCTTCTTTCATCATTTTTCTTTTTTGTGAAAATAATCATTATCACTATTTTGCAATCATAATTAATTGCAATAATTATTAACATTTAAAAAAAAAACTATTTCAATTGTATCCGCGCACGCTCTTTTTTCGCGCCTTCGAGCGATCCGGAAAATCGAGAAACGGTTACAATTTTTAGTTTCTTGTTCTAACATGCAGATCCTCTAGCTTTGTTTTCCAAATGTCATTTTAATAATTATTTTCCTTTATCATATTCTTAATATTTGTTTGGTCGTCGGTTGTGTATGCTCTTTTCTGCGCCTTTGAGTGATCTCGGCAAATCAAAACAACCACGATCACTTTTCTAACATTTTATTTACAGGGATAACTACTAATTTGTTTTCTCGTAGAACCGTGTTCTTTGGAATATTGTCAAAAACAAAAACAACAAAAATACCGCAAAAATACCACCATTCAAAGACAATCAGCTGAAACAAAAAAAAAGTACGCTCAGGTACGCAATTATTTTCTGCTAGTGATTTATTTCAAGTTAGAAATAACCATGCGTTTAATCACTTTATCATATTGTTTTTTCACGTAGATGAGGTGGATTTCATCACCACCAAAGCCACACCGGTGACGTGGACTTAACTACCACGCACCAATAGCATTTGCATTTGCATTGCACTTTGAGACCTAGTCTCATCACAACATTCGGTATTTACCTCGCCGTTACTCTTCACTTACAGGTAATGCCGTTGCGCCGCATGCGAGTCACGCCTAAATAGCTATAACAACGAAGCCTAGGCATCGTCCCTGTAAATCTTCGGGGAGTTATAAGGACACCATACACATTCATCCCTCCATCACCTTCCACCTTTTCACAAAACCTGTTCTGGACGTGGTGATTCACTTCGAAAAAGGAAAGTAAAAATTGGTGAGTCTCCTCCAGTGCTCTAAGGGTTCCCTGTACCAATTCGTCCCCGAACAAAATTAGGTATATCAGGACTAGGGTATATCGGAGGACGCATCTTCTTAGAGTAATAAGAGCCTGCATCCACCATTTCACAGCATACTTGTATGATTGCATGAAACAATGATCATTCCTGAAGAAGTTACCTCATAAGCCAAAATAATTGAATCCACATGATTGCTTGCTGTTTGAAAACAAAATAGTTTAGCATTGTTTTATCATAAAACTTGGCTGATATCAATGTGTTCATTGTAAAAGTTCAGACCCTAGTTGTGTTCCACAAAAAAATCAGTTCTCGACCAATTCAATACCAAGTGAAAACATCCAAACAATCCAACCACATAGACCAAAACATCACACCAATTTCATTAGCTTGCTTCAGCTAACAATACATCTGCCATAGCTTATCTTCAGCTATATCCAACTGATATTGAGTGACTAGCATTCACTCCCCATATCGTCAATCGTCAAAACATCCTTCATAGCTTGTTTCCAGCTATATCAAACTAATATTGGGTGACTTGTTTGAGTTCACTCATTATTCTATCCACCATCGTGTTTATCCAAATCACAGCCAACACAAATCCTTTCATAACTCATTTTGAGTTATATCACAACCATATCACGATTAACCTATTTGGGTTACTCTCCACGTCAACAATTCAGAGCTTGTTTAAGCCAAATCTAAACCATTTTCATTATAGCTTATTTAAGCTATCACATATTTATCCCGAGTAGCTTTTTTAAGCTTTCTCCTTATACCCTTGTTAAAACTCGATTGAGCCAAAATAAAGATCACAATCTATAGGTTGATTTCTTCATCACACCTTTCTTCATTCTACCTCTCTTTAAAACATGATGAATTCACAAAAAAAATCACACAATGAGCTATTAGAACAAATTAATAAGATGACAACACAACTCTCTCATATGGCTACCCAAATCAGTGAGCAATCACCCAAAAAGCCAATCATACAACCTCACAAAGAAATCACTTCAAGTAAAGTCCAACGTCAGTTTACCCCCCTTGGAGAAAGTCTCTCTAGTGTTTTTCATCAACTAAAAGAGGCTAAACTGATAAGATATCCAATTACAAAACCCTTTGTCAAAGGGGAAGCTAAGCCATGTTGGTACAAACCTAACACATATTGTGAATTTCATCGCATTGATGGTCATCACACAGATAAATGTGTGCGATTTAAGAATTACGTCCAAGACTTAATTGACAACGACGTCATCTCTGTAGAACTTGATGACAATGCTCTCGCAACCAACGACACATCTAATACCACAACTTTCCATGAAGAGTGACTACCTGCCGAAACTCCTATATATACCTTGAAATTCCACGAGATCATGATGACAACAAATCAAGACTCTCTAATTCCAAACAAATCTATATCTTCTTCAAATTTCCTTCCATTAGTTCAAACATACATTGAACTCGTTTTGACAACAACATTCTTTCAACATCTATTGAGCACTTGAACTTATTTCGACTCTTTTTCAACCCAAACATACATTGAACCTATTTTGGAAAACAACATTCTTCCAACATCTACTGAGCACTTGAATTTATTTCAAGACACTCTTTCAACCCAAACATACATTGAACCTGTTTTGGACAACATTCTTCCCACATCTACTGAGCACTTGAACTTATTTCAAGACTCTCTTTCAGCCCAAACATATATTGAACTTGTTTTGGGCGACAACATTCTTCCAACATCTAACGAGACCTTGATCTTGTTTCAAGACTCCCTTTCAAACCTTGATATTACTGTAGACACTACAGATGAGGTTCCATCAACAGGTACCATTAAGTTTGATTCTATTCTTCCAATATTGGCTCTTATGCCTAACATCTCTAGCCTTTTTGTCAAAACACAACCACATCAAGTTTGGACACTTGCGACAATGCAACCCGTCGTGTCCATCATGCTTTCAACTATTGATCTTGCAGGCATCTCATCACTAATTAGTCTCACCTGTCAAGACTTCTACGTGCATCCATTCTACGAGGTACTTATACCCAAGAATATCTTTACACAACCTTTTCCATCTTTAATTGTGAATCTATCCTCAAAACAATCAATTAATGGACAAATAGAAGCAAAAACTAAATAACACAAACCATCATTGTCAACACACATGGAAGCTATTGGCTTAACCAAATCTATCCCACTCTTTGGGCTTACCGCACATCTTATCACACACCTATTGGAGCCACTCCCTTCTACTTTATTTATGGTTGGGAAGCTATTTTACATGTCAAGGTTGAATTTTCATCCTTCATAATATCCTTCAAAGATGTAATCAATAAAGATTATTATCAACAGTCATGCCTTAATGAACTCGAGCTTCTTGATGAAAAATGACTTAATGCCCTAGATCATCTTCAAGTATATCAAAATCGGCTATGGCATAGCTACCATAAAAAATTCAAACCTAGAAAATTTAAGGTCAATCATTTCATTCTCAAAGAAAATCAAAGGAACACACCCAAAGAACGAGACAAATAAGACAAATCTGAGCCCAATGAAATCATAAATAATTTTGGGTTTGGGGTTTATAAATTTGCCATGACATAGGCCAAGTCCTGAAAAACCCATAAATGCATTCCATTCAAACAAATTTTATCCTTGAGATGTTCATTATTCCGTGATACAATGTGTACATTGTTCCTTTTGTCTTGCTTATCTCTCGAATAATTTAAATTTATTCATTTCCATTGTGCAGATATTTTCTTTATCAATTTCACATCTTCATATTTATCATCATGAGACAAGTGCTAGTATAAATCCTATTAAGTTTGTGAGCGTCATACTTCTTCCATTTTCAAATCACTTTCATCTATGGTCATACCCGAAGCTTACCGATGATAATATATTCCCTTCAAATACATTCTCTCTTTCATAACAAAGCTCTAAAATTCGTTACCCGAGTTCTTTTGGTCATCTATCTCAGTCTTGGTGTTGAACCATCGCGTCCTACTAGTCGTGGTGAAATTTGAGATTGGGGCAGAGGTTTCTTCCCAAATACAAAGCACTATTGTAAAAAAAGTCCATCAATTCAATAACTTATGAATAATTCATTGTAACATCTTTCATTCTTCATAGTCTTTGGTGTTGAGCCCACACTTCTTACTGGTAGTGTGAGACTGGGAATGGAGGAAGGTGCCCTTACTCGTCTACGTTTTGTCTTCGGTGATAAACCCTTGCCTCTTACAAGTGGTATGGGGCACAGCGTAGAGGGTCATTCTCATACAAGCATAAAAACATTGCAAAATATTCAAGAAAAATAAAAAAAAAGACAAAAAGGAAATCCACTTGCCTATATTTTGCCTTTGGTGATGAGCCTTTGCTTCTCACTAGTAGCATGAGGCAAGGCATAGGGAGTCATTTCAAAAATACAAAATCTTACAATGCTTACAAATTATAGAATCCCCAAACACATAATTTAGATGCCTAAGTGAAGAGAGAACTATCCCTTAACCTCATATCTTATCAATCAACAGGCCATATAATTGTCTAAGTCTAGCATGTGACTCATAAAGTGAAAGCCATTTTTGAAATCGGTTCAAGACCATTATGAAGAATGGAGTCACAATTTCTCAAAGAGATTGTTGTTAGCATTTGTCTCTATATTCATTATCTACCTTCTACGTCCCTTGATTCTTGGTGATGAGCCCACACATCTTACTAGTTATGTGGAGTCAAGAATGGAGCTGGAATTCTTTTCATCATATCATCACCACCATATCCTGCCAATGGAAAGAGAATTTGTGTTATTCTGAGCATAAGTTACAACACGGAACATGGTACATATGGATAATATCCATGTTTATCGCCTCTCAAAAATAAGTCTGCACTCTGGTCCATAAATTGCCAATCACAATGTAAAAATCTAAAAACATTTGAAAATCGTCAAAAATCCAAAAACAATGTAAAAATCTAAAAATCTAAAAACATTTGAAAATCGTCAAAAATCTAAAAACAATTTGAAAATCTAAAACCCAAAAACATTAGAAACAATCATCCAAAATCCAACAAAAACATTAGAAACCATCGTCCAAAATCCAACAAAAAAATTAGAACTCGTCAAAAATCCAAAAACATTACACAGAATCGTCAAAAATCTAAAAACATTTGAAAATCGTCAAAACAGTCAAAAACATTTAAGAAAATTGTTAAAAATCTAAAAATATTAGAAAATCTATATATATATATAATAAACAAAAATAAAAATATTGTAAACTCCACAAAATCGTAAAAACTCTAAAATAACCAACACAATTCAACCTTTGGACTATTATCCCCAACGAATGATCCAATCACCTTATGACTACCAAATTCAAACCACTTCTCCTTGCGTGAATCCTCGCTTGGGGCAAATCCAGCTCTCATTGCTTCCTTGTTTGAGGACAATGACCCAATATTTTACTATGTCCTTGTGCCCCCGCCAGGGGCACATCCGATCAATCCTCACCGTGGAACACGTTAGGACATGTTTATTGGTTCTTGTGTTGCATTATTAGTTATAAATTATTAATTGCTTTCTTGCATCTTGATATATTACAGGGGCATCTTGATTTTATGTATCCGGTGTTTCTCGTAATATTCTTATGTTATCGATTGCATGTCGTCGATCGGGAATCATACTTTCGATGGCCTCTCGTTTATGCTCTCTTCCATTTGCATATCGCATCGGGCATCAAACCTTTTTGATGGCCCCCTGCCTATGCTATCACGCATATTCTGATCTAGTCATCATGATATTTTATATCACGATGCATCTTGTTATGTGCTATATTAAAATTAAGATACTTTTCGTCATGTGAATATCTTCCTGCATGATCAACATCTTACTTTGCACCCCATCCATTCACCCATACTAATGCATTCTCCAGTTTGGGAATCCTACTTGATCATTCTGATAGCTTACTTAATCCTACTTGATTTTTCAAGTAGCATTCACTATCCAATAGCTCCTCCTCCCCCACCATGCTCACCATGTATTTGATCCATTCATCCTCGCTCCTCATTTCTACTCCTCCGCCACTTATACCCATATTACCCTTCTCACCATTCCCGTCCCCTATCACTCATGTGTATTCTTTCCTTTCCCCCTTTTGCTTCCCGCTTGACAATCTTACTTAATAACCCCTTCTATATGGGATCCTCGGTGGAGGTTTACTCTCTCCCTAAGATCTTCCCATTGTAGAAGCTTCTTCACCACCTCCCCTCTCATCAAACAACAATCACCACCAAACACATCTTCCCATTCCACCTCTTCTGCTTCCCATTCTCGCATCATTACTCTCACCACACGGGCATCCCAATTAAGGATTTCCCTCACACTCTCCGCCCTCCACTACATATATTCCTTCATCCATTCATGTTACACTCCTTTGTTTCCTTTCTTTCTTATTATCACCTCATCTCATATCATATACCACTCAGGCATACCTCACTCACTCTTTTCTCATCCTTCCCCAAATCCACCTTATGCCTGGTCATCCTACTTACACGCTCTCGTAGTATGGCAAATTCACTTGAGGGTTCCCCTTCAGCCCATTTTGTCATACCCTATTCCCACCAACTCTAACATCATCCTTCTTCTTCCTCACTCGCGATCTTACTTAACCATTCCGGCCGCATGGTAATCTTACTTAAGACTTCCACTTAAGGTTGATCTCGCCCTATGGCCTTCCCCATCCCATCATATTTCCCCATCTTATTTCTCCCGCCTCTTGTCGCGATCATCTTCTTCAACCTACCATTCCACCCCGTCCCCAATATCATCTTGTCTTTCTCCTCGCATATCATCCCCTCGCCGGTCGGGTGATCCTACGAAACCTCTCCAAGAAGCATTTACGATCTTACTTAAGAGATTCTCTTAAGCATGACATGTCATCTTACACTTGCCCATCACTCTACGATATACCATCCGTCTTTCCTCTTCATTTCCCATCATCACATCTTTTACCACCACTATCACCCTCCCTCTCGCTGACAATCTTACTTAACCACTCACCGGCATGGCGATCTCACTTAAGAGTCCCTCTTAAGGATGATCTGTCTCCTTGCCTTTCCCCATCACTACACACCCTTCACCCTTCATTTTTTGTCGGCATTTCCCATTATCACATCCTTTCACCTCCTTTTCGATTCTCGTAAACACCACTTCTTGCTTTACCATTTATCATCTCCGGTTTTGCTCACATGGCAATCTTACTTAACCACATTACATGACAATCTTATGTCGTGGTCCTCCCTACACTTAACTTGTCATCGTGAACTTCTCCCCGCCTCATTCTTTGTTCACTTTGTTGATCACTTCTTCCACCTTGTATCTCCTACTACCCACTTTTTCCTCCTACCATTATCCTTTTTCCACATATCCTTTTACAATATACAACTAATCTCTTCCACCTACAATCACATTATTTTCCCCATTTTTCCCTCCTTGATCCATCACCCTTCATACCATTTCTTCCCATTCTTTTCATGTCTTGGTTCTTCATCCTCACCTCGTTCATCCTCATCACCCACATCCTCTCCTCGCTTTCACTTAGTCCCAACTCCTCCCTCCCATATTCTTCACTCTTTCCACTTCATCTTCTCAAATTCCCCCACATTTCTACCCACACACATATTTGCCATTATTGTTAACACTCCTATATCATTCTTTCATCATCATCTTCTCTTCCCGCGCTAATAATTGTCAACGGGTTTTCCCTAAAAATTATCAATCCTCATTCCGCACGACCTCATTCACTCCCTTGGACCTTCTAGAGTTTCCCTTCATTCCTTCCCTCCTCTAAGCCCACCACTCATTGTCAAAGGGTTTTCCCTAATGTCCCTTTGTTGGCGTTACCCTTTCCAGTCCTCATTCGCTTTCTCCTTTTCTTCATTTTTTCTTTCACCCTTCCCCACCACTCATTGTCAAGGGGATTTCCCTAACGTCCCCTCATTGGCATTGCCTCTTCTATCCCCCATTCTCTTTTCTCTCCTATTCTTTTCCCTCACTCCTACCCTTTCTTTTCACTTTTTACCCATCTCTCCATCTTCTCTTTGCCCTCTTCAATATATTTACTGTCTTCATCATACATCCTTTTTCTATTTTCCCGTCATCCTAGTATCCTCATTTCATGCATCTCCACATCTTTTCCAATCGATGTCATTCCTCCCCTCTTTCTTCTTTGAACATTCCTTCTACCATTCCCTTTCCATTTATTACCCCCTTTATGTATTCCCTTCTACATCATTTTCTTTGTTATCCTCTTCTCTCTCCCAGCCCTCGTCTTATTTCCCTTCCCCTATATCATCTTCTTCTCCTTTTTCCCTCACGTTTCCTCCTTACTTCCCCATCGATAACCTGGTTGTTCAGCCTTGTCCTGTCTTTTTTATCATACCACCCTCCACATGCATCTCCATACGGTCTATTCCATATTCTTTTCCTTGGTCTTCTTTGCAATGACACGATTCCTTCAATCTTCTCCTTGTATTCGTTCTATCTTCCTTTCCTCTCCTCTCATTTTCACGTTTCTTCTGACCACTTCACCTTTTCTCTACCACCCCTACCTTTTTGTTCATTCTGTATATGTTTCTCTTCCTTTCTCTCCTCTTTTTCACACTTTCCTCGCCCCTCATAGTTTTTTTTTTTTTCTCCATTCTACTTCTTCTTTCGTCCTCTTTCCATTTTCCTCCATTTCCCCCTACTCCCACCTCGTTTTCTCCTTCTTATTTATCCTTTCCCGTTTCCCGATTTTTTAGCTCTATCATTTATTTCACTTCCTGGCATCTCTCTTTACTCTCTGTTGCTTCCTTCATTTTGCACATCTCTCTATTTCATCCCTTCACCCTCTACTCTGTCATTTTCCTATTTTTGCCTTGTTTGTCCTTCATCATTCCCTTCTTCCCCTATCATCCCTCTCTCTTATTTCTACCTCTTTCATTCCTTTTTTCCCCTCCCCTATCTCCCTTACTCTTCTCATAATCAACCCCCAATCCTATCCATTCCCTTTTCTCTTTCCCACACACCCTCACACCTAGCATTCAAGGTCGATTGAATCATTTCTCCATTTGCGTCATGCGGTCATTCCAGTCTCTTCCACTCCATTATCATCCTCTTCTCCGCCGAATCCATTTCCCTTATTTTCGAGAGTTCTGTCGTATATTTCATTCTCGTCAGTCCTCTCAAGGGGGCATCACCACATCTATCCATAATCACATCTTCTCATGAAATTTTTTTCTTGGAGGATACTACGACATCCGTCACTCACTACTTTCTATTCTCCCCAACAAACATTCGCTCTACCTTTTAAAAAGTAGATTGAATTCTTTCTCCATATCGTCTACTTTCTTTCAAAGGACACTACTTTCATAGTACCCTTCCAAAGAGGGGCAAATGTAGACACCCCAATTTCACATCTATCCTAAATCAATTAATTCCCCTTCCTCATTTCCCACAAAAATACACTTCGAATTAATCAAATATAACTTGATTAATTATCCATTTCAAAATCCAAAAATAATACAATCCTCACCACATGTCATTATTCTCCATGTTTTTCTACTATTGAATTAAAAATTCAAATTCAAATCCTCACCCATTCTTCGTGGCCCCCACTCACCTAATATTGCCCACATTTTCAAACCACTCACCTAATCTTGCCCACATTTTCAAACCACCCACCTAATCTTGCCCACATTTTCAAACCACCCACTTAATCTTGCCCACATTTTCAAACCATGATTACTTAAATTAATCTAAGTTAATCACTCCCCCAGGCTATAAATACAACCTTACCCCCTCTAAACACACGGAGAATAAGCTTGCATGCCATATCTAAGTTCTTGCATCCTTTGAGCAAAGAACATCCTTTTACCTCGTCCTAATGCCAAAATAGCCTCATAATCCTTTTTCCCATCTAGTGCAAAGTAAGAGGATTGCTGTTGCAGGAAGGTCTTGCTCCGTCTTGAAGAAAAGCACCTACATATCACACAATCAGGGCTCAATCCAAGTTTTCTACCCCATTCTGAGGTTTGCCACAGAATGCGAAGGAGGAGGTATGATTATTGGTATTTTACTTCCTTGTTAGTAGTGCATTTTTCCTAGCTTACATGCCCTAAGTGAAGGGGGATGATAATTGAGAGGATAAAAAAACATGGTGGTGATGTTGGACACACATTAATAGGGACATTACTAATGACCGTGATGGAGGCAATGTTAATGGCCTATAGACCACATGAGTCGGAAAAGGTCACTGCGAGATGGAGGGAATCTAATGGGAATCCACTTGGATGGATGTGTAACCCGTGGGACCCACGGGTCAAAGGAAGACATCAAAAGTATGCACAAATAAATGTGAGGATGGTCAAAACAATGGTTTTATAGATGGCCGACAACAAGGTGGGGTAAAAAGAGCATGTGTTGTCCTGCGAACACGTGAAAGTGAAAATACGAGTCTTGTGTGGATGGAGATTGAAAAGATGGCCAAAATGGTGGGATTTAAAATGAGAAATGGGGCCCCAAGAAGGGTACAATGATGGCCACAAGGCGAGTGATAAGATGTGAAAAATAGATAGATAGTGTAAGGAATGAAAAATGAGCTATGTAGGATAAGCCAAGGTGTGTTATGGGTGACACACAATCGTGAGGTAGAGGAAAGAATAATTAAATGAGGATATTGGTTGAGATGGGATAAAGGAATAAAATTAGGGTTTGGTCGATGACGACTGAGTAAGTTGATGGGGACTTGAATTTGGTCGAAGAAGACCAAACGAGTCGATGTCGATTAGGGTTGGCATGCCAATATAAGCAATTATGGCAGAAAATAAATATCATTTAAATAGTGTAAGTTTGTTGATTGAGAGGTCTGAGAGAGAGAAG
The DNA here is from genome assembly GCA_018340775.1 of Taxus wallichiana var. yunnanensis. Classification (NCBI taxonomy): domain Eukaryota; kingdom Viridiplantae; phylum Streptophyta; class Pinopsida; order Cupressales; family Taxaceae; genus Taxus; species Taxus wallichiana. The sequence continues at coordinate 890,937,190 of CM031242.1, forward strand.
TGTGAGGTTTTTTACAGGATGGAACCCAGTAGGGGAGGTAGGAAGCGTCAGAGGATCTAGAGAGTGGTAAGAGTCGAAATTCTAGCTTAGTTTTTAATTTTAATTAATTTTTTAAGTTTGTTTTGGAAATTGATAGGCACTAAGGGGCGGTCGGTGGTGGACCGGTATAATCACCATTGATTGAGGGAAATTTGGCGTCGACCAAAATGTGATCGACGTTGACTAGGTAGACTATAGGTCAATTTTATAATTTTTGATGGAAAATGATTATTTTTTAGGATCATATGCTAATGGATGATTTTTTTGTTGGTTGTTGCAAGCCATAGACAATTTGTATTTGAGAGAAAGAGTCTTAACCTTATTTGAGAGGATTAGGGGATATGGCTGATAGAGTGGGATCACTTAGAGGAAGTGGGGTTCGGAGGATTCGCCTCTACTAGAGGGTGTCCTAAGATACATGGCTTATAATAGCATTGATTGATAGATTGGATCCGAGGACGAACACTTTTGGTCGCAAGCAATCGAGATGATGGTAACATTAGAGGATTTGTATGAGATATGAGGTTACGATTTAGGGTGCACCGATAGTGCCGATTACAATAGAAGAGATGATGGGTGCATTGACGTATTTGTTTGGAGCAGAGGCCACACAAATTGATTTTATTTAAGGGGATTTCCATATCAAGGCATGATATCACCGCGATGTTTGGGGATATGGGTGATATGTTTGATTATGATGGCGATCTCATGTTATGATTTTCTAGATTTAGTTAGGGCCAAGATCTCATGGTCACTAGCAGGTTGTGGCCGATATAGTCAAGCACCAAAACAATTTCTCTCTTAGGTCAACGTTGTTAATGCATGTTTATTATGAGCTATGGATGTATGTATCTATAAGTAGGACAAGTACGGACGTGGGGTTCTTATTACACTATGGGCCTACGAGCACATAGCCGTGGTGAGGCCATCATGGCTCCCATGGATGATAGGTGATACTTTTGAGCTCGCGGTTGGATTTATGAGCTGGTGAGCCGACCAAGCTCATAGAGATGCATGAGTGTGGTGAGGATTAGTATGAGGAGAGGTTGGGGATCATGGAGGTAGACAATGTGAGATGGAGGCCATATATAGGCTTCCTTGCATGACGAGGAACATATGTATAGTTAGCGGGGGTGAGGAGGGTAAGATGGGTGCAAGGGTGGAGGCTTGAGATGATAGAGGTCATCTAGTTCACACAAGTCATGAGACAATTGCGAGTAGTGCGAGACGGTGGTGGGGCACCAATCGGGTATAGGTGGGATGAGATAGAGAGGGACTTTCCCATTCCTATGATGGTAGACCCATTGGCAGAGGAGGGGGAGCCATGGGATATTGATGATGATGATGTGGGAGTGGGGGTGGGGTATGTGGAGTGGTAGACATGACATTGGGTGACCAAGGTTGATGAGGAGGCCGTGCGGGATGGAGGAGAGGTAGAATCGCCCATAGGAGGAGAGGAAGCAAGATGCGGTGGGTGGAGAGGATGGAGATGGGGGTGCGATGAGATAGGTGGGCTGAGCAGGGAGCTAGATAATACTTTCCGTAAGAGAGATACCACGATACATGAGTTATATGGGATACATCGGGAGAGAGACTTGGCTATACAACAACGAGATAAATACAATAGGAAGAGAGAGGCCTACAGGGCCAAGTATGGAGATCTTGGTTTCACATATGAGACAATAGGGAGCGAGGCATAGGGAGCGGGCTAGATGGCTCGCCTAGTATTGTGTCACCGGAGCAAGACAAGGAACTAGGTGAGGAAGCACACTACTACGAGAGAATTGTTATATTTAGATTTTCTCGATGTGCCATGTTGATCCATAGGGATCCAAAATGAATCTACTTCATCAAAAAAGTCAACACAAAGAAGGAAAAATGATACACAGAGGTTCTATCTTTTTAGTAATAGGACCACCGCTCTGTGCAGAGTGGCGGTTACAGAACCACCACCCAACCAGGGCGGCGGTCCTGGGACCGTCGGCCCTGCATTGGGTGGTAGTCCGGCTCTTTCGCAGACGAGAAAACAAAATATGAAATGAACAACCCAGAATTTGGATAGTTGTTCGTATCTCTTCTCCTCCATGACCTTTCCCATTCTCTAGTGCACAGGAGGACATGGGAGAGGATATAAATAAATGTTTATAGAAGATAATATGATCATGAAGCATGAAAGCAAGTGAGAAATAATTTCTTAGTTTTGGAAGCGTGTTTTGTAGAAGAAAGGAGTGTTGAGACAGAGCAATCAAGTACTTGGGAGGAAGCGTGAGATATTATCTACTTCTCTTTCATATTTATTGTAACTTCGTACTTGTTATTTTGAATTGGCCAATAAAAGTGGGAAGAAAGAGCAATTGCCCTTCCCGACTGGTTTTTCCTCCTCTGGAGGTTTCCAGGGTAAAATTTGTTGGTGTTTATGAGCTTAAATTATTTCCTTTCCTGTAATTGTGGATTCTAAGCATAAGCATAATTCATTCACTAGCTATCTCTGTCATTTTCTAATAGAAAGTAGAACAACAACGTTTTATTTGTGTTTCTGTGGATAATTCCAAAGTTAAAGAGTTTACAGATCATTTTGGTATCAAAGCTAACATTTATCCAGGATTGTGGTATTCGTTCTTCGATTTGTATGAAAATGACGAGATCTAAAGGTGAAGAGGCTTTACCTTGCGATCTAGAAATTTCTACAAAGAAGTGGAAATAGAGAATTCGGGGACAAATGGAGGAAGAGAACTTGGTCCGTAGAATTGAGATGTTGGAGACCATGATGGATAGGATGTTTAGAAGGCAAGAAGAGCTTGCTGATTTACAGAAGACAACTTCTATCAAACAAGACTCCATGGACTCAGTGGTTTAGGGCTTAGCTGAAAAGTTTGGCATAGGAAGGAGCCACCATGAGGAAAGTTATGGGGAAGAGCATGAAGAAGAGACTTCAAACACAAGAGAAAAGGTAAAATCCGATCATACTCCTTTTAAAGTTGAGACGAAAGTTGATATTAAAAGCTTTGAAGGACAAGTAGATGCGGAGTTGCTTGATAAATGGTTAAAACAGTTAGAAGTCTACTTTAGCATCCATAATGTCACTAAGGCACAGAGGATCACCTTTACACATCTCAAAATGGAGGGACACGCTCTGGTTTGGTGGGAAACCCATCTAACCACTTGTGAAAAGAAGAAGCGTCCTATTGTGAAATCTTGGCAAGAATTTAAAGAATTACTTAGAGATAACTTCTATCCTATTGGCCACAAGACTGACCAAATGATTAAATGGCAAGTATTTTAGACAAGGCAGTGGTCAAAGTGTGCATGACTATACTACTACGAAGTTTCAGAGGCAGACCATGTTACTAAACATGGACTTGGAGGATGAGGATATTCTGACTAAGTACTTGGGAGGACTTCACACTCACCTTCGAAGAAAATTCATCTCCACCAAGCCCAAAGATCTCAACAAGGCGTGTGTACAAGCATACTACATAGATGATGAAAAGAAGCAAGGAGAAGCAAAGCCGAGGGCAAAGCAATCAACAAATTAGCAAAAAAAAGAGTATGGGAAAATAAGTAACAAAGGTAAGTGGAAAGGGAAAGGTAAACAAGCTACCACTACTTTAAATACTTGTAAAGATCCCAAGAATTTTTGCAAGAATTGTGATATTAATGGTCATATTGATGCTACATGTTGGAAGTTGCATCCGAAGAACCGAACCAAGGACTCGAAGAAGTCCATGACAGCTGTAAGAATAGAAGGGGAGGTGGAAATCGAAGATGACTCTGATGTAGACAAAAGGCTTGGATGCACGGCCACCAACATGGACAGCCAGGAAGAGGAGATGAGTAGACTATTCCAGATCAAAATCCAGATCAAGAGAACTAAGGTAAATGCTTTGGTGGATATTGGTTCTTAGTCTAACTTGATTTCTGAAGCAATTGTAAAGAAGCTTGGTCTTGAGACTTACGAGCATCCACACCCTTATCCTTTGGGTTGGGTGAAGAAGGGTGTTGAAATTTAGGTAACAAGAAGATGTAAGGTCAAGTTTGGGATAAATTCCCAGTATATTGATGTTTTGGAAGCTGACGTTATTCCACTTGATGATTTTGATGTTGTATTCGGGAGTCCTTACTTGTATATCAGGGATGCTATATTTATGAGAAGGGAAAAACGGTACTAATGGGTCAAGGATGGGATCAGCTACAACATCCGAGCACACCAACGTAAGACACGGGTTACTATGGTGAGTGCTAACCAAGCAAAATGACTTATTTAGGAAAATCATAATTAGTTTTGTTTACTTTTGTTAAAGGATAAACAAGATGGGGTAGAAGTTTCAAAGATTTCTAACCAGGGAAAGCATGATTTGGATAGTATTATTTAGTCCTTTCAGGGAAGTTTTTAGGCTCCCAATGGGTTACCACCAAAACGGGAAGTAGAGCATGAGATTCAGCTATTTCCAGAGTCCCCTCTACCAAACATTGGGTTGTATAGGCAATCCTTTCTTAAGAGTATTGAAGTAAAGAAACAACTCCAAGAACTACTAGACCAAGGGGTGATACGTCCAAGCACCTCACCATGCGGTTCGCCTATTGTGATGGTGCCAAAGAAGGATGGTTCTTGGAGAATGTGCATCGACTACCGTGCTTTGAACAAGATCACCATAAAGAACAGATATCCACTTCCCCACATAGATGATCTCTTGGACCAAATTCAGCATGCCAAATTCTTCACGAAGTTGGATCTCAAGTCCGGCTATCATCAAGTTAGAATGAAGGAGGAGGATATATGGAAGATTGCCTTCAAAACAAAACAGGGTTTGTATGAATGGTTAGTACTTCCTTTTGAGTTATGCAATGCACCCGCTACATTTATGAGATTGATGAATGATGTATTGCGTAATTATATAGATTCATGTGTCACTGTATATTTAGACGATATTCTGATTTTTAGTGCCACATGGGAGGAGCATCTAACCCATTTACAACAAGTCTTGCAAGTTCTTAGGGAGAAACAAATGCTTTATAATATGAAGAAATGCGAGTTTGCTAAATAATCACTTGTCTATCTTGGGTACGTGGTTGGAGGAGGAGAGCTACGAGTGGATCCCAAGAAGGTGGAAGCCATCACCAACTAGCAAACACCTACGTGAGCCACAAAGTCTAGGTATTTTGTGGGAGTAGTAAAGATATGCGAAAGTTCATTCCGGGTTTCTCCGCGATTGCAGCACCTCTACACAAGTGACCGCAAAGAATAAGGGTGTTGGTAGGGTAAGGAACAAGAAAAATCCTTTGAGTTATTGAAATACAAGATTAGTCATGCTCTGTCGACACTAAAATTTTCCTTCATAATTTCTATTTCATTAATGTATGTATTAGGAATAGGACGTTGTTAAGTATAATTAGTAGTAGCATCTAATAGAAGATAACGGTATTTGTCGATGCGGTGCTGCATATAATGTGGAGTACGGTAATAGTCAAAGTAGAATAGGAATGTTGTAAAAAGTAAATATTTGTCGTAAGCGGTCCAAGAATGTTAAAATGTCAAAGTTTGGGTAATTAGAGAAATAGGGTCTATATGATTAAGAATTAGAAATATTATATTGGTAATAAGGACAAGGAGTGAGGTCATAAATATTTTGTGTATTTTATTTGTAAAAAGTCTAAAAATGTGGAACCCATGTAAAATGATAAGGTTTATCTTATCTTAACGAGATAAGCTTACATGTACGAGATAAGAGTTAAGGTATGGAATATGATTCGTCAGAGTGGATTTCTTATCCTATCTTAGAGATAAGATGGATAAGCACGGAAGTTCTATAAATAGAGAGGCCACCCCCTCATTTAACATAGAATGAAGTAGTGAGAAATATTGTAGGAAGTGTGCGAAGGAAGCCATCGGTTTAAAGGTGTGTTGAAGAAGCCATTAAGAGGTGTAATTGTAAAGTTTCTCCCATAGTCTTGGTAAAAGGCAAGTGAAGTCAATAACACTTGAAGTACCTCATGGGTGAGATTATAATGATTTCATGTTAATATTATAATTTATTTTGATATTTCAGATTTGTCATCATTCTGTCTTATCATAGTCGATGGTATTCTTGTGTTATGTTGTTGTTTTGTTTCAGATTACATCTACCAAACTAAAGGTTGTGCATTAGTAAATAATCATAGACGAGGAGTTCGGTGAAGAATTATCATAGTGCCGGATTGGTGATGACATTTTGGTTCCGTTGTTAGGGACCATTCCTCGTTGGTGGATTTTCTGGAGAGATATTCCCACTTAGTCAAAAATCAATTAGAGGGTAACCTTTTCTTTACTGTGCATAGTAGTTACCATGGTAAAGTCATTTTTGCCATGAATAGTAGTTACCATGGTAAAGTCATTTTTGCTGGAATAGTATTTACCGTAGTAAAGTCACTTTTTACCGTGAATAGTATTTACCGCAGATAATATCACTTTTACCGTGAATAGTATTTACCGCATGAGAACTTCACTTTTTACCGTGAATAGTGTTTACCAAAGTAAAGTCGATTTTACCGCATAAGTCAAGTTTTACCTTAGTTTACCGTGGTCATTTCTATTTTCTTGTAGAAAGGTGTAAAGTCACTTTCTAGTATAGTGATTCCAATTATTTATACACATAAGTCTTGTTGATTGTACTTGTGAGTTGGTATTTCACGGTGGTTACTTTTGAAAATGGGAAAGATTCCTATTTTTTCAAAGCTCAATCTAATGAAGATGCTTCTTCTTTCATTCAAGAGTTTAAGCGATCTTGTATTTGTAATGGCCTTATAAGAAGGGGAACAATGGACCTGAATTTTTCCTACCTTTTTGGATGGTTCAAAGACTTAGGTGGTTTGAAACACTAGGTGATAATGTGAAAAATTCATGGGATTTATTAACCGAAAGTTTTCTTGAAGAATTTGGTGAACAACAGAAATATGCAGATCTCATGATCGAGATCACAAAGCTATCCCAAGGAGAGAAGGAGAAGATAAGGGATTATCATGCTCGTGTTCTAGAGCTAAGGAGGAAGCTCGATGCCCAGATCCGGAAGGAAGGACTAGCGGATGGGTTGATGAATGGCGTGGATAATCTCTCTCTGTAAGCACTTCATTTTTGGGATGAAGCCGGAGATCGACAACGAGTGAAGTATGATCGCCCATCTACCATTGAACAAGCAAAGGAGAGATTGCGAAGGCAAGAAGAAAGCATGGAAGAGGAGCCCAAAGAAATTGTTGCTAAAGTAGAGCCTACACCAAAGCACCTTTGGTCAGAATCCACAACCACTCTCGGTGAGCACAAATATTTCTCCTAGTACATCTACCGAGTATGAAGATCTCGCTCAAAAAGATGGGTCGATTAACTATTAATCTTCTTGAGGAAAGGAATTTAGTTCTCGGGGAGGAGATAGAGGTCCAAAAAGAAATATTTCTAAAGTTGTTTGTTATGGTTGTTATAAAAGGGTCATTATAAGTATAATTGTCAGATAGAGCTTCTACATCTAGTAAAGGAGATAATGATAAAGGAAAAGCACTGTGAATTCTTTTGATGTAGTAGATAAGAGCAGAAATAATGAAGTAGATGTGTTTGTAACAAAAAGAAAGAAAGAAAAAGATAATCAAGATGGAAATGATCCTAAGAAGATGAAAGAAGAAACTAGTAAGAAACATAGGAGAAGAAAGTTGGGTGTGCAGGATTTTCTCGATTTCACGAGGCAATGACCATACTTCATCTTGGAAGATCTGTCCAAAAGGCTGCAAATATTACATATGGTCAACTCTTGTTTCTTACGAGAAGAGGCGGGATTTGTGAGGTGGACTCAATGCTCGAAGAAGGAAGGAGGTTGAGGTCCCTATTTTGGAGCAGAGGTAGATCCCTATGCTCCACAAGTGAGGTATTATGTAATGGTATTTCAATTCATGATGTCTTAGTTGATGGAGGTGCTGCGATTAATGTAATGACCGAAGTCAGTAATGAATAAGTTGGGTTTAAAATTGATCGCCCTTCAACACTTATGTTAAGGTCATTAAATAAAGGAAAAAATAAACCGAAGGTGTAGTTTCAAATGTGGCAATATTTGTTATGGGTGTGGTATGTGTGGTAGACTTCAGGTGATGAAAAATAGTATCTTGTTGAGTACCTAATGTCTGCTTTGGGAAGACCATAGCTAAGGAGAGTTCATGCAAGAAACTACTCGGAATGAAGGTTTCATGACACTTGGACGTGGTAGAGAGAGAGTGAAGATAAATGTGATCCTCGACATCATAAGGCGAACCTATGGATTCAAGTGATGAAACCGATGATTGGACATCCTCTCGATTACTCTAGTACTAGTGAAGTGGACACGAAGATGAAGAAAGCGAGGTGGATGTTTCGATCATGGATATTCTTCCAGTCACACCAACTCATGACCCCATAAAATTATCTCGAAGAAGAAGTTGATGATCGTCTCCAACAAATAAAGATTGGTGATCTTTGCACGATGGAGAGTGAGAAGGAATCATACCTCCGGCTCTTTCAAGGTACATACACCTATTCACTTTTGATTACAAGGAACTCCGTCAAGTAAGTTGGGTAGAACATTCTATTGAGTGGTAGATGGTGCTAAGCCCATAAAGTAAATGTCATATAGAATGAATCCTAATTTTTCCAAGACCGTAAAAGAAGAAATAGATAAGTTGCTTGATGCGGGATTCATATTTGTGGAGAATTCAGAATGGGTTTCTCCCATTGTGATCTCAAAAAAAAAAATGGGAAGCTACGCATTTGTGTTGATTACGAGGAAGCTCAATAAGGCAACAAAGAAGGATCATTACCCTCTTCCATTTTCGAGATCGATCTTAGATTTAAGTAGCTGGCGGGAGTGCTATAGTTTTGATGATGGATATAGCGGCTACAACCAAGTTCGTATAGCAGAGAGAAAGATCAGCTAAAGACCACGTTCACCACTCCTGGGGAACGTTTGCTTATAGAGTTATGCCTTTTGGGTTGTGTAATGCTCAAAGCAACATTCCAGCGTTTGATGAATAAGGTGTTCGAACCCTACATTGGGACCTTCATCGAGTATTTACGGATGATTTTTGCATCTATGGGAGCAAGTTGGACCACTGCACTGAGATGGAGACAACATTTCAAAGGTTAGATGAAGCACAAGCCTCACTAAACCCTACAAAGTGTGTCTTTGGATGTTCTAAAGGCATTTTGTTAGGGCATGTTGTATCTAGAGATGGTATTATCGATGCGATCCCGATAAAGTTTCAAAAATCAAAGATTTACCATTTCCTCTTAAAGAAGTAAGTTGAGATCATTTTTAGGCCATGTGGGTTACTATAGAAGGTTCATCAAGAATTTCTCAAAGATTGCACATGACCACTAACTTGAGTTCTTGAAGAAGAATGTTACTTATGAACCGGGAAATAAGGCGCATGAAGCTTTTGGACAATTGAAGGAAGCCCCGGTGTCTTCACATGTTTTGAAGAATCCAGATTGGAGCAAGCCATTCATGTGTGTACACCGATGCCTCGGATGTAGCACTAGGAAGTATTTTGAGCCAAAAGGATGAAAATGGGAATGAACATCCAATTTACTTTGGGAGTAGACAAATGAGCAAGCGGTCTTGAGGTAAATTATCATGTAATCGAAAAAGAGGCTCGCTATCATTTTCTCTGTAAAGAAGTTTAGAAATTACTTGCTAGGGCAAAAATTTCTAGTTGTAAGAAGATCATCGTGCTCTAAAATATATTGTAAATAAGCCTAACCCATCAGGGAGGATAGCAAGATGGATAATTTTGCTACAAGAGTTTGAATTTGATATTATAGATAGGCCGGGAAAGAAGCATGTCAATGCGCAGATGCACTCTCTCGAGCCTATGATGGTTTAGGATCATCTTGTGATATTGATGATTTTCCGATGACTTTGTTATCCTTGATACAATCCCTAGTGAATACATAGATATTTGGAATTATCTGGAATGAATTCAAGTTTCTGATGGTGCCAATGCAAAGACTAAGAGAAAGATTACTCAAGCCAGTCGTCCATATTCTATTCTGCATGGAGTATTATTTGAATAGGACACGATGGACAATACAAGAGGGCATTGGAGCGTGATCAAGGGAAGGAAGCTGCTAGAAGAATTCTACAATGGTACATGTGGAGGGCACTTCTCTGGACAACTTACAGCAAGAAGAATCTTGGATGTAGGTTATCACTGACCCACTCTTTTTAAAGATTGTTATAATTATTGTAAGACATGTGATATTTGTCAAACACATGGTAACCGTAAGACTTCATCAGCTCCATTATGTCCTATTCTTCCCCTTGGTCCCTTTGAAAAGTGGGGAATAGACATTGTAGGTCCACTTCCAACTACATCACGCCAAAATAAGTTTATTGTAGTTCTTGCCAGATTATTTAACCAAGTGGGTTGAAGCTAGGCCATTAAAAACAGCTTCCATGGATGAAGTGGCAAGGTTCATGTATGAACGCATTGTCACCAGATTTGGTTGCCCATTAGAAATTGTAACAGATCAAGGAAGCCACTTCATTAATGAGGTGGTAGAAGCCCTAGTCAATAAGTTTTCTATTAAGCACGGGGAAGGCAACAACATACAAGCCAAGCACAAATGGACAGTGGAACGAACAAATTTTGTGTTGTGTGAAATTCTAGCAAAAGATGCGGCCTTGCAGTACATAAATGGGATAAAAGGATTCATGCAAAGCATTGTGGGCATATAGGGCAACATCAAAGTCAGCAACAAGATACTCCCCATTTCGGTTGGCCTCTGGCATTGATCCAGCTTCTTCCTATTGAGTTTGATATTCCCACCTTTGTGAGAGTTATGAAAAATGAAAGGATGGATGAAAGTGATTCAAGATAAAAAGAAAGGTTGGTACATCTTCATTTCTTTGGAGGAAATGAGAGAAATAGCAAAGGATACAAGCCATAAGAAGAAAATGAAGCAGAAGGAATACTTTGATCAAAAGATCCGGTGGTCTCCATTTCATGTGAATGACTTGGTTCTAGTATATGATTCCAGATACAAAAAAGAAGACAGAGAAAATTTCTTCCAAAATGGATGGGGCCCTACAAAATAGCAGTTGTGCATGAAAATGGTACATACCAACTGGAGGAATTGGATGGCACTCCCATTACAAAATGGGTCAACCACGACAAGTTGAAGATTTTCCAAGCACCAGAAGAGTCTACTCCGAGGACGGAGTAGAAGCTAGGAAGGGGGAAGATGTCGACACTAAAATTTTCCTTCATAATTTCTATTTCATTAATGTATGTATTAGGAATAGGATGTTGTTAAGTATAATTAGTAGTAGCGTCTGATAGAAGATAACGGCGCCACGTCGATGCAAGGTGCCGCCAATAATGTGGAGTACGGTAACAATCAAAGTACAATAGGAATGTTGTAAAAAGTAAATATTTGTCGTAAGTGGTCCAGTAATGTTAAAATGTCAAAGTTTGGGTAATTAGAGAAGTAGGGTCTACATGATTAGGAATTAGAAATATTATATTGGTAATAAAGACAAGGAGTGAGGTCATAAATATTGTGTATTTTATTTGTAAAAAGTCTAAAAATGTGGAACCCATGTAAAATGATAAGGTTTATCTTATCTTAACAGATAAGCTTACATGTACAGATAAGAGTTAAGGTATGGAATATGATTCGTCAGAGTGGATTTCTTATCCTATCTTAGAGATAAGATGGATAAGCCTGGAAGTTCTATAAATAGAGAGGCCACCCCCTCATTTAGCATAGAAGGAAGTAGTGAGAAATATTGTAGGAAGTGTGCGAAGGAAGCCATCAGTTTAAAGGTGTGTTGAAGAAGCCATTAAGAGGTGTAATTGTAAAGTTTCTCCCATAGTCTTAGTGAAAGGCAAGTGAAGTCAATAACACTTGAAGTACCTCATGGGTGAGATTGTAATAGTTTCATGTTAATATTATAATTTATTTTGATATTTCAGATTTGTCATCATTCTGTCTTATCATAGTCGATGGTATTCTTGTGTTATGTTGTTGTTTTGTTTCTAGATTACATCCACCAAACTAAAGGTTGTGCATTAGTAAATAATCATAGCACGAGGAGTTCCCGGTGAAGAATTATCATAGTGCCGGATTGGTGATGACAGCTCCAGACTTGCTTTTCCTAATTTGAAACAACCTTTTGAAGTAGAGACAAATGCCATTGATTACGCCATGGGAGAGCGGTGTTGCTTTAAGGAGGTAAACCCGTATGTTATCATTCGAAACTTTCACTTGATGAGTTAAAGGATATTCAATATATGATAAGGAAATGTATGCACTAGTTCGGAGTAATTAAAAATGGAAGCATTATTTGTTGGGTAAAGAAACTATTATGTACACTGACCACAAACCTCTCCAATATTTACAAGCATAGTCTAAATTGTAGTAGGCGAAAGGCACTACAAATGGATGGGGTTCCTTCAGCAATTCCATCTAGTGATCAAATACAAGAAGGGTAGTACAAACTTGGTGGCAGACATGTTGTCTAGGCCACCCACACAGGATAATTTTTCCTATTTGGCCACTATCTCTCAGATCGATCCCTTCACGAAGGAAGCTTACGGAGAGGCATATGCCCAGGACAAAGACTTTGGGGTGACATTTCAGCAGTTGCAGTCCCAAGGGGCTGAAAGGACAGGGATTGAAGATTTTTATCTCAAAGACGGGCTGCTCTACCAATGGGGGAAGCTTTGCATGCCAAAAGAAGAGAGAATTCTATTGATGAGGGAAGCACATACCTCGAAAGTAGCAGGACATTTCGGTGTTGGTAAGACCCTAGCCCACTTGCAAAGGTACGTGTATTAGCCCAATATGCAAGAAGAAGTATCAAAATTTATATGGGGATGTAAACTTTGTTGTACTAGTAAGCCTAAGACTAGGAAGGAGGGTTTGTATATGCCTTTGCCAGTACCTACTCATCCGTGGGAGGACATTTCTATGGATTTTGTAGGAGGATTACCTATGTATAAACATGACCATGACTATCTATATGTTGTTGTTGATAGATTCAGTAAGATGTGTGTTCTTATGGCATGTAAAAATATAGTAAAAGCACATGAGGTAGCAGATATTTTCTTTGCTAATGTATGGGTGCATTTTGGTTTGCCAAAGTCTATTGTTTCTAACAGGGATTACAAGGTTCTTAGGGAAGTTTTGGACTACTTTGTGGGACAAGATGGATACCAGGTTATAGAGGAGCACAACTTTCCATCCACAAACAGATGGATAGACAGAGGTGGTAAACATGACTTTGGTACAATTGATCATAGGGTATAACAAAAATATCCAAGGACTTGGGATGAGTCCTTAGCCTACATTTAGCATTCCTATAACTGGGTAGTACACACATCCACTATGAAGTCACCATTTGAAGCATACTTGGGATATCTACCCAAAAATCCACTGGACATAGTAGTTGGGCAGCAGGATGAGGAGACATGAGACACAGAGGAGACTAGAGAAACCAAATTCATTGAGAGGACCTAGAAAATCCATCTCAAAGTCAAAGAACAACTAGAGAAATCTCAATCCAAGTCCAAAGTTAGGCACGATCAACATAGGAGAGAATATAAGCTACATGTTGGAGATAGAGTTTGGATTTACTCAAGCAAGAAGAGATTACAAGGTCAAGCATGGAAAATCAAGCCACTACGATATGGGCCCTTCACCATATTGGAGAAGGTTGGAGAAAATGCTTTTTAACTTGACTTGCCACCATTTATGAGGATGTGCTCTGTAGTAAACTGTGAGAACTTGCACCTATATGAACCATCCATGCTAGATGAAGATGAAGGACTACGTTTCCACCCTCCATTGAGGATTTCATCTTGGACTCACGAGGTGAATTAGAGGAGGATGTAGTGCTGCAGCAGAAGGTTAGAGAGACTAGAAGAGGCCTGCAGGAGTCTTGGCAGATTGGACTAAAAGGGAAGACACCAAAGGCGAGGCCGGTGGTACTCGAAAAGGAGCAAGTGAGGGAATTATTTCCTCATTTACTCTCCCACTAAGCTTTTGTGGGAACAAAAGCCTCCTAAGTAGGGTAGGTGTGATCCATAGGGATCCAAAATGAATCTACTTCATCAAAAGCAACAAGCACGAATAAGGAAAAATGATACAGAATGTTTCGTATTTTTAGTAATAGGACCGCGGACTCTTTGCAGAAGAGCGGCGGTTCAGAACCACCGCCCAACCGAGTGGTGGTCCTGGGACCGCCGTTCTGCATTGGGTGGTGGTCCTGGCTCTTTCGAACAGAAAATGAAAATATGAAATGAACAGCCCATAATTTGGATAGTTGTTCATATCTCTTCTCCTCCATGACCTTTCTCATTCTCCAGTGCACGGGAGGACATGGGAGAGGCTATAAATACATGTTTGTAGAAAATAATAGGATCATTGAAGCATGAAACTAAGTGAGAAAGAAGTTCTTAGTCTTTGGAATTGTGTTTTGTAGAAGAAAAGAGTGTTGAGACAGAGCAAACAAGTACTTGGGAGGAAGTGTGAGATATTATCTACTTCTCTTTCATACTCATTGTAACTTCATTTTGTCCTTGTTATTTTGAATTAGCTAATAAAAGTGGGAAGAAAGAGCAATTGCCCTTCCCGACTGGTTTTTTCCTCCTCTAGAGGTTTCTAGGATCAAAATTTTTGGTGCTTATGAGCTTAAATTCTTTCCTTTCCTACAATTGTGGATTCTAAGCATAAGCATTATTCATTCACTAGCTATCTTTGTCATTTTCTAATAGAAAGTAGAACATCAACATTTTATTTGTGTTTTTGTGGATAATTCCAAAGTTGAAGAGTTTACAGATCACATGTTATGTGGTGTACCTAGATAGGAGAGGAGACCCGGGGTGATCAATACAATAGGTGGCATCCGAGAGTATGGTTAGTGTGGTTTTGGGCCTTGAAATATCGGTTAAGTACGATGGAAGCGCACACGCGGGACCAAGAAGAAGGGAACTTAGGGAAAAGTGATCGGGAAAAGAGGTTTAAGAAGGGTTTAGGTGAAACCAGGGCGCGCGCGGAAGGCGAACATAGGTTTAAAGGACTTAGCCATATTTGGCATTCTAAAGACACTTGAGGAAAAACGTGAGGACCTAACTAGGCGTGATGAGTGGATAAGGTGCCAGCCTGGAACCTTGGAGGTCAAGAAAAGGATATTCCACATAGGGAATATTCCCAGGAGACATCATTACAAAGAGTGGAGGGTTTGCAAAGGGATAAGAATTCACCATTGGAGGACCACATTGACACTTGACACATGATTTTTTCGAAGAGAAGGCATGGCGGTGGGTGTTGATCCTATAAAAAGAGATGCTCGAACTAGAGAAAGATACATCAAACATAACAAGAGCATGCAAAAGATAGAGGGTATGCATCAAGAGTAATATACTAAGTAATAGAGTGTTGCAGTAATGCTAGGGTTTAGAGCACTTAGTGCTAAGGGTTGTGAGGAATTTCATGAGCCTTTGTATGGCACTAAGATCTGTAACATGGGTTAAAATGGAAGGGTATAGCTAGGGTCTCATAAGGGAAGATCTGTAGGAGTTGGGCCTCGGCATTTAATATGTATGGTCAGTGAGACCTCTTTTGATTGTAATATGGCTATCGAATCGTTCTAAATGAATATATATATATATATATATATATATATGTATCGGTTCGTTATATGCATATCATGCTTTAGGTGTAAACCCTTGTGTTATATGACTATCATGGCTCGGCTCTCGGTTTATTATTCTTATTACATTGTTATTAAGTTTATGTAATGCATTAATGTATGGATCTGTAAGTTGTCCCTCCCACTTTTATTTTAAATAAGTAAATGTAATTCTCATTCTGAAATTCGTCCTCCATTAATGGAAAAACCTTCTCACAATTCTCACATAAAGGAGGGGCTCAGCACCCATGCATGCCCTCAGTGAGTGCTCAAGCATCCGTTGGGTGATAGGCTGGTGTGCATGGGGTTAGAAAGTAGTATAGAAGGTAGATAAAATGACTACACGTGCCACATCCGAGGAAAGATCACGATCCGGATGACAAAGAAGATGGCGGGTAGAGAGGAGAACAAACCCTTCCTTCAAGAGGCGGGGTTTGGAGCTCAAAGTGTTTGATATACGATTCACCACTTAGCGGGTGAACATTATATATAGATTTTGACTTTGATTTTGATGTATTGCTTTTGAGATAGAGCCTAGTTGATGCCTATCACGGATGTATGGACATTTGGATGATATATATATATATATATTTTTTCATGATTTTCATGTGTCATGTGTTGTGATGAGTTGATTAGATGTATGATGATGATCCATGATGATGTGGTGTTTTTACTACATTTTAAATGTGGAATGATTAGATGCAAGATGAAATGGATGGATTAATTGATCTAATGTGATGATATGATATATGTTGATGTCGGATGTTATGAAAATGATGTGATAGATGTGTAGATAATAGATGTGATGGATTTAGATGGGAAACGTATATGTTAGATTAGATGTATATGTTAAACAGGAAGTTATGTGATGATATGATTTGATATAGAGGATGATGTAGATATTGATGATGTGGTCATGGCTTTGATGGATATTGGTTTAGATGTTAGGCATAATGTTGGTTTACGAACTTGGATAATTAGGAACATATGAGATGGATTTAGATTAAATGATGTGATAGATGTATATCGGATGTGATCGGGATTAGATTAGGTGTAGTCACAAAATCACGCACTTACAACTATAATTATACCTCCAAGTATGTTGTTTTATATATGGATCTTGCGTGATAAAAGTATTCATTAAAGAACCATCCCCTAGTCCCGTCATCGGTCTAGTTGGCCATTGTTGTAATTTTTCTTTCACAATTGTCGATTACTCGCACATTGCAGGTGTCTCTCGGGGAGTTTTAGGTGTCGTTATTTAATCAATTTTCATCTCTAGTATTTGAATAGGGCGCACAGGAAGGGATTGGGGTTCCCATGGGTGCCCCGATCCTTATTTTTGGCCAACCTAGTCCCAATTACACTTAGTTCTCATTTAGATTTTCGAGGTTGTTCTTTGTGATTTTCCCTCCCATTCCCCTAGGTACTAGTTAGCATGTCAAGTCATTAGTGTTGAAATTTGAGCAAGAGATCCTATATAAAAAAACATACGTACTATCTTATGGGAAAACTATTCTAGTAAGGGAAAGCTATCTACACAAGGCAAGGGACTGCATTTGGGCATTATTTGCATCACACACTGCATAGGAAAGGGAAGTCTATTATATTCCATCCACCATTTTACATTCTATCTAGCTATTTCCCACTATCTCTACGTCATTGGCACTAGGGCACCCTAGGCACATCATTACAAAAAAACACACAAAACTACATTAGGTTTGAGATGTAGTGCAATGCTTAGTTGTAAGACCACCATTGTGGATGTTAAGGACAGTCCAACCCCTTCATATGCATCTTTCTTTTTAGGGGTTTGATGCTTTGTATGGGGTTTTGTAGGTGAATCTTCATTATAGGTCTATGACATCATTAGTGAAGCTAGTGCGACATCCACGTGACAAAATATGAGTTATTACAAAGACCTATTAACTAACTTAGACTCAAGTTCCGAGTTATTCTGTAGACTAGGGCACCCATACTATAGACCAGGGCACCCACATGCACCCTAATCCTCCCCAGACACCCCAATATGGTCAGATCTACCACTTCTGAAATTGTTTGAGGTGTGCTTCGACATTTTGTTCCTCTTGTTCATCATCCCTCCCAACTCCAAATCAATGCGAGGTAAGTTTTATTCAAGTTAGTGCCTTTTACCTCCTATTTCAATTATTTCATTTCATTTAAAATATATCAAATAAATTAGTTAACATTTATATTCTAGTTTATTTTAGTTATTTCATTGTTGTACTTCTTATATTAACTTATAAAATCCATATTTTAGTTAATCATTTTGGTGAACCCGTACTTTAGAATATTTTTTCCTAGGATCCGCTTCAAACCCTAATGGATAAGGATAGTTCATCTTCTTCTCGGCCCATCATGTCTCATTTTAGCATCAATCCTATCTATGATGAGGCCACCATCACTGAGCTCACGACTCTCTATAATAATCCTACTATGCCAGATGATATCCAACAACAACTCTTAGATGGTCAACAATATGTGCCTACTAGTTTTGAAAATTATCCCATTAGAATTAATATCGTTGAGGATCCAATAGCCTTCACTCGTTGTACACCATGTTATACGGCTATTAGTGATCCTCCTTCATATCTTTCTAAGGAAGTTCTAGATGATTATATTATCGATTACTTGTTTGGTATTGAAAATCACTCACATGTGCATATTGATTCTTCTTCTCCTAATCAAACCACCACTATAGTTCTGTCTCATGATTATTCTACTTCTTGATATTTCTTTTCATCATTCATCACATACTAGTTCTCATACACCTTCATATTATGTTGATGATCCTATTGATAGTACGCTTAATGACATTCTCATATCTGAGTCTTTAGGAGATGTTGATTGTTGATCAGTCAAACTCTGGCACTTAGTGAAGAAAATATAGAAGGTTCACGCAGGAGAACAGAGTGCATTCAAAGGCACGGAAGCATCAGAGAGGATCATGCATAATAGAGACAGATTCGGGACTTAGCCATTTTCATGATGAGGATCTATTTTTGGAGATAGCGTGCGGAGCACACAAACCGATTGGAGACTTGCGTGTCACGCATTGGATATTTTTAGAGGATCAGCTACGAAGTGCTTTGCATGGACATAGGCCGGAAATATATCTACTCTTTGTCGTTAACTAAAAGTAGTCTATTGGTAGCATTCTTGCATATAAGCTTTTATAACGGTGAATGGCTAATAATAGCATGTGACCTATTTTGGGATTAGATAAGCGGTGAAGGAAAATCCTGTCAACACCAATCGGCACTATGATAATTCTTCACTAGGAACTCCTCGTGCTATGATTATTTACTAATGTACGACTTTTAGTTTGGTGGATGTAATATAGAAACACAACAAACATAACACAAGAATACCATAGACTATGATAAGAAGGAATGATGATAAATCTGAAATATCGTGTAAATTATAATATCAACATGAAATTGTTGCAATCTCACCCATAAGGTACTTCAAGTGTTACTCGACTTCACTTGCCTTCCAACCATAACTATGGGAGAAATTTCACAATTACACCTCTTAATGGCTTCTTTAACACACCTTCAAAATAATGGCTTCCTTTACACACTTACTCATACAATATTTCTCACTACTTCCTTCTATGCTAAATGCGGGGGTGGCCTCTTTATTTATAGGAATTAAAGCTTATCCACCCTATCTCTAAGATAGGATAAGAAATCTCTTCCACCAATCATATTCCATGCCTAAACTCTTGCCTTTACATGTAGGCTTATCTTCTAAAATAAGATAAACCTTATCATCTCACATGGGTTCCACCTTTTTAGACTTTTCTACAAATAAAATACACAAAATATTTATGACATCACTCCTTATCCTTATTACAAATATAATATTTCTAATTCCTAATCATGTAGATCTTACTTCTCTACTTACCCCAACTTTGACATTTTAACATTCTTTGGACCACTTACGAAAAATATTTATTTTTTACCACAACATTCCTTTTGTACTTTGATCGTTACATTATACTCTACTTTATTGGCGGCACCGCATCGACGGCGTCATTATCTTCTATTGGATGCCACTACTAATTATACTTAACATCTTATTCCTAATACATACATTAATAAAATAGAAATTACGGAAGAAAATTTTAATGTCGATGCAGTCCCCACCCTTATAAGTATGTATTGAACTATGTAGTAAAGAGATATATATGATGATGATGGAGATAGAGAGAGCATACATGTGTGAGAACTAAGATATAGTGAGATTATGTTGCTAAATCATTAGCGCATGAGCATATACTACTATTGTAATGAAGCTTTTGTGTAGTTACTGCAATTAATATAATGGGGATTATGGACTGAATCAAGGTGTTATCATGTTTACAGTTCAAGTATTGCATGCTTGATTTCATTATGGTTATCTGTTAAGTCTGTTATTTTCTAGACCTAGATCTAAATATGCACTATTGGAAAGATATAATAGCTATAGATCTGAATGATTAAATTCTTCATCATGCTAACATCCTGCAACAACAACCCTAAAGAGGAACTTGGTACCTTGTGCGCTTTGGGTGAGCACTCATTCTAGGTGAGTGATGTGTCGGTGTGCTGGGTATGTAATGTTGAATTCTAGGATGCATCATTGATGAAACAATTGATAGCCATAATTCTCCCACTTTTCATTTTGTTGAGTGTGAATATTCATCACCACTTTCTCTTGAGGTTTCATTTAGCATAGTGCATAATTCATCTCCATATGTTGGTTCTTCTTCTCCTACAATTGTATCTCCTATTATCACATTCTCTACACATATTAGTTCATCTTATCCTATTGTTATGTCTCCATCGGTCACTTCACCTCCTAGGGATGTTTCTGATGCTAGTCCTACCATTGATATGGATATTCTATTTGTATCACCTACTATAGATTCTTCGGAAACCAATCCTAGTGTGCCTTTAGCATTGTCATCTCCTCTATTTTCTCTTGATATTTCATTGATCACTCACAATGGCAAGTTACTGTTTGCTTAATACATTATTACCATCTTCTACTATTCCTTCACAGGATATCATATCTCTCATGCATGTCGTAGGTCAATTAAAATCACTAGGTTCAATTACTCAATTTATAAATTAGGGATTACTATGCTTCTATTGATAACAACTCATTACATGGTAACCGTATTCCGAAGAAGATTCATAATTCTGAATTTCCTAAGGACTTTATCATGCCTACCTTCACATGTTTTGATGTAATGGTGACCCTCGTGTACATATACAACATTGCCACATGGATATGGACCCCTATTCTAATGATAGGTTATTCCTATAGGCCTTTCGGCACAATCTTATTGATGAGGCTTTGAAAAGATACACTCATCTTCCATTTGGGTCCATTAGTACTTACTATGACATGGAGGATGCTTTCATCCATTTTTTCATCAATAATGGCCCTAGAGTTACTTACGACCGCTTACCTACTTTACATCAGGGCTTATCAGAGTCTATCAAGGATTATATATTATGGTTCAATGCTTGTATGCATCAATTAGTATTCCGACCTATCGATATAGAGAAGCAATTAATTTTTTGTCGTGGTTTGATTCTCGTGCTTAAGAAAAGATTGTAGTATGATACATGTGATTCATTCATTCTTCTATGCTATAAATTCATAGACCTAAAACAATATATTATTTTGACACATGTCATTGATCCTCCATGTACCTCTATTTCTATTGTATCATATAGTGATCTTCCATTGACATTGGTTGAGCATCATACACAGTCTCCATATTGACCTAGCAAACAAGCTCCACCTACTCCATCACAAAAACATACTTCTCCTCCTTCGCGACATAATACTTCTCCTTCGACTCAAATTATGTTGCGTGAGCCATTACACTTCTCTCACCATGCTAGGCCTCATGATGTGTTGCGTAATTTACTTGAAAAGCATCTAATTCACTTACCATCCAACCAACATCATCCATAACATTGATTACAATGTCAACGTGATCAACCTTATTGTAATTATCATCATATCAATGGCCATAGGGACAATGATTACTTTTCCCTTCATGATAGATTACAACAATTAGAGGATAAGGGCATCATTTCCTTTGGCTCTCACTCATGTGAGCGGTCCATCTCTCCTCTACCTCATCAGAGAGTTTCTACTACGGTTGATTCATCTCCTCCATTTGGTACTCGGGTCATGGTGGGTCCACCGTCGTAGTGTTTAAATCATGCACGCTCGCCACTACGTACATACATTGATGCATCATCACATCCATCACATTCAATTCATCCACATTAGCTTCCACATCCCGCAGAATTTCCTCATCCCATAACTACTCCACATGATATACATTTTGGTTCATATTCTCACGCTACTTCCATGCCACATGCTTCCACCGCTTCACGTCGCCTTGGTATTTGGTAGGTGATTACTATCACCTTACTCCCCAATGATGCACTTGTGTTCTTACAGTTCTTACATGAATGTTGAGGGTTTTTATCTAAGAACCTTTCATCACACACTTTGTCGTTTCATCTAGCGCACTCAATCATTTCCGAGGATGCAGTCTTTCTTTACGCATTCATTCTTGACTATTGAGGGGTATTAACTAAATGAACCTAATCACCCATAAGTTAGGGGCATCGATAATCTTCTTTCCCCCAATATTCATCACACTAACATATTGCGATCACATTAAAAATTCATCATGAGACATTAGTTTGGCAATCATACATTATCTCTTTTTACATCCATTCTATTATTGTCATTACACTAACGACACATCATAACTTCCATCAACAAATATGTATTTCACTCAACTCATCAAGCACCATCAAATTACATACATTATCTATCATCAGTCATATTACATATTTTGTCTATCATTATCAACATCATAGTACAAGTACACGTCAATAAACATGAGCCACAATATCCAACACATTACAACAATAGTTACAAGATCATACATCATCATCACAATATACAAACAATACATGGAACAAACATCGCAAAATCATATATCAATCACATTATGACATCAATACGTAGCGGATATAATCATCATATACCAATAAATCTATCAATATATACAATCATCATTACAAAAACATCTCATCATTGGGGGAAACTCCCCTACATCATATACAATAATACAAATAAAATATCATCATCGCTATTGCTCTCAGGTAATGCAAGAGCCCTAGAAATCGACACACCTCACCACTAGCTGCAATCGCTAATCACGACCTTGATACTTCTCTACCTACCTCTATAATAGTTTATTAGTCATAGATTACTTTGAGAAGTGAATATCGTAACATGATAAATTGTGCAAACACATCCTGCGCCAAAGGACCCTCACCCCCGTCCCTTTGGCTGCGTCGAGTCTCCCTGCGTGCCTCATCCCTCTCGCCTAGCAACACAATGCACGTCGCTTCTCGCTATGGCCAATGGCTCAAAGAAATGGGCATGCTTTCCTGCAATTTTGTCAATGTGCTTTAGCATCCCTCCACCCATGAGTACATCGGTGGGCACATTTCCACGTCAATGTGCGAATGGATGTGTCCACTATCAAGGACCAATATGCATCCCCTAAAAACAAATAGAACAATGCGTTAGATAACCATCGCTATTACATAAGTAACCAAAAAAACACACAACATAGCTATACATAGATACTCACGCTCTATTATAATTGTTACTACATTGTCGGGGACATGTGCTTCCCCCTCTCCTCCTCCTCTATGTGTTAATCATGTTGCATCTGCAAATAATGGAAACAAGAATACACATCGATGTGCCACCCACTAGGCGCGAGTACTCCTTTGTACACCCCGTATCATTTTCGTCTATAGGCTTTATTACCGTGTCTCCGCCTCATCTAGCACACGGGAGGTACTATCTACTCTCATGTGGGCCCTGGTCTAGCTCCATCCCTTCCGGGTGCTCTATTGGATCTCAACCATATATATGGCTCTAGCTGCACTTCCCGAGCCATGAAAAACTATCACGATACTCTCTCCACCTAGAATAACTTGGCTACTTTTGTAAATTAATCCTCTAACCACATAGTCCTACGTATACACCGCAACTCTACAACATCCTCTGGCCATTGTCCATAATTGTGGTATGACATCTATACAACTTCCTTGGGCCCCATACTATCTATCATTTCCTATAAGTATTAGTGTCCATCTTCTACCCACGCACATTAATCCACCTCCTCACAAATATATATTTTCTACGCCACTCTTCTTGTGGATCTCCAACTGGCCTCAACACTGCTATGTGCTCATACACCCATACATGTAATAATGTAGTAGCTCTTATCCCACCTACGTGCTCATAATGAGTAAATCAGTATATGTCTCTATATAGGTGGGCCAACACACACCTTGCTGCGCATATCTAGTACTCTCCTCCTCTATCCAACGACATATATCATGTATCTTATACAAGATGCCAACCTCTCTCTACTTTGATAGATGAAACAATAACCAGGGCGATGAACTTCCACAAGTGCGGAACCCAGACCTCAAGATAACATCCAAACTAATATGGGCCTTAGAAGGTACTTGAGTCCCCACAAAATATCATCTAGTGGCTCACATATGTCTCTCCATGTCCTCCAATGGCATAAATCTGTACTCTCTCCCCAACAACTAGTAACTATAATATGTGATATACATCCTCCAACATAAGTGTCATCTCACCCTTAGGAAACCAAAACG
Source organism: Taxus wallichiana var. yunnanensis (assembly GCA_018340775.1). NCBI lineage: Eukaryota > Viridiplantae > Streptophyta > Pinopsida > Cupressales > Taxaceae > Taxus > Taxus wallichiana. Next base: position 890,961,671 of record CM031242.1, read on the forward strand.
TACACATATCCGCACACCACATCTCACATAGTGTAGTCAACATAGGAATATTTTGGGGCACATCCCTATCTCGTGCTACGTGTCATAGGGCCAGACGGTCCATAACATCCCAATCATCATCCGACTGACCTAGCCCAAACAAAGTACTCATATGATGACACTGCAGAACTCTCTCGAGTGAATATCCTCAAAGCGCATAACACAAAAGGACAACAAACATAACATTAGAAAACTATAACAATCCAAACACACTCGCTTATCATATTACTATACACTAGAAATATGATTTTCACCATTCTAGACCACATACACACTTTCTAGACCAGGCGCCTAGATGTAAGACTAGGGTGCCTAGGAGTAGGACACCAACGCCCAAGTATGGGTGCTCTTGTCCCTAGGGCCACTAGTGCCCTCACCACTCTTGTTTAGGCCAAAAATGTCGAGAAATTTAAAAATCTCAATTTTGCAAAAATTCAACAGAAATGACTAACGTGCACATATTTTTCGAAAAAACCGCACTTACCAACTCCACCGTCATACTTGATGCTACGACGGTTTCCACCATCTCGAATCAACTAGGACATGTTGCTCTCACTTGCAACATCTTTCAACACTCAAAGCCCGATCGACTCACGTAAAGACAAATGAAGTGACTAATCACTTTTTTACCTTACTATTTATAGTTACTTTTTATCACCCACTTTACTATGGTCATTATTTCGTGCTTATTCTTGTAACTAATGCACACTACATGATTTTCGTCATATCTTGAGAATTTTTACTCCAATTTACACACCATTTATGGTAATTTTTTTAATAATTCCACCTACTATCATATCATACATATGACATGCGCATCGCATCTCTCCTTGACGTTATATTTCACTCAATATATGCACATTTTAGAATTTTTATCACATTATATCTATTTTGAGCTTACTTTTAGCTCAACGTTCAGCCCTATCATCACATCCCCTTTCGCTGAAAGGGGGCATATAATTGGGCTTATATTAAAATTCCACTTATATCACCATGCACTCAAAAAACCACTACCGATTCGATAATTCCAAACATTTACTAATCAACCATGTGACATTTCACCATTAATTCCCCTAATGACCTAACTTGGGGGCAACAAACATACAATTCCTCTATGTGAAATTTCATCACTTCCCCTAATGACCTAACATGGGGAAACAAACGTTAAAATATTTCCATGCAATCATTCATCACCCTATCGATCCCACCTAATGACCTAACACGGGGAAATTACCGTAAAATCTCTCTGAGTAATCAATCAATCAATCCATTAGAACATTAAAATCTATAACAATTAAAATCACATTATTCAATCAATACAAAACAATATAACCAGCCTTTGTGATGAGCTAACTTGGGAGTTACATTCATACTTTCCTAGATGACCTAACTTGGGAAGTTATTCTACATTTTGCACTTACTTCTAGATGACCTAACTTGGAAGCCATCATACATTTTGTGTTTACTTCTAGATGACCTAATTTGGAAGCCATCACATTACGACGACACCCATGGAGTGGGGGAAAGAGTGAATTTCCTATACCACTCATATATGGGTCAACTGTTTGATCGAAATTATTTGGATACAAAACCACAAATGTTTGATCTGAGTCTATCTATAGTGGCTAGATCTTGAGAATGTAGTTACAGGTTGGAGAATAACACACCTTTCTCCCTACACTCTCCCTCTTGCAGAAGGACGCCCAAATCCTCTGGTCGGTTATTCATATACATGTAATCGGTTTGGGAACAGTCATTCCCTACCCCATCTCATCGTCATCGTACAACATTCAAAATCATCAATCATATAACATTACAATCACCACTCGTGTTTAGTGCACTTCATCATGACATTATGTTTCTCGCTACGTTGCATGGATCAACACACTGATCCATGGTTTGGCATGCTATATGGTTCATTTGACACGCTTTCCTACTACGCCTACGTGTTCTACTAAAACATGGGCTTCTCCGCATTTCTCTCAGGTACACATATCTATCTACTTTATGTTACTAAGATTTTTCTCTCACCAATATAAAGTGGGGGAAAATGTAGTCACAAAATCACGCACTTAGTACTATAATTATATCACCAAGTATGTTGTTTTATATATGGATCTTGCGTAAGAAAAGTATCACTAATGACTCATTCCCTAGTCCTATCATCGGTCTAGTTGGTTATCATCATCATTTGTCTTACAAATTTGTTAGTTACTCACACAATTTTGGTTGTCTCTCACAGAGTTTTAGGTGTCTTTATTTACTCAATTGTCATCTCTATTCTTTAAATAGGGATCTTGAGAAGGGATTGGGATGCCCATGGGCGCCTCGGTCCTTTTTTTTGGTCGCCCTAGTCCAGGTTTTATGCTTTGTATGGGGTTTTGCAGGTGAATCTTCATTATAGGTTTACGACATCATCAATGAAGCTAGTGTGACATCTACGCAAAAAAATGTGAGTTATTGTGAAGACCAAAGAACCAACTCAAGCCTAGGTTCCAAAATGTTCTCAGACTTGGAAACCCATATTGTGAGACCATGACGCCCACAAGCGCCCTAATCCTCCCTTAGGTGCCCGATCCCAGTTAGATCTATTGCTTCAAATTTTTCGAGGTGTGCTGCGACATCCTGTTCTACCTATTCATCATCCCTCCCAACTCCGAGATCACCGCAAGGTAAGTTTTATTTAGGTTAGTACCTTTTCCTTCCCATTTCAATTATTTCATTTCATTTTAAAATATCAAATAAATTAGTTAGCATTTATATTATAATTTATTTTAGTTATTGCATTGTTGTACTTCTTAGATTAACGTCTAAAATCCATATTTTAGTTAATCATTAGGTTTGATATGATGGACTAGATATAAATGTAAAAGTTAGGATGGTGAAATTGGATATGGCGTGACCTTGATAGGGCGACCCAAATGTGAAAGAGGTACACTTTGCCATAGGGAGAAGCATACATAAAAAAATATTATTTTGAACTAGATTGGAGATAAAACGTGAGAGGGAACAATGTGATGCAACAAAATCACTTGTACATGTTCAATTCTGGATTTTTCATAGTTTAATAGTTGTGTGGAGTCCATATGGTTGTTCATGAGTCATGTTTAGTGTATTTATAATAAGATAACATGAGTAGTTTTCCATCCAAAATGGCTCATTTGAATATTTGAAATTGTCTTGAGTCATGTTAGTGAGTCTAGGAGTTAGTATAGGTTCTATAAGTCATAATAAAACGGTCATAAAGCATATGTGTACTTGTAAATGAATCATGATTTTCTAACTAGACTCTAAACCTAATCTAGTTAAGTCTAAGACTAAGTGAGTTAATGTTTTCTCAACCTAATTACCTCAGTTTCTCTTTAAAAGTGAATTTATTCGAATGAATAAAGGAGGATGAGAGGGTTTTGAGAGGAGGAAGGTAAGAATTTAGTTTTTTTGATGGATTCCTCGGGTGGAACAATGTGATGCAAGAGAATCACTTGTACATTTTCAATTTTGGATTTTTCATAGTTTAATAGTTGTTTGGAGTCCATATGGTTGTTCATGAGTCATGTCTAGTCCATTTGGACTCATGTATTTGTAATAAGAGCACATGAGGAGTTTTCCCTCCAAAATGGCTCATTTGAATATTTGAAATTATCTTGAGTCATGTTAGTGAGTTAGTAGGCCTAGGAGTTAGTATAGGTTCTCTAAGTCATAATAAAGGGGTCATAAAGCATATGTGTACTTGTAAATGAATCATGATGTTCTAACTAGACCCTAAACCTCATCTAGTTAAGTCTAAGACTAGGTGAGTTAATTGTTTTCTCAACCTAACTACCTCATTTTCTCTTTAAAAAGTGAATGTATTTGAATGAATAAAGGAGGATGAGAGGGTTTTGAGAGGAGGAAGGTAAGAATTCCATTTTTTTATGGATTCCTCAGGTGGAGGATGAAGAGGGCAGTTAGAGAAGGAGTTTTCCTCAAGAACAAAAGAAGGAAAGCATGTAGAGGCATGCATTTTGTAAGAAAAATTCCATATTCCATAATGAATACTTTGTTTTTGCATTTGATTCTTACTTGAGCAGGGTGTTTTCTGAATTAGGAGAAATAAATGATGTGTTTCCTTTACAATGCATAGGATTTTAAATCATATGGCCATTAATAAGATCTTGCATGTGTGTGAAAACTATAGGAAATTGTGACTGTGTATACAAGTGGATGATCTGTCCCAATCGGTCATTAGAACTTTTGTATTTTAAATAAAAATGACTTGGAATTTGAACCATAACTGGAAAATTTAATTTTTCAGATGGGTGTTGAAGTTTTTTCCTTTATAGTTAGTAGTTTTTAGTTATGACTCATTTTCCTAGTAGGACAACGAATTCACACAACTTGTTTGACAAAATGTTTGTATGGTAAAGTGAGTGTATCTTCTGTGTTTTTAAGAGTTAAGACCTGAAATTTTGAGGGTAGAATTTTGAGGACATTTTTGAAGTGGGGTTTTAAGGATTTAGTAATTTGAAAACTAGACAAGAATTTATTCTTGTCACAAGTTTTTGATCTACATGGCAAATAAGCCTTTTTGGGCTTGGTAAAATCCTCTTTTGCAAAGAGGAGTAGTTGGTTATTTGTAAATAATCTTGATTAGTCGAATGATATAGTTGTTTGAAAACTCTCTACATCATTTTGGAATTAGAGACTGGATTTTCTGTTGTGATTTATTTTTGAAGATTGAATGCATGTTTTTGTGGCTAACAATGTTGTGGAAGTTTGTGTGGTGAATGAAGTGACAGGTGAAGAGTGAGAAGAAGAAAAGTGTGAAGGTGAAAAATTGTGAAGGAACAAAAGACCAAGTTTCAATCCTTAGTGAGGTGTGAAGGAATAGGAAAGGTGAAAAAGACTTGTTAGAGAGAGAAGATGGACCAAGAAGAGTTGGTAAGAGAGTTAGTGAAATTGTTTAGCCACAAAAGAAGACAAGAAGAGTTAGAGAGAAAGAAAAGAGATGGAGCATGAAAAAGTAAATTTTTAGTAAATTTACTCTCTTTTCTTTTAGTTTTTTGCCATTTTTGGATGAAGATGGTTTTGGAAAGGGGTCCGGAATGATGTTGGATTTAAAATTTGTAGTTTCCATAACTTTCAGCTGATATCTCAGATTGAGATGATGTTTTTTTAAATGTGTGTTTTTTTGAGCTCTTTACATTGATCATATCAAAAATCGTAAACGAGAATTTTTTTGCTTCGCGGATGCATTTTCGGTGGAATTCGACGTCCAATTTTTAAATTGACATGGACAAGTTGAATCAAATTGAAAAATTCAAGGAAAATATTTCCATACATGGCAAGTTAGAACTCAATTGTTGTTGATTAACAAAGATCTATGGGAGATTGTAGAAGGAAAAATCAATAAACCACATGACATAGATGAAGCAGCAAAATGGGAAAGTAAGGATCAAAAAGCAACAATGATTATTGGCCTAGGTTTATCTAATGCCTACCTACATCACATAGATCTAACAAAGACATCACATTTGATCTGGACGACATTGAGAAAACTTTTTGGGTCACAAGCAGAGAGCGCAACAGTGGCACTCAAGAAAAAGTTGTTCGGACTCAAAATGGAGGAAGGAGAAAGTATGGTGGAACATATCAGTAAGTTTCGTTCTATTTCAAATCAATTAGCTGGAATCAAAGTTGATGTTCTTGATGATGATGCAAAAGCAAAGTATTACTTAATAACATGCCTCCTAGCTATTCTAATATGGTCTTCACTTTGAGAAAAATAAATCTGAGCCTAGAAGAAAAAAATAGAACCAAGAAGATTGATCTAGAAGAAACTGCAATGTATGTTAGAAACAAATCATATGCTAAAGGAAGATTCAAACCTTCTTTTAAACAAAAATCAACCTCCAAAGTTCCACAAAAATTTCTTTGTCACTATTGTAATGTTCTTGGACATGGTATTATGTATTGTAAGAAAAGAGCACAAGATTTACTTGATGGTAAATTGAAGGATAAAGCCTTCATTTCTGAAAACAAAGACGAAGAAAGTGATTGGGATATGAAGTCTCCCCACTCTGATAATGAGGAAACAAATGCTTAGCAAAGTGATGAAGACTTCTTGTATTAAGTAAAGAGTGCATTTTCATGGAGGATGGAGGCACAGAGGTTGGAGGTCAATCAATGACCTCTCGTCAGTCACCAATGACAGGGACACATGAAGCCGTGGTGGCAAGTGTATGTGTATGTGGATGTGTATGTGTGTATTTTCTTTTATTTCAGATTTGATTTTAGAGTTCTGTTTGAATAAGTTAAATGTTCACATTGAGGGAACATGGTCTCAATGTTCAATTTTCCCTCTTTTAAGTTCGTATTCAGTAAGAAGTGGTTCCTACATATTTCTTGAAGGAAATATATAGTGGATAGACTAAAGCACAAAGGAAAAGAATCAACATGATATTTTGGTTGTTGGTTTTCCTCTAAAACCATTCTTTGTTTTCGGTTGTTGGTTGTCCTATAAAACCATCCTTTGTTTTAGGTTGTTGGTTTTCTGTAAAACCATCATTTGTTGAGGTTGTTGGTTGTCCTTGGAAAACCATCCTTGCAGGTTGTTGGCTTTCCTACAAAACCATCCAGATCATGAGCATGCATGGGCGGAAAGTTGCAGAAGGAAGTGTGATTATTTTTTCTACCTTGTCAACATTAGGGGAGTGTATATTGGGAATTAATAATGTTAACAATAGGGGAGTGAATGTTACCAAAATATTGTGTAACATTATTAAATAAATTGTAATATTATTAATAATGAGTTTATAGAACTCATATTAATAATATAGTTGTAATAGTTTAATTATTGGTGAGTTGTGAGAACAACTCACGTAGCTATTTTGGTGTGTGAGATATTAGGGGATAAGATTGAGAGATTCATGGAGAGAGATTATAGGGATTGAAGATGAGTGTTGAATCCACCATAGTAGGAGATAAAACATTATAAAATGTAACCTCTATCATTGTAATTGATATCCCGGATGAATTTCTAAATTTGATATTATAATATTCGGTGTTTATTTATTATTTTATTGTGCAGTTTTATTAGAGCAACTTGAAGACTTGATGAAACCTGAGATGAAAGAAAGGTATGTGCATGAATTTGTCATGAAAAGGAAAGCTAAATGGCCTGTGATGTAGATTGTAAAGAGAAATAAAAAATTTCAGTTGATGAAGATGATCAAGAGTGAAGAGAGGAAACAAACACAAAAGAGGATGAAAATGCAGCAAGAAAAGGAAGTGGTAAAATAAATAGTGCATATAGAAGATAAGAGTGAAGATGATGAGGTGATAGAAGCATTTTGAATTCTTGAAAGAGGTGAATATGATGATGAAAAAGTTCAGGAAGTGGTAGAAGAAAAATAAATATGAAAAATGATGAAGGAAGAATGCATTTGTGAAGAGAAAATTGATGAAAAATGTGAGAAATCTGAATTTCAGTTTGTATATGTGAGCAAAGAACAATTAGAAGCATAGCTATGGGCACTTGAATGTGCTTTGTATGATGAAGAAATGAAGTGTGAGGAAGAGAAAATTGAGGAAATGGAAGAGGAGACTGAAAATGAAGGAGAAATTGAAGAAGGAGAAGGTGAAGAGACTCAAAAGTCTCACTATTTTTCATCTAAGGTTTTGTGCTCATGTTTGATTGCAGGTATTCTTGAAGAAGAGGTGAGAAGCATTGAAGAAACAACTCATATAAGAGATCAAATGAAGAGAATGAGGCATGAAATCCTCATTTTGAGGATAAAGGAATGAATAAGAGGATAAAGGAAAAGAGTAACAATTCAAAGAAGAATAAATATGAAAATAATGAAGATAATGCAGCAGAAAAAAGAAGAACACTCCAAGTAGAGAACAATTGGAAGAAAATAAAGAAGAAGGCTTTTGTATATAACATGTTTCTCTCCACTTGGGGAGTATGATGCAGGAGCATCACTTGTACATGTTCAATTTTAGATTTTTCATAGTTTAATAGGTGTTTGGAGTCCATATGGTTGTTCATGAGTCATGTCTAGTCCATTTGGACTCATGTATTTGTAATAAGAGCACATGAGGAGTTTTCCCTCCAAAATGGCTATTTGAATATTTGAAATTATCTTGAGTCATGTTAGTGAGTTAGTAGGCCTATGAGTTAGTATAGGTTGTCTAAGTCATAATAAAGGGGTCATAAAGCATATATGTGCATGCAAATGAATCGTGATGTTCTAACTAGACCCTAAACCTCATCTAGTTAAGTCTAAGACTAGGTGACTTAATTGTTTTCTCAACATAACTACCTCATTTTCTCTTTAAAAAGTGAATGTATTCCAATGAATAAAGGAGGATGAGAGGGTTTTGAGATGATGAAGGTAAGAATTCCATTTTTTGATGGATTCCTCAGATGGAGGAAGAAGAGGGCAGTTAGAGGAGTTTTCCTCAAGAACAAAAGAAGGAAAGCATGTAGAGGCATGCATTTTGTAAGAAAAATTCCATATTCCATAATGAATACTTTGTTTTTGCATTTCATTCTTCTTGAGCAGGGTGTTTTCGAATTAGGAGAAATAAATGAGGTGTTTCCTTTACAATGCATAGGATTTTCAATCATATGGCTATCAATAAGATCTTGCATGTGTGTGAAAACTATAGGAAATTGTGAGTGTGTATACAAGTGGATGATCTATCCCAAACCAATCATCATAAATTTTTCATTTTAAATCCAAATGACTTGAAATTTGGACTATAGGGGTAAAACATCATTTTGTAGATGGGTTTTGAATTGTTTTCCTTGATGATCACTATTGTTTTAGTAATGACCCATTTTCCTAGTAGGACAACAAATTCACACAACTTGTTTGACAAAATGTATGTATGGTAAAGTGAGTGTATTTTCTCGTGTTTTTAAGATTTAAGACCTGAAATTTAGAGGGTAGAATTTTGAGAACATTTTTGAAGTGGGGTTTTAAGGATCGGTAATTTGAAAACAAGACAATAATTTATTCATGTCGAATTTTTTGATCTACATGGGAAATAAGCCTTTTTGGGCTTGGTAAGATCCTCTTTTGCAGAGAGTAGGTGTAGTTGGTTATTTATAAATCATCTTGATTAGTTAAATGATATAATTGTTTGAAAACTATCTACATCATAATACAAAACGATGCACTTGCAACCCTTGATAGGTGTTAAATCACCACTAACAATAGCTAGTTACATTTAAGATCATGAGGGAAATGTGGAAGGTGTGCTTATATACCCACTATAGATACAACAAAAGGATTAAGATGGAGCTTGCATGGGGAAAATAGGTTCTCCTTGGGTGCTAGTCCTAGGTTTATGCCCCATCTCGAACAATATGACACAAACGATCAATGCAAGAAGCCTTAGCTGCCATGATATAGGAAAACAACCATCCTTAAAGGGAGTGGTATGCAATTAGGATTTTTGCTTTGGATTGTTTATTTTTTTCTTTTAGATGGCAGAATGTAACACATGATAGATGTCCATTGAGGGATCACTTTATGTTGTTTACTTTATGTGAATATTTGTTGTTCGAGGGAGCTGTCTATTTTTGGATAAGATAGATTTTTATACGAGCATCCCGAATTTTGACTTTAGGATTGGTAGGGATAACTAAGTAGACAACTTGGGGAGGGGAAGATAAGATGTAAAAGTGACACCTATAGACCCTTAGCATGGTTCCAATAGGTAGATAAGAAGGTGATGGATGTAATGCTCATGAGGTTCCCACTAAAAAGGTAGAACTTGTCAGTGAGGAAGCTGTTGAGCTGATGAAATACAACTCAAGCATGGAAGCATGAAGGATTGGGCACGTGGACATAGGGTGCACAAAAGTATAGAAAAACAGGATGTGCCCAAGGAAGGTTTTGAAATAGGACTTATCCGTTTTGCAGATTGGGGATAATTTTGGACATGGAGTGAAGAGCACGTTTTGTCAAAGACTTGAAGAATACACAAAGGCTATTTTGGGACTAGTAGAAGATCGAGCGCCATGCAGATTTTTGGAGCTAATAATAGGATTATACTACAGTTGTATTATTAGGTAATCTATTATTAGTAAGCTTTCATGCTTTTGTATTCTCATGTAAGGGAGCATGGATATTATTAGCATGTAGCCTATTTTTGAAGGTGTATGGGCGGTGAAGGGAAAGTCCCCACCCCTATAAATATGTAATGATTTACACGGATTAGGGATCAAATATTATTATAGTGTTATGCTACGAGTTTGTAAGATCGCATGACTATGGTGACATTGCTATGTATGTAAGAAGATTTTGTGTTTTGGAGTATTTAATATAATGGATCTTATTGGTGGATATTGGTATTGGATGTAACTATGCATAGATCTTGTATGGTAAATATGATTATAGTAATTATTTAGTTATTCAATCATATGGTTAAGAGCGAAATCGCTTTATGCGTTATTAAATACTCAATTGTTTGTTATGGATATGAAATATATGATCAATCATGCTAACTCCTGAAACAAGTTGTCATACAAGAGGGACTGGTACCTTTGCGCGCTTCGGTGAGCGCTTAGTTCGAGAGTTGAGTGATGTGCCAACGTGCCTTGTCTTTGTTGGTCGTAAAATAGTGACTGACTACTTTTCGGTTCTATTTCTGAGACCTCTTTTTTAGTTGTTTGGCAATTAGTTGCATGATGAAGACGTACAAGGGTTCATTTTAAGATACCTCTTGGAAATCGGAGGTGGAAAATACCTAGTGAATATCCCCGGAACCAATTTCGTGGGAAGGCGAATTTGTTGGGGGTTGTATGAAAAAAATTCGCTTAATTTTCAAGTGGTGTGACAGAAGGTTGCAGATGCACGACAGGAGATTTGCTGTCACACGTCAAAAAAATGCATTGACACACGCCAATACATTTTTTTTGACGCATACGACAACAAATCTCTGCGCGTATGCAACATCCACCCTCTGCTAGTGCATCGAAAAAATCTATGTCGCGGCGTCAACAAACTCTTTTCCGTGCTTCGCTTATGCGTCAATATCTGCGATACCTCGTTGTCGTGCGTCAACTATCCGTCGTGTCGCACGTCAACAAATAACCCCATTGTCACACATCTGCAAACCCTCCTTGTTGCGCATCAATAACTTACCCCCTTGTCGCGCGTCTGCAATACAGGATATATCATATTGTTGACAAAATGTGAAGTAGAAGTGTTCTACCTCGCGAATAATCTAGGATTATATAGGGGATATTTTTCAAGGGTAGGTGAAGCTAACCCCAAAAAAAATTAAAGTGTAATTTTTAGGCGAATAGGTCACTGACCCGCGCCAGAAAATTCACCTTTTCAAAATTTTCAAAAATGGAATATTCGCCATATTACGAATATTCGCCACTAAAATTTTCCCCGAGATGTACTGTTGACTCTAGCCGGTATTGAAGAGTGGTTAGACGGACTAGAGGAAGAGTATGCTCGCAGATTTAGCACTTGGACTTGAATTTAATGCACATGCGTGGGTTGAACAAAACACTGTATGATGCGTTGTATGAGGCGTTCTTTGCTATTTTCCTATAGATCTGCACAAGTGGCTGATTTCTTACTCGTGCCTAAGAGGAATTGGAGGTTTTGCATGCTTTTTTGGATGAAGGAAGAATTCTAGGTTGTATAAGATGCAGATTTGACTTGGAAACGCGGTGTGGATCACTAGTTCCGTGGTGTTCTAAATAGCTATATCATGGAGTATGCAATTTATACCTATTATTTTCCATAGGTCGTTGAGTTCCGGTTTATGCGTGAGCCTAGAGGATCATATTTGCGTGGTATCCCTTTAGAGATTAAGATCTTGACAAAGTGACCCAAGATTTGGAAGAGAAGCCTATGACTTGCTAAACCCCACCACGCACGAGGGCGGGAGAGCAGTTTGGTGAAGGATGGTAGACATAGCGGAAGAGATACAAAGGAAGAAAGGTAGCTCAAGTTTAATGAAATTTGCGAGAGGGACTTGGTGAAGCAACAAGAGATCACATAAAGAATGGTGTTGCAGAGAGAGATGGATCGTGAAGGATTTGAAGCTCACGTAGAAGACATGGAGCTAGACTATCTAGAATTCCCCCATTTGGGAAATAATGCAGAGAACCCTCTATTGTTTCGGATGAAGACACATTTGGAGAAAGAGTATCGACCGCGAGTGCGCATCTGAAACTACCCGGTGACCTAGCCCTTGCACTTGGTCTTCTAGATTCTACGACAGTTAACATTAAGTAATCTAGTGTGGGCAGTAGAGTTGTAGTAGATAGAGTTAGTTTGGAGTCAAGTTCAAGATTTAATCATGTGGCTTATTCATATATGGAGGCGCAATCGTCATCTATGTTATTTGGAGGTACGGTTGGGGGTATATTTTCCGGAGCATCGTTAGCACATAACGTAGGCGCGCGGAACGTTGGCATAACGTCTAGAAGTAGCACAAATTCTGACTGTGGGCGTTCAGTTTAGCACAAAATTAGGAACACAAGGCAGTGCATCCTCTAGTCCATTGCCTACTTCAGAAGCAAGGCGATTGGGAGGATCAGGTGGCTTAGGTGCTAGAATATTTGGTGGTTTTGGGGGCGGAGGAAACATTAGAGGGAATACATATTTTGGATCTGGTGGGCACGGTCCGCACCAGCCCCAAAAAAATATATAAAAATGTCTCTCTGTCCTCATGAAAACATATGGATAGAATATGTTGCTAAGAACGTACATATGTGTGAGATATTATGGCACACGAAGGGGATTATAGTTCAAAGCGCAAGGTAAGTCAGTTTTCAACTACATTGTAGGGTCGCGTCGCGTGGCATAGCTGGTAGAAAAAAATGACCCTAACCAGACTTGTGTAGATTATACCGCACTTCATGATGCTTTCTTGAAAGATTTTTATATCCCTTATTTTGAGCAGAAGAGCATCAACGTGCTAAAGGATATCAAGCGAGACACTAATGATAGTGTTCATGAGTATGATGCATGGTTCAAGACCCTTTTGTCCAAGTTATCTTATGACATACATGCAAACCATCATGCTTAGTGGTTTGTTGGAGGGCTTATCAAACCTTTTAGAAGAGTGCTTTCACACAAGACTTATACAGACCCACGCAAGGTGCTTGAAGCTGCTCTGCATGCTAAGGTAATGGGGAGTGTAGACATAGGAGTAAACCCCTTTTTGGAGACTCATATTACAATAATGGCCAAACAGTTAGATAAATTATCAGCTAATTCAAAGCACATGAGACGCGCAATAGACTTTGGTGCATGATTGTGAAGTAGAGGGCATATTAAGGATAGTTTTCCTCATAAATCGGTGCGTGCCTTGTTATTGGACCGAGAGATTTGTCACTTGGATCATGATTCAAGTCGGTGCCCTTTTCAAACGTGTGAAAAGGAAGAATGTGTCATGTTATTACAAGATTTTCGGTCTACCACTCATGATACTGAAAATTATAGGATGATTGATCAGATTCATGATGCCATTGATATTGGAGTGCATGCGGAAAAGTGTCACAAATAGCTCAAAGGAGAAAGGTGAGCATCTTGATCATGATCACAATGAAGGGTGCTTTGATCGAGGTCGTGGTAGAGGTCAAGGTTACCGAGGAGGATTTAGAGGCTGAGGTCGCGGCGGTGGAAGAAGTGACTTCCCATGAGGAACATGGTATACATATGGATCCCCGATCACTACAAGTGCTAATGCCCTCGAAAATTATTTTTCTTATTGTGAAAAGAACCACAACTATGAAGAATTCCCGGACTTGTATGAGAACTTGAGTAAGAAACACAAGCATGACAAGGACACGGGAATGGTTAGAGTATAATGCACCACAGAAGATTAAGGGATACCAAAGTTAGCACCATATCCCAAGTTGGTACTTGTGAAGATTACTACACATGTTGAGGTTGTGCATGCAGGGGAGCTTCCTAAACATAAGCCTTCCATTACTAAAGAGGAGGTAATACATGCAAAGTATCCTGACCCTATGCACCAGAAGGAATTTTATCAAGAAACCATGGAGGTAATTAGAATTTGTAGGGTGAGATACAATGTTTGAAAGAATAGTCATGCAGAAGTTAGAACAAAAGAAGGTAGCTGAGCTCCATCAAATGGATGTTGATGATCTAAAGGAGGTTTGCAAGATGTTGCGACAAGAGAACATCATTCCTTTTTGGGAAAATGGTTAAAGGAAACACCACGCACGTTGGTCTTGAGCATGAAGGACAAATTTTGCATGCTAACCTCCCTCCTCATAGCCTAGATTATGAAAAGGAGATCACTCTGAATTCTATTGTAGATGGTTGAATTTTGAGTAATATTCTAATTGATACATGCGCGGAAGTGAATGTACTCACGTTGGATTAATGGATTCAGATGGGAAGACCACCATTACAGCCATCTTCAAATGTGTTGTTTATAGCAAGCAGAAATAAGGCCACACTAATTAGGGTTTTAAAATATGCCTCTCATTACTATACATGGGGACCAAATTAAATGGAGACTTTGAATTCTTGGTGCTTGCAGAAGTAGACAATTTTCTAACACTGCTTGGGTGCCCTTGGTGTTATGCAAACAATGTTGATTTGTGCTTAAACAAAGGGTATATAAGTTTTGAGAATAAGGAGGACCATGTGATAATCCCTTTGACAGACGGAAAAGTTGCACCCTATGTATATCCCTTAAGTGAAGAATATTTGAATAGAACTTATGTGCGCACCATTCGAGATATAGTAGTGCTTGAGCCATCAAAGGAAGGGGTTCTCCAATGGAATGATGCATGTCCATAAGTGATACTACAAGTGTTGCATGTGACAAATGGGCACATAACACTTGTTAAATGGTTGAAAGTGCGAAGTGAGAAGTACAACTTTACACGTAAGCGAGGCCGCGTTATGTTAGGCATTTGGGTAGTAACCAGTACCAAGGTATATTGGTGAGGAGAATCCTGAGGTATTCTGCTTGCTATGGAAGTTCAATGGGAATGTCAAGTGGAAAGAAGGAATATGCTAGTTTATACTCTATGCCGGGACGACAATGCATTGGTGGATGATTCAAAGGGATAATATTTTGGAGTGGCGATAAGTGATAATTGCCTCATCTTGTATTTCTTGAGTAATGGGCCTACTCAGATTTGTGCATTTCATGGTAATGATCTTGTTCAGCACCATGTTCAATAGTGTGAGAGACTCTGGATAGAGGGGAAGGAAGATTTACCACCTTCATTGTGGGTGCACAAGATCTATTTCACCTTACGAGGTTGCGCACGTGCATGGTATGTCTATGTGGAGTTGAATAGAGAGATTGGAAATTGGCAAGAACTTACTACAGGTATGATTCAGACCTTTGACTATTTTTCCACTAAACCTCTAGTGAATGAGGCGTTACAGGTGATGAAGCGGTCTATGGGAGATAGTGCAAAGGATGAGGCACTCCTTTAGGAGTTGTTAGGTAAGTCAGACATGGAGGTGCACTTTGAAGAGGAAGAGAGATGCGGAACAACTTGAGTGTGTTTGCGTAGAAAGAGAAAAGGGTAAGATGGTCTATATAGTTGATGATGAAGAGGTGAAGAACCTAGATATTAAGCATACAGAGGGTACGCGTGAGGTCTTGGACTGTGTAGATGAGAAGGCGTGTGCCTACCATGAGCCTATGAAAAATAAGAAGGTCAACATTGGAACAAAGGCCAAACCTAAGGAGGCCATCATTGGAGATTATTGGTCTGACTCTGAAGTTGCTAAGATAATCGAGCTTCTGCGTGACTTCCTGGATTTTTTCCCTAGGGGCTATCATGAATTAAAAGTTGCTCATGAATATTTGGGAGAAATGAGAATCAAGATGAAGGAAGGTGCGCACCCAGTTAGGAAGAGGTCTTACGGGATGAAAGAAGAAATTGATAAAATGTTGAATTATGGAATTATTGAGACCATTGAGGAATCGAATGCGTTAGGCCTATGGTTATTAGCATAAATAAGGATGGAAGAATCAGAATTTGTGTGGATTACAGGGAGTTAAATTTTGCATGTGTAATTGATCCCTTTCCCACACCATTTACTAAAGAAATCTTGGAAGGCATTGTAGGGTGCGAAATCTACTCTTTCACTGATGGATTTTTTGGATATCATCAAGTGAGGATAGCAAAATAGGATCAAGAGAAGAAAACTTTCACCACCGAGTGGGGAGTTTTGAGTACACGGTTATGCCCTTTGATTAAAGAATACACATGCAATATTTTCATGCATAATTGTACAAGCGTTCTAGGATTTTATTCATAAGTTCTTGTAGGTGTATCTGGATGATTGGACAGTCTATGGGCTGTGAAAGATCACTATGATAATTTGAGGCTGATGTTTGAGAGGTTCCAGCAGTTGAGCATCTCCTTAAATATTAAAAAGTGCATGTTTGACACACCCTTTGGAACTTTTCTGGGACACATCATCTATAAAGAAGGCTTGTTAGTGGATCTTGCTAAGGTGGTTGCTATTTTGGGCTTAGAAGAGTCTACTAACTAGAGTGAGGTGTGAGGATTCTTAGGGCACACAGGGTATTACAGGAAGTTTATCAAAGGTTATTCCAAGATGGCCTTCCCCTTAGAATAATTATTGAAGGGTAAATGAAAGTTTTATTAGGGTGAAGTGCGACAACGCATGTTTGAGATAATGAAGGAAAAAATTACTACAACACCTATTATGTGCTTTCCTTTATGGACCAAGCCTTTTAAAGTTCATATAAATGCCTGCAGTATGACCATTTGCATGGTATTAGCCCAGCCTGGAGAAGGGATTGTTGATAATCCTATTTTATTTGTGAGCGGGAAGTTAACTCCAACAGAACAAAATTACACAACTATAGAGTGTGAGGCATTATCTATGATATACGTGCTTCATAAGTTTCGACAGTATTTGTTGGCTACACATTTCATCTTTCATATAGACCACATGACATTGAAGTAGTTGGTGAAAAATCATGTTTAACAAGGGCACATATGTTGTTGGATTATGTTATTTCAGGAGTTCAACTTTATTATAGTGGTTAAGCCGGGAAAGATCAATTCTAGTCCAGACCATTTATCAAGGATTCAATCAAGAGAGGATGCACAAAGAATTGAGGATAAAATGCCAGATGCATAGCTATTTAGATTGAATCACGCGCCCTTGGACTTAGAGGATATTGTTGTCTTTTTAGGCACCGGTGTGGCGTCTGAGGGAATAAAGGTTGTTAGAAGAAACAACTTGCCATCTGCACCGCACCTTACATTTTGATCGGTGGAGACTTATAAAAAATAGGCCAAGATGAATTTTTACGCTGTGTGTACTTGAGCATGAGTGGTAAGCAATCATGGAGGAGGCCCATGACAGCGTTGTAGGTGGAGACTTTGCAGAAGACACCACCGTGCACAAGATTCTATTGGCAAGTTTATGGTGGGAAACATTATACAAGGATTGCAAAGAATATTGTAAGGCATGTGACCATTTTCAAAGTGCCTTGGAAATCATGGGCATAGAGATGAAATGCCTTTGAGGCCTATTTCTAGCGTAGAACCTTTTGAAAAGTGGAAAATTGACTTTGTGGGTCCTATTTCCCACCCGTGCGTAGGACTAGATCACACTATATTATAACTTGTACATATTATCTTACAAGGTGGGAAGAAGCGACGCCTACAAAGGATTGCACAATAGCTACGGTAGTAAGGTTTATGTGGGAAAATATTATTAGCATGTATGGATGCCCTTTAAGTTTGACAAGTGATAGGGGTACTCATTTTCTTAATGAGACCATCAAGATACTATTGGACGAATTTATGGTTACACACCATAAAACAACACCCTATCATCCTCAGGAAAATGGAACTATTGAGGCCTTCAACAAGATATTGAGCCATACCTTGACCAAAATTTGTGATGTTAGAAGGAAAGACTGGGATGATAAAGTATTTGTTGTACTTTGGGCATACATGACAACCTACAAGAGGTTGAATAAAGCAACACCCTTTCAGTTGGTGTTTGGTGCAGAGGTTGTTCTACCAGTGGAATTCATGTTACCTTCTCTATGTATTGTGTGCACATGAGGTTTGGCTGATGAGAAAGAACTTGAAGAATGTATTGACAAACTGATGCAGTTAGATGAAAGGCGCGTTATAAAAAGATGGAGTCAGAAGCAAGAAAAGGCTAGGAAGAAGGCATGCATGATAGGGATATTATTGATAAGAAACTTGAGGTTGGGAACATGTTACTTCTGTATGATTCAAAGTTTTTGTGCCACCCTGGAAAGCTTAAAGTGCATTGGTTGGGACCATATGTTATAACTTATATACTTTATTTAGGTGCTTGCTAGTTAGAGGCGTTGGATGGAACACGATTTTCCTGATTACTTCAACGGGAGTAGGCTAAATCCCTACTATAAATAAGTCTTCTTGGTGTTTGTAATAAAGCAATATTTCCATTTAGACTATATTTCCTTAACGCATTGCCTTTATATGTGTTTCATTTCATCGTTATTATGCTTTGTCAATTTATTTCAGTGTTTTGTGTAATAAGCGTGTTTGTGCACTAGAACTTTGATTACTATCTAAGTGTATTCATGCGCAGAGGACCATACGTACCCTTAGTATGGGGTAGAGTATATACAGGGTTCATTGCCAAGTTTGAATATTGTTTGAAGACGGGTATGCATAATAGAGAGATATTGTGTAGGTGCTTGAAGTAAAGGTGCGGATAGAGAAAAATTGCTCATGGATAAAGACCACGTACGGATAAATGGATGCACAATGTAATGCAAGGTAGGCTGCAGTAGTGGAAACTACTTAGTGAAAGGCACAGTGGCGAAGTACTTCAGCGCATGAGGGCGCGTGAAAGGAGGTATGTGGCCAAAAATTAGAAGGCGCGCAAGAAGGTTATGACTATGGCGCGAAAACAAGCAACGCGAAAGATTGACGGACCAACATATCTAATCAATGTTGAGTATGGTGGTAGGTGGAGAGCAATAAATGTAGAATTTTTTTGGAAAACTATATAAGGATGTGTTGTGAAATCATTTCTACCTTTGCATTCAAGAGCATTTGAGCAAGTTGAAGTCAAGCAAGCTAGTAAGAGAGTTGTGAAGTGCAGAGAGCTGCAAACTAGTCAGATTTTTCATATTTATGCATGGGATTGTGTGACACTCCATTAGAGAGGGTGTTTGAGTGACATAAAGGCATGCGAGAAGGAGAAATTAGCTATTAGGGTTTGGATTTTAGCTAAGGAACACAGAGTTGAACTAGGGCACGTGGGGTTGGACTTGCATAGCTCAAAGAAGGTAAAATATCACACCTTTATAGTTACTATGGCACCAAGGAACGCATCTGGAGCAGCTACTAGGGGAATAAGTAGAAGGAAGTTGAAATTGAAGTGGAGGACACCCTAAAAGCCATTTTTAGAAATGCACTACCCAAAAGAGGTTTACATGGGTCACGATTGGGACTCACACATTTTCAGTGCAAGGTGAGTGATTACAACTAAAAAACAAAGGATAACAAGGATGAACTAGATAAATTGTTGGTAAAGAAGACAAACAAGAGAAAAATGGATGATATGGCCATGTATGACGATGCGGGTGAGAAGCTGTTGAGAAAGGTGGGATTTTTATAGTTATATGAACTACCTTACTTTGGCAAGCTAGAAATATTATACTAGTGGTTGATGAGCAGAGTCCACGAAGACTTCTTCTATTTTTTTGGGCGACGTATGAGGCTCACATCGCCCTTAATTGGGAGTCTAATAGGACTTAGGAGTTCGGGCACTGAAGTGAGTAGCGAATTTTCAGATAAAGAAGGAATAATGGTGACAAGAAAGACACTGGGTTACATAAAGGACGGCCAAGAGATGGATATAGGAAAGCTACGAAGTATCACGTGCTTGGTGCAAAGACACACCTCACAAATCTTAATGACTAGGAGTGGTGGTCGCAAGTAAATACCTTGTGGCTACACATAACAAAGAAAATGACTGAAGGGTGACTTATAAATTAGTGGGTTTCATTGCTGAAACTATCATTGATTAAGCGCACTGAGAGGTGATAAAATAAGTTTCGGACGCAATCCTATTATCCTTGGTTTTGTAGAAATTAGAGTGCTTGATGGGCCAAAAGATAAAATTTGGAAATATCTTGAGGTGAAGAAATATCTTGCAAAGAGATTTGAGAAGTACACTTGTGATGGGACCATGAGTGGGCCCTTTAAACAAAGGGTAGAAATGTGGTATGAGTGACTCCGCATCACGTTTGAGGAGGAATGGAGAATACCTAAGGAGTTACCTTTAGTGTTGGGTAAGAAAGTATAGTTTGCAATTTACCAACTCTTTTTTACTGCACACTTTGGGATGACAGACAAGAAGTGGAGCCCTTATTGTGAGTTTTCTTATGCCTTCATTGCACGTTACTTCCAAGCATCTGTACACAAGTTTTCAGACACGCACCGGTTGATTTTCAATGTTGATAAGGTAGACTGTGACTACCACACCCTCAGGAAGACTTACGTTTATCCAAGTAAGTCTGCATATATTGAGAGGTTAATTTCAGATGATATTAACATGAAGGCTATGAGTTTGGAAATTGGTGAGGTTAGGGCAGCCCTTGTATATATCCAACTCAAGCCCAGGTTGGAAAATGGGAGATATGTGGAGAATGAGTTCAAACTTCCTAGCCCACCCAAGGGGAAGCATACAGTTGGCACTTTAGCAGATGAGGAACCAGCCTCGCCCCTTATGGAAGAAGAAGGAGAGGAAGAAGAATTGTAGGAAGATAGTGGTGGTCTGGAGCATAGGGGTAGAAAACAACCCACTATTGGAGAGAAAAGTGAGTGTGAGGTAACCCCTCCTGCAGCAAGAATATGAAGTCTTTGGAGACAGGAGCGATGGAGGTAGACCTGGACGAGAAGCCCGAGGAACCTCAGTATAAGAGGGTGTTACAAAGGACAAAGACTAAGGCACGGGACCTTCACCCCCGGGGAGATCACCCATGACTTTGCCGGTGAAGGTAGAACCTGAAAAGAAGAAGAGGTGCAGGTACATCCCTCGGAAGGAGGAAGAAGAAGAAAATTCTAGATACAACGTGCCAAACACTCCAGTTCAAATCGAGGATATAGATGAGCCTCAGGAAGAGGAGATGAAAAGAGATGAAGATGAGCTAAAGCAACAAAACATAGACAGTGGGAATGTTGGCTTGGAGATAGGTGAAGATAAGGGCGAGCCATCTGGTGCGCCCCCTATAACACAAACAGGTGAAGAACAAGATTGGATTCGGGCACGGGATTCCCAAGGGTAAGCGCTCTAGTAGGGATAATGAGGAATCAGTGTATGAGAAACCAAAAGTTGGGTACATTGACAACCCAAGAAAAATCATATGCACGCGGTTCCAAAGTACTTTGGAGCCCAAGGATTTATATGGATGGGAGCTCATGGATGCGGAGATGGCAAACACACACAAGGAAACAATTATCATGGATGATCCCGACTTTGACATATGTGAGGAATCTTGTGTGTCACATAGATTGAAGAAGGCACCCATTTGCACCATATAACTATTAAGCCCACTATCATGTCAGATGAGCAGGTAAGCAACACCCTGACTAGAGTATCTGCTGAAGTTGCGCACGAACATCAATAAAGTGGAAACCATTAGTGCCGTGTTGGATGATCAAAAAGATAATGACACAAAAATTAAGTGCCTTACGGAAGAGAAGGAGAAAGCCGAGGCGAAGTGCAGAAATTCCTTAAGATGGTGAAAATTGGTGATGAGATCATAGAAAGAGGCCACATTTTCAAGATAATGTTGAACAAAATTCAAGTCCGCTTCTGCATTATTTACACACAATAGTTCAATTTACTCTACTGGAAGAAGGGCCCATGTGTATGCTTGAGCCAAAAGACACTATGCAACAGAGGTAGAAAGGGCCAAGGCCGCTATTGCAAGAAAAATTAAAAGTTATGAATCCATATTATAGACTTTGAAGGATGAGATAAAGAAAGCATATTCGGCATTGACAATGTGCAAAGCACCGAGATGTGGTAATAAAGACTAGGACAATTGAAGAAGAAAATGAGGTCCTCAAAGTAATGAAGAATGAGACACTTGGGCATGTGAAGAGGCTTACTCTAGTAGAAAAAAAGCGCTTGATGTACTTATAATAGCCTAGGATCCACACAAGTAATGGATAAAAGAAATCGAAAAACTGATCACGTAGAAGATGGATTTCATGGAAGGAATGGTCTCTAGCATGGCTAACATTGTTAGAATATTATAGTGAGAAAAAAACATGACACATGATGAGTTGGAAGCCGTGGTTACATATGTTCCTAATGAAAATAGTCAAGCGAGTGATTGGAATCCATTGGAGCCGAGAGATTAAGAACAAATATCCGAGTTGATCCTTCCTATCAAAGAGTAAGGCACGAGTATTCTTCCATTCTTTAACATTAATTCCTTTATTCTTTCATTCATTATTTTTTGGACTTGGAGAGATACGTTCGGTTTGTCCATTACCGGGGACAATAACGAATTTAGTGTGGGGTAATGTTGAGCAGATGAAATATAACTTAAGTATGGAAGTGTAGAAGGATTGGGCACGCGGACACAGGGCGCATAGGAGTGCACAAAAGTATATCAAAATAGGGCATACCCAAGGAAGGTTTTGAAACAAGATTTATCTAGTTTGCAGATCAAGACTAATTTTGGACATGGAGTGAAGAACATGTTTTGTCTAAGACTTGGAGAATACACAAAGGCTATTTTGGGACTAGTATAAGATCAAGCACCATGCAGAATTTTGGAGCTAATAATAGGATTATACTATAGTTGTATTATTAGGTAATCTATTATTAGCGAGCTTGCATGCTTTTGTATTCTCATGTAAGGGTGCATTCTTATTATTAAAGTGTATCCTATTTTTGAAGGTACATGGGCGGTGAAGGGAAAGTCCCCACCCCTATAAATATGTATTTATTTACACGGATTAGGGATCGGATATTATTATAGGGTTATGCTACAAGTTTGTAAGCACGCATGACTATGGTGACATTGTTATGTATGTAAGAAGATTATGTGTATTGCAGTATTTAATATCTTTGAATCTTATTGGTGGATATTGGTATTGGATGTAACTGAGCTTGGATCTCAAATGCAGTAAATCAGATTATAGTAATTTTTAGTTATTCCTTCATATAGTTATAACTAGATCTGGTTTATGCATTGTTGAATACTCAATTGTCTATTATGGATCTTAAATATATGCTCAACCATGCTAACTCCTTGAACAAGTTATCATAAAAGAGGGAGTGGTACCCTTGTGCACTTCAAGTGAGCACTCATTGCAGGTGAGTGATGTGCCAACGCACATTGGGTTGTTGGTGGTAAAATAGTGACTACAAGAATATGTTATGGGAAGAGATATAGTGCCGATATTCAATGCGATAGATATGATAGTGACGAAAGACCACGTAATTCCAAATCATTACGATGAGAGACAAGAAAGGAAAATGATGGATGCAAGATCATTAAGTGTGACTAGGGTCATGTTGGTATGTATGTTAATAGTAGAAAGGCCACAAGTGCAATGCATTGAGAGGTTTCATTTGTGGTTTACCATTTAGGAAGGCTAAGGGATAGGCTCGGACCAACATTTATGTGTGATAATATATGGTCCAATCCATTTGGGAGAAAACTTTCCACGTTGGATCCTTTCTAGAGTAGTGATGTTCTAATTTTATTTGAGGAAAAGGTCACCGATGTTAAAGTCACGTTATTTTATATGTTTCTTATAGGAATATTTGATGTGCTCTTAAAATATATAGTGATGTTAAAGAGCGATTAAGCGAAACTCATCTAGTAATTCAAGTTGTGCTAGGCGTTCGATGATAGTACTCTTGAGAGATGAAGTTGCAAGAGAAACTCACAAGCATGGCATTTGAAATTCAAGGGGAAAAATGACTTCAAAGTCATAAATGAGAGAGAAGGGAGTAGCACCCGTAGAGGTGTGGATGCTAGTCCGATAGGCCCAAAGAAAAAAAGGGATGTGAATGTTCTAATTTTGTCCGATTTTTCGATAGTTTTGGAAAATATATTGCGAAAAGTCTTCTTAGTGGATTCAGCTTGGTCGTTAACTTGAGGCTATTAAGGAGAATAGAAAATAATATTAATGTTGAAAGAGTTGCAAACCTTCTTAAGTTCTTAATTTTTGAAGGACTTAACATTGTTTTTGATGGTTTTATGGGGAACGCCGAAGTGATAAATGATATGCTAATATATAAAATCGACGATTTTCTTAGCTTTAGTGGATACAAGTGGGATGGCATCCACCCACTTGGTAAGGTATTGATAGAGATGATGATAGAATGATGACACTTTGAGAAGAGCATGGAAGTTTTAGAAATTTCATTTCAATACGAATTCTAAGTATCAAACCGAACAAGGCATCTCGATTTGTAAACCCTTACTAATCTATTAATTCAAGAAGAGAAAGTTATGAAAAATTTGATTCAAAAGAGAATGCCACTTAGGAACTTCTCACTCAAAATTGAAAAATAAACCTTCTAGGTTCAACAAGAATCAAAAATCAACTTTTAAACTTCGTAGTAAAGATAAGAAATCAGGAAATGTAAGAGTTAGTTTTGATGATAAATGCCATAAATGTGGAAAATTTGGCCATAAGAAATAAGACCGTAAAATAAAAAACAAGTCAAATTTCAAAAACCAAAAAGGAAACAAATTAGACTAAAATTAAAATCAAAACAAGAATCATAAAAATAGTCAAAAATCTAATGTAATTGCTTTGTATGTTGTCTTTGTCACTGCTAAAGGAAAATGAGTGGATATTGGACAGTGGTGCCTCTAGGAACATGAATTTCATATCCGATATCCTATCTAACCTTAGAGAATGTAATGATCAGATCTATTTGGGTGATCATTCCATCCTTGACGTTCAAGGACAAGGTAAAGCAAAAGTCTCTAATGGTTTTATTAATAATGTTTTGTTAGTTCCTAAACTTAAAATGAATTTTCTTTCTTGTTCTCAATTGAATCAAAATAACTATAGTGTAACTTTATTGAAAGATAAATGGTTTATTAAAAATGAACAAGATGTTACTATAGTTGAAGGCATACAAAGATATTGTCTTTATGTGTTTAATTGATTTCCCTCTACTTCTTGTTTGACATCTCAAAGAAGTCACATGTAATTATGTCATGAAAGACTAGGCCATTTCAACTTTAAGAGCATGTACGACATGTCTCAACTAAATTTAGTGTATAGTCTCTGTCACCTATTTTTCAAAATAATGAAACATGTGAAGGGTACTTACATGGAAAGCAATCTGCTAACCCTTTCCATAGTCATGTCGATGCAAATTCTACTAAACCTTTGGATCTTGTTCATAGTGATGTCCGAGGACCCATAGAAGTTTCATCTCTTAATGGTTATTTATATATTGTCACGCTTATTGACGATTTATTTCTCGTATGATTTGGTCTTATTTTATCAAAAATAAATCTAATGTCTTGTCTAAATTTAAGGAATTTAAAGCTTTAGTTAAAAACAATTCTAGTTATAAAATTAAGAGGCTTATGAATGATAATGGGGAGAATATGTCAGTAAAGCATTTGACTCATTTTGTGTCGAAGAATTGACTACTCCCTATTCCCCTCAACAGAATGGGATTGCAGAAAGGAAAAACCACACCATTCGGAAATGGCTAGAACCATGTTGCATTCAGCACAAGTCCCTAAATTTCTCGGCTGAAGCAATGAACATTGTTGTTCACATTTTGAATAGAGTACCCACTAAAGCCTTAGTTAACTCCACTCCTCTAGAAAAGTGGTCAAATCAAAAACCAAGTGTGTCTCATTTGAGAATATTTGGTAGCCCTGCTTCTATCTTCATTCGAAATAAAAAAGGAAGAAGCTAGATCAAACCTCCTATCCCTGTATCTTTGTAGGTTATGGAGGTAAAACTAAAGGTCTTAGGATCTACAATCCTTCAAAAAGAGAAGTTATAGAAAATAAGAATGTTAAAATATTGGGAAAAAAATTTGTTCTTCATCCTCTTTGTTTCTCTTGGTCATAATAATTCTAATGAAATTTAAAATAATGATAATAATATGAAAATGATATATGTGATGATGAAATTAGTAATGAACTTGTAGTTGAAAAAGAGTTTTTGTTTCCTCTATAACCAAAATACCTAGATGGGATGAGTCTATTATTCAAGACTCTAATCCTAAAAACCTTCAGAAAATGACTAGAAGTCATCATACATATCATGCTTTAATGACGATGTATGAACCCGAACCTCAATCTTTCAAAGAAGCTTCTTCTAACGAAAGATTGGTAGATGCAATGAAATTTGAATATACTTCCTTAATTAAAAATCAAACTTGGGATTTAGTCCATCCTCCTGAGAAAAAGAAGTATATTCAAATCTAAATGGTTATACAAATCAAATATAAAGATGATAGCAATGTTGATAAATTCAAAGACATGTTAGTAGCTTGAGAATTTAATCAAAAACCCAGTGTCGACTACGTTGAAACCTTTGCACCAGTTGTAAAAATGAGCACTATAAGGATTCTAATTGCCTTAGTTGTTCAATATGGTTGGGAAATCCATCAGATGGGTGTCAAGAATGCATTTATGAACGGTGATTTCAAAGAGGAAATTTATATGACCCAACCTAAAGGATTTGAAAAACCAAGTAAAGAAATGTATTTTTGTAAATTGAAAAAAATTATATGGTTTGAAACAAGCTCCTAGAGCTTGGAATGTAAATATTAACAATTTTTAAATGAAGTTGGATTTTCTAACTATTCTTCTGATAATGATTTATTTATAAAAAGTGAAGAAAATCATATCATTCTCATTGTATTTAGGAAAATTTTAAGACCCCCCAAAAAAATCGTAGAAATTTATCGGAGAATATGGGAAATTAACTTTTGCGGTGATGGTGAATTTGGGAAATCGACTTTCACGCTAATATGATGTCGCTTGGTGGTGTTTTTTTTACGCTACCATTGATGCATATAATATGATGTTAGTTGATAGTATATGATGTCGGCCAAAAATATATGTAATTTTTTTAAAAATATTTTTTACAATAGTAGTTAAAATGACTAGCTCAATGAGAAATATGTCCTCACAAAATATGGCGCAAAACAAAAAAATTAAAAAGTGATTTTTTGTGAAAAAATATAAATTTCACTAATTTTGTATGGGAATTTTTTTGAATTTTTTTGATGTTAGCAATTAAAATGATTGTCTCAATGAGAAATTTGTCCTCCCAAAATATGGCACAAGCAAAAAAAAATCCCATAATCTTTATTTTCATTTTTTTAATTGTCTATTCTTACCGAACAATAGCGTTTTTGTATGCTACCGATCGGTAGTATATTTTATGCTACCGATCGATAACATAAATATATGTTGTCGGTCAATAGCATAAAATATGCTACCGACCGACAATATTAAAGCAAATATTTTGAATTTCTCTTTCTTAGGGATAGCAAATCACCCCTAAAATTAACTTGTACCCATAAAATTTTGGCGACCCAGGCCTACTCCCTTCCTGAAAAATTCACCAATTTCAAATTTTAAAAACTGGAATATTCATGAATTAACGAATATTTGCCACTAAAATTTTCCCCGATTGTATTGTATGTTGATTATTTACTTATTACTAGTAATTCTAAAAGATTGATTTTCAAAATTAAAGTTAAATTAAAACAATACTTTGAAATGACCGATTTAGGATTATTGCATCATTTCTTAAGTATGGCTATATATCAGGATACAAATTCTATTATTGTATCTCAATCACAATATGCCACTAATTTTTTAAATAGGTTTAATGTTATTGATTCTAAACCTATTGTTATTCCTATATAAGTTGGATGTAAACTGGATCTTAAACATGCATGTTAAAAAATTAATCCTACTTTGTACACGCAACTTATAGGTAGTTTGATTTATCTAAGTATTACTAGAATTGACATTGCTTATGCAGTAGGGATTGCTTCAAGATTTATGCAGGAGCTATATTAGAATCACTAGAAGTTAGCCAAAATAATATTGTGTTATATTAAAGGAACAATTAATTTTGGTTTACATTATAGTTTTTATAACAATGCATATTGTGATTATGACCATGTTGGTGATGTGATAGATCAAAGTATACAATTTGATGTGTGTTCAAGTTTGGTGCAAGTGTCATCACTTAGAGCAGTAAAAAACAACCAACATTCTCCATTTTTCTCTTGAGGCAGAGTATTGAAGTGCAATGGAAGTAGCGAAAGAAGCCATGTGGCTGAAGCGACTATTGAAAGAGATACACATGGAAGCTAAAGGAAGCAGTCCTCTTCTATGTGATATCCAAAGTTGCATTTCTTTTGATAAGAATCAATTTCAACGTCAAAGGACAAAGCATATTGAGATTCATATGCACTTTATCCGAGAGAAGGTTCTCTATGGTGATATAGATCTCCAAGTACTGCCCGATGAAGATCAAGTTGTAGACATGTTTACGAAGCCATTGTGTGTTGTAAAATTCTACAAGTTTCATGCAATGCTTTGTCTTTCATAGTTTCCATTCGAGGGAGTGTTTATGGAAATTTCACCTCCTAATGTTCATCTGGTTGATATTTCCTTCTCCTCTATACTTCTATTCCATTTGTAAAGCATTGTAAAAAGATCTTTATGATCTTTTGTAAACTTATAACTCTAAGTTTACAATGTACAATCCAGTGTGTTGCATCTATTTGTAAAGGAGGTCCTTGTGTTATAAAGGATCCTAGAGATGCGGTTTAAGATTTTTTTCCATGAGAAACTGTGAGATGTAGTCTCACAAATCATGCTTAACCTAAATCATAACTTCGATTTATGGATTCCAAATCCTTTTGTACCAAAAGGTAAGTTGAGCATGATGAAGGTGTTATAAATCCTTCAAAAGTGATATGCTAGCCTAAACCTTCACTAATGGTTTATGGATTTGTAAATCTTGTTGTACAAACAGTAATGTTGGCATATGGTTCCCCACTTAATATTAAGGAGTGTTAGAATGTAATATTAAGTGCTTATAAACTTTAGTTTATAATTAAATAATTTAGAATAGATTATATTCTTAATTATTTAATATAAACTTTATGTTTATATTTAATTGGTTATTTAATAACTAATTTATATTAAATTGTGGTATTATTTAATCATATCCCATCACTTAATATGTTCATGACCCATGGGGTCATTTAAATATGGTCGTGGATCATATTATTTTCACCTCGGGTGAATGGATTAGAGAGAAGTGAGGTAAATGAGATCTTACTACACTGTAATTGTTGTTGCTCAATTAATGGAAAATTATAATTTGCTCTGTGGTTTTTCCCCCGGGGTTTTCCACATATATCATGTGTACAATGTTTTTACCTTGATTATGACTTTACATTAATGTTGTTCAATATTAATTTAATAGGATTAAATAGGATTTATAATCCTCATCTTATCAAATTATCCATCATAAACACAATTGATTACATAACATCTATTAATTGTATTCACAGTTTCATTACATACATGTGATGGTGTTGGGTTGATAAAGTATAGCCTATGTATGGAGAATGCATAAGGTTTGGGTGCGCAAACAGAGGGCGCGTAGGTGCGCATGAGAATGTAGGAGAGCAGAGGGTGTGCCCAAGGTTAGGACTTAGTTGTTTTTCAGCATGGGGCTTTTTTTGGATGTGGAGTGCAGTGCACACTTTGTAGAAGACTTGGAGAGCACGTGAAGACTATTTTGGGACGAGTAGAAGATCAAGCACCATGCATAGTTTTGGAGCTAATAATAGGATTAAACAATGGTTATTCTAGTAGATAATCTATTATTAGCGCTTGCATGCTTTTGTATTCTCATGTAAAGGTGCATGGCTATTATTAGCATGTAGCCTATTTTTGGAAAGGTGCATGGGTGGTGAAGGGAAAGTCCCCACCCCTATAAATATGTATTGATTTTCACGGTTCGATATATCATTTATTGAGAGTTATGATAGGGATTTGTTATCATGCATGACTATGGAGGTTGGATTATGTATGTATGAAGCTTCGATGTTTTGCAAAGTACTTAATATAATGGATCTTTTTGGTCGGATAATTGGTGTTAGATGTAACTGAACATGGATCTTGTATTGTAAATATAATTATAGTCATTATTTAGTTAATCTTTCATATGGTTAAGATCTAGATTTGGTTTATGTACTGTGGAATACCTTGTTATCTATTATGGATCTAATGTATAAATACAATCATGCTAACATTCTAGAAAAGATTTTGTAAAGAGGACCTAGTACCCTTGTGTGCTTGGGTGAGTGCTCGGATTCAGCCGAGTGATGTGCCAGCGTGCCTTGGGATTTTGGTGGTAAAATCTAGGCTGCAACATTTGGTTCCGTTGTCGGGACCTCTTTTTCAATTGTTTTGTAGGATGTTCCGGGATGAAGACATACCGGTTGAGCTTGGCAAGTATTGAGGAGTGGTTAAATGATCTTTAGGAAGAGTATGCTCGCAGATTTAGCACATGACCTGAATTTAATGCATGCGCATGGGTTGAACATAATCTGTATGATGCATTGTATGAGACATTCTTTTCCATATTTCCTATAGATCTCTACGAGTGGTTGGTTGTTTACGTGTCTAAGAGGAATTATAGGTTTCACACGCTTGTTTGGACACAGGAATAATTCCAGGCCTTGTATGATGCATATATGATTTGGACGTGCTCTATGGATGTTTGGTTCCGTGGTTTCTTTAATAGCTATATTTTTGAGTATGCAATTTCCACTTACTCTTGCCCAGAAATTATTGAGTTCCAGTTTTTGTGCGAGCCCAGAGGATCTTGCTTGTGCAAGTATTCCTTTCATAATTAAGATCTTGATAGTGACCTTGGATTTGGAAGAGAAACCTATGACTAGCTAAACCCCACCATGCGCGGGGGCAGGAGGAGGTTTGGTGAAGATGATGGACCTAGTGACATAGAGATAGAGAGAAGAAAGGCGGTTTAAATTTAATTGTGTGAGAGGGATCTCATGAAGCAAGCGAGAGATCATAGAGAGAATGGTGTTGAGGAGAGAAATGGCTTGTGAAGGATTTGGAGCTCCAGTAAAGGGCATCGAGCTAAGGCATTTGGAACTCCCCCCTTTGGGAAAGTATGGCGAGAGAACCCTCCTCAGATTTGGATTAAGGCATGTCAGGAGAAAGATTATGGACCACGGGTGCACATCTGAACCTACCTAGCGGCCTAGCCTTTACGCTTGGTTTTCCAAATTCTACAACAGTTAATAGTAAGCAAGCTAGTGTGAGAAATAGAGTTACAGTAGATAGAGTTAATTTACAGTCAACTTCAGGAGTTAATCAAGGAGCTTATTCATCTATGGCGGCACAATCATTGTCTATATTATTTGGAGCTCCAGTGGAGGTATCTTTCCTGCGCATCGTTTGGATAGAACGGGTACGTTGGTATAATGTCCGGAGGTAAAAAAAAACTTCGCAGACTATGGGAACACAAGGTAATGCATCCTCGGTATGTTCCCTACTTCGGGAGGAGGAGGATCAATAGGATTAGGTGGCTTGGCACCTTTGGTGGATCTGGTGGTTCTGGGGGTGGAGGAAACACAAGAAGGAATATAGGTTCTGGATCTAGTGGGCACAGTCTGCACCAGCCCCAAAACAATTCTATGGAAATTTCCCTTCATCTTCTAGAATATAAAGGCATTAAAGATGTTATCGAGCACGTGTGTATGTGTGAGATACTATGGCACGTGAAAGGTATTACAACTCCAAAGCACAAGGCTAGTCAAGTTGGTAACTGCAGAACTGCTGCAAGGATGTGCACATAGTTGGTACTGTAAAGTTTGACCCTGACCAGACTTGTGTAGATTATACCGCACCGCAGATGCTTTCTTGTGAGTTTTATATCCCTGAGTTTGAGAAGAAGAGCATAAACACGTTGAAGGACATCAAGAATGAATTATTGAGATTATTTAGGAATATTATGCACATTTCAAGACCCTTTTGTCAAAGTTATCTTATGACATATACATGAGTCATCATGTTGAGTGGTTCATTGGAGGACTTATCACGCCCTTCTGAAGATAACTTTCGCATAAAACTTACACAGCATTTACGTGATTCACTTGAAGCAACTCTGCGTGGCCGAGGCGGTAGGGAGGGTAGACACAAGAGTAAGTCCATTTTTGGAGGCACACATCACAACAATGGTAAAACAGTTAGAGAATTTATCAGCCAATTCAAAGCACATGAGACACGCAATTGGATTTGGTGCACATATTGTGAAGTAGAGGGGCATACTAAGGATAGTTTCCCTCATAAATCGGTGTGCTCCTTGTTGCTGGATTGCGAGATATGTCACTTAGATCATAGTTCAAGTAGGTTCCCTTTGCTCCAGCAAGTGCGATAAGGAAGAATGTGTCCTCTTACTACAAGATTTGCAGGTCGTCCACTCATGATACTGAGGATTGCAGGTTGATTGATCAGATCCATGATGTCATTGATATTGGTGTCTGTCATACTGGCGTTGCGAACAAATCTAAGGAGAAAAGTGAGCATCATGACCATGATCATAATGAAGGGCGCTCTGATGGAGGTCATGGTAGAGGTCGAGGTTACCGAGGAGGATTCTAGAGGCTGAGGTCATGGCATGGTGGAAGAAGTGATTTCCCTCGTGGAACTTTCTATACATGTGGATCTCTTGATCATTACAGGTGCGAGTGTCCACAGTAACATTGTTTGGTCTTTTTCTTTGGAAGAATCATAACTATAAAGAGTTCCCAGACTTGTATGAACATTTGAGAAAGAAAAAAAAGTAGGAGAATAAGGGTGCGGAGATGGTTAGAGTACAATGCGCCTGGAAGATCATGGATGTCGAAGTTAGCGTTAGATCCTGAGTTGGTACATGTGAAGATTACTACGTGCGTTGAAATTGCGTGTGTTAAAGAAATTCCGAAATCAAATCCTGTTATTACTAAGGAGGAAATGCTACATGCAAAGTACCCATACCCTATGCATCAGAAGGAGGTTTATCAAGAAACCATAGAGGTAATTAGAAATCTACAGGGTGAGATATAGTATTTGAAGGAACACTCGTGGAAATTAGAACAAAAGAAAGTAGATGAGCTCCATCAAAAGATGTTGATGATTTAAAGGAGGTTTGTAAGATGTTTCGCAAGAGAACATTATTCCTATGTTAGGGAATTGGTTAAAGGGAAACACTCTGTGCACTAGGATTGAACATGAGAGGAAAATTTTGCATGCTAACCTCCCACCTCATAGTTTGGAATATGATAAGGAGATAACTTTGAATGTTGTTGTCGATGGCTAGCTTTTGAGTAATATTTTGATTGACACAGACACGAAAGTGAATGTACTCACTTTGGATGTGTGGGTTTAGATGGGTAGGCCACCATTACAACCATCTTCGAATGTTTTGTTCATGGAAAACAGAACGAAGGCCACACCTATTGGATTTTTAAAGGATGCGTCTATTACTATACAGTGGGCCAAGTTTATTGGAGACTTTGAAGTGCTAGCACTTGCAAAACGACAATTGTCTAGCACTACTTAGGTGCCCTTGGTGTTATGAAAATAACGATGACCTACGTTTCAATAAGGGGTATATCAATTTTGAGAACAAGGAGGAATGTGTCATTATCCCTTAGCAGATGGGAAATATGTACCTTATGTTGAGCCCTTAAGTGAAGAATATTTGAATAGAATTTATGTGTGCACCATTCGAGATCCAGAAGTTCTTGAGACATCAAAAGGAGTTCTCCAATGGGATGATGCATAGTCTATGAGCAATACTACAAGTGTTGCATGTGACAACTGGGCACATGCAACTTATGAAATGGTTGGGCATGAGGTAAGGAGTGCAGCTACGTGCGTAAGTAGGTTGTGATGTGTTAAGTGCTTGGGAAGTGGCCGATACCAAGGTACACTAGTGACGAGAATCCAAAATTATTCCTTCTTGCTATAGAAGTTCAAAGTGGGCATGTCAAATTGAAAGAAGGAATATATTCATTTATGCTATGTGTGCACGTTGATGGATGGTTCATAGGGATAATCCTTTGGAGTGGTGAGAGGTGAGAATCATCTTATCTCGCTAGATTTCACAGAGCAATGCACTTACTCAAATCTTTGCATTTCACGGTAATGATCATGTTCAAAGCACCACGTTCAAAGCAATGTGAGAGACTCTAGATAAAGGGGCAGGAAGATTTACCACCTTCGTTATAGGTGCACAAGCTCTATTTCACCTTGCGAGGTTACACGCACATGTGGTATGTCTATGCAAAGTTGAATAGAGAAACCGGAAATTGGCGGGGAGCTTACTATGGGTATAATTCGGACCTTTGACTATTTTTCCACTAAACCTTTAATGAATGAGGCATTACATGTTATAAAGCGGTTAACTATGGGAGATAGTGCAAAGGCTAAGGAACTCCTTCAGGAGTTGTTAGGTGAGTCAAACCACAGGAACACTTTGAAGAGGAAGAAACAGATGTTGAGTAGCTTGGGCACACCTGCCTAGAAATAGAAAATGGTAAGATGGTCTACATAGTTAATGATGATGAAAAAGTAGAGAACCTAGATGTTGAGCACACAGAGGGTACACGCGAGGTCCTAGATACTGCAGATGAAAGGGCGCGCACCTACCATGAACCTATAAAAACCAAGAAAGTAAACATTGAAATGGATACTAAACCTAAGGAAGCCATCATTAGAGATTACTGGTCTAACTCTGAGGTTGCTAAAATCATAGAACTGTTGCACAACTTCCAAGACATGTTCCCTAGAGATCATCATGAATTGAAGGGGGTACATGAATCTTTGGGCGAAATGAGAATCAAGTTGAGGGACGGTGTGCGCCTTGTTAGGAAGAGGCCTTACAAGATTAACCCTAACCTACACGCCAAAGTCAAGGAATAAATTGACAAAATGCTGAATTTTGCGATCATTGAGCCCATCAAGGAGTCAAAATGGGTTATCCCTATGGTGATCAACATCAAGAAAGATGGTAGAATTAGAATTTGTGTGGATTACAGGGAGTTAAATGTTGCATGTGTAATTGATTCATTTACCACACCATTTACTGAGGAAATCTTGGAAGGCATTGCAGGGCGCAAGATTTATTCCTCTACTGATGGATTTTATGGGTATCATCAGGTGAGGATAGAGAAAGAGGATCAAGAAATGAAAACTTTCACCACTGAGTGGGGGAGTTTTGCATACACAGTTATGCTCCTTGGATTAAAGAATGTGTGTGCGTATTTTCGCTCATTGTGGTACAAAATTTTTAGGATTTTATTCATAAGTTCTTGTAGGTTTATCTGGGTGATTGGACAGCCTCATGGGCTTGTAAAGGATCACCGTGGTAATTTGAGGCTGATTTTGAGAGGTTCCAATAGTTGAGCATCTCTTTAAATATTAAGAAGAGTGTATTTGTCACACCTTTTGGAATTTCGTTGGGACACGTCATCTGTAAGGAAGGCTTGCAAGTAGATCCCGCTAAGGTTGCTATCCAAAGTGAGGTGCACGTATTCTTGTGGAAAATAGGATATTACAGAATTTGATCAAATGTTATGCCAAGATCATCGTGCCCCTAGAGGAATTATTAAAAGGCAAAGGAAATTTTTATTGGGGTGAAGCACAACAACGTGCATTTGAGACTCTGAAGGAAAGGCTTACTACAACGCCTATTTTGTGCTTTCCTTGATAGTCCAAACCTTTTCACGTTCATGTCTTCTCTGGCATGGCCATTGATGTGGTATTAGCCCATCCTGGAGAAGGGATTGTTGATCATCCTATTTACTTTACGAGCAAAAAGTTGAATCCAGCATAACAAAATTACACAACTACAGAGCGCGAGGCCTTGTCTATGATCTATGCTCTCCATAAGTTTCAACAGTATTTGTTGGCTACACCTTTTATCTTTACATAGACCATATGACATTAAAGTACTTGGTGAATAAACTCGTTTTACAAGGGCGCATATGTCGTTAGATTCTATTATTTCAAGAGTTCAACTTTATAGTGGTGGTTAAGCCAGGAAAGAGCAATTCTGGTCTAGACGATTTGTCAAGGATTCAATCAGGAGAGGACGCGCAGAACATTGAGGACACAATGTCGGATGCACAATTGTTTAAACTAAATTGTCTACCCTCAGACTTAGAGGATATTGTTTTCTTTTTGTGCATAGGTGTGGCGCCTGAGGGAATGAAGGATTTGGAAAAGAAACAACTTGCTATCTGTGCCGCGCCTTACATGTTGATCAATGGAGATTTATATAAGCTAGGATAGGATGAAGTTTTACATCGGTGTGTACTTGAGCATGAGCGTGAAGTAATTATGGAGGAGGCTCATAACAAGATTGCAGTGGACATTATGCAGTGGTTACCATGCTTGTGCACAAGATTCTTTTAGTTGGCCTATAGTGGGAAACGTTATATAGGGATTACAAAGACTATTGTAAGGCTTGTGACCATTATCAGTGCCTTCGAAAGCTTGGGAATAGACATGAAATGTATTTGAGGCCCATTCCGCGCAGAACATTTTGAGAAGTGGGCAATTGAATTTTTGGGTCATATCTCTCCACCCTTGCGCAGACTGGATTGCACTACATTATCACTTGTACACATTATCTTACAAGGTGGGCAGAAGTGGTGCCTATAAAGGATTGTACAATAGCTACAAAGCAGTAAGGTTTTTGTGAGAAAATATTATCAAGCAGTACGGTTTTCCCTTAAGTTTAACAAGTGATAGGGGTACTCACTTTTTTAATGAGACCATTAGTATCATATTAGATGAATTTATTGTTACACGTTATAAGACAACACCCTATGATCCTCATCCAAATGGAACCATTGAGGCCTTTAAGAAAATATTGAGTCAAACCTTGACGAAAAATTGTGATGTTGGAAGAAAGACTAGGATGATAAATTCTTTGTTGTACTTTGGGCGTATAGGTAAACCTATAAAATCTTGATTAAAACAACACCCTTTCAGTTGGTGTTTGGCATGGAGGTTGTTCTATCGGTGGAATTCATGTTAACTTCTTTGTGTATTGCGCACACACGGGAGGTTTAGCAGATGAGCAAGCGCTTGAGGAACAAATTGATGCATTTGGATGAGAGGCACGTTATAGTAAGATGGAGTCAAAAGCAAGAAAAGGCCAAAGTAAGGCATGACATGATAGGCACATCAAGGATAAGAAGCCTAAGGTTGGGATGATGGTACTTCTATATGATTCAACGGGAGTAGGCTGAATCCCTACTATAAATAAGTCTTCTTGGTGTTTGTAATAAGGCATTATTGCCATTAGATTAGATTTCCTTAATGCATTCCCTTTATATGTGTTTCCTTTCATTGTTGTTATGCTTTGTCAATTTAGTTCATTGTTTTGTGTAATAAGCGTGCTTGCACGCCAGAAGCTGATTACTATCTAAGTGTTTTCATGCGTAGAGGACCGCGCATACCCTTAGTGTGGGGTGGATGAAGAAGGATTGACTGGTGCCTTATTTTGGATTGTGGTGCATGATAAAAACAAACTCACAAGTGATCAGAGAAGGGACAGGTTTAGAAAAGAAAAATTCAAGGACATTGCTCAATTTTAAGACCACGCATGGAGGATGGACGCTCAGTATAACATGAGGTAGGTTGCAGCATTGGAGACTACTTGAGAAGGGTCACATTGGATAAGTACTTTGACACAGGGAAATGCGAGGTAGAGGAGATCTTTGATGGAGAAGTAGTAGGCGCACTTGATGGTTATGACTGTGGCGTGAAAATTTTAGGCGGGAGGTAGACAAGGCGCGATATGCGGAGAAGCGTGGATACTGAGAATTAATGTCGCGTACGGTGGTAGTTGGGAGTAATTAATGTAAAGAATTTTTGAAATTTTTCGAGTTCAGCATTTTTAATGTCATTATTACCTTCCATTGTTGAAGTTATCGAGTGCGAAGTATGAAGAAGAACTAAGGACAAAGACTAATATGCATATCTATGCGCAAGAAGGATCAAAGCATTTTACTATTAGCAATCAGCATGGAATTTTGATTCAGGTGTTGGTATGGATGCTCTTAGGAGGGTTCGTGTGATTTGGGTTTGAAGAAGGAAAATTTACAACTAGGGTTTGATATATCAAGGGGTTTGATTCACACTCATGGTACATAAATTTAAAAGGTGGTAATTTGGAAGTTGTATAACACTCGGTCGGGTGAGAGAGGAGATATGGCACCATGACAAGCTCCAATTGTTGAAGTACTGACACTTTGAAGAAGCTGCAGAGGACCGGTTGGTTAAAATGTTGTATCCTAAGAGAGTAATTAAAAGGTGACCATGAGTGACGCAAATAACCAAGTGTAAGATTTATGACACTAACCATAGAACGGATAAGTGCATGAAGAAAATAGTCGTCGAGATCATTAGAAAGACCAATCGAAGGACGGAGTATGGAGTTAGGGTTTTGGATAACTCGGTGAATAAATTACTTGAAAGTGTGGGGGTCATGCAAATCTTTGAATTATCGTACATTAGGAAGCTGAACAATTATATCGGTGGCTCATGTCACGGGTACACGAAGATTTATTTTACTTTACGGGAAGAAGAATGCAAATTATAGCTAGACTAATTGAAAAGGTAACATGATTGCATGACTCAAGACGGAAGATTACTTGGTGACCTATCGATGATGAGGGTATTGATGCAATGGCCGCTATGCTTAAGTACAAAAAGGGGGTCATACGTTTAAGGTAACAAATATTGAAGATATAGCGATAAGGGTCAGTAGTACCACGACTACTAGGTTATAAGTTAGGCACCTCCGAATGATGGATTGGGGTAAATCAGCGTTGGTTTCACATAGCACATAAGATGGTGAACAAGATATACTACAACATCGCTAGATAAATTTCAGAAATATTTGTGATCGAGGAACGCATCCAGTGACGAAGGTGATAAAATTACTTGGGGTGTTATTCTTTTGTTACTTGTATTTATCGAGATTAGCATACCCGATGGGTTGAAAGAGAATATCTAGGAGTTCCCCTTATAAAACAAGTCACCCGCGCAAAAATATTTGAAGTATACATTGCGTGGCTCCATTTCAAACACATACAAGGAGTGACAGAAAAGTGGTTCAAAGCGGTTGCGTTAGCCATTTGAAGGGAATGGCGCATCCCGCGAGAGCTACCTACCGTGTTGGACGGCAAGCGAGTTTTTCGTTTACCAAAGCACTTCAGTTTTTGAAGGTTTCATATGAAGACGGGTGAGAAAATACCCTGGTGTAAGTTGTCTTTCACTTTTACTGCCAGTTACTTTAAGGATTATGTGAACATGTTACATAACACACACAAAATTTAGTTCGACGTTGATAAGGTAGACACGGATATCCATATCTTGCGAAAGACCTATGTGTGGCCAAACAGGAAGCGCATGTCAAAATGCTACAAATAGATAACATTAACATAACTTGATAGGCCATGGTCATAGGAAATATTGAACCAACCCACGCCTATGTGTACCTTATGTCACGCTTCAAATATGGAAAGGTGATTAAAGGCGAGGACATAGCCGTGTGTTGGGTCCTCCAAAGAAGCAAGAGACAAGTGGGCACTACAAGTCCAATTGAACCTTTGCCCCCATTCGGGAAGAATAATACCTACGGCTCAGTTTGTAGCATGTTCTAGAGAAGCAGGAAGAGAAAAAGGCTGACAACATTAAGTTGGACCACACACAAAGTATTTTGTGCAAAAGGCGTACATCTAGATATCCTGCACGGAAACATCATAGCGATCCAGGAGGTCACTGCGTGTAACACCGATGAAGAATGACGAAGAAGAAAGGAGGAAGCGCTAAAAGTACATACCAATCAAAGATAGCAAGGAGGATAAGTCCTCGTACAAAGCGTGCAGGATGATGTGGCTACTCCAATCCGGAAATATAGGAAAATGAAGTTATAGGTAAGAGAATAATATATGAGGACTTTGGCCAATGTATAAGTGCCGAAACCCACTAGAGATCAAAGCGGTGATGGTGGGGATATTGAGATTATAATGCGCCCTGCACACACGAAGAAAGAAAGCGAGGAAGGAGAAGAAGTAGAAAAGAGCGTGGGACGCTAAGGCACAACAAAGTGAAGGTACCACCTTTGCACAAGAAAACATAGGAGAGTACACCGGGGAAAACAAATAAGAAGATGTGGTGAGAAATCAAATCATGGGATACACTCGATGACGCGACTAAGATCATTCGTGCCCGGT
The DNA here is from genome assembly GCA_018340775.1 of Taxus wallichiana var. yunnanensis. Lineage (NCBI taxonomy): Eukaryota > Viridiplantae > Streptophyta > Pinopsida > Cupressales > Taxaceae > Taxus > Taxus wallichiana. The sequence goes on from CM031242.1 coordinate 891,002,050, forward strand.
TTCAAAATACTTTTCCCAAGAAACAGTTATATGGCTAGGACTTAATGGATCTAGAAATGGCAACAACTTGCACTCGTAAAAAATTATCGTGGAGCATGCAGACTCACATGGATGACCATGAATTTAATGTTTGTGAGGAGTCGTGTGTATTAGGCGAATGCATAGGGTACTACATAACCACCATATTATTGTCAATCCCACATAGTTCTCAAATGAACAGGTGAGCAATGCACTGGTGAAGGTATCTACAGAAGTTGTCAACCATAATATACATAAAGGAACAACTATTCGAGTGCTTTTGCAGGATGAGAAGCATAAAGATGTTGGTGTGTGTATTTTCCACATCATTAGGTGAGTCATCTCACTTAGGTGAGATCGTAGGTCCACGTATCATTTAGGGTTCATTATGAGTTTCTCTTATGCGTCGGCGTCATCACGTCAAGGCGTCATATGCGTCATTGGGAGTTACACTTCTATTTTGAGAATGTAACTCCCCCTCTCTACTCGAGTTGTCATGATTGCAGCACTAGGGGTTACTCAACACCTCCTATATGTACACCCCATTTGATCTATGAGATAGAGGAGAGTTTTATGGCTTAACCAGGTTCTACCCATTTGTCAAATCTTTGCATGCACATTTAGTTGATGCTCACTCCTCCCGAGATCTCTTCATGTTGTCGTTTGCACGTCCATTGATGTGCACGTCGTCCCTCGTGATCCTCGCTTGCGGGTTTTCGTACCCTCTTTCATGGTACCAGATCGGATCTTGTGGATCCGTGCACTCCTCGGAGTTTCTTGTGCATTTTCCAGCTTTATGCGTGATATTCAGATTCTCATTACGTGTGTCACAATGGATATTCTGTTTATGCTCTTCTTTCCCTGATTTTGGGGTTCATACCTTCGGTGTGCTTTCTCGTGTTCATGGGTTTCACCTTCTTATTCAAGTTTGTTTGTGTTCGTGGGTTTTCAGGCTTTTTTGGGTTTGCATATAGTTCTGAAGCATTTTCAGGTTGCAGATCTGAGTTTGAAGTTGTTGCTTGTGTTGGTTTTGAGTTTTTTTAGGGTTGTTGTTGTCTCAAGCCTAACCCGGCCCTAGCTAGCTCCCCCAGCTCACCCGTTCACCTCTTCTCTCAACTCGTGCCTTAGCTTAATTGGTCTGTGCAGCTCATGATTGGTTTGTGACTTGCCTTCAACCCTCCATTTGTTTGGCAACTCATCTTGTCCTCATGCATCACCCGTTCTCTGTGTTTTCCATACGTATTGGCTTGTTGGTGATTGTGTTGGACGCTTCTTGGGTTGGTTGCTCCTTGTTACTCATTTGCCTCTGGTATGTAAACGTTATTGGTGCTTTGGATGTTCCACTCTCTTCACATGCATTGAGATCTGGTTCATTTCTTTCTCACCTGTGTTGGAACCTGGTTCTTTACCTTTTCACTTGCATTGAGACCTGATACGAAGACTAGCTCGGAGGTTGGCTGTTCTACATCCTTTTCCTCGTGCATTGCTCACCAGATTCATGTAGTTGTTCTCAGTAGTGGGTTCGCCCATCCTTGGATCTGTGTTTTTCATTTGTGTGAATCCTTGCGTGATACACTAGCCCTGTAGGCTCCCTGGTTGTATTCTGCGTGGATTGTTTCTCCAAAGAACGTGATATCGGTGTATAGCTATTTCTACCACGCCTTTGCATGACATTTACACTCGCTTGACGGTTCACCCATCGCACGTGGTTGGTGCAATGGTTCACACCTAAAAATCTTCGTTGGTCTCTCTTACATGCGTGGAATCGCAAAGATACAACTCGGTGGCTTCAACCCGCAATAGTTCACCAACAACCACACTATCTAGCTTCGACACCTCAACTCGGGCCCACTCCCTTTTAGAATTGTTTGGAGGTAAAAACAATCCTTGTTTTTTGGTGTTTTGAGGCAAAAACATTATTTATGGCATTTTGGGCTCTATTTTGCTTGTAATTAAATCCCTTCCTACGCGTGTCGAAGGCAGAGGGCGAGGTTCTGGGGTTGGCGGGAGGCTAATCGCCCTCAAACAAAACAAAACAAACTATGCCTAAAATTTGATGTTGTTTCCAACGGTACCCACACGACACCCTTTGCACCCATTTCGGGCACCTTTTTAATGTGTTTGCAACGTTTATTGACATTTTCCATCAGTTGCGAGAATCGTTTTAATGCTATAAATTTTGACTCGTTGCTCGATTTTTTAGCGCTTCTTTAGTCAAAGTTGCATGATTTTTCACACATTACGTGATGACATTTTCAGTTTTGTAAATGCACTACTTTATAAAGTGCCGCATTCGGGGTTGACTAGTACTCTTGGGTTTTCACACGCAGACACATTATCGGCCAAGTCCGACGTCTTGCTTTTGTGCACCTTGCACTTTTGATTCCACATCATGGAGAGTGCTCTTTCCAAACTTGAGCATCGTAGGATCACCTTATAGCCTCCGCCACTTCTCACTGGGAGAGGGAACTATTTAGCCTGGCGTGCTTCCATGGAACGTTACTTCGCCCACGAGGGTCTTTTACCCTTCTTGCTTGGGCCAGTTCCTGCACCCATTGATCATCATCATCTAGAGGACTTTCGACACTTGTGACCATGTCTTTGGTCACATGATGATGCATGTCTCTAGATCTCTCTGGTTTCATGTGGCAGACTCAAATCCACCCCACCATGTCTGGAGCATTCTTTAGTCCCTCTATGGAGACCCTTCACATATTGTCGCCATTGTTGTTGTTGTTGATTCAGTTGTCTCCTCTATTTATTCGTGTGATAACAGTTCCACTAACATAGACTCGTTTGGTTCTACTTCTGATGACAAGGATTGTGCACCTAGTTCTAATGTCAAGAGTACTACAGAGGACTCTTCTCCTCTTTCTCTCACTATTCCAGAGAGTGTTGACACATCCCACATCTCATCAAATATCGAGCAATCTCCTACATAGTCTCATACAATCATCACACCCGCCTCTTTTCCACTTCATGTGTGCGAGGCCCCTTTCACTCCTCTACCTTCATTGGATGACTCATACCTATTTGACATTGCTCTTCTGTTTGTTGAGCCCCCTCATTGGGATGAGTATATGCTTGACCTTAGTTGTCTTTTCGCAGAGTCTACTTGTGATGCACTACAAGTCCCTCATCCATCTATAGGTGTTTCAGAGGAGTTCATCATCTCTGTTGTTGGGAGTGCCCCTTCCATGAATCATGTCACTTACACAATTCTAGAGACCTTCATTGATCCACCCTCAGTTGTGGATCCATTTTCTCATTGGGAGAATGTTTTGTTCCCTTCACATCACTTGGACATCCTTTCTATAGGTGTTCCTCTTTTTCACTCTGATAGTTCTACGCACGTGGCATTACCTTCGGTTCCTTGGCACTCACTCGCTAGACCTATGTCACACTTCAGTGCACCAGACTCAGAGTTCTTCGTGTTGTTGCCTTCATTTCCTTTGTGGAGTGGGCGGACTTCCAACACATCATTTCTGTCCTTCCTAAGGGCAAGGCACACAGTTCGTTGGGTGGCTCTTCTTCAATCCAGAGGTAAAGGATCTCGTCATCGACATTCTTCTGGGAGACCTCCTAGAGCTGCAGAGTTTAGATCCATCCATGGCATCTTCTGCATTCCTCTCGTCTCCCTCTTCTTCTCTCTTCTTCTTCTTTCCGAGAGATTGCCTCTTTGTACATGGGTACCTTTTCAGCTCATCTATGGTCGGGACCCATTTTTGGCATCCTTCTTAGATTAGAGAGTGTTTTTCTCTTGTGGTGGATGTTTTTCCCACTGGGTTTTCCTTCACTACTTGGAATCTTCTTTCTTGTTCGCATGGGTATCTCATCGGGATTTGTGCCTGAGACCCATTTCTCGCTTTCGACTTGCCGCCTCATCCTAAGTTACGATGAAGGGGGTGTTGGTGTGTGTATTTTCCACATCATTAGGTGAGATTGTAGGTCCACGTGTCATTTAGGGGTCATTATGAGATTCTCTTACGCATCGGTAGCGTCGAGTGCATCATATGCGTCATTGGGAGTTACACTTCTATTCTCGGGAATGTAACTCCCCTTTCTAATTGAGTTGTCATGATTGATCAGCACAACATTGGGGGTTACTCGGCACCTCCTATATGTACACCCCATTTGATCTATGAGATAGATGAGAGTTTTATGGCTTAACCAGGTTCTACCCATTTGTCGAATCTTTGCATGCACATTCGGTTGATGCTCACTCCTCCCGAGATCTCTTTACGTTGCAGTTTGCACGTCCGTTGATGTGCACGTCGTCCCTCGTGATCCTCGCTTGCGGGTTTTTGTACCCTCTTTCAAAAGACACATAAATAAATTGCCTTATAGAGGAAAAGGAGAAGGTTGAGGTAGAAACATAGAAGGTTCTTAAAATGTCCAAAGAAATTATTGATGAGGTTATGGAGAAGTGTCTTGATTTGTAGGATAAAGTGCCCAAAGAGTTTTAGTCTACTCTTCATTATCTATGCACAATAGTTTAGTTACGTTTAAAGGAGGGGCCCATGTGCATGCACAGACCAAAGGATGCTACAAAAGAAGCGGTGAGGGCCAAGGCTGCTACCACATGGAAGATCACAAGTTATGAGGCTATATTGGAGATATTGAAGGACAAGATGAAGAAGGAAGATTTGGTGATTAGCTTGTGCACGGCTCTGGATACAATTATTAAAATAAAGACCCTTGAAGAAGAGAATGAGGTCCTGAAGGTGATGAAGAATGAACCACTTGGATGTGTGGAAGGACTTTCTTTGGTTGTAGCAAAGTGCGATGCATTCTACGAGAAGATCGAGAGCCACACAAAGAGAAGATAAAAGCTATCGGTAAACCGATAGCGCAGAAAATGGATTTCATGGAAAGGATGGTGTCAACACTAGCCAATGTTCTAAGGATACTACAAAATGAAGGTGAGAATATGACAATTGATGAAATGGAGTCAATACTTGGCGATGTCTCGGATAAAAATAACAAGGCACCGAGTGATTGGAATGATTTGGAGGCAGAAATTAAGAATGAATATCCAGAGTTAATCATGCATGTTGAAGAGAAAGACGCATGAGTATTCTTTTATTCTTTATGTATAGGTATTCTTTCATTCATTATTTATTCTCATATTCATGGCGATATAAGTTGAATTACAATTGCCGAGGGTGGAAATACATTTAAGTGTGGGGTAATGTTGGGCTGATAAAGTATAGCCTATGTATGGAGAATGTGTAATGTTTGGGTACGTGTTATCGCCAAATCACTGCACCCTACGAATGGCCAGGATGTGAATTGGACGTTCGGTGTGATTGGGACACATGGGATCACCTCTCAAGCTGTGGGACTTGGGCTCGAGGTGAACCTCCAGAGAAGGTCGGCTTCCTCTTCCTAAACTAAGTGTTATACTACTCCTAGTGTAACAAAAATGATTATCTAGTCCTATGCTAACATTTTCATGGGGTTTTAGGGAAAGAGATTTACAGAAATGAAACTATACTAGGGATGGTGATGCACCAAATAAAGGGTGTCTTTAGATTCAGGAAGGGTTAATTTGAAGAGGGTGTGTGCACCACAGGTCAACTTCACCTACTGCAACTTAGAGAGGGTACAGGATACCACAAACTAAGAGACACGCATTCCCTTTGTTAAACTTTATCAGACCGAGAAATATACCAGTTTCCTAGTGAAGAAGGATGAACTCAAGAAGGGTGAATAGACACCACAACTCAACTGCATGCAATACTTCACCACTCGATAAGCACAAAACTCCAAGAACCTGCAATAGAACTTAAACTTGCACAGTGTACCTGCAAGTATGAGAAAGGCACAAAGAAGCACAGAAGGATGAAAGGACTGAGATTAGTCACAAAACACACACTTTTATTGCTTCAATAACATGCACAATGCATCATACATTCAGAAGAGGCAATAGTTGCCATTACAGTCTTGAAGAGGAGGCTTGAAAGTTCTCTCAACACACAAGAACAACTTGCAGAAGAGAGAGGATTCTTGAAAAGTATACACTTGCCTGAGATATCTAACTGTCCAACTTGTCTGAACTATTGGAACCCTTTGAAATGAGCTTCCAACTTACATTTATAGAAGAATATGTGAGAAAGAAGAGGAAATGGTCATAATTACATTCCTAAAATGAAGGCCCATGATGTATTTATTACAGTTAGTTGAACCACTTGAGAAGGTTCCATCATGGGTCATTAATTGCCTGATGACCTAGTCTTCTTAATTAATTAAAAGAATATTTAAATAATAATAATAAATATTATTATTAAAATATTTAAATAAAAATATTAATTTAATTAACATAATGTCGGGACCCCCGTTGACCCGTTTGACTTGAAGAGGAGGGGGGTCCATGTGGATAGAGTCTGCACATAGCCAAACTCGATGAGCTTCGAATCCTCTAACTCGGTGTTGCACTCGATTTTTGACCCCACACTAACTCTTTCCTTGCCTTGGTAATCGGGCTCTTTTGCATTGAGTCCTTCGAATGGCGAGCTATCAAACTCGATTCTTATCATTTTCCTCTGGTTAACTCGAGGCCATTTATGCATTCCACGTTCAAACTTCATGAAACATCACCACGAGCTCCCTGCGAAGTCACCGAGCTCTTCATCCAGCAAACGATCTTACCTTTTCTAGGCTCAAATTCACTTGAATACCGAGCTTAACCCAATATTTCTAAAAAGAATGGTTTTACCACAATGCTCAGGATTCTTCCTCATCATATAACACTTGTAGTAAGAATGTTTTGGCTTTGCCATAATAAGCACAATTTGTACCTTCCAAACGATGAGAAAATGCCATTATCAATAAAGACCTAGTGCTGCCATGATGATGACCCAGGCTCATGCCCATAACATGTCGATAGACACCCTTAAGACTGATTTGGACAAAGAGCCCTTCGGTATTTTGGCAGTGCACTCTGCAATCTAGGCTCCAACCAACAATTATGCCACTATTGGGATCTTAGTATGGAATGGGTAGCTGTGAGCTACACAATATACTCATTTTTCCAGAAACTAAAAAGATCCTTTATGTTACAATCTGCAACACATAAAATAAGCCCTTCAAAAAATACATTGAACAACTGGGGCAGCCAAGAGGACCTTGGAAAAATGTACAGGTAACAACCATATGAATTCTTCCTTAGTCGTGGATCAAAGCTAATAGAAATAAAGCTAGATAAAATTAGCTCAAAGCTAGTGATAATCGTCGTCCATTGTAAAAAAACACAGTTTCTCTAAATCTAGTAAAAGAATACTTTTATTGTCTGATTGGACGTACATAATGGAAGGGTATAAATATTGCCTACTGCCCACAGAGTTTCTCAAAGAGACCATTTACAAGTGACAAAGATGTGGCATACAAAACGGCCGACCAGGTATTTTCAGAGTTGACCTTCACATTCAATTCGCTTCTAGGAGAAGAAGTGCTGAGCAATATGAATCGTTTCATTCTGCACCGTAATAAAACTTTATCTCCTGAATCAGGGAAATTTTATGAAGCCTTGAACAGCGTGACTCCAATCCATCGTACACGGCAGTGAATATTCGTTTCCTGCAGCTGCCATAGATCCGAGTTCAGAATAAGGATAAGCCTACAGCTGCATTAGGCTAGAGCATTGAGAATCCTGAATTTGAGAAAGCATTCGATACTGAACAGATAACAACACAGTTGGACAACCTGCTTGCTGGAAGCGTTCAAAAGGCTTCTACTGTACTGCAACATGCCTGCTGCCTATGCGTGGGAGCTTGTCTCGCGACCACATCAAGTTCAGAATTGTACAGAGGACGAGGAGAAGGTCGTGGAGTTTTCAGCATTGCTTTCCTGTCAAACTCTTCGCATATGAGCCACGACTGAGCCATTAACGCATCGCCTTGGTTGGGTATGCCTGTAGCCTCCGCTGAAATTGGTATCACGTCGTGTTTTTAACCCATGACCCGCTCCAATTCACAACTGTCCTATTAATCCTCCCGGTGACTCGCACAAAGACTCGGACCACTCCAAGCTGCGCGAAATTCTATTTACATGGCCCGTGCGGAAGTCTCATGATGGATAGCCATCGTAATATTTCCGCACTTGGCAGTTTGATCCGATTTCTCCCCTACGCGGAGTGAACAACATGGTTTACCAACCCAAAATTTCCACTTGGCGGTGCTTTCCCAAATTTCCACTATTCATTCCTTAGCGGGATTAACAGCTTGGACTGCCATCGTAATATTTCCACGCTCGGCATACTAGCTCCAAATCCCCGCGTAACGGCTTGGACACATTAATCCACGGCCCCGGCCTCAGCTTTGCCACGCAAACTTGGCAAGTTCATTCCTTATCTCCACAATTCCCACCAGCGCGCGGGATTTTCAGCTTGGCCTGCCATTCATAAAAATCCACTTGGAAATCAAGTGAAATATTTCCCATGCGCGGAAATATCGTTCTCTTGCCATGACACTATAATAATTGGCTATACGCAGCAGCTACAGGGTAGAGAAGTAAACTTTATCTCAGAAAATCAATCACCTCCAGAGAGAGTTAATTGCGACAGCTGCCACAGGGTGATCCCAAGGAACCGTTGGTGTTGGTCCTGATGTTCTAGTTGCATGCGACCACAGTCGTGATCAGTTGTTGTAAAATCTTGCCGCTGTAGTAGAAGAACGAGATAAAGTTTTAGTTGAGTTGTCTCGCCTTTTCATTTTGGAAATTCTCTTCCATGGAAGAAGCTCGACCAAATCTTGAGGCAGCTATTGTCTCCGTCGAGTCATTAAAACTGAATTCATATTCCAACAAGGAAGCATCAATCTCTCCATGTTGAATTAAACCGGGTCGAACTCATCATTTCTCTGCCTCAATGAGCCAACCATCGAAACATCCTCCGCTCCTATCGAGACTCTTTTATGACAAGCCAAACTCGGTTACTGAACTTACATTTCCTACTCATGAACTCGTCTAAGGCTTGTGATCTGAGTTATGACCGAGTTAGGACAAGGCACGAACTCCTTTGATGACTCGTCTCTTTATTCCCGATTTGACACTGTTTTAGCTCGACCGAGCGAGATAAGCTTATCGAACTCCTTGATGGCTCGCATACCAAAAAAATGAGCGATCTCACCTGATGACCAGAAGTGGGTCCCTGGGACCAATGTCGTGATTTGATAGTAATAAGGCCCTGTTTTCCAATTTTTCCATGTGCGTAAAATTGGATAACAATACGAAAATAGACAACGCGTAGGTGTGTGCGAGAATGTAGGAGAGTAGGGTGCGCCCAAGGTCGAGACTTAGCCGTTTTGAGCATGGGGCTATTTTTGCACATGGAGTGCAGTGCATGCTTAGTAGAAGACTTGGAGAGCACATGAAGACTATTTTGGGACGAGTAGAAGATCGATCGCCATGCAAAGTTTTGGAACTAATAATAGGGTTAAACAGTGGTTATTCTAGTAGATAATCTATTATTAGTGCTTGCATGCTTTTGTATTTTCATGTAAAGGTGCGTGGCTATTATTAGCATAAAGCCTATTTTTGGAAATATGCATGCGTTGTGAAGGGAAAGTCCCCACCCCTATAAATATGTATGGATTTGCACAATTTGATATACCATTTATTGTAGAGTTATGCTATAGATTTGTTAGCGCGCATGACTATGGAGACTGGATTATGTATGTATGAAGCTTCGTTGTTTTGCAGTACTTAATATAATGGATCTTTTTGGCTAAATAGTGGTGATATATGTCACTAAACAAGGATCTTGTATTCTAAATCTGATTATAGTCATTGTTTAGCTATTCTTTCACATGGTTAAGATCTAGATTTGGTTTATGCACCGTGGAATACCTTGTTATCTATTATGAATCTGATGTATAAATACAATCATGCTAACATTATGGACAAGCTTCCATAAATAGGGACCCAGTACCCTTGTGCACTTTGGGTGAGCGCTCGATTGTGCTAAGTGATGTGTCACGGTGTGCCTTGGACTTTTGGTGGTAAAAACTAGGTCGCAACAAAGCAAGACCCATACATATATACAAAACTCACTTACATACTCCATCTTCAACCTTCTCTTACACACATAAAAATCTACTAAATACAATAGTGCTACTCCTATTTATACACGGTGGAGACTTGCCCTTCGGTGCTTATATGTGTTTATCCTAATAATAACTATACTAATTATATGCAAAGATGCTTTTACAACTGTTATATCTTTAGTTCCAGTTAGAAATAGCTCGGATTTAACATGCTTTAATTCCTATAATTATATCACCTTCTTGCATGTACTTTACCTCTTTGTTTGCCTATTTCCGGACTTTACTTGCATATCACGTCAACATTGCATTCTTTCCTATTTTTATCCTTTGCTCCAAAAATGGTGAGTATTGAATCTGTGTTTATGCGCAAACCCTTACGTGCTAACTGTTCTTGATGTTGCACTCAACTTTGTGCTTTGTCTTGTCTTTAACCACTACTCTCGAATGCAGTTTTCGCGTGTTGTCCTAATCTTATATACCTCTTTGAACTTACAAATGCCCTTATGCGTGTGGTCTCCATCTTCCACACATGGCTAAAACTTATCCATTTATTTCAATCAATATAAATTCTCTCCACCCAGATACAAAACAAGACCTATTTTTCCAGGAAATACATTGGCAATTAATAGTTGGCTAACTAATCAAGAGGAGAATACCCTATTTAAGCTTTTATGCTCTCATCCTCAATATTTTTCTTGGGAATACAATGATATGAAGGGTATTCATCCTAACATTTACACACATCACATTTATATAACTGATTCCAGACCAGTTAGGTAGCCCTAAAGGAGGATAAACCCTACCTTGAGAGACATTGTAAAGATTGAAATTGAGAAACTACTCTAGGTATGATTTATCTATCTAATCTTAAACAATCAATGGGTCTCCCCATTGGTCATAGTGCCCAAGAAAAATGGAAAATGGAGGGTTTGTGTGGACTACAAGGAATTGAACAAAGATACTCATAGAGACTATTTCCCTTTACCCTTCATTGACCAAGTTTTGGATAACCTATCCGGGAAGAGGTATTTTCATTTCTATATGGATTTAGTGGATACAACCAAATCATGGTAGCACTCAGAAGACCAAGATAATACCAAATTCACTTGCCCATAGGGGACATTTTCTTATAGATTTTTGCCTTTTGTTCTATGTAATGCTGCCACTATTTAGAGAGCCATGCTAGTGGATTTTACCAGTCTTACTCATGACTATGTGGAAATTTATATGGATGACTTCATAGTCTATGGAACTACATTCCAAGAGGCAATAAATAATGGATAATATGCTCTCTATATGTGAGAAAAATTAACTATCTCTCAACCATGAGAAGTGTCTTTTTATGATGGAACAAGGGATAGTTTAGGACACCATGTTTCAATTGAGAGAATCAAAGTAGATCTAGATAAATTCAAGATCATTATACAAATCCCATCACCCAAGAATTAGACTGAGGTACGAAGTTTCTTAGGACATGTAGGTTATTATATGAGATTTATCTTTGATTTTAGTAAAATAGCCTCTCCACTGTTTTCCCTTCTAACTAAGGATTCTGAATTCTAGTGGACAAAGGCTTGTCAAAAATATTTTGACATTATAAAGGAAACTAACTAATACTCCATTTACGAGATGTTCAAATTTCAAGCTTCCTTTTCATATAAAAATTGATGCTTCCAATGAGGAAGTAGAGACTATTCTAGGAAAACAAGATGAGTGAAAGGTAATGAATGTAATTTATTACATTTGTAAAAATCTCTCCCCAACTGAAAGAAACTATACTACCACAAAAAAATAATTTTTTGCATTTGTTTATGCAATTAAAAAAATCATCATGACATCACATGAGATGAAGTATTCATTAATATAGATCATTATTTCATTAGATATTTAATGAATAAACCCTTGGTTCATGGGAGAATTATTAGATGGTTTTTTATTACAAAAATTCAATATTAAAATTGTTTATAAACATGGTAAAGCAAATGTGGTAGCTGATTTTCTTTCAAGATTAATGGTTTTAGGTACTAGATGAACAAGTGAATGATGATTTCCCAGATGAGCATTTATTTTTTTTTCCACCAGCTCTCCTTAGTTTGTTGATATGGCTAATTACTTGGCTACAAGGAAGTTTCCATATTTTCTCACACCTAAACAAAGAAAACAGTTAATTAAGCAGAGTGTGATGTATAAGTGGTTAGATGGAATGCTTTTTAAATGTGGATCCGAGCTCAGATTATGCAAGTGTGTAGCTAAAGATGAAATCTTTGATATATACTCAAATCATTTCATAATGAACCATCCAAAGGGAATTATTCAATCAAAAGAATGATTCATAAAGTTCTAGGGGTTGGGTATTATTGGCCTTCAATGCATAAGGATGTCAAGAAATATGTGTGGCAATGTGATAAGTGCCAATGTATGGGAAAACCAACATTGACAACAAAGATGCCTCTTCAACCTCCAGATAGTTCTAGAACCATTTGAAAAGTGGGGATTGGACTTCATAGGACCAATTGATCCACCTTCTCAAGGGAAGGAATATATCTTGGTATGCACATATTATGTAACAAAGTGGGCTAAAGTAAAAGCTCTCAATATGCTAGAGATGAAAATGTTATGATTTCTTATATGAGCATATTTTTCAGAGATTTGGAGCACCAAGGTCAATTGTCTCAGATCAAGGACCTCAATTCATGTCAAATGTGATCAGTTATTTTGTAGAAACATATCAGGTGAGGCATAAGAAGTCATCTCCTTATCACCCTTAGTCTAATGGTCAAGTTGAAGTTACCAATAGAGAACTAGAAAACATCTTGACCAAAACAGTAGATGTTTCAAGAAATAATTGGGTGCAGAAATTTCTGAAGCAGTATGGGCTTACAATACAACTTGGAAAGCAACTACATGATTTACTCCATATGAGTTGGTCTATGGGAAGAAACTTATCTTTCCCATAGAGTATGAGATTCAAACATTAAGTACAACTACTGAAATATGAACTGAATTGTATGAGGCACATTTAACTAGAATTACCTAGTTGAATGAATTGGACTATATGATATTAGAAGCATTGCATCAAACTAAGGTAATCCAACATCAAAGGCAGTTGTGGCATGACCGACATATCAAACAAAGGAAGTTTTAAATGGGCTCTACTTTTGAATCAAAATACAAGGACTTTAAGGAAAAGTTACAAACAAGATGGATGGCCCATATAAAATTGAGAAAGTCTATAATGATTGTATTACGAGGATTGTCCCAATTAATTGTGAAAGAGAGTGATCTAGTTAATGGTCATAGAATATGTTTATACCAAAAAGCCACATCCAAAGAAGAATTCAAGAAGATGTTACAAGTCAATCCAGCTTTGAGTTGCTTGGTTGAGGTATCCTTGTCAAGTTAATTCAAAGTTAAATTGATCTTTGAAAAAATTAATAAATAGGGGATGGTTAAAAACTAGAAATGGAGGACATATTCCTATGAAGTGATGGTTGAAAACCATAAATAGTGGTCATTACTTCCAAAAAAAAATGTTTTTTAGAAATAAAACAAAGGTGGTTGAAAACTAGAAATGGCGGTCACCTCATAATCATGTCATGAAGAATTGTACCAGAACAAGAAAAAAATAATGTTGATGGAATGTGTGACATGTGATAAGTGACAAGGTATGTGCCATCACTTCTTTTCAATTTATTAAAGGTTTTAATTATGATGGTGTTAATTGTTAGTATTTTTCAAAGTGATGATTACCTACTTTCCATGACCTCTCACACGCTTCCCACACTTCCCAATTATTACTCACACATTCCCCATTAATTCTACCTATCCTTTATCATTGCATTAAGCCGAATCGTATCCAATTCACCTTCACCTTCAACATTTTCATTTAAACTCCGCCATGAACCAACAAACTCTATTTAATTACTAATAGACTCCAAGTCTGTGGTTGTCTTTGAAAAGGAGGAATGGCTAGATTTCATGATTATGTATGAGAAATTTAAACAAAAAATGACAGCAGAGTTTTCCACCAACCTCATTAAGGAGTGTTTGTAAGTGAAAAGTACACAAATTCTATTCAATTCCTTCATTATTAGTGAAATTTTCAGTATTCCATAGCAAGACAACTATTAAACTCCAAAACTCTTTATTCTGAAATAATTAAGATATTTTTATGGGAAGAAAGGAGAAATTAGAATTAGTTTTTTTATAGCAATGGAAAATCAAAAGATAAAGCCAGCCAACTTTTCTGAGCCTTGGGCCATTATTGCAAAGTGGGTTATTAAGTATTTTACCTGTGAAGGCCAGTATGAGATTATCCTTCACCTGTTTTAAGAATCCTCATACACTTGTGCCATGGAGAGGCCAAGGAGAAAACAAAATCAACCTCCCCCAATTCTTGCATGACTTTTTTCTTCCTCCACTGAAAAATTCTGTTGGGGTCTACATATTTGAAATTTCGGGGTTAATCCACCTCATTTGCAAACACCATTTCATCAAGAAATGCAATGGGATGAAGAAATGGCTTGAGTTCCAAAAGAAATATGCCATGGAGCCTGAAGTGCAGCCAAAAAAATCTAAGAAGATACCCCTTGATTGAAGCAAGGCCAAATAAGAAACTAAGGTCCTCCCAGTCATCCCAAACTATTGTTGAACATAAAGTTGAGGATGTCCCCTCACTAGAAGATTAGGATGCCGCAACCACAATTAGGGAACTAAACCAAACATCTCAGGCTTCTCACTAGCCTATTCACCTCCTCTAAACAATGTTTCAGAGGAGGAGCTTATGACGTAACTCCCATCATCAAGACCACCTATTGGATAATAATGGAAAAAGGACTATGATTAATGGTGCATATAGCTCACCCATTGATGAATAAAATCTTACCCCTTAGGTTATGAAACTTTTTAAAGTAGAATATTAATTGCAACAAACAAGAGAGATGCTACACAATTTACAACTTGTCCTTCAAGGAAGGATGAATGTATCTCCCAATTGAAAGCATAGAAAATCAAATGATTCAATAACTCCAACAAGCAGTGGAAGATAAAGATCAGATAATTCAACAACTCCAATAGTCATTGGAGGGAAAAGATTATAAAATTCAGGAAATACAACACACAACTGATAACTTGGTTGCTTTAAACTTTCAATGTTAAAAGTTGACAAGGAGAAAATAAAGCCCATAACCACCACAGACCAAATGTCTCAAATAGATTTTATGTTTCCTCAAATTATCATATTAAAAGGAATGGTCAAGTGGATGCAACACTATTATGAGATGAGGAAAGTGCTATCCATATTTCGCCCCGAGGGCCAAATATTGGATCAGCTACAACCTCGCATAGAAAGAACGTAATAGAACTCGTTCGAGATCTCGGTAAAAGAGTTGCAGAAGGACTCGACAATGGAGTGGCGGGGGTGAGAAAGATTAAATGACTATATGCGAAAGAAACAACTATGTCAATCCGTTTCGTGTCTTGAATCCATTTTTCAAGTTACTGAGTAGACTCAACCGTGAAATAAGCGAGGTTAGAATAGAAGGAGCTGAGTCTTTGCAGAGGAACCAGGATCAAGAAGGGGAAAATGGTGAAGATTCAAAGTCTTCGGACTCAAAACAGTTTAGAAAAGAGTCCCGAAATCGACTAAGTATGGAGGAGGCAGTAGAAAGAACCACGTGTCTACATGGCGCTTCTCCAAAGTTGAATCCAGAAAAGGAAGCCCAAACTTATGCTAGGCTTCCACACGTCCAAACTCCCAAAAAGTTGTGGGGCCGTTGAAAAGTCTTCAACTAAGAAAGAGGGTGTCGGTGTCGGCTCAGTGCAAATCTGAAATGGGAGCCCAGGGCGGAGACTCAAACTTGCGCCAAGCCCTCCACGTAGAAAATGGTCAAACAGGGTCAAAAGGCGAGACAGGCGGGCCTCAAAATTGGCTAAGTATAAAAGTGTAAGTGGAGAATGCCAAGTGTCAGTGTGGCGCATCTCCAAAAGTTAGTCCAAAGGTGGAGACCCAAATGAGCGCGAGCTCACCACGTAGCCCAAAGTCCCAAAAAGTAAGAAGGACCGTTGAAAATGCCACAGACCAGCGAAAGGCTGACAAATGTCAACTCGATGCTCCTCCAAAGGCAAACTTTGAGCCAGGATTTAAAGCAAGCGCGGTGTCTCCGCGTGTCCAATCTCAGAAAGGGAAAAAGTCAGTTGAATAGTCAATGCAAGGGGTAGGCCGGCAGAGGCTGCCAAGTGTCTAAATGGCGTTGATTTAAGGATTGAAGAGAGAGAAGGTTCCTAAATGAGTGTTAAGCTACGGCGTGTCTTAGATCAAAAGATATGCCCCGCCAAGCAAAAGACTTAGCCAAAAGTTCCAAATCGTGCAACTCGCCTAAAGGAAAAAGTCAGTGTTTGAGCCCGAGTCAAGGAAAGCGGGCCATCGGGGGAAAGTTGGTTTTTTGCCCTTTGTCATCCCAAAAGGATAAAAGTTCCAAATTAGGCCACACCGTGCCCAAAAAGAAAAGTCGGCGTTTGAGTCCGAGTCAAGGCTAAAGCGGGGAGTCGGAGGAAAAGGTGAAAAATTTTCTTTTGACAAAAAGGCACATAGACAAAAGGTGAAGCGCATTCCCTAGCCAACCAAAGGCTGCCATGTATCCAAGTGGAGCTTTGAGCCATGGGGTTTTTCGAATTTTGCGTTTTTTGTGGAAAAGAGGAAAAAAGATGAATTACGGACCCACAAACCTGATTTTTGCCCTAATCTGGTTGCCACGTGTCCCATATTAAAAAGGGGAGCCATTTTTCAAACTATTTCCCCACCCATTTGTACGGACCCAATACAAACTTCAAAGGGCCATATCTTTCAACTCAGGGCTCGAAATATTGTGAATCGACACCGTTGGAAAGATATCAGCCTCATCAATGCCATGGAGATCTCGAAACTTTTAAGTTTGGGGCCCCAGTAGGTGAAAAATAGGAAAACGTCTTCATGGGCCATCAATGTCGGATCCATCTACCTCAACAACTAGATCAGATTCAATCTGCTCCGCCGTTTCTCCCTCCTTCGAGGCACCAAACCAGTGGATGATGTAGTCAAGACGGATTTGGGGGCATATCTTGTAAGAGGCATTAACGGTAGTGGTTGAGTCTCGACCTGCTTTTCCCGTTTCTCTCCCTCTTTCTTCTCTCTGATTGAATCTATAAATACAGGGCGAGACTCATTGTAAAGGGTTGGACATTCTTTATTTTGGAGGCTTCCTTTTCCTTCTAAAGAAAGGAATTTGTGGAGTTGAGAACTTCCATTAAAATTGCAGCATGTTTCTTGCCTCTTGGTTGTTTTGTAATGTATTGTTTCAATCAGAGTAATAAAACAAGTCTCGTGATTGATTCTACATCCTTTCTGTCTCTTTTGCTCGCATCTGGTCTTTCATTATAAATATGGTTATATGTGCTTGATTATTGCATATATTTTGTTGGTTTGTGTCTATTAGCAAAACTAGTGTCCATCATTCCTGTGGTGCATCACCTTGTAGTTTAGTTATTTCTTATTTATTATATCTCTTTTATCCATGTCTCCTTAGAAAATTTTAGATTAGGTATAGAAATAGATCCTCTGCAAGTCCTCACATATGCACCCAAACAGAGGAATAGGAACCAGCCTTTAATCTGGAGAGTTTTCCCATTTTGCAAGGTCCCACACCTTAGGGAAAGTTCAATGTTATGAAATCACACCAAATGACTCTTCCTTAGAAAAGCATATTTGTAAAACTCATTTAGAGGTGTTATGATTTCGTACTAACAGTTTTGGCACGCCCCGTTGGGACAGAGAAGTCTCCATCTTTTCATAGTGAGATTGATGTGCACTTGTTATGATTCTAACTTTTAAGAAGTTTTAAAATTGTACATTTGGCGACTCCAAAAGAAACAAATCCACTGGTTTCAGTAGTCCAAGCAAGTTCATGAGAAGAATACAAACATGGTCAAGAACTAGAGAAGAGGGATTATTTGTCTATCTAGACTTATCCCTAGACAGAGGGAGGGGAGGAAGAAGAGCCCAGAGGTCTCTATCCCCACCAAACAAAGCCTTATCGACACCTCCTCCCAACAGGCCATTCTTTCAATCAAGAGGGGTGCTCAGGCCGATCAGGATGGCTCAGCCAAATCCTTATGTCAATTTCACCGGCAGTAGCCCACTCACTCTGAATGCACAAAATCTAGTCTTGATAGCAACATTAAAGAGCATCCCATATTTCACTGGGGAAAACCAGACTTCTCCTGGTGATCATGTCCAAGATATTGCAAATGTCTATACAATCCATGAAATCCATGAGATGGACATTGCAGTCAAGTTGCTCGCCTCTTCACTCAAAGGTAAAGCTTCACAATGGTTCAGGAGCCTTGAAGCAGGCTCTATTCAAAATTGGAACCAGCTGTGCACAACTCTTCACAACTAGTTTGGAGAAAAAGGTGATAACTTATCTTTGTTGGAGCAACTAACAACAATCAAAAGATCCCCAAATGAGCAAATGAGACTTCAACCTCAGATTTCAACGAACCTGGGATAGGATTCCAACAAAGCAATAAAGCCCACTAATGAAGGTGTCTTCTTATACTTTCTTAGGGCTTTAAATTCTTATATTTCTTTGATGATTCAGTCAATGGGGGCACAACCTTACCTGTAGCCTATAGTCTTTCCATAGGGGCTAAGAATTGTTTGATTCAGGCTGGCAAAATCACTCCTAGGCCATCCATGTCTTTGTACCCGAGTTAGGAAGCCCAGATACCAGCCAAACACCCACATTAGCCCTGTACCTACTCCCAGGAGTTAAAGCTCAGTTGAAGCCTCCACTTCATCATCTAACACCTCTAAGGAACTCCAGGAAGTCATGAAACAACTTCAGAACTTGGGAAATGAGTTAGTAACCATCAAAAGGCAATAAGCTCATAGTTCTAGGTCGTATCAGCCCTAGGCTCAGTATCAAGCTAGACCCTAGTATCAACAAAATAGACCACCATCTCAGACTATAAATCAGAGCCAAAACCAAGGACAACCTCAAGCTGCTAGACCTTTTAGGTCATATGATCCAAACACAGCTTCAACATCAAGGGTATTGGTTCTAGCACAGAACAATATGGCACATGAATATGATTGGTGTTTCCCATGCAATCAGCCACATAACCAATCAATGTGCTTTAATGGTGCACTAAATCAGGCCTTCTTTGTTACAAAACCAAAGTGTGGTGTCACAGAACCTAGCCAAGAAGGAGACCAACAACAAAGAGCTCAACAAGAGGGACCACCAAGTGAGGCTATGTTTGTCAATTGGCAAGTTGAGGACTTTATGTGGGATGAATCAATTCCCTTCTCAAAGTGTAGCTGCCAATACATGGT
Source organism: Taxus wallichiana var. yunnanensis (assembly GCA_018340775.1). Taxonomy (NCBI): domain Eukaryota; kingdom Viridiplantae; phylum Streptophyta; class Pinopsida; order Cupressales; family Taxaceae; genus Taxus; species Taxus wallichiana. The sequence goes on from CM031242.1 coordinate 891,021,484, forward strand.
CCAAAAAGAGAAATATTGGAGAAGGCCAACCACTGAGCTCAGGTGACCCTCAACCTTCCATCACTCCACAAGGTTCGGTGCTCCAAATATAACTCCCAACATGCAAAACCAATCCAAGCCACCTTCCAAACCTAGTCAAGCACCGATTGTGTCAGCCCACATGCAAGAGAAGAATGTGCCATGAAAGGGACAAATGAAAGTCCATTCAATATCATTGAGCAAATGAAGAGGACAAGTGTGAACATTTCACTATGGGAGTCACTTTGGCCATTCTAAGGCGAAGGATCTATTGCAAATGTTATACGAATTGGTCAAGCTAAAATCATCCCCTTAGTAAGCAAGAGAAGGTGCTTACCAATGTGGCTCAACCTGAGAGAAACCATGGAGAACAACGAGGTAAGAATCTGAAGCCTCCTCCATTCTATGTCTCATTGATTATTGGAGACAAATTATTGCACAATTGTATGATTGATTCTGGGGCAAGTAGTTCTGTAATGCCCAAGCAAATAGCTGATCAACTGGGTCTCCAATATGAAGTCAGCTCTCGAGGGGTAGTTCAATTAGATGGGATAGCAGTGACAACTATTGGGATCTTCAAGGATCTGAGCCTCACTTTACATGCCTACCCCAATGTGACTATTTTGCAGAACATATCAATCATAGATTTGCCACCACATTTTGCTTTGTGTTTGTCTAGGGACTTCACTACCAAAATTAGAGGCTATATGTTTGTTGATTGGTCGCACATGCTCTTTAGGACAAGGTATGGGAAAAATGCCACAATCGATTTGAACCCATTGTTAATTATCATATTGAATCTTATGTACTGGCCCAATCAATGTCAACTACTCGGCGTTTGATTAAGAAGACCTCCTAAGCACTTGTGAAGAAGATACCAAGGTGGGATGTATCCCGACTTGACTCTTGATTAGTGGGCCAACAAAAGTCATGCTTTTGACCCCTATAAGGAAATGGAAGAGTCGAGCTAGGTCTCTACTTGTCTACATGAAGAGAATCATCCTCTTCTGGCCTAATTAAGTCAAAATATAAGGATGAAAATGAGGTATGGCAATTGTTATTTGATGGCTCAAGGAGTAGATAGGGAGCTAGAGGAGGAGCTATGATTGTGTCCCCCAAAGGTATAAAATAATATTCAGCCTTCAGATTTTAGTTTGCCTACTCAAATAACACTGTTGAATATGAGGCTTTGGTCCAAGGTCTTCATTGGGCAAGGAAGCTAGGAATCAAGAACTTACAAGTGTTTGGTGACAGTGAACTGGTTTCCAATCAAGTCAGAGGACTTAATGCTGTCAAGAATGACCTACTCAAGAACTATAAGAGTAGGGTATGGGATCTCATGGAGGATTTCGAGGCCTTCAACATTGTGTCCATACCCAGGAAGGAGAACGAAGTTGTTGATAGGCTTGCAGCAGTTGGAGCAACGTTTGATGTGGTCGACAAAGCATCAAAAGAGACAAAGAACAACCACATATCCATATAGTTGTGAGACCAGCAGTGCCAGATAACAACACATGTTGGCAGGTGTTTGAGAATGATCAACAGATCATTAATTTTTTGCAAGAAGAAGCTGAATTCTCAGCTAGAAATCAAAGCAGATTAGAGCAACAATACAGGAATCAGATAGTATAACTACATATAAACAAGCTTCCCAAAGGCTTAGTAACATTGGAGTCTATCTTCAATCCTAATGATCAAATTAAAAAAGAAAAGGCTAACATATAGATCAAAGGAGAAGATTCAGAGTCAATTCCAGTTGGAGAAGACAAAACACTTCAAATTGACAAAGTGGCCACCAAACAAGAAAGGTATGAATCCATACAACTTTTCTAAGAATTTCCAGATGTATTTTCTGGAGCTATGAAGACCTAAGAGGGTTCAATCCAAAACATGCACAAAGACACAATCGAACTAGACCGAGCTGCTCGGCCATCATCGAGCAAAAGCAGAGACCATTCAACCCACGCATTGAGCCTCGATGAAAAAGGCGCTGAACAAGCTAATAGAGGCAAGTATCATATTTATAATCAAACACTCAAGTGGGTTGCAAACTTGGTCCCAATTAGGAAGAAAAATGGAGATTAAGTTGTGTGTAGATTTTGAGACTTGAACAAAGCTTCCCTCAAAGATCACTACCCACTCCCTTCAATGGAGAATATCTTGCAAGTAATGTCTAGATCGAGAAATTATCCCTACTAGATTGCTACTTAGGATACAACAGATCATGGTGAAAGAAGATGATCGGTTCAAAATAGCATTCACCATCAAATGGGGCTCCTATGCCTACGAGAAAAATGCCATTTGGATTGTACAATGTCGAGAGCCACTTTTCAAAGGGCAATGCACATGGCATTCAAAGGGTTAATCAATAAAATATTATTGATCTATGTGGATGACATCATAGTGTTTTCCAAAAATGCAACAGACCACCTTTTCTACCTAAGGCAGGTGTTTCAAATATACAGGAGTTTTGGGATATCATTGAACCACGAAAATTGCATATTCTTGGCTCATGAGGGCAGGATTCTAAGCCATATTGTATCAAAGAAAGGACTGGTCATTGACCCTAATAGAGTTGAAGCAATAAGAGCATTGCCATTGCCAAGCCACAAGAAGGCTCTTCAAAGCTTCTTGGGAAAAATTAATTTTGTCCATAGGTTTGTGCCAAACTTTGTTACCCTTGTTAAGCCAACAACGTTGATATTAAATAAGAGCTTATCATTCGGTGGACAAGCTGGAGGAAAGGCAAGCTTTGAGGCCATTAAAGAAGCTATATCAAAGGTCCCAACTCTCATAAATCAAGATTTCTCTAAAGACTTCATATTGTATGTCTTTGGTGGCACCGACACAATTTCGCAATCTTAGTTCAAGATACCAAAGAAGGTACATAACGGTGAATTGTTTTATTGAGTCAAGGTGTCCGGAAGACTATGAAGTGAGATACTCCTTCATCGAAAAGCAAGTCCTGGCAGTAATTAGAGGATTAAAGAAGTTTAAGCATCTGGTCTCAAATAATAAAATTCAATTGTTGGTCTCCCATGCAGAGTGAAATAATTCCTTCTCGACAAGGACCTAAATGAAAAACGTGCAGGATGGATCACTCGTGTCATGGAATATAACATTGAGATCAAAGTCACTAATCTGGTCCGTGGGAAGGGGTTGTGTGAACAACTAGCCTCAGGTCAACAAGATGAAGCAAATAGTGAAAAAGAGGTTGTTTTGTTCTACATGATAATCAAGAAGAAGGAAATGGTGATGTGTACTACTCCTTGCTGGACCCAAGACATGGTGCATTTCCTTCAAACATGCATGTGTCCTCATGGGATGAATAAAGCAAAGAGGAGACATTTCAGGCTACAAGCCATCCCATATGTTCTTATTGATGGTGTCTTATTCAAAAGAGACATCAATGACATTCTGTTGAGATGCATTGAGACAGATCAGGTTGAGAGAGTGCTATAAGAATTCCATGTTAAAGCAGTTGAAGGCCATTTTGCTCCAAGGGTGACAGCACTCAAGATCATGAAGGCGGGTTATTATTGGCCCAGAGTGTTTAGTGACTACTATGCATGGATCAAAAGGTGCAAGAATTATGCATTCTTCAAAGGCAAAGAAAGGATAACAACACTTCTATTGCACCCAATTTGATTGACCAATTTTTTTCATGCAATGGGGATTGGACTTCATTGGAGTCATCAATCCAAATTCAATCTAAGGCCACAAATGGATTTGACGATGTAACATATTATTTCAGCAAGTGGACCGAGGCAAAGTGGCATTCAAGGAAGTTAATGAGTCTAGTATACTAGATTTCTATGAAGGGATAATGACCAGATTTGGAGTGCCAACCACCATTATATCAAACAATGCATTGGCATTCATAGGTTCCAAGATCATAGGATGGGTTGTTAAGAATGAGACTTACTTGAGCACTTCATCAAACTATTACCCTCAAGGTAATGGCCAAGCTGAGTCCACAAACAAGAACCATGCTAAAGATCATCAGAAGAACTCTTGATGAAAATTAGAGAACCTGGTACACAAAGCTCAAATCGGCCTTATGGGCTGATAGGATAATGCCCAAGAGATCTAAAGAAATCTCTCCATTCAAACTTATCTATGGGAAAGAGGCGGTGTTGCCGATATCACTTGATTTGCCAAAGATTGGAGCTCATCAAGCAACTAGAGATATCCGAATTTGAACCAATGGAGGCGGATATGCGGAGCTAATAGAATCAAAAGAAACCGAGAGCATGCACTCTAAGCAATAAATAAGAATAATGCCTCAATTAAGAGATGCTTTGACAAGAAGGCAAAAACAAGGACCTTCCAAGAAGGATTATCGACACTAAAATTTTCCTCCGTAATTTCTATTTCATTAATGTATGTATTAGGAATAGGATGTTGTTAAGTATAATTAGCAGTAGCATTTGATAGAAGATAACGCCACTGTCGATCACGGTGCCGCCAATAATGTGGAGTACGGTAATAGTCAAAGTACAATAGGAATGTTGTAAAAAGTAAATATTTGTCGTAAGTGGTCCGGTAATGTTAAAATGTCAAAGTTTGGGTAATTAGAGAAGTAGGGTCTACATGATTAGGAATTAGAAATATTATATTGGTAATAAGGACAATGAGTGAGGTCATAAATATTTTTGTATTTATTTGTAAAAAGTCTAAAAATGTGGAACCCATGTAAAATGATAAGGTTTATCTTATCTTAAAAGATAAGCTTACATATACAGATAAGAGTTAAGGTATGAAATATGATTCGTCGAGTGGATTTCTTATCGTATCTTAAAGATAAGATGGATAAGCCCGGAAGTTCTATAAAGAGAGGCCACCCCCTCATTTAGCATAGAAGGAAGTAGTGAGAAATATTGTAGGAAGTGTGCGAAGGAAGCCATCAGTTTAAAGGTGTGTTGAAGAAGCCATTAAGAGGTGTAATTGTAAAGTTTCTCCCATAGTCTTGGTGAAAGGCAAGTGAAGTCAATAACACTTGAAGTACCTCATGGGTGAGATTGTAACAATTTCATGTTAATATTATAATTTATTTTGATATTTCAGATTTGTCATCATTCTGTCTTATCATAGTCGATGGTATTCTTGTGTTATATTGTTGTTTTGTTTCCAGATTACATCCACCAAACTAAAGGTTGTGCATTAGTAAATAATCATAAGACGAGGAGTTACCGGTGAAGAATTATCATAGTGCAGATTGGTGATGACATTTTGGTTCCGCTTAGGGACCATTTCTCGTTGGTGGATTTTCTGGAGAGATATTTTCACTTAGTCAAAAATCAATTGGAGGGTAACCTTGTTTTTACTATGCATAGTAGTTACCATGGTAAAGTCATTTTTGCCATGAATAGTAGTTACCATGGTAAAGTCATTTTTACTAGGAATAGTATTTACCGCAAAGATAACTTCACTTTTTATCGTGAATAGTGTTTACCCACAATAAAGTCGGTTTTACCGCAATAAGTCAAGTTTTACCATAGTTACCGTGGTCATTTCTATTTTTTACCGTAGAAAGGTGTAAAGTCACTTTCTAGTATAGTGATTCCAATTATTTGTACACATAAGTTTTGTTGATTGTACTTATGGGTTGCTATTTCACTTGTGGTTACTTTTGAAAATAGGAAAGATTCCTATTTTTCAGCTCAATCTAATGAAGACGCTTCTTCTTTCATTCAAGAGTTTAAACGATCTTGTATTTATAATGGCCTTATAAGAAGGGAACAATGGACTGAATTTTTCCTACCTTTTTGGATGGTTCAAACACTTAGGTAGTTTGAAACACTAGGTGATAATGTGAAAAATTCATGGGATTTATTAACCTGAAAGTTTTCTTGAAGAATTTGGTGAAGTAAATATGTAGATCTCATGATCGAGATCACAAAGCTATCCCAAGGAGAGAAGGAGAAGATAAGGGATTATCATGCTCGTGTTCTAGAACTAAAGAGAAGCTCGATGCCCAGATCCGGAAGGAAGGATTAGCGGATGGGTTGATGAATGGCGTGGATAATCTCCTCTGTAAGCACTTCATTCTTGGGATCAAGCCAGATATCGACAACGAGTGAAGTATGACCGCCCAGCCTACCATTGAACAAGCAAAGGAGATTGCAAGAAGGCAAGAAGAAAGCAAGGAAGAGGAGCCCAAAGAAATTGTTGCTAAAGTAGAGCCTACACCAAAGCACCTTTGGTCAGAATCCACAACCACTCCCGGTGAGCACAAATATTTCTCCTAGTACATCTACCGAGTATGAAGATCTGCTCAAAAGATGGGTCAATTAACTATTAATCTTCTTCAAGGAAAAGAATTTAGTTCTCGGGGGAGGAGATAGAGGTCCAAAAAGAAATATTTCTGAAGTTGTATGTTATGGTTGTTATAAAAGGGTCATTATAAGTATAATTGTCAGATAGAACTTCTACATCCGGTAAAGGAGATAATGATAAATGAAAACACACCGTGAATTCTTTTGATGTAGTAGATAAGAGCATAAATAATGAAGTAGATGTGTTTGTAACAAAAAGAAAAAAAGAAAAAGATAATCAAGATGGAAATGATCCTAAGAAGATGAAAGGAGAAACTAGTAAGAAACATAGGAGAAGAAAGTTAGGTGTGCAGGATTTTCTGATTTCACAGGGGCAAGGACCATACTCCATCTTGGAAGATCTGTCCAAAAGGCCTGCAAATATTACATATGGTCAACTCTTGGCTATGTCTTCTGAGAAGAGGCGGGAGTTGCGAAGTGGACTTAATGCTCGACGAAGAAAGGAGGTTGAGGTCCCTGTTTTGGAGGCAGAGGCGGATCCCTATGCTCCACAAGCTGAGGTATTATGTAATGGTATTTCAATTCATGATGTCTTAGTTGATGGAGGTGCTGCAGTTAATGTAATGACCGAGTCTGTAATGAATATGTTGGGTTTAAAAATTGATCGCCCTTCAACACTTATGTTAAGGTCATTAAATAAAGGAAAAACTAAACCAGAAGGTGTAGTTTCAAATGTGGCAATATCTGTTATGGGTGTTGTATGTGTGGTAGACTTTCAGGTGATGAAAAATGGTACTGTTGCGTACCCAATGCTGCTGGAAAGACCATGGCTAAGGAGAGTTCATGAAAGAAACTATGGAATGAAGGTTTCATGACACTTGGACGTGGTAGAGAGAGGGTGAAGATAAACGTGATCCCTCGACATCATAAGGTAGAACCTATGGATTCAAGTGATGGCGATGATTGGACATCCTCTCGATTACTCTAGTACCGTAAAGTGGACACCGAAGATGAAGAAAGTGAGGTTGATGTTCGAGTCATGGATATCCTTCTAGTCACACCAACTCATGACCCCATAAAATTATCTGAAGAAGAAATTGATGATCGTCTCCAACAAATAAAGATTGGTGATGATGTGATGGAGAGTGAGAAGGAATCCTACCTCTAGCTCTTTCGAAGGTACATACACCTATTCACTTTTGATTACAAGGAACTCCGTCAAGTAAGTTGGGTAGAACATTTTATTGAGCTGGTAGATGGTGCTTAAGCCCATAAAGAAAATGCCATATAGAATGAATCCTAATTTTTCCAAGACTGTAAAAGAAGAAATAGATAAGTTGCTTGATGCAGGATTCATATTTGTTGTGGAGAATTCAGAATGGGTTTCTCCCATTGTGATCTCAATAAAAAAGAATGGGAAGCTACGCATTTGTGTTGATTACAGGAAGCTCAATAAGGCAACAAAGAAGGATCATTACCCTCTTCCATTTTCAGATCAGATCTTGGATGAAGTAGCTGGCCAAGAGTGCTATAGTTTTTTTGATGGATATAGCAGCATTTCTACAACCAAGTTCGTATAGCAGAGAAAGATCAGCTGAAGACCACGTTCACCACTCCTTGGGGAACGTTTGCTTATAGAGTTATGCCTTTTGGGTTGTGTAATGCTCCAACAACATTCTAGCGTTTGATGAATAGGGTGTTCAAACCCTACATTGGGACCTTCATCAGAGTATTTCTGGATGATTTTTGCATCTATGGGAGCAAGTTGGACCACCTGCACTCAGATGGAGACAACATTTCAAAGGTTAGATGAAGCACAAGCCTCACTAAACCCTACAAAGTGTGTCTTTGGATGTTCTAAAGGTGTTTTGTTAGGGCATGTTGTATCCAGAGATGGTATTGGTAAGTCGATCGATAAAGTTTCAAAAATCAAAGATTTACCATTCCCTATTAATAGAAGTAAGTTGAGATCATTTTTAGGCCATGTGGGTTCTATAGAAGGTTCATCAAGAATTTCTCAAAGATTGCATGACCACTAACCCATTCTTGAATAAGGATGTTACTTATGAACCAGGAAATAAGGCGCATGAAGCTTTTGGACAACTAAAGGAAGCCCTAGTGTCTTCACCTGTTTTAAAGAATCCAGATTGGAGCAAGCCATTCATTGTGTACACTAATGCCTCAGATGCAGCACTAGGAAGTACTTTGAGCCAAAAGGATGAAAATGAGAATGAACATCCAATTTACTTTAGGAGCAAACAAATGAGCAGTGCTGAGGTAAATTATACTGTAACTGAAAAAGAGGCTCTGGCTATCATTTTTTTGTAAAGAAGTTTAGGAATTACTTCTTTGGGCAAAAATTTCTAGTCAGAATGCAGATCATCAGGCTCTAAAATATATTGTAAATAAGCCTAACCCATCAGGGAGGATACCAAGATGGATAATTTTGCTACAAGAATTTGAATTTGATATTATAGTTAGGCCAGGAAAGAAGCATGTCAATGCAGATGCACTCTCTCGAGCCTATGATGGTTTAGCTTCATCTTGTGATGATGATTATTTCCCGATGCAGCATTGTTATCTCTTGACACAATCCCTAGTGAATACATAGATATTTGGAATTATCGAATGAATTCAAGTTTCTGATGGTGCCAATGCAAAGACTAAGAGAAAGAGTACTCAAGCCGATCGTCCATATTCTATTTTGCATGGAGTATTATTTCGAATAGGACATGATAGAAAGATCAAGAGGGCGGATTGGACGTGATCAAGGGAAGGAGGCTGCTAGAAGAATTCCACAATGGTACATGTGGAGGGCACTTCTCTAGACAACTTACGTGAAGAAGGATCTTGGATGCAAGTTATCAGCCCACTCTTTTTAAAGATTGTTATAATTATTGTAAGACGTTTGATATTTGTCAAACACATGGTAAGCCGTAAGACTTCATCAACTCCATTATGCCCTATTCTTCCACTTGGTCCCTTTGAAAAGTGGGGAATAGACATTGTAGGTCCACTTTCAACTACCTCACGCCAAAATAAGTATATTGTAGTTGCACAGATTATTTAACCAAGTGGGTTGAAGTTAGGCCATTGAAAACAGACTTCCATGGATGAGGTGGCAAGGTTCATATATGAACGCATTGTCACGATTGTGGTTGTCCATTAGAAATTGTAATGAGATCAAGGAAGCCACTTCATTAATGAGGTAGTAGAAGCCTAGTCAATAAATTTTCTATTAAGCACGGGAAGGCAACAACATACAAGCCAAGTACAAATGAGCATGATGGAACGAACAAATTATGTTGTGTCAAATTCTAGCAAAAGATGCAGCCTTGCGGTACATAAGTGGGATAAAAGGATTCATGCGGATTGTGGGCATATAGGGCAACATCAAAGTCGCAACAGGATACTCCCCATTTCGGTTGGCCTATTGCATTGATCCAGTTCTTCCTATTGAGTTTGATATTCCCCTTTGTGAGAGTTATGAAAAATGAAAGGATGGATGAAAGTGATTGAAGAAAAGAAAGGTTGGTACATCTTCATTTGCTAGAGGAAATAAGGGAAATAACAAAAGATACAAGCCATAAGAAGAAAATGAAGCGAAGGAATACTTTGATCAAAAGATACATTGATCTCCATTTCATGTGAATGACTTGGTTCTAGGATATGATTCCAGATACAAAAAAAGAAGACAAAAAATTTCTTCCAAAATGGATGGGGCCTTACAAAATAGCAGTTGTGCATGAAAATGGTACGTACCGACTAGAGGAATTAGATGGCACTCCCATTACGAATTGGGTCAACCATGATAAGTTGAATATTTTCCAAGCACGAGAATAGTCTACTCAGGACGGAGTAGAAGCTAGAAGGGGAAGATGTCGACACTAAAATTTTCCTCCATAATTTCTATTTCATTAATGTATGTATTATGAATAGGGTGTTGTTAAGTGTAATTAGTAGTAGTATCGATAGAAGATAACGGCGCCATCGGTATGGTGCCACCAATAATGTGGAGTACGGTATGATCAAAGTACAATAGGAATGTTGTAAAAAGTAAATATTTGTCGTAAGTAGTCCGGTAATGTTAAAATGTCAAAGTTTGGGTAATTAAAGAAGTAGGGTCTACATGATTAGGAATTAGAAATATTATATTGGTAATAAGGACAAGGAGTGAGGTCATAAATATTTTGTGTATTTATTTGTAAAAAGTCTAAAAATGTGGAACCCATGTAAAATGATAAGGTTTATCTTATCTTAAAAGATAAGCGTACATGTACAAATAAGTGTTAAGGTATGGAATATGATTCGTCAGAGTGGATTTCTTATCCTATCTTAGAGATAAAATGGATAAGCCTGGAAGTTCTATAAATAGAGAGGCCACCCCCCTCATTTAGCATAGAAGGAAGTAGTGAGAAATATTGTAGGAAGTGTGTAAAGGAAGCCATTAGTTTAAAGGTGTGTTGAAGAAGCCATTAAGAGGTGTAATTGTAAAGTTTCTCCCATAGTCTTGGTGAAAGGCAAGTGAAGTCAATAACACTTGAAGTACCTCATGGGTGAGATTGTAACAATTTCATGTTAATATTATAATTTACTTTGATATTTCAGATTTGTCATCACTCCGTCTTATCATGGTCGATGGTATTCTTGTGTTATGTTGTTGTTTTATTTCATTACTTCCACCTAAACTAAAGGTGTGCATTAGTAAATAATCATAGACGAGGAGTTCGGTGAAGAATTATCATAGTGTCGGATTGGTGATGACAGGATACCTAGTTTTGAAATGGGATGCAAATCGAGCAAAACCAGGAAGGCATTCCAAGTTTGATGTCATTTGGAGTGGCCCCTATATGGTCACAAGATGAAAAAGTAGAAATGATTTCCAATTGTCTACATTGGATGGAGAGGAATTGCAGATTCCAGAAATGGAATCTATCTTAAACACTGCTACTAAAGGGAAGTTCTCACCCTGTATATATTAGTTTAGTTTCTCTTTCCTCTAAGTGCTTGTGCACATTGTCTTGTTGTAGTTTAGGTTACTTTTCTCATAAGTGCTTTCCACGCCCGCCTATTCTATTTAGAACAGGTATGATTTCAAATTTTATATATAGTTGTGGTGTTGTTTTGTTGCTCTTGTGCAGTCCATTCAAAGAGACAAATGAAGCCCCGGTCAAAACAATTTTCTACTCTCAGAAACCTTCATTTGAAATATCTTATCAAAATTGAGAGTGTAAACATGAGCTCGTGAATCGATGAGAACTAGTATCGGACCACCATTCTCGACTCCATGCCCAATAGATATGACAAGGCAATTGGTCTTTTCATCTAGCGAGGAAGGTACCCCGTGAGTTGTCAAATTTTTATCTATATTTCACCCCCGGGGCCAAATATTGGATCAACTACGACCTCGCATAGAAATAACCTAAGAGAACTCGTTTAGATCTTGTAAAAGAGTTGCAGAAGGACTCGACAATGGAGTGGCGGGGGATGAGAAAGATTAAATGACCATATGCAAAAGAAACGACTATGTCAAGCCATTTCCATGTCTTGAATCCAGTTTTCAAGTTACAAGTAGACTCAACCGTGAAATAGCGAGGTCGAATAGAAAGAGCAAAGTGTCGCGAGAGGAACCAGGAGCAAGAAGGGGAAAAATGGTAACTATTTGGAGTCTTCGAACTCAAAACTTGATTCAAGAAAGAGTCTAGAAATCGACTTAAGCATGGGGAGGCGGCGGAAAAAACCACGTGTCTACACGACGCTTCTCCTAAGTTAAATCCAGAAAGGGAAGCCCAAACTTGAGCCAAGCTTACACACATCCAAAATCCCAAAACTTGTGGGGCCATTGAAAATTCTTCAACTAAGAAAGAAGGTGCCAGGTGTCGGGTCGGCGTAAATCTAAAATGGGAGCCCAAGGCGGAGACTCAAACTTATGTCAGCCCTACACGTACCAAATGGTCAAACAAAGTGTCAAAAGGCAGACAGGGCAGGCCTCAAAATTGGCTAAGTATAAAAGTGTAAGCGGAGAATGCCAAGTGTCAGTGTGGCGCATCTCCAAAAGTTAGTCCAAAGGCAGAGACCCAAATGAGCGCGAGCTCGCCACGTAGCCCAAAGTCCCAAAAAGTAAGGACCGTTGAAAATTCCATAGACAGTGAAGGTGACAAATGTCAACTCGACGCTCCTCCAAACGCAAACTTTGAGCCGGGCTTTCAAGCAAGCGTAGTGCCTCCGCGTGTCCAATCTTGTAAATGGATAGAGTCGGTTGAAAAGTCAATGCAACGGGGCAAGCCGGTGGAGGCTGCCAAGTGTCTAAATGGCATTGATTCAAGGATTGAAGAGAGAGAAGGTTCCCAAACGAGCACCAAGCTGCTGCATGTCCCAGATCAAAAGATATTCCCCCGCCAAGAAAAAGACTTAGCCAAAAGTTGCAAATTAGGCCGCAACAACGCCCAAAGGAAAAAGTCGGTGTTTGAGCCCAAGTCAAGGAAAGCAGGCCATCGGGGGGAAAGTTGGTTTTTTGCCCTTTGTCATCCCAAAAGTATAAAAATTGCAAATTAGGCCGCAACCCCACCCAAAAAGAAAAATTCAGCTTTTGAGTCCAAGTCAAGGCTAAAGCAGGGAGTCGGAGGAAAAGGTGAAAATTTTCCTTTTGACAAAAAGGCACAGAGACAAAAGGTGAAGTGCATTCCCCCAGCCAACTAAAGGTGCCACGTATCAGCGCCAGGGCTTCGGGGCGCGGGGTTTTCTAAGTTTTGCATTTTTGCGGAAAAGAGGAAAAAGATGAATTGCAGACTCCACAAACCCGATTTTTTCCTAATCAAGCGGCTAACACGTGTCCCGTATTAAAAAGGGGATCCATTTTTAAAACTATTTTTCCACCCATTTGTACGAACCCGATACAAACTTCAAAGGGTGATATCTTTCCACTGGGCTCGAAATATTGCGAATCGACACCATTGGAAAGATCTCGGCTTCGCCGACGCCATGGAGATCCGAAACTTTAAGTTTGGGGCCTTGGTAGGTGAAAAAATAGGGAAAACGTCTTCATGGGCCATCAATGTCGGATCCATCGCCTCAACAACTAGATTAGATTCAATCTACTCCATTGTTTCTCCCTCCTTGAGGCACCGAAAAGTGGATGATGTAGTCAAGATGGATTTGGGGAAGATCTTGTAAGAGGCATTAACGGTAGTGGTTGAGTCTCGACTCGCTTTCCGCTTCTCTCCTCTTTCTTCTCTTTGATTGAATCGATAAATACGGGGTGGGACTCGTTGTAAAGGGTTGGACATTCTTTGTTTTGGAGGCTTCCTCTTCCTTCTAGCAAAGGAATTTGTGGAGTTCAAGACCTTCCATTAAAATTCTGACATGTTTCTTGCCTCCCTGGTTGTTTTGTAATGCATTGTATCAATCTACAGAGCAATAAAACACGTCTGTGATCGATTCTAGATCCTTTCTGTCTCTTTTGCTCGCATCTGGTCTTTCATTATAAATATGGTTATTTGTGCTTGATTATTGCATGTATTTTGTTGGTTTGTGTCTATGCCAAAACACTAGTGTCCATCATTCTGCGGTGCATCACCTTGTAGTTTAGTTATTTCTTATTTCTTATATCTCTTTTATCCTTGTCTCCTTGGCAAATTTTAGATTAGGTATAGAAATAGATCCTCTGCAAGTCCTCACGTATGCACCCAAACAGAGGAATAGGAACCAGCCTTTAACTGAGAGTTTTCCCATTTGCAAGGTCCACACCTTTGGAAAAGTTCAATGTTATGTAATCACACCAAATGACTCTACCTTAGAAAAGAAAATGCAGAGAACTCATTTGGGGTCTTTGTGATTTTGCACTAACAAAGAGTTGTAAATAAAAATAAAGTATTAAAGGAAGAAAAGGTCCTCCAAGATAGTATGGCGTTGCTTTGCCATTTTTATTAGAAATATCTTGTTTGCTTGACCCCACCTTCAAACTTTTATGCCCTATTTTTGAAAGAATATTTTTATAAATGGCAAGTCTCTAGGGTTTTCTCCACTTGAATCATAGAGTTTGAAATTGATAGGAAATTTATGGTCATATAGTTAGTATCAAATACAGTTGGGAAGAATCTACTATGTGAATTCTATGTTCACAAATTTCTATTACCTGAGCAAGTAGAGATCCCAATCAACTTGTATGTAGGGAGGTACAAATAAGGTCATTTATCTCCACACTGAGACACCAAATAATTTGGAGGAATCTATGTTCATGTAAAACTAACTATGCTATGTGAATTTAAACTAACACCTAATAGTTCCAAAGAAAATTTAATCAAACAATAACCTTTAAGATAAGAGTTTATAGAAACTAACTTCTTCAAATGCATGAAACATGAATGAATCAAACTAACATACTAAGACATTCCTACTCTTTAGATTGCTAACTAAACATGAACCTAGTTAGATCATTTAGCAATCAAAGTTGATTTTTGTTTGCCTCAAGAATTGAGGATGGAATCTCACCAAGAAATGGCTACAAGGCCATTTTTAGATCTTCCCATACTACTCAAATTTGAGTGAATGGATGCAAGATGAAGAAGCTAATCCAAATCAATGGAGAATGCTCAAGATCAAAATTCCTATAGTTTTCACTAATACAAATGAGGTGTAAGAAGAAAGGAAGGAGCAAAGTTATTTATATAGCTTGTCCGTTCGAGCAAGGCTAGCTGAGTTTTATGGATGTTGGATGAGGCCCAAAAAGGAAATACAAAGAACATGCATGATTAATAAACGATGTGCACTTTGTGGGAGTTGAAGGGGTTTAATTAATCAAAGGTGATTAATTAATAGGTAGGTGTAAGATTATAAAAACTAATTACGGGAAAATTAGTATGCTTTTGGGGGTGTAAGAGGGAAATTTGATCCAATAAATGGTGACATGTTGATTTAGAGTAACGAGCGTAATTAATTAATAATAATTAATTATCTCAAGTAGAAGCGGACATTAATTAATGAAATGTCGTTAATCGGCATCCTGAGTGATAGGAAAGATAATTAATTAGCAAAATGTAATTACTTAACAGGAATAGAAAGAAAATGGTGATTTATTATCGAAATTTCGTCAATTAACGAAAAAGAGTGAAGATCATGGTTAATTAGTGAAGTGTCGTTAATTGACCCAATGAGAGGAGAAGATATGTCTACCTGATGAAGTGTCACGAATTGTCACAATGATGAGAAAGAATATAGTGCAATTTAAGTATTAAAACTATGTAAACGGATTTTAGGTGTCTACATTTGCCCCTCTTTAGGGTGGCGTAAGTGACGCCACTTTAAAGATGGTAGATAATTAAAGTCGGAGTAAATTTTGAAGGGGTAGAAGAAAATTTAGAAGAATGAAGGATGTGCCCTTGAGTTTCGATGGGGTGATGGAAGAGGTCGGTCGACGATCGAAAAGGATGAAGGAAACAAATAGAAGACATGTGAGGGGGAGGGATAAAAGGAGATCCCGATTGCCCTAGGTAATTTGGAATAATAGTGTTGATAGAAGAAAATGATAGTGAAGAAAATGAAAATGAAGAGCATGAAAATAGCTTTCATCCAAACTGGTGTAAAAATAACTTTATTTCATCATTTTGCTCATGATCTACATCATCGGCGTGTTATTAAAATATACAATAATATAACAAAAGTGTATAATAACATGAAAAGCTATAATACAAACATTTGTTCATTGTTAAAACACTAACTCAATGCAACATACATAATGTAATGCAATACGAGAAAGTACACAAGCTAACCTAACAAGGAAACAAGTACAAACACACATACTCAAACAAACAATGTTCAAGATGGTTGCACAAATGTTTTTGTTATCAAACTTCAATTTCGACTGTGTGAATTAATGACAAGGGTTAAGAATGACACCCCAAGCAAGGATACATGTGAGGTGAATAAATGAAGGACGTAGAAGTCCCATGAAAAAGCAATCGTGCACTATGAAACTGCCCCAAACAACGTGTTCGTGCAAGGAAGATAGATATAACAAGAAAACTAGCTTTTGTTGATGGAGGGTAGATCCAAATGATCCATGAGTCGCACACAAGAACATGCGAGAATCAAATAAAGATGTTTTTAGGAAATTTTTGATGTTTGAGTACGATGCATTTGACATAGGATTCAACTATGTGCATGCTTGTTACCAATTTTTGAAAAAAATTGAATTTTACAATTTTTTTGGATTTTTAACAATTTTTTAATTTTTTTGAAATTTTTGAAATTTTACAAATTTTTGGATTTTTTATTTTAGGAAGAAAATTAGTTAGAAGAATGAAAATATATGTGGTTATTTCAAAAATGCTTAGAAGAAACAATATGCCCCATGTAGCAGAAAGGGTCATCGAGAAGCAAAAACATGCTCCAAAGTTGTAACGAAAAGAGGAAAACGATTATTTAATAAAAATAATCATCACGGAAAGTGGTAGAAGAAAATAAAAGAATCTTGATAGTTATTTGCCCCTAGGGGCCAGAAGAATGAATAACTAGGAAAAAATGACCATATATAGCGGGTCAAGAGAGTGAAAACCCATCGCGATGAGTTATTGTTACTGACCCTTTGCAATTTTATTTGTGATTTTTCTCTGACGTGTGAGGGAAATGGCTCGCGTTCAGTGCGTGACGCGATGTGCCGATAATGTTCGAGAGTACATGAGGCTTCCAATCGACGGACCCCAAGTATGTAAAGAAAAAAAATTAGTTTCGAGTTCATTTAATGTCATTTATTACTTATAGAAGAATGCACAAGCAACACTAGAGCAGCCCTGCGACGTGTAAGCATGGTCGGGCGCGTACGTGTGAAGGTAATGCATACGCGGGAGTACATGTGTGACTAGCGTATACGCTGGTGCGTATATGTGGAGAGCGCATACATGGATGCACATACGTTAAAAGAGAGGCATTAGCGTGTAACTTAGGGAAAAAAATAGTGAGGGCATGCAAGTCTAAAAACCCACATATTTGGCGTGAAAATGGAAGGCGTTAGCACTAGGGCGCGCTAGTGCTAAAAGGAAAGCGCTTGCATGAATGGTTAGTTTTTGACAATCTTAGAAGAATTTAGGAAATTTATAGAAGAACTTGGTGATGAGTAAAGGAAATTAGATGATGTGTTCTAGAAGAATGATGTTAATAACTGATTTTCCTAATCATGCGGGGTGACTTACTGTTATCATATTTCGCCTCGGGCCAAATATTGCATCAGCCATGACCACGCATAGAAAGAACCTGAGAAAACTCGTACGGATTTTGTAAATGAGTTGTAGAAGGACTCGACAATGGAGTGTCAGGGGATGAGAAAGATTAAAAGACCCTATGCGAAAGAAACGACTATGTCGAGCCATTTCCGTGTCTTGAATCCATTTTTCAAGTTACAGATAGACTCAACCGTGGAATAGCAGGGTTAGAATAGAAGGAGCAGTTCCGTAGAGGAACCAGGAGCAAGAAAGGAAAAATGGTGAAGATTCGAAGTCTTCAGACTTGAAACGGTTCATAAAAGAGCCCAAAAATGACTAAGTATGGAGGAGGCAACGAAAAGAACCACATGTCCTAACGGCACTTATCCAAAAGTAAATCTAGGAAGGGAAGCCCAAACTCGCGCCAGGCTGCCACACGTCTAGAACCCCAAAAGGTTGTGGGGCCGTTGAAAAGTCTCCAACCAAGAAAGAAGGTGTCAGGTGTCGGCTCGACAAAAATATGAAATGGGAGCCCATGGCGAAGACTCAAGCTTACGCAAGCCCTCCACATAGCAAATGGTCAAACAGGGTCAAAGGCGAGATAGGGCAGGCCTCAAAATTCACTAAGTATGAAAGTGTGAGCAAAGAATGCCAAGTGTCAGTGTGGCGCATCTCCAAAAGTTAGTCCAAAGGTGAAGACCCAAATGAGCACGAGCTCGCCACGTAGCCCAAATTCCCTAAAAGTAAGAAGGACCGTTGAAGAGTCTACATACCAGTAGAGGCCGACAAGTGTCAACCCGATGCTCCTCCAAAGGCAAAATTTTGAATCGGGCTTTCAAGCAAGTGCGGTGCCTACACGTGTGTAGTCTCAAAAGGGGACGAGAATCGGTTAAATAGTCAATGTATGGGCAGCAAACGGAGGTCTGCCAAGTGTCTAAATGGCGTTGATTCAAGGATTAAAGAGAGAGAAGGTTTCAAGCAAGTGTCAGGGCTACCGCGTGTCCCAAATAAGAAGATATGCCCCCACCAAGCAAAAGACTTAGCCATAAAACACAAAATGGGCCACGGTTCCACCCAAAGGAAAAAGTCGGCGTTTGGGCCCGAGTCAAGGAAAGCGGGCCATTGAGGGAAAAGTTGGTTTTTTTCCCTTTATCATCCCAAAAGGATAAAAGTTGCAAAATGGGTCGCGGTTCCACCCAAAGGAAAAAATCGAGTGTTTGACCCAATTCAAGGCCAAGGCAGGGAGTCGGAGGAAAAGGTGAAAATTCTCCTTTTTCAAAAAGGGTTACAAAGGCAAAGATGGAAGCGCATCTCCCCAGCCAACCAAAGGGTGCCATGCATCCAAGCGAAGAAACGGGCTGCAAGGGTTTTTGAGTTTTACGTTTTTGTGGAAAACAGGAAAAAGATGAATTACGGACCCGCAAACCTGATTTTTTCTCTAATATGGCTGCCATGTGTCCCATATTAAAGGGGGGCCCATTTTTCAAACTATTTTCCTGCCCATTTGCACGAACCCCGATACAAACTTTGAAGGGCCATATCTTTTGACTCGAGTCTCGAACTATTGCAAATCTGACACCGTTGGAAAGATCTCGGCCTCGCCAATGCCATGGAAATCTAAAACTTTAAGTCTGGGGCCCTGGTAAGTCAAAAAATGGGTAAAACATCTTGGGGGACATCAATACGGGATCCATCTGCCTCAACAACCAGATCGGATTTGATCTGTTCCATCGTTTCTTCTCCCTCCAAGGCACCGAACCAGTGGTTGATGCAGTCAAGATGGATTTGGGGGCAGATTTTATCAGAGGCATTAACAACAGTAGTTGAGCTTCAACCTGCTTTCCCGCTTCTCTCTCTCTTTCTTCTCTCTGATTGAATCTATAAATACAGGGGCATGCTTCACTGAAAAGGGTTGGACATTCTTTGTTTTGCAGGGTCCCTTTTCCTTCCAACAAAGGAATTTGTGGAGTTCAGGCCTTCCATTAAAATTACAATACGTTTCTCACCTCCTAGTTGTTTTGTAATGTATTATATCAATCTGCAGAGCAATAAAACACATTTGTGATCAATTTTTATCCTTTCTGTCTCTTTTTCTTGCATCAGTCTTTCATTACAAATTTGGTTATGCAGTGCTTGATTATTGCATGTATTTTGTTGGTTTGTGTCTACCAAGCGGGGCTAGTGTTCATCATTCCTTTGGTGCATCACCTTGTAGTTAATTATTTCTTACTCCTTACATTCCTTTTCATTCATGTATCCTTGGCAAATTTTAGATTCAAGTATAGAAATAAATCCTTTGCAAGTCCTCACATATGTACCCAAACAAAGGAATAGGAACCAGCCTTTAATCTGGAGAGATTTTCCATTTTGCAAGGTCCCCCACCTTGGGGAAAGTTCAATGTTAGGCAATCACACCAAATGACCCTGCCTTAGAAAAGCATATCTGTAGAACTCATTTGGGGGTGTTGTGATTCCGAACTAACACTTACCAAGATTGGAGACGCCAGGAGCGACATGCACAACTTCGAGTCTTTGAGGAGACCTTCTAACAACGTGAGAGGATTTATCTAGAGATCACTTTATACGTTACCGGAATATCGTACGTGGCTCAGATGCCACAGATTTCTCTAGATCACTGACCTTCTCACAGTCTTAATGGAGAGATTGCAAAGTGAGAGCCAAACCTTGATTTTTCACCGGCGAGATGAGTGTCACATTAGAGGATGTGTAGCGTAAACTGAGAGTGCCTATCTAGGGCCGATTGATTACATATGATGACGATCGCGGTTGTATTCTGCAGTACATTGGGGAGATGTTTTCTCTACCCGACATACTGTGTCGTGGTATGTTAGTTCATATGTACATATGCTTTGTTGATCGTCATCTCTCTCATGTACCGGCCTACGATGGCCCTTGTCAGCGACATTCTACTGGCTGACAAGACGGGTGCACACTTCCTCTTGGGTGTCATTGGATTGATACACGGTCTCATTAGTAGAGAGGTATATTGTTGGGGTTAGTGCATTCTAGCACACCTTTACTGGGATTTACACCTGATTACATACCGCGGTCAAAATAATATGGGTCTAGCCACATTGCTATAGATATGGGCATAGGACCACATTGTTATTGGTTGCCCCTTACGAGTTATACAAGCTAGGGATCTAGATGAGCCTTCTATGATGGGTTGGGCACCAATTGATGATATTTGAGCTCGCATTCAAGACAAAATTTTACAAGCATGTATTCGATGATATCCAGCTTCGTATCATGATATGACACCAAGTATAGACTATATCAATGGCCTAAGGATGTTGTAGAGCTGAGCATGACCGAGGTAGGGAATTTTATCATTGGTAGGATTATATCACTGAGTGGTATAGAGTAGATTGGGTGCAGAGACAACTTGGTCATGTACATGGCATCCTAGGTGACGAGATGTGGTATGGTCGTAGGTCCAGAGAGACCTTTGACATAGGCACGCAGATTAGACCATGACGGGCACAAGAAACTTTCAACAGTGGTTCCACGGACCTTGGATTGCATTACCATAGGTAGTTGATCTAGGGACGACAGCCTTACTACGTAGCAAGGTATGTTACTGATTCTTAGGGAGATTGACTATCTTGTAGGCTACCATACTGATCAAGGATCGCGGGAGCAACACAAGGTTTACAGGACAAGGCTCTTAAAGCCAAAGCATAGCAACATGTATTTCAGACGCCAGTGCAGATCCCTAAACACATGGCCGGGGTCCACAAGTTTAGGTGTCTATACAGAGTTTGCAGGTTCCACCACAGCAAGCCATCCCACAAGTGCCATTATTGTAGGGTGTCCCCATGTATAGGTTCCATATGGACATATCTGATTCCACATGTGTCTTTATCACCAACGCATATCGTGAATCCACCACATAGTCTACCTAGGGATGGAGGAGATGGGGGAGATGGAGAAGATGACATAGATGGTTGGGATGGATGGGGGTCTCTACCTCATAGTCTAGTGGGTGGAGGATGGTAGGCAAAGTACATGTTACCACAACGATCTCCTTCAAGAGGGGTTATTTAGAGTCTAGGGGATCTAGTTGCTTTGAGGCAATAGTTACCGCAAGTCACCGTAGAGAGGGACAAGTTGCGGGTTAAGCTAGTGAGCTTGAGAGAGGAGCAAGATGCATTCCAGCAAGAAGGGGAAGCAACAAGAGTCTTGGATATAGGTTTTGAGTGTACATCCATCACTTTGGAAAGGACACTTAATACAGATTTTTATACCATGGGGCCATTCGAGTGGGTCGAGGGCTATAGATTATAGTCGCCTAGCTAGTAGACACTCAAGATCGATGTCCAATAGGCCATCGCGGTCGACGAGATCGGTCAACAAATGTCATCTCACAAAGGAGTGTCCACACAGTAGATGTCGCCACCACAAGGCCCACAACAAATGCCACCACCTTGACCTAGGCCGGGAAGTCCAGGGGTTACGCAATAGTCATGGTAGACTCTCCTTATTATTATGATGTATTTACAGATGTACCTATTTTTGATGTATCTATTGATATGAAGGAATAGTTTTTATCTATGCCGATGATAGCATACATTGTATCATTGATTATGTACAAATACACATTGTATATGGACATTGATACATTTGACATATTTATATGATGATAATGGACTTTATTATGATTTATGATTGCATCACATGTGTTTTATTTATGAGATATAATTTGATGATGTCACATTGTTGTTGATAACATACTTATGGCTGTCCATGTTTTTAATTTTTGATATTGGTGAGGGGGATAGAAGGTGATCCCTATTGCCCCATTGGTGATATAGCAGATGATAGTAGTTTAGCATACATGTTTGATGTTTATTTTCATGATGATGTAGCTTAGAAATTATTGATGATATATGATATATGAGATGTTAGATGTGATGATATAGATGATGATGTGATAACAAATAATGTACAAGCACACGTAAAAGTTAATAAAACTAACATATACACATGCATGAAACAACAAGACAATACAACTATGTACAAATATAAACAAGCATGCAAAACATTGAATATAAACAAGCAAGAATGAATCTAATCAAGGAAAGAATAGACCAATCTAAGAAGTATGTTAAGCAACACACTATACATGATGTACAAGCAAGAAAACAAAATAAGAAACAAACAAACAAACAAGTAAGAAAAGCACTACTTTTTTTTTATGGGACAATTTTGAGATATTTTGCATTGTTTTGGGAGTTTTGTAAGATCATGTTTTACTATTTTTTGAGTTTTCTACAAATTGATTTTTCAAATGTTTTGGGATTTTCTAAATATATTTGAATATTTTTAGATTTTTCTAAACATATTTGAGTATTTTTGGAATTTTCTAAACATATTTGAATGTTTTTGAAATTTTCTAAGGAAAGTTTTCCGAAACTATGTTCGGGAAAACGGAAAATGTTGATGCCCATAATGATAGATGGGAATATACAAGGAAGAGCATCACGCGTATGTGCAAGAAAGTGAAGATGAAAATATGCCCCCAGCGTTAGATGTGAATACACAAGAAACCCCTTCAAATATTTACAAGAGGAGGATCAGTCAAATCAAGGCTTTGAAAGGATAGGCTCAAAAGAAATCTCGAGACTCATGAGAAAACTATCTCTAGAATAAAGCAAATGTACCCCCTAGATGTGAGACGATTTTAAACAATGAATCCTCCCAAGGTGCTAGAAACCAGTTTTCACCCAATGACCTATCCAAAGTGCCACAATTTTGTGGTTTTCACACTTGGACGAACTGATTTCTCTTTACCTTTTTCTTGATTTTTTTAATTTTCTTTTGTATTTTGATCTTCTTTTTAAGCATAGAATTTCTTGAGATGCATGGCATTCATAGGTTCGAGCAACTCATCTCCAGTAGCATGGGCAAGTTTGTAATCTCTCAATCCATACTTTGCTACCACAACATAGGGTCCCAACTAGTTTGGTTCGAGCTTACCTTTCTTTTCTTTCTTTGACGGTATTGAACTAGTTTTCTTTAAGGACGAGATCCCCTACCTCAAATTGACGAGGTATGATACACTTATTATATCCCTAAGACACTCGATTATGGTACGCTTTTAGGTGGTTGAGTGCGGGATGCGATTTTCATCTAACAACTCTAGCTCATAATCCGACCACATGGTAGTCTTCATCTTTTTCTAGATAATCTCTAAGAGATATTCTCAAGGAGGGAAGCTCAATTTCCAATGGGATGATGCCCTTAGTGTCAAAGACTAGGGAGTAAGGCATAATACCACTAGGAGTGCAAATGGAGGTCTTGTAAGCCCTAGAGGGTGGGATGGATTTGCATATGCTAGTTACGGCCAATTTTGCTTACCATTTCTCCATGATGCAAACAAGAGTTTTATTAGAGGCCTTTGCTTATCCATTGCCTTGGGGGTAATAAGGAGTAGACCACTTTAGGTGTATTTGAAAGCGTTGGCACAATGCTTTCACGATCTTGTTCTTAAAGGACTTACCATTGTCAGCTACAATGGCGGAAGGGATGCCATAATGGCAGATGAGATGATTCATGATGAACTTGGAGATTTGGGCGCACAGTAACATATGTGAGAGGCACAACCTCTACCCATTTTGTAAAGTACTCGATTCAATAATGATATGGGTGTGGCCATCTGAGGAAGTTGGAGTGAACTTCCCTATGAGATCTAATCTCTACTTGGAGAACAACCATGGTGTTGAAATCAGCTACAAGGATTGCGTCGGTGTATGGATGAAATTTCCATATTTCGACACAATGAACATTTCTTAACATTTTTGCAGCAATATGATTCCATCGCATGCCAATAGTAACCTACTCTTAACAATTTCTTTGCTACCACAATTCCATTCATATGAGTTGTGCATGCACCTTCTTGTACCTCTTTGATTCCTTAGATGCAGACTCATCCAATTAAGACAACGCAACAAGTTCTTGTCATAGCCATGATGATAGAGGGTTCCTCCAAGGAGGGTGTAACGAGCTATTCTTTGGATTAGGTTCCTTTTATCAGGATGGGAAATATTAGGAGGGAAGGTACCATCTTGGAGGTAATTGAAAATGGGTTCATACCAGGGGGAAAAGGACCAACAACTTCACAAACTAGACACGATTTCGACATGTCATATGCAGGCATCCGTATATTTTCAACGAAGAATGGCATATCATTGTTCCCTGGTGGAATACGAAGCAAGGATCCTCTACTGTAGCCATAAGCATCTGAGACTGATTTTGTGCTCTTGGGATTTTCTCAAAAGTAATGCGCACAAAGTATTCTTTGAGAGTTTCCACCATTTTCTTATATGGGATGAGATTTTCATATTTAACCTTGTATTCGTCATTGACTTGCTTTATGATTAACTATGAATATCCAATGACTTTGAGTTGTCTAATATTCCATTTGATAATGAGTTTCATCCCTATAATGAGTGCCTCATACTCCGCTATGTTATTTGTACACGAAAAACCTAGACGGAAAGCTTGAGGAATGAAGTCCCCTAAAGGAGTGACGAGCACAATGCCGGCTTTGGAACCATGAAAAAGTGAAGATCCATCAAAGTGTATTTGTAATACAAAATATTCTTTGATGTATAGCATTGATGCGCCTAAAGCAGGTCCAGACTCAAAGGCTACGTTCTAGGTAGAGGGCTTGACCAACCGGTTTCAAGCCCCTGTCCTTTTGTTGACTTCTAATACACATATTAAATATTGAACTCACCGAGTAGGATGATCCAATTAGTCATCTTACTAGCAAGTTCTGGTTTAGACAAAATTTACTTTAGCGGGTCAACTTTTGATATAAGCTTTGTCTTGTTGTTTAACAAGTAATGGTGAAGCTTTTGGAAGGTAAAGACAACAACAAGAAAAGATTTTTCAATCTATGGATAATTAATCTCATAGGTGATCAAAGTGTGACTAAGATAATAGACCCCTTTTCTTTCGATTAAAATCACATTGAGCTAGGAGGGCACCAACAGTAAAATTGGATCTCGAATATATATAACAATGGCTTGCCTAGGGTTGGTGATATAAGGAGAGGGGGATTAATCAAATATTTATTAAGTAGGTCAAAGGCTTGCTGGCATTTAGGACCCCAATGAAATGTGACATATTTTTTAAGTAAATGGGTAAAAGGGTGGAACTTATCCACACGCTGGGAGATGAAATGACAGATTGTTTGAATTTTTCCCTACAAACTTTGTAATTGCTTGAGGTTCTTTGGTGGACGCATTTCAATGATAGTCGTAACTTTGGATGGATCGACTTCAATTCCTCTTCATGATACAATGAAACCTAACAACTTTCCTAACAATACACCAAAGACAAATTTCTTGATTTAGCTTGACTTTGTAATCTTGAAGGCATTGAAATATGTGCCTTAATATTTCTGGGTGTTCTTCTCTTGTTTTGGACTTACCTAGAATGTCGTCAACATAGTCCTCCATAATGTCATTTATCATATCGTGGAAGATCATGGTCATATCCCTTTGATAAGTTACTCCAGCATTTTTGAGACCGAAGGGCATAACTTGGTAACAAAATATCCCCAAGGGGTTGTAAAGGCAGTCTTGTGTTGATCTTCTTCTACGATTTTGATCTCAAGTTATAGCCAAAAAGTTTGTCAAATCCGAGGGGTTAATTATATTAACATATTAATAAATATATTGCACCAAACATTAATAAAATAAACCATTAAATATGAAATGAACACAGAAACACCAGATATAACATGGAAAACCCCTAAATAGGTAAAACCCACAGAGAATAAATCCACTATGTGAGAAAATTTTACATCCACTAGTCCAGTAACTCCCTCCTCACTTTTATTCCTTTTTTTTACCAAAATCATCTTATTCACGTGATATATCCTTAATATGACCTATGATCATATCTAAATAACTCGAAGGGTTATGACATTTGTCGATGACGTGAGGCACACCCCGGTTTAATTAGTTAATTAAATTAACTTAACCACCTAATATATAGTTTATATTTAAATAATAAGAATAAAGATTATTCTATATTATTTAAATATAAACTATATATTATGATACACTTAATATTATAGTTCTAACACCCCCTTAACACTAAGTGAGATCAATATGCCAATATTATCTATTTATACAACAGATTTACAAATCCATAAACCCTACATGTTTATGTTAGCACATGTATTTGTGAGACTAAATCTCAATGTTTCTTGTGGAAATATTTTTATACCGCATCTCTAGGAGCATTTTATAACACAAGGACATCCTTTACAATTAGATGCACACTGGATTGTATTTTTCCCGTAAACTCTATCAATTTACATGTAAACTCTATCAATTTACTTTTAAATCATACAAGATCATTTTACAATGCTTTTAAACCAGAATAGAAGTATAGAGGAGTCAATCAACCGACTAACCGTTAGGAGGTGGCATTGTCATGCAAACTCCCCCTCAATGGAAACTCTGAAAGGCTAAGCATTGCATGAAACTTGTAAAACTTTGTAGCACACAATGGCTTCGAAACCAAGTTCGCAACTTGATCTTGATCAAAGTGCGAATCGAAGATCTTTATCACCGTAGAAAATCTACTCTCGGATAACATGCATATGAACTTCAATATGCTTCATTCTCTGATGTTGAACTAGATTATTTAATAATAGTAATACAATTCTAACCTCCACATAAAAGAGGAATATTTCCTTCACTTCCATGTGTATCTCTTCCAAGTGCTTGACCACATGGCTTATTTGTTGCTTCCATTGTACTTCTCTTCCTCAGTAGAAGAAATGGAAACTGTTAGTTACTTTTTATGTACATATCCAATATTTTTTTAGCTTAACACAACATCAACATGGTTAGAGTTACAATATCCATATAGACATCATAATAAACATATAAATCATTATTGATTTCACTTTTAACCAATCTGTAAAAATTAAACACAAGTTGTAAAATAACTAACATAACAATATTCTTAACTAACCATGTTAGAATATGTTATAAAAATTCAACATATTAGTCTTGTAAAATATATGTTAAATGCAATCAGTATTGAGCGTCTCTAGTAAAAACACAAAGACGTCTCCAAGTGTCTTTTGATATGCATATAATAAGATTTTGTTAGCGTAGGTTATTATTTATCCTTTTATTTATTTATTTGGATAATTCTTACACTTGTGTTAGCCCTACACTTGTTGGGTTAGCTTGCTTAAGTATGCAAGTTGTGTGGAGTTAGCTTATTAGTTGTGTTGAGTTAGCTTCTCGATTATGTGGAGTTAGTTTATTAGTCTTTTAGAGTTAACTACTAGTATCGAGTTAGTAGGAGTTCTTCACCACCGATTTAGATGGTAGTTGCACTTCTATCCTCCTATATGTATATTTTTCTTATTGAATAATTTAAGTCATTGTATTGTAATATATTGAGCATTATGGATTATGATGGATTTCCATATATGGTATTTTAGCTCTTTTTTATTTTATAAATCTAATATGGTGTGTTATTATCATCTAAGATCGCAACTTGGAACAATCTTCTTATCGGTCATTTCATCGTATTAAAGCGATAGAAGATGTAGACATTCATCTCGTAAGTTTTTCTTTGCAAAGCAATGGTTTATTATTTTCATGCATTCGAATTTGTTAACACTTTTCTACAACATATATTTTTATGCAAAATGGAGTGCGTCATTAAATTTGGAAGGTGTCAAAACCCTAGAATCGATGTAAACTCAACCATGTTTTGAGACAGTCAAATTTAGACGTAAATTTGTACCCTCTATGTGCATTATTTTATCCATTCGATATAAGCGTGTACTTTCTGGATACATTTTTTACCCTCTAAATATTTATGTTTTGGATGCGTCTTTTATCTATGCATACATATCTCTGTACCCTCTCGGTGCATTCTTTTATCCATTAGATATAAGTGTATACCTTCTAGATGCATTTTGTTTACCCTCTGGATATTTTTGTTTTTGATGCGTTTTTATCCACTAGATGCAAATCTATATCATCTTGATGCATTCTTTTATCCATTTGATATAATCATGTACCTTCCGGATGCATTTTTTTACTTTAGATATTTCTATTTTGGATGTAGTCTTTTATCCAATGAACATAAATCTATATCCTCTCGATGCATTCTTTTATCCATTGGATATAAGCGTGTAGCTTAGGATGCATTCTATTACCCTCTAGATATTTCTATTTTGGATGCACTTTTTTATCCACTAGACGCAGATCTATACCCTCTTTGTGCATTCTTTTTATCCATTAGATATAGACGTGTACCCTTCGGATGCAATGATTTACCCTTTGAACATTTAAGTTTTGGGTGCAAATTTTTATCATTTGGTCGCAAGCTTGTATCATGTGGATGCACTTTTTTACCCTTTGGACATTTGGGTGTCACGTGTACCTTTAAAAAAACAGCATTAAAATATTATTTTATTAACAAAACCTTCTAGAGCTCATAACTTTTGATCCGTAGCTCAGATTAAGGTGACCTTTTTTTAAAAATTGTGTATTTTTTTGAGATCTACATATTGGTGAAATTTTTATACACATATTTCAAATGTAAAAAATATTTTTTACTCATTGTAATATTTACATGCACTCAATTATGAAGTGTCAAATTTGGAAGGGTGTTGTAATCACTTGCAGACGCAATTTTGGTTGAGCCCAACGTCCTAAACTTTTAGGTGTTGCATTCTTGTATCTATGGGTGTATACATCTATATCTCTCTTGTTTGTCGAGATATTTTGGATCTATATGTTTAACACTTTTTTGGCATGTTGACAATCTCTCTTGTGAGGGAGCTATTTTGGTGAAGCTCAGTGTTAGTTTGTCGATTTTCGAGCAGTTGATTTTAATAACTCATACAAATATGTGGTGTCACTCTACCCATTCAGCAAAGTATGGGAGGGTGTGGTATTGATGCTGATTTTTGGGTTTCATGTTATTGTCTTGTTATGTGTTGATATTTTTTCTTCGAGTTTCGTGTCATTTCCTTGTTACCTCGCCTTTTCTTGGATCAAGGCACTCCTATTTATTTGGCTCTCATGTCATTCCCTTGTTGCCTTGGTTATTGTTCTTGGATTGTGACACACCTATTTGTAAAAATCGATCTTATTTCTTGAAATTTTGTGTCATTTCCTTGTTACCTTAGCTTTTATTGAATCATAACACTCCTATTTATTTAGATCTCGTATTCTTGCCTTGTTGCCTTGGTTGTTCTTGGATCATGGCATACCTAGTGTAGCAATTGATCAAATTATATTTGGTGTTTTTTTTTTTGCACTTTCGACATCACTCCATCGACAATATATTTGCATAAAATTATTTTGATGAAGCACGGTGTCGCTTGTTTTTGAGTTCTATGATCGAGTAGTAGATTCACACCATAGTACACACCAAAAATTTTCAGGATTATATGAATTTTGGAGCCAAACTTCTTATGATATCTTACATCGAGATTTTTCTCTCTCTACTTCGTTATTATTGGTTTTGGGTACCTTGCGGTGTCTAATTTTCGGTTATTGACGTGGATACCTCATAAGGCCTTGTTGTGGGAGCCACCTTCTTTTCGCCCACCTAAACTATGCTTACGGGAGGGTGTTAGTATAGGTTATTATTTATCTTTTTCTTTATTTATTAAGATAATTCTTACACTTGTGTTAGCCCTACACTTGTTGGGTTAATTTGCTTGTGTGTACTAGTTGTGTGGAGTTAGCTTACTAATTGTGTTAAATTAGCTTCTCAGTTATGTGGAGTTAGCTTACTAGTCTTTTGGAATTAACTTAACTACCAGTATCAGTTAGTGAGATTTCTTCACCACTTATTTAGGCGGTAATTGCACTTCCCTCCTATATGTATATCTTTCTTATTGAGTAATTCAAGTCATTGTATTGTAATGTATTGAGCATTATGGATTGTGATGGATTTCCATATATGGTATTTTAACTCTTCTGTATTGTAAATCTAATGTGATGTGTTATTATCATCTCACGTGATCGCAGCTTGGAACAATCTTCTTATCGTTCCTTTTAAATTTTAGTAATCAAATCCTCGAAATGTTTAATCAAAAATAGATATATCTTCATTATCTCATTTTAAGCATTTACTGAGATGAGATAAGACTTGATAGATAAAACAAATTATTAAATTATTCAAGAATAATCACAATATTCATTAAAAACATAATCCACTAATTGTGGACTCTTTTCACGAAGTTTGCTTTACAAGATGACATGTAAGCACCCTTTAATACATTTCATAGGTGGTAAAATTAAGTTTAGACATGTCATATATGATCGCTTTTTCATACCAAAAGCTCGAACACAATTCTATTTTTTAATAAACTATCAAAAAATGAAGCAAAAAACAAATATAATATATTTTTGTCTTCAATTGTAGCTACTTCTAGTTCATATTTCCTAACTCATCTAATCTAATTATGAAATAAAAAACAACCCTTTTCAAAGACTATACAAAATAGATAATATACTTTTCATTGGAAGTAATTTATAAAGCTATTATATTAGCCCTATGATTATTCTCATTATCATTATCTTGATTTTAATCTAATTTATTCCATTTCTAATTTTTGAATTTTGACTTGTTTTTAAATTTACAATCCTCTTTCTTATGTCCAAATTTCCCACAGTTATGACATTTACCATCAAAACTAACTTTTAAGTTTCTTGGTTTCTTGTTTTTGTTTGGAGTTTTAAAAGTTGATTTTTTATTCTTGTTAATCCTAGAAGGTTTACCTTTTAATTTCTGAGCAAAAAGTGCCCATGTGGCATTTTTGGAATCAAAATTAGTCGTAACATGTTCTTCCTTAACCAAGAGAGCACTAAGGGTTTGCAAATATGGAATGTCTTGTTCTGATTAATATTTAGAATTCAAAATTGAAATTAAATTTCTAAATTTCTCATGAATATTCAATTGAATAATAAAATAAAGCAATTTATCTTGAATTAAATTACTGCCACATCCATCTAACTATGACTTAATATTTTATATTTTTCTAAATAATTTATCACTTTTTCATCTCCCTTCATGGGAGTTGTCGTAAGCTCTAAAATTAATTTAAGAATTTTCGATAAATGTGTACTTTAGTGCATTGATTATAATTGAGTCCAAGTCTCACTCGGACTTATTTGGTTTCCGATATAAATAAAAAAATCATCATGTACGCTTCGCAAAATAATGGACATCACCTCTTGTACTTTCTGTTGATACGCAACGACATATGTCGCCAGATTGCTTGTCTTCCGGTAGGAGCTCTCTCAATTCCATTCACAATTGCCCATAATTTGTGAGTCATGAATTTTGCCTTTAATCAAATCTTCCAAATGCTATAGTTGTTTCCATTCAATATCTGAGATTTATTAATTGAGAATTGATTAGACCTCATTTTTGTGTAATAGAAATAAAAATAAGGATTCAAATAAAAGTTTTATAAATGTTCCCCCTGTCGTAAATATTTCCTCGTAATCGAACATGGTCAATTTACGCCAAAAAATGAGGTCCGTTAATGAA
Source organism: Taxus wallichiana var. yunnanensis (assembly GCA_018340775.1). Classification (NCBI taxonomy): domain Eukaryota; kingdom Viridiplantae; phylum Streptophyta; class Pinopsida; order Cupressales; family Taxaceae; genus Taxus; species Taxus wallichiana. The sequence continues at coordinate 891,053,558 of CM031242.1, forward strand.
CAATCTATACATGAATACGTTAGAAATGATATCAAGAAATAAATTGAAATGTTAGTTTTCTAACAAAATGACGACGATAAATTTGTCGTAGTATCATATCTTTTCAATAAAAACGATATTATTTTACTATTTTTCACACAAATAATTTTTATAATTTGTTTATATTTTGAAACAAATAAACAAATAATTCATACATTTTTGAAAAGATGTATTTAGAAAAAAATGGGAGCTCTTGCTCCTTTATTATTTGAAATTTTTATCAACTCAATCGAGTTGGTCTAACCAACTTGACGAATTTATAGTGTATGTCATTTTATATATTATACCACATTATTCATTTACCACATTATTCACTTACCATATTATACCGAATTTCAAAAAAATGAGGGAAAGAAAAAAATCTTCATATATAAATACTAGAGAAGGGGTTTGACCCTATATATAAACGCATATTATTTTAGGCTTATCTTAAAAACAATAAAAGAAATAAATCTAGTTTATTTTTTTAAAGTCATTCAAACTACCAATATAATATTAGCCAACTTAAAGTATTATATAAATATCACATCTACGTGATAACTTTTCAACCTCCAACATCCATGTACCCAATACCGACATCTATTTCCAAGTCCAAATAATAATGGTCTATTTCCATGCTACATTTGCAGCCAAGGTAATCCAGTTCATGGCATGTCATGTTGAGAAGTGTAACATTGATTGAACACTTAAAACTAAAGATTATAAAAATCCAGGCACTCAATACTTGTTTTATATGTTTGAAAAAGTTTTCAATAATATATAAGCCCACACCATGCAAACAGAATAGCAAACAAGAGTCGCAATGCGACTAGTCCCTGCCTTACCATTGAATTGTTGGATTGTTTTTAAAGTAATTAGCATTGAATTGTTTTATAATAATTAACATTAGATTATTTTCAAGTGATCAACATTAAATTGTTTTAAAGTGATTGACATGGCTTTTGACTTAGGGAAAGTGAAAAGATGAAATGATAACCACAATAAATATGAAGACATCATGACATCTCGATTGACGTGAAGGTAGGAAAAAGGGATGAAATTTGGTATCCAATCATAAACTAGATAAATATACATATAAATATATATTTAAGCTTTTTTGGATAAAAATATGCATGTGTAGATTTGAAGTCATTTGAAAATTAACATTAAAAAATAAAAATAACTTCTTATTTGTCGAAAGATGGAAGTAATAAGAGTCGGAATGTGACTAGTCCTCGCTCTAACATTAAATTAAAGATAAATAGCAATTTATTGTTTTAAAATTTAACATTAAATTATTTTAATGTAAACAATATTATACTGATTTTAAAAAGTCATTATAATATTATTTTTAGCAAAAAAATTAAAAATATATGCAGGTGTAATATAAGGAAAAAGTGGCACTATTCTCTGACAATAGTTAGAAACTAGCAATTGCACACGAGCTTTAAATTACACCGGAAGGGATGTTCATGTCATGTTCTAAATCTCTCTTTTTGGCAAAGGTTGGGAGGATGCTAACAAAGGTTGTGGATTCGGGTTTAATTCATTTTCATAAAGGTTTTAATGCATTTTCAATAGATCGTATTCCAAAAATTTCGTAGAAGTAGTTCAATATCAATAGCGCATTGCAGATGTCGAAACATTTTTTTTAAGAGAACTGAAACAAAACCTAGTCGCCAGTATGTCAATGCAAGTGTCATCACCTTATTATTGTGCCAACCCGATGTGTACTAATTGGTTTACATAGCATTACCAATAATATCAACAAGAAAATTGTTCTTTTTTTAAAGGATGGAGCCTATTTGCATCTCTCACACCATTTTGTCTTGTAATAATCTTGAAGAAAACTTGGTCAAAGTGTGGCAATCAACACATGCATATGTCTACTAGAGCACTTGTAACAATGTCTACCAAAAATCTACTTTCATTACACTTCCACGGATGTTCATGCCCTACTCGAAAGATCTCCAACTTTGCATGGAAGTGTCAATTACTTTTTTAAAGATAAAAACAAACAAAAAAAATAACCATACGATTTTTATTATTATTAAAAATCACTTATTTAGGGAATGTCAATTGCACTTTTAAAAGATAAATTAAAATTTTAAAAAGGCACATGAAATTTTTTAAAATAAAAATGTCAAAGTATATTTTGACCGCTTTTTAGAAAGTAGTAAAATAATTTTATTAGGATGGATAGTATTATGGTTATGACAGAGTTGTTCAATGGAATATTAGTAAAAATAAAAATAATGCCCATCTTATAAGCTTGTCAATCTTTGCGTGGAAAAATTGCCCATCACAATCTGGGTGAAATCGAGGTGAGGTGTCACATTCAGACTTAGAAAGTTTCATGTGTGAGCTGTGGCATTATGAGTTGTCTTGGCAACAAAGGTATTTTTTTAGTAATAAATCATATTTATAACAAGAAATTGTTGAAGTGATTGTTTTTTATTCTAATCTTGGGAAAGGTGACATCATGGTGCCTAGTTTTACTGGAAGATGGGAATAAGGGGTAATTTTTTTTAACCAATCACAAACTAAATAAATACATTTAATAAAATTTTTGGGTAAAAATGAGCATGTCCAAATTTCAAGGCATTTGAAAATCAATGTAAAAAAATAATATTGATTTATTATTGGTTAAAACCTTGTTTATTAATAACTTGTTAAAGTTGAGATGAAAGGTATAGTAACATTACCAAAGTCGGGGTGATGCAAGGGATATACTAGCTTTCACAATGATCTTGTCTAAAACATACTCACCTTAAGCATGCATGACCTTTCTCAATACATGAGCATTGTCCTTCATGGTTCTCTCTCTCACACCCCTTGCCTTGAGGATCTCATCACACAATTCATTGACAAGTTATATATGCAACATACTCAAACACTATTACCATATATGTTTCTCTTTCAAACATAAACATATATTAGTACTAACATCCATATAAAGTAAGCATGTAATTGATGTACCTTGGCTATTGATCGTAGCTCCATTATTCACAAACCCCCATCATCTCTCCAACACTTTTCCTACACTCTTAAGGCCATTCCAAACACATTTTATATTTTACACAATCACTATGCAAGCATACTCTTTCAAATATAAGACTAGACCTAGGTAGGCCTCTTGGTCTACGTATTGAAAAAAATATGTAGGGTCATGAATCACCCACATCACTCTTGGAACATCTCATCTAGCCTAAAACAAGGTGTTTAGACCCTTTATTCAGTCATATGCTTCCAATTCATACTATTTCTCTCGTTAGCCCTAATTGGCTTCAGTAGCCCTCTAAACACAAAATGAGATGGATCTCAAATTTGTTTGAAACAACTAAATAAACAAATAGATGATTTGGATACTCTTAATTGGGTTACGAAACATATGTCAATTCCATAGGGTGTTTCTTTGTAGGGTTTTGTACTTCTAAGTACCTGCTCCATGTTAATTAGGCCTTTTTAGTGCCAATGACTATAATAGTAGGTACCAGGTAATGGTTTCTCTTGCAACTTGATTGGAGAACTTCTGTGAGGTCCTTAAGAAACTCATTGATGAATTTGAGGTCTTGACTCATTGATTTGATCGTAATGCACCTCTTCTTAGTTCATTTCTTGAATTGTTAAAGACTACAATACAAATCTCCATGGATCTTACTCACACGTGCGAGTTAGAAGGTAAAAAATGGCACACTTCTACAAATTTCCTAGACAGAGATGCCCTCCAACTTTCATAAAGTTTGGCCATGTGGAAATAAAGTTACGCTAAGCCCTAGTTTGGGCCTCGAGAGGAGAGATTTTACGCTATAGGAGAAATTCACCAATTTCAAAGCCTACAAAAATTTATAGTTCATTCTCTTACCTTTCTCTAGCTCACTATGCTTTTATAGATTATAGGATGAATTTATGGAGAAATGTTAATTTTGGAGTCTCGACCAAAACAGAGCCAATGTATACGATTCACATAAAACAACACAAACATACAAAACAAAAGTTTATCATCTACAATATCAATCTAATGTCTTCATTATTCACTTCAAACATTTGCTACATCCTCTTCATCATCTTCCATGATTGATCTTACACCATGACATCTTTTTCGTCCTGCTAGAATAGATAAATACATTGTTTCCAACTCCTAAGAGAGCTCAACCATACACTAACATTAGGAAATCATGAAAACTCGATCCTGTATCTCTCTACCACATTTACAATCCTATTTTCCTGTTACACATCAATATGGCCTTAATTAGGCACAAAAACAACTAATTTCACTTTCTTGACTCTTACACACTTACTTTTGACTTATTTTATAACACAACAAATTTTACACTCACACTTACATTGACTCCATCAAGCAAATCACTCATCCATGTGATTTGAATGTTATCAAATGAACACAATAAACTTGCATGACCTTAAGATACTCTAACCATCTTGATGCTTTTGCATCACAGGGACTAATAACCAAGGCCAAGCACATTTGTAAGAGGGGGTCAAGATAAGAGGGGCAACGTTAACTATGGTGTTTTAAATAAATATTTCAAGTATTATTAGATTTTTATATGTGCCACTAAAAGTAGCCTATTTAAATCTCCCCAAGTAAACAAGCAAAAATTTCCAATGAAAATGTGGCAAAGTTAGAATACTTTAAATATTGTAAATAGGATACTTGATAAATATGATATAATATATGTTTGTTTAATATTTTAATATAACCAACCATAAAGGGGGAAGGTGGTTAGGTTTGGCATATTTAATATGCCAACATATATGGTATAAAAAAGTGGTCTCAATTTAGAAACATATATGTCTTTCTTTTCATGTTTTTTTTCAATTTAGAAACATAAAATGCAAAAAGGTTATATGCCTTTCTTTTAACATTTTTCTTCAAAAACATATATGTGCCACTTTTTACTATTGGAATTGCCCTTTATATTAATTACAATAAAAGGAAAGTTACTTAGTTAGGGGTGACTAGACAACTCATTGTCCTACAAAACGCCACAAGGGGAACAAAATAATGCCACATGGGCAAACACAAAACACCACAGAGGCAAACCTAAAATGCCACAAAGGATTTACAAGAGCACGCCCATAGGGCAATGAGAAATTAACAGACAAACATTAAGCACACACCGTCGTCACATCAAGAAGAGGGGGAGGATCATCCCAAGGAGGGATGCAGGGATCCACTACAAGGCTCTCAGGAATGCAGATCCACTTCCCAACCATCCCGTAGGAAACCGCATCTGAAAAGGCACCATATTTCCCCACCCGGGGGGCGGAGATCCTGCAAGAGTATTCATAGATGGCGGAGGAGATCCCCACTGCAGAGTGCTAGCAACACCTTCCCCCCATGGAGGTGGACTCCAACCCGGTCCAGAGGATGATGAGGTAGAGCGGTCCCTGTGGGGAGGCCGAGCCGTGGTTACACAAGCGGCTCCTTTAGCGAGTGCCTACAACAAGTGGCCGCCAAGGAGGCGAAGGCCGAGGTGGCGACAAAGTGGATCTAGTGGAACCTAGCTCATAGTGCATGGCGCACTCCCTCGGTGATCTAGAAGCTCCCGGAGGTGCACAAATTCTCAAGTTATAAAAGAAAGGAGAAAAAAGGGCCCACGTGGAGAGTGGGATTTTAATTTTTTTTTTAAAATAAACTCTATGTTTTAATATTTATATGTAAGGTTAGAGTAACTTATATTAAGGCCACATACATAGTTTACCATTAGTCTAAAATGTGTTTCATTGAGAGTGCGAGTTCACTTTAATATGGGTAATATTCCTAGCACCATTTGAAATGATGAATTACGTGACATGGTTTTTAAGTGGGTGCTCTAAGAAGTTAGAACATTAGGTAAAAAAATAAATTTATAGAAAAACCGATCAAATCAAATATATAAAGTTTCATGCTTAGGTATAGGTTTTAGATTTAATGGGGTCACCTCGTTATACCATGCATAATGTTTATTTTAAAACTAAAGAATAATGCATTGGAAAATTAGATGTGGCGCATAGGTTATAAATTATATAGTTTAAGCTATACATTATATACCTATAAGTTCTATAATGCAATATTTTTATCAACCCCTTCTTCATTTTTTTAAATATATGTGGCATGGTTTTGTAGATCTTACGATTAATATGGTTTAGGTATTATAAACCATAGTTTTAGATTTTAGGTTTATATTATATAATATATATATACAAAAGATTTTATAAAAAAAAAACTATATAAAGAAATAGTTTATATAAAACTATAGGTGCAAAAACTTTAGAGGGGTCCATCCACGAGAAGGAATGAAATTCATAGTGAAAGTAAACTTTGTACATTACCAGTAAAAAAATTTTAAGGACCTATTTTCACGATTCTTGTCTCCCTATGTAAACTTGAATTTCACTTGATTTTTACTTTTCCAACTTTGTACATATCATCCAATCCAACCATACGGGGAAGGAAGGGGGGGGTCAAAAAGAATTTCAAATAACTTAACCACCTAACTTCCCAACCATTACAACCTTAGGACATTATGATTAAATTAAATTATTAATCCCGCTTTGGTACCATGTCAAATTCGAGGGATTAATTACATTAATATATTAAAAATATATTGCACGAAACATTAATAAAATGAACTATTAAATATGCAATGAACACGAAACACCGGATATAACATGGAAAACCCCTAAATGGGTAAAAACCATGGAGAATAAATCCACTATGTGAGAAACGTTTTCATCCACCACCAAAGAACTCCCTCCTCACTTTTATTCCATGTTTTTACTAGGATCACCCGATTCACGTGATATATCCTGAATATGACCTATGGTCATATTTAAATAACCCGAAAGGTTATGAACTTTTTAAGTGACGAGGCACACCCCAATTTAATTAGTTAATTAAATTAACCAACCACCTAATATAGAGTTTATATTTAAATAATAAGAATAAGAATATAGATTATTCTATATTATTTAAATATAAACTATATATTATGATACTTAATATTATAGTTCTAACAAAGCCATCCATGAAGGATAAAAATTCATGTCCTGCAAATCGAATCGAAAATCATGTCAATATTGGGAAGAGGAAAAGCATCTTTCGGGCATGCCTTGTTTATATCTCTGAAATCTGTACATATTCTAATACCGATTGATTTTTTGTGCATGTGTACTTATGTTGGAGATCCACTCTGAGTAATTGATAGGTCTAATAAAACCTACCGCCAACAATTTCTCCAGTTCCTCTTTGACCGGGGAGGGCTACACGTGGATGCATTTTTCTAAGCTTCGTTTGATGGGCTTTGCGTCTACGTGCACAACAAGATTATGCACTACCAATGATGGATCCAGGCCCGACATATCTGCATAGGACCAAACAAATATGTCTGAAAATTCTCGTAGAAGCATGACAAATGTCTTTTGTTCTTTTGCTGAGAGTGAAGCTCCCAACTTGACCATTTTAGGGTTATCTTTTGTTCCTATATTGACATCAATGGTCTCCTCCACAAGCATATTAGATGTATCCTCCATGCGCATAGGATCGGGGGAGATTGAGATCTTCTTCCAAGGGTGTCTTAATGAGATTTTCTCCCGGGTGCGGTCACTTTCTATGTCCACCGATTTTTTTACATGTTTATCTGCTAGCTCCTCAAAGAGGTTTTCATTATGCATTTTGGACTTTCGTTTTTACAGAGGCTTTTAAGAAGAGTTATTGCCCTCGCTTTCTTTTAAATTTTGTTGACCACACATCTCATCCACCTCCCCGAAATACGCACATGATCTGAGTCGATGAAAGAACCTTTCTTGTGATCACCGATTGGAATGTTATCACAAATACCCAAGAATTCAGAGATTTTTCATCGTTTTCAAAGAGATCGATCGATACATGAAGTTGTTGGTCCCAGTCAACAAGAGTGGGATGGAAAAGGTTTACTTGGGGAATAGATTGTGATAAGGTAAGGATGGTTGTGTCAAGAAAAAGATTAGTGGAGGCAAGATCCTTGTATTGGCTATGATAGGAATTTATGTCGTTATCGAATCAAGTAGAGTTATCCTCACACTCAGAAGAGGTAACCTCAACCTCCGAAGGATGAGACCAATAAGGTATAATACCGATGTTGTATCTCTGTGTTTTAGAGTGTGGGGTGGGAACATGCTCTCTATCCCTTGTTCATCTATACCACACTTGTATCCTTTGTAGCCCATTGCGTACATCATTTTGTTAGGTGTGGGATATCTTGGAGCTTTGGTAACAGGAAGTCGTCGTGTCTTTAGGGATCCAGATTGTAGGAGGATCCAACAATTTCTCTTCTGTTAAGAGGCCACCAGGAAGAAATGTTCCAACGGTATAATTTTCTCATGATCGTTTATACTGGTAACTTGGCCTACCACATGTTTTGGGTGATAGGGAAATATTAGAAACATGGAGGGCTTATTGAAGGTCGTACTCTCTGCAACCTCTATCAATGACCTTCATCTCCCATGAAGCAAAGGGAGAAATGGATGTGGAAGCATCTTTATCACAGGAACTTAGTGTGTCTAGATCAACACGAGAAGTGAGAGCTTTAGACTGAAGTGGTACAACAATATTAGCGACAGAAGGACAATCATAGGTTGTGCGAGAGAAGCTATGCAAGGCTCTACAATGTGCAAATGGTTTCAGATCTCCTTGAATAGTAATTATTTTTCCTTCATGGTATAACTTGATACATTGATGGAAGGTTGATGGTATGGCCTACATGGCATGGATCCATGGGCGGCCCAGGAGCATGTTATAGGGAAGTTCCAAGTCTAGGACATGGAACTTGGTATCATGATATGTAGGCCCCACTTTCATAGGCAATATTATAGTACCTACTAACTCGCGTTTTGCATTTTCGTAGATTGTGATAGTGATGATATGAGACTCTAGGTCTTCCTTTATGCGTCCCAATTTCTTAACTAACTTCAAGTATAGATATTCAAACCAAACCCATTATCCACAAGCACCCTTTTTATCTTTTTGTGAGTAACAAATACCTCAATGTATAGGGGTAAGTTGTGTGTATGATCATCATGTGGAACTTCATTTTGGCTAAAAGTAAGGTGTTCACTAGGAGCAAGATGTGTGACCACCGCTTGGAGGTGCGAAGGATCAATATTTGTTGACACTCCTGACCCCTGAAGTGTTTTATAGAGGATGTCTTTATGAACATTTGATATCTTAAGAAGATCTAAGATTGAAATCTTAGCAGTGGTCTTCTCAAGTTGTTCTAAGAGATCATATCAACCATCTGAGGGGTAGGTAGAGGAGGTTCGGGATCACAAGATGAGTGCGTTGTGTTACCACAACACAATCATGGCCCCTGATTCTTATAGTATTTACATGCTTATTAGAGGAAAGAACACAACTAATAAGTGAATCAAATGGATTATTGGTTTTGGCATAAACGTAGTTGGTAGCTTTGTAGTTCTTGGAAGATTGACCCTAATCGGCTTCTTCTCTCCTTTTTCATGTTTAGGGAAAGGTTCTTTATAAATTCCTAACTTTTGATTAGGTGTTTGGTTAGGTTCAAGTGAATCAACCTCAATTTCTCCACTGTTAATAAGATCTTGGATAAAGTGTTTCAATTTTAGACACTTGTTTGTTTTGTGACCTTTGACGTGATGATACTCACAAATAGTATTCATGGTCTTTATACCATGATGGTTTAGGTGCATCATCGGCATATGGTATTGTGTTAGGATATTGGACCATGTTCACTGCGTCCAACTATTTTAGGATTGTGGACAAAGAGTCCATGAGAGGAGTGAACACTCAAAATTTGACTATTGGGTTGAATAGGTCCCTTAGTGAGCTTGAAAGGTGGACCAATTTGAACTACTTGGATACTTTTAAATCAAATATACCATCTCCTACAACGTTTTTATTTTTGTTGAAGAATTTTTGTTTGTCTATAGGTTTGGATGTTTGATTGTCTTTTGAAAAGGGTTTCAATGTCCCTTTAGCTAACAAATCCTTTTTGATCTGGCTTCCTTTTTCTATAACTTCTTCAAATTTGTTGACACGATGCATTTGCAATGTCAGATTTAGATCAGATTAGGTACAAAAATGCTAACCAATTGTTTTTTTGGAATTGAACAAGGGAAGCGGCTAGCTAACCCTCTCCATCATTGTAAGAAACTAGCAAAGGTCTCATTAGGTCTTTGTTTAGTGCTACACAAGTCCAACATGGTAACGTCACTTTCTACATTGAACGAGAAATGGCGTACAAATATTTCCACTAATTTAGACCATGTAAAGACAGACCCCTTAGGTATGTGAAGAAACCATTCTAAAGCTTGACCCCTAGACTACGTGGGAATAAACATATAAGGTAGTTGTCATTGTAGGCTACTTCATGGCATGCCATGTAGAATTCTTTGATGTGATCACGTGGGTCACATTTACCTTTATACTTATTAAATTTTGGGAAATCAAAATTTTTAGGGAATGGTGTGTGTAGCATAGCTTTGTTAAAGGGGTAAGGACATAGCTCTTTGTATTGGTATTTTTTACTATGTCCAACATTACTTTCTGAAGGCTTATGAGTATACTTTTCATGGACTGCAACTCTTGTGTGAAGATTTGATCTTTAGTAGGGGAAGCCGGTATATATACCCGGTTATACTTTGATGTTTCAACCTCTTAGTTTTCAGTATAAAGTTCACTATGTTTGGCCTTAGGTTTTTATGATGTGTTTTTTTTTGTGTCCCCATGCACATGGGAAGCCAAGCTAGCTAATTGTTGACTAAGGATGTGCAATTGTTTTTGTATAGTAACTTCTTCATTTTAGGGATCTTCTTGGTTGTCATGTGGAAGAGGTTGTTCTTTGTGCTCATGTTCCACCCTAACTTTGTGAGGCATTTTAAGAGGTGGTAATTGATAACCACTCGTGTGTTTAGGTACCTCATTTTCATTATTTTTGTTTTGGGGACCCGAAGTAGAAGCATGTCCTTGGTTTATGTTGTCATCCATATTAATGAGAGGAGGATGTTGTACTTCTTCTTCCTCGTGGATGTTATTGGTAGGTGCAATAAATTCATGTTCATGTGGCATCTTAGCACCTAATTATATAACTCGTGCAAGTACTCTATCCCTATTAAGGAAAAGGAATTCATCTAAGTGAGCGGGATTGAAATCAAAATCATCCCAAGGTGAGCCTAATTCATCACCACTATGATCAATTACGTCTTATGTCTCCCTTTACACAGAGAAAATGGGTCTTAAATCATGACCAATGAAAGGATTAGACCCTAATCTCTTGGATGCCATCCTTGTGATAGGGGGCATAGAGGAAAGTGTTTACAAAGGTTTTGTCAAAATGTGATCAAGGACACAACAAACCTAGGAAAAAAACCTATAGTGTGATGAACATAAATGTCACAAAATAATTCTCAACAATGTCAAAGAATGTTGAATGTCAAAGAATAAGTAACCAAAAAGGATTTTCCTAGGAAAACAAGTCTACAAGATGAAAGATCATAAGGAACAATCACGCAAGTTCAACAAACCAATCCAATCTACAAGAAAATACTCCCTATGTAAATGTATCTCAATGGTAGTTTAACGCAAGATGATCAACACAATGTCAACACTTAATTCAAGTTTAAAATAAACAAGGCATAAGTATTAACAAGGGGTTAACTTGACTTCCAATGCAAAGTATACTATAACCAATCTAGATACAAATAAGGCCTAAATCCCAAAAAGTGGAAGTTATAAATGTGAGCAATGCAACAATACCACTTAGATACATTAATCAAGATTTGTGGAAAAGAAAGATATTAGTATCGAAATAATATTGATACGATGCGAACAACATAACAAAAACACTTTTCAAGGTTGAGGCAATGTTTGGAAGGAGACAAGGTCAAAGTATACCAAGGAGTTGTTAAGGTGCGAGCAACATAGCAGTACAATCTAGACACTTAAATCAAGTTTATGAGAAACAAGATGTAAGTATCAAAATTGTATCAAGATGATGCGAGAAAAGTAACACCTCAAGGGAAGATCGATGATGAAGTAAACCTAACTACAAATTAAATGTTTCGACATGGGTATTAAGACAAGGCTACTCAATATTTGAGGACGTACCAACACACTTTCAACGCTTATTATCGCAGTCACAATAAGGAAGGATGTAAGTGGGTGCAAAAGTGGTGGACACAATCTTAAGTAACACTACATATGTATGTTTTCTTTTGTCCCAAAAGGGAAACAAGAAAACAAAGGAGTAGACCAAGTGGGGGTGAAAAATACTTGGTGTAACTTTTCCAGAGTTTCACCTTGTCTTAAGACAAGTGAAAAACTAAGACAAAGTAACACTTCGCAAATTTTGTGATGAATGTCATGTGGATCTAACTTTGATGGACTCTCCCCTTGTTTACTAACAAGGTTTTGACTCAAAAAGTTGTCACTTTGTGAGAGCTCTTTGAAACATGATTGGTTTTGGTAAAGTTGGCTCCTATGCAAAATGGTTTCCTATTAGTTCACTCTCTAGGTGTCACAAACTATCTTTGTGAGCGCATTTTGTCAAGACAATTGCAATGATTCATTAAGGAGTATCCCGGCTTTACTTTACCCCCTTTAATACAATGAGAAATAAATTACATCCAAATCTATCTCACTGGGTCACGTGAAGATAATTTTGATGTTAATCTCACAAAGGCATACTAGTCAAGTGGGTAAGCGGAGCGCTTCCCGTTTCGTCCACCAATTCCCTCAAGGTGTGGACTACTTTGGGGTTCTTGGGTAATCCTCATATTAAGTTTTATGGCTTATGCCAAGGCACTTCCCCCAGTTTTAAGCGGATGAGCCGTAGCTCTTAACCGAACCTGCAAATACAAGTGTTTTGAATAGTGGTGTTTTTTTATCTTTTAGCTTAGTTTGGTTTTGCACACATTGTTAACAACCTGCATCAAACTATATTCGTATTTGTTTAGATCCGATTCTTTTACAAACGAGTATTGGTCCTACACGCAAAGGTTAATAGTTTTCCATAAGATCAAAATATCATGAAGGAAGGTCAAATATTGTTTTTGATTCTCAAGATCTCTCTAAGACGCAAGAGAAGAGCATATACAAGTAACCCAACTATATTAAAAATGGAAAAGCTTGTAAATCAAAGGACTAGGCAACTCGTTTTAACCAATTATTGTTCATTCCCTTAACCATGAATTTAATGAAGTGTTTTGTAAATGCAAGAAGGATTAGAGTTGTTTCGATTCCCAAGATCACCTAAAAGGTGCGAGGGAAGAGCATACGCAACTCGTATCTGTGATATGAAAGTGCAACATTCATTAAAAATCATTAAACAAGTTAGAAAAAGAAATGATTCAAAACACTTAAAAACAAATGTTAGCATCAAAAACCTTCAAAGAGTGTTAGAAATACCCAAGATAAAATCGTGCAAACTTTGAAAATAGAGCCCAAATTTTAACATGAAGTAACGCGGCCCTTTTGAAGTAGTACGGCCTAAACAACAATAACGCCCCTAGAAACAATAATGTGGCCTGGATAACATATACGCGGCTCGAGAAAAAACCCGAATGACAACAAACATAACAACACCTACGTGGCAGAGAGAGACACCTACGCGGCCCCTAGTGAGCAGACACGGCCCAAAATAAGTAGTGCGGGTCTCATAGAAAATACAAACTAACAATAGACAAACTAACACATACACGAGCGGATAAGCATATACACGGAGGGGTTGTCACACCAAAGTGCGGTAGGGAGACAAGAAATTGATGACAAAAGCACGACAATTACGCGCCCTAACGACACATGCGTGTGTCAACACCAACACATACGTGGCTCTTTCAACAATAATCCTGTCCCTCTCAACAATAATGTGGGGCAAAGCATAACACCTACGTGGGTACATGAAATGACATCACGAATACAAAACCTAACATAGAAAAACTCAAAAAGGTCAAATTTTTGTCATCTTAGCCCAAAATTAACAACCCATCTCCTTTAAACCTACAAAAGAGACTCAACACATGTAAAGTTAGCAAAATACATCAAGGAATTCAAGTTATTTAACATGTGCATAATAAGGGTTAGCCAAAATTGAGACAAAACTAACAAAACTTGAAATCAAATGCTATGGGGTATGTCCCACGGAGTGCCAAATGTGTTCATGTAAAACTAACTATGCTATGTGAATTGAAACTAACACCTAATAGTTCCAAAGCAAAGTTAATCAAACAAGAACCATTAAGATAAGAGCTTATAGAAACTAACTTCTTCAAATGCATGAAACATGAATGAATCAAACTAACATACTAAGCCATTCCTACTCTTTAGATTGCTAACTAAACATGAACCTAGTTAGATCATTTAGCAATCAAAGTTGATTGTTGTTTTCCCAGTGTTGAGGATGAAATCTCACCAAGAAATGGCTACAAGGCCATTTTGGATCTTCTCATACTACTCAAATTTGAGTGAATGGATGCAAGATGAAGAGGTAATCCAAGTCAATGGAGAATGCTCAAGATCAAAATGCCTATAGTTTTCACTAATGCAAATGAGGTGTAAGAAGAAAGGGAAGGAGGAGGGTTCTTTATATAACTTGTCATTTTTGGGTCAAGGCTAGCAATTTGATGGATGTGGGATAAAGCACAAAGAGGAAATACAAAGGACATGCATGTTGAATAAAAGATTTGCACCTTGTGGGAGTTGAAAGGGGTTTAATTAATCAACGGTGACTAATTAATAGGTAGGAGTAAGCTTATAAAACCTAATTAGAGGAAAATAGTATGATTTTGGGGGATGTAAGAGGGAAATTTGATCTAATAAATGGTGATTTTTTATTTAAGGTAGTGAGCGTAATTAATAAGTTAATAATAATTAATTAACCCAAGTAGAAGCAGACATTAATTAATAAAAGGTTGTTAATCGGAATCCTAAGTGATAGGAAGGCTAATTAATTAGCAAAATGTAATTAATTAACGGGAATAGAGGGAAAATGGTGGTTTATTGACAAAGTGTCATCAATTGACCAAAAGAGAGTGAAGATTGTGGTTAATTAGTGAAGTGTCGTTAATTGACCCAATGAGAGGAGAAGAGATGTTTATTTGATGAAGTGTCATCAATTGTCTAAATGACGGAAAGAAGATAGTGCAATTTAAGTATTAAAATTGTGTAACCGGATTTTAAGTGTCTACGTAATCAAAGAGGAGAATACACAAAGGAAGAAACCAATGTAGACATCCTAATGAGGCATTATCTTATAGCTCCTGAGAGGTTCTTACAGAGATGTCTATCCCAAATACATTTTCTTTAGATGGTGGATCGATATAAACACAAATTTTCCATATGTGTATCAAATTTCAAGGCCTATGTGTTGTCGAAGTTTAATATGGCATTATTTTTTTGGCAATAGAGATATGAATTACTCCCAGAAATATAAGAAAAGAAAAATGTTAGGTCTCCAACTAACCTTCGATGGTCAGTGAGAAGAGCCAAGGAGATATGTAGAATCATGTTGGACATGCAGGAGAATTGGGTAGGTATGAGATTTAGACTACCTCGATAATAGCACCAGTTCCAAGATGGAATAATAATCAAGATCAACCAGCTGCGAGTTATACCAAATGGAAAGATAGTGATTGAATTTTGTGGATTCAACAATCCAAAAGTAGAAACATGGACTACTTTTACTAATGAATATAATTGTACAAGGATTGTGGAATCCTTAAATAGAAATGGTTGAATCTATAGCAGGAGGACCTGTTAATCCCTAAGTTTGGGGGAGTGATGAGCCTTGAAAATTCCCATTCCAAACCTCATTTTTGTATCATCACTTTGTATTAAACTAATATTAGCATTGTTGTAAATAATACTCTTATATACTTAAAGATAAGTTTTGTGCATAAATCTTGTTCATTTTCATCTTTCATATGCTTCTTTAGATGGGTTGATATAGATTGATTTTTACACTAACAAGTGTGAATGAAAGACATTTTATAATCCTAGCATAGGACTCACATAAAGCTTAGCACAAGACTCAAATAAATCTTAACGCATGACTCACCTAAAGCCCAATGAAGGACTCACATTATGGAGTGAAGGACTCGCACAATGGAGTGCAAGATTCACATAACGCAACAATGAACTTATCCATCAAGCATATGAGTTGCATAATTCAAGGAGCACCTAATTTGTATCAACATCCAGTCAGCACATGACTTACACAATTAGTGGAACACCTAATTAGCATCAGTTCAATTAGAAACTCAGATTATTTGGATGAAAATTGTCTTTTTAAACAAATAGATTATCTCCTTCAACAAGAGTAAACTGACACCACTACTATGTGAAGAACTCAAGTACTTGAGTTGTTTCAACTCTAGTTATCTCCAAAGTATCAACTGGGCATTGTTAACAAGGACTCCACTCACATTTAAAAGGATAAATCTAATCAATAAGCTACATGTAATTGTTACTTCAACCTTGTGACTCCCAATTATGTTGTTGTTCTCATACAAATCTATTAGTTAATTGTTTAGATAACTTTTGCATTATTGTTAAAATAACAAGTCCTCTTGAAGAGGAACTTGACTTCACCTATTATAAAAGGCGTATGTATTAGGATTAGAAGAAGGTTAGCATTTTTAGAAGAAAATGATTGTATCAAACTATTATTGATCAATAAAAGGGCATGATTCTAAGTTCATTTTTGCTTGCGTAATTAAAACGTTGCAACCGGATCAGAGGAAGGAGCAAGGGCCACTCCTCCCTAATGTGAAGGGAAGTATTAGATGTTTGTTTAATTTTATGATTATTTAGTAGTTGATTAATTTAAGGAATTATGATATATATAACATTTAAGAAGCTTTGATCAGAGAGAGCAAGTTATTAGGAATAATAGTTGATTAAATCTTTTAATTAATTTAGATGCATGCTCAATATAGTTTCAACCATGTTTTGTTGCAAATAGCCTCGAGACACCGCTCCGGTATTAAAAATTATTGAATGATTAAACTACACGTATCAACAACACTCATCAAATGTTTCGTTTAAACCTATAACTAGGAATATAGTATATTTACAAAATCCTATCTCATTTTCTCCCATATTGCACTAGTTTTATCATGGTTGATAATGAATGAATCGTGGAAAAAACCTTGAATTTACGTTAGTGTAAGGGTGTCGAGGGAAATTTTTGTAATTGACACCTTGTGGCATTGAAATGATGGAACCCACACATCTACGCGGGTTGCTAAATTCTATTAGAGGTGTCTTTTACTAACCAATCATCTTGGTCCTTCCCAACTACATCGGTTCAACAATGTCTCTTAAGCACCTTGAGAACAAAAAGTAACCAAACTTTGATGGATGATTTGTTGCAACATGAGGATCCCGAGAATGTATCATCTAAACCTAAAACTAGGCATCTCATTCAAATATAAAATAATATATTGTCTTCTCCCATCTCTCGTTGGTTTTCTCATGGTCGTAGTGAATGAAACATGATAAAAACCTTCAATTTATGGTAGTGTTAGGGTGTCAAGGGAGATATTTTTCAATTGAAACATCATCGAACGGAATCGACGATGACCAAATGTTTAGGCAAAGCTATTAGATGCTATGTGAGGTGTCATTTAATTTTCTAACTATCTCGGTCCTTCTTAGCTACATCGGTTCAACGATGTCTCTTAAGTTCCTTAAGAGTGAAAAGTAGCCAACATTGACAAATGATTTTGGAAACCCTTAACACTTAGGAGTGTCTCATCTAAACATATATACAAAAATATCTCTCTATTCCTCCCACATCATGATAGTTTTCTCACAATCAGAATAATTGAAAAATGATAACTTTCAATTTGTGTCAATTAGGGTGTCGAGGGCGATATTTTACAATCAACACCTCATGACACCAAACCAATGGAACCTAAACACCTAGGTGGGTATTATAAACTATCCAAGGTATCATTTTACCACTCAATTATCCCAGTCCTTCCCAACTACATCAATATGACAACGTGCCTTAAGCACCCTAAGAGATAAAAGTAGCCAAACTTTAATTAATTATTTCTTAACACGTGGTACCTAGTAATGTCTCATATAAACTATATCTAAGAATCTAGTACATATATAAAAACCTCTCTTATTTTATCCCTTTTTTAAATTTTCTCAGGTCACAAGGAATGAAACTTTTGGAAAAATGTTCAATTTATGTCGTGTCAAGGTGGCAATGGTGATATTTTGAAATCAGCACCGCATGGCACCAAACCGATGGTGCCCACACGTCTAGGTGGGCTATTAAATGATATCTAAGGAGTCATTTTTGCCCAACCATCTTGGTCCTTTCTCGGCTACATCGATATGGTGATGCATTTTAAGCACCATGAGAACAAAAAGTAACCAAAATTTTATGGACTATTTCTCACAACCCGTGACACTTGAGAATGTCTCATTTGAACCTACAATTGGGCATCTAGTAGACATCTACAAAAAAATATCTAATTTTCTCCAATATCCCACCAATTTTCTCATAGTTACAACAAATTAAATGCTGCAAAAACCTTTAATTTGTGATAATGTTAGGGTTTTGAGGGTGATATTTTACAATTGGAACCTCATGGAACCAAACTAATAGTTCCCACACATTCACGTGGAATGATAGATGCTAACAAAGGTGTCTTTTTTCTTCCCAACCATTTTGGTCTTTCGTAAGCTACATCGGTGGTGAAATGAGAATGTAAACTTGTTGTTGGTCTTAAATTAAAATTTATCATTAAAATGCTAATTAAACTTGTGATTTTTGTGTGGATGTGTTTTTAATAGTTTTTATTAGTAAGCAACCATGCTAGTTTAGTGGATGGGGTTATAAATACTTCAATGGAATTATGCCTACAATTGATCACTATGTGTTGGCTATCTTGAGTAAAGTATAAACTTTATCATCAAAATTCCACTTAACCATGTGGTTGTTACATGGATGTTTTTCTTTGTGCATGAGAGAAGGGATTACAATCAATCCAAAACTTAGAGATGATGCATCCATGCAAATTTAGTGGAGGGTTGTAAACATTTCAATGGAATTATGATGACAAATGATCATTTTATATGCATGGTAGATATTCTTGTCCATGATAGGTACCTTCAAGATAAAATATAAAATCTATCATCAATATGAAAATTAAACCATTGGTTGTTGCATGCATGTATTTTCTGGTGTGAGTGAGAATGACTTACAAATAATCCAATGTTTGAAGATGTTGGATTGATAATATAGTATTGGTTCTTTACACCAACTTTTCTTAACATACTCCTAGTTTGTACCATAGTGGGAGCCATAGAAAAATGTATAGACACCAACCGGTTGGCGAAATATTTTGTCAAGGATAAATTACGTGCTTCATAAATGCTCACAAGATTAAATCCCTTGGCTTCAAGATGGATCGAATCCCATTTATTAAAATATGGATTATGTACACTATTTCTAACTCTTGGGGGTAGTAATATTCTAGTGAAAGCAAAGAAACACCCTTATTCTAACTACAAATACAAGTAAGAGATGGATAAATTTATGAGGTGGAGAGGAAAAAAATGCAAGGGAAAGAGGAAGAGGGAGTTATGTTAATGGTATTATTGCAGATTCCATCAATCGATAACCCAGAATACGTCTTGTTCAATTAGAAGACACTGAAAAATATACACACAATTATGCAAGCTCCATGAAACAACAATCACAATCAACATAACCTTTAATTGGTAATTTCATTTCATGAAATAAAATACAATGCTTTTCATTCCTACCATAGATTGCAATACATGGCTAAGTATGAAGTTGAGAAAATGGAGGAAACAATAGAGAGGAACAACAAAAACAATTTAAATTCTCGACTATGAGAACACGCCCTTTCAATGCCGGTTATGCCATCAAACTGGGCACCTTCATGAGGCCTTCCCACTCTCACCCACTCAAAATAAACAAGAAGAAGAATAAAGGGGCTTCTCAACGGCCTAAGGGTTGGCAACCATTCTCTACGCCGGAAGTCAAAGACCAGCCAGAAGTCAAAGATCAGCCAGACGACATGACGGTTGAGCTTCCCCATGCTGGCGGTGGTGCCAGCGGACGTATGTATCCAACTCTTCCGATTCTGACCCTACTTAGGATGGCTCATGTCTTGATCATCCGATTGATTTGGCACCCCAAAGAGTACCATGCACCATGATCACATGTTTGAAGGAGAAGAAGGGGTGTTTTGAGCCTCATGTTTCTCGTTCTCCATTGGACCTGAGTAACTTTGTTTTTGGTGTTCCTCAGGCACCCCTATAGTTGTTTTATTTTGTTGTTTTGCTAGGCTTGGCCTAGTCTATTTGTGGCTTTGGGGTGTGCTCTCATACCACCCGCTTTTTTGTTGAGAGAATCTTGTATCATGTTGCATTTAATATAATATAAGATCCCCTTTCATAAAAATAAAAAAACATTTTACCCCAAAAATATGGAATCATAATACTTATTTTAAATTATGAATCATAATCTTGTATCTGTGAATTTGAGTTTATACAGCACCGAAAAGGCAAAGAGTCTCCCCCCATTATTGTAAGTCGCCGTGGATGTGCGCAGCTGTTAGGGTTTTTGAGAATAGCGTAAGACCTTATTGCAAAGTTGCTCATTAGTATCAGTTTAAAATGGCCACAGAAGCTCGTCCCAGTCTTTCCTCTTTGGATATTGAAGATCAAGAACTCGTAAACCTATCTGATGTCTATACTATCAATCATGATATAGATATGATAGAAGAGTCTGACCCATTACCTGCCTGGAAGTTACCCAAAATACCTTATGACCAAGGATATGCAAAAATCAATAGATTTCATCTGTTAGCTAGTACTGTGTTTAAGACCCGTGAGTCTGTCATCCAAGTGACCCAAACTTCTAATTGTGAGTATAATATTCCTCTCATAGATCCCGTAGATATAAAAAGTCTCAAAAAATAAAATACTTATAAGTTTGCCCATATAGGTTGTGTGCAAATAGGTATCACCCCTCTCTTCCGTCGTGGATTAAAT
The DNA here is from genome assembly GCA_018340775.1 of Taxus wallichiana var. yunnanensis. Classification (NCBI taxonomy): domain Eukaryota; kingdom Viridiplantae; phylum Streptophyta; class Pinopsida; order Cupressales; family Taxaceae; genus Taxus; species Taxus wallichiana. The sequence goes on from CM031242.1 coordinate 891,074,631, forward strand.
GCTTCAATCCTTTGTTGTCTTATGGATCTCCGTTTTGACACCTTCAAAGACTCTCTCCTTGCAGCTATTCAGACTGGCCTCCATAATGGTCCTATTTCTTTTGAAGTGTATCCCAGTTATCCTATATCGACCAAAGACGATCTGTTAAAAGATGTCTTAAAACTTCATTTGGCTACTACTGGTTTGAACATGCGTCCTGGAGCATGTCCGCTCGCCATCCATTATAAAGTAATCTATCGCCTTGTCAACACCATGTACCCTGCAGTTAAACATGGTATTTCCAAGGGCAGCAGCGTGGTGAGTCATGTCAATTTAAAAGTCGAGAAGATAGAGCACGAGTTAATTTCTTGGTCTCAGATAAAGGTTCCAAAAGAATTGACACTCTCAAAGAAATTTATACAGTCCAGCCAGCCAAAGTTAGAAAATGCTACAGCTGTCAATGAGTCTAGAAATAATGTAACTTTATCTTTTAGATCTAACTCTAAGATGTCTTTACCTATCTAACTCGATACAATCCAATAGTTCTTATTTTTCTCGTGAGTCTTCTAACAGTCGACCTCTAAAGAAAAGTCTTTCTTGTGTAGACATAGTTCCCTTGTACATGATCATAATACGGATTTTTTGTGGTGCAATGATGTGAAAAACTTGTAAACTGCAGTATGTCCCAAATAATGGTCATACCATTAATATGGATTCATCTAGTTCGATTTTTTCCAACAACACACGATCATGAGCTTTTGTCCCCGATTAGTCACGTAAAAGCGATCATTGGTATCAAAGAACAGTAGATAGACAAATAGAGCCTCTAGAAAGCTCTAAAATGCTAAACTGGACAAATAAAATAGTAAAGTCAGTTCATGATAAAGTTCATTCTTATTCATCCAGATTAGCTGAAATGGAAAAGACCTTAAAGGCCATAGAATTGAGAAAGAATAGTGACACTGCTGGTGCTATTAAGCTTTTGAATTCTAAAATGGATGAAGTAGATAAATCGGTGAAAAGAGTAGAGACATTGTACAAACATAATCATAGATTAGTCTCTCGCAGAAATTCTAAAAGTTATATCTCAAGAAGTCACCGATATTGTACTGACCATTGATTGATCATTCTATTAGTGTTAAGAGTCATATAGTTAAAGAGCTAACCCATACACATGAACTTGTGGAATCTAGTCTGTCCCATGTTCATGATTCTTTAGAAAAACAGATCACAAGATTGATCGATAGCAGATCTGTAGAGAGTCTTCCAGAGATAGTCCCTAAGATCGAGCAGATCTGGGATAATACAGTAAAGAAAGAAGAAGGAGACTGGTCTAATGCAGTTTCTTGGAAGCAAGTTTCAGAACTTGCCAATCCATCAAAAAGGTAGCAACATAAGAAAATATTAGCCCAGTATAAACCATTATTTTTTTATAATGAAAAAAAGTTTGTAGGCATGGTCAAGATAGAAGCCCATCAGGAAGCAGAAGGCATGATAATAGGAGAAACTTCAAATCCTAAGCTTGAGCCTCTGCAAGGCATGGCCAGAGTCCAGACTCTACAACCTAACCGGTATAAGCTAGAATGCGAAGTCTAGAAGAAATAAAAAAATGGTGCATGGAATGATTGGTTGGCGTAATTCCCAATTAGAAATCTACAAAAAGATCCCCATGCTATTGCATCTGCTATTGCCAATGGTTTTGTAGGTATCATAAAGGAATGGTTGGATTCAACTCCTAACCAACAAGAAATTCTTCAAGTGGTGGTTATATGGGTTTAACAACTATTATCATAAAGGAATTTATTGGTAATTTAGAAGATGATAAAATGAAGAATACATCTTTGTTTCTTAGAGCCAGATTGTGTGATATGTCCAGAATAAAGGAATATCAGTGCTTCATGCAGAAGCTATATTACAATTCTGGTAATATCAATGATGAAACCATGAGGTTAAGGTATATAGAATCTTTCCCTCCTTATTTTCTCACGAGTATTAAAAAGCAATGCATGGTCTTAGACAGAAGAATTAAGTTTTGGTGCAATTAATCAAATAATTGACCAAACACATGCAAAGCTTTGTAAAGAAAAATGGGAAAGAAAGCAAGCATTAAAGAATGCTAAATCTCTTGGTTCCAAATTTTGTGATATGTATGCTATGGATCCCTTCGGTTGTGATCATTTTGATGGTCCAATCAAGTCAAAATGCCAAGATTGTTCTTTTTCAAAAGGGAAGGGACGGTATAAGAAGAAGTATAAGAAGTATAAGAAGCTGTATAGAAAAGATTCTTTTCACAAGTAAAAGCCTTATAAAAATTTTATTTTTAGAAGAAGTATGTAGGAAAAAAGAAAAGTTTTAATCCTAAATGTTTCATTTGTAAAGGTAGCCATTATGCTAACAAGTGTCCGCAGAAGAATAGTGATAAAGCAAAAGCAAAAGTCAATGCCGTTGCTGCCAAAGGAATTACAGAGGAAGAATATCTCCTAGATCGTGATACGAGAGAGTTTCTCTTCGATATTTTATATCATCTGTGGAAGATGTACAGTGTAATTTAGTTCGATCTCTAATGCAGTGATTATGACAATATCTTGTGATTAAGTTACGATAGCTTGCCATCCTTTGTAAATATGGTAAGAATTAATATGAATGCTAACTTCAAGCATCCTTTAGTGCCTCCAAATGTAGATATCCTCCGTCAACAAATAGAATTGTGCAGAGTGAATATGTATCGTGTCCCCCATGGGATACTACAAAACGCTTCTCTTCAGAAGAAAGTCAGAGAATCTCAGGATAAATATATCCAGCAGAATCAACTTGAGCAAGCAAGATTGAAAAAAGCTCAAGATGAAGAAGACTTGTTCAGTGCAGAAGAATCATATTCACCAGCTCCAGTTCGTCCTCCGTTCCAGCAAAGGATACGCCAAAGACAGCTTCCTATCCAGAGGAAGAGGTGGACCCTGGAGAGGTAGAGGAGATAGAGGCAGAGGAATTCCAGTTCCTCAAAGAAGTTTTCCATTTCTCTTCCCTGAAGAGAATATTGCAGAGCAAATGGATCAGAGAAGTTCTGATTCAGAGACATATAAAACATGGAGAAGGAACAGAATTGAATTCCTTGAAAAGGTTATTGCAAAGGCCACTGATGAGTTCTTAAGACTCATAAAGAAGAAGAAGAGAATAAAGAAGAAAATGACGAAAATCTTGAAGGAGCTTATCAGCAGATAATACTACAAGAAGCCCAAGAGGAATCATCTTCTCAGAAAGAAGCAGAGGTATGCACAGTCTCCTGTACTCAAAATCCTTTCATAGCCATAACTATTTGCATACCAAATATAAAACCATATTGCCTAGATGCTATGATAGACACAGGAGCAGACATTAGTATGCTTAGATCCATGGCTATTCCTCCTGATTGTTGGCAAAAATCTCATGTAAGAATTAGGTTTGATAAGAAAGAAGTCATCTCCAATTTTGTGGCCTATATCCCTATATGCTTAGAAGGATTTACTAGAACATTTAAGTTCTACCAGCATGATATGGAAGCATATGATTGTCTGATAGGAGTAGATTGTCTCCAAGACTGTGGAACATTTAGTATCAGTAAAGATTTTATATCCCTGTTCAATCCACAAGTCCAGATACCTAGAAGGTATACCTACCAGACTATAGTTCCACTCCCTGAACAAAAGAAGAAGTCTAATCATGAGTGGATACATAAATCCATTGCTGCCTGTAAATCCAATATTGATGATATAGTGGCAAAAATCAAGAATGATCTTTGTTCTGATAATCCTCATGCCTTTGTTTCCAGAAAAAGGCATATATATTCACTTGATTTGTAGATTGTAAAGGATAAAGAAGGCAAAGAACTTGTCCCAAAGTTCAAGGCACATCACCGTGGCATGATTCCATCGAGAAAAAAAAAGAATGCCATGAAGAAATCAGAAATTACTCAAAGGAGGATTCATTCAAGAATCTAATTCTCTTTGGTCTTGTGCAGCTTTTATGTGAACAAGCGTAGTGAACAGCTAAGGCAGAAGAAAAGGCTAGTCGTTGACTATAAGCCTTTGAACAAGTTCATAGCTGCGTGATCCAAGATCCGATACCGCAAGAGATGATCTCTGTTGTCTCAAATTAAAGGATCCAAAGTTTACAAAGTAAGTTTGATTTGAAGAGTGGATTCTCGATGAGATCTTTCTACTGCCTAAAAATTCATACAAAAGCGCATTTGTTGTACCAGGAGGACAATATGAATGGAAAGTACTTCCCTTTGGTCTTAAAACTACTCCATCTATATTTCGAAAAAAGATAGATAATATCTTTGGAGAACTTTGATTTTACGATTGTTTATATTGATGATATTCGATATTCTCAAAGTCTCCTAAAGATCACATAGAACATTTAGAAAAGTTCTATGATATTGTTTATAAGAATGGTTTATGCCTATCTCCATCCAAAATGGAAGTTTTTAAGGATGAGATGGATTTTCTAGGCATAAAGATAAAAGATGGTAGTATTGAAATGCAAAAGCATGTTGTTTCCAAGATTCAAGAATTTCTAGATAAATTAAAAAAAAGGAACAACTACAGAGAATTTTAGGTGTGTAAACTATGTTGCAGGATTCTACAAAAACATTGCTGCAGATAGAATCTTGTTAAATAAAAGATTGAAAAAGAATGCTCCCGCCTGGAGTGAAGAAATGACTTCAGCAGTCAAACGCATCAAGAAACAAGTTCTTGATCTGCCACCTATGTCCCTACCAGGACAAGGTCTAGAAAATAATTGAATGTGATGCAAGTGACAGTTATTGGGGAGTTGTGCTCAAAGAGAAAATGGAGAATGGTAAAGAAAAAATTTGCAGATATGCTTCAGGATCTTTTCAAGGTTCTGAGATAAAATACCATTCTACCCACAAAGAAATTTTGGCAGCCAAGAAAGCCATTAAAGCTTTCTTGTTCTTTATTCCAGAATGATCATTTCGTTTACGATCTGATCTGAAAGATTTCAAGGCCCGGCTCAACAATGGAGACCCAGCAAATAAATCAGCCTTCAACAGATTACAGAGGTGGGGTCTCTGGTTTGATAATTTTTCTTTTGATATAGAGCATATAAAAGGAAAAGATAACTCTTTAGCTGATTTTGCTAGCAGAGAGTTAAATTTGATCAAACATGTTAATGTTACTCAAGTTTTCCATGAATTTGATAGTCCTATTTGGGATATCAATTCTGCCAAGGCCATATAGAATCCAGAAAAAAGAATGACAATAGAATATCCAGAGAAGCACAAGCTTTGCTTCTATACAGAGATTATATTTCTGTATCTGAATATAATATGTCCGAGGTTGCAGTCAGATTTGTGGATCTTGAAATTCCACATACAGAGTTTCATTCTCTTCAAGATCCAATGGTGTTCTGTACTCTCAAATGGATCTGGCGACATTCAAGGTATGCTGAACAACCTGATGATTTACCATTTGAAGGACATAAGCTCAAACAGCTCATTCCTAGGCATAATACATTATGGAGATTTGAGTTCTCTCGGTTATGGACAGAGGAGCATCCTCTGCAGTTTGATCTCTGGAACAGGCCCAGTCGACAAGGTGACAGGAAGTATATTTCTCAAAGATTTCAAATATTTTCTTTTGAAATATCTTCCTTCGAAAATTTTTGATTCTTCTCTACTTGATGTTTCTCCGATTTGGCCCGAAACATACTCATATAATATGAAATTTCGTGGTATGTCAAAGTAAATTATTATGTAAAACCTAATCCTTTGGGGTCATCACTCTAATCTAATCCTAATGGACAAGGTTATGGAGAAGAACAATTCTTCACCATACAATGAAGATACATCCGCCCACTCCTGGTTTCTCTCTCTCGAATTTCGGATCATTATCTTTTTCCAACTAGACGGCATCTTCATCCTGATAATGATGGAACACCTCTACATCGAGGACTTATCTTCTTGAAAGAAGCACGAGGAATCTCGGGTCGTTGCCTCAAAGGATCGATGAGACTTCATCCTCATCGAGATGATGATAACAATGGTCCCATTATGCAGTTTGATAGCCCTTAGTGTCATGTCGGTAGGCATGTTACCGACCTCATTTCATAATAAATTCAAAATAAAGCTACGATACAAGCATAAAGCTCAAAGCTTAATAACATATTACCAAATTATACAAGCTTTACAATAAGGACCTTTTACTCATGTAAAATACTTCAAACTTAGACTTACGAACACAAGAAGAACACTTGATGAAATCCTCAATCTTTAGACTTACTTCGCTCTCGATTCTCCAAGTATAGTGAGTGAAACGAGAACCCCTTATTTATAGGAATTCAAGTAGCTTTTCACCGGGAACTTGGCAACCTACAAACCTACAACCGGTGACTCTGGTGACCAAGAAGATTCCCACTACAAGAAAAGTAGGAAAAACAAACACGGACAATGGGTACATGCCACCCATTATAGCACCTTTAATAAGTGGAGAGGTCCACCACGCTTTCAAATAAGACGTAAAGATGAATCTTATCTTATTTTATTTTGACACGACTAGCAATAGGCTCCGCCAAAGATAGCCGAAAGCAACATAAAGGAGGTCGGTAACATGCCTACCGACATAGCACTAAGGGCTATCAAACTGTACAATGGGACCATTGTTATCATCATCTGATGAGGATGAAGTCTCATCAGTCCTTTGAGGCAGCGACCCGAGATTCCTCGTGCTTCTTTCAAGATAAGGTCTTGATGTAGAGGTTGTTCCATCATTATCAGGACGAAGATGCCGTCTAGTTGGAAAGAGATAATGATCTGGAATTCGGAGAGAGAAACCAGGAGCAGGCGGATGTATTTTCATTGTATGGTGAAGTATTGTTCTTCTCCATAACTGTCCATTAGGATTTGAGTGATGACCCCTGAAAGGATTAGGCTTTCCATAATAATTTACTTTGACATTGTATGAGTATGTTTGGGCCAAATCAGGAGAAACATCAAGTAGAGAAGAATCAGAAATTTTTGAAGGAAGATATTTCAAAAGAAAATATTTGAAATGCTGAGAAATATACGTCCTGTCACCTTGTCGATTTCGGGTCTGTTTCTAGATATCAAACTGCAGAGGATGCTCCTCTGTCCATAACCGAGAGAACTCAAATTTCCATAATGTATTGGGCCTAGGAATGAGTTATTCGAGCTTATGTCCTTCAAATGGTAAATCATCGGAGTTGTTCAAAGATACCTTGAATGTCACTGAGATCCATTTGAGAGTACTGAGAACACCATTGGATCTTGAAGAGAGTGAAACTCTGTATGTGGAGTTTCGGGATCCACAAATCTGATCGCAACCTCGGACATATTATATTCGAGATACGAAATATAATCTCGTATAGAAGCAAAGCTTGTGCTTCTCTGGATATTCTATTGTCATTCCTTTTTCTGGATTCTATATGGCCTTGACAAGAATTGATATCCCATATAGGACTATCAAATTCATGGAAAACTTGAGTAACATTAACATGTTTGATCAAATTTAACTCTCTGCTAGCAAAATCAGCTAAAGAGTTATCCTTTCCCTTTATATGCTCTATCTCAAAAGAAAAATTATCAAACCAGAGACCCCACCTCTGTAATCTATTGAAAGCTGATTTATTTGCTGGGTCTCCATTATTGAGCCGGGCCTTAAAATCTTTTCAGATCAGATCGTAGAATGAAATGATCATTCTGAATAAAGAACAAGAAAGCTTTAATGGCTTTCTTGGCTGCCAAATATCTCTTTGTGGGTAGAATGGTCTTTATATCGTAACCTTGAAAAGATCCTGAAGCATATCTGCAAATCTTTTCTTTACCATTCTCCATTTTCTCTTTCAATACTGTAGCGCCCCAAAAATTGTCACTTGCATCACATTCAATAATCTTCAAACCTTGTCCTGGCAGGGACATAGGAGGCAGATCACTGAAGTCATTTCTTCACTCCAGGCGGGAGCATTCTTTTTCAATCTTTTATTTAACAAGATTCTATCTGCAGCAATGTTTTTGTAGAATCCTGCAACATAGTTTACATAGCCTAAAAATCTCTGTAGTTGTTCCTTTTCTTTTAATTCATCTGGAAACTCTTGAATCTTGGAAACAACATGCTTCTGCATTTCAATACTACCATCTTTGATTTTTATGCCAAGAAAATCCATCTCATCTTTAAAAACTTCCATTTTGGATGGAGATAGGCATAAACCATTTTTATAAACAATATCATAGAACTTTTCTAAATGTTCTATGTGATCTTTAGGAGACTTTGAAAATATCATCAATATAAACAATCAGAAAATCTGAAAGTTCTCCAAAGATACTATCCATTTTCTTCTGAAATATAGATGGAGCAGTTTTAAGACCAAAGGGAAGTACCTTCCATTCATATTGTCCTCCTGGGACAACAAATGCAGTTTTGTATGAATCTTCTGGCTGTAGAAATATCTGCCAGAATCCACTCTTTAAATCAAACTTACTGTAAACTTTGGATCCTTTAATACGAGACAGCAGATCATCTCTTGCAGGTATCGGATGTTGGACTGCAGCTATGAACTTGTTCAAAGGCTTATAGTCGTCCGACTAGCCTTTCTTTCGCCTTATTGCTCACCGCGCTTGTTCACATAAAAGGCTGCACAAGACCAAGGAGAATTAGATTCTTGAATGAATCCTCCTTTGAGTAATTTCTGAATTTCTTCATGGCATTCTTTCCTTTCTGATGGAATCATGCCACGGTGATGTGCCTTGAACTTTGGAACAAGTTCTTTGCCTTCTTTATCCTTTACAATCGCAAATCAAGTGAGCAGATATGCCTTTTCTAGAAACAAAGGCATGCCGATTATCAAAACAAAGATCATTCTTGATTTTTGCCACTATATCATCAATATTGGATTTACATGCAGCAATGGATTTATGTATCCACTCATGATTAGACTTCTTATTTTGTTCAGGGAGTGGAACTATAGTCTGGTAGGTATACCTTCTAGGTATCTGGACTTGTGGATTGAACAGGATATAAAATCTTTACTGATACTAAATGTTCCACAGTCTTGGAGACAATCTACTCCTATCAGACAATCATAGGCTTCCATTTCATGCTGATAGAACTTAAATGTTCTAGTAAATCCTTCTATACATATAGGGATATAAGCCACAAAATTGGAGATGACTTCTTTCTTATCAAACCTAATTCTTACATGAGATCTTTGCCAACAATCAGGAGGAATAGCCGTTGCTCGAGCATACTAATGTCTCTGCTCCGTATCTATCATAAGCATCTAAGCAATATGGTTTAATATTTGGAATAGAAATGGTTATGGCTATGAAAGGATTTTGAGTACAGGAGGACTGTGCATACTGCTTCTTTTTCGAGCGAGATGATTCCTCTGGCTTCTTATAGCATTATCTCTTTGACAAGCTACTTCAATATTTTCGTCATCTTCTTCTTTATTCTTATCTTCTTCTTCTTATTCTTTAATGAGTCTCAAAAACTCATCAGTGGCCTTTGTAATAACCTTTTCAAGGAACTCAATTATGTTCCTTCTCCATGTTTTATATGTTTCAGAATCAGAACTTTCTTGATCCATTTGCTCTACAATATTCTCTTCAAGGAAGAGAAATGGAAAAATTCTTTCGAGAACCGGAATTCCTCTCGCCTCTATCACCTCTCGCCTCTCCGGGTCCACCCCTTCCTCTCGATAGGAAGCTATCTTTGACATATCCTTTGTTGGAACGAGAGGACGAACTGAATCGGTGAATATGATTCTTCTCCACAGAATAAGTCTTCTTCATCTTTAGCTTTTTTCAATCTTGCTTGCTCAAGTTGATTCTGCTGAATGTATTTATCCTGAGACTCTCTGACTTTCTTCTGAAGAGAAGCTTTTCTGGTTGTATCCCATGGGGGACACGATGCATATTCACTTTGATATAATTCCATTTGTTGACGGAGGATTTCTGCATTTGGAGGCACTAAAGGATGCTTGAAGTTAGCATTCATATTAATTCTTACCATATTTACAAAAGATGGTAAGCTATCGTAACTTAATCAAGTCAAGATCGCATCGTAATCACATTAGAGATCTGAACTAAATTACACTGTACATCATCCACAGATTGATATGAAATATCAGAAGAGAAACTTTCTGTATCACTGACCAGGAGATATTCTTCTTCTGTAATTCCTTTTGCTGCAAGAGCATTGACTTTTGCTTTTCCTTTATCACTGTTCTTCTGCGGACACTTGTTAGCATAATGACTACCTTTACAAATGAAACATGTAGGAGAAAAACTTTTGTTCTTTCCTACATACTTCCTTTTTCTAAAAACAAAATTTTTATAAGGCTTTTTTGTGCAAAAGAATCTTTTTATACGGGTTCTTATACTTCTTCTGCTTCTTATACCGTCCCTTCCCTTTTGAAAAAGAACAATCTTTGCATTTTGACTTGATTGGACCATCCAAATGATCACAACCGAAGGGATCCCAGCATACATATCACAGAATTTGGAACCAAGAGAATTAGCATTCTTTAATGCTTGCTTTCTTTCCCTTTTTCTTTACAAAGCTTTGCATGTGTTTGGTCAATTATTTGATTAATTGCACCAAACATAACTCTTCCGTCCTAAGACCATGCATTGCTTTCTTATACTCGAGAGAAAAATAAGGAGGAAAGACTCTATATATCTTAACCTCATGGTTTCATCATTAATATTACTGAATTGTAATATAACTTTTGCATGAAACACCGATATTCCTTTATTCGGACATCACACAATCTGCGGCTCTAAAAACAAAGTTGTATTCTTTATTTTATCATCTTCTAAATTACCAATAAATTCATTTATGATAGCAGCTGTTAAACCCATATAACGACCTTGAAGAATTTCTTGTCGGTTAGGAGTTAATCCCACCATTCCTTTATGATACCTACAAAACCATTGGCAATAGCAGATGCAATAGCATGGGGATCTTTTTTATAGATTTCTAATTGGGAATTACCCCAACCAATCATTCCATGCACCATTTCTTTTATTTCTTCTAGACTCCTGCATTCTAGCTTATACCAATTAGGTTGTAGGGTCTGGACTCTGGCCATGCCTTGCAGAGGCTCAGGCTTAGGATTTGAGGTTTCTCCTATAATCATGCCTTCTGCTTCGATGGGCTTCTATCTTGACCATGCCTACAGACTTCTTTTCATTATCAAAAAATAATGGTTTATACTGGGCTAATATTTGCTTATGTTGCTACCTTTTTGATGGATTAGCAAGTTCTGAAACTTGCTTCCAAGAAACTGCATTAGACCAATCTCCTTCTTCTTTCTTTACAATATTTTCCTAGATCTATTCAATCTTAGGGACTATCTCTGGAAGACTGTCTACAGAATCTGCTATCAGATCAATCTTGTGATCTGTTTTTTCTAAAGAATCATGAACATGGGACAGACTAGATTCCACAAGTTCATGTGTATGAGTTAGCTCTTTAGCTATATGACTCTTAATACTAACAGTATGATCAATCAATGGCTGTACAATATCAGTGACTTCTTGAGATATAACTTTTGGAATTTCTGCAGAGACTACTCTATGATTATGCTGTACCAATGTCTCTACTCTTTTCACTGATTTATCTACTTCATCCATTCTAGAATTCAAAAGCTTAAAAAGCACCAAAGAAAGTGTCACTATTCTTTCTCAATTCTATGGCCTTTAAGGTCTTTTCCATTTCAGCTAATCTGGATGAATAAGAATGAACTTTATCATGAACAGACTTAACTGCTTTATTTGTCCAGTTTAGCATTTTAGAGCTTTCGAGAGGGCTCTATTTGTCTATCTATTGTTCTTTGATACCGAGAGATCGCTTTCTGTGATCGATCAGAGACAAAAGCTCATGACTGATCTCTCATTGTTGGAAAAGAATCGAACTAGATGAAGCCATATTAATGGTAGGACCATTATTTGGGACATACTTCTGGTTAACAAGCTTTTCACAGTCATTGCACCACAAAAATCCGTATTAGGATCATGTACAAGGGAACTATGACTACAGATGAAAGACTTTTCTTTAGGAGGCTGACTGTTAGAAGACTCACCTACAGAAAAATAAGAACTATTGGATTGTACAGAGTTAGATCTAGGTAAAGACATCCTAGAGTTAGATCTAAAAGATAATGTTACATTATTTCTAGACTCATTGACAGCTGTAGCATTTTCTAACTTTGGCTGGCTGGACTGTATAAATTTCTTTGAGAGTGTCCATTCCTTCGGAACCTTTATCTGAGACCAAGAAATTAACTCAGGCTCTATCTTCTGACTTTCTAAATTGACATGACTCACCACGCTGCTGCCCTTGGAAATACCATGTTTAACTGCAAGGTACATGGTGTTGACAAGGCGATAGATTACTTTACAATGGATGGCGAGCGGACATGCTCCAGGACGCATGTTCAAATCAATAGTAGCAAAATAAAGTTTTAAGACATCTTTTAAGCAGATTGTCTTTGGTCGAGATACTGGATAACTGAGATACACTTCAAAAGAAATAGGACCATTATGGAGGCCAATCTGTATAGCTGCAAGGAGAGAGTCTTTGAAGGTGTAAAAACGGAGATCCATAAGACAACAAAGGATTGAAGCATTTAATCCACGACGGAAGAGAGGGGTGATACCTATTTGAACACAACTTATATGGCAAACTTATAAGTATTTTGCTTTTTAAGACTTTTTTCTATCTCAGGGATCTATGAGAGGAATGTTATACTCATAATTAGAAGATTGGGTTACTTGGATGACAGACTCACGTGTCTTAAACACAAGATTAGCTAACGAGATGAAATCTATTGATTTTAGCATATACCGGTCATAAGGTATTTTGGGTAGTTTCAAGCATGTAACGGGTCGACTCTTCTATCATATCTATATCATGATCGACAAGTATAGACATCAGATAGGTTTACGAGTTCTTGATCTTCAATATCCAAAGAAGAAAGACTGGGACGAGCTTCTGCGGCCATTTTAAACTGATACTAATGAGCAACTTTGCAATAAGGTCTTACGCTATTCTCCAAAACCCTAACAGCTGCGCACATCCACGGCGACTTACAATAACGGGGAGACTCTTTGCCTTTTAGGTGCTGTATAAACTCAAATTCACAGATAGTCACAAAATTCAAACCAATCTATTTCTCTAAGAAAAATTAAACTCAAGTATGATACATGAACCGGCTCTCGATACCAACTATATGTAAAGCTCAAACCAATTCAAAATAAAGCTCGATATAAGCATAAAGCTCAAGGCTTGATAACATATTACCAAATTATATAAGCTTTACAATAAGGACCCTTTACTCATGTAAAATACTTCAAACTTAGACTTACGTAACACAAGAAGAACACTTGATGAAATCCTCAATCCTTAGACTCACTTCGCTCTCGATTCTCCGGTGTAGTGAATGAAACGAGAACCCCTTATTTATAGTAATTCAAGTAGCTTTTCACCGGGGAAATTGGCAACCTACAAACCTACAACCGGTGACTCCGGTGACAAGAAGATTCCCACTACCAAGAAAAGTAGTGGAAAACAAACACGACAATGGGTACATGCCACCCATATAGCACTTTAACGTAGTGGAGAGGTCCACAACGCTTTGAGATAAGACGTAAAGATAAATCTTATCTTACTTTATTTGACATGGTAGCAACAGACACTGCCAAAGATAGCCGAAAGCAACATAAATGAGGTCGGTAACATGCCTACCGACATAGCACTAAGGGCTATCAAACCTGCAATGGGACCATTGTTATCATCATCTGATGAGGATGAAGTCTCATCAGTCCTTTGAGGCAGCGACCCGAGATTCCTCGTGCTTTTTTCAAGATAAGTCCTTGATGTAGAGGTTATTCCATCATTATCGTAACGAAGATGCCGTCTACTTGGGAAAGAGATAATGATCTGGAATTCGGAGAGAGAAACCAGGAGCAGGCGGATGTATCTTCATCGTATGGTGAAGTATTATTCTTCTCCATAACTGTCCATTAGGATTTGAGTGATGACCCCTGAAAGGATTAGGCTTTACATAATAATTTACTTTGACATACCACGGAATTTTACATTGTATGAGTATGTTTCGAGCAAGATCAGGAGAAACATCAAGTAGAGAAGAATCAGAGATTTTGAAGGAAGATATTTATCAAGAAAATATTTGAAATGTTGAGAAATATACTTCCTGTCACCTTGTCGACTGGGCCTGTTCCAAAGATCAAACTGCAGAGGATGCTCCTCTGTCCATAACCGTGAGAACTCAAATTTCCATAATGTATTAGGCCTTGGAATGAGCTGTCTGAGCTTATGTCCTTCAAAAGGTAAATGATCAGGTTGTTCAACATACCTTGAATGTCGCCAGATCCATTTGAGAGTACAGAACACCATTGGATCTTGAAGAGAATGAAACTCTGTATGTGGAATTTCAGGATCCACAAATCTGACTGCAACCTCGGACATATTATATTCAGATACAGAAATATAATCTCTGTATATAGAAGCAAAGCTTGTGCTTCTCTGGATATTCTATTGTCATTCCTTTTTCTGGATTCTATATGGCCTTGGCAGGAAATGATATCCCAAAAAGGACTATCAAATTCATGGAAAACTTGAGTAACATTAACATGTTTGATCAAATTTAACTCTCTGCTAGCAAATTCAGCTAAAGAGTTATCTTTTCCCTTTATGTGCTCTATATCAAAAGAAAAATTATCAAACTAGAGACCCCACCTCTGTAATCTGTTGAAGGCTGATTTATTTGCTGTGTCTCCATTGTTGAGCCGGGCCTTGAAATATTTCAGATCAGATCGTAAAACAAAATGATCATTCTAAATAAAGAACAAGAAATCTTTAATGGCTTTCTTGGCACAATATCTCATTGTGAGTAGAATGGTATTTTGTCTCAGAACCTTGAAAAGATCCTGAAGCATATCTGCAAATCTTTTCTTTACCATTTTCCATTTTCTCTTTCAATACAGCTCCCCAAAAACTGTCACTTGCATCACATTCAATAATCTTCAGACCTTGTCCTGGCAGGGACATAGGTGGCAGATTAACAACTTGTTTCTTGATGCGTTTGACTGCTGAAATCATTTCTTCACTCCAGGCGGAAGCATTCTTTTTCAATTTTTTATTTAACAAGATTCTATCTGCAGCAATGTTTTTGTAGAATCCTGCAACATAGTTTACACAGCCTAAAAATCTCTGCAGTTGTTCCTTTTCTTTTAATTCATCTAGAAACTCTTGAATCTTGGAAACAACATGCTTCTGCATTTCAATGCTACCATCTTTGATCTTTATGCCGAGAAAATCCATCTCATCCTTTAAGACTTCTATTTTGGATGGAGATAGACATAAACAATTCTTATAAATCGTATCATAGAACTTTTCTAAATGTTCTATGTGATCTTTAGGAGACTTTGAGAATATCATAATATCATCAATATCAACAATCAGAAAATCTGAAAGTTCTCCAAAGATATTATCCATCTTTTTCTGAAATATAGATGGAGCAGTTTTAAGACCAAAGGAAGTACCTTCCATTCATATTGTCCTCCTCGGGGACAACAAATGCGATTTTGTATGAATCTTTTCATTTGTAGAAAGATCTGCTGAATCCACTCTTGAAATCAAACTTCATCAGAAACTTTGGATCCTTTAATTCGAGACAGCAGATCATCTCTTGCAGGTATCGGATGTTGGACTACAGCTATGAACTTGTTCAAAGGCTTATAGTCAACGACTAGCCGTTTCTTTTCTGCCTTAGCTGTTCACTGCGCTTGTTCACATAAAAGGCTGCACAAGACCAAGGAGAATTAGATTCTTAAATGAATCCTCCTTTGAGTAGTTTCTAGATTTCTTCATGGCATTCTTTTCTTTCTGATGGAATCATGCCACGGTGATGTGCCTTGAACTTTGGGACAAGTTCGTTGCCTTCTTTATCCTTTACAATCTGCAAATCAAGTGAACAGATATGCCTTTTTCTGGAAACAAAGGCATGCGGATTATCAGAACAAAGATCATTCTTGATCTTTACCACTATATCATCAATATTGGATTTACACGCAACAATGGATTTATGTATCCACTCATGATTAGACTTCTTATTTGATTCAGGGAGTGGAACTATAGTCAAGTACAGTAGGTATACCTTCTAGGTATCTGGACTTGTGGATTGGACAGGGATATAAAATCTTTACTGATACTAAATGTTCCATGAGTCTTGAAGATAATCTACTCCTATCGACAATCATATACTTCCATATCATCTTTGGTAGAACTTAAAGGTTCTAATAAATCCTTCTAAGCATACGGGGATATAGGCCACAAAATTAGAGACGACTTCTTTCTTATCAAACCTAATTCTTACATGAGATCTTTGCCAACAAATCGGGAGGAATAGCCATGGCTCGAGCATACTAATGTCTGCTCCTATCTCTATCATAGCATCTAGGCAATAAGGCTTTATATTTGGGATACAAATAGTGATGGCTATGAAAGGATTTTGTGTACGGAGAGACTGTACATACCTCTCGCTTCTTTTCGAGCAAGATGATTCCTCTTGGGCTTCATGTAGCATTATCTGCAGATAAGCTCATTCGAGATTTTCGTCATCTTCTTCTTTATTCTTCTTCTTCTTCTTTGATGAGTCTTAAGAACTCATCGGTGGCCTTCGCAATAACCTTTTCAAGGAACTCAATTCAAATCCTTCTCCATGTTTTATATGTCTCGAATCAGAACTTATCTGATCCATTTGCTCTGCAATATTCTCTTCAGGGAAGAGAAATGGAAAACTTCTTTGAGGAACTGGAATTCCTCTACCTCTCAGGGTCCACCTCTTCCTCTGATAGGAAGTTGTCTTTGACGTATCCTTTCTTTGGAACGGAGGACGAACTGGGAACCAGTGAATATTATTCTTACGCACGTAATGAGTCTTCTTCATCTTGAGCTTTTTCAATCTTGCCTGCTCAAGTTGGTTCTGTTGAATGTATTTATCCCGAGACTCTCGACTTTCTTCTCGTAGAGAAGCTTTTTCGGTAGTATCCCATGGGGACACGATGCATATTCACTCTAGTACAATTCCATTTTTGACGGAGGATATTTGCATTTGGAGGCGCTAAAGGATGCTTGAAGTTAGCATTCATATTAATTCTCACCATATTTGCAAAAGATGGCAAGCTATCGTAACTTAATCACAAGTCTTGCCAAAATCACTTTATTAGAGATCGAACTAAAATACACTGTACATCATCCATGATTGATATGAAATATCGAAGAGAAACTCTCTATATCACCGACTAGGAGATATTCTTCCTCTGTAATTCCTTTTGCAGCAAGAGCATTGACTTTTACTTTTGCTTTATCAACTTTTCTTCCGCGGACACTTGTTAGCATAATGGTTACCTTTATAAATGAAACATGTAGGATTAAAACTTTTCTTATTTCCTACATACTTCTTTCTTCTAAAAACAAAATTTTTATAAGGTTTTTTTTGCAAAAGAATCTTTTTCTATACTGACTTCTTATTCTTCTTCTACTTATACCGTCCCTTGCCTTTTGAAAAAAAGAACAATCTTGGCATTTTCACTAGATTGGACAATCCAAATGATCACAACCGAAGGGATCCATAGCATACATATCACGAATTTGGGACCAAGAGATTTAGCATTCTTAATGCTTGTTTTCTTTCCCATTTTTCTTTACAAAACTTTGCATGTGTTTGGTCAATTATTTGATTAATTGCACCAAAACTTAAATCTTCTGTCATAAGCCCATGCATTGTTTTCTTATACTCAGTAGAAAATAAAGGAGGGAAAGACTTTATATATCTTAACTTCATGGTTTCATCATTAATATTGCGAATTGTAAAATAGCTTTTGCATGAAACACCGATATTCCTTTATTCTCGACATATCAAACAATCTGGTTCTAAGAAACAAAGTTGTATTCTTTATTTTATCATCTTCTAAATTACCAATAAATTCCTTTATGATAGAATATTAAAACCCATATAACCACCTTGAAGAATTTCTTGTTGGTTAGGAGTTGAATCTCACCATTCTTTTATGATAACTACAAAACCATTAGCAAGCAATAGCAGATGCGATAGCATGGGGATCTTTTTGTAGATTTCTAATTGGGAATTACCCCAACCAATCATTCCATGCACCATTTCTTTTATTTCTTCTAGACTCGCATTCTAGCTTATACCGGTTAGGTTGTAGGGTGCGGACTCTCAGCCATTCCTTGCAGAGGCTCAGGTTTAGGATTTGAAGTTTCTCCAATAATGCCTTCGCTTACCGATGGGCTTCTATCTTGACCATGCCTACAGACTTCGTTTCATTATCAAAAATAATGGTTTATCTTGGGCTAATATTTCGATGTTGCTTGCCTTTTTGATGGATTGGCAAGTTTCAAACTTGCTTCAAGAAACTGCATTAGACCAGATCTCCTTCTTCTTCTTTCTTTATCAGATTATCCCAGATCTGCTCGATCTTGGGACTATCTCTAAAAGACTCTCTACAGAATCTACTATTAAATCAATCTTGTGATCTGTTTTTTCTAAAGAATCATGAACATGGGATGACTAGATTCCACAAGTTCATGTGTATGGGTTAGCTCTTTAGCTATATGACTCTTAATACTAATAGTATGATCAATCAATGGCTGTACAATATCAGTGACTTCTTGAGATATGACTTTTGGAATTTCTGCAGAGACTACTCTATGATTATGTTGTACAAGTGTCTCTACTCTTTTCACTGATTTATCTACTTCATCCATTCTATAATTCAAAAGCTTAATAGCACTAGCAGTGTCACCATTCTATCTCAATTCTATGGCCTTTAAGGTCTTTTCCATTTCAGCTAATCTAGATGAATAAGAATGAACTTTATCATGAACTGACTTTACTGCTTTATTTGTCCAGTTTAGCATTTTAGAGCTTTCAGAAGGCTCTATTTGTCTATCTACTGTTCTTTGATACCAGTAGACTGCTTTCTGTGCTGATCAGGAGACAAAACTCATGACTATCTGTTGTTGGAAAAGAATCAGAACTAGATGAAGCCATATTAATGGTAGGACCATTATTTGGGACATACTTCTGGTTAACAAGCTTTTCACAGTCATTGCACCACAAAAATCTGTATTAGGATCATGTACAAGGGAACTATGACTACACAAGAATGATTTTTCTTTAGGATAGGTGACTATTAGAAGACTCACCTACAGAAAAATAAGAACTATTGGACTGTACAGAGTTAGATCTAGGTAAAGACATTCTAGAGTTAGATCTAAAAGATAATGTTACATTATTTCTAGACTTATTGTAAATTTGTAGCATTTTCTAACTTTGGCTGGCTGGACTGTATAAATTTCTTTGAGAGTGTCCATTCCTTTGGAACCTTTATCTGAGACCAAGAAATTAACTCAGGCTCTATCTTTTGGCTTTCTATATTGACATGACTCACCACGCTGCTGCCCTTGGAAATACCATGTTTAACTGCAGGGTACATGGTGTTGACAAGGTGATAGATTACTTTATAATGGATGGCGAGCGTACATGCTCAGGACGCATGTTCAAACCAATAGTAGCCAAATGAAGTTTTAAGGCATCTTTTAACAGATCGTCTTTGGTCAGAGATACTGGATAACTGGGATACACTTCAAAAGAAATAGGACCATTATGGAGGCCAGTGTGTATAGCTGTAAGAAGAGAGTCTTTGAAGGTGTCAAAACGGAGATCCATAAGACAACAAAGATTGAAGCATTTAATCCACGACGGAAAAGAGGGGTGATACCTATTTGAACACAACCTATATGGGCAAACTTATAAGTATTTTACTTTTTAAGACTTTTTATATCTCGGGATCTATGAGAGGAATGTTATACTCACAATTAAAAGATTGGGTTACTTGGATGACAGACTCACGGGTCTTAAACACAGTACTAGCTAACAGATGAAATCTATTGATTTTAGAATATACCTGGTCATAAGGTATTTTGGGTAGTTCCCAGGGAGGTAACGGGTCAGACTCTTCTATCATATTTATATCATGGTTGACAGTGTAGACATCAGATAGGTTTACGAGTTCTTGATCTTCAATATCCAAAGAGGAAAGACTGGGATGAGCTTCTGCGGCCATTTTAAACTGATACTAATCAGCAAATTTGCAATAAGGTCTTACGCTATTCTTCAAAACCCTAACATTGCGCACATCCACGACGACTTACAATAATGGGGGAAGGCGCTTTGCCTTTTCGGTGCTGTATAAACTCAAATTCACAGATTGCCACAAAATTCAAACCAATCTATTTCTCTAAGAAAACTGAAACTCAAGTATGATACATGATCCAACTTTGATACCAACTATATGTAAAGCTCTGAAACCAAATTCAAAATAAAGCTCGATACTAGCATAAAGCTCAAGGGTTAATAAAATATTATTTGAACACAACATATATGGTCAAACTTATAAGTATTTTGCTTTTTAAGACTTTTATATCTCATGGGATCTATGAGAGAAATGTTATACTCACAATTAGAAGATTGGGTCACTTGGATGACAGACTCACGGGTCTTAAACACGGTACTAACTAATGAGATAAAATCTATTGATTTTAGCATATACTGGTCATAAGGTATTTTGGGTAACTTCCGAGGTAGTAGCAGGTCGACTCTTCTATCATATCTATACCATGGTTGACAATATAGACATCGAGATAGGTTTACGAGTTTTAGATCTTCAATATCCAAAGAGGAAAGAGTTCTCGGGACGAGCTTACACTGCGGCCATTTTAAATCGATACTAATGAGCAACTTTGCAATAAGGTCTTACGCTATTCTCCAAAACCCTAACAAATTTGTTGCACACATCCATGGCGACTTACAATAACGGTGGACACTCTTTTGCTTTTCGGTGTCTTGTATAAACTCAAATTCACTGATTGCCACAAAATTCAAACCAATCTATTTCTCTATGAAAACGAAACTCAAGTATGATACATGAACCAGTAGTGATACCAACTATATGTAAAGCTCGAAACCAATTCAAAATAAAGCTCGATACAACCATAAAGCTCAAGGCTTAATAACATATTACCAAATTATATAAGCTTTACAATAAGGACCTTTTACTCATGTAAAATACTTCAAACTTAGACTTACAGAACACAAGAAGAACACTTGATGAAATCCTCAATCCTTAGACTTACTTCGCTCTCGATTCTCCGGTGTAGTGAGTGAAACGATAACCCCTTATTTATAGGAATTCAAGTAGCTTTTCACCGGGAAACTTGGCAACCTACAAACTTTCAACCAGTGACTCCGATGACCAAGAAGATTCCCACTACCAAAAAAAGTAGTGAAAAACAAACACGGACAATGGGTACATGCCACCCATTATAGCACTTTAACGAAGTGGAGAGGTCCACCACGCTTTCAGATAAGACGTAAAGACGAATCTTATCTTACTTTATTTGACACGACTAGCAACAGGCCTGCCAGCATAGCCGAAAGCGACAGTAAAAGAGGTCGGTAACATGCCTACCGACATAGCACTAAGGGCTATCAAACTGTACAATGGGACCATTGTTATCATCATCTGATGAGGATGAAGTCTCATCAGTGCTTTGAGGCAGTGACCCGAGATTCCTCGTGCTTCTTTCAAGATAAGTTCTTGATGTAGAGGTTGTTCCATCATTATCAGGACGAAGATGCCGTCTAGTTGGAAAGATATAATGATCTGGAATTCGGATAGAGAAACCAGGAGCGGGGGATGTATCTTCATTGTATGTGAAGAATTGTTCTTCTCCATAATTGTCCATTAGGATTAGAGTGATGACCCCGAAAGGATTAGGATTTACATAATAATTTACTTTGACATACCACGAAATTTTACATTGTATGAGTATGTTTCGGGCCAAATCAGGAGAAACATCAACTAGAGAAGAATCAAAAATTTTGAAGGAAGATATTTCAAAAGAAAAAATATTTGAAATGCTGAGAAATATACTTCCTGTCACCTTGTTGACTGGGCCTATTCCAGAGATCAAACTGCAGAGGATGCTCATTTTTCCATAACCGAGAGAACTCAAATCTCCATAATGTATTGGGCCTAGGAATGAGTTATCGAGCTTATGTCCTTCAAATGGTAAATCATCAGGTTGTTCGGTATACCTTGAATGTCGCCAGATCCATTTGAGAGTACAGAACACCATTGGATCTTGAAGAGCATGAAACTTTGTATGTGGAGTTTGAGAATCCACAAATCTGATCGCAACCTCGGACATATTATATTCGAGATACGAAATATAATCTCGTATAGAAGCAAAGCTTGTGCTTCTCTGGATATTCTATTGTCATTCCTTTTTCTGGATTCTATATGGCCTTGGCGCAGGAATTGATATCCCAAATAGGACTATCAAATTCATGGAAAACTTGAGTAACATTAACATGTTTGATCAAATTTAACTCTCTGCTAGCAAAATCAGCTAAAGAGTTATCTTTTCCCTTTATGTGCTCTATATCAAAAGAAAAATTATCAAACCGGGGACCCCACATCATGTAATCTGTTGAAGGCTGATTTATTTGTTGGGTCTCCATTGTTGAGCCGGGCCTTGAAATCTTTCAGATCAGATCGTAAAACGAAATGATCATTACGAATAAAGAAAAAAAAAGCTTTAATGGCTTTCTTGGCTGCAATATCTCTTTGTGAGTAGAATGGTATTTTATCTCAGAACCTTGAAAAGACCCTGAAGCATATCTGCAAATCTTTTCTTTACCATTCTCCATTTTCTCTTTCAATACTGCTCCCCAAAAACTGTCACTTGCATCACATTCAATAATCTTCAGACCTTGTCCTGGCAGGGACATAGGTGGCAGATCAAGAACTTGTTTCTTGATGCGTTTGACTACAAAAGTCATTTCTTCACTCCAGGCGGGAGCATTCTTTTTCAATCTTTTATTAACAAGATTCTATCTGCAGCAATGTTTTTGTAGAATCCTGCAACATAATTTACACAGCCTAAAAATCTCTGCAGTTGTTCCTTTTCTTTTAATTCATCTGGAAACTCTTGAATCTTGGAAACAACATGCTTCTGGATTTCAATACTACCATCTTTGATCTTTATGCCGAGAAAATCCATCTCATCCTTAAAGACTTCTATTTTGGATGGAGATAGGCATAAACCATTCTAATAAACTGTATCATAGAAATTTTCTAAATGTTCTATGTGATCTTTAGGAGACTTTGAGAATATCAGAATATCATCAATATAAACAATCAGAAAATCTGAAAGTTCTCCAAAGATATTATCCATCTTTTTCTGAAATATAGATGGAGCAGTTTTAAGACCAAAGGGAAGTACCTTCCATTCATATTGTCCTCAGGGACAACAAATGTAATTTTGTATGAATCTTCTGGCTGTAGAAAGATCTGTCAGAATCCACTCTTCAAATCAAACTTACTGTAAACTTTGGATCGTTTAATTCGAGACAGCAGATCATCTCTTACAGGTATCGGATGTTGGACTACAGCTATGAACTTGTTCAAAGGCTTGTAGTCAATGACTAGCCTTTTCTTACGCCTTTAGCTGCATTCACTTGCGCTTGTTCACATAAAAGGTCGCACAAGACCAAGAGAATTAGATTCTTGAATGAATCCTTCTTTGAGTAATTTCTGGATTTCTTCATGGCATTCTTTTCTTTTGATGGAATTATCCCACGTTGATGTGCCTTGAACTTTGGGACAAGTTTGTTGCCTTCTTTATCCTTTACAATCTGCAAATCAAGTGAACAGATATGCCTTTTTCTGGAAACAAAGGCATTCGGATTATCGAACAAAGATCATTCTTGATCTTTGCCACTATATCATCAATATTGGATTTACATGCAGCAATGGATTTATGTATCCACTCATGATTAGACTTCTTATTTTGTTCAGGGAGTGGAACTATACTCTGGTAGGTATACCTTCTAGGTATTTGGACTTGTGGATTGAACAAGGATATAAAATCTTTCTTCGATACTAAATGTTCCATGATCTTGAATACAATCTACTCTATCGAGACAATCATAGGCTTCCATATCATCCTTGTAGAACTTAAAGGTTCTAATAAATCCTTCTAAGCATACAGGGATATAGGCCACAAAATTGGAGATGACTTCTTTCTTATCAAACCTAATTCTTACATGAGATCTTTGTCAACAATCACGAGGAATAGCCATGGCTCGAGCATACTAATGTTTGCCCCGTGTCTATCATAGCATCTAAACAATATGGCTTTATATTTGGTATACAAATAGTTATGGCTATGAAAGGATTTTGAGTACAAGAGACTGTGCATACCTCTGCTTCTTTTTGAGCAGATGATTCCTCTTGGGCTTCTTGTAGCATTATCTGCTGATAAGCTCCTTCAAGATTTTCGTCATATTCTTCTTTATTCTCTTCTTCTTCTTTAATGAGTCTTAAGAACTCATCAGTGGCCTTTGCAATAACCTTTTCAAGGAACTCAATTATGTTCCTTCTCCATGTTTTATATGTCTCTGAATCAGAACTTCTCTGATCCATTTACTCTGCAATATTCTCTTCAGGGAAGAGAAATGGAAAACTTATTTGAGGAACTATAATTCCTCTGCCTCTATAACCTCTGCTCTCTCAGGGTCCACCTCTTCCTGACGATAGGAAGGCGTCCTTGACATATCCTTTGTTGGAACGGAGGACGAACTGGGCTGGTGAATATGATTCTTCTCGCACGAGTAAGTCTTCTTCATCTTAAGCTTTTTCAATTTTGCCTGCTCAAGTTGGTTCTCTGCTG
Source organism: Taxus wallichiana var. yunnanensis (assembly GCA_018340775.1). Lineage (NCBI taxonomy): Eukaryota > Viridiplantae > Streptophyta > Pinopsida > Cupressales > Taxaceae > Taxus > Taxus wallichiana. Next base: position 891,099,473 of record CM031242.1, read on the forward strand.
AATGTATTTATCCCGAGACTCTCTCGACATTCTTCATTAGAGAAGCTTTTCTCGCTAGTATCCAATGGGGGACACGATGCATATTCTCTGGTACAATTCCATTTGTTGACGGAGGATATCTACATTTGGAGGCACTAAAAGATGCTTGAAGTTAGCATTCATAGTAATTCTCACCATATTTGCAAAAGATGGCACGCTATAATCGTAACCTTGGCCATCGATCTTGTCGAGAATCACTATTAGAGATCGAACTAAATTACACTATACATCATCCACAGATTGATATGAAATATCAGAAGAGAAACTCTGTATCACGACTAGAAGATATTCTTCCTCTGTAATTCTTTTTCGCAGCAAAGAGCATTGACTTTTGCTTTTGCTTTATCCTTTGTTTTTACGTGGACACTTGTTAGCATAATGCCTACCTTTACAAATGAAACATGTAGGATTAAAACTTTTCTTCTTTCCTACATACTTCCTTTTTCTAAAAACAAAATTTTTATAAGGCTTTTTACTGGCAAAAGAATCTTTTCTATACAGCTTCTTATACTTCTTCTGCTTCTTATACCGTCCCTTGCCTTTTGAAAAAAAAACAATCTTGGCGTTTTGACTTGATTGGACCATCCAAATGATCACAAACGAAGGGATCCATAGCATACATATCACAGAATTTGGAACCAATAGATTTAGCATTCTTTAATGCTTGCTTTCTTTCCCATTTTTCTTTACAAAGCTTTGCATGTGTTTGGTCAATTATTTGATTAATTGCACCAAAACTTAACTCTTCTATCCTAAGAACATGCATTGCTTTTTTATACTCAGTAGAAAAATAAGGAGGGAAAGACTCTATATATCTTAACCTCATGGTTTCATCATTAATATTACCATAATTGTAATATAGTTTCTGCATGAAACACTGATATTCCTTTATCCTGGACATATCACACAATCTGGTTCTAAGAAACAAAGTTGTATTCTTCATTTTATCATCTTCTAAATTACCAATAAATTCCTTTATAATAGCAGCTGTTAAACCCATATAACCACTCTGTAAAATTTCTTGTTGGTTAGGAGTTGAATCCCACCATTCCTTTATGATACCTACAAAACCATTGGCAATAGCAGATGTAATAGCATGGGGATCTTTTTGTAGATTTCTAATTGGGAATTACCCCAACCAATCATTCCATGCACCATTTCTTTTCTCTTCTAGACATCTGCATTCTTGCTTATTCCGGTTATGTTGTAGGGTCTAGACTCTAGCCATGCCTTGCAGAGGCTCGGGCTTAGGATTTGAAGTTTCTCCTATTATCATGCCTTCTGCTTCCTGATGGGCTTCTATCTTGACCATGCCTACAAACTTCTTTTCATTATCAAAAAATAATGGTTTATATTGGTCTAATATTTCCTTATGCTGCTGCCTTTTTTATGGATTGGCAAGTTCAAACTTGCTTCCAAAACCGCATTAGACCGATCCGCTTCTTCTTTCTTTACTGTATTATCACGATATCATTCGATCTTAGGGACTATCTCTGGAATACTTTCTACAGAATCTACTATCATATCAATCTTGTGATCTATTTTTTCTAAAGAATCATGAACATGGGACAGACTAGATTCCACAAGTTCATGTGTATGGGTTAGCTCTTTAGCTATATGACTTTTAACACTAACAGAGTGATCAATCAATCATTGTACAATATCGGTGACTTCTTGAGATATAACTTTTGGAATTTCGTAGAGACTACTCTATGATTATGTTGTACCAATGTCTCTACTCTTTTCTTCGATTTATCTACTTCATCCATTCTATAATTCAAAAGCTTAATAGCACCAAAGTGTCACCATTCTATCTCAATTCTATGGCTTTTAAGGTCTTTTCCATTTCAAAGCTAATCGGATGAATAAGAATGAACTTTATCATGAACTGACTTTTCTTGCTTTATTTGTCGGTTTAGCATTTTAGAGCTTTGAGAGGGCTCTATTTGTCTATCTCTTGTTCTTTGATACCAGTGAGGCGCTTTCTGTGGATGATCGGGAGACAAAAGCTCATGACTTGTCTGTTGGAAAAGAATCGAACTAGATGAAGCCATATTAATGGTAGGACCATTATTTGAGACATATACGGTTAACAAGCTTTTCACAGATCATTGCACCACAAAAATCAGTATTAGGATCATGTACGAGGAACTATGACTACACAAGAAAGACTTTTCTTTAGGACGCCATTTGTTAGAAGACTCACCTACAGAAAAATAAGAACTATTGGATTATACGAGTTAGATCTAGGTAAAGACATCCTAGAGTTAGATATGAAAGATAAAGTTACATTATTTCTAGACTCATTGTGCAGAGTAGCATTTTCTAACTTTGGCTGGCTGGACTGTATAAATTTCTTTGAGAGTGTCCATTCCTTTGGAACCTTTATCTGAGACCAAGAAATTAACTCAGGCTCTATCTTTTGGCTTTCTAAATTGACATGACTCACCACGCTGCTGCCCTTGGAAATACCATGTTTAACTGCAGGGTACATGGTGTTGACAAGGCGATAGATTATTTTATAATGGATGGCGAGCGGACATGCTCCGGGACGCATGTTCAAACCAATAGTAGCCAAATGATGTTTTAAGGCATCTTTTAACGAGATCGTCTTTGGTCGGAGATCTTGGATAAGCGAGATACACTTCAAAAGAAATAGGACCATTATGGAGGCCAAAGTGTGTATATTTGTAAGAAGAGAGTCTTTGAAGGTGTCAAACGGAGATCCATAAGACAACAAAGGATTGAAGCATTTAAACCACTGACGGAAGAGAGGGGTGATACCTATTTGCACACAACCTATATGGGCAAACTTATAAGTATTTTACTTTTTAAGACTTTTTATATCTCGGGATCTATGAGAGGAATGTTATACTCACAATTAAAAGATTGGGTTACTTGGATGACAGACTCACGGGTCTTAAACACAAGTACTAGCTAATGAGATGAAATCTATTGATTTTAGAATATACTGGTCATAAGGTATTTTGGGTAGTTCCAGGGAGGTAAGGGGGAGACTCTTCTATCATATTTATATCATGGTTGGCAGTGTAGACATCGAGATAGGTTTACGAGTTCTTGATCTTCAATATCCAAAGAGGAAAGAGCGGGATGAGCTCACTGCGGCCATTTTAAACTCGATACTAATCAAGCAAATTTGCAATAAGGTCTTACGCTATTCTTCAAAACCCTAACAGCTGCGCACATCCACGACGACTTACAATAACGGGGGAAGACGCTTTGCCTTTTCGGTGCTGTATAAACTCAAATTCACAGATTGCCACAAAATTCAAACCAATCTATTTCTCTAAGAAAACTCGAAACTCAAGTATGATACATGATCCAACTCGATACCAACTATATGTAAAGCTCTGAAACCAATTCAAAATAAAGCTCGATACAACATAAAGCTCAAGGCTTAATAACATATTACCGAATTATATAAGCTTTACATTAAGGACCTTCCCATCGGGAAGCGAAGGCATGATAATAGGACAAACTTCAAATCCTAAGCTGAGCCTCTGCAAGACATGGGCGAGTCTAGACCGCATAACCTGACCTCTACTGCATGCTAAGCTAGAATGCGAAGTCTAGAAGAAATAAAAGAAATGGTGCATGGAATGATTGGTTGGGGTAATTCCCAATTAGAAATCTACAAAAAGATCCCCATGCTATTGCATCTACTATTGCCGATGGTTTTATAGGTATCATAAAGGAATGGTGGCATTGACTCCTAACCAACACGAAATTCTTCAAGGTGGTTATATGGGTTTAATAAATTTGCTATATCATAAAGGAATTTATTGGTAATTTAGAAGATAAAATAAAGAATACAACTTTGTTTCTTAGAGCGATTATGTGATATGTCGAATAAAGGAATATCAGTGTTTCATGCAAAAGCTATATTACAATTCTGGTAATATCAATGATGAAACCATGAGGTTAAGGTATATAGAGTCTTTCCCTCCATATTTTTCTACTGAGTATAAGAAAGCAATGCATGGTATTAGAACAGAAGAATTAAGTTTTGGTGCAATTAATCAAATAATTGACCAAACACATGCAAAGCTTTGTAAAGAAAATGGGAAAGAAAACAAGCATTAAAGAATGCTAAATCTCTTGGTTCTAAATTATGTGATATGTATGCTATGGATCCCTTTGGTTGTGATCATTTGGATGGTCCAATCAAGACAAAATGTCGAGATTGTTCTTTTCAAAAGGGAAGGGACGGTATAAGAAGCAGAAGAAGTATAAGAAGCTTTATAGAAAAGATTCTTTGCACGAGTAAAAAGCCTTATAAAAATTTTGTGTTTAGAAGAAGGAAGTATGTAGGAAAGAAGAAAAGTTTTAATCCTACATGTTTCATTTGTAAAGGTAAGCATTATGCTAACATGGTATTTCCAAGCGTAAAGCGTGGTGGGTCATGTCAATTTAGAGAGCGAGAAGATAGAACCGAGTTAATTAGTTGGTCTCAAATAAAGGTTCGAAGAAATGAACACTCTCAAAGAAATTTATACGAGTCCAATGAGCCAAAGTTAGAAAATGCTACGGTGTGTAAGTGAGTCTAGAAATAATGTAACTTTATCTTTTAGATCTAACTCTAGGATGTCTTTACCTAGATCTAACTCTGTACAGTCCAATAGTTTTTATTTTTCTGTAGGTGAGTCTTCTAACATCGGACCTCCTAAAGAAAAGTCTTTCTTGTGTAGTCATAGTTCCCTTGTACATGACCCTAATACAGATTTTTGTGGTGCAATGACTGTGAAAAGCTTGTAAACCAAAAGTATGTCCCAAATAATGGTCCTACCATTAATATGGCTTCATCTAGTTCTGATTCTTTTCCAACAACAGACAGTCATGAGCTTTTGTCTCCTGATCAGTCACAGAAAGCAGTCTACTGGTATCAAAGAACAGTAGATAGACAAATAGAGCCCTCTGAAAGCTCTAAAATGTTAAACTGGACAAATAAAGTAGTTAAGTCTGTTCATGATAAAGTTCATTCTTATTCATCCAGATTAGCTGAAATGGAAAAGACATTAAAGGCCATAGAATTAAGACAGAATGGTGACACTGCTGGTGCTATTAAGCTTTTGAATTCTAGAATTGATGAAGTAGATAAATCAGTGAAAAGAGTAGAGACACTGGTACAGCATAATCATAGAGTAGTCTCTGCAGAAATTCCAAAAGTCATATCTCAAGATGTCACCGTATTAGATACACCATTGATTGATCATTTTGTTAGTGTTAATAGTCATATAGCTAAAGAGCTAACCCATACACATGAATTTGTGGAATCTAGTTTGTCCCATGCTCATGATTCTTTAGAAAAAACAGATCACAAGATTGATCGATCGATAGCAGATTCTGTAAAAGCAGTCTTCCGGAGATAATCCCTAAGATCAAGCGAGATATGGGACAATACAGTAAAGAAAGAAGAAGGAGACTGGTCTAATGCAGTTTCTTGGAAGCAAATTTGAACTTGCAATCCATCAAAAAGGTAAGAAAGCATAAGGAAATATTAGCCCGGTATAAACGATTATTTTTTTACAATGAAAAGAAGTCTGTAGGCATGGTCAAGATAGAAGCCCATCGGGAGCGAGAAGTCATGATAATAAATTAAACTTCAAATCCTAAGCTTGAGCCTTCGCAAGGCATGGCGAGTCCGGACCTCTACAACCTAAGCTGGTATAAGCTAGAATGCAGAACTCTAGAAGAAATAAAAGAAATGGTGCATGGAATGATTGGTTGGGGTAATTCCCAATTAGAAATGTACAAAAAAATCCCCATGCTATTGCATCTGCTATGCCAATGGTTTTGTAGGAATCATAAAAGAATGGTGGGATTCAACTCCCAACCAACAAGAAATTCTTGAGGTGGTTATATGGGTTTAATAAATTGCTATCATAAAGGAATTTATTGGTAATTTAGAAGATGATAAAATAAAGAATACAACTTTGTTTCTTAGACCCAGATTGTGTGATATGTCCAGAATAAAAGAATATCAGTGTTTCATGTAGAAACTATATTACAATTCTGGTAATATTAATGATGAAACCATGAGGTTAAGATATATAGAGTCTTTCCCTCCTTATTTTTCTACTGAGTATAAAAAAGCAATGCATGGTATTAAGACAGAAGAATTAAGTTTTGGTGCAATTAATCAAATAATTGACCAAACACATGCAAAGCTTTGTAAAGAAAAATGGGAAAGAAAGCAAGCATTAAAGAATGCTAAATCTCTTGGTTCCAAATTCTGTGATATGTATGCTATGGATCCCTTCGGTTGTGATCATTTGGATGGTCCAATCAAGACAAAATGCCAAGATTGTTTTTTTTTCAAAAGGAAGGGACGGTATAAGAAGCAGAAGAAGTATAAGAAGCTGTACAAAAAATATTTTTTTGACAAGTAAAAAGCCTTATAAAAACTTTGTGTTTAGAAGAAGGAAGTATGTAGGAAAGAAGAAAAGTTTTAATCCTACATGTTTCATTTGTAAAGGTACCCATTATGCTAACAAGTGTCCACAGAAGACAGTGATAAAGGAAAAGCAAAAGTCAATGCTCTTGCTGCAAAAGGAATTACTGAGAGGAAGAATATCTCTAGTCGGTGATACAGAGAGTTTCTCCGATATTTCATATCGACTGTGGATGATGTACAATGTAATTTAGTTCGAGATCTCTAATGTGATTCTCGACAAGATCTTGACGATTACTGAGTTACGATAGCTTGTCATCTTTTACAAATATGGTGAGAACTAATATGAATGCTAACTTCAAGCATCCTTTAGCGCCTCCAAATGCGAGATATCCCCGTCAACAAATGGAATTGTATGCAGAGTGAATATGCATCGTGTCCCCATGGGATACTACGAGAAAAGCTTCTCTACGTAAGAAAGTCGGAGAGTCTCGGGATAAATATATCCAAAGAAACTAACTTGAAAGCAGGCAAGATTGAAAAAAAGCTCAAGATGAAGAAGACTTATTCATGCGAGAAGAATCATTTTCACGAGTTCAGTTCGTCCTCGTTCCAAAGAAAGGATACGTCAAAGACTGACTTCTATCGAGAGGAAGAGGTGGACCGGAGAAGTAGAGGAGACAGAGGCGGAGGAATTCCGGTTCCTCAAAGAAGTTTTCCATTTCTCTTCCCTGAAGAGAATATTGCAGAGCAAATGGATCAGAGAAGTTCTAATTCAGAGACATATAAAACATGGAGAAGGAACAGAATTGAGTTCCTTGAAAAGGTTATTGCAAAGGCCACTGATGAGTTCTTAAGACTCATTAAAGAAGAAGAACAAGAAGATAAGAATAAAGATGACGAAAATCTTGAAGGAGCTTATGAGCAGATAATGCTACAAGAAGCCCAAGAGGAATCATCTGCTCAGAAAGAAGCAGAGGTATGCACAGTCTCCTGTACTCAAAATCCTTTCATAGCCATAACTATTTGTATTCCAAATATTAAGCCATATTGCTTAGATGCTATGATAGACACAGGAGCAGACATTAGTATGCTTAGATCCATGGCTATTTCTTCTCCGATTGTTGGCAAAGATCTCATGTAAGAATTGGGTTTGATAAGAAAGAAGTCATCTCTAATTTTGTGGCCTATATCCATGTATGCTTAGAAGGATTTACTAGAACCTTTAAGTTCTACCAGCATGATATGGAAGCCTATGATTGTCTGATAGGAATAGATTGTCTCCAAGACTGTGGAACATTTAGTATCAGTAAAGATTTTATATCCCTGTTCAATCCATAAGTCCAGATACCTAGAAGGTATACCTACCAGACTATAGTTCCACTCCCTGAACAAAAGAAGAAGTCTAATCATGAGTGGATACATAAATCCATTGCTGCACGTAAATCCAATATTGATGATATTGTGGCAAAGATCAAGAATGATCTTTGTTCTGATAATTTACATGCCTTTGTTTCCAGAAAAGGCATATCTGTTCACTTGATTTGCAGATTGTAAAGGATAAAGAAGGCAAAGAACTTGTCCCAAAGTTCAAGGCACATCACCGTGGCATGATTCCATCAGAAAGAAAAGAATGCCATGAAGAAATCCAGAAATTACTCAAAGGAGGATTCATTCAAGAATCTAATTCTCCTTGGTCTTGTGCAGCCTTTTATGTGAACAAGCACGGAATGAACGCAGCTAAGGCGAGAAGAAAAGGCTAGTCGTTGACTATAAGCCTTTGAACAAGTTCATAGCTGCGATCCAAAGATCCGATACCTGCGCAAGAGATGATCTTGTCTCAAATTAAAGGATCCAAAGTTTAAAGTAAGTTTGATTTGAAGAGTGGATTCAGCGAGATCTTTCTACTGAAAGTAAGATTCATACAAAATTGCATTTGTTGTCCCTAGAGGACAATATGAATGGAAGGATTCTACAAAAACATTTTGCAGATAAAATCTTGTTAAATAAAAGATTGAAAAGAATGCTCCCGCTTGGAGTAAAGAAATGACTTTGATCAAACGCATTAAGAAACAAGTTCTTGATCTCGCCACCTATGTCCCTCGCTAGGACAAGGTCTCAAGATTATTGAATGTGATGCAAGTGACGGTTTTGGGAGCTGTATTGAAGAGAAAATGGAGAATGGTAAAGAAAAGATTTTTCAGATATGCTTGAGGTCTTTTCAAGGTTACGAGATAAAATACCATTCTACTCACAAAAAGATATTGGCGCCAAGAAAGCCATTAAAGCTTTCTTGTTCTTTATTCGAGAATGATCATTTCGTTTTACGATCCGATCGAAAGATTTCAAGGCCGACTCAACAATGGAGACCAAAGAAATAAATCAACCTTCAACAGATTACGGAGGTGGGGTCTCTACGGTTTGATAATTTTTCTTTTGATATAGAGCACATAAAGGGAAAAGATAACTCTTTAGCTGATTTTGCTAGCAGAGAGTTAAATTTGATCAAACATACTAATGTTACTCAAGTTTTCCATGAATTTGATAGTCTATTTGGGATATCATTTCTGCCAAGGCCATATAGAATCCAGAAAAAGAAATGACAATAGAATATCCAGAGAAGCACAAGCTTTGCTTATACGAGAGATTATATTTCGTATCTCGAATATAATATGTCCGAGGTTGCATAGTCAGATTTGTGGATCTGAAACTCCACATACAATGTGTTTCACTCTCTTTAAGATCCAATGGTGTTCTTTACTCTCAAATGGATCTGGCGACATTCAAGCTATCTTTGCCGAACAACCCGATGATTTACCATTTGAAGGACATAAGCTCGCATGACTTATTCCTAGGCACAATACATTATGGAAATTTGAGTTCTCGGTTATGGACAGAGGAGCATCCTCTGCACTTTGATTCTGGAGCAGGCCCGATCGACAAGGTGATAGGAAGTATATTTCTCAAAGCATTTCAAATATTTTCTTGATAAATATCTTCCTTCAAAAATTTCGATTCTTCTCTACTTGATGTTTCTCCGATTTGGCCCGAAACATACTCATACAATGTAAAATTCCGTGGCATATCAAAGTAAATTAGTATGTAAAGCCTAATCCTTTCAAGTGGTCATCACTCTAATCCTAATGGACGAGTTATGGAGAAGAACAATTCTTCACCATACAATGAAGATACATCCTTTGCTCCTAATTTCTCTCTCGAATTTCGATCATTATCTCTTTCCAACTAGACGGCACCTTCGTCCTGATAATGATGGAACAACCTCTACATCAAGGACTTATCTTGAAAGAAGCACGAGGAATCTCGGGTCACTGCCTCAAAGGACTAATGAGACTTCATCCTTATCAGATGATGATAACAATGGTCCCATTGTACAGTTTGATAGCCCTTAGTGCTATGTCGGTAGGCATGTAATCGACCTCCTTTCGTAAGCTTTCGGCTATCTTTGGCGGGCTGTTGCCCGTCGTGTCAATAAAGCAAGATAAGATTCGTCTTTACGTCTTATCCGAAAGCATGGTGGACCTCTCCACTTCGTTAAACTGTTATAATGGGTAGCATGTACCCATTGTCCGTGTTTGTTTTTCACTACTTTTCTTGGTAGTGGGAATCTTCTTGGTCACCAGAGTCATCGGTTGTAGGTTTGTAGGTTGCCAAGTTTTCCGGTGAAAAGCTACTTGAATTCCTATAAATAAGGAGTTCTCGTTTCACTCACTACACCGGAGAATCGAGAGCGAAGTAAGTCTAAGGATTGAGGATTTCATCAAGTGTTCTTCTTGTGTTCTGTAAGTCTAAGTTTGAAGTATTTTACATGAGTAAAAGGTCCTTATTGTAAAGCTTATATAATTTGGTAATATGTTATTAAGCCTTGAGCTTTATGCTTATATCGAGCTTTATTTTGAATCGGTTTGAGCTTTACTTATAGTTGGTATCGAAGTGGTTCATGTATCATACTTGAGTTTGATTTTCTAATTATTTTAAAACCTACCAACTCAACATTTTATCCTAGTTCACATTGCCTTGATTCACTGGTGTTTTGATTTTTTCCACTCATGGTTTGCTTTGTGGATCCGGGTTTCGTGTGTTGGGTCCTACAATGGGTTCGAGCTAATGGTTTGAGAGCTAGTGGTTTTTCTTCACATTGGCTCGGCCATTTCATTGTATTGATCAAAGCTGAGTCCGAATGGCTTGAATCACCTTCATGATTATCCATTTTGGGTGTTTTGGGGTTTTATTTGTGCATTGTTTGAGCTATACGTTTTTGGACTCACCGTCGTTTCTACATGGGTTGGGTTACATTGCATGAGTCGACTCTATTTTATGGATATGTGCTCTAGTTCAAACTCTATAGCTCGATCAAACATGTGATAATAGCTAGCCACATTATGTTTTCTCTTGGCCAAGTTGAGGTTATATTGTGCACATAGCTCGGTCTCACCGTTCATTACCCCCTTCCAACTACATTCCATTTCATTATATTGATCAAACCTGGTCCGAATGGCTTGAATCACCTTCACGGCGCAACCATTTTGGGTGTTTTAGGGTTTTATTTGTGCATTGTTTGAGCTCTATGTTTGGACTCACCATCGTTTCTACATGGGTTGGGTTACATTGCATGAGTCGACTCTATTTTATGGATATGTGCTCTGGGTCGAACTCTATAGCTTAGTCAACCATGTGATAATAGCTCGCCACATTATTTTTTCTCTTGGCCAAGTTGAGGGTTATATTGTGCACATAGCTCAGTCTCACCGTTCATTACCCCCTTCCCGTTGTATTCATTATGAGCTCATTTGATCTGTAAATAGTCAACTTGTCACTCTTGAAAAGCTCAGGCTTGGGGTTCTTATGTTGGTTGGGTTCACAGTGTGTTGCCATTCGGAAGGGTCTTTTCTAACTTACCTCTAAATAGAGCTCTGCATTGTTTATATGGCTAGCTTGTCGTCGCTTGTTTGTATTATCCTGGTTCGACGCTTTTAATGAGAGCATGTCATGGGGTCTTAACTCGATGTTGTATTAACTTTGTTCTAGCTTGAAATGATCTCTTTACAACCAACTCACCACTTTCTTCATGTAACTTTTCATTGTTTTGCATGACTCGTCATGCTATGGGAAAGCTTCGTTGCAATTTGTTTGGAGTATGAGCTTTAGTCTTAAGCCTTGTTGTCATGTGTATAACACTTAACCGGGTTTTTGGTGCTCCTCACTCGACAATGGTAATTTGGATCAACTCTGTTTAAATCTCTTCATTGCTCTTAAGGGTAAGGTTAAGGGTAAGGTTTTCTTCATTGTTCTAACTTTGAAAATATTGGAGTCTTTTTTAGAACATACCCAAATCTTTTATATATCAACTTTACATTTATTTTGTAAAATGCATATATATCTCGGAAATTTTCATGGCTAGAACCTTGTTTTGGAAATAAAATTTGTAACATTTGTGGAAAGTTGTTTAAAGATCTATATTTTTTTGTGAAAAGCATGGCTACCTTTTCAAGTTTTAAAACTCTTTATTTCTTGTATTCTATTCTAAAAATTTGGAATCATGCTTTAAACACCTTGGCACACCTTCTTGAAAACCCGATGCATGAGGTACTTGCATTATGTAAGTCTACATTTTACTTGTGATGGGTACTTTAAAGGACTTGTGGTTCTTAAAAGTATGACACCCAAATTTTGTAAATAAAGATGCAACTATGTCTTCTTTATAATCAAATTTATTGATGGAAATCTTGCTCCTTTTGAAGGCTTGTAAATTGTAGTGTAGCCATGAAGATTGTTTTAAACCTGCAATTTTTACATTTCTTGTTGCAAAAGCTAAGGTAAATCATTCTCTTGATCGTGTAGTAAATTCCCGATAAGAACCTTGCATACAATAAATCAATAAATTGCAAAAGATAACAAAACACAATAGATATGGGGGCTCAAGATGCCCTAATATTCAATATATTCATAATAATACCCTTAAGGTAGGGCAACACCATACAATGCTCCTTAAGGAAGGAGTAACTCCACAATCTCCCAAGATGGGAATCCACTTGAAGGGGACACCTCCAATATACCTCTACCAAGTAGAAGACTCAACTCATACATCCATGCCTTCCTCATAATGATACTCACATCCTTTAAATAGGATGGGTAACACCTAATCCCAATGTAAGCCAACTCATTACCCAATATAATTAATTCTTATGTGAGCCCATATAACTAAGGGGATGTGTGCCACATTTCAACATCTTCATCAATCCATATACATTATAATAGTAATCCCATGTGAACCCATACATATAACTAAGGGGATGTGTGCCACATGTTGGCATCTCCATCAACCCATATACATTATAATATTATATCCCAAGGTACATAGCATTCCCTTCATGCATTTTCCTTTTATTTTAGTTGTAAACACACTTCCGATTTGGCTTAGTTATTATGACTTTCAATTCTTTGATGTAGAGCATGTATTTTATCTATATGTTGAAAATTTACTTGAGAATTTGATACATCTAAATCTAGAACCTATTCTTGCAAATTTGCTTTACTTTTGGAACCCGAAAGATATATGTAATTGTTGTATGAAGATAACAACAAATTAAGGAGTTATTACAATAAAATTGTATCCCCTCACAAATGAATGATGAGGCTTATTTTGAAATTTTATTCTCTTCATCTTTGTTTCTCATTCCAAATTTGCAACTACAATCTTTCCATGTTCAATACCTAAGACAAGATTTTATTTCTTTCGCAATACTTGTTCAATAGAATGCATATATGTATAAAGCTAAAAATATAATGAGGTTAAAGATCCTCGAGCTCTAACATCTCATACTTGTCTTCTTTCAAGTACACTGAAGGGGCTATTAGACCCAACTTGGATGCTCAACAATTGCACGAAAAGAGATCCAGTCATCGAAAAAATGACGGGTCGCTTCACTTCTTTACATTTTCAGTTTTAAACTCATCTGCATTTTTACTTTCAGTTATATCACACGGCTTGTATGGAGAACTTGTACAATTTTCTTATGAATATACACAATTATTTTATGCAATGAGTTGTATGATTTTTATTTCACATTTCTAAGTTCAATTGCATCACTAAAATAAACATCTGAAACTCAATACATAAGACAACTACATATAATCACAGGTAATTAACAACTTGTTTATATCTTTTCGGTGATTTGAAAATAAAATTGAAAAGATATGAATGATCCTTTCATAATATGCAACTCGTTTCCACACTTGATAATTACAAATCAGTAACGTTACCCTTGTTGTACCATGTAATTTATGACGTATGTCTTTCTCGTCTCCATCAAAACATTGTAGTAGTTTTTCATGGCTAATGTATGATCTTGTTTGAGACGACAACTAGAATGACCTCTTATGTGAGGAATGAGCATCCTAGAACCATATGGCTAACTACTTTTTCTTGTATTTTTTCTCAATTATCCACTAAAACCAAGTAATATGAAAAAAAAATTGTGCCCATGTACCATGATGACCAAAAATACCTTCAACTCGCTGCACTAATGTTGAGCTCTATTGCATCAGTGCAAGTAGCTCAGCTTTGGAAAGAGACGAGCCATGAGTTGGCTCAATTTTTCTCTTGAAAAAACTCAGACTTTTAAATGATAATTGTAAATATTTTTCTTGTTTTGGGCATGAAAATGAAACCATTTTCAAATTTCAAATAGTTGTCAATGGTTTTCATTTTATGCTTAAGAATTGATTTTGAGAACTACAATTTTTTTGCTTGTAACATAACTGAACTTTTAAAGACTTGTCTCATTATGACCTCTCTACTATTTCCATTTTGAAATCTAAAAAAGTGTGCCATTCAAATCCACCTTTTTCCAAAATCCTTCTCAGATTAGTATTGTAACACTTGTCACAACATTATGCCCATGATCCTAACCTTACAAATCAGCAAGGTTACCCTTATGATCATTATGTTCAAGAACAAGGTTATGCAAGATTTGGAAGCAATTATACATCAAAGGAATATTTTGAAGGTGGAGCTTCAAAAATTGGAGCAAATGTGGCAGATTGCCAATGAGAAACTACAAATATTACAAGTTAAACAACCTAGTTTAGGGTATCCTTGTCAATGGGTAGGTTTTCTACCTAGTTGATTTAGCCTACAACAAAGGCTTAAGGTAATATGCAACCATTTCCCTCAATTGGTTGATTGTATTACATATTTGTAGGCATTAGAGGATAATAAGCAAAAGGTGGAAGAACCATGTCAATGAAATGTTCCCACTTACCTTCTCCTTCATAATCCAATGCCTATTCCTTGTCAACCATCTCATCCCAATTTGTACATTCCTAGCTTTCTCAATGCTATTATTTCCACTCCTTGGCCTCCACAAGAAGATTACACACCCTTTCGCTTTGTACAAACATTGTAAAATCAAATTAAAACTCATCCCACCCTTTCTCTCTCATTCCCAAGCCCAATTTGGGAGGGAGACAATCAAAAAATAAGTCAAGGAGGGCAGCTTATTTAAGAAACCAATAGAGAAGAGTATGAAAAAATTACAGGTTTGGAGTTCAAAATTTGAATTCAATCAAAGATACCACAGCTAGTTAAATCTTCATTAGAGTTTGGGAGTGAAGATCTGAAGGAGAAAGATGTGTTTTCAAAGAAAACAGATGAAGATGATCATCAATCTCTCCATTATGAATTAAATGTGCATGCTGGGAACATACTCAATGAGATTGTTGATTTGTGTTCAAAAAATTAGCAATGAAGGATCAGAAATAAGTTCATGAGGACATGGAAAAGACATTTTGAAAAATCAGTGATCATAGGAAGCTTCTTACTTCCTTTTGAAAGTGAAAAATTCATATTCTCCTTCACTTTTATCCTTGGCTGAACATGGTTTTGTGAATGACCCTATCATAGAGGACAAGAGTGGAGATCATGTTGCCTAGATCAGTCCTTATGAGGAGCAAAACGCTGATTTTGATCTTTCAAACTTCATGATGGATGAAATTAAGAAGGGGAATGATGAAATCATTGTTGAACTAGTCATCATAAAAAGATAAGGCAGTTTAAAGAGATAGAACATCATTCTTATCAACTTCCACATATGATCAAGAATGAAGAGGAAAGCAAAAAAACAAGGAAGATTAAAAAGGCCAGTTTTTAGTTTTGAGAAGACTAACCAATTACACACTTGGCTAGTTTAGAGTCAAATTTGGTATTACCAACAGTTTTGCTAAACTCAAAGCACAAGAATGAGCTTCATGTTCTCAAAATTCAAGTCTCAATACCTTTCAAAACCGATTGCAGATCCAGAGAGGTATTTATCATCGTCTGGACTGATATTTTGAGCAAATCCAAAGTGGAAATCATGTTTTAACTTTTTTCATGTGATTTAATTGTCAATTTGATTTCATGGTCACATGCTCGAGAAAGAGAAGTTATTTCTCTTTACTTGTATCAGGATTTGTTTACCTTCTCATTGCAAATGGTTAGAGTAGCATAATGTAGGTTCATTTCCTACAAAATAAGTTTTTGCGCACACTCTACATGTTCTACTTGGAGTTTGTATGATTTTCCATCAAGTTGTAGGTTGTTTAATCTCTCCACGTGAATTTTGCACATGTAATTTTGTTTTTCAGTTTTGTTAGAAAATTTTAGTCTTTATCATAGCTTCTATGATTTGGGCATGCTTGTTCAAAAGATTGAGTGACAAATCTACCAAATATGTAGACCATTTTGGTCATCATGGTATAAGGGTACAAAACTATCGGTTCCTCATTCTCAATAGGTGATTGAAAAATACAAAGGTAACAAATAACTAGGAATATCATTCTAAGATGTTCATTTATCACATAAGAGGCCTTTCTAGTTGTCTTCATCAAAATCATTCATCAACCATGAGAGACTACTGCAGAGTTTTGATAGATATGAGAAATTTGATAGGTATGAGAAATGCATCGTACATATAAAATCAACATCATGAAACAACAAAAATCAGACTACAGATTAAAAAATTCTTAAGTGTTAAGGTAAGTTGCAGTTGCAAGAGGATCATTCATTCATCTTTTAAGTTTTTAGTTTCAAATCATTGGAAAAGGTACAAGTAAGTTGTTATTAATTCCTTGTGATTATATGTAATTGTGTTATGTATTAAGTTTCAGATGTTCATTTTAGTTATGCAACTAAAAATAAATGTAAAGAAAGTAGTATACAACTCATTGCATAGAGCAATATAAATTCATAAGAAAAATGCACGTGTTTCCCCACACAAGCCATGGGAAATAACTGAATCTAAGAATACAGATAAATTAGAAACTAAAAATGTAAAGGAAAGAAGGACCCTGTCATTTCATGGATGACAAGATCTCATCTCATGCAACCGCTACTCTAGCTTGATCCACTACTACATTGAGCCTAAAAGAGGAAAGAAAAATGGGTTAGAGCTCTAGGTTCTTCAACTCTATTATATTTCCAACTTCTTATGTATATGCATTCTAGAAGCAAGTTACACGAAAGATTATATCATTCTAACAGGTAAACAAGGAATCTCCATACATCTTACAAGAATGACATAAAATTGCATAGTGCATAGCTTCTAAGATTGTGTTTTTCATATGTGCAAAGTGGATAAAAGCTATAGCAGATTTAAAAGACCATTTCCAATACATTTTCCAGAATGAAAAGCTTCATATAAAGAGGATAGTTATGTTTTTACAAAAGATGAAGAAGCTCAACTGTATAAGAGTTTTACAAATGTAAAAGAGTTTTACAAATGTATAAGAAGAGGTTCTGATCTAAGAATAAATAAAAAAATCAAAATGTTGCAACTATCAATTACAAAACAAATTTTTCAATCATACCTGTAAGTGCAAGTTACAAAAGGAAGACAAGGACAACCATACAATATTCAAGATGCCAAATATCAAATCTGAAAGAGAATTGCAGATCTCCCATCAATTCATGAAAAACATTCAATTGAAATATGCATTTCAGATTTCAGATTTCATAGATTTTGCAAGGAAAAACAGTTCTCATAAAGCAGGGTTTAGAAAACGCATTTTTAGGTATAAGATTGACCATTTCCATCAAAAGTACATATTGCAAATTTAAATAGAAATTTGGGAGCGTATTTTCAGCTAAATAAAAACAAATGCATGTTTAATAATTTGCAACATGAGAGGTGAAAGTTTCTCATCCATTTCACAAGCTACAAATTTGTGAAAAGTAGCTATCAGGAAAAGCACACGAAAATCACAGATATTCAGATTTAATGATGAAGCCCACTAGGGGACTAAACCGCTCAAGATAAGCAAGCAAAGATGGAATTTCAAATAAACAATGCTTACCTTTTGTAAAAAAAAAACAAGTCATTGTAAGTGCAGCCGAGCTGGGGGAGCCATGAGTCACAAATGAAAATATGGATATGAAACCCCACAACTCAATATGGGCAAAAGAATGCAAACCCAGAAAGGAGTTCGACCAAGTGAGCTTATTCAGGGCATGAATTGCAAACCACCGAGCAGGTTTAGGTAAAAACAATGGAGGTCACAGAGCATTACGGCAAGCTCCACTGCCCTTGGCGAGCAGAGCAATGTAAAAGCACAACTGAGTCAATAAAACAAACACTACTCTGAGCTGTGTATGGGAATGCAGAACCCAAGGCATGAGCCCACGAGGAAGCAAGCATACGGCCATGGCTGGGACAAGTTTGAGGCGATTACAGAACTCGCACAGCGAGCTAAAGATAGAGCAAGCTCGAACGTGTCGAGTATACAAATCGAATCCCCAAATACAAAGCTGGGCCGACAAATAACAGTTCGACCTGCCCAGGGAATGAGCCCAGATGATTACTGCCGAGCTCTAGGCGAGTAGACCACGAGCTGTATAAAGGTCAAGCCACATGGAACATCAGATCGAGCCCTCCGATCTAAGCTCAATGCAAACTGATACACGACTCAACCCAGAATGAGTTCGTGTGAGAGAAGACAAATACAGGACGAGCCATTTTGTTACAGTGCCGAGCCATAGAAAAACTGGCTTATCTCAAACCAAATACAGGCCAGCAAGCTAAAAAAAAATAGAACAACTCGTGGAAGCCATAGCGGTAGTTTTACACAAAAATAAAGCTCCATTATGGTGGCAAAAGTAGAAAACCAGAGCCTTACCTTATTTTCATGGCGGCAAGGTAGGTACAGAGCTCGAGCCAAATAGTAAAAGATAGAACCCAAGGGAATGGAAAACAGAGCTCAAAGATGGAAATGACGGCCATGGTAGAAATCTTGCAGAGTTTACCCCCTTCGCAGCCTCCACTGTAAAAATTCCAAATGCAAATTGATGTTTAGGGTTTCCAACTTCAATGAGCAACAGAAAACCTAAGTATTTTGACCGTGGTTGAACTAATTGTGATTAAAATCACCAGCTTCAAAAAACCATAATCATGCTTGGTGTGATGCCCACGTAGGTGGCATATTTTGTAAAGTTTTAAATAATTCGCCGGAAGGCGTCCACCTTTGAAGATGTCTCTGCTGAAAAGTGTAAAATTTCAGTAGTTCTTTCCGAAGGCCCATTTACGGCTGTCCTGTTAAATTGGTGCAATTTTACGACAGATGTCACTTGTTACTGCAACACAGTAGCGCTTGTTCGACCATAAATTTGCTAACATGTCTGTCATATCATGTTTGTGTTGGAACAGGGGAGAAAGTGCACCGAAGTGACAGAGTGCACTTCCCTTATTCGCCCCACCATTTTTACAGTGGGCCTTCGAATTAGGAGGAGGCAGAGGAGATGTCCGGTATGTCCAATCACTTCAACAACCATCGTGTACATGAGTGGTGTAGTTGTTTGCCGTCTAGAGTGGGGTTGTGCATGGATTTCCTTATCAAAAGGGCCAATGGCTACCCTCGATCCTGGGACCTTGATATCGAATCTCTCTCTTCTTGCCTCTATTTTTACGCCGATATATAGGGTCTGCATATATTCAACAATCTACAAGACGCAGATATTTTATAGCCGATGAGATATAGTTAAAAACTAAATTTAATGGTCGTTTAAGTCAGAACTCATGCAACGTCATTTAATGGTATATTGGTATTATTATGTTTATTTTGGTGTTCATTTATAAGTCATTATGCAAAAGGCATCCATCTTTGGGGCAGACCATTAGTTTGCAACCCTCGTTTTCCTAGTGATCGAATTCCGACATGTTCAATTTCCCAACGGGATTAAAAAATCCAACATATTTACAATTAAAATAAGTCTAAATTTCTTCAAATTAAACAAAATTATTTATTGTTCCTTTCATCTATATCCTTTCTTTGTATTTTCAAAGGCCTATTGAGATGCGGGAAGAGCTAAAAATTGCGGTGGATTATTTATTTGTTGTCCAATCTCAAGCGGGGAATTTCTTCAAGAAGAAGATGAACTCAACATCGTGGTCCAACTCCTCTTGGGAAACAAGTATGCCCATAATTTCTCACCGTTAACATATAGAAACATATGAGGGATTTATGCGAAGTTGGAGAACATTTCTTGGGAGATGAAGGTAGTAGGATATTTTTAAACTTCAAAACATGTATTGAGTGTATGGATGAAAAGGAAAAGGAGTTATTCCTCTCTTACCATAGTGAGAATTTGGTAACTACATTTGGATTGTTAAATATTCCTCTTGGGACAATTATTGGATTTGTTGATAACCTTCATGTATGTGTTGAGTGCCACATTAGAACCAAGTTTATCTCCAAGATTGTTACAAGGTAGATGGGTGTCAGAGATGCAAATAGGTTCCACCATTTCAAAAAAACATAATGTTCTTGTAACGATTATTAGTAATGCTATGTAAATCAATCTATAAACATAGGTCAGAATCAGTAATAAGGTGCACCGTCCGTGCCTATAGTGATATAGAAGAGACTAGGTTTTATTTACAATTTTTAAAAATGGATATCTAGGATGTTAGGTTGGGGGAGGTGGAGAAAAGAAAAAGGAAAAAGAACAAGGAGTGGTACCCCTTAAGGAAATGTAAAGATGCTTTGCAAAAGGAAATGTCAAAGAAGGGCTTACAATCAAAGTTGATGTTTGGAGATAATGGGAAACACATCTCTTGATGATTATATGGTATTGAACTATACATACAGGATTATACATGGACATCCCTTCAAGCGTAATTTGCAACACATGTGCAATTGCTAGTTATATTTTTTACAATGTGGGGTAGGATTTAAAGTGATAAAGGTGATCTTCGCCATGCATACCAAAGTTAAATTAGCCAAAGTAGACCACATAATTACCTTTTGCATTCCAAGACAAAACACATGATTTATTCCATGCATGTGCCTTACCAAGTCACGATAAGCCAATTATTGTTCATGCATATATGCCAAAAAGCTAAATTTACTTTAAACCTTGCAGAGTTTCATACACACTAGCAATCGCATGTGTACAATGCAATGTAAACGCAAACGATATATGTTATTTGATTTAGAGGGATAGTTATTACTTTTGTAGTTGATGTTGATAAGGGTGTGATTGATTTTGTAAGTGTAGGAATATAGATGAAGCATTACATTTAAAGGTTCTATCTCTACATTTCAAATTTGTACATATACATTTGCAAATATTATATCATGAGTAAAGTAGTAAAGTAGTAAAGTATTAGTGGAGGTGCTATCAAAGTAGAGGGTAGTATTTATGACGGGTTGTTTTGGTTGAGTGATAGTAGTCTTGAATCCTTTCTTCTTGCTCCAAGTGTTGGTACGTGCACCATTTTTAGTATCTTTCGAATGAAAAATGAGGGGAAATGCACAGATTGGAAAGCGAGGAACTCTAGAGAAAGTTGTGAATGTTAGACCTTGCCTTTCAGTGGTTCCAATGTCGATAGTTGCTCTATGCAAAGTAAGTCCCTGAGACTTGTGGATAGTTAATCCCTAGGCCATTTTAATTGGAAATTGTCTTCGATTCCCTCTCGAAATATGTAATGAATATGTAACGGGTTGGAATATGTAGGGGTATTGGAATATGTAACGGGTTGGAGGGATTATCCCCTTGTCACACAAGATGGTAAGTTCTTTAGCCTATTTTAGTTGATAATTTTTATTTTATATTGGGCCCTCAGAGAGCTTCCTCTCCTAATGTCATTCACCATTGGCATTTATCCATAGATTCCATACCATGTTACTGCAAAACATTGGGAGTGAGCCTACTAATTGGCTATGACCCATTAATTAAAAATTTGTAGACTATCAAGTAATGTTTATGTTGTAATGCTAGCGGCTTAGTTGAAGAATTGTTAAATAGCACCAGGGAGGCAATTGGTGGACTTCCTCTAGATTCATTGCTTGTGCTCTGTACACATACAAAACAATTAGCTCATTTGTATATGCAACTGCAAAAACTGTGCTTTAGTCATTGTTGTATCTAATCAACTTCACAAGCTTTTGGGCCTTGTGAAATGCATACTTGTCCCCTTTGTATGTCGAGCTATCCTAGCCTGCCTCTGATGCCAAGATTAAAAACATGCACCAGCTAGGACTTGAACTTGACCGCCTTTGGCACATCCAGGCACTCTACTAGTTAAGCTACCGACATGTTATGGTATGATTATTCATGAATTTTGTTTCTACCTTCAAGAAAACTTGTGACGCCATTTCTTGCCAGGATTATTTAGAGCTTAAGAATTATAAGGAAAAATATGTGGTAGAAATATAGTGTTTGTTCTAAAATTAATTGTAGATATAATTACAGATAAATGACAAGAATAATATGTTTATTGGGTTTGTGTTCTCTTTAAATGCTTTGCTTGCATGATCCCAGGTCATGTTGACATGGAAAAACATAAATGTAGGTCTAATATTAATCCTGTGATGAACTTCCACATGGTTGGAGGATTGAATTAATATAACAAAAAGGTATAGTAGTTGATTATTGTATTAATTTTATGAAGTCAAGAATGACAGTAGTTGGGGATTGAAGTGAAATTTGTAACCAATTTTTAAAAATTTGTTAGCACTTGAACAAAAGCGCAATTACATGCACTCAAAACCGCTCAAATATACACAGAACAATAAGACCTATTTTTTCTCCTTTTTTGTTCTTTTTGCAAGGCTTCAAATTTGGCACCAACTAGGATCATATTAGGAAAAATCCTGGTTGCAGTGTAGGAAAAATTATAAGGAATCCTCACAATGTAGCAAGGCTGAAACAGTTGGCTAACTGCAATGGCACTTCCCATGATAAATTGTTATTTTTCAGTATCCTGCATATGATCCATTTCCAATATTATTTGAACATCAACACAAGCCTGCTGAAAATTTTCCGTATGATCATGATATGTACAGTAACCAGAAACACACTTTTAGGATCCATTTATTTGATTGGTGAGCCTTTATTTGATTGGTAGTTGGATTAGTTTAGGCCTAACTGTTGGATCATTTTTTCTGTGACATGCTATTATATTTTCATCAATCATTATCAATCATTCAAGACATTCATGGCATTATTGATCTATTGTGATCATATTCTTCTATTCATGAATTTTGATGACTTAGATACACCCTTTAGGAAGTATTGCATTTAACTGAAGAACTTATCTAGCTTAGTTGATTGCTTCCTTCACTATCTTGCCTCCAATACATTGTGTTTTGTTCAGAGATGAATATTTTAGGAATTCCTATTAAGTTGCATCAATTTCCTTAATACACAACTTTGTGTTATATTGGTTAAAAAACTCGAAATTAGTAAGAATCCCGAGACTGTATGTTTCAATAGTTGATCATCACTGTCATAGAGATCATCAGAGTTTAGGAATCCCTATTTCGTTTCTATTATGTCATTTCCTTAAAGTTAACTCTATTGTATTGTATTGTTTCTGGATTATATGACCATGGAAATAAACATTTATTATGTATTATTGATCACAATAATCACAAACTTCCATGCCAATTACACAAGGCTTGTTTTTGGAAACCCTTCACAACACAAGTGACATGCATGAATGGTGAGAAACAAATGGTGGATGATAATTTAGAGTGTTTTGAGAATATATAAATTACATATCTACTACCTCTAAACACTTCTCTAATAAGAGCTTGGAATGAAAGCAACTTCTACCCATGTGCTTATATCCTTTCAAGGATTACAGTTCTAATTAACATCATCTTTGCTCAATCTTCTAATCATTCATTACTAGAAAATGTTTGTCACAAATGTGTTGTGCCTTCTAATTTAACTTGTAGGAATACAATTGAACACCAAAAGTCAATGAGAGCATGAAAAGCATATGAATAGTATATATAGGGGATTGTAGGTAGTATTTCATTATCATTTGAGCATTTGAGTCTTATTATATGGTTTGGAGGTTGCCCCCTCGAAGTGGCGAAGCTATTCTAATTGCATATTGAGATCATTATTTTGAAATATTGTGTTATTTGGTGTTCTATTGTTTCTCATAATCTAAATTATACAAGTAATTTCATTACAAGTGGTATCAGAGTTGCGATCTGGGCCAAAATTAGGGCAAAAACCTAATTTTTTGTTTCCACATATATTGCGAACCAGAGTGAATTGGTGGGAGATATTTTTACCAGAGTTTGAAACATTTCAAGTAAGGTTCCTGAAAATTTTAGACTTTTAAAATTTATTTTGCAAAAGTTATTACAAATTTAGGGTTTTTCATAAAATCGCTCCCTAGGGTGTAAATTGTGGAATATTTTCAAGTTCTTTACATTTTGGAAAGCTCTCAAAAAAATAGTATTAGTATCTTCTCTGTGTTTTTTCCTGTTTGGATGAATTTGTATGAAACCTAAACCCTAAGGTTTGACATCATGGCGGGGCCTTCCACAAGAGCAAAAAAGAATCGGTTACTCGGGTAAAACCCCAAGATAAAGATGGGGTAGTGATTGAAGAGATGGAGTTAGAAGGGGTAAATATAGATTCCTCAGCACTAGGGTTTACCTCAGTTGATCATAAGGTGAGCCAACTTGAGTATGAGCTACGAAATGTACAATCTGAGATGGCCTCTAAAGGAGACATAGACCAAATCAATCATCGGTTGGATGATATCATGCAACATGTAAAGGGTAAATAGTATGGCCCAAATCGGCCCATATCAACCAAGGAGGATCTTCAGTTCAAAATCATGGACAAAATAACCATGTTGGATCACTTTTCCAGCCCAATCAGAATCCAACTTATTCGCAACCACATGGAACATGATGCCGAAAGTGGATATGCACAAATTTGATGGTAAGGATCCCTGAATTGGATAAATCAAATGGAGAACTTCTTTGAGTTACATCAAACACCATCAGGAAAAAAGGTGACATTGGCATCCCTGTATCTTGAACCAGACCAATTTGTTTGGTATCGATGGTTATGTGCTCAGAGGCAGAAGAATGGTCTCGGTGTCACTTGGACAGTTTTTACCGAGGAGTTGCAATTGCACTATAGTTCAGTGTTTCAGAGAACTACTTTAGTCAATTAGCAAAGTTACGGAAAACAGGATCAGTCAAAGATTATGTGCATCAATTCCAGAACCTATCCTTAAGGGTGGAGAATATTCCAGAAGAGAATTTGAATGACCTATTTCTTGGGGGTCTTAAGGACCACATCGAGCATGAGGTACATATGTTTAATCCACTCAAGCTTTCTGATTCTATTATCATGGCACGTCGAGTAGAGGAAAAATTTCTTTGTAGTAGGAGGCCACCTTTCATTAACACCAGAGACCGTAGTATCTCTTCCCCTTCATTTGCTAGGCCAATTAGACTGACTCCTCAACAAATGGAAGAAAAGAGAGCAAAAGGATTATGTTTTAACTGTGATAACAAATATGGACCAGGACACAAATGTGTTGAGAAGAAGTTGTTCTATATTGATGGAGGTAATGAGGATGATGAGGAAGCTGAAATTATAGGAGAGGTTGAGGAACCAGTAGAAGATGAAGTAGAGGATCACCAACCTACAATTTCTTGCCATGCATTGTCAGGTATTAGTACTCCTCAAACACTCAAGGTTATTGGCTATCTCAAAAAATAGAAGGTGACGGTGTTGATTGACTGGGAGTACTCATAACTTCATAAATAGTAAGTTAGTTGCCCACCTCAATTGTTTTATTTACCCAGCTCCAGAAATGCAAGTTATGATTGTGGATGGTGGGACAGTCAAGTGCACAGGAAAGTGCCATAGTATCAAGCTTTCCATGGGAGACTACATGTTAGACTCACCTATGTTTGCTATTTCTATGGGAGGGGCAGATATTGTTTTGGGTGTCAATGGCTCACCTGACCTTAGTCTTATAGAGATGAATTTCCAAGAATTGTTCATGCGATTTCATTTAGATGGAAGGACAATACAATTGAATGGGATGGTAGCTAAGTCTCCACAGATTATTAGCTCTCATTAGATGCAGAAGGTTCTCAGAAAAGGAGTAGATGGATTTATAGCAAAGTTATTTTCCATAGAAGTACAAAATATAGAGTCTTCAATGCCACCCGATCTTCAGAAGATTGTTGATGCTCACTCATCTATTTTTGATGCAATTCCAAAGGGACTACCACCAGTTAGGGATCATGATCATGCCATTCAGTTGATTCCAGGGAGCCAAACACCTAACATCAGACCATACAGATACCCATATTCCCAGAAAAGTGAGATCGAGAAAATGGTTGAGGAAATGTTGAAGGTAGGTATCATCAGGCATAGCTAGAGTGCATATTCTTCACCAGTGGTCATGGTACGTAAGAAGGATGAAACATGGAGGATGTGTCCAGATTACCGAGAACTCAACAAGTACACCATCAAAGATAAGTTTCCTATTCCAGTAATTGATGATTTACTTGATGAATTGCATGGTGTTATTTATTTCACAAAATTAGATCTTCGTTCGGGGTACCATCAAATTAGAATAAAAGAGGAAGATGTTCATAAAATGGCTTTCAGGACTCATGAGGGCCATTATGAGTTTTTGGTAATGCCTTTTGGTCTTACAAATGCCCTCAACCTTTCAAAGCTTGATGAACATTGTTTTTAGGCCATTTTAAAGGAAATTTGTATTAGTTTTCTTTGATGACATATTGATTTATAGTAAGACATGGGAAGAACACTTACAACATGTAAATAAAGTGTTGGAAGTTTTGGAGAAACATACTCTCTATGCAAAGCCATCCAAATGTTCTTTTGGTGTACAAGAGGTAGAGTACTTGGGTCACATTGTATCCCATGAAGGTGTCAAAGTTGATCCTCAGAAGATCAAAGCTATGGTGGAATGGCCAAGGCCCAAAACTCTCAAAAATCTTCGTGGGTTCCTAGGACTAACAGGGTACTACAGAAGATTTGTGTGGGGATATGGTAGAATAAAACCCCACTCACTGCATTGCTAAAGAAGGATGCCTTCCATTGGACAGACGTAGCCACTAAATCCTTTGAGTAGTTGAAGGAAGCCATGTGTGCACTTTTGATTTTGGCTACTCGACTTCTCAAAAACCTTCATTGTTGAATGTGATGCTTCAGGATCAGGATTGGGAGCAGTTCTAATGCAGGAAGGAAGACCAATTGCATTTGAGAGTCACCAATTCAAAGGAAAAGATCTTCTCAAACCTATATATGAGAAAGAAATGATGGCTATTCTTCATGCGGTCAAGCAATGGAGGCCCTATCTCATGGGTAGACACTTCGAGGTGAAAATTGATCATGATAGTCTCAAATACTTTTTGGAGCAAAGGTTATCATCTGAGGAACAAAAAAGTGGGTAACAAAAATGTTGGGTTATGATTTTGAAATCATATACAAAAAGGGTAAAGAAAATGTAGTAGTTGATGCGTTGTCCAGAAGGGATACATCCATCAGATGCCTTACTATGTGGAATGTCCATGTTGATGCCGATTGGGTGGATGAAGCAAGATTGGAATGGGATCAAGACAAGGATACACAATCTCTAATACAAAATATCAAGCAAGGATCTATGACATCTAACAAATTTGAGTGGAAAGGTAATGCCCTATGGTACAAGGACAGGTTATACTTGAGTAAAGATTCTGAGTTGAAGCATAAGATTCTTGCAGAGCTACATGCCTCACATGTTGGAGGACACTCTGGGTTTTTGAAGACATATCATAGAATAAAAAGAGAATTATTTTGGGAAGGACTCAAGGGGGATGTACAAAATTTTGTATCAGAGTGTTTAGTGTGCCAACAAGAACAAAGGGAAACAATTAAGACACGGAGTCATTGCTGACCCTTACAATTCCTAGCCAGAGATGGGAGGAGGTCTCCATGGATTTCATCACTGGATTGCCTTGTTCAGAGGGTAAGAATGTTATTTTGTGATTGTGGATAGGCTCACAAAATATGCCCATTTTTGTGCCCTATCACATCCATTTTTGTACAGTCATAACTATTTTTTTGGAGACAGTTCAAAGGCTACATGGAACCCCAAAGATAATTGTAAGTGATCGTGATCCTATTTTCACAAGTAATTTTTGGATGGAATTATTTTCATGTTTGGGTACTCAGCTAGCTCACAGTTCATCTTATCATCCTCAAACTGATGGGCAAATGGAAGTGGTCAACAAATGCTTAGAGGGGTATCTACGTTGTTTTGTATCAGATAAGCAGGAAAGGTGGATTAAATGGCTACCACTTGCAGAATGGTGGTATAACACATCTTTTCATACCTCTTCTCAAATGACCCCATTTTTAGCATTATATGGTTACCATCCACCTTCTATCACTTCCTCCTTGAGGGTGCAAACTAAGGTCAGAGATGTTGAGGAACACATTCAACATCAACAACAGGTTTTGGCTAGTTTGAAGGAGAATTTAGCATTAGCACAAAACAGGATGAAACAACAAGCAGATCAACACCGTAGTGAAAGACATTTTGAAATTGGTGATTGGGTTTTTGTACGTCTCCAACCTTACAAACAGATGTCCCTAAAGCAACAGAAAAAGGACAACAAACTTGCTCCTAAATATTATGGCCCTTATTAGGTTCTACAGAAAATTGGTAGTGTTGCTTATAAACTAGAGTTGCCTCCATCTTCACACATACACCCAATATTCCATGTTTCATGCCTGAAGAAGGTTATTGGATAGAAATTTGAAGCCCAGACAGAGTTACCAGAACTTGATGAGGAAGGAAGAATCATTTTGGAGCCAGAGAAGATTTCTGCGAAACACGTCTAAGAGGTGAGAACTAGAGACATTAAGGAATATCGATCAAGTGGAAGAATCAGAGCATAGAAAGATGACAACTGGGAGGATGAAGGTTTTCTGCAACAACATCAAGATTATTCAATGTTGAGGACAATGTTGGTTTGAAGGGGAAGGGCATGCTACGCCCTTAACCTATTGCTTGTATTAGGATATGAGTAGCCGACTTGTGGCTTACCATATCATTTTATTATATCATTTATACTTTCTCATGCTTAATAGGTCGGCCTTGGTGATGGCCATAGCATATGAATAGTATATATAGGGGATTGTAGGTAGTATTTCATTATCATTTGAGCATTTGAGTCTTATTATATGGTTTGGAGGTTGCCCCCTCGAAGTGGCGAAGCTATTCTAATTGCATATTGAGATCATTATTATGAAATATTGTGTTATTTGGTGTTCTATTGTTGCTCATAATCTGAATTTACACATAGATGTCTCATGTTCAAATTTTTCCATGGTTGTGCATGGAAAATTGAATTATGTATAACTCGATATATCCCTTCACAAGTAAATAAAAGATAGGTCAAACAAAACAAAATCCAATCCAACAAAATGATCTCAGCGTAAAGTTGGCCGCAAATATCTCCATGTCCAGGTGTTGCACTTGTGAAGTGTTGATTAACCCTGACGCATGTCTGAAGACGAGAAGGAAAGTCTTTGGTCAGTCACTCTGCTATTCTCACATAGATTTTATAAACTATCTAAAAACATAGACCATATTCCCGATAACAAAGCCATAATAGAAGCTTACCATTGTTGACCTTCCTAAATTCAGTTAAGACTGGATATATATTCTCAAAGGTTGTGTATGTCTCATCCCTTACCTACATATGTGGAGGACAAGCTAAAAGTCATGTTTTTATTTCAAAATGAGAATGAGAAAATAGAATACTACAACACAAGAATCAAAAGATGTAATAAGTTGAGGTAAAGGCACCTTTGCTCCAGTAAGGACAATCTTTCCAGAAACAAAAATGAGAAGAACAATTTTAGGTTGTTTCATCCGATAAATCAAGCCTAGGAACAATTTTGGCTCATAAATGTGGGTATTTGAAAGACATTTTACATGTGCACGTCATGAAACAACAATAATGTTTTTATATTGGGCACTAGCCCATAACAAATGTGAGAGCATCCCCGCACCTTGAAAAAACAACCATGAAAGGAAAAAATCAGCAATAAAGACACAAAGAAAGGAGATCACAATTGCATAAGTTGTAGACTCTGCTACACATTTTGTCCCATTTGAATGTTATGACTCCCCACTTACAGATCACAACTGTGAGAAATAAACCCACCAATTTTTTTAGATTTGATCATTGTGACCGATTATGTCCCATGGAGCAAAAGCCCTTCTTGCAGAAACCAAAATAATATTAGCACTTACATTGTAAACTCCATCACTATTAGAACACCGACTATCATAGCCATAGTGAAGCGGATCGGGGTCAATATTGGTAATGCCACACAACATGCAAATACAGAGGGTATCACAAGGTAATCAACGAGGTTTGTTCCCAACACCCTAAATGTATCGGTTTATAAATAATAAAAACTAATCAATAATAAAAACCATAGAAATTGAAGCCTCCCAGAATCTCCCCGGACTAAGAAGAAGAATAACATATATATCAAGAAGAGAACCACACACAATCACATTATTCTCAACATAGTTTCCATGAGCTTTCCATCATTGCTTGTTAGTAGCCCTAGAACACAATACACAAAGAGAAAATTGTATTTGTCTACCACATACTCATATCCAAAGTAACATGCACTTACGGGTACCACGAAGCAGTCTGCAAAGGCAAAGTAAATTAAGGTTAGCGCAAATATTGTCAGATTAAATGCATAATCGAGAAAAATCAAAAGTCTGAATCATCGGATGAAGGAATATTTTGTCAAAAATGTCAAAACAATCATCAAAATTAGGCTAGTTCTGTGAAAACCGGAGAGGCCTTTCCCATAGGGGGAATGCCTTCGGCATAATTACCTTTACTTTTGTTAAAAAGGAGAGCTTTTACCTTAGTTTTGCAAAAATCAAGGTTTGACCAAGACAACTTGATTTTGACCAAAGGAAATAGACTACACGAAGCCCAAATTTTTCCTTTTTGCAATCAAATAGCTAATTATTGACTTTATATTTTTAGACTCTGTATTTATTTGCAAAAAGGAGTCAAATTGTGCATGAAAAGGTAGGATTGGCTTTACATTGGATTTGTTTCCAAATGGTTTTTTTAGCAAACTGGGGATAAAATAGATGTGGATTGTTATTTTTGGAGATGGAGTGGAGTTAACTCCTCTTGTCTTTTTGCTTATATGTACCCTTGCTTTGCAAGTAAAAAGGGGGTCTTATCATTCTAACATGCCTAGGCTAGTTAGAGGTTGTGCTACATCACCTACTTAATGCAATAAAAATGTTTTCCTCATTTACAACTCATCGAAGTGTGTTACAACAAGTTATGGTATGTGTTAGTGAATGTATTCTTTCCTTTGCATGCTTATAAATTGTTCTAACACCTCCTTTAAGTTATTTTAAGCCTTTTATAGTTCATATTAAATGCATATTTAGTTTGTTAACCATCTTAGAAGTGGATAAAAATCCATGTCTACCCTCTCGTGTTGGATTGAAAGCTTGTACATTCCTTTTATGAGTGTAAAAGTAAATAAATTAGCAGTTGAAGTGAACTTTATAGGTCTTAAGGTCTCAAATAGTGTGTCATGTGTAGCTATAAGTTTCTAAAACTCGGTGTATCACCTAAATTTCACATTCTTTTCGTTAACTTGTTTTTATTTCTCTCCCTCAACCCTCGCCGGAGAATTAGTTTAGGTAATTGAGCAAGGAACCAACCAACTTTGAGGTTCTCCTCAACTTGAGTCACACGTAACTCAAAGGATTTCCCATCAGATTAACCAAAGTGAAGAGTGCTTACACTTCTTCATCCAGGTGTGCTTCAAAGTGATAACAAGGCCCCTTTACTTTATTCTTCACTCTTAATATTGTTGACACAATGGTTTGAGTGACACAAAACAATACCTAGGGTTCCCTCCTCCCCCATCAATGAACATGATAATAACGATAGGGGTATCCTCAAATTTTATCTTTGATCATCATTGTAATTCTACCTACATACAAAGAAAGATTCATAATTTTATGTAAAGAAGTTCTACAAAAACATGGGGAAAGGACTAATTGTATAGTTAGAAAGGAATCCGACTCACTTTTTAATTTTTTTATTTCACCTTCGATTCCAATATAACATGGCATGCTCTTCTTTCCCTAATTGGTAAAAATGGAAACATAGAGGTTCTTCCCATATTAATGGTTTATGTGGTTATAGAATGCACCAAATGTCAAGATATTAGATTGGGGATACCATAATGTAGTTTTTAGAGAAAAAGACTACTTTGAGAAATACATTTTTTCCTAGAATTCACAAGATAAATTATGCAAAAACAAAATGGTTTGTCATTCCATCCTTGATTACACTTATCCATTGGACATAATGTAATTATTTTTATATACCATCGTCTTGATTATGAGAATATTCTTAAATGTGTGTAGAGACACAAATTATTTCAAAGAAACATGTTTGTGGGGGAAAGGTGTGTCAATTGAATTCCATTATAATATACCTTCATAAATATAGATTATGTCATAAATTTTCATTGAGGATGATAGATAAAAATATTTCTCTGTAATGATGATAAAATGAACGTCCACAACTTAATGTATGAATTTAATATAGAGAAAACATTGGCTACCAACATGTTTTATCATACCATGCGATGCTTAAAACATATTTCCCAATATGCATCAAAAGTAGAGAATAAATCAAAAATATATCATCATATGCTTATAATAAATTGAAAGTCTACACATTCTAATAAATCCTCCATGATTGCCTTCATAAAATTTTTAACTGAAGACAAGCAACAAGACATGAAGGATCACGATTCATTGGTCGACGATGCACGGATAATCCTCTACCGTACACGTGGCATGCACCATGTACACCTCTGCTAGCAATAATGTGAACTGCAGTTTGTCAGGCGCCAGAGTGGTTTTGGGTATGGGAAGCACGTTACACCACGTTCTTCCTCTGCTTTTTGGCTTCTGTGATTAATGGTAATCGATCACTTTCTCAGCAAATTCATCGTATATTTGGTGGAGGGATTTCATGCAACGGCGGAGGCCTTGCAAGTCTATGTATTTGAGAAGGGGAATGAAATCTGCGACAACAAATGCACCAGCGAGAGCCATCATCTCACCCAGTATTTCCTTAAATTTGCGGCCTCCGCTCAATTCTTGGTCGGAGAACGTTCGTGGGCAGACATTCTACTAACAATATTGAGTGTAAGGGAGAAGAACAATTTGCTGAGGTCGACACATAGTGCGCCTTGTTCGCTCTCGTTCCAAATGGAGCGGATCATGGTGGCCACCTCTTCCTCCCTTAGCGATATGAAACTCTCGGTTCTTTTGAGAGTGAGCAACTCGAGAGTGCAGAGCCTTTTCATTTGCCTCCAATAATCTCCATAGGGGGCATATCCCATGCCTTTGCCCTCGTAGGCTAAGTATTTTCCAGCGGATACAGTGGGCCTGTTGGCGAAGAAGAGATCATGAGTTTTGAGAAACTCTTTGGCCATGGCAGGAGAGGAGACCACAACGGTGGGGATGGAGCCGAGGCGAATAAACATGAGGGGTCCGTATTTATTTGCGAGGGCTGCCAGAGACTGATGAGGGAGCTCTCCCAACTAATGGAGATTCCCTAATAGAGGCCATGGACGTGGTCCAGGGGGAAACGTCTCATGCTCACCCGGACACTTCTTAACAATTTTGTAGAGAATGAATACACAGGCAAGGAAAAGCGGGAGTACCGTAGCAGCAGTTTCAGCTACAATATTCAGAGGGGAATCCATATGGGCAAATGGGAACTTGTGGAGAGGAAAGGAGCCCGTCTCAATATTTAAATGTAAATGGGGAACGCGGTGGGCAAGAGGGAACTTGCGCAGAGGAAGGCGATCTCGTGTACTCTTCCAACTCTATCTACGAATGAGTGGTCGAGGACATTGACCAGTGTGATTTGTTGTATGAAGACAAGTGTGAAGAGCCCTCACAGATTGCAGATTACAGTTCAACCAGCTACACTGTAAGAAATCATATTTAAATCTATGAAAAGTAATATTCATAAGAAAAAGGAAAATACATTTATTCCATATATTCTTTGAAATAATTTAGCACAATAACACTCAAGAAATCTGATCCATATCTATCCAGGAGGGCTCGATTCATGAGGGTATAAATCTGGACTGTATCTTCTTCACAACCTGCATCGCTCATTTGTTCACTGATTTCATTGAAGACCGCGTGTGAGAATGAATGTTGTGTGCCCTTCTTCAAATCCTTAACCATGACAAGTGTTATATACGTGTTAAGTGCTAAAGATATTTGTATTAGATACGTGGTTAACAAATGCAGTTTCTCATAATTCTTTATGAAATGATTACAATATGATATTGAGGTAGCACATTAACATTACAATTAAACTCATGCAACATACGTGGTAGCGTGGAAGTTAAGGTTACATATTCTCGGTCATCTCTTACACCAAAAATAAGAAGCTAACAAATTCTGGAATTTTGATTTTTCTTAATCACTAATTAATTATTTTTCCTTGTTTATGATTAAATATTATGACAGTTGAACAACAATCTCTTATACAACGTGAAAAGGGGAAATCGGATAGACTTAATTCTATGCAATGCAAAAGAAAACTCATATTTATTTTCTACAACCACAATTGACGAGCATTGAGGTTTTATCCCCTCACTATTAAAGGATTCTTTGCCTTGAGAATTATAGTGTCTTCGTTCACATATATTTAATTGAAATATTTGTATGTCATACATAAATTTTACTTTGCCAATTCAATATCGCTATCCAAATATATAATGCATAATATAACCAATGAAATCATGTTCTTCAAATTTTCCGTGTTAATAAATATCTATATGGACATTTAAACATCAATATCCATCAACAAGAAATGCACAATTTTTTCTAATGCATGAGTTTTTCATAATTCATTTTACGAGACTATTATTAGGTAAATCTGATTAAGACTAAAATAAAACTGATTAAGAATAAAATTAAAATTATATATATTCATACGATAAATAATTTAGATCACTAGGCCCGAAATTTGATGATCAAACCTACTTGTCTAAAGGAAAATTGACAATTTAATTTTGTATGTCGCTCTCAAATAATATGCATCTAAACTTAAATAATAATGTGTTATTTATTTACAACTACATTTATAACAAAATTTATTCATTTCTGCCGGGGGGTTTTGGTTCTTCGTTGGTGCGGCCACATAGGAGGCTCTCTTGCCGCTTCTCAGTTTGGTTTCTCTGGTTCGTTCTAGCGGAAGGGGTCATTTTGGTCGCGGCTATGCTTCGGCTGGGTCCCGGTTCCCTCCTTGACTAATGGGGTTCTTCTTCTCCTGATTTTTTTGCTCATGGATCGACTGTCTTGGTTTCCCAAGCGTCGTATCAGGAAGAAACCGCAACCTTTTAGGCTTTTCTTCGTCTTACCCCCTCGCTTGCCCTGGCGTTCGCTGTTTTTGGTTTTTGGATGCAGTGATCTGCGGTGGTTTCGTTTGTGTTTGGTTCCGGGAATGGTGTGGCTTCTTGGTCCTTTCGTATGGTTTTGGCGGGGGTCGGCTTATGTCTGGTTGATTCGGCTGTTGGAGTCCATTCTTGCGGTCGCATTTTGCTGGGCATCGTAATCGTTGGTTTTGGTTGGTTGGGTGGCCCTGCCACTTTGGTTCCTGGTGTTTGGGTGCTTGATTCTTGGTTGCTTGCTTATTGTGGGTTCTTCAGTTGGTTTCCATGGTAATGTGGCCTTTGGTGGTTTTTTTTTTTTTTTTTGGCCTGTCACGGGTTTTTGTGTGTTTTTGGTTGGTCTGTGTTGGTTTCGTTTGCCCACTGGTTTCTTCTCTTTCGGTGCAGTGGGTCTTCCCATTTTAGCACGTGGCTTTGGTGTCTTGTGAGCCTTTCTTTCTTTATCTGCCCCTCTTGCACGATCCCTGTTTGGGGTGGTAATGTGCGAGGGGCCGATCGTGGTCTTGTGTTCGGGGCTCTGCAGCCTTCTTGGTTTTCGTGTCTTCGGTGGTTCCTGGGTTTTTCTGGTGTGGTCTTCTTTGTCCTTTTTGTATTGGGTGGGGTCCCGTCAACCCCCCGGTTCATAGCTCCGGTCAAAAGCGTTTTTAAAAAAAAATTATTCATGTTGGTTTATTAGTTTTATTTGAATTTTATTATATATCTCATTTTTTCTTTCATTAAGTCATAGATCCTTAAGTTAAAGCATCAATATCTAAATTTATATTGTAAACAAATGAATATAGTTACGTTGAAGGCATGTTTTCAGTCTAATTGTATATGGGTCTAACCTTGCTCATTCTGACACTCTATGCATCAACGACACAATAATAAAAATTGGTTGCATGCAGTTAATGTCAATGTTGTGTGGTCAACCCAATGTGGCACTGTTATCGCCGTTTTCCATCAACAGTGGAAGGTTTAACCGATGGATAGATTAAATACATGTAAATTCACGATAAACGTTAATATTTCTTATGTAGACTTCAACTACTCGTACGATAATGTGAAAGGGATGTAATGCCTGCATGATGCACTGTGTGAATCAATGAAGCTCTACCTTCCTTTTCAGAATGACTCAAAATATGCAGTGGAAGACGATTTCCTTCCGGATGACACATTTTTTACGAAGGCTAGCTGGGTGACTTATCATCCTTACGCAATGGGCAGGATAGAGAGCATCTGGGGGGCAGACTGCATGGAGTTCAAGCCAGATAGGTGGATGGAAGACAATGTTTTTTTTTCGCAAAGTCCATTCAAGTTTGTTATGTTTCAGTCTAGTGCGCGCATCTGTTTGGGAAGAGAAATAGCATTTATCCAGATGAAATATATTTTTGTCTCTGTTATTCGTAGCTTTCTCTTAAGAGTGGATCCCCATCACAATACGGACTCGATTCCAAGTCTTAGTGCGACTATGAAGAACGAGTTGCCTGTTCGAGTGGAGAGGTGAGCGGCCTCATCGTTGTCCGCTTTGTGATTTGCAATGTCTACTGTGTATCTTCGTAAAATCATACTTACTTCATGTGTATATACAATTGTGGAACCATCCAAACAAATAAATATTAAGAATTAGTTATTATAATATAGATTTATAATAAAATTGAAAAAAATTATAGACCGTATATTTTGTTTTATTGATTTAATAAATACACATATCATTAGAAAATATAAAATTATAGACCGTATATTTTATTTTATTGATTTAATAAATACACATATCATTAGAAAATATAAAACTTCATAATTCTTACAAAAGTTGTTTATATAAAAATTCCATTTATGCCGACATAAAAGAGCTTAGCCGTCAATAAATTTGGCACCATAAAGTTGAAATTCCAGGCTTGGTTCCCACCATACACATTACAATTCATACATCGCCATGAACACTATTTTGAATCTTATCATGCCATAGATCATTGGATGAGCTCCTCTGTAACAAAAAATTCTTTAATTTGAGTTACCCTGCGTCATCCTACGTTAGATCAAATTAAAAATATGTTATGTTGATGATGTACGACTCCTCCAATGAAATTATTTTCCATTGTACGATGGTCGATTATGCAGTCATTGTTCCTTGTCGGTGTCATGATTGAAAAGTTAGAGAGTGTGTCTGGTGAGAGGGAACATGGCGTATGATATGATATTGTCAGTTTATCATTCACTTTCACCTGCAAAAAATGGCAATGGGTGTTACTGTTTAGTTTCACTGTTGGTGGGCCCCTGACTTCTGAGAGACAGTCCAATCACATCATGCAAGGGGCATAGGCCACGGTGTCAGAGGAGCAATGTCGGACCCCATCATGAACTACAATACACGGTTGTGGTTCATCACGCCGAAAGACGTATTCACTGGGGGAAAGCCCCCTCCCTCTAACAAGCGATAGACCATCGATGATCATGATCAGTTGTTCGACAAAGTATGGAAACTCCTCCATCGTACACATGACACACATTTCTGCATAAAAATCTGGTATAGTAATCTTTGTCAATGTCCACGTTAGCCCAAGATTTAGCAGTGACAGGCAGAGAGCCCCAAAACTATTGTGGAGGTTCAGGATCCTTCTGATCCAACTTGTCCCTGCCCTTAGATGACGTGGCGACCTAGTCCGATGATTTGATCTGATGATTTGAAATAAATTGCTTCTATTATCATGCAAGGAAAATGATAGGTTGAAAAATGTTGCTTAGGATGTGTCACTCGCCATGTTCTGCTTTGGGTTTTGAAGAGCACCTCACGGAGGTGGATTGTTTTTTGACATGAGTCTATTTTTCCCATTCAAATTTTATTTTTCTATTAAATATATGTAGAAAAAAACAACATATACGAAAATTTTAAAGCTATACTACATGTGGTGACGACGACAGTAACTACTACAGCGACATGAAGTCCATAAACACATTCCTCTGAGCGGGTGTATTCATTTGAACAGGTCTTCATGATTTTACTTTGGGCATGAACTCGAGCTTCCCCACCGACCCCATGCCCGGAAATCTCATGCTTTTCCATACGACGAAAGGGGCTATAAACCTGGAAAAAAATATTAATTTAAGGAAAGAGAATAAAGAGATGAGAAACAAAGCAATTTACATGAGCACTGTCATATCCAAGGCATGTTTAATGGCAAGCTCTGAGCATTCAATTTTTGAACAACCCACATCCACGTAAAACCCAAGCACACGCAATTGTGGAAAGAAAATGAAGAAGAAGATGTTCGAGGTGGAGGAGCGAGACGGATCAAGTGGCATGGTGAGCAACAAAAGCAGTGTGTCGTCAATGGAGTGATAGTGGGTGAGAATGATGTGAGTTTTAAAGGTGAGGGCGTGTAGAACAAAGCTCATGATCTTTACAACGCGCTCCATCTCTAACCCATCTGTGCTCAGGATGTCGTCGCCTCAAGAAAGTCAAAGATGGGTTTCTAATAAACTATTTCTCTGCGTCTACCACAAAGTCATGCTTTGCGCAAATTTGTGGGTTGAAGCATGTCTTCTTTATGGTGTTGTTAACTTTATCATCGACATGTATTTACTTGTTGTCACCAACTTCGATTGATACAAAGTGCTTCATTATATACTTACTTCAATTTCCATTACCCACATGCGATTGCTAGTTATTAGGAAACTATTTTGATAATTGAATCTTCTCGCTTACATGAACCATTATACATAGTCCTAACTAGAGATGTACATTCTGGAGTCGTATATATAGTATTCTTCTATAACTTCTTGATCCCTTTACTTGACTAGAAAGATTCTTCACTTTATTCCACTCCTTCTCCCATAGTCTTGCACAACCTCGTAATGAAATATAACAAAGAAGAAACCCTATGTGCATGTAATACCCTTCATCAAAGCAAATTAAATAACAAAAGGATAAATAATCTATGTGGTTAGGATGAACTACCCTTGGTGTTAAACCCCTTAAAAACCAATCCATGTGTTTTACTACATGCCCTTGAGCAGGATCAAGCCTCATATAGTTATTAAAGGTGTTTGGGAAAATGTGAGTGTGATTTTAGCTAACCCCCTATAAGTTCCCTTGCATCTCTTGACAAAAATATAGTGGGATAACTATAAAGTAGAGAATATAACCAACATTTTAGTAGTGTGATTTAACACCATGATTAAACCATTTTTTCCTTTAAGGACCTTTAGTAATGCTTGGAGTGACTTTGCTCATGCTAAGACATCGCATAAGACCGGTGGATGCTTAGAAATGAAGGAATATAACTATTAGACATGGTTGAGTTCTTCAAAGCCATAGTAGTGATTTCTCTAATTCATGTTCAATTGATTTAGGAATATTTAGGAGAGACACCGAGTACCTTTGGATTGATATTTCCAAAAGGATCTTGTGATAGATCCATGCGAATAATTAAGTGATATTGAAATTCTTATATATCCTTCCATGGGCGAAATATTATGATAATGTTGACCCTAGGAAGATGAAACAACACACTTAAGATATTCAAATTTAAATCAAACTAAGAAGATGAGAAGGGGATGGATCATACATGTCATCCAATGCCATAAAATTATTTTGAATATACTATATAGTTTTAAACATAAAGCTTGTGATGTGAAACCAAAAGTTTTGGAATGATGCAAAAATATTATTTACTACTTTTATTAATTATTAATTCTTGAGTTGGGAATAAAAATGAGCGTGGAGATGAGAATGTCAAGAAATGGCTAGAGAGATGTATTGATTAGAATTAGAATGTGAGCATTTTCCTTATCAATGGAACATAACCAAACTTGTCATTTCCAAAGGATAATTTACAAAATTTGTGTGTCTTTACATATATTACCATTCTATGGCATGTTTATTGAACAACGTCTACAAAAAAAGAATCTTCAAAAGAAGACTCTTCCGGTCATCATGAATATGAGTGTGATCCTTTATAACTAGATGAATGGAATATCTTTTCCTAATTCAAACCCATCATGATTTTTAAATCCAACTAAATTGGAATGATGGTGATATCCCATCATCCTTTGATGTAAGAGTATCCTAGGTTAAGAGAAATTTTGCATCATAATTAAGAATTTTGACATATTTTGGCTAAAGCATGGGCATTCACAAAGATAAGTGAGAAAGGAGGGAGAAATGATAATGTGGCACAATATTTGGATAATTATGGAGTGCATAAATTTTGTGCAAGTATTATGCATAGTAGTATGTAATGTAAAATGATAACACAATGTAAGCTCATGATGTATGCACGTGAGTTGAGTAGAGACAAGGACAACAAGCTTGTGTAGTGGTATTTTATGCAATAAGGAGTGCTTAGTAGCACACATTATTTTGGAAATGTTATAAAGGGCACATAAAAGTATTTATGTAGTGGTGTTGAGCACAATGATTACACGAGATGGTATATAATGTTGATCTTGGAGTATCTCGTATCAAATGATTCATCTAATTGACGCAACATGTTAGGAGAGTGAAAACAGTAATAAAGATCAACTACCCAAAGAACATGTCATCAAAGAGGAACAATGTCAATATGAAGGGCGTATGAAAATATATATGATGAAACTCAAGGACCGAATGACTAAATCTAACAAGTACAAGAAATCAAGTAGAGAGATGAAAGTAGTTCAAAAGAATCATTGAACATATACTCAAATTTGGAGGAGTGGGAATTGAGCATATATAAGGGAAGGTTAAGACCGTCATTTTGGAAATCTCAGAGAGTTTAGATAATCTAGGAGAAATGATGACACAAAGAAAAAGAGAAGGAGCCAAGCCAAGTTAGAACACGGTCATAGTTAGGTCCATATGCATACCCCATAGTCTAGATAGCGCATGTTAGAGTTTATAAGCTATATAGTTGAGCATGCATGATTGTAGTTTCCATTAAGTATGATAAAAAATATATAAATTAATTGTATGTCACTATGAATATAGTATGTACTTTGGAGCTGCGTGGTTGGGATTTCCATAATAAGAATGCCTAACCTCAACTAACAATAAGTGTCGTCAAAGAAATGAAATAACTTTGGGAGAGATAAAGCTAGAAAATGAGATAAACGGCTAAAAGAGTGATGAAATTGAGGTATCTAGTGAATTATGTGATCTACTATGAGATAAAGTGGGCGGAGGGGACAAGTTAGTGTGATGATAATCCATAAGGGTGTAGTGGTTAAGGGGAGATAATATTACTTCACATAGAAGTAAAGATTTTGTTAAGCCGACTTGGTCTAGTAGGTGTAATGAATGTAATAGTGATGGGAGTTTTGGAAGAAGTTATGAATGAGATTATGGGTGTGAGGAGTATGATAGAGGTCATGGAAGAGGCTTTGTGGATCAATATTCTCAAAGTTATGATGAAGACAAAACATGAGATGAAATAGTTGAAGAAAAAGGGGTTATAAGAATTAGAGAAACATGAATTTTGATTGCAATCTCTTAAATGGGATGAGAAGTAGATAGGGGTGTTCTATGTTTCTCAACATGGATGGATCCAAGATAGATGATAGACTGGATGACAACATGGAAGAGTAATTTGAGTTCAAGGAGATCAATGAATCATAACAAGTAAATATTGTGCGAGTAAAAAGCGTAACATGTGACATTATGGTGGACAAAAATGTAGAATGAATTTAGAAGAAGAGATAAAGTCAATATTCGTGATGGGACTAGATGTAATCTAAAATAAAGGGAAATTTATTTCCATGGGACTACTAGATGAACCTCTTTTGGAAAATTTAAGGTTAACACAAGAGGGATATTTTGATGAAAGAATAAACAAAAGAGTTCCATTAGATTGGGCATGCGGAAGTTGAGTAGGAGAAGTTCGTAAGACACCTAAATGGTTTGAGGTTATAAAGCCAAACTTGGAGTTAGGTTTCTTATGTATAAAAACTACGAAGAGGCGTACCAATTTCGTAAGTGTAGATGAGAAGTTTGCACACAAGATAAATGCATAAGAAATAAATAGGAGGCTCAAAATGGAGTCAATAACACAAGCACATGGATTATGTGAGTGCACAAGTAGCGCACAAAAGATTGAGATTCAATGAAAAAGTTTCTTTATAAGAAGAGGCTAGTGCATAGTGTTTTAAGGATTCTATTATTCATGTAAAAAGGAACATTGAGCTTTTAAATGTCCCGCATGGCATGGAGATAGCCAAAATAAAAAAGTGAGTGCACACAAAGTGTGTGAGGAAAGAAGTACAAGGTGAAAAGATGTAAAGAGTTCCCAAAAAGGAAAATGTGTTGAATATTGTAAAGATAGACTTTCAAGGATAAAGGAAACAAATATTCCACATAATGTGCAAGACCAAGGGAAAATTTTGTTTGGTGGTGGTTGATAATGGAACCATTGATACCTTAGTGACCTAGAAAAGGGTACAAAAGTTGGTGGTTGAAGCATAGAATGCATCCCAATCCATAGAGGGTGATTT
Source organism: Taxus wallichiana var. yunnanensis (assembly GCA_018340775.1). Classification (NCBI taxonomy): domain Eukaryota; kingdom Viridiplantae; phylum Streptophyta; class Pinopsida; order Cupressales; family Taxaceae; genus Taxus; species Taxus wallichiana. The sequence continues at coordinate 891,142,213 of CM031242.1, forward strand.
GATTGGCGGAAGGATATGAAGGTATTGTGTGAGATCAATACAAGTTAGAGATGAATATTGGGGGTTCACCAATCAAGTAAATTGTGTGACATCCTATAGATAGATACTTGTCATGTCTATTTTAGAATACCATGGAAGTTTGATTGATAATTTCTCTATGATGGAAAGTAAAACACCATGACAATGCAGAAGGATGGTTAGTATTTTCATCTTCTACCATCAAGAGAAAAATGTGAAAAACACCAAATTCACATGGTGGTATACAGAGGAAGAGAAGATGGATCAAGGGAAAAATACAACCCGAATACTACATAAAGTCTAAAGATTAGAGTAAGATTTGGAGTTAAGCGATGAGGGAAAGGAGAAGATGGATTCAAATGAGAATTCACAGTGGTATGGAGGAAAATAATGAAAGGAGAGATATGTCGAAGGTATATTTCATCCGATGGTAGTGTGTAGTAGTATTGTGATGGAAGAAAAGGAGGGTGTTAAGGAGAAGGTAGTTATTGTAGATGCAAATAATATGACCTAATATCATAATTGAAGTTCATAGAAGAAGAGTGGCTAAAGGAATGCAAGTCCCATGGATTAGAAATGGTAATGGAGATCTCTAGAAAATATCAAGGACTAAACCACCACATACAATGAGTACATGAATTCAATTAGAGAGATGATGCCATAGCTTAAAGGAACTACTAAAAATATTTTTAAATCTAGAGGAATAGGAATTAAGATAGCAAAAGGGAATGTTGAGCTCATTATTTTGAAAAATATAACGAGTCTAAAAATATAGAAAAAATGTGGTCATGAAGAGAGGAAGAGAGAGTTAAGCCAAGTTAGGACATAGTTGAAGACGAGTTTATAACAATACCCCATAGTCTATATAGCTCAAGTTATAGTTTACAAGCTCTATAGTCGAGAACACATAAATATAGTAAATCGATAGGGTTGTTAAATCAATAGAAATGTGGTTTTAAGAATAACGATGAAATCGACAAATTTATTGATATGGAAATTCTACAATTACACAATGAAGGCCATAATGCCTATATACATTATATAGCCACAACAAAATAACAAATATTGTTGTATGGATTTAACAACCCAACAAACCAAAAAACTAACAAAATAAACTCACAGGAATAATATTCCCTATTATATAATAAATAAATATTGTTGTGTAACAATATAAAAAACAAACTAAGGTAAAAGTAAAAATGTAGAATTAACTAATTACCCTAGTGTAATTTTACCTAACAACTATTTATGATGGTAATTTTACCCAACATTCCCCCATAACTCTACACTGTTTCAAGTGAACAAGGGAGAAATTATCCTAATACCTAAAATTTATCTCATGCAAGTGATTTTGTGAATACATATGCACACTATTGATTGGTTGGGAAAAAATTGAAGTTGAATGTTGTGTTGTATAACATGTTCACGAATGAAATGTACATGTACCTCAATGTGCTTTGTCCTCTCATGAAACATTGGATTGTGAACAAGTTTTAGAACACATTTATTGTCAACATACAAGATGGTAGGTTTCTTCATGGTAGTCCAAGTCCCTCAAGTATGTGACATAGCCATATCGGTTCATAGACATCTCCACATGCAACACGATATTCAACTTCTATGGAAGATCAAGAAACAAAGTTTTGTTTCTTTATTCCCCATGATATTGGACCAAATCCTAAAAAGTATACATTTCCATAAGTGGATTTCCTATCATCAATGTTACCTACATGATTTGAGTCCAAATATCTTGTTAAGAAGACCCAATCATTATTCTTGTACTCTAGGCCAAAATCCATAGTTCCTCTGATATACCCCAAGATCCACTTTTCTAATTTCCTGTAGACACCAATTTTTGGTATCGCTACCCCTCATCCTACATTTGATCCCTTTTATTATATTTATTCACATGCATATCTCTCTTCCTATTTGAATTCCCCTTTCCCTCCATAAATCCCATTTATTCAAATTTCCCACTTTCTTATTTTATCCCATCATTTATTTTATTTCCCCATAATTTATTTTAATTCACCCTTAATCCCATTTAATTAATCCCTAATCATCCCATTTATTATCCCTAGACCCTCATTTAATATTTTCCTACCATTTATCCTCCCTATATGCTCCATTTTATCCTCCCTAGGCCCTCATTTAATAATTTCATCTCCCCTTGGCCTTTATTTAATATTTTCCTTCCTCTCAACCACCTTTTATCCATCCCTAGGTTCTCACCCACCTTCATTTAATAATTTCATCTCCCTTTGCCTTTATTTAATAATTTTACCTCCCACCTACCTTTATTAAATGCTTTCCTATCCCCCACATCCATCCACTCACCCTATAAATACACCCATACCCCCTCCTTCTTCAAGGGATCAAGGGATGCAATTTTGGAATCTTGGAGTCTTCTTGGAGATCTTGTGCATCAACTTTGGAGATTTGGGGAGACTTCTTTCACCATTAACATACTTTGTGTTTTTCCAATATATATATATATATATATATATATATATATATATATATATATATATATATATATATATATATATATATATATATATATATATATATATATATATATATATATCTACAACTAACATTTTTGTAGGTTTAGTTGTTATCGGGGACTCGCATCAACCTTCTCAACCATATGTTTCATTTACAGTCTTCATTTCAGCCCATCCACTTTCGTTCAAGCCCTAACCGAGTCCAGGCCACCGTCAATCGCCTTGTCAATCACCATTGACCCAACCTCGTCCATATTAACCTCCCTATTACATAAATCCTCTATCATTAGTTTTCTACTTTTGTATCCATCCATCTTTCGGATCTCATCATTTTGCTTCTCTACCATCCTATATTTATTCTCGCCGAGGCCCGCCGCCAATTCAATTCCCCTGGTCACCATCGACCAGACCTATTTTCATACCACCTACCATCAATTTACCTAATTTTATTGCATTTTTTCATCCAGATCCATATCTAATCTATCTTGTAGGTTTATATCTTACGATTAGATTCATTTGTAGATCTATATCATTTCGAGATCCAACCACAAAAGAGCTTACGAGTTTGTTTTGGTGCATTTTCTTCGTCGTCGGCCTCGGTCGTCATTGGTGGTCATCTAGAGCCTCGAGTCGTTATCGACTGTGCAGTTTGATTTATTTTACACCTATTTTGATCGAGATATGTGTTTTCCTTACATTTTTAGATTTTTAAATTTTGTTTATCTAAGATTTTGCATATTATCGAGATCTTTATTATCAATTGTATCTGTATTAGCACAAGAGGGTTGACATCCATCCTAGGAAGCTCACACTTTTCAGGACCGACTTATGTTGGGTAACCCTCCATCCTATCTACTAATCTATTTTTCTTCTTAGTATTCTTTTTTGTGTAAGTCACTTAGCTCGCAGCGAGGAGGATTTCATCATATTATGCCCGTATCCATTCATCCCATCCCAAGGTACCATAAACCATTCATATTTCGAGATAATTGTTTCCTTTATTACTAGATCAATAATCTGAACCGGAGCAAAAAAATTGGTCAACATTTATAGTGACAAATTCTTGGTTCCTACATGAATCATGAAAGATATCTAATTGCAAAAGCCGAAGTCCGGCCTAGTTTCAATCAAGTAAATGAGACTCCCAATCAATTGTCAATAGAAAGTTGCATCTACATGTGGTGATGGATATGTTCAAGACAACTGAAAGTCTTGTCTCCATAGGTGTGGTAATCAGGATACAATCCATTATATAAAACTTCTCAAGCATAGTCTTGGCATATTTCAAAAAATATATAAAGGAAGATGTATTTCTACTTTTATGTTAAGCTTTGTTCTCTTTTTCTTCAGAATGTGCATGCTTGCTTTATATGCAAAAACTTTGAGATGTGCAATATATGGTTTCCACACTGACCATGCTTCATGTGGTGCTACCTCATCAAGAGAAATAATGGGATTTCTATTTAGCAGATATACCATTGTTTTGGATGCTTTGGCCTAAAATGTTTTTACGAGTCTATTTCACCATTTTATTTACGTTTTGAATGTGACGAAATAGATAAGGGTGTGGGCCAAGGAGGAATACCTATAGTGATGATCGGTTTGAAGGTTGTTGCACGCGTTTTGACTTCTCAATCCAATGCTGATTGTGAGAGCTTCCTTTTGGCTAGGAGGAACTACCTAGAATAGAAAACAAGACCACAAAAGAGAGTTAAACAATATATGGTAGTGGATTGCCTAGTGTGTGCTAGATCCAAGAAGTATGATACTTCCTAGATGGTTGTCAATCCACTATTTAATACAACTTAATGTGAGAAATAATGTAAGTAAACAAAGTCCTATTGTAGTTGATATGATTTAGGTATCTCATTCAAATACAATAAGCAAATCTAATATAACAGGCTAGGTTATAATCGGATCTGGAGGTGGGGTAGTTGGTCAGGGTTCTGGTACTAGTTAGGGTCAGATTCTAGGTCACTTAGGTTGCTTGGGTGAATATTCTTAGGTTTTTTATTGATAGGATGGCCAAATACATAGAGACCGGTATTGGTCAGATATAATCGATGACGATTTAGAGGGAACCGACATGATGGTCATGGGTAGTAATCGATGCGATCATGGTAACCACGTCGGTATGGTTGGATGATAGGAATCAATAAGATCTGATTGTGGAAATTGGTCTAAGGTTAGACAGAGATGAAAAGGGGGATGGTGAGGTCTGTGGGGATCTTAGAAACACTCAGAGATGTATAAAGGTCATGTATAGATGATCTAATGGTATGGTGGTGAAGGGTTGAGTCTACAGGAAAGTGAATGGTGGGAGAATGGAGATGCTAATAGAAATGATAATAGAGATGACAAAAACCTTTAAAATAGAATAAGGATGGAATGACATAGGTGATAAATGCACTTACTGATGTTGCAGGTCCAATGGTTGGGTGGTGGTGATGATTGATCGGTGGGATGGAGCTTGGTGCCACGGCGGTGCTTCCGGAATGCTACCGTGAGAGTGATACCTTTGGATCTGTCTTGATGTTGGTTATGGCTACCTAGATGTGTGAAAGAGCTCTAGTTCTTTCTTGCATGTAGGTCTCCTTTGCTATTCAAAACTTGAGAATGTGTCTAACCTCCAAACAAGGTTTCCAAAATGGTTATATGGTAACCGACGATGGTTTAGGGTTACCTTGGCGTCGTTTTGGGTTGTCGACCGCATTTGTTAAGGTGAGATATCCTAGGTTGCCTAAAATAAGTAGATCTTGGCTATCCTCTCCCAACTTTTTCTCATTTTTTCGGTCTAAATGAAACGTTGTACTTAGATACGTGGGAAAGTGGTTAGAGGAAGAATAGGCATGTACTTTTAGGGTTGTACTAAGTCCTAGTTCATTAAGGTAAGTAGGGATAAGTCTTAGTTAGTTATGGAAGCTTAGTTAGAATGTCTAAAGCATGTTATGAATGAGGGTCTAGGTGAGGTGGTAGGTGAGGTGGAAATTGGTTTTAATTGAGGTAATTAAATAATGAATGAAGTGAGGATGAGTATTAATTTAATTGTAAATAATTAAATTAATATTAATGTGGGGTATAAGGGTCATGGTTAGGTGAATGTGTTTAAGTTGGTTATTCGAAAGGGGACCAAGGGGAGTGTGACCCAATTTTGGTGTCTACATTTTGCCCTTTTTTTGTTGCGTAGCTTGTATTGGTAAGTGACGCTGAAAAAAAATAGGAAGTGATTGCCCCATGTGTGGGTGAAGGTGATCCCCTCAAACCAGGAATTGATGAGGTGTAAGATGGAATCGGTGAGTGGTTTGATAAAGGTGTAGGTGGGGAAGATAGGTGGGGAAAGGTTTGAGTATTGAGGGAAAAGGTGATGGTCAACTCGGGTAATGGGTAGTAGGTCATGGTCAAAATTGGGTCATGGGTAATGGCAATCAAATGCACACACACGTATAGATTGCAACATGGTACCAAGTTGAAGAGCTTGCAAACTCTACATTGTCCAAGGTCGATAGGTTTATCCAAACAAGGGTGAAGTGATTCAAGTATCCAAGGTATAGGATATGGTCGAGAAACACAACATAGGTCAAGTGCAGGAATGTTTAGGTATGCTCCAATACACCAAAGGTTTGGTTGGGATAAACGACATGACAATAGGAAAGGTATGGTTGTTAGGCTAAAACAACATAGGTAACAACATCATCGCAAGGTATAACAAGTACATAAGGTCAATGGTCACACCAAGTAGGTCAAGTTCAGGAAAACAGGTCATGACACGGGTAAGGCCAAGGTATAGGTAAAATAACAACTCCTAAGATGCAACAAAGGAAATGTAGGGGTAGGTTGGGTTTGTAGGTATGTTTCAATGGGTGGTTGGAATGATAAAAAGTGGGTGAGCACAAGTGGTGACAGGTGAAAAGGGAGTGGGTAAGGGCACCTAGTTTGAAGTATGACCGATGTTGGTTACATGTTGACGACAACGGTTGGCTAGGGCACTAATATGACCGATGTCGGTCAGAGAAGATTGGGATTAAAAAGGAAAATTCCACTTTTTGTGGAATCATTTGTCATTTGCCAATAGTAGAAAATGACAAAGGAGTGGTGGAAAAGTGGAAAGTGATGGAGCGAGATGGAGAGTTGAGTTGGCTAGCCTCGGAGCGGGTGATCGGTCATTCGATAGGTGGGTCCACGAGATCGGTGTGATCGATTTGATTGGGTGGAGGTGAGGAGGGCATTTGGTGATGGCAGAGGCAAGGAGAGGGATTAAGTGGACCACCGGTGCAGTGGCCCAACATGCCACCACGCAGACAATGTCACGATGAGGTAGGATTTGATCCCCTTCTACGTGTGGTAGGTAAATTGGTTTGTAGAAATTGGGTTAGGGTAAAATGGGTTTTTGGGGAAAATTAAATTTAAATTGGGGAAGAAAATGGATGAAATAGGAATGGGGGAAGGTTGATGTAGGGTAAGAAGGAGTGGGGTTGGGGTGAGGGGAGATTTGAGGAGGGAAGGGTAGGTAGGGAGGGTAGAATATGGGATTTTTAGAGAAAATGGGTAGGGTTTCATGGATTTTGTCACCACGACAGTGACCGAACGTTGGTCAAGGGTTGGCCGATGTCAGTGGGAGTTAGCCGGCATCGGTCATGAATGAGGTGACTGATGCCAGTTTTGGGAGACCGGATCGTTAATAGAACCGATGTCACCAACATTAGGGAAAAATAGGCCAGAGATGAGATAGGGTGGGTGGGGGAGATAAGCCATGAGATAGGAAGATGGTGTTGATGGAGAATAGCATGGGTAAGAGGTATAAATAGGAATGAGTGAGGGGTGTGAAATTGAGATGGGGGAAAGGTAGTCGTTAGGGTTGGGGTGGGGAGATAGGTCACGAGTAGGGGTCTGGGAATAGGTTGGGGTTCAAGGGTGAAGTGGAGTATGGTCGAGGTCTAATGATGTTATGGTTTGTTGGATGTAGGTGAGGGACTAGTTATGGATGTGTGATAGGGTATCACCCTTGTTATTAGTGTCGGTACGAGGGAGCGCGACAGCTAAGGAGTGGTGCCATGTGGTAGAGGTCGGCCTGATTGGGGTCAGATGCTACCAACATGTAGTTTGGGAGCTAGTTTGATGGTCGCCCTCATCGACAGATGGGATTTGGTGACCAACACATTTTGTTTCCGACAGGTGAGATGACCATCACCTTGGAGGATGTTTATAGGATCCTGCAATGGCTGCCGATAGTAGGGATGCAGTGTATTCCATTTCCTCAGAGGCATCTGAGGAGTTGATGTTGACAGTGTTTCGGTGAGGGGCTGGTGGAGTTGAGGTTCCATAGCACTAACATGAGTTATGGAGATATGTACCGGCCCATCAGAGGAGATGAGGTTAGTGGTGCTGATGATGGAGGCAATTTTTTTTTTTCGCTAGATGTGGAGGGTGGGAGATTCCCATGGGCATTGATGGGGGTTCTTCATGACATGATGGAGGATAGGACCCGGTTTGCATGGGCACCAACATTCTTGGTGCAGCTATACAAAGAGTTATGGGCCTATGGGTGGTTACGGAGGTTCATCCTGTGTTGCATGTTCCTACTACACTGCTGGGCATATGAGCACATCGTGTGTGTGTGTGTCCAGTGGGCATGCCCCGACCTGATGCATTCGAGGTGGGCTTGGTTTGGGTGGGCTACAGGTGATGGGTACCTATTGTTGGAGAGTGCAAGATGTGCGAGGGCTACACATGATGTAGCATATTATGTGTGCATTAGAGGGGTTGTCTAATGTGGACATCATTTGGAGGCCATATGTGGGCTTCCCATCATATAGGTAGATGGATGAGGAGCTACAAGAGCTATAATTGCTCTGATGGATAGAGGGCAGCATCATGCAGGAGAGCATGAGATGATACATGTTGACGGTGGTTGGTCGACGATAGTTTGGGTTATCGCAGGATGTACCTCCACCATTTCCACAAGTACATGAGGGATGACATGGAGAGGCTATATCTACCCTACCACATGCCTAATGCCTCAAGGCAGGAGGAGGAACAGGTGGTAGAATGGTGATTGATGATGTCAGGGTTATAGATAGGTACATATAGTGGTGGGAAACACAACTATGGGTAGTACCGAGGCAGGGCAGCCTCCCGACTTAGCCACTATCACGCTTCGAGGACATCCTATAGGGGTAGGTGATTACCTAGTGACATAGTTGGGGATAGTGCAAGGGCAACCGATGGTCGAGGTCGAGGCACATGTGGCCACACTACAGCACATAGGTAGAGCCCTACAGCCCAGTAAAGACATGGATAGTACCCACATAGGGTGGGGATGGAGATGGGGTACAAGTGGCCACCCCTACAGTGTAGTAGTAGTAGAGTTTACAGGCCAGTTGGCCACTACACAGTGTAGATTATGGCCCTTCAGGCCTAGGTACAAGAACATGCACCTACACAGGCTCAAGGAAAGGTCCCATTTTAAGTAGGGTGGACAGGACAGGTCCCATACAGATAGTACATGTATGGTCATCGAGGCCGATGGCACCACCGCAAAAAGTATCATGGCGAGTGTTCAGGATGCCCTAGGTGAGGTGAGATATTATCAAGATCACCTGATGGCCATAGGGATAGATGTCCTACCATATGCAGAGTATAGAGCACAACAGGCCTCGAGTGAGAGGACTAGGTCTCACACTCATAGTGTGGAGAGTACAGGGGCTGGCGAGCCCCGAGATAGGGTCAGGTGAGGCCACTAGTTCATGGAGGCCAGCTCCAGGTGAGGTACCAAGCAGAGGTTAAGCCGAGGCCCATGGAGGGTGGTGAGATGCTAGTGGGATGCCACATGAGAGAAAGGAGGAGGAGGAGACAAGTGAGATAGAGCATGGAGGATATCCGAAGGGGGATGCCTGATAGTTACGCATACTTCCATTTTTGTGTATTTTTGGTATATATACCGCCTGTGTGCTAAAGAGAGTGAGGTTGTATATGAGAGTTTTGAGATTTTTGATCATATACCGGCCTACGTGCCGAAGATGGTGAGGATGTATCTGAGTGATTTGAGATATTTGTATTTATTTTTATATCTGTGTACATATGTATGTATACACAAGACTTTCTCATTTATATAGATGATGATATTTATAGTATGGATGGTGTACTTGTTTTAATTTCCATTATTATTTGTGTATGTGATGGAAACTAGGTGAATTAGGCATGATTGAGTTGAGGTCTTGTAGGCATGGTTGAGTCTAGGTCATTTAGGTGTCGATGATCGGGGTTTAGGTCAGTTAGGCATGATGGAGTTCATAGGCATGATGGAGTCAGGTCATAGGCATGATGGAGTCAAGTCATAGGCATGATGGAGTTAGGTTATAGGCATGATGGAGTCAGGTTATAATTTTGATTTTAATGTCCAAGTCATTGGTAACATGGGAAATAAATGATGATGTATATGCATGTTATGGTTTAAGTTTCCAAATATTTTCTATAGTGGAAATGTGAAAATGATAAATGAACGATGTGATGATGTGGTAAAAATGTTTATCAATTGTTGCTTGTTTGGTTTAATTTCCAATTGTTGATATAAAATGGAAACAAACTAAGGTAGGATGTGAATAGGGAAATGAAGGGGAAAATAGGTTAGGGTGAAGAGTGGTCGAGCTAACCTTCAAGGGCCCCATGCCCTCGAAGTGCCTACATAGCCCCGATGAAAAGGGGCCTCAGGCCGATGTAGTTCTCCCATAAGCTAGGGAAGAATATGAGGAATGGGTTGGTAAATTTTAGGCATGATTGAGTTAGGTCATAGGCATGGTTGAATTTAGGTTATAGGCATGGTTGATTCTAGGTCATAGGCATGGTTAAGTCTAGGTCATAGGCATGGTTGAGTCGTTTAAAATTTAGGTGTCGATGATCTAGTCCTATATAGGATAATCAATAAGTAATGAGGAAGGTGAATGGTAAGAGGTGGTAAAAGAGCCACTTAATTGATAAGAACCCTAATGAGTCTACCATACCCTAGATGGGCTTATGAACTTAAGACCCTAAAGGCATTGCATAATGGACTATTCTAATGGTGAAGAAAGTCACATGATCATGAAATGTCACATTTGTGTGGAAAGTCCCTTGAGAAGAGAGAAAATTAGGGTGAAACAAAAAAGAGGTGAAAGTGGATGGTTGAGCGTAACCTAGTGTATGACTACATGTCTACTTGGCAAGAGACCTAAGATAAAAATAGGCAAGTCCATGACAAATTAATCTTTTTCTTTTTTTCTTTTACTTTTTTTTTTGTTTTGATAGATTGATCGATGGGAAGTCTATGTGGGATGAGTAGATTTTCTCCTTGAGGTCTTCGTGAAGTTGATCGATGTGGGAAGCTTGAACATTTTATTATATTTTTGTAATGACTTTATATAGTTTTCCTTCAAGGGAGCAGTCTATTTATATAGAACTAGATAGAGAGAAGAGATGTCCCTTTTGAGGGAGTCATATTTTTCTGGAAGTTTGACTCAAGGAGTTGAATCCCATTTTTTTTTTTTGGACGTTTTAAGTCATGGACAAGACTATAGAGGAAGATTAGGTTCTTGTTTAGAAGACAAAACCATAGCACACAGAGGTTAACTATGAAAGAGGTAGTTTGAGTGATGAATGACCATGGGATTCCATTTTTAAAAGATGAAAAGTATCCATGAGAATCATGCTATGAGTAGAGCCATGGTACTCATATTGAAGATAAGGCTGAAAGGTGATGGGTAATCACATGATTCTTGTTTAGTCATTGATCCTCAAAAATGGGTAATATGGAAGGTGAACAATGCTCAAGGGATGACTGATCAATTGACAGAAAGTGATATATGACTTAATGTCAACAATAAAATGGTCAAAGATGCAAGGCATTGAGAGGCTCAAGTTGGGTTTACCTTCGAGTGAAGACAAATGATAAGCACCTGATCCATAGGCATGGGTAACGATATAGGGTCCAAGCCAATTAGGAGCAAATTTTCCCATTTATTTTCTCTTCTTTGGTTACATGTTGATTTTCCTTCAGATGAGGTCACCGACCTGAAAATTTCTCATGGACACATTTTTCGTAGGCACATTTGATACATTTTTGGTAGATTTGGAGATGGTCAAGAGCATTGAGATGACGTTCATCTAATAACTCAAGTTATGCCAAATGTCCTGGAAAAGTCATCATCATTGAGCATGTCTTGTAGTGAGATGTAGAGAGATGGAATCTGGACTTCGAGAGGCAAGACAACCTCGTACCGTAGACCAGAGAAAAAGGTGTGGCAACAGTGAAGTGTGAATACTAGTGCGATAAGCCCACAAAGTGAAAGGAATGTGTGAATGCCAATCCTTGCCAATATCATCAACTACTTTCATAAGAATTTTGTTCAAGGTTTTATTGGTCAATTTGCTTGGCCATTGGTTTGTGGGTAATAAGGTGATGAGAAACTGAGTTGGATGCCAAAAGCATCGCACAACTTATGTAGGGTTTTGTTTTTTTGAATTGCTTTCCATTATTAGTGATGAGACGATGAGGAACACCAAAGCAACAAATGATGTGATGGTTGATGAATTCACATATTTTCTGGCTTTTGTAGAAATGAGGGGGATGGCTTCTACCCATTTAGTGTAATATTTAGTAGTGGTTATAATCCATTGATGGTGTTGTGAAGAATGGGGATTGATCTCTGCCAACAAGATCCAAGCCCCATTGAGAGAAAGGCCAAAGGTCTCGTGACTGTAAGGCATGACTAGGTGTGTGATGAAGATTAGCATGTTGTTGGCATTTTACACAACATTTGACATAGTCACAACAAAGTCATGGTTTAGGTTGGCCAATAATAGCCAAGGTGAAGAATGCATTTTCATGATAGCTAAACCACTAAAGTGACCTCCACAAATTCCATCGTGAACTTCCTTGATAGTGTAGGGAATTTCAGAACTTGTAAGGCATCGTAAGAGAATACCGTCAAAGCCACACTTATAAAGGAGACCACCCATGATGACATAACGAGAGACACTTTTAAGAAAGGCACGTTGTCCATTACGAGTGAGATCATGGGTAGAATGGAAAGGGAAAGATAGTCTACAAACTACTTATACCAAAGGTCACATGGGTCAGGTGCAATGGTTCCGATGGAGTAGACCTCATGAGGTAAATAAGAGGGTGATTGTAACCTTTGTATTGTGACAAATATTTTAGAGTCGGCAGGAAAAGGGTATCTGAGAAGCCAAGTAGGCCATGGTATCCAAAATTTATTGGTAGAACGTGGGGTGGTTTGAAGTTCGTAATGGTCAAAGGTGGTCAAAAGTATGTCTACGTGATGTTTATACTTTTGAAGTATCTCATTTACAACATTGGTATATACCATGACTTGGTTTACGACCAGATGGGAATCACCAAAGATATTGATTGACTTAACATCTAAGGCATAAGTAACCTGGAGACCCAATATGAGTGCTTCAGTATTCAGCGATATTATTTGTACAATCAAAATCTAGTTTGAAAGATAAAGGCATAGGTTCACCATCAAGAGGAATGAGGATAACACCAGCCCCACCTCCACGCTGACACTTGGAGCCATCAAAGAAGAGTGTCATTTGGTAAGCGGGTTCATCTAAGGAGAGGGTAGCTATGGATTCATCTAGGAAATCAAAGTTAGAGGGTTGATTCCCGGAAAGAGGTGCATCTGCTAGTTGGTCAATGATAGCTTGGCCCTTGATGGACTTTTGATGAATGAATTCAAGGTCGAGGTCGGAAAGAAGCATAAGCCAACATGTGACACATTGATGTTGATAGGGTTTGGTGTACATATAGTGTAGGGGGTCAGTATTGGTAACAACAAAAGGTTTTGTGGTTGAGTAGGTAATGGTGGAGTTTGGTGGCACATGAAAACTAAGGCTAAGCAGAGTTTTTTGGCATGGGTGTATCTAGTTTCGTAGTCCAAAAGGGTATGACTTATGTAATAAACCACTTTCTTCTCTATGTGTTGCTCATCACGATGATGAGTGAAAGCATGACACCTAAAGAATGGTTAGTGGCGAGAAATATATAGGTAAAAGGGTTGGTCATCCTTAGGAGGAATGAGCATTGGTGGTTGAAGAAGGTATTGTTTTAAGGCTTCAAAGGCTTTATGGCATTCATCATCCCATTTGAATGAAACATCCTTCTTGAGAAGATGATGAAATGGTTGACAATGGTTGGAAAGTTATGAGATAAAATGATGAATGGATTACAACTTACCTTATAGGCTTCAAAGTTGATGGAGATTAGTAGGTAGAGGCATTTCTAGAATAGCCTTTACTTTAGTAGGATCGACTTCTATGCCATGCAAAGAAATGATGAAACCAAGGAGTTTTCCTAAAAGTACCACAAAGACACACTTCTTTGGTTGAAGATGAACACAATACTTGATGAGGTGGTCAAAGATGACCTTAAGGATGGTAGTGTTGGCTCAATGTTGGATTTGGAAGAAGATCATCTACGTAATCTTCCAATGTGATGCATGATGTCATGGAAGATGTAAGTCATGGCTCATTGATATGTAGCATCAACATTTTTAAGGCCAAAAGGCATGACTCGATAGCAGAAGGTCCCCAAGGGTGATGAAGGAAGTTTTGTGTTGATCTTCTGGAGCAAGTAATATTTGATTATAACCCAAGAAACCATCCATGAGTGATAACATTTCATGGTTGGTGGTGAGATCAACTAGTTGGTCAATACTTGGTAGAGGAAAGTCATCTTTGGGACAAGCTAGGTTGAGGTCACGGAAGTCCATGCAAAATGGAGTCCCCCTATCGCCTTTGTGATAGAATGATGTTAGAAATCCATTGGGGATAATCAATGGGTAGGATGAAAGAAACCGAGAGAAGGTGCTGAAGTTCTTCTTTGACAAGAAGAGCAATGCGAGGATGCATTTTCCGTAACTTTTTTTTGATGGGTTTGGCATTAGGAATGGTTATGATATTGTGGACCACAATTTTGGGTCAATACCAGGCATATCGGCATAGACTAGGAAAAAGTTGTTATGGTCCCGAAGGAAAGAGGCAAAAGCTTCATGTTCAACAACATCTAAAGATTGGCCTATCTTTAGAATGTGTGGGTCATCTGAGTGTTAATATTGATTTCAATGGTCGATTCATTCAACATAGTTTTGCGTCTAGAAGGTAATGATCAATGAATATAAGAATCTTCCACACCAAGGTAGGTGAGGATGGACTCATCATCCTGACATTGAATGACGTTAATAGAAGGTGTATCATCATCGATCATGTTAGGATATAGGAATGGGAGAGAAGAGGGAGCCTCACCATCACGTTGATAGGTCAGAGGTCCCAGGAAATTGTGTTTACAAAAAAAAAGTTAGGAGGAATAGATTGGGATCTATGGACTCCATGGGTGAAGATGGTGATGTGGGTGAATGAGGTGGAGAAGGTTTGTCTTCCTCAATGAGGTCAACGCGAGCCTTCTTGGGAGGTGGTGTGGAAAAGCCAATGCCACTATGTAGTCATTGTGTTTATGGGTGGTACAAGAAATGACAGTATGGACCTTGTTCATAAAAACTAAAGCCAAAGCCTTTCCATGCAATGGTGGAGGAAAGTGTGGGAAAAGGCGGTTAGTAAGGGATTGTAGGTCAGATGAAAATGGTCATGTTTGGGATGGAGGTTTGGGTGAATAAGTGGCAATATCAAGTCCCCCATACGTTAGATTAGTGTGAAGGTGGGGAGGACCATAAGGAAAAACCTCACCTACGTGGTAGTCATAACTAGGGTGTGTAGCGCAGTTCCCATACTCATGGAGTGAGGAATGTGTTGATATTGTATAGGTGGTACTCCCCAGAGTGAGGTGTTGAAAAACACCTTCTAAGGGATCAGTAGTCGATATGTGGGTAGCGGGGATAGATGACTCGCTAGATGATTGGGAAGCAGATGAGTCAGTTGTAGAGGCTATGGTGGCAATAGGAATAACAAGGTTAGATGTGGGAGAGGTGGTGACAACATTGGTGGATGGGCTTATGGGTGAAGGTGAAGTGGGGGTAGTGGTAGATGCCTTGACTAGTACAAGCACATCGTTGGGTTGGTACAACATGTTACAGGTCTTGAATGGCGATGGGTTGGTGGGGATGGTGTAGTTATGTCCCTCATGCTCGAATTTTACACAATGGTGTAAAGTTGAAGGGACACAACCCATGATGCAAATCTAGGGTCTACCGAGCAATAGGTTATACTAGAATTCCCCCTCTAAGATGTAGAATAGTTCCGGGACAATGCGAGGGCCTACGTGAACATGAAGGATAATAGTGCCAAGGGTGGAGGTGATGGCGTCGTTAAAGGAGCGTAACATAACTAGGTTATTATGCATATAGTTAGAAGGAATACACATTTGATTATATGCATGGGAGGAGATGATGTTAATGCTAGCACCACCATCAATCATGACACATTATACGCATATGTTATCGATATAAACAGAAATGAATAGGGTGGGATCAGGGTCATCTGACTGGAGAGGTACAATCTCCTCATCAGAAAAGCTGAGGAGGTGACGTGAGGAGTGGTCGTGGGGGTAGAAGGAGGAGCTGATTTGGTTAGCGAGGCCACATGGTGAGGGGTGATAATCGAGGCCACTGGTGTGGGGTCATTGGGTAGAACTTCAATGGATTGTAAAACCTCGATAAGGGCTTGTCTGTGGGATTCAAGAAGTCTAGACGAGATCATACAAAGACATCTTTAGAGGAGACTGATGTAATTGTTTTATCATTGTGCGATGGGTGACCCCATCAGAGATAGGGTATGTAGGTCCATGGATGGTGATTTTGGGAGCGGGTGTAGATGGTATATTGGGTACAAGGTTGGTTGATGGGCTAGTTGCTTTTTCTTTTCCTTTGTCTTTTTGAGCATGGGTAGCAACATGAACCATGTTAATCTGAAGGGGAGGTGGATGGAGAGGTGTGTCATGAAAGGTATAATGGACATGAGGGGAAAATCCTAGTGGTGGATAAGAGCCTTGTGAAATGAGTAGGGCACACTGACATTTGGGTGGTGGTTTGGCCAACTCTCTAATACGGACCATGTTGATCTCAAATTTTGGAGGTGGGAAAATGGTTGTGGGGGTGGAGATATTGATCACTGAATGGGTAAAGGATGATGATGTATGGTGATAGGTGAAGGTGGAGCATGGTCCTCATCAAGAAGGTCGTCATCGTCAAAATTTTGTTCAGGAGGACAAAGTTGAAGAAGAATGGTCTTTGAGCCTTACAATTTTCAACATCATGTCCTGGCACATGATGATAGGCACAAATCTTGGTTTCATCAAACCCTTTTGGTTTGGGTTTGAGAGGATCATAAGGTCAAAGTGGTGGTAATGTGATGATGGAAGTCTCCAAGAGATTGGTTAAAATGTTGGTGTAGGACCCCGCTAATGGATCACAATGGGAGGTGAGTGTGGGTTTGGGTACATGTGTGGCTGATTGTGAAGGAAGAGGCTTTATAGGAGGGGGAATGGGTTGGTCTACTAGTTTGGTATGTGGAGTGGTCTTAGGTCTTACTGGCATCTGTTTGGGTAAAGGTGGGGTAGAAGAGCTAGTGATGGAAGGTTTGGTTGGTTTGACTACCTTATTGGAGGGTAGCGGATTCTTAGCTTTGAGTTACACCTTCTTGGGTAAAGGTGACATGGGAGTATAGAGATGTAGAAGGAAAATAGATGGTGGAAGAGGATGGGTTACCCACGGGGGAAACTAAGTTGTGGTGGAGGTGGTTGGTAGAGGTGGGGTAGGTGGACATTGGTTGAAGTTGTATAGGCAAGGTTGGGGTTATAGTAATTGGTGGAGGTATAGGTGGTAAGAAGTGCATGGGTGAGGGTGAGGGAGTTTGGTTTTTGGGTGAATGAGGTGTAACAAAGGCTCGTGATGCAGTAGTAGGTTGTTTAGCTTTTAAACGCCTTGGGTATGAGATTGTTTGGTCAAGGTTGATGGATGAGGCCCTAGGATGGACGGAAGGGGGAAGGTGACAAAGGTGTGGTAGGCAAGACCGGTGTATGTGGCCTAGAGGGTTGGGTTTTCTTTTAGGTGGGAGGATAATGTCTACTGTGAATTTGGAAGACGTGGCTAAGTCTAATCTGACAGGTGGGTGAGTAAGGCTTGATGTCGCATAACACCCAAAGTAGTGATGGGTCTAGATATGGGTGGGGGATAAGTGTGGGTAGGTTTTTAGGTTTGGGAATAGTTATAGTGATGGGTAGAAGTTTGGATGGAAGTAGGGATGATGAAGAGGAAGTTGTTTCAATCGGCATGGTCAGTGTAGTTTTGGTTGCCAAAAATACCTTTGGGTAGATCGTGGAAGTATCTTCAGAAACATTTACATTTGGGTCAAAACGGGAGCCGAAGACATCCCCAGAGCATGGAATGATCAATGTAATCCAAATGATCGACCAACCGTGAAAATGGGACTACTGAAGAAGAGGATGGAATGGGTTGGGTGGCAATCCTGTAAAATATGTCTGTGAGATAAGGAATTGGTTGGCCTCGGATTCTATAGGTAAGAGAGTCGAGATCATGTCAATAGGGTCTTGGGATGCTAGGGGAGAACTATCCTTGACAGAGTAGTGACATGTCTGAAGAATCTCCCATGGGTAGGAGAGATAATAGGTTGGGTGAGGTAGACTTCTCTCTCGGTGGAGGAGAAGGTGATGATGATTCTCTTGTGGATGGGAGAATAACAAGTGTTGATGGTTCAGAAGGTTGGGAAGTAGATGATGACACGACATCGGTAGAAAGTGTGGGTTCCTCCGTGAGAGCAAGGGGAGAAGAGGGGACTCCTCTGTGGGTGGAGGAGTAGAAGAGGTATGCTCCTCTATGGGTGGAGGAGCTCGTGCCAAGATTTCCTCAATAGATGAAGTAGGTAGGTTTTGAGGAACAATTGGCATGATATCAAAAATTGCGTGAACCTCACTGGACATTTTTTCAGATGCTGGATGAAGGTTCACTATTTTGATTAGATGATGGTTTATGATTAGGGAATGGATTTTTGAAGATGTGAAAATTCTGATTTGTTGGCATTTGGGTTGTCTACGACAAGGTCTCCATTGTCTATCATCTCTTGAACAATGTTTTTAAAAGTTATGTAGTTACCATCACTATGTCCTTTAACGTGATGATAATTATAGTAGTCGTGTTCTTTATACCATGCGGGCATAGGATGAGCGGGATCAAAACCTGTATGAGGTTTTATGGGAGGAAGTGTAATGGCTCCACTTTAAGAAGTTTTTCCAAGACTGAAGAATAGGGCTCTCCGATCGAAGTGTACTTCCTGCTCCCAAGTGAAGTGAAAGGCCTGGACAGAGAAAGATTGGAAGAAGGTTGGGCCTGATTAGAAGGATGAGGTGGACCCGCCTTGAGGACTACCACGTTGGCAGATCCTTTGGGCTTTGAATAGTTATTTTGAGGTTTTGAAGATGAAGAAGAATCATTTGATTTGAATGGGGTGTTCTTGTTTCGTAATTGGATCTTCTTTTCTTCAATGGCACAAATTTCCAATTTTCGGGCCATTGTGAATGCTTCATCAAAGGTTTGGAAGGTTTGGACTTGCAGAGTTGGTGAGATGTGTCTGACACAAGCTCTAGTGAACAACTCAATAAGTTTAGTCTAAGGTAGTTAGAACGTCAATTGGTTAATAAGACTCCACCATCGGGCAACGAAATCTGCAATAGATTCATCTTCATACTGCCGAGTTGAATAAAGATCGGTCATGGTGAATTTCTTGGTAACATTGATTGAAAAATGATCTAGGAAAGTTTGGGCTACTTGATTAAAGGAATAGATAGAATGTCAAGGTAGTCCATTGTACCAATCTAATGTTGGTCCTATCAGGGACATTGGGAAAGTTCGTAGGAGCAAAGCGTCATCGTGGGTGATTAGGTAACACCCATGTTTGAATGACCGCAAGTGTTGTTGTGGGTCTTCTTTACTATTGAAGCGATTGAATTTAGGCATTTCCCAATGCACTGGGTAAGGATGAATGGGAATAGATGGATGGATAGGCTCATTATAGATTTCATCATATGTTAAAGAATTATGGAGCCATAAATAAACAAATGCTTCTAAGGTTTGCATCTTCTCCATCATCATTTTAATGAGGTCATTAGTAGGTTGGGATGAATGGGTGCCCCCTACGAGAAAAAGGGGTTGATGCTAAATGTATGAAGTGGGTGGTGGTATGTTGGTGTATGGTGGGATGAGTATGAGAACTACGCAAGAGGAATAGATGTAGGTGGCACATAGCCAACATAAGTGATAGATGAGGTCGAGGGTTATTGGTAGTACGTGTAAGTGGGTGGGGTAGTCGTAACAACTCTAGTGGTGATTGGGGGTAAGGATTGTGGGATAGAAAGGATGAGGTTTTGGAAAGGGGTGTAAGTTTCTGACACCGGAGGTGGTTGCGATGCAATGGGTATATGTGAAGTGGTGGGTGCTAGATGAAGCTATACTCATAGCATTTGTTGGAGGGACAATCGACGTCACGAATGCGATCGATGAGGTAGATGCTATAGTTATAACGACTGTGGGATTTAGCTGAGACACCACAAGTGATAAAGTGGATGACGGTAGTGCTGAATTGGTGTTAGCTGATGCAGAAGTGGGGGATAGAGCTGGAGGGATAGATATGGACATGCCATATATTAATTGTCTTGAGGAATCTCTGGGTGGAAGAATGATCAAGGTAGTACTGAAGGGCAGTGGGATTATGGTCGAGGAGTATCACAAACTCCTCATCGCCAATGGTGATGGGGATAAGATGAGTTGGATCCATAGGTGAAAAAATGGATGATGGTGATGGAATAGGTGGGAGTGGATGATGACTAACGTGAAACACGAGGCGTTAGTTTGGCTGTGAGTCAACACCATGTGAATCAACGTAAATCAAGTGAATCTGTACTCTATAAATGACACATGGGACAACAAAGATGGGACAAAATAAATTTTGAGAGGAGAATTGGGTAAATATTTTGATAAAAATCAAAATAGGGTGACCAATGCAAGAACTCATGCAAGAACCAATGCGGGCTAAGGTGTGATTAATGATCTGTGAAGAATAATAGTTTCAACAAATAAAGTAAAAACTGGTGACTATTAGATAGGAAGAGTGTATCGAGAGGACTATGATCAGAATACAGAGAGTATGGTGACACACATAAAATTTTAGATAGAAAAGAAGGTGAGATGAATGTTCTTTGGGTAAACTGACCAATAGAACAAGGAACCGATGTTGGTTAGGTAAACCGATGTTGGTCAGATGTAAACCGATGTTGGCATGTGAAATCTAAAAATGAAGAAAAATGAGGTGTTGTGAATTTAGATTGTATGAAGAATCAACCTAGAAGCCTAGGTATGATAGGATGATGCCCTGACACACTTAGAGAAAGTTAGAATACTCCAACTATGATGGTAGAGTGTGAAAGGAAAAAGAAAGATGAAGAAAACATATCCTCTCACCTCAAAATGCAAGTCAAGCACAAAGCTATGAAAACACGTAGTCCTAAAAGTGAATTTTATATTTGTTGTAGCTTATGCTATTTATGATTGACACATGAATTGTAACAAAGTTTTTGGTTGGGAAGGCATCCTACGAAAAAAGGAAATCTAAAGGGTGAGGTTTTAGGTTATGTTATGGGGGGCGGTCCTTCCTTTGATGGGGTACTAGACAGAGATAACCAGCTGGGGATTACCTGTCAATCCTCTAATCGTGTGATCATTGACAAGTGTTCCTAGGTAAGATGTCATTTAAGAAGGTGTGTATATTCAAATTTTTGTGTAGTTTGGCAAGAGAGAGAGAGAGAGAAACAAGTGCTTTCTACGGTTCAATTGTGTCAACCATTAGCTGGGCATGACTTCCAAAGTGTATAGGTTGCCCTCATTTTTAATGTGAGCTATAATGCACAAAATTAGAATGCAATGCAAGTGTTTTAAACCCAAATCAAAATATGATATTCGATGTAGCAAATGATGAATAAGAAGAGGGATGCTTTTTCACTAATGCAATGCAAG
Organism: Taxus wallichiana var. yunnanensis; assembly: GCA_018340775.1. NCBI lineage: Eukaryota > Viridiplantae > Streptophyta > Pinopsida > Cupressales > Taxaceae > Taxus > Taxus wallichiana. The sequence goes on from CM031242.1 coordinate 891,163,769, forward strand.
AAAGAAGAAGTGGTTCATTTTAAGCCCCAAATGACAAATGTCGTTTAGACAATTAGAAGAAAGGAATATTACCAGGGAGAAGATTAAATGTGTAATTTTTGAAATGAAAGAAACACACAAAAACATTTTCCCTATATGAAGAAAATGTAACGAACCCAAGAGAGGGTCCCACCGGGCATGCCAAAATGTTTCACCATTTTCTTTACATTTTGAATGTGACAAAACAGATAAGGGTGTGGGCCAAGGAGGAATACCTGTTGTGATGGTTCGGTTTAAAGGTTGTTGTGCATGTTCTGACTTCTTGATCCTAATGTTGACTATGAGAGCTTCCTTTTGGCTAGGAGGAACTACCTGGAATAGAAAACAAGACCACAAAAGATAGTTAAACAATATATGGCAGTGGACTGCCTAGCGTGTGCTAGATCTAGGAAGTACGATACTTCCTAGATGGTTGTCAATCCACTATTTAATACAACTTAATGTGATAAATAATGTAAGTAAACAAATTCCTATTGTAGTTGATATGATTTAGGTATCTCATTCAAATACAATAAGCAATCTAATATAACAGGTTAGGTTATAATCGGATCTGGAGGTGGGGTAGTTGGTTAGGGTTCTAGTACTAGTTAGGGTCGGATTCTGGGTCACTTAGGTTGCTTGGGTGAATATTATTAGGTTTTTTTATTGATAGGATGGCCAAATACAGAGACCGGTATCGGTCAGATATAACCGATGATGGTTTAGAGGGAACTGACAACGGTCATGGGTAACCAATGTCGATACGGTTGGGATGATAGGAACTCAATAAGATTTGATTGTGGAAAATGGTCTAAGGTTAGATAGAAATGAAAAGGGAGATGGTGAGTTCTGTGGGGATCTTAGAAACACTCAAGAGATGTATAAAGGTAGTGTATAGATGATCTAATGGTATGTGTTATCCAAAATAAGCTCATGCTTATTTTTGGTTAATTGCACCCATTTTCCCTCCTTTAGTGCTTCAATCCAATTTTTAGATATTCTAAGCACTTAAGGCTTCCTAAAAGCATCTTCATCAGGTGGGAAATTTCTTCCCCTTTCCAAAATATAAAGAAGTCCTTCTAACTCCTCATATTTTGTAAGTTATGAGCGATGGGCCTTGGAAGGTATTTTTGCCCAAAAGCATGTGATCAAGGGAGTTTTTAAGGATTTTTGTTAAGATTTTGAGGCCAAATGGGTCTCGGGGAGTTTTGGAACTTTTGCATTTTTGCAAATAGGGTGCAAAGTGAATTTTTGCTTTTGCAAATAGGGCACAAAGTGAATTTGGGCCGCCCATCAAGCCCGTGGGGATCTTAAAGCTAAACGAAAAAAATGCCTAAGGCCTACAAAGGGGACACATGACCATGTTGAAAAGTCAAAGCAGGCCGGCGGGTCGTCGAGGCAATTTGAATTTTTTGCCCCAAGAAGGCGTAAAGTGAAAAATGAGCCGCACCTTCGCTAATGCCCAAGGAGCCATGTGTCAAGCCTCAATTGCAATGCGGTCGGCGAGCCTTGGAGTGATTTTTTTCCCAAATGGAAAAAGTGGACCGTCGGGCCCGAAAATGATTTTTTACCAAAAGTGAATTACGGGGCTATGGGGTGATTTTTGCATTTTGTATTTTGGTGCCAAAAGGCACAAAGTGAGTTTCGGGCCCGTGGACCCGTTCTGCTAACTGGTTTTGCCATTTTTGTACGGACCGACTCAAAACATTCAAATGGACATATCTTTCGACCCAATGCCCGAAACCCAACAAATTTGGCACCGTTGGAAAGATCTCGACCTCCTCTATGCCATGGAAGCATAAAATATCATTTTTTTAGCAGTGTTGGTGGGTGAAAATGGGAAAATGTCTTTCAAGCCATCAATACGGATCTAATTGTTTCAACAACCCAAGATTTGATTTGATTCGCTATTCTTCCTTCTCCAACACGCCAAAGTAGACATGGAGAGGCAGATTTGACAGATTATAGGTGGATTTGCAGGGCATTAATGGTGGGTGGTTGAATTCTCAAAATAGGGTCCATTTTCCTCCTTTCTCTCTATTTTTTCATCGTTCTAAACTTCTATATATTATAACACTTCTCATTTGAGAAGAGAGAGAGACATTCAGGTGAGGGAAACTCTGTCAAAATTTGTTTCCCAACTCCATTTGAGTAAAAACCTTCTCCTACACCTGACAAGTGGATTTGTGCCTCTGAGAAAGAATGTAATGGTCTTGTGCACCCATTTAGAGCAATAAAAATGTGTTTTGTGGTGTTTCTTCAACCCTTCGCATTGTTTTGTTGTTTTTCCGTGCCTCTCCCTTTCAAATTTGTTCCCTGTGCATGTATTTCATGTTTACAGGTACAAGATGTTGTGTTTCATGGAGTTTTAATGGTGGAGTTAGATATGGGTTTGTGTCACTTCTGTTTGACCTCCCATCTTCTTTTTCCCCTGTTTCATCCTCCCTCAACAGAGCATCTCACCCCTTTCCTTCTCTGGTGTATCACCGCTTTAGTGTAGGCTTTCTTTCACTCTCTCTTTCTCTGTAGTTCCTTGGAATGGTTAGATTAAGATAGTTTAGTTTTTTCCTACAATAGAGTAGCTTGTGGTAGGTAGTTTAGGAGCAAGAACTAGCTTTCTCTAGAGGTCCATCTCAAGTTTGCAAGTCCCATAGCTTGAGAGATGGTCCCATGTTATGCAATCACACCGAATGCCCCACTCACAACAATGCCATTCGGGGTGTTGTGATTTTACACTAACAATTTTGGCACACTCGGTGGGACAAGTTTGAAGCACCTTACCACTTCATTTCATCAAGTTGATGTGTTCTTGGTGAGATTCAGCCTTTGGAGGCACATGCAAAGCACATCTGGTGACTCCATTTGGTCAACAACCCAATCTCTAAAGTACGAACTTTTTCCATCCATTTTCATTCATTTTCTTCCATTTTCTTCCATTCCATGAGGTTGTGCAATCATGACTTCATTTCCATCTTGGAATTCACACTTGCAACAACAGTGCTATTCAGATCCATCTCCAGGTTACTTCAATACACCTCCAGAAAGGTTTCACAATGAAAATCAGCACTATGGATATCCAGGTGACCTAGATTCAAATTAGTTTGGTCATTTGCCAAACTATACAACTATTACAGAGCATGGATATACAAATTTTGGAGGTAGTTCCACACCTGAAGAAGTTAATCTACTGGAGAAGATTCAAAAATGGAGGTTGGCATGGTTCAATCAAGGGCTACAATATAAATGAAGGCATTCAGAATTGGTTATAGGGCACCTTGTCCATGGGAAGGCCCTATGCCAAGACATTTCAGCCCTTAGGAGAAGCTTGACTTCATGGTTGAAATGTTGCCCCAACTTGCACAATGGGCTGAGGAGATTGAGGCTTATGAGTTGGATACAAGACAACCTTGTCAATGGGTAAGTCCACCACCTCATAGCTTTTCTTTTCCTCTTTCTTAATCAATATCATTTCAAAGCATGTCAAGAGTCAAGCCCCTCACTTGCTGTCCCAAGTTTTGATTTCCCTTCTCCATCTCCTAATCTTCCATCTCATCTTAATTCTTCTACCCTTTTCCCTTCCAAGCAGTCATTCCCTCCAAAGAAACAAGAAGTTCCACTTCCCTCCCCACCACAAACAACAACAAAACAAAGTTGAATCCCAACCTACCCTCCTCTTGCATCCCCAAATCCATGTTGGGAAGATGAAAATCAAACAACCAACCAAGGAAAAGCAAGAAGAAGAGCCAAACAGAGAAGAAATGATAGAAAATTTGAAGAGTTGGGCTCTCAAATTTGGGATTACAAAGATCCCCTTGATGGTTAAGCCAATAGAGGAGGTCAAGGTTGAAGATCCAGTGGTGGCTAAGGCTGAGTTTATAAAGCAGAAGAAGAACAACAACAAGAAGAAGAAGATCAACAATCAATTTTCTTTGAATGCAGTGTCCATAATGGCACTTTATTTGAAGAAAATGCTGATCCAATCCAAGCTGCACAATCATCCATTAAGGAAGAAGGACAATCAACTCCAAGTCCTAGTTGAAAAGGAGAATATGAGGGAGAACCATACAAATCAAGAGGCTTCAATGAAGAAAGCATCACGAAGAACCTTCAGTTCTTCCTCCCACTTCATCCCCTTCAAACTCTAATGTTGAAGAAGAGTTTGAGATTTCAAACTTCATGTTTGAAGATGAGGGGAACCATGGTGAGCAAGTTTCAAATCAGGAGGACACCATGGAGGAGGTTGAGCACATGCAGCAGGACAACAAGGAGGTAGATTATCTATTTGACTTGGAGGATTGCTTTGATGGAGAAGAGCCCATGGAGATCACATCATTTTCTCCTCCATCATCCACCTTCCAAGCACATGAGCCTGCTACCATGAAGGAGAGCTATCAAGAAGACCTTGTTGTCCCAAATAGTCCTCTAGAGCAGCAAATTGAAGATTTTGATTTGACAAATTTCATGCTAGAGGAAGAGGCTACCCAAGAGCAAGTTGGTCTTCAAGAAACAACAGAGGAACTCTAGAGCCAACAATGTGTTGCAGAAAATTATAATGATGCAAAGGCAACTTTAATGGATGTTGTAATCAATAACAATGAGTTGCAGATTGTAGAGGAGTTCCATACTACTATAGAGGAAGGAAAAGAGCAAGAGGATGTCATCATCTCTTCCACACCATCCATCTAGAAGATCTGCCAAGAAGAATCCATTCTTGGAGTTAAATATCAGAACAGTGGGAAAATTCAAAGGATTAGACCTTGCCCAATCAGGTACTTGGCTTCATTGGAGCCAAGGGAGAAGCCAAAACCAGTCATGCTTACTTTTGAGCATGAGGATGAGTTTCAAAGTACCAAGGATCAGCTGCAATGCCTCTTCAATCCAAATACAGAGCAACTAAAAGAGGTATTTGTCTTGTTTCTAGTTGACACCTTGATGATTTGGGTGGAGGACCAGCTTATAGTCAGTTTTTCACTCATGCAAGTAGCCATATTCAGTGTCAAATCATTTGCATGGCTTCCCTTCTTGAGAAAAGGAAGCTACTTCTCCCTTCAGTTGTAAGATTTGTTTGAGCTCTCTTTCTCTCTGGTTAAAATAGAGTAGGTAGGTTTGCTTTCAACAGAAGAAGTGCTTGTGCACACTCTGCATATCCCACTTGGGGTGTGTATGATTTCCAATTTTGTACATAGTGTGTTGTGGTGTTTTTTGCTCTTGCACAGTGCATTGAAAATGGCATTTGGAGAGATCAACCCCAATTTCAAGTGGTTTCCAAGTGGCTCAAGGATCAAATTTTCAAAGTTCAGATCAGATTTGTGTTTACCAGGTAGACTCCATGCCCAATGGATGCTTCAAGGCCACTGATCTTTTCATCTAGCAGGAGATGTCCCCTATGAGTCACCAAATTGTTATCCAAAATAAGCTCATGCTTATTTTTGGTTAACTGCACCCATTTTTCCTCCTTTAGTGCTTCAATCCAATTTTTTAGATATTCTAAGCACTTAAGGCTTCTAAAGCATCTTCATTAGGTGGGAAATTTCTTCCCTTTCCAAAAATATAAAGAAGTCCTTCTAACTCATATTTTACAAGTTATGGGCCGATGGGCCTTGGAAGGTATTTTTGCCCAAAAAGCGGAGTTTTTAAGGATTTTTGATGGGAGTTTTAAGATTTTCGCCAAATGGTCAAAGCGGGCAAGAGGGAAATTTTCCCAAATTTCAGAAAAGAAAAAGTGTGGGGAGTTTTGGAACTTTTTTTCTTTTTACAAATAGGGCGCAAAGTGAATTTCGGGCCCGCAAGCCCATGAGGGATCTTAAAGCCAAATGAAGAAAATGCCTAAGGCCCGCAAAGGGACACATGTGGCCATGTTGAAAAGTCAAAGCGGAAGGTGAGGTCATCGAGGCAATTTGAACTTTTTTCCCCAAGGTGTAAAGTGAAAAAATGAGCCGCACCTCTCCGATGCCCAAGGAGCCACGTGTCAAGCCTCCTCGGTGCATGTGGATGGGGCCTTGGAGTGACTTTTTTTCCCAAATGGAAAAAGTGGACGTCGGGCCCAAAATGATTTTTTGCCAAAAGTGAATTGTGGGGCTATGGGGTGATTTTTTTGCATTTTGTATTTTGGTGCCAAAAGGCACAAAGTGAGTTTTGGGCCCATGGACCCGTTTTGCTAACTGGTTTTTGCCATTTTTGTATGGACCCAACTCAAAACATTCAAATGGACATATCTTTTGACCCAATGCCCGAAACCCAACAAATTTGGCACCATTGGAAATATCTCGACCTCCTCTATGCCATGGAAGCATAAAATATCATTTTTAGCAGGTGTTGGTGGGTGAAAAATAGGAAAACATCTTTCAAGCCATCAATACGGATTTGATTGTTTCAACAACCCATATTTGATTTGATTTGCTATTCTTCCTTCTCCAACATGCCAAAGTAGACATGGAGAGGAATATTTGACAGATTATAGGCGAATTTGCATGACATCAATGGTGGGTGGTTTAATTCTCAAAATAGGGTCCGTTTTCCTCCTTTCTCTCTGTTTTTTCATCGTTCTAAACTTCTATATATTGTAACACTTCTCATTTGAGAAGGAGAGAGAGACATTCTGGGCGTAGGGAAACTCTGTCAATTTTTTTTTCCGAATCCATTTGAGTAAAAACCTTCTCCTACGCTTGACAAGTGGATTTGTGCCTCTGAGCAAGAATGTAATGGTCTGTGCACCCATGTAGAGCAATAAAACATGTTTTTGTGGTGTTTCTTCAACCCTTTGCATTGTTTTGTTGTTTCCGTGCCTCTCCCTTTCAAATTTGTTTCTGTGCATGTATTTCATGTTTGTTGGTACAAGATGTTGTGTTTTATAGATTTTTAATGGTGGAGTTATATTTGGGTTTGTGTAACTTCTCGTCCCGACCTCCCCATCTTCTTTTTCTCTGTTTCATCCTCCCAACAGAGCATCTCCCCTTTCCTTCTCGGTGTATCACCGCTTTAGTGTAGGATTTATTTCACTCTCTTTCTCTCGGTTCCTTAGAATGGTTAGATTATGATAATTTAGTTTTTGCCCGCATTAGAGTAGCTTGTGACGGGTAGTTTAGAGCAAGAACCGACTTTCTCCAGGAGGTCCATCTCAATTTTTGTAAGTCCCACATCTTGAGAGATAGTCCCATGTTGTGCAATCACTTTGAATTCCCCACTCACAACAAGGCCATTCGGGGTTACCGTGATTTTTCACTAACAAAGTATGGTGGTGAAGGGTTGAGTCTGCAAGAAAGTGAATGGTGGGAGAATGGAGATGCTAATAGAAATGATAACAGAGATGACAAAAACCTTTAAAACAGAAAAAGGATAGAATGACACATGTGATAAATGCACTTACTGATGTTGTAGGTCTAATGGCTGGGTGGTGGTGATGATTAATCAGTGGGATGGAGCTTGGTGCCGCGGTGGTGCTTCCCGAAATGCTACCATGAGAGCTATACCTTTGGATATATCTTGATGTTGGCTATGAGTGCCTAGATGTTGAGTTGTGGAGCTTAATTACTTCAGTTTAGCATGCAATGGAAACTTCTTGGAAAATGCAAGAATCGGCATCTGTTAGGAGGAACAAACATCAATCACCAGACCAACATCGGTTAGGTATGACCGGTATTGGTCAGAAAGGGAGGAACCTAAGCAACGGTTAGGTTTAACCAGCATCGGTTACCTGTGCAAGGATGTTTTATTTAACTCTCGAGAATTAGATCTATTTTTAGCATTAAAATATATCTATTGATTGTAATTGCATGGCTAAGTGCCCTAAGTCTATAAATGACTATATAAGCATAAAGCTAGGGTTTAGAAGTAAGAGATTAACAAGAATTAGAAAGAACTTGCAAAAGTTGGTGAGAGAGAGAATTCTTGGTGATGAAGCAAAAGCTTGAAGAAAGAAAGTATTGTACATCTGAGAGGTGTGGAAGATTGTAAATCTTCATTGTATATCTTGTCAAAGCTTTGGATAATAGATTGACTTGTTTCTTGGTGGACGTAGCCCACACTGGGTGAACCATGTTAAATCTGGTGTTGATTTATGTCTCTTGGTTTGTATATTTCTTCTGGTAGAATATCCGCTTTTATTTGCATGTATGCTTAGATTTGATATATTGTCTGTACAATCGGTGTGCTAACCCCAACAACTGGTATCAGAGCTTTGTTTGAGGGTTTTGTGTGTTGAAAAATTTACTCACAGAGGGTTTTTGATTGAGTGGGAGCTACAACAATGAGAAGAAAACAAATACAAGGTAGAGAAATTTGACGACCGAAATTATCAATTATGGAAGATGCAGATTGAGGATTATCTGTATCAAAGAGATTTATATTTACCGTTGGATGAGAAGTCTAGACCTACGAAGATGACTGATGAAGAATGGAAGATTCTTGACAGAAAGGCTTTGGGATCTATAAGATTAAGCCTGATAGCATCCGTGGCTTCCAATATTACAGAAGTGACTTCTACGGTAGAGTTAATGAAATCTCTTGCTAATTTATATGAAAAACCTAGTGCTTCAAATAAAGTTTATTTGATGAAGAAACTATTTAGTTCTAAGATGCATGAAGGTGGATCTGCATCTAGTCATTTGAATGATTTCGATCTATTGTAAATTAGTTAAAATTGGTTACAATACCATTTGATGATGAAGTAAAAGCACTTTTACTCTTATGTTCTTTGCCTGATAGTTGGGATAACTTGGTAATGGTTGTTAGTAATACAACATCTGCTAATAATGTTTTGAAGTTTGATGATGTGGTTAGTATAATCTTGAATGAAGAAATTCGCAGGAAGAGTACAGAGGAATCATCATCTGGAAATGCTTTGAATGTAGAAAGCAGGGGTAGGTAGAAGGAGAGATCCAAGAGTAAGAGTAATGGGAAATCAAAGTCAAGGGATAGCAGATCTAAATCCAGAAGTAAGGGAATTACTTGTTGGAAATGTGGAAAGAAAGGACATGCAAAGAAAGATTGTTGGTCAAAGGATAAAGAGAACCAACAACTAGACAAAGGTAAAGAAGCAAATCTTACTACATTAGAGGTAATGCAAGATGCTCTTATTCTTTCTTTAGATAATATAATTGAATCATGGGTTTTAGATTTAGGAGCTTCTTTCCATGCAACCCCTAATAAGGGTTATTTTAGAAATTATGTCCAGGGTAATTTTGGGCATGTTTATTTGGGTGATGATGAACCTTACAGTATTATTGGTAAAGGGGAAGTTCATCTAAAATTGCAAAATGGAAATACATGGGTATTGAAAGATGTGAGGCATGTGCCAAGCCTCAGGAGGAATCTTATTTCTGTAGGCAACTAGGTGAATCTGGTTGCATGGTTACTTTTACAGAGACTCTTGGAAAGTCACCAAGGGTGCTTTTGTTGTGGCAAGAGGTAAGAAGGTATGAACATTATATTTATCTACATGTATTATTGATTCCTTTTTTGCATTATCTACTTTAGATTCAGATGCATGCATGTGGCATAACCGGTTAGGTCATATGAGTCAAAAAGGAATGTAGATCTTAAAGGCTAAGGGTAAGTTATCATATTTGAAAGATTTAGATCTTGATTTCTATGAGCATTTTATCTTTGGAAAGCAAAAGAGAGTGAGATTTCTCAAAGTTGGGGCAACTAAGAAGGAGCAAAAATTGGAGCTTGTACACTCAGATGTGTGGGGACTAGCTCAGGTAGCTTCTCATGGAGGATCCCAGTATTATGTTACTTTCATTGATGATGCTACAAGAAATGTATGGGTTTATTGTATTAAACGTAAATATGATGTTTTTGAGACTTTTAAAATATGGAAAGCCCTTGTTGAGAATGAATCAAATTCTAAGTTAAAGTGCTTTAGATCTAACAATGGTGGTGAATACTATGTAAAAAGCTTTCAATGATTATTGTTCAATGAATGAGATACGTAGAGAAAGAATGGTTCCAAGAACACCACATGAGAATGGTGTTGCAGAAAGAATGAACAAGACAATCATGGAACGTGCTAGAAGTATGAGGATACATTTTAGATTGCCCTTACAATTTTGGGTAGAAGCAATTGATACAATGGTTTATTTGATTAATCGTGGTCCTTCAAGTTCACTAGATGGAGGAATACCAGAGGAAGCTTGGACGGAAAAGAGGTAGATATTTCTTTTCTTAAAGTTTTTGGTTTAGAATCTTTTGTGCATATTGATAAGGAAAATAGAAAAAAGTTGGATGTAAAATCCAAGAGATGCACTTTCATTGGTTATGGATCTGGTGATTTTGGTTTCCATTTTGGGATTTAGAGAATTCTAAAATTATTAGGAGTCATGATGTTGAATGGAATGAAAAGAGAATGTACAGGGATCAAATTTTGGTACCCAAGGATGAACCGGTTGAGAAGTTTGTGAATGAAAATGAACTCTGGATTTAAAAGAATTACCGACAATAGTGGTTACATAAGAACGTGGTGTCGATTGATCCCCTGACCGACACTAGTTAGAAAAACCAATATCGGTTATGAGAAGATCCAAACGGCCTTTGTTAGCGTAACCAATGTCGTTAGAGGTGACCGCTATGGGTCACTCCATCACAGATTTGGATAGGAATGTCCAGGAGGTCCAGATTGAGCCTCCAGTACCCCAAACTCCTGTGAGAAGGTCACAAAGGGTAAGTAAACTTTAAAGATTTACACCTTCTCTATTTTATTTATTATTAATCGATATATGGTGAACCAAAGAGCTTTTAAGAAGCAATGCATGATAAGACTCATGTCCAAAGTGGGAGCATGACATGGATGAGGAGATTAACTCCTCGGGAACAGTAACCAAGACATCGGATTTGATTAAGTTGACAACAGGTAAGAGAACATTGCAAAACAAATGGGTTTACAGGATCAAGGAAGAAGAGGGTGGATAAAAATATACAAGGCAAGACTTGTAGTAAAGGGATTCGTACATAAATCAAGTATTGACTTTGGTGAAATATTTTCTTGTTGTTAAGATGACTTCTATTCGTATTGTATTGAGTTTAGTTGCAGTAGAGGATTTGCATTTAGAGAAACTAGATGTGAAGATGACTTTTCTTCATGGTGATTTGGATGAAGAGATTTATATGCAACAACCACTTGGGTATGAAGTCAAGGGTAAGGAGAAATTAGTGTGCAGGTTGAAAAAGAGTCTATATGGGCTCAAACAAGCTCCAAGGCAATGGTACATGAGGTTTGATAGTTTTATGCATGAGCATGGTTACTTGAGATGTGAATCTGATCATTGTGTTTATTTCAAAAGGCTTGAAAATGGGAGTTATGTTATTTTGTTATTGTATGTGGATGATATGCTTATTGCAGATCTAGTATGCAGGACATTGGTGAGCTTAAGAGAAAGCTAGCTCACACATTTGCTATGAAGGATTTAGGAGCTGTAAAAAGAATCCTTAGCATGCAAATACACAGAGACAGGAAAAATAAAAAATTGTATTTGTTTCTCAGGAGTATTATATCTACAAGGTGTTAGAAAGGTTCAATATGTAAAATGCTAAACCTGTTAGCACACCTATGGCTGGACACTTCAAATTGAGTAAAGATCAGTGTCCATCATCACATGAGGAGGTCAAATACATGACACGAGTGCCATATGCTTCAGTAGTTGGGAGTCTCATGTATGCTATGGTTTGTACTGTACAGACTAGACATTACAAAGCAAAGTGGGAGTGGTGAGTAGATATATGGCCAATCTAGGTAAAGAGCATTGGAAAGTAGTCCAATGGATACTCAAGTATTTGAAAGGGACATCTAGCATGCAATTATGCTATGGAGGTTCGGATATTTCATTATGTGGCTATGTTGATTTAGATATGGCTGGAGATCTAGATGGTAGAAGGAGCACTACTGGATATATTTTCACAGTAGGTGGGATGACAATTAGCTGGATTTCAAGATTGCATAAGGTTGTGGCTTTGTCTACTACAGAGGTAGAGTATGTTACATATACAAAGGCTAGCAAGGAGATGATATGGATGAGTAGGTTCATGGAAGAGTTGGGAAAGGAGCAAGGTGATTGTAAACTGTTTAGTGATAGTCAGAGTGTAATTCATTTGGCAAAGAACTCAGTGTTTCATTCGAGAACGAAACACATTCAGTTGAGGTATCACTTCATACTGGCAGTATTGGAGGATGGATAATTGAATTTGGAAAAGATTCATACGAGCAAGAACCCTATAGATATGCTAATGAAGCCATTAGCAAAGGAGAAGTTGGAGCTACACTCCACTTTTGTTGGTCTTCAAGTTTGAGACTTGAAGAGGAAGAAACAAAGCTAAAGAAGGATCCAAGAATGATGTTGTATAGTATGGTGCATTAATTAATCTCCAAGTGGGAGATTGTTGAGTTGTGGAGCTCAATTACTTTAGTTTAACATGTAATGGAAACTTGCTGGAAAATACAGTAACCGATACATCGGTTTAGGAGGAACCGAAATTAGTTAGGGGGAATCGGTATCGGTCACCCAGGACTGGCATCGGTTAGGTATGACCGACATTAGTCAGGAAAGGGAGGAATTGGTAGTGGTTAGGTCTAACCGACATTGCTTACCTGTGTGAGGATGTTTTATTTAACTATCAGGAATTAGATCTATTTTTAGCATTAAAATATATCTATTGATTATAATTACATGGCTAAGTGCCCTAATTCTATAAACGACTATTTACGCATAAAGCTAGGGTTTAGAAGTAAGAGATTAACAAGAATTAGAAAGAACTTGCAAAAGTTAGTGAGAGAGAGAATTCTTGGTGATGAAACAAAAACTTGAAGAAAGAAAGTACTGTACATCTGAGAGGTGTGGAAGATTGTAAATCTTGTCAAAGATTTGGATAATAGATTGACTTATTTTTTGGTGGACGTAGCCCACACTAGGTGAACCACGTTAAATTTGGTGTTGATTTATGTCTCTTGGTTTGTATATTTCTTTTGGTAGAATAGCCACTTTTATTTGCATGTATGCTTAGATATGATATATTGACTGTACAACTAGTGTGCTAACCCCAACACTGGATGTGCGAAAGAGCTCTGGTTCTTGCTTGCAGGCAGGTCTCCTTTGCTATTCAAAACTTGAGAATGTGTCTAACCTCCAAAAAAGGTTGCCAGAATGGTTATATGGTAACCGACAATGGTTTAGGGTTACCGATGTCATTTTCAGGTTGACTGGCATCGGTTAAGGCGGGATATCCTAGGTTGCCTAAAATAGTAGATCTTGGCTATCCTCTCTCAGCCTTTTGCTCATTTTTCTGGGTCTAAATGAAACGTTGCACTTAGATACGCAGGAAAGTGGTTAGAGGGAGAATAGGCATGTGCTTTTAGGGTTGTACTAAGTCCTAGTTCATTAAGGTAAGTAGGGCTAAGTCTTAGTTAGTTATGGAAGCATGCTATGAATAGGTCTATGGTGAGGTGTCTAGGTGAGGTGGTGGGGTGAGGTGGAAATTAGTTTTAATTGAGGTAATTAAATAATGAATGAAGTGAGGATGAGTATTAATTTAATTGTAAATAATTAAATTAATATTAATGTGGGGTATAAGGGTCATGGTTAGGTGAATGTGTTTAAGTTGGTTATTCGAAAGGGGACCAAGGGGAGTGTGACCCAATTTTGGTGTCTCTGAGAGTCTTTAATCATCGATCCTACATCGCAATATTTCCATGATAGTATGATTCCTTCTCTCAATAACACCATTTTACTAGGTGTATGTGGAGGAGGCATCTATTGATGAATTCCATGAGTTTCTAAGAAGGCTTTGAATTCATTTTTGGTGTATTCCCCCTCGATCTGAGTGGAGAGTTTTGATTTTTTTGACTAGACTCTATTTGAATTGTAACTTTGAACTTTTTGAAATAAGAAAAATCTTCATCCTTAGTATGAAGACGATAAATCCACAACTTAAGTGAAAAAATAAACAAAAAGAATAAATGTTGAAATCCGTAATGACTAGGTCTCATGGGTCCGCACACGGATCGGTATGCACCAGATCAAGCTTACCTGGAGCCCGAAATCTATTTATACGGAATGGTGCTTGATGTGGTTCACTTGCTTAAGTAATGTTGACACTTATCTCGTGTCCTTCTTGAGAGGTGGCAATCCTCTCACCATGTCATACTAGTAGAGTGTGTCGAGATATTTGAAACTGATGTGGCCAAGTCTCCGATGCCACAATTATGTTGAGGAGGTGTCTTTCGCCACAAGTTCTTGATCATCTCTCTAGACAAAATCAACTGAATATCCGTCCTACATTGGAAGCTCTTGCAACAATTTTCGAGCTTCTAGATTTATCTCTAATTAAACACATTTTCCTTCCACCTTTATAGTCAAATCAATTTTTAAATTGTGATCTAAAAGTTGACTGACTAATAGTAGATTCTTAGTCAAACCACGAGACATATAAAACATTAGATATTTTACAATTTTGTGTACCAAGGGGTAAAGAGATATTTCCAATACCTTAAAAACTATATACAAATCATCACCCAACAAAAATGATTCTCGGTGGGTGTGTCATACATTGTGAAGAACCAATCCTTCCATCAAGTCATACGCCGGGTGGCTCCCTAGTCAACGTACTAGATAAAATTTTGAGACATGGATTCTTTGTTTAATTGGGTAGTGTAAAAGAAGTCTCCATCATTCGAGTTATCTTCTTATTCAACGACATTGCCTTGATGTTGGCGTTTGCTCCTTGAGTTCCCTTTTTTCTTCCTTTTCTTATTACTTTTTTGTCCCGATGAGATTGTTGGTTGTTCATCTTCATTTTCTCGAAATACTTTTCTGGAATGTATTATACCAACAATATTTCAATTCATGGCCATTCCTACCACAAATCAATAATTTTTCCGTTGTTTTCCCCTTTGATTATTCTACTCTACGGGAGCTATTAGAAGATTGAAATTGTCTCTTCCCTTTTTGATGAGAAGTTAGAGCTTGTTCTTTTAGCTCTTTTGTTGTATGTATAAGGAATCCTATTGTAACATATTCACAAACTTTTCAAAAGTCGATGTTTGACCCATTATATTTAATGTGGTCATAAATATCTTGTATGTGGAAGATAAGGCTCTCAAGACGACGGGTACAAGAGAGTCGTATGTCACTTCAACTTCTAATTCCTGGAGTCACAACCTCAATGTTATAACACGCCTTAAAAAGGCACCAATTTTCTCACCATGCTTCAGTTTGAGATATTGTTGCTGACTCTAGAGATGTAAAATTGTGTTCCAATTTTTGGCTTCATAAATTGTGCTCAGTTTATTCCATGATTCTTTCACCATTTTAGCATTGTGAATGTGGGGTTGCACCTCAATTGAGTTTACAAATAATATGATCAATTTGGCCTTTTGATTGGCCCTATCAAATTATCGCTGCAAAACAAAATCAAATTTTCTGAACGAATTAGAGTACTATCCACTACACTCTAGATGTCTTCAAACTCAAGCCGAGTTCCTTATTTTGTCTTCCATACAACATAATTGTCACCGCGCAGAAGCTGCGAGTCGAGGCAAAAAAGTTTTGGGAGGATAGTTTTCCATTACGGAGAGTTACAATCACTAGTTACTAGACTAATTGGCTCATTAGTATAATTTTAGTTACATTATATTGAAAAAATTGTCTAGCCCCTTTCTTGAAAAATTGAAATTCAGGATTTTTTTTTGTTTGCCCTTTGGCCTCTTATGCACCCCTTTTACAATAAGAAAAAAACTTGAATTTTTATATTTTTCCATTGTGGGCACAATACAAGTATTATTTGACTTTTCGTTTTTTAAAAATTTTATATCCCAAATAGGGTTTTTCCTGCCAATTGAGTTAGGGGTCTCTCAGCTTTGATGTGATTATGCTTAGGTTATCTCTATACCTTCCTTCTAACCCCTCTGCGTGACATTTCACTCTTCATGACCCCCTTCATAGAATTTCTTTTCCTTCATTGTCAACATCTCCATTACACCACTTAGGTGTGATTTGTAACTTACACAAATGAATGTGCTACTCAAACGTCTCCAACTTGATGGAAGTGAAAAGAAGTGTAATCAAGCCTATGCGAAATTTGAACCTAAATGAGTTGAAAAGCCCTTAGCCCTCCTTACCAATTCGATGTGGCACGGATATGATTATGTTTCAAGACTTTATTTAAGGATATCCTGACGTTTTCCCCCATCACGCAATTGGTTAACCTTACCGAATCCCATGAAACGCGTGGTTCAATTTGCAGGATCGAGGATGCGATTAATACATTGCAGAGATAAAAACGATGTAAATCGAGTGATACATATTTGTCAGTACTGAAAATAACATAGCCATATTCAGATTTACATTCATTTTGAACAGTTGAGCGCAGAGCGACTAACATTTATTCCGTTCTGATAAATTCACGAGGTAGTACGACTATGTGCAGAGGCCTGATAACTCTAAGCCTTGCTGAGGTTTGTAAAAATGGCGGACGAGGAAGACTCATCTACGGCGAAGGAATCATAGCGCAGAAAGAGATGCGCCACCAACAGCCGAGCCACCATCACAACGATATCCTTCCCCGCACACTGTTTATTGTCTGCTTTCGTCTCATCCGTCTCCCTCCCGTTTGACCACAGAACATATTCCAGCAGCTTCTCCCCTTCCTCTCCCAAGAACCGCCCCGCCACAAACTCCTCCGCATTCTCAAAGATTTTTGGATCCTTGGTGGCCAGCGGCTGATACCCGCCGAGCAGCTCCTTCCTTCACCTCATACCGCGCATCGTGCGACTCCACCTCGAAATCCTCTTAGCTCGCCCGTACTGCAACGGCACGGGCGGATCGATCCTCAGCGCTTCGTAAACCGCGGATCGCACGAGCGGCATGCTCTCCAGCGCCTTCATGTTCAGTCCTCCGTTCGCCTCCACGGCTCCCCGCACTTCCTTGGCGATTTCTCTGTGGAGACCCGTCCCCGCCTTGGCAATATACTTGACAATGCTGGGGAAAAAGATGAGCATTCCGCCGAAGCCATTGAATCCGATGTTGAACAGCAGATCGTGGCAGGCCTCTTCCCGTAAAATTCCCAACTCTTTTTCCGCCACATCGAGAAGCGTCGACCCGCGCGTGTAGACGAAATCATAGAGCTTCTTATAGTCCCCGGACACGAGCGCGAAGGGGATGGGAATGGTGTGGATTGTGAGCTCCTCCAGAACTCTGGGCAAAAGCCCCCAAGCTCGCAATCGGAGCGAGCTGAGGCGCGAGCCAGGCGGTGACATGATTAGGCCCTTTGCTCCCCAGACTGGCCGGACCGGGAGCCACCGGGTCGGCGCCGATGAGCGCCCTGCACAGAAAATTGAAAATCAAATCGTCGACTTGGCCACTGAACGACGCCTTCCCTTCCTTCTCGTACTCCTTCTCCACTTCCACGCAGAGCTCGTCAAAGGCCCTGGCGAACTCGGGAAAGATCCTCGGGCGGCTCATCTTGAGAACCTCGAGGGTGAAGGTCTTGAGTTTTCCGTGGGTCTCCTCGGAAGGGTCCTGGTAGACGGCGGTTCTGTAACCGCCGGTGAAGTCGGTGCTGGGCATGTAGGCGCCCGTGAGCACGTTTCTCTTGTCGACTTTGGTGAGGTCGAAGAGGGTGGGGAAGCTGTTGGCGTCGAGGAGCATGACGACCCGCGGATCCGACACGATGGGCGGTCCAGGCGGCATGTTTACCCGCAGGACTGTGCTCTTGTATTTCTGTATGCGGGTCTTGAAGAAATTCTCCGCGCCTTCAGTAACGAAGTAGTCGAAGCGATCGACGATGGCGCCGACTAGTGGCAGGCCGTAGCAGCCCGGGATCTCCTTCAATGGCAGAGCCGAAGGAGACCCCGCCGGAGACATGCTCGCGAACGTTTTCAGCAACATGTTCTTCTTCTTCTTCTTTCCACACAGACAACACTCTTGGATGCAAATTACAGTAACTATAACGTGGTGGTCGATTTTTAAAGAGAACCAAATAAAAAATATCTAAAATATGTGATGAGATGCTTCGCCTGACACTGGCATTAAACAGCTCTAGGGCAGGAAAAACGTGCAAAAGGTTAAATAGGTAATCCGGGTTATTGCGTAGGACACACCGAATAACACCCACCGGCGACTGTAATCCCCGGCGCCGGAGGTATGCCCTACATTTCCAAATTAAACGGTATATTATTCCGAATCTTCCCTGATTTTTGTACCACGAGTACGACGTATTCTTTGTCTTAGATCTCCTCGACAAGAGGGACTCGGAATGCGAATCCTCCATCACGGGTCACGACCTTTAAATCATGATAATTGTGCATGTGTATTTACTAAACGGTAAAATATTTGGACATACCACTTTTGAGTGCGTTGATTGCGACATATAGTGAGATTAAAATTAGTTTTTGTCTTAATAGAAAGCTTTTTAATAAGGGGACATGTATTAAAACAAATACATTTTGATTTCTATATAATTTATGGAAAAGTGATAATGACGGTTAGACCAAATTTTTTCACGTCCATTAAGAATGCCTGACAATTTTACAAAGTGTAAAATATGGTTAAAATAGGTAAAAACGATTCGGATGGGCGTTGAATCTCAATTCCGAGAATCATTATCGTGAACCTTAATTTAAGGGGTTAAGCCACCCAACTTACCTCATTTTTTTGAAAATACCTTTTAATAGATCTTGATTTTTTTAGTATGGAGATTTTATTTCACGCATTTAAATTATGTGGAAAGTATATTTTAAATGGATTTAAATTAAGTACCTTTTGCATACAAAGAAATTTAAGGTAACCCATTCTTTAGGAATAAAGTTATCTTATATGGATTGCCTATGTGTCACCATGTCATTAGGTAATTTATTGATGTGACTTGTTTTGTTGGCTAGTTTTTATTTAATTTTTAAAATTAATAGTGATATGTGCTCACTTTAATTGAAACAATTATTTGTAGTAAATTTTACATATCCTCTCATAGTCATTGGCCCATGCACGATCATTGACTCCTTTCCCGTAGATATATTTACTCACAATACCTAGTGTTTTGTAGATAGAAAATATTTCGACATACAACCTCTCGAGTGCGTTGATTGTGACATAAAGTGAGGTAATAATATTTTTTTGTCTTTAATACAAGTTTTTAATATGGGAGATTACCTTATAGTTGTACACATATAGCTAAACTCCCGATAAAATGCACCTTTATACATGCATACTCCCATTAAATATATGTATGCCTCCATAAAATATATTCATGCCCATGTATGGGTAGGTCCTGCTGTCGCCTATCACATCACAAGTGTTTGACTTTTTTAATATGTGTGTAATGCCCCCCAACCTACCTTGTCTCGGTCAGCTTTATCTCCTTCTTGGCGTGGAGGGTGGAGCTATTAATGTTTGATGTGACAGAATCCTTGCTGGTGGCCGCACCCACTGTTTTCCCTGTTTTTGCAAATCTTTTGTTTTCCTTTTTTTACCTGCTCACGCAAGAGACTTTGGTGGCCGCACATGCTCATTGATTAAAATGTTGACTTCTCCTGCTGTTCACGTGGTCTCCTGTCGTGTCTGTTCAAACCGCGAATGCTTGTTTTGCACTCCATCAAATGCTGAAACAGATGAAATTGCTACAGCGTGTTCTGGATAGTGGTTTCATTAATGGTGAAATGAAGGTCTGTCTCCCTGGTGTTGCGTGGGTGGGTGTGGATCCTCAAAATCGTGCTGTGCAGGCAGCTTCAGTGGAGCGCAGAACTGAAATTCTCTAGGAAAGTGTCGTGAGGAAGTGTCTGGCGTTATGCAGCCAGCCTTCTGGTAGAGAAGTAAACGTATCCCAGAAAATCAGTGGCCCAGAGAGAGCTAAGTGCGACAGCTGCTGCAGGGCGAGCCCAAGGAACCGTTGGTGTTGATCCTGATGTTCTGGTTGCACGCGACCACAGTCATGATCAGTTGTTGCAAGATCTTGCAGCTGTAGTAGAAGTCTTTTTGAGCGCTCCAACAAGCAGGTGGTCCAACTTCGTGGTTATCTGTTCAGCTTCGACAGCATCCTCAGATTTGGTTTTTTTTTCCCTTCAAGATCTGTTTCTCAAAATCGACTAAGTGACAGTGAGAGTGTTACCAGGAGACCAGACTGTGAAGGACCTTAAGACCACGCTTCTTCTACACACTGCAATTCCATGTCAAACTTCCATCTTTTCTTGCGAGGGTCTAAACTAGACGTGAGTGCTCAAATGAGTTCCCTTCTGTTGCAAGAGAATGAATTTATAGTCCTTATTCCATTCACAAAGAAGCAGCGCCCAAATAGTATCAGTATTAGTGGAATGAATTTGAAACTAGATATTACTGAAAAGGATTGCAAACAAAGCGTAAATAGTGAGAGTTGTGATAGATTACAGTCGTGTTGTAAAGGGAGCATATCAAGGGAATCTATTTGTGAGTCTTCAGGAAATCATTCTCTAGCCATCGCAGATAATGCTTGGCATGATATCATTTCAGATATAGCTCTGCTGAATACTTCATCAAATATTTTACATGACGAGCAGTCTTCAGCCAGTGCCAAAAGTGTGTTGGAAAAAAAGAATGAATTGCATGATAATGACAAAGCTGATGAGAGCAGACCGGTTGATCTTTCATTAAATTCCTTTTGATTCTATGAGCTTAGAAACGGTAAAAAGCATAAGGATCCAGACAACAAAAGGTAAAAAGTGGAAGGTATCATTACCATGAATCCTCAGTAGTAACAGGAAAATCGACTAAGAATGCCAGATCTGCATTTGTTGAAATCCTTGATGAAAGGAGCCATGCACTTGGTGGACATATTATTTGTTCAAAAGAATGCTCCGCAACTGATCCACAAGAAATTTATTCTTCTAGGCTTTTAAAGCTAATTAGGGATACAGATAGTGAGACGAGAACCCTCTGCAAGAGCTTGAATGAAAAACTCAAAGAAAAAGAAAACTGTGGGAGGCAAAGGGAAGTTCTCTCATATCCTTTTGCTTTGCAAAGGCCAATCAAGATCTTCATGGTTCTGAACATTGTTAACGGGTTCTTGGAAAAACACAACACATGCAAGCCTCTTGGAGCAATATCAAAGGAGCATTGAAGTAGCTCTGCTGTCATGGATTTGAAGAAGTTACCATGGATGACATTGAGCAACTTGCAAAGCTTTGCCCAAAGTTTACCGGAATGGTTATTGTTTCTCTTGCGTGGTATTTGGGACACCGTGTGGGTGAGAAGCGTGAGTTTGGTGGAGAAATAATTTTGGGACTGCAGGGAGAAGGGGTCTGCACGTGCATGGCCATGTGATATAGCGTTTAAAACAGGCATGATAAGACTAACCCTCTCTCTTAATGATTTATTTCCTTTAGCATTTGGATAAATCAATCTCTGCAAGTTTGTTGAATGCTGTAGATGTGGGTTTCTTTTGGAATGTTGATGTGTTTTGTTTTACTAAGTAAATAGCGTTTGGACTCGGATATTTTATAACATGCTTTTACATATATTGACTCTCTCCGAAAGAGGTGCCCAAAAGAAATGGGTTGTCGAATGACTTTTTATCATAATTGCATGAACTGATCTCTCTCCCCCTTTACAGTTTATCTTATTTACTATTTGAGTAGAAGAAATCTCTACATCGATTCTTGCCTACTGATCTTATAATGTTGGTTTGTCTTTTTGCCTTGATTTTCCTTCGAATGAGGGTTTCTGTAGAAAATAGTATGGAGCGTGAATGAGGTTTATAATTTTTCTTGTATTGTTTATATTATGTAGAACATGGCTTGAAAAAGGGAATTTTCCGATATGACTGTATTTGGATTTTACTGTGGTTTTATAATAATTTAAACTCCCATTAGGATTGGGGGCTTCTATTTGGGAAGAGTCATACTAGTTTAATTGGTCTTTCTAGATAGCTCCATCTGAGTCATTCGATTATCATTTACCTTGGGGATTATGGAAAACCCCTCACCAGACCCTCTGCTATTATTATTACTATGAGCTTATTATTAGATTGGAACCCTCCTGAAGCATGTGTTAATGGGTTTTCTATGACCTTTACGTACATGTTATGCACGCAAGTCATAATCCTGTGAGGATAATTCTTTGGCTTAATTTTTGAGGCACTACTTGGACCTTTGGATCGGTTAAAGTAATATTGGATGCATCGAGATTCTTCAAGTTTGATTGATTTGTGATGCCCTCATGCATACGAATTCAGGCAACGCTTGAAAAATAAAATTTTAAATTTATCTTATACTTTGACCTTGAAGCTTGTCGAAAGACTTTTGGTAGGAAAACAGATGAATAGAGAAGTTAAGATAACTACCCTAAAAAGGAGTCATGCATAGCCTTAAGTAAAGGTGACAGCTACCATAATGGAACTGTGCTTACCATGTATGACAGTAAGGATATAAGTCCACCTGAAATTATTTAACTTCATTTTATAGAACAATTATTAATACCCATAGATTGGGGTATGCAAGTGGAGGTTGAATTAGATAACAGGGTATATTATGTTATCAGGTATCCGGTAAGGATAAATATGTTATTTCAATGCTTGGTTAACGAGTGGAATAATTTCATTATTTACGATGATTATTATGTTTAGCTAAAAATTGATACTCGCATCTTATTAGGAGTTGAGATAATGTTGATACTTGCATTCATAGTGGCTTGGGCTGCGCTTGCATATCTTAGCTAGTCAAATGTATCTTTGGCATATTACCAACAGATGACAGTATTGTCGGTCATAACTCATTCTTATGAGTTGGACTCTTTTACTAGAAGAAATATATAAAGACATGGAATAAGCAACCAAAAGGACACCTAAATAATACATGAACCTGTGGATTGGTGGAATCCTTGTTAATATAATTATAATCTTAAAATTGCGGGATAAATATCCAAACTATACTTACATACCACTGATTATCTATGAAGGTTTGATACTTGGGTAATATCGATGAACAATGTAAGATTGATACTTGTATTTAATATATAAACTTAATGTCGTTGGTGCTTTTATTTAATTGAAAGATAATCTTGTTAGACACTTATATATGTGAAGTAGGTCGAGGGTATTAGGTGAGCGTCATTATTATTTACTGTAATTTAAGTATGATTAATTGCATGATTAAGGTTGTATATCTAGTCTCTTGGAATGGTGTTCTTATGTAAGCAGATCTTAAGGAAGTGAACATTAATGAGTATGAAATGTATTATCATGAGATGTGCAGTTAAGTTTTAAATGTATGTTAGAAATTATTTGATAAGGAGTATTGCAAACTTTCATTTATTTAAATACTAGATGGCATAAGTTATTAGGTGAGGTTTATATCTTATCATGCTCAGTTCTAGCGAACTGACTCTAGATAATATTTGTGCAGATGGATTATGCGAGTAGATTAAAGAAAAGAGTGTAAAAGTTTCATCAGTTCAAATTATGAAGTTCTTGTAGAAAGTTCAATGCGTTGTAAATTTTGTAACTTTGCTTGCAAGGAGTTTAGAAGATCTCTTGCCTTGGTATGTTTGGAAAACTACGTGGTGAAGTGTTCTTTCCCTTTTGTTGTTAGACTAGTTACTTACCTTGGTGAGATATGATATTCAATCATTACATTGGCATAAGTATTGTAAAACCTTGTTTTTGAGAATAAAGTGTTAAGTCAAAACTCTCTGACACCTTGTAATGATGTGATATAAGTAAAATTAAATGGAATGGTTAACCCTTATAGAAGTTAACTAAAATATATGTATATTCAGATAAATTAATGTAGAGATGACTTACTTGAGAACAAGAGATTCCTGAAGTACTCAAAGGTGAAACTATCCTTGGAAAGTAAATCTTTATAAATTGATATCCCTAGCTAAACTAGTGAACACTACTCTTTTGGTGAACGCTTAAAACAAGCTTAAAGGAAAACAATGGTTAGTTTCTAATAAGATTTAACAAGTAAGAGAATAAAATTTAGAAACCACTCAATTTACCTCTCAGCATATTTAAAAGTAAGTAGCTTCCTCTTGATAAGCTCTTTCGGTGAAGCCTAAGTAAGAGCGTTAATAATTACGTATAAAACCTCAAGCTTCAATTAAACCTTAGTATGAACTAATGACGTCTTAAGGGTGAATTCATTTGACCTTCTTCCTTTAACTTTATCCAGGGTGTCTTATCAAAATAAATAACCTCCAATCATTACTTACTGTGGCTTGCCCTAGCTGTGAGAGTATCATGTGGTTGGGCTTCTATGTTGTTCTGTAAAAAAAAAAAAAAAAAAAGTATATTGTTCTTGATAAGTGTGAACGTTTCCGTGCTGCTTTTATGGCCATCCTTGTATCGAGTTGTTCACAGAGTTAGTTGTATCCTTGGTGACGACATGTTGCGTCATGTTATGTGTCAAGCAAAAAAAAAAAAAAAATCCTGTCTTTTACTGTGTTGTTCGTGTGTGTGATTTTTGGGTCATTACAATGTGAGTTTGATGATAAATGGTTGCATCTCTTCCTATGTAGTTCAGTTAGTAGGAATGTGTGCTTGTTAACAACAGTCACAAAGTTAGAATCCCGAAAAAAACAAAATGGGTATTGGTGCATTCTATCGGGAGAATAACCCTTACCGAGGTTGTGCATGTACCAAAACATGTACATTTGATGTTTTTGTTTGAACATGTTTTTAGGGAGGTTAGTATCATGTCTGCCTTGCACAGGTGAGGTGCATAGAATTCTTAGGCTTAGATGTCAAGGACTGAGGGGTATCCATTCCGCCAAATTCGCTCAAGGCACGATCCCGACCTCATCCCTTATTACGGTATCTCTAGGCCTTTGCCTCAACAAGAATGGAACCCTTGTGGGCTCACCGAGAGCCAAACAATTTCACTAATGGACCAACGACCGTTTGATGGTTTTTTTGTATAGCTTGATGGAAAAAGTACCAATAGTTTTTCACTTTTTCATTAATGGTACTTTTAAAGAGCCAACTACAATATGACACATAGGGTGCTCGATTATTGGTACACTTTTCAAATGCTTTATAAAAATTATTTGTGTACTAAATCAATTCAAAATCTACTTTTCCCTCCAAATAAACACGCAAAACAAAAATGGTGATGTGGCACAATCATAAGCTACACATTGACATGTTTTTTTATGTCAACAAAACCTCAAGATAAATCGACGGACCCCTAAAGTTAAGGTGCACAATTATAGAGTCACCCCCTTAGCGATGATAAATATCATAACATTCGCTAAATATTCTATTTTGTCATTCAACTTTCATGTCATTGAGTGTTCCAATGTTGTAATGCCCACTCCTCTTCGACATTGATTATACTATGATTTTAATTTCGGTTGATTAGAGACATGGACTTTATTATTATATTTTAGTTAGCATGTTGTTAAGATACAAGGGACATCATGATTACTATTGTGTTTTGATTGTTACTTTGGAATCTATGGGTAATATGTGAATGGGGCCACTTAGTGGCTAGGCCAAGTTGTTAAACTTTTGTGGTAGGAAATAAATTAAACATTGTGCATGACAATTAAGTAATGAACTAAAGAGGTTTTTAAATAAATATTGGTAAGGGTATAGTTTTATAACCTAATGGGACATGACTATTAAATAATTAAAAATATACTCTAATTAAGTAAATGAACTTAATGGGAGACTTTTAAACCATAAATTATTTTGGGGAAATAAATTAATAATATTGCATTATTAATTTAATTTAACTTTTCCCCATTAAATTATTAGACCTTGGTGTGGTTTTAACGTCAAATTTATAGACATTACAAATGTGGTGTTCAAATACCCATTAACACATTGTATTTTTAATTAATTGTTGAGTAATAATTGTATTTTTAATTAATTGTTGAGTAATATGGTGTACTTTTCACAATGTAGAATATATTGTATTATTCAATACAAGATTGGAATTCAACGAAGTTATTATTCAAAAATTTAAATTTCTTTGCTTATCCAAATTATGAATTAGTTTGCGTGGAGTTGCATGTCATAGTCGGACCTTGCGCACAAGATAATATATAGGATGGTAATATGCATAATGACATCTATTAGGATTTGTAAAGTGTAAATAGCATCACTTTTTGTATTTATTTCGTGTTGTTTGTGTTTGTTAAGGTGGTACAAATTTAGCGTCACACTTAAATCACATATTATACATTGGCTTAAAAAGAAAATCTTAAGTGTGTGTGTACACACACACACACACACACACACACACACACACACACATATATAGTGTTATATGTAGATTTTTCTAATATAAATTTATATTCAATAAATAGGAAAAATATGAAAACATTTATTTGAAATCTTGAAAAATGTTGTATATATACGAAAGAAGGAAAAAATAAAGGGAAAGAAATAACATATGCTTGTAATCCTCGTATCAAATAATGATGAAGTGTATTCACCATCTACTATTCCACTAGTGATAGAAGAACCTTAGTGTGTATATATTGTTACACTCGCTAATAATAAATATGAATAGAATGCAATGAAATTATTAATCAATGTGGTATATACATACATTGATCTTACAACCTTTACACTTTTAAGAATATAAAAATAATTATATATTTTATTTTATATTTTGTATGATTAGCTTCAAATCTTTACATTTATGTTTATATATGAAATCACTTTGTAGTCATTGTAGTGTTCTTAAAATCTAAATATAAGAGCCTCGAGACTAATATATATATATATATATATATATATATATATATATATATATATATATATATATATATATATACATTTAAAAATGTAATTAAGATATTTATACTAGCTATTTTATTTATTTATATCATCCTAATACTACAAGAAAAAATCCATCAATATTAACAAATAAGAATTACTTTATTTTATTAGTCCATTTAGTATACATTTCAAAATTTTACTAACATTTCTATTATTATATAATTTTAATAGAAAACTTTGATGTGTATGTGTTATTATATAGTAGTTTTTTAAAAAGTAACTCAATCGATAAAACATAAAACCACACAATGTAAATATACATTTCACTAAAGCTAATGTTACATTGAAACAACATGATACAATATATTCACACATGTACAAAAGTAATTTAAAATTGTTACAAAAACCATTAATTACATCGAAATGTGTGCCCTTGTGGATGAAGGGTTTCTTATGTAGGAGATCAACTATGGCTACATGGGTGCATTGATGTACAACTTAAATGGAGCCATCCATGTTGCATCAATCCTACATCATGTGGTGTATGCAACATGATTTTTTTTTTTTTATTGGTGCTTGGGACTGAAAAAAGTAAAGAAATTACATTGAAGATGTATTTGGTATGCATGCATTGAAATATGATGGTTTCCATTTCACTTAGGATCTATTTAAATCTATAGAGATATGTTAAGTGTTGTTGTAGTGTTGCAGTGTTAATTGGTGTGTTGTTGTTGATTTTTGTATCATGATGCTATTGGTTTTATAACATTAAGTGGTAAATCTCTTATTTAGAAACCCGCTAAATACTGTATCTTCTTGGCTTTAGCTTATATTTAAAATATAAGCATGGAAGATCCACTACTATTATTGGCATTGTTTAAAATATAAGGGTGATCCAAAATAGGTCACCCACCTTATAGAAATTAAGGTGATTTCATTAGAGATCGATAACAACCTAAATATGAGAAATATCAAGTGTAACATATGAACGCGAGATATATGTGCAATATGATCATAAATACATGAAGTGAATGATGTAAAACACATGAGAAAATGTATGAGGTAATTTGTAATCCCTTCATTTGAAGATGTAAGCGCAAGTGGATATGTGGAAATAGTAGTAGTGCTAGGTGAAAGTTTTTTCTCAATAAAGATAAGTGATTTTTAGTGGGTTATTTACCTTATAAGGTTTTCCCACTTACATCTTGTGTCACTTTGATCATTTACTTTCATTCATGGTATTTACATTTTGTAATTTTCATTATAAACATCTTAATCTATATTTTTATTTACTTTTAGTGTACGAGTCTTCAACACTTCCACATATGAAAAAAACTCCACACCATAACAGTTCCATTTTTGTGTGTTGTAAATACGTGGGAACGTTCAATCTGCACGATTCTTGTCTATGGAACATTTGTTTGCCATTTCTCCCATGTTTTCTCTCTTTCCTTCCCCTTGGAGAGTGACCAACCCTTTTTTGGTACTATTACTACCCCTTAGCTTAGGATTTCCTTTTCATGCATCTCCTTCTAACCATGGTCCCTTGGAATATTTAGATTAGGATTAGTTAGATTTGCTTTAAGCTTTAGGAGTAGTTTTAGCATTAGATTTAGGTAGAGGAACTGATCTTCTTCAAGGTCTATCTCATTTCGTAAGGTCCCACAACTTGGAGACAATCCCCTGTTGCCTCAAAATCCCGGTTGTCTATGCTACTTGACTTGGGGCAATGTGTAATTTTGAGCTCCAACAATATAAAAGGATGCGTTTATGCATGTGCAAGATAGATTTGTATGTTTTAAATTTACAGTGTAAAGAAACTTGAAGATTTTTCAAATATGCGAAACCCCAGTTTGATTCGTGGCTTTCTTCAAGTTCATCACCGATTGCATAGATCCTAATTCCTATGTTTTAAGATAAATGTGGTGTGTTTGGATCCAACAGATCGCTGTGATTAATCATGATCTAAGTTTTCATTGATTCTACATACTTAGATATCTATTTTTTTATGTTCCATAGTAGTTTCATTTGAAATAGGTTTTGCAAAGATTATTTCTTTATTTCACGGATTGTATAAGTATTATACGGATTTTCCAAGTCTTTTGTAGACTTTTTGACCCGCACAACATTATTTCACGAATTTTCCAAGTCCTCCACGACCTTTGTGACTTGTGTGATATTATTTCTTTGTTCGATGCTTTTACCTTCCTTTTGCACTAGTTCTTTCACTCGTGGCTTCATTTTATTTGTTGCATGGTCCCATGTGCTCTTCGGATTTCTATTGTATTACACAAACTTGTAGTATTCTGCGGTTCGCTTCTTTGTTGTGTGATTCTTTGTTTTGTGGCCATAAAACTTCTTTGTGTTTTTCCACCTTGTGCATTTCACTTTGTAGACCTTTGCAGCATATTTTTCGTGCTTTGTGGTTTCTTGAAGGTTTGCATCTAATTTGAAACTTTTATTTGTTTCACATAATTTTAAAGTCTTGTGGACTTTCTTTTGTTCTACGACGTTGACTATATTTTCCGCGGAACACTAAACCCCACGAAACATTGTTTCAATATACCGTGGTTTGTCAATTTATTTCAAAAGGACATATATTTTTTCTTAGTTCCTTACTGCCTCTCGCAACCATTTCTTTATGTTTTTTTGACCTCCATCCTTCGTTGGAACCTTGTTTTGGTGTTTTCATCAAGCTATAAGTTATTTGAGTTTTAATCCACTATAGACTCGCTCTTTTATACCGTAGATCTCTGTAATTTCTAAAAACCCTCAAAACACTCCATCTTTCAAATTTTATTAAGTTTTCCTTAAAAATGGCTAGTTCCTCTAGTTTTTCCATGGAAAAATCTCATATTTTAAATGGAACTAATTTTAGTATCTAGATAATTAGATTAAGGCTATCCTTAAGGTTAGAAAGCTATGAGATTTAGTTAGTGGCGTTGAAAAGAAACCCACTGGGAGACAAATTACTCCTAAGAAGTTAAGTGTTTTCTCTCAAAAATCCTAAGAGGCTATGTCCAACTTATGCAAAGTATCAAAGATGATTTTTGCTACATATGAACATATGAAGTCTCCAACCGATGCCCATGTAGTGTGTCATTTTGTAGCGAGGGATGAAATGCAACTTGCTCTTTGTCACTCAAATGTGGAGAAATGGTAGCACCCTCAAGAGGATTTGACCTATCCTCACTACTTTATGGTTGTGCCTTTTCAACCAGGGTGAGAGGACCCTTTTTGTAGCCTTCTTTTTTGTGGAGGAGATGGAGATATCCTTCCTTGTGAAATTATTAAGAAGACCTTGAAGAAAATATGATCAATGCAACAAAACCTAACTCTCACGAGTTGTCACTCTAGATAATGGAGATATTTTCTAAGCAAGGTTCAGGCCACTAAAGACAATGAAAACCTGATTGTTTTTGCATGTTTTGGTAGTAAAAATTATGCATTTGTATACACACATGACAAACAGGGGTAGTATGGGTATGATTGGTTGTTTTTAAATGAATTTTTGGTGGGAGGTGAGGTAGAAATGAACTTGATTCACCAGATCTTGAGAAATTTTACAAAATGGAGAGCTTGAACAACATAAATAATGCTTTGGGATAGCTAGGATGTTCCTTTAACTAGAATATGTGCTTAATGGAGGCCCAGATCAACACTTTTCACACAAACTTCAAGGATCCAAAATGAAGGCTCAAATTGGAAAACTTAACTAAACATTATCAACCTCTGTTTCATCATGCCTAAGATACCCTCAAAGGCTAACAAACAATCTTATAGTCATGTTAGGAGTCATAGTGATTTTAAATTTGTTTATTTCACTATCAAATGAAAGCTCTTTTGATAAATGAAATTGTAAATGCCACCAAACTATCACAAGGATAAGATCTTGTGTGATTCACAAAGATTTCAATGTAAGATTGCAATGGGAACAAGAAAACTACTTGCAGACATTCAGAAATGAAGCAAACACAAATTTTTCCAAAAAATAACATAGATTAACTCAAGTTTGATTAAATTTATCAGTAGGGGAAAGTTTCTAGAACAATCTCAAGAGCTTGTCAATGGTTGTACACTCACAACCACCTTGACATGATCAAATTTAACACAAAGGAGATAAAAAGGTTTCTTAGATGGTTTCTCAGAAGGACACGGGTTCTATCAAGCTTTTCTCTTAGAAAAATCAGTCCCGACCTCTAACACTCAACCATTTGCATGAAAAATTCATGCAATTTATAATACTTCATTTACAATAGAGTTTTCCCCCAAAACTAGAGACATTCAAAGCACCATTGCGTGTTGAGACTCCCAGAATCAGATTTGTGAAAAAGTTTGTCAGGTGTGCAGAGGGAAAATCTCTCCAAATATTTCCAGCATTCAATTCTTCACCTAGTAAGTCGTCATTCTTCATCTCTTGCGTGCCAACTACTTCCTCCTCAATCTATCAAATCTGGTTCTTTGTGTGCCAAAGAAAGAAAAACTAGAAAATCAGATCAAAGCCAATGGTCAGATCACATCTTGATGGAAAAAGACATCTTCAGATTTTTCCCACCCAACCAGGATACCAAATTAATGTTCCTCTTCATTTTACGTGTAGGAGACTCCAAGAAATGATAAAAAACCATAAAAATTTGCATCCCGGGAGCTTTGGAGTAGAAATGGTGAAGAAAATCAGATACAGATGCACAGTTGCCATTGATCTCTCTTTTGAATTTGGACCATCACATGGGAGATCCAAGTTAAGATGGGCAGGGGTTCCTTTTTACCTTTTACACCTTTTGGAAAAAATGCAAAATTTCTCAATTTCTCTGCCCCTCCGCCTTGTAAAAAATGGGCTTGACACGTGTCCCAATGTGGGTCCCAAAGGAACCATGGCTAAATTATGCTATTTCACCTCTTTTTTGGAAAAGGAAAATTTTCCAAGTTTTCCCCGCAGCTCCGCCCTTCCGCTTCTAGTTTCTGATGTGGGTCCCAGTGGAACCACACTTCCTTTTACACTTTTAACTCCTTTTTCCACAAAAGAAATTTTTTCCAAATTTCCCCTAAAAGTCCACACCTCCGCCATTGATTGGAGAAATTTTTTGACTATTCTCTATCGGGCCCATGGGTCATTTTGATGATTTTAATCTTTTGAAAATAAAGGGCAAAAAAAAATCCAAGTTGCCCCCGATGGCCCGCCTCCCCGCCTCTTGACTTTTCAAACCACCACGCGTCTCAATGGTGCATCTTGAGATGGTCCCCAAAAGTAGAGACCCTAAATGAGTGTGGGCTCACCATGTGTCTCGAGGCCCTTTAGGAAGTTGCTAAAAAGTCTAAGGAAAGAAGACCCAAGGAAACCTCCACGTGTCTTTATGGTGCAACTTCAAGAACCTTATAAGGCTTCAAAATGATTTGGGGGGCACGCTTCCATTTTAGAATTTTACTCCATTTTTCCAAAAGGGAAAAATATCCAACTTATTTCCGAAGGCCCGCATCTCCACTTTTAACTTTGCCACGTGTCCTTTTATGGGGTCAAAGTAAGACTTTTTCCCTACGCTTAAATTTTGCTTTAATCAAAGCATGGCGGGGCCGGGGCGAGTTCAAATTTTTTTCCAAAGTAGCCAAAAATAAAAAAGTTCAAAAAAAAACCCACCATGCCCTCATCCAATTAGAAGAAGCCATGTAAGTACCAAAAGAACCAATCAGAATTGAGCGGAGCTACGGGACCAAATTTGCCCTTTTTGCCAAAAAAGCAAAAAGTGACAAGTTAAAACATTTTCCCGCCATCCCTTGACCAACCAAAAAAGAAGCCACGTGTGACCATTGAATGCTTGAGGAATAATTTTGATAGGAAAAAGACACCCATCCAGACCATCAAAAACACAAAAATTCACCATTCATGCCCGAGAAATGATTTTTCGCTAAGGATGAAATTTTTTTGAAACAAAACCAAGTGAATCATGGTTCAAGCATCTTTCGACCATGGATTTGGATTTTCAAAGGCATACAAATATAAATTGATCATTCTTGAGCTTCCATGGTTGGGGAAAAATAGGAAAAATGGTAGAGCCCATGGATTTTGAAGAAATTAGGGAAAAAAAAAGGGAAAACTCTTGGAGACTTCTTCAAAAAGGGGCATGACAATGGATTCTGCAAACAATTTGAGGCATTCAAATGGAGGTAAAAGCTTTAGAACATCCACATCGAGAGATAAAACATTTCATAACATGTAGATCAGAGGAAAATCAGGGAAAATGGTGTGAGATCAAAATGAGCACCAACATCGGCTCTCGACTCGGGGATGGGCACTCCCTGCGAGTGCCACAAGAACAACTAGTAGACCAAGTGCCAAGAATAGACCATTGGGAAAATGGAGTCAAAAAGAGCTAGCATAGCGGAACAACCACAACCATCCTCCAAAAAATGAACCGAGAAACCAACAAAACCAAGTCACCGAGGACCAGAATGAAAAAAAAAAAAAAAAGAAAAAAAACCAACAAGTTGTACACTATACAAGTGATGCTCACCTTGATTTTGGGGAATCAATCTAGGAAATGCTTCAAGTGCCTGCCATTAATAGGAAATTCAAGCAATTCACCATCCAAATCTTTCAAGAAGAAGGTATGCTCACCAATCGAATGTCAATGGAGTAAGGGCCCATCCATAGTGCATCAAATTTACCATGCTTTCCCTTGTCTTCATGTCTACTATCCCAACAACACAAGATCTCCAATGTTGAAAGCTCTGGGAGTGACCTTCTTGTCAAATAACTTCTTCAATTTTTCTCTGAACTTCACATGCCTTTGGTGAGATGCTCTCCTTTCTTCATCAAGTTCAACAATCTAGTTAATGTGAGCCTCATATGGACTAACTTCTTGATCTTCCAGTTGTTGAATGAACTGATATGAGGATAGTTGCATATGTAGGGGCAATAGAGCTTGAGTGCCATACACCAATTCAAATGGAATTTTTCAGTGGCTCTTTTAATAGTAATTCTGTCAGCCCAAACAATGAACTTCAGTTGTTCACCCCATTTTCTTTTGTTCAGCTCCAAGGTTCTTGATAATCTTCACAAATTTTTATTATTGGACTCACTTGTCCATTTCCTTGGGGATTGTAATTAGAGGCATATGTCAAATTGATCCCATATTCTTTGCACATTGCCACCAAAGGTTTAGCTCTGAAGCTCATGGCATTGTCAACAACAATTTTAATTGGCACCCCAAACCTGCAGATGATATGGTTCAACATAAAATCCATGACAATTTGGTGTGTTGCTCTTTTGGTGGGGATTGCCTCCACCCACTTGGTGAAGTAATCAGTGGCTACAAGAATCCACTTATGGCCAACACTTGAAGGGTCTGAAATCTCACCAATGAAATCCATTCCCCATTGCTTGAATGGGGCTTCAATTGATACAGGCTAAAGGTAGGGAGCTGAAGCTTTCAGTCTTCCAGAGAAGAAGCTTGGAAACTCTCACATCTTCTAACCAAAAGAGTTGTATCCTTGAAGAGATTTGGCCACCAATAACCAGCCCTCAAGATCTTGTGTGTTGTGACTCTTCCAGCAAAATTCCCCCCACAAACTCCTCCATGGAGATCAACAATTATCTTGGGGCTTCATCTTCAGTAATGCACCTTAAGAGAACTCCTCAGGGTTCTTCCAAGCTAACCCATAATCAGTAATGACATATTTCTGGGAAGCCAACTTAAGGGCTCTTTTCTGGTTCTTACTCAAATACTCAGGGTAGTATAGATGTCTGAGATAAAAAATTACATCTTTGTACCACTCAGAACTCATCAATTTTTCAAAAACATCTACCCATCTACCCTTCCTTCTTTACCTCATTTACCTCAATAGTTTGCAAGTTTCTCTCAGCCATAAGCTTAGCCAAGCCCAAACCTCTCACCAACTTTGTGGTTTGGATATCCATGTCATATTCTTGTAACTTGTTCACCCATCTGCATCTTTTTCTTGAGACTTCCATCTCTGATAAGATGTCTTTCACCATAGTGTGGGGAACATAAGCAACAATTTTAGAGCTCAAAATGTAAGGCCTGAAAACCTTTGTTGCTTTTACCAAGGAAAATGCTTGTTTCTCCATAATAGTGTATTTCATCTCAGCCCCCCTACAATGCCTTACTAAAAAAGGCAATTGGCCTCTCAGCCCCTTCATCATCTTTTTGCAACAAGACAGATGCAATAGTGTTCTCTGAAGAAAAAGAAAATAGTTGGAAAGGCTTCTTATAATTTGGAGCTGCTAAAATAGGGGCATGCTTTAATGCCTCCTTGATCCCATTGAAAGCTTGAATGGCATCCTCCTCCCATTTGATGGCTGGTCCTTCTTTAGCATGTAGTGATTGGAATGGTCAACTCAGCAAAGTTTGATATGAATCTCTGATAAAGTTTATCTTCCCAAAGAAGGACTGAATCCCCTTCTTGGTTCTTGGAATTGGGACCTTGTTGATGGCCTCTACCCTTTCTGGATCAATCATTACCCCTTCTTGTGACACAATGTGACCAAGAAATTTTTCCTTCTGTACTCGAAATGGCACTTCTTTGGATTGAGTGAAATGCCATATTCTCTACATCTTATCAACATTTTCTCCAAGTGCTGCAAATGATCACCTCTCTTTCTGAGAGAACATAGTTACATCATCTTGGTAGACAACAATAAAATCATTGATGTAACCAACAAAAGCAACATCCATTTCTCTTTGAAAGGTTTCTCCAGCATTCATCAATCCAAAGGGCATCCTGACATATACATATGTTCCCCAAGGGGTGGTAAAGGTTGTCTTAATTCTTTTTGATTCCTTTACAACAACTTGGTTATAACTAGAGAAACCATCCAGGGTAGATAGCAGCTCAGAACCGGTCACTAACTGCAACATGTTTTCCATGTTTGGTAAAGGATAATTATCCTTCATTGATGCTCTGTTCAGATTTTGAAGTCCACACACAGCCTGATGTCACCATTCTTCTTTCTAACTGGTACTAGGTTTGCAACCCAAGAAGAATACCTTGTAGGTTGAATAATCCCTCCATCCCTAGTTTCTTCAGTTCCTCTTGCATTTTAAGAGATAGGAGTGGATTGATTGGCCTCTATTTTCTACTGAATGGTTTTGCATTAGATTCAAGGGAATCTCATGTTGAAATAGATCCTCTCTGTATGCCTTTAGTTCAGAATAAGTCCAAGCCATGCAATCTTGATATTTTTTAGCAATTGGACATAAGACTATTTTTTCCTCCTTGTTGAGATTGCTTCCCAACCAAGATCTTCCTTGGTTTCTCCTTTGTGCCAAGGTCATGCTCCTCAACATCCCTTGAGGCTGCTATGCATCTATTAATAATGTGATCAACATTATCAAAGTTGGATTCAAGAGAGAAACCCCCTCTAGGAATGGTATTAGTCTTTAGTTGGATGATGCCTTTTCCAAACAAGGTTTCTTTACCCTCTGCTATGCACACACCATTGGCTCCCAATCAATATTTTGATCAAAAAACTCCCCTTTGTTCTATAGAAATCTTCTGACTTGAGCATCATCATCAAAAAACTTGCCAATGTTTAATGTTGTCAGGTATAGATGGCCTAGTTAACACCTCAACATCATATTCACAATATGGGGATACTATACAATTATCAAACCGAGATCCCAATACTACAAGTTTTTCTTCCAAATCATTGAACTTCCTATCATGATGCACAATATTGAATGAATCAAACATCTCAATGAGATCCCAAATTGCATGCTTGTATTGTTTCATTCGCTGATTTTTTGTGGCATAAAGTTTTCTGACTTGCTTTACAATTAATTTTGAATCTCCTTTGACAATGATGTCTTTAACACCATATTTCCAAGAAATCCTCAGACCTAACAATAGTGCCTCATACTCAACAATGTTATTAGTGCACTCAAAGTTGAGTTTGAAAGGAAAAAAAACTCTTCTGGCACTGGAGAGATCAGAACAACACCAACACCATTTCGAACTTGGAGCAAGCTCCATCAAACAATAAAGTCCAAGGAGAGCCTACCTATTCAAGACACTTGCATTCTTCAATCTTGTGCTCTTTTCCATCAAGCAAATCCTACAAAGTTATCAAGCATCAACACTTGTGTACAATACTTCATAAGATGCATTGTTGGGATCTTAATAAGGTGCAACATCTTCTTTTCTCCATACAACCTGACAAGGCTGCCCTCAATTGGGATGGTAGCATAGGACATGTCCATTTGAACACTCCCACCAACACTTGCAGCCCATTTTCTAGATAACAACATACCCCACTTGGTTGGGCAATCAACAATAACAACATCAAGCATCAGGTTTTTACCTGGGTAAGCTACAAGTTGCACCACCAGACCTTTCACACATCCCACCACTGGCACTTCTCTGGAGTCCATAGTAGTACACTTCCCATATGTTGTTGTTACTTTGATATCCAGCTCATTCATGACTTCTAGAGGCATAACATTGCATGATGCCCCTGAGTCAAACATACAGTTGTGTAGCAATCTATCTTTAATGATCAGAGTGGTGAAGAATGGATCCACATTTAGTTGAGACTCCACCAAGGATGTCCCCAAATAAACCTCAGGTGGTTCACCTAGTTCCTCCAACACTGGTGGTGTCTCTAACTCTTCAATGATTGGTGGAGTCTCCACAATGTTTATATTTCTACCTAGGGTAGTCTTCTCCTCTTTCAGCCCCAAATACTCAAAATCCCTTTTTTGTGCTCAAGGAATCCTAAGCAACTCAACAATTGGAACTGAGATCTTGATCTGACTCAAGACTTGGGAAATATCATAAGGGACAGACTTTGGCAAGGCAACATTGGAAGGAAGGTTGACACACTCATTAGATGGCATAGGATTTTTTGATACTTGGGCATGAGGAGGGGTATGAGTTTTGTTTGGGACAACAAGGCCCTTGGTAGATGCATCTTTCTTAGGAGCCTCTTTAGGAATATTTGAAAGCAATGGAGTTTTTGGCTTGGCTTGAGGCCCTGTCCCTTTGACAACCCTACTTCTTGTGTTATACTCCTTCTCTTGGGCAACAAAAATGTTCATCAACAACTTCTGTCCTCCTCAGATGGGATTCCTCCATCATACTTCTTTATCATTAAAGCTCTTAAATATTCAAAGTCATTATTGGGAAATTCAAAAGCTTGTACAATATCTACTTCTAAAGTATGAGAGGGAGGAAGAATAGGTACCCGGTGGATGCAATCCCAAAAAAAATCAAGTAGCAGTTCTAGCACTTATTACCTCAGTTGAAGTTTGCCCCTTGTTGTGAGCTCGTGGAGCAACCCATCATGCAAAAATCATCATCATCATTATCATCATCAGCTTCTTCTTCTTCTTCTTGTTGATCTTCCTCACATGGAGCATGGGGCATGAAACATCTGTCACACCAATCAATGACATCTGTCTCCTCCACAACAACAACTCTAGTAGCCAAAGGATCAGGTACCATTCTATTTTCCCCTGGCCTAGGACTATTTATTTCCAAATCCAATAGGTCCCTTGCCTCTATCATCAGATCTCTGATCATTTCTATGATGATTTGTAAACTTGTCTTGGCCTTGTTGCTTGTGTTGACCTTGTGAACTCTGCCCAATTCCTTTTTCTACCCGGGCTAATTTGTATGATATTTCTTTGACAGCCCCTGCCAAAGTTTTCACAACTTCCTCCAAATCAGTAACCTTACTTGTTTGAGGCTTTTTCGGGTTAATTAGTTTTACACCCTCCCTTTTTGGAGGCTTTCCAATTGCCTTGATGTTGTTCTCAATTTGTAGAGCCATGGTGAAGGCCTGCCTCAAATTAGTAGGGTTTTTGTCCCTCAAGTAGTAAGAAATTTTTTTATCAAATGCATCTGAATATTTGATCAAACATGATTCATCACATGGCCTTAAGCTAACAGGAAATCTCCTCAAGGTCTTGTTAAACCTTGTGTTGAAATCATGTACTGACTCATTAGGATTCTTCTTGATGTTTTCAAATTTTGATAGAAGAAACCTAGGGTCAGTTCTATCACCATACTTGCAATCTAAATGCATTGTTCATCTCTATCCAAGAATCAATGGAATTATCTGGAAAAGCTTTATACCAGTCCCTTGCATCCTCTTCCAAAGTATGGATAAACAATTTGATATATACATCTTCATATTCAATCTCAAAGTCTTCCATCATATTGATAAAAAGATTTAAATGTTGATCACCAGTTATAGCATTGTTTCCTTGGAACTTTGGTAATCTATTTCTTACATCTGGGAACTGCATTTGGATAACCAACCATCCCTATAAAATTTATAGGACCAAAGGTGTTTACAACAAATGGAGGTCTTGGGTGGGGGGTTGGGCCATGTTGTTTTGAGGAGGTGACCTGGAGGGGAGACAAATTGATAAGGGGCAGAGGGTCTTTGAAACATAGGAGTATAAATTTCAAAATGGATATCCCCTAAAGGCCTTGTTTCTTGGAAAACCCTATCAACTTTTGAAAAGACAGGGGAAGAATGAGAAGAAAACTTTTCAAAATCAAATGAAGGCCCCTCTCTCAGTTGGAGAATTCAATTCCAAAGAGGCTACTGATTCAGAAGCACTTGAATGGTAGTCTTCAATGATAGGCCGATCACTTTCATCAATGGAGATCCCTTTTCTTGTCTGTTGATCTCCAACAACTCTCAGGATTTTCTTCCTTCTGACTTTGTTTTTCCTAGCTCTGGAAATAATGTCCTAGTAGGATCCCTAGCAAAGAAATATCTTCTTCCTTCCAGCTTTGCAAAGATTATTAGTAAAAATCTCACTTGACAGAGGTTAAGACATTGGTACTTATCAAGAATCAGATCAACAGGAGTCACCACTAAGGATTTCCACCTTAGTTGTGAAAATGCACTAAAATATGATCTGTCAAATGTCTATCAATACTAGAAACTAGAAATGGATGATCGACTTTTTCTTTACCCAGATTTATCAATGAAAGCTAGTGCACTAGGTGTAGAAACTGAAAGAATTACACACAACACTTGCAACTTTGAATACTTCTTATAGGCGAACACAAGATGATGTTTGAAAAAATGTATTAGCACTTAGAGCATATAAGAAGTGTTTACTAGGGTCTGAATATGAACTATAACCACTATGTCCCCGAAATGGTGCCAATCGGGTGTTGGTACCCAAATTGATTCTCCTCAGAAAGTTGAGCAACATCACAGGTTTGGCAGGAAGCTTAGAGACAAGTAGAGCATGTAGTGTGTCATTTTGTAGCTGGGGATGAAATGTAACTTGCTCTTTGTCACTCAGATGTGGAGAAATGGGTAGCACCCTCAAGAGGATTTGACCTATCCTCACTACTTTATGGTTGTGCCTTTCAACTAGGGTGAGAGGACCCTTTTTGTAGCCTGTTGTTTGTGGAGGAGATGGAGATATCCTTCCTTGTGAAATTATTAAGAAGACCTTGAAGAAAATATGATCAATGCAACAAAACCTAACTCTCACGAGTTGTCACTCTAGATAATGGAGATATTTTCTAAGAAAGGTTTAGGCCACTAAAGACAATGAAAACCTGATTGTTTCTGCATGTTTTGGTAGTAAAAATTATGCATTTGTATACACACATGAAAAAAGGGGTAGTATGGGTATGATTGGTTGTTTTTAAATGAATTTTTGGTGGGAGGTGAGGTAGAGATGAACTTGATTCACCAGATTCTTGAGAAATTTTACAAAAATGGAGAGCTTGAACAACAAGAATGCTTTGGGATAGCTAGGATGTTCCTTTAACAGAATATGTGCTTCAATGGAGGCCCAGATCAACACTTTTCACACAAACTTCAAGGATCCAAAATGAAGGCTCAAATTGGAAAACTTAACTAAACATTATCAACCTCTGTTTCATCATGCCTAAGATACCCTCAAAGGCTAACAAACAATCTTATAGTCATGCTAGGAGTCACAGTGATTTTAAATTTGTTTATTTCACTATCAAATGAAAGCTCTTTTGATAAATGAAATTGCAAATGCCACCAAACTATCACAAGGATAAGATCTTGTGTGATTCACAAAGATTTCAATGTAAGATTGCAACGGGAACAAGAAAACTACTTGCAGACATTCAAGAAATGAAGAAAACACAAATTTTGCCCAAAAATAACATAGATTAACTCAAGTTTGATTAAATTTATCAGTAGGGAAAGTTTCTAGAACAATCTCAGAGCTTGTCAATGGTTGTACACTCATAACCACCTTGACATGATCAAATTTAACACAAAAGGAGATAAATAGGTTTCTTCAGATGGTTTCTTAGAAGGATGGGTTCTATCAAGCTTTTCTCTTAGAAAAATCAGTCCCGACCTCTAACACTCCAACCATTTGCATGAAAATTCATGCAATTTATAATACTTCATTTACAATAGAGTTTTCCCCCAAAACTAGAGACATTCAAAGCACCATTGCATGTTGAGACTCCCAGAATCAGATTTGTGAAAAAGTTGTCAGGTGTGCAGAGGGAAAATCTCTCCAAATATTTCCAAGCATTCAATTCTTCACCTGGTAAGTCATTCTTCATCTCACGCACCAACTACTTCCTCCTCAATCTATCAAATCTGGTTCTTTGCATGCCAAGGAAAAAAAAAAATGGAAAATCAGATCAAAGCCAATGGTCAGATCACATCTTGATGGAAAAAGATGTCTTTAGATTTTTCCCACCCAACTAAGATACCAAATTAATGTTCCTCTTCATTTGGCGTGCAGGAGACTCCAAGAAATGATAAAAAACAGTAAAAATTTGCATCCCCAGGAGCTTTGGAGTAAAATGGTAGAAAATCATATACAGATGCATAGTTTCCGTTGATCTCTTTTGAATTTGGACCATCCACGTGGGAGATCCAAGTTAAAGATGGGCCAGGTTTTTTACCTTTTACACCTTTTGGAAAAAATGCAAAATTTCTCAATTTTCTTCCCCCTCCGCCTTTGAAAAATGGGCTTGACACGTGTCCCAATGTGGGTCCCAAAGGAACCATGGCTAAATTCTGCTATTTCACCTCTTTTTTGGAAAAGGAAAATTTTCCAAGTTTTCCCCACAGCTCCACCCTTCCACTTCTAGTTTTGATGTGGGTCCCAGTGGAACCACGCTTCCTTTTACACTTTTAACTCCTTTTTCCACAAAAGGAAAATTTTCCAAATTTCCCCCGAAAGTCCACACCTCCACCGTTGATTGGAAAATTTTTTTGACTATTCTCTATCGGGCTTGTGGGTCATTTTGATGATTTTAATCTTTTGAATAACAAGGGGAAAAAAATCCAAGTTGTCCCCCGATGGCCCGCCTCCCCGCCTCTTGACTTTTCAAACCGCCACGCATCTCAATGGCGCATCTTGAGATGGTCCCCAAAAGTAGAGACCCTAAATGAGTGCGGGCTCACCACGTGTCTCGGGCCCTTTAGGAAGTTGCTAAAAAGTCTAAGGAAAGAAGACCGGTGGAAACCTCCACGTGTCTTTATGGTGCAACTTCAAGAACCTTATAAGGCTTCAATATGATTTGGCGGGGGCATGCTTCCATTTTAGAATTTTACTCCATTTTTCCAAAAGGGAAAAATATCCAACTACTTCGAAGGCCCACATCTCCACTTTTAACTTTGCCACGTGTCCTTCTGCGGGGTCAAAGTAAGACTTTTTCCCTGCCACTTAAATTTTTCTTTAATCAAAGCCTGGCGGGGCCATGGGGAGTTCAAATTTTTTCCAAAGTAGCCAAAAAGAAAAGTTCAAAAAACAAACCCACCATGCCTCATCCAATTAGAAGAAGCCACGTAAGTACCAAAAGAACCAATCAGAATTGAGTGGAGCTACGGGACCAAATTTGCCTTTTTGCCAAAAAAAAAAAAGTGACAAGTTAAAACATTTTCCCGCCATCCCCTGACCAACCAAAAGAAAGCCATGTGACCACCGAATGCTGAGGAATAATTTTGATAGGAAAAAGACACCCGTTAGACCATCAAAAAACATAGAAATTCACCATTCATGCCCAGAATCTGATTTTTCGCTAAGGATGAAATTTTTTTGAAACAAAACCAAGTGAATCATGGTTCCAAGCATCTTTTGACCATGGATTTGGATTTTCAAAGGCATAAAAATATAAATTGATCATTCTTGAGCTTCCATGGTTGGGGAAAAATAGGAAAAATGGTAGAGCCCATGGATTTTGAAGAAATTAGGGAAAAATAAAATCAATTATGAAAGATGAAAAGGTTGTTAATAACCTAGCTAAAATTAAGATAGATGTAATTGTGAATTATTTTATGATAAGTTACTTCAATTTATTATTCAAATTAACATTCATGAAAAGTTTAGAAACTTCATCTTTATTTTGAATTCTAAACATCAAAATGAAGATGATTTCCCGATTTAGACACATCTTCTCTCCTTATTCAATAAGAGAGTTTCATGAAAAAAATTGACACAAAAGAGAATAGCTCTAAGGCATTGTTCACTCAAAGTCAAAAGTCTTCTAAAAATCAGTATAACAAGAATCTAAATAAG
Source organism: Taxus wallichiana var. yunnanensis (assembly GCA_018340775.1). Lineage (NCBI taxonomy): Eukaryota > Viridiplantae > Streptophyta > Pinopsida > Cupressales > Taxaceae > Taxus > Taxus wallichiana. The sequence goes on from CM031242.1 coordinate 891,206,983, forward strand.
AAATCAAACTTCATATATGATTTTAAACCTAAGAACAATAAGAATAATCAGAAGTTTATAGTAAAGTTTGATGACACTTGTAACACCTGTGGTAAATTTGGTAATAAAGAAGTAGATTTTCATGTTAACACGTCTCACAAAAATCCTAATAATAACAAAAAAAGAATAAAAATAAAAATAAAAATTAGATGCATACTAACAACCAAGCCAATAATGCTAATCTCTATCTATTGCTCTTTATATTTCCCTTTCAGCCTCTAATGACATTGAATGAATCATAGATAATGGTGCATCTAGACATATGAATATATGCATGATCTTATTCATGATGTAGTTGAATGTCATGAAAATATTTATCTAGGAGATAACTCTATCATCAAGTCTAAATGTCGTGGAAATGTTAAGTTATCAAATGGAATCATTAGAAATGTGTTATTTATTCCTAAATTAAAGAAGAACATTGTATCTTGTTCATAATTAATTAAAGCCAATTGTAACATTGTGTTATTACAAGATAAATGGTATGTTAATAATGTAAGCTTGGTAAAATAATTGCTGCTAGTTTACAAAAGAATGGATTGTACTTTTTTGATGGATTTATTACCGAATCTTGTCTTTCCACTTCTTTTTTAATGTTGTTTAATTATGGCATGAAAGGCTTGGGCATGTAAACTTTAAGAGTTTGTATGAGATGTCCCACCTTAACCTTGTTGTAGGTCTTCCTAAGTTAAAATTAGATCATGAATCTTGTGAAAGTTTCTTGCGTGGTAAGAAACATGTACAACCATTTCACAAACACCATGAGTCTAATTCCTCTTGCTTGCTTGAGTTAATTCATAGTGATGTTAGAGGTCCTTTGGAAGTACCTTCTCTTGGTGGTGCTTTATATGTTGTTATTTTTATTGATGATTTATCAAGAATGACTTGGTCTTATTACATTAGGAAAAATTTGATGTCTTATCTAAGTTTCAAGATTTTAAAGCCCTTGGTAAAAAAAATGGCTAATATAAAAATTAAAAGAATTAGAATTGATAATGGAGGTGAGTATGTTAATAAGAAGTTTGATGAGTTTTTTGTATCTAGTGGAATTCAAAGGGAGTTAACAACTCCCTATTCTCCTCAACAAAATGACATAGCTGAAAGAAATAATAGAATAGTCATAGAAATGGCTAGGACCATGCTTCATGCTTCTAAGGTGCCTAAATTTCTTTGGGCTGAAGATATGAACATTATTGTTCATATTCTAAATATAATTCCTACCAAAGCATTACATCAAACCACACCTCATGAAGTATGGACTAATAAAAATGATATATCTTATTTAAAGATATTTGGTAGCTGTTTCTCTTCTTATTCTTAGAATCCAAAGAAAAAAATTTGTCCTACTTCCTACCCTTGCATTTTTGTTGGGTATGATAGTCAAACAAAAGGATTAAAATTCTATGATCTAGTTAAGCATGTGATTGTAGAAAATAGGAATGTGCATGTTCTTGAGAAACCTTTTTGTAAATCTACCTCTCTTCCCTCTTCTGAGTTTCCTAAATTTGAAACTAATTTTCTAGATGATAATCCTTTCTTAGACAATATGGAAATCAATTTACAAGAGACTATTCATCCTTAATATAATATGATGGATGTAGAAATTGAAGGAGTCTTCTCAATCCTTATCTTAATCTAGTATTCAAAAATGGGCCAAAAATCTGGTTGCAAACTATCAACCTTATGATTTGAGAAATATGATTCGTAGTCAACATGCTTATCATGTCTTGCAAACTTTTTATGTGGTTGAACCTCAATATTTTGAAGAATCCAACCCAGATGAAATATGGATTGTAACTATGAAAGTTGAATACAATGATCTTCTCAAATGTCAAACTTGGGAGCTAGTCCCTCTTCCTCATAAAAGAAGCATTGTATGCTCTAGATGGTTGAATAAAATCAAGTATAACTCTGCTGGTAAGATTGATAAATTCAAGGATAGATTATTTTCTAGAGATTTTAGTCGAAAACCTTGTTTGGATTATGTTGAAACCTTTGTTGTTGTTTCACAAATTATCACTTTTAGAATTCTTTTAGCTTTGGTTGCTCAACATGGTTGAGAAATTCACCAAATGGATGTTAAAAATGAATTTTTAAATGGTGAATTGAAAGAATAAATTTATATGCATCAACCTAAAGGTTTTGAAGAACTTGACAAAGAATTATATTTGTGTAAACTTAAGAAATATTTGTATGGTCTTAAACAAGCTTCTAGAGCTTGGTATGCTAAGATAAATAGTTTCTTTCATGAGCTTGGTTTTTTAACTATTTTTTTGATAATGATTTATTTGTCAAGTATGAAAAAATCATGTTATTATTATCTTATATTTTGATGATATCTTAATTACTAGTAGTGATAACAATCTAATTCGTTGAATCAAAGAGAAGTTAAGACAACGTTTTGAAATGACCGATTTAGGATTGTTAACTCTTTTTCTAGACATGTTTATTTGTCAAAATCACAAATCTAATGTTGCATCACAAACACATTATATTTCATACATTATTAAAAGTTTTAATATTATTGATTATAATCCTATCTCTACTCATATGGAAATTGGTGTTAAATTAGATCCAAAACCTTCTTGTGATAAATTTAATCCTAATTTATGTAGACAACTGGTTGGTAGTTTGATTTATTTAACTATCACTAGGCATGATATTTCCTATGCAGTTAGAAATGTTTCTAGATTCACGCAGGATCCTCATGGAGACCATTGGAAAATGATAAAAATATTTTAAGGTATATGAAAGATACAATCAATTATGGCTTATGTTATTCTTCTTGTGATAATGCAATTTTGTTTGGTTATTGTGATTCTGACCATGTTAATGATATTGTGGATATAAATCTACTTCTAGATATGTTTTCAAGTTGGGTACAAGTGCATTAACTTGGAGTAACAAGAAGCAACCAAAATTATCTATCTCTTCTACATAAGTAGAGTATAGAAGTGATATGAAAGCAATAAAAACTCATGTGGCTCAAGATACGATGGAAGAACTTTATATGGGCATCAAATTAAGAACTCTACTTCTATGTGATAGTCAAATTTGTATTTCTCTTGTAAAAATCCAGTCCAACATCAAATAACCAAGCATATTGAGATCCATATGCACTTTATTTTAGAAAAATTTATCGATGGTGAGATAGATCTCAAGTTTTTTTCAACTTAAGAGTAGGTTGTAGACATTTTTACTAAGCCCCTTCTTGCTACAAAGTTCTAAAAATTTTGTGCTATATTGATCATTTCGATAGTAGCTCTTACAATCACATGGATGATGTCGATCTCCACCTCGACTAAGATAAAAATATGTTGTTTCGATCTTATGATCATGTGAATGATGTTGATATTCACCTCTAAATCATACGAGTTTTGGCCTTTTAGAGTTTACCTTGAGGGGGAAATAAGAAATGAGCAAATGTTGCATATTTTTTGTGTAATGCCATCTCTTAACAACTTGATTGTGTCAAAATGGATACTCCCGAGACTATTTCTATGTTGTTTAAGTAAATTGTCATGTATGTGAAGTTTACTTGTAATACCAAGTGAAGCATTATATATGAAGAGTTTATTAACTCCATAGTCTTATGTAATACTTCATCCTTAATCACTTTATCTTGAGAATTAGTATTGTTCCTTTGTATTGTAATTTTTATAGAATCCACGGGACACTGCTTTGAGCAGTGGAAAAATAGTGTACCATGGCTTCTCTAAAACCCACAATGTAGTTATAGTTGTTTGTGGATTATATAATTCCATTGGACACTTTTGTAGTGTATCATGAAGTTGTAAAACCCATGGGACATTGTTATAGTGCACCATGAGAATAGTAAAACCCACATAACAATGTTTTTGCATGATATCCTAAATCACTTGTTGATTTATGGATTGTAATTCCTTTTGTACTAAAAGGTGACTTGGCATGTGTTATTTGGAACAATATTTGACATGTGAAATCAATTTTTCATGTTTCCCTACTTAACATTAAGGGGGAGTGTTGGGTTTATAATATTAAGAAGGAAACTAATTTTACAAAAACCCACCAAAGACTGTATGTTTTTGGATTAAAACTTATATTTAAAACATAAACATGATAGATCCACTATTTATGTTGGCAAGTGTTTAAAATATAAGAGTGACAAAAAATACGTCACCCACCTTGTATAAAACATAGTGACCTCATTAGATATCAGTTATAACATAGATATGAAAAATAGCAAATGTAACATATGAATGCGAGCTATATGTGCAAGTGATCATAAATAATGAAGCAAATGATGTAAAACACATGAGTGAATGTATGAGGCAATTTGTAATCCCTTCTTGAAGGTGTAACTGCAAGTGGATCTTTGGAAATAATGGGAGTGCTAGGTGAAATTTTATTCTCAATAAAGATAAGTGATTTTCAGTGGGTTTTTTACCTTCCAAGGTTTTCCCACTTATATATTTTGTCATTGTATTCATTTACTTTATGTTCACGGTATTTACATTCTATAATATTCATTATAAACATTGTAATCTATGTTTTTAATTAATTCACTTTAAAAACTATAATATTGATAATTTATATTGTAGATTTATAATTTGTAACATTATTTATCCCTTAAATTTCCTAACAGATGCAATGGCGAAGAATAAAGAATAAAGAGGAATCCAAGAAGTTGTTTTACCATGTGAGTGATGGGAATGCGAGGTAGCTAGATATGAACCTAGATTTCTTGTGGAATAAAATATTCTTGTTGGTTTCGTGTAGTAGACGATTCTTATATTTGCCATATGTGTGATACACGTGTTCACACTACTAACCCCCTCACTTCCAAACATGATAAAGTCACAATTCATGTGGTACATGATTCGATATGAGGTCCTCTTTCCCTCTTGGGCTCCGAAATATTCTCACTTATAGAAATGACACAAAATCACAATTTTTCAAACCCTTGTTTCAAGAAGAGGTAAGGCATGAAGATATCTTTTATTTTCAAATACTTATGTTTTTGAATAAAGCCCAAGATCATAAAAGGGGATGGAAAGAAGGTGGAGAACTACTATTTTAATCAAGAGACAAAAATATGTTTAACCTGGAATCATGAGGATATGTTGAGTGCATGTTCTGGTCAAGGATCTCACTAGGAAAATCAAAATAACCCTCCTTTAGACATGAGATCAAATAGAACTATAAATAGAAACCCCTAGCTCCCCAACACTCATTACGTATTCACAATTTTATGAGATTTGAGATTGTAATTTTGACAATTTTTTTGTGTTGGAAAAGTATAAAGTATGAAGTTATTCCAAATTCCCCTCAAACTCGTAAAAAATAATAGTGGTATCTCATGCTTATCCCACATACTTTAAGTTTCTCCTAAACAATTACTAGAGAGGAACAAGGGAAGGAAGGGAGTTTCAGACCTATGACCTACTACCCGGTGTTGAAAAATTGCAAGATATCAACGACTTAAATGACATGCTAACATTGTGTTGATGTGGGGAAGATTTCTCACCATCCATCACATATATGTTGGTATCTATTAGCGTCAGGTTGTTAGGAGAATATTAACGACATGCATCACACTGTATTTTAGAACCAAAAACATTATTAAGAGTGGAAGTGGAGGATGGTTAGGAGACTATTACCACAAATGAATTTTTGGTGGAAGAGGAACGCATTGTAGTGGTGGTGGAAGAATTGGCAGTCCTCATGGTGAAGGTAATGGAGATCGTAGTTGGTGTTTCTTCTATGTATTTTGGGAAATTAAATTATTTCCAATTGGGGGTCATGACTTCAAAGTCAATTTCATTACATTTTAATTTTTGTCACAATTCTCCTAACCTTCGACATACTAATTACGTAACATTTTAAATCCATAGTTTACCCTTTAATCATTATTTTTGATTCCATATTTTACTTCTTATTGCATTACCCATTGTATAAATTGATAACATTAATCAAAGAATAAGAAACTACGCAAACCTTAAGGAAACTTTATGGTAATTCTTTTAAAGATATATCATATTAGGTTTTCATTATTGATAGAATATTAACCATATAATTATTTTTGAAATATGGTACCAGATGTTTAGTGTAACTAAAAATACAATTTGGTCATTCATGTCAATAGATGTGGCTGAAAATTTTGTAAACAATTGATGCATTATTAGGGAATTTGGATTTATTTTGTATCGGTGGTTTTTTTGTTCTCCTTTTATATAATTTTATGTGCTATTATTTCTTGTATACAATGAAAAGAAGTGAAATAATTGACTTATTACCCATTCTATATGATAAAATATTATGGATAATTGTTGTATTAAAATCTTTACACTCTTTGTAATGAGGTTGCATTAAAATTCATCATAGTTGTATTAATATTTACATTTATGCTAGAGGTATAAATTTCACATGTAATATTGGACCTACACTAAAATATACCAAAATTTTAGATGAGTTCATGGTGAAGAACATGTGCTCTTGAAATAGAGGTCACAAGTTCAAATCCTGCAGGGGGTAGGGTATGTACGCCTTGTTTGTAGCAAAGTTAGTTGCCTCCCGCACGTGAGTACAAGGTAGTCCCATATGCTATAAGCCGCTTGTAGACCCAAAAAGCAGCCGCCCGGCATCGTGGGTGTAAAAACCATTATTATTATTATTATTATTATTATTTAAAACATTATTTTTTTAAATTTCAAAACTTGTTATGAAGATGAAAAGATGACCTATCCTTATGAAAAAGAGTTTTACTTTTCATTTCATGTGGCCTATCAAGACGTATATGAAGAAAAAAAAATGTACATACACCAAAGCAAGAATTGAACCCATGTTTGTACCATGGTAGGAGTAAATATACCACTTTGCTTTAACATAAATTGTAAAATATTTTTAAAATGTAATAATAAATATTTCTAAATAATAAAATACTTGGAAGCCACTACATTGAATTTTTTTCTTTAGATTATTTATTGTTTTTCTTCAAGATTAATCATAGAATTCTATCTATTCATGTTTGTGGGAGTGGGAGTGGAAGTGTGAATGATAATGATAAAATTGCAATGGGGATGGTAGTATCCATGTTGAAAACTATATTTACACACAAAACTAATGATGCTTGTTGCATTATATTGGTAAGTACTCCCACATGACACATGGGTGACACAAGTTTTGATTCTTAGCTTTCAAAATGATGGTTTTGGTTTGAGGAATGGAGAATGGGTTTTTATATAGTGAAAGAAAAATTTTGTATATGTTTTTTAATTTTTTTCTCATTTGATATTTAATATGTTAACAATATTTATATAAGAGCTTTAGGAGGTGAATGTGTGTACACATTTGTCCTAAAAATTTAAGCAACATTGGTGCTTTAATGCTTTGATATTGTGCATGCATTTTCACTTCTACAAGAGCCATACCATTTGATTTAAATGGTTGCGTGTCAAGAGTTATTGTGACCCTTACAATATTTCTTGCAATTGATTCTTAATATATCAATATTTTTCATGTTCTAAAGTATATTTCTATTATCATTACATTTAAAAATTTATTTCATTATATTAGATCAACTAGGTTATGTTATTAAACATAAAAATAGAATTCTTTGTAATCCCATAAGTTATAAATGTAAATTTTCCCTATCTTTTGACATATGCAACCCGATTAAATAAAACATGAATTTTATTTTTATCGGGCCCTAATAGTTAATCTAAATAGAAACAATAATGGAATAATTAATATGAAATGCAACACTAATGCTAGATGCTTTTAATTTGATATTCAATGAAGTAAAGTAAATGAAATGAGAGAGATAAGATACTAACCTGAATATAAATTACCTTGATGCGTGCTAGACCTAGACAAGCTAATGTGTAGGTTGGACTGGATGTGAAGATCTTTGTTATGGAAGCTATGAAGTTGGGGATTTGTAATTGGGGCACTTGGGAGAGAGTGGGGCACCCTGGTCTATATTCAGGCACTCGGTTTGTAGAAAATCTTAGGGTCTAGTTCCAATAGTATCACTAAGTCTTTGTAGTGTCTTCATCCCTGTCATACAGTTATCGTAATATCTTTGCTTATGTCACCAATAATATGATATGAATATTTACCTGTAAAACCCCATACAAAGCATCAATTCCTAAAAATAAAGATGCAAATGAAGGTTAGACTGACCTTAGCTGCCACAATGGTGGACTTATGACTAAGTGCTACACTACATTCCAGACCTAATGTAGTTATGTGTGCTTGTGTGTGCAATTTTGTGCCTAGGGTGCCCTAGCGCCAATGATGCAAAAGTAGGGGCAATAACTAGATGTAAAGATGCAAATGGTGGATGGAATAGAATGAATACAACCCTTTCCCCTATACTTGTGTGATGCAGATGTAGAAGATGCCCAAATGTAGTCCCTTGCCTTAGTAGATAGCTACCCTTGATAGATGATAGTTCACCCCTAATGTAGTGAGTATGCTATGTTTATATAGGGATATATTGTTCAAATTTCGACACTAATGACCGAAACACCAACTACTACCTAGGGAATGGACAGGGTAATAATAAAGACTGAGCTCGAATAAAATAATAGAACCAAGAGTTACGGAAACTAGGGTGCCTAAAATCATGGACTGGGGTGCCCCAATGCAACCATTAACGCCCCAACATAAGATTGGAGATGACAATGATGGAAATTATGACACCTAAGACTCCCTAAACAATTCCCAACACCTTTGTATAGACAACAGATGACTATACTAGAAAAATAACAATGACGATCGACTAACTGACGACATGACTAGGGGATAGGTCATTAGTGAATACTTTTATTACAAAGATCCATATATAAAATAACATACTTGGTGGTATAAATGTAATAGTAAGTACGTGATTTTGTGACTACACAACCCATATTTTATCGAGTAGTATTTAAATTTATCAATTTTCTCTTTACAACAACGATACCATTTCTTGGATGGTTATGTGTTAGGAGTTAATATCTCATGCATTATAATTTTATTAATAATAGTTAAATTTATCATATTTATTACGACCCTTACAATACGCATAAAAATATTCTTAATACCAACACTTTTCATGTTCTTAAGTATTTTTATCCCCTGAATTGTGTTTATAAATTTTTATTTGTTTAACCCTCGAGTTATTATAACTCATAACAATGTAATTGCACTAATCTAAAAAAAAAAGAAAAGGAAAATTCCCCCTCTGTTTGAAAATATGCAACCTATATTTTGTCAATACTATTTAAAGTTGTGTATTTTGATGTGACCCTTAAAATATGTCAAAAATTACTCTTTATATACCATCTTCTTTCTATTCTCAAGTATTATATATTTTTTTGTGTTTATAGTTTTTAATATGTTGGTGTGAGTCATTTTCCACATCACATGGTGATTCATCTCAATTGGGTGAGGTTAAAGGTATCGATGTCATAGGGGTGTCATAGGGGCCATCATTAGATTCCTTATGCGTCGGTGCGTCATATGTGTCATATGTGAGTTACTTCCATTTCGGAATGTAACTTCCCTTCTCGATTGAGGAATCATGATTGTAGGCACCGAGGTTTACACAACACCCCCTATTTGTACCCCTTATCCTTTTAAGATCTGCAGGGATGGACTTATGATATTTTACCCTTTGTTAATCTTTTCATGCACGTTACATGGTTGACGTTTGCTCCTCCATGAGACCTAGTCACACTATTGGAGCACAAATCGGTCGATGTTCACGCTATCCCACATGATTCTCATGATTCTCATTTTCTCATTATTCATCATGATATCGAGCACACATTGTGGGATTCATGTTACTTTCAGCTACCATTTCTCACTTTGTGGGGCAGACTTGGAAGCATCGTACCCAAAATACGATCGCAAGGTCTGAAAATAAAAAAGCCAAATGTCCAAAAAACAAAAAAAATCAGATTTCAAAGAAGGTCATTTTTGAAGGCTACTCCATCAAGGAATGAATACATGTCACATTCCTTTCCCACATAACAATGAATAAATTTCCATATTGGAGTGAAGTACCAATGAGTGAATGATGAAGGCGAAGAGGATTCTTTGAGAATTACAAATTTTTAATCAACCATCATTCTGAAACATCTTTCGCAAAGCCAAGAAAATTAAGGGAAATAAGGCTCACACTATCTCCACAAAATATAAAAAGAGAATTTCCAGAATATAGAAAATCATTGTATGTGAAGACCCAACTATCAAGTCATGGTGGTTATAGTTCAAGAAGAGTGCGGCTAAAGGAAAAAGAATGGGAATTACTCCTGCGATAATCAAGAATCTAAGAGATGGATGAAGAAGGTTCAAAAGAGATATGAAAGGTTGTATGAAGGACAAGATGGTGCAAAATCCACCGAAGGTAACTTTTTCAACTTCACGTAGCTGACCAAGAAACTCATGACATTGTCTTTCATCTCCCTTCCTTTGGATGACTTCCTTGTATACGGTGACAAAGAAATGGAAATCTGAGAAGAGAATATGTGCAATGGATTCGGACGCAGAGAAGGAAATCCCAACCTCGAAGCCTACCATGAATTTTGGAGATATGCTTTAGATTTTCAAAGGAGATATGAACATCTTGAAGCACTCCATCAAGAGGAGGAAGAATAAGAGATTTTTCCTATGGAGGAATACCCGAGGATCATTCATACCATAGGGTGTTCATCCCCAAAAGGTTTTTGAACGTTGCTAAAGAAGATCTTATCTTGGAGCCTTCTGATGAGAATAAAACCAATCTTATAGAATATTGTGAAGGAAAAGGTGTTGCGAGAATCCCTTTGAAGAACAATTTTACAACCTCACTCAACACTCTAAAAAATTGAGAACATTATATTTTTTCTTCCGCTCTATAGATTAATTCCTTGTATATAACGATGAAGAAATGAACATCTTAAAAAGAGAATAAGTGGAAGGCGTGCAAGAGAATTGAGAGTGTGTTCAAAATCAACTTGGTCACACCACTTTGGAATATTCTGACATGGAAAAATGAGAGTTCATGTGGCAAAATACACTCAAGGGTAAAGAATGCCTCTCGAAGAAATTAGGGGTTGCAAATTTGGAAATTATATCAAGATGGACTCAAACGAATGGATATTGATGATAATTTCTTCGAACAAAAAAGTATGGAAGTGCATGATTCTTATCAAAGAATTAAAAATTAGAGTATGCTCACCATTCTTCAAAACTCGATATATATATATATATATATATATATATATATATATATATATATATATATATATATATATATATATATATATATCCCCATGTTGAAACATTTTCCTAAGGAAGATGAAGGCCTTCGATTCAATGATATAGCCTCTGTTTTGGAAAGTACTCACTTAAAGCAACAAAGTGAGATGTTCAGAGAAGTTCTTGAATGAGAAGGAAGTCAGTTTGTTCTCACTCCTTTTAAGTACCTTGCAAATATAGGAAATGATTTCAGTCTGCTAACCCAAGGATGAAGAATGTCTCCATGATGAGGTCAATATTTCTAATTTTGAAAGTATGAAGGAATGGTGTATCATGCTCACAGGATATCAAGAGGAAGTCTCAAAAGGCAAGAGTTTCAAGAAGGTGACCAAATTTTCAATGGATGAAAGAACGTTCTTAGTGTAGTGTGAGTACGAGGATGGAATCATGATCAGTATTCTTCTTCTCAAGCCATGCAAATCCATCACTAGAGCATGGTTTGATCAAATAATAGTTTTTGTGCTTTAAAGGTTAGACTTAAATTAGCTATTTCATGACAACATGTATTTTTCTCAACCCATTTCCGGGTATGTGTATATTCTTCCCCTGCCTCTGTAGATATCCCTCCCCTTGTATATAATTTCCCTTTTCTATTGTGTGTTGTTTTCCCTTAGGTGTGTTTCCCTTTCATTGTGTGTGTGTGTTCTTCCTTTCAGGCTATCTCTTGCAAGTTGTATGTGACTCCTATAAAGCCCAATGGATAAGGCACTTGTCGGCATATTGTCAAGTCGAGCTTACGGGATTTCTCATTTCATGTCCTCATTGTGCTTGGTCCACAACATGTCCCTAAGCTAGGGCTAGCTGTTATTATGCAAATGTGCAACAGGAAAATTTCCAATTTTCAAGCATGACAACCTGACCACAGTGTCGAAAAATTTCAAAGTTATACCTTCCCAAGACACCCCTAGGTTAGTCCTTCCGCAATGAAAACCCTATTCGAGTTAGTCTAATGATCCAAAATTGAATGTCAAGTATTCCCATAGGTTATTTAGGAAAGAAAAATCAGTCCCTATAGGTGATTTAGGATCTTCTGAAACATTCAAGTAATCAAAAGTTTTGGGAAGGGCTACCATCAGCCTTCCTAAGACTAGTGCACCACCCTCGGAGTAGATCAGAGGAGAAAAAATCATTATGGAGGAGTATTCAAGTGTTGATAACATCAGAGAAATGATTTTGAAGGATTGAAAAGATTCAAAGGTGTTGGAACCAATTCATTAGAAGCGAGGCTTTTGGAGTGCGAAGGAGCATACACTATGAAAGAGGACTTGAGATTCAAACAAATATTATAGGATTCTCATGAGTATTTTAAATCCAAAAAAGTACATATGGAAATTATTGTCCATGTCCTAAAAGGTGGAAAAGATGGGACATCTTGAAACACCATACACTTTCCAAGGCAACTCATTCTTCTGGCGCACAACTAGAGATCCCAAGAAATAATGGGAAATTTGGAGGTGTTATAGTCAAAATTGGATCTTTCTACAATAAAAAATGGATTAATTTTGTTTTTTCAGGAGGAATAATATAAAATTTCACCCCAAAATTCATCCGGGAGCCCGAGATATCGTCTCCGCAAGTTGGTCCCAAGGTGCGATTTTTCATACTTAGTCAATTTTCAAGTAGGACATGTGGCAACCTGTGGTGAAGGCACATTTTCATGTCCCCTTTGTCCATTTTTCAAGGGGACATAAGGGACAAAAATTGTGCCCTACCCCTTATTTCCATGTGGTTTTTCATATGACCCATGACCCGAGTCCATGTGAGGAGAAGGTAGTCAAAATTGGTAATTGATCTTCGTTGGAAAATTGCGGGAGGTCCATAAGGAGTTATAAGGAAATAAAATACTCATCAGAAATATGAGAAGATACTATACATGATGGAATATTAATATTTTTTAGAAAACCCTGCGTGCTTCCTAGGTGAGTTCATTGTGAGCGGGCATACTCGGTGAATCAAAGGAAGGATGTCATTTTTGGAAGATTTTAAGAAGAATCATAATATTAGACCCATTGCTACCATTTTTCCATGATCAAATGAGGATAAAAAAAAAAAACATGGATTTTTGAAGGCTCTAGGCTTGTTCTTCTCCAAAATGACTCCGTTGGCCCCAAAGTGAAAAATCTTCGTAACTTGAAGAACGGTGCACAAATTGACATGGGGTTTTTTGTGATCATCCATAATTTCACAGGCCATTAGAATCTAAGTGGAATATTTTGAAAATGTGCCTCAAATTTTTTGCAGCGAAGAAAATCTAGTTACATGGGGAGAAAATTTTAAATTTTAAAATCTCCATTTCCAGAGCTCGGGTTGAAAGTGAAATTTCAGAGGAGCATTATAGAGAAAAACCCATATCAAGGAAATCTTTTCATCGTAAACCGATGCCTAGAAACCCACTTTCCAAAAATAGTAAGCCTTCCTACATGAGTACTAGCTATTTTTGGTAAGCCATCTCTAGAAGTAGTTGTGGTGAAGATGGTGTGCACTAGAGATAATTAGAAGATCAGAATGGTCGAGCAGTGCCAAAAATGGTGAAAACACCCACTTACTAAAAATAGTAAGTTCCCTATAGGGGTACCAACTAAAAATAGTAAGTCATCTCAAAGAGTTCTTTTAGAGGGAGCAATATACACAGGGAAATTGAGAAAGCCAACTTCACCGATTGGGGTCACGAAGGGTGAAATCTAACACTTACTAAAAATAGTAAGTTATCCTTTTTAGTGTAGTAAGGTGTTCAAAGAAGCATGAAATTCCAGTTCTTTGGGTTGTTATGGTTTCACTTGTCTGAACAACTACTACAGAGGAATGATAGTATATCAAAATGAGCAATATTCACTTTGATCAATGGTGTATTCATCAAGTCTTGTGACAAGAGTTTTCTCATGGTGTGAGACATTCAAGGATTCATAGTTCACTACAGTGGAGCGCTTCATCGGATCATCTGACAAGGATCTGTGGACTTCCTCAGAGGTGGGTTCTTCTTCATTGTCACTCCTCCTCAGTTCTCTCTCTACACCTTCTCTCTCTTCTCTTCCCCCACTATCTTTCTCCTCGTTCTAATTCTTTGTTGGGGCTGCACTTTTTCATAATGCCTTTAATTAATTTAAAATGATTTTTTTAATGTAATAAGTCACCCTTAAGTCATAAAAGGGGACTTAATCTTTTCCTAAGGATGTAAAAAGTCATAAGTTGTAATAAGGCATATGAAAAGGCATTGGGGGTAGATGAAGAGTCATCTCTCATTCTATAAATTATAAAGGCCTTCTCTTTTCAAAGGGTTGGTGATCGATTTTGTAAACTCAAGAGTGCATTGTGCTTAGAGAGAATAAAAGAGATAGCCATTTTATTCTATTTTCTCCTCACTACTTTTCCTCCATTCTCCTACTATGTACAACTCTAATTGAAATGATAATGAAGGAAGAAGTTTCTATTTTCCAAGGCATATGAATGTGTGCATCTTTGTATGCATGGTTTCCTCTAGCCGGTAACATGGAAGTTTTGGTTGTTTCTTCTCATAAATGCATGTGTTGAAATTTCTAACTAGTGTGTGTAGGAATATGATTTTATACCCACAAAATTAGTTCTCCTATCTTTTTCTCACTCCCCTTTCCTACTCCCAAGAAAAAATATTCTCTAGCAAGCAATTGTTAACTTTTCCGCAGGGTTAGTGGAGTGCCCCTATTGGATCCCTAACCACAAGGCCACCAGGAAAATCCACCTTTTCATGCACATGCAAATATGGAAGCTACACCATTTAAGTAGAGGGAATTTGATTCCCAGTGTTGGCAAGAAACCCACAAATTTTTCCACCCGACAAATTTTCTCTCCAACAACAAGGTAAGCATGATAAGTTGAATGCTTTGGTTGAGCAAGCAAAGAATGAATTATTTAAAGATGAAAATAAGTTGTTATTGACCATTAACACGATGATGAATACCATGAGAATGAAATACAAATAGAGGAAGATAGGAAAAGAAAGAAAGAGAAAGATGAAGTGGAGGTAAAGGAAGTGGAAGTTGAGTTTGATAAATTAGCATGTGAATTTAAAGAAAAAAAAGATCAAATGAGTCCTAAATATGATCAAGCAAGTAACGAGAAGAATGAAATATTTTTGAATGAGGAAAAAATAGGCTTGAGGAGCTATTCATGATAGGTATAAGTTCAAATCAGTCAAGGGAGTCTAATAGTAAGCAAGAAAATGAAGGAAAAACATAATTGAGTCAAGAAGGACAAGAGAGTGAAGATAATGAAGAATGTTTAGATAAAAGTGAAGGTATGGAAAGTAAAGAAAAGAGTAAACAAGGGTAGGATAATAAGGAGAAATCAAAATTCTTGAGTGTAACAATAAAAGAAAAAGGAAGAGAAGATGGCATGGAAGAAGGAAGAGACAAGCAGTGAGCAAAAAAAGAGGGAAACACTCAAGGCAAACAATCGATTTTTGAGGTAAGTTAAGAAAAGCAAGAATACAAGATGGGTGAGTTTGATTCCTTGTTAGTTGACATTGGAAATGAAGTGGATGAATTCCTTGATATTTTAAAAGGTGATATTGATTATGCATTTGAGGTTGGTAAAAAAGAATGTAGTGAAGATTTTGTGAAGGATATTGATGATTATTTTCAAAGTTGGTTGGATGAAGTGGACGGAAAGAAGAAAATTGTAGGTACAAGCGAGATCAAGGAGAATTCATGGACATATGGAGATGGAAGCGACAACATAGGATAAGAAAATTCATTCTTAAGGCAGCTTGAAACAATGAAAAGGGATCAAGAACCAATAAATGCACAAGAGGATGAAGATTTTGGCATGAAAAATGATGAATATAAGTGAGCATGGAGTATACTGAGTGATGAAAAACATCATGGAACCTAAGGAAATATGAAATTTTGTTTTTCTAATCCTTGTATGTGCATGCATGAAGCAAGACAACTTGAATATCACAAGAGTGAAGGTGAAGAATAAAGAGAAATGGAGCATTGCCAAAGCAAATGGAAGACTAAAACTCATTATATGGGACCTTGGAGGCTGTGAAGGATACAAAAAATAGTGAAAGAAAGAAGAGGATATCAAAGACAAGTTGTGAGGATGAATACAAGAGAAAGAGAACAAAGAATATGCATGATATTATCTCCACCTTGGGAGTAAGATGCAGGAGCATCTCTCACCAAGGTACTCATTTTGATGTGTTGGTCCAATTTTGGTATGTGAAGGTGTTTCTAGTGTTCTAGGAGGTCTAGATATCACTTAAGTGTCATTAGAGTCATGATATGATGTTGGAGTGAAATAAAGTTTTAAAAATTTAAAATAGTGTGTTTCCCTCCAAGATGTCATTTTGAAATTTAGAGGAGTTTGAGCCATTCTTGGCTTATGTTGGAGTTGTTAGTGGTCATAATAGTTAGGAAAATATGTTTATAGGGTTGGTAAAAGAATATGAAAGACTCCTAATGAGCGTATAAGGAGAAAAAGATGTATTACCGAAGGTTGTAACATCATGTATTAAGTTTGAAAATCCATAATATGTAAGAAAAATTTAGTTAGGGCTTAAAAAGAAAGCCTATGTATTGAGATGGAGATTGCTTTTGAAAGTTAGTTATAGAGTAGGTGGAAAGAGATTCCTCATGGAAGAGGAGAGGAACAGGTATGGGAGAAACAAAAATATAATTTTTGGCATGAATTCCATGATTCTATGAAGAAATCTACTTTTGCCTTTTGATATCCATGTTCCTTTACAATATTCTATGTATGTTGATCTCTTGATGAACACTAAGAGGATTGTTTAGTTTCGTAGGGAGAGAATCTTGATATTATTTATTGCATGTTAAAAAAATGTGGAAAATATGATTGTGTTTACTTTGTTATTGTGACTGTGGTTTGGAAAATATAGAGAGAGAAGAAGATACCCTACTTCATGAATGAATTGGCTTCATTATTGAAGATGTGTATGTGTAGTGTGTCCATTTAGACTCTTGGTTGAAAAACTATTTGTAGTGGTTGTGAGTAGCCTTTATGGTGTCTTAGCATTATGTGAAAATTGACATATAGTGTTAAAAGGCTATCTTAATCTACCACTAATTATTGTATTATATGAAGACTTGATCCTTCTTAGAGCATATGATAAAAGATAACTAAGACAAGAAGGCAGTGGTGTTTGCAAAGGTAAGTTGATGTGTGTTAGTGATGATTCAAGGAGGATTGACTATATATGATGATTTTGATAACCTTGAAAGGTTTATGAAAGTATGTTCACTGCATGGTATTAAACAACCTATAGTTAAAGAGTTTTAATTACCTTTTGGGTGGCAAAACAAAGCCTTTCGATAATAATTACCGTGCGAGTTAGAATAGATTGTCTCAATTTTAACAATGGGAGCAACACATGATTGTGGGTTAAGAATGTACAAAGGTGAAGGTGAAATGAGTTTTCAAGGCTTAACATGATCAACATAAACCATTAAAAGAAAAACTAAGTGTTGGAAACAAATTTTATTAAGTATTACAAGTATAGGAGGGTTTAAGAGTTTAAAACCCTAGATCCACGATTTGGGGATAAAGAGATACAATATAAACTTCTTGTTGATAACTCTTGAATATTTTTGTCACTTTAAGTATGTGAATTAGGCCACTAGGAACCTATAGAGAATATTTTAAGAATAAAAAATTCATCTATTGTAATTTTTTATCCCTTTTTTTCGAGCCAAGGAAAAGGTGTGGTTCAATCCATCATTCATTCAATCGGGAAACCACAAGAGGGAGTGTGGTATCATCTTGAGAATTTTTAGTAATGATTAGAGAATTTAGGATATGTGAAATATATGAGGGGTGATTACGTAAAGAAGAATGGAAATTAGTGAGCTTATCAAGTTTCTCTTGATCAACATTATTGTCATAATCGTATGACTGTTCATTGTTATAAGTTTTAATGTTATCCAGGAGGAATGTTAATTAAGTTAATTAGGGGATTATTAGAGTTAGCTATTTGTTTAAAGGACTTACGGGTAGATGGAGGAAGCTCAATGTACTCAAGAGGACCAAAATGACCACTACGGGGATGGGCATAAAAAAAAGGCCCTAAAGTAAGGTAGGGTTCAAATGAATGGGTTCACCAAATGATTTAATCTAAATTGAATTAAATCATTTATTTCAAAGTAACTATTGTAACAAATGATATTATGGTAATTATGTACAATATGCATAAGAAATAAGCATTCAAAGATATAAAACCCTAAGCAAATGAGAAAGGGATGATGGCTTAGCAGATTCTGTAACATGGGAATGATCGAGATTGTCTAAGTCCCAGATATGGCTGGAAACATTATCACAAAGGATCAATGAGGGTTTGAGAACTAAAGACTGTACTTGGAAAGAAGCGCTTGTAGGAGGATGAGAATGCCCCAAGTACTAGTGAGTGATATAGGAACATGTGTCTACGTAGATGCTTAGAATATGGTCTTTTCTATGTCAAAATTTCTTCATTGTTAGTTTCTCTTTGTCACCCTAGTTTTCTTTGTTAGATCATCGATCGTACCTCTAACCTAAAAAAATATAGATAGTTGCACATGCGCAAAACCACATCAAATCTAATAAAAAAGATGTGGAATGGGGAGTCATATTGACCTCAACGGTCACCCAAAGAGTGAACTAACGACCAAGTGCTACACTACATCTCAGAAGTCATTTAGTTCTCCACGTATGTGTGTATCCGTGCCCTAAGTTTCCCTTGTACAAGTTACAAGATGATATCGGGCTAGATATGGATTATCCAAAGTATGAAAAATGTGTGTATTAGAATAGAATGAACTCCCCTCCCATGTAATGTATGCAAATCAATTCAACCCTCATCTCTTATATGAAAGTGCTAGATGTATTCCTTTTAATTCTCTTGTTCCTTTTTGTAATCTTAGGTGATGATATATAATACTTATATTACTTGGCCCCTTATTTAGAATAAGTAACTAAGTATAGATATGATTCCCTTATTTGAATTTCGTAATTAACAACTGAAAGGCTGACCCAAAGTATTAAAAGGTGACAAAGATGTGAAAAGGACCCAAAAGAGTAAGAATAAGAAAGAGAGGGATAAGGATGCCCACGAGGGACAAGAGCCCCTAAGAGCTAATTTCCGAGGCCATCAAAATATAAATTAGTGAAGTGTCGACATAGTTGTAAGATGTGTAAAACCAAAGTAAAGTGCAAGAGATAAAGGAACCAAAAGGCAAAAAGAGTTTTCTATTACTAGTTTTCTTGCTTAGGAATCATTTATATATTAGTATGCTTTAGGACCTAGAAATGTACCTAGGTCCATAGATTTTGTGTCTATAGAAATATGAAAATAAAATGGGTATTGATAGAGATATTTACAAAGTGTTCTTTAATTCATATAAAATGGTGTAATTATAAGTCTTAGTTACTTTGTTTATCCCTTTATTATTTTGTTATTTAACGATTGTTTCCTTATGTGAGGAATTGTTTCAGTCAAGCCATGTGTGAAAACATGGGATTGTGAGAGAACACTCTTTGTTATGGTGAGATGCCTAATTTAAAGTAATGACATTCGTCATACAACACGTTGTCATTTTGTAGATTTTTTTCAATTTGTGACTAAATTTCAATTTAAAAATAATATTGTGATGTTTGCATTTTCTTTCTTACATTGTGTGTAAATGAATATACTTTGACAAAAACATTAACGAATTATTTGAAGCTCACCTCTTATCCGAGCTCAACATTACTCACATAAATGTCCACCACCAATTTAACTTGAATTAGCTCTACTTGATCATTGCAACATATTTGTACTTAAGTGTGTTTTGCATCCATCTGTTGTTTAAATATGGGATTAAAGTCCATAAATAATTAAAACACACACACACACACACACACACACACACACACACACACACACACACACACACACACACACACACACACACACACACACACAATGTCTTCGGTGGAAGTTAAAACATTCAAAACTCTTTACCAATTCTAGAATATAGCTTACTAAAATTCCAACTATTTTGGAAGTTACAAAGAATTATTCTTTTTTTTCATATTCATGTTGTAATATCCACGAAAATAGTGTGCTCATTTGGATGCACCATACCCAAAAAAGGATGTGGATGAAGATAAGCCATATTCAATCAATGCTTTCCACTAAATATTAATAAGACAAAATGTAAATTAAAATATTCATTTGCTGCTGAATCACCCTTTGACTATGATAATTTTTGTTTTAGAGTCTATCAAATCTTCACTCTAACATGTGAGGTTTATATTTAATGGTTGTTTACACTTTTGTTATTGTTGAAGGTTCATAATTTTCTCGGTCTTCTATAGCTTAGTGTCAAGGTTTAATGGATATCCATTCTGTCAAATTTGTATAAGGCATGATTCCAACTTCATACTTTTTATGGTGTCTGGGAATTTTTAAAATATACATGAATTGATTCTTAGTGTCTTCTTTGTGAGCCTAACGAATTTACAAATAGACCAAAACCAATTCTACACTTGTTTTATGTTTCTAGTTATAAAAAGCTTGCACATTTTGAAATAACCTTCTCTTCTTATTGATAGATTTGATATATGGCCATCATTTGTAAACATATATTTATTTAGAAGTTCAATTTATAGGCATAGATAAATATTTAAAAATTGTTGAAATAAATTATTAAAAATTTAAATATAATGCTCATAGTGACATAAAAGAATTGATAATTTATAATAATGTAATAAACAATAGCCAACATATATACCAACAAGGCATGTAATTTAAGGATATATAATCTCCAAATTTATTAATGTGTTTATTTATAAAACCCTAAAAGTCATCAAATATTCCTTTTCTTAAAATACAATTTCCTCTACTACATTCAAAATAATGAACCTTAAAAACTTTGCATACTACATGTCACTCATATAATTTATGATTCATGATACCATTACGTGTGTGTGTGTGTGTGTGTGTGTGTGTGTGTGTGTGTGTGTGTGTGTGTGTGTGTGTGTGTGTGTGTGTGTGTGTGTGTGCGTGTGCGTGTGCGTGTGCGTGTGCGTGTGCGTGTGCGTGTGCGTGTGCGTGTGCGTGTGCGTGTGCGTGTGCGCGTGCGTGCGTGTGTGTGTGTGTGTGCGCGTGCGTGTGCATGTGTGCATGCATGCGTGTGTACATACATGGATAAATATGTATATATAGACACACACACACACACACAAAATAAAAATAAAAATAAATAAAAATAATGTTATATGTTAGGTCCTACATCGACATGCAACATCTTGTTAAATATCAAAAATATATTAGAATTATCTCCCTATAAATCTATGTTGACATGTTGGTCAAGCTTTGTGCTCACAATAATGGGGTTACGAGAACTCAAGTTACAAGTTATAATATATTTTTAACAATCAATCTTTAAAATAGATATAAAGGATGGTTATTGATGTGTTTATTCATTTCCTTCAATGATGCTTCACAAGTATTTAATCTTTACTCACTAGATTGAGCTATTGGTTTATGTGAAGTATTCTTATTGTGCTCTATCCTTGGGCTCAAGATATTAAATTTTGAAACCCAAGAGTATTCCTCAAATTTCCTATTTTGTTCGAAAGTATTTGTCTTCTAGTTCATCTTTGGTTTTCGTATTATAGATTATCAAGTACTATTAGTTGGATTATTTGTTAGGATGTGGACCGCTTTAATTTTTCTCTTCCCAAAAAGATGATTTGTGTGGAGATTAGCATTACTAAGGATTTTAAAGAACACATTGACATCCAAGTGGGTCTTGAATGATTTTACGAAAAGATTTCTGCTTTAACCATCAAAACACTTGTTTGAGAAATCAAACCCTAACAACTACATTTGTGATCTTCCCATTTTAGCCAATTGAAATATGATTAGGGGACCACCATATAATGAAAATAATAAAGTTACTTCCTCAACTGAAAAATAGACAACTATGATAAATAAAAGGATTACATGGGAAACACAATTAACACAATATGTTAGTTCATTTCGTTGTCTCCCGAAAACTACTCTGCATTTTCATAGCCAAATTCAATTTTTTTGAGCTCATGCCCTTCGTTGGTGTTTAAGCCAAGTTAGAGATTCAAGAAATTAGAAAAATTCGTGCCCTAGAGCTATTTAAAACCTCTGTTTTGCTTGTTTTTAGAAATCCTCCTTTTCTCGGTCTGTGCACATAATATCCTCTTTACAACCTCCATTTTTGATCAAAATTGTTCACTTGTTCTATGGCTTGGGTCATCAAATCATTTTTTCCTCCATGCCTTTGGTTCGTGAAGGAAATTCAAAAATTGGACTCAAAATGATGAAGTTTTCTTCCTCTGCGTATTTTCCACAATCGGGATGACGGGCATCTTTTCCCCATCAAATTTTGACCCCAATGAATGCAGGTACGTGGTCAGATCCTATTGGATGGGGAGGAATGATATTTTTGGTGAACTTAACACTTTTGGAAAAAATGGTAAATTTTCCCGTGGCCCCGATCATGCTATGATGGTAAAATTCAAATTTTGAGCCCGCAGAGAAAAATCAAAGTTGAAGCCCGCGAGGAAAAGTCAAAGTGAGAGAGCAGTAACGACGAGGAACTTTGAGTTTTTGAGCCTTTTTCCAAAAAAGGTTAAAATGGTAAATTTACCTCGTGGCCCCGATCAGGCTATAAAGGCAAAATTCAAAGTTGAAGCTCGAAAGAAAAAGTCAAAGGTGAAGCCCGTCGTTGAAAAGTCAAAGTGGACGAGTGGGCCATCGGGGCACTTTTGGAAATTTAACCAAATTCCCAAAAGTGAAGTAAAAGTTCTAGAATGCTCTGCAGCTCTGCAAAGGTCTCGGGCCCACCGTTGAAAAGTCAAATCGGAGCAGCGGGCCGGCGGAGGAAATTGAGTTTTTCAGCCTTTTTCCAAAAAAGGTTAAAACATTTAGAAAAGAGTCGCGACCTCGTCTCCAACCAGAACGTGCCATGTGTCCTAGTCAAATCGAAGTAGCGGGTGTGAGAGGAAATTGAGTTTTTGAGCCTTTTTCCAAAAAAGGTTAAAATGTTGAGAGAAGGGTGCTATCCCATTTTCAATAAGAATGTGCCATGTGTCTAAGTTGAAAAGTCAAAGTGGGGTTGCGAGCCAATTTGTTCCAAATTGCCAAATCTCACGAAAAATCACAAAATGTGAAAGGATTCCCTTGTAACCACTCCAATCCCTTCTTGCCACATGGATGGCCCAATTTCAGAGTTAGAGGAGAAAATCAAATAGTCTATATTTAAACTGGAAAATCGAATGTAACAGTTGCTTTGTAAGATCTGGTTTTAACCCGCCATGAGTGTTTCTTCACAACCGAGGAATTTGAAAAGGCGTTAAGGATTTTTGAAGTTGTAACGGTTTCTTACGAAGAATATAATGGCTTCTCGATGTCATTCCAAGGGCTAGTGATTGATTTCAAAAAAGACCAGAGTGCTCTGTACTTGAAAAGACAGAAAACGCCACATTGCTTCTATTTTCTCTTCTTCCTCGAATTTCTTCCATTCTCAAGCTATGTACAAACTCTACTCGAGCTTCAATAATAAAAGAAGGAATTTTGGCCTTTTTGATTGAGGGATTGATTGGTACTTTGTGACCAATGAGTTTCATTCGGTCTTGTAGCTTCTTCTGCGGGTTTTTTTTTCTTCTAACTATAAATGCATGTAAATGAAATTTCTAATTAATGTGTGTGGGCATCTAATATTCTACTCGCAACATTAGTTTCTCCTACCTCCATTCTCACTCCCTTCCCCTTCTCAGACAAAGTTCTTCTCTACTGAGAAATTGCTAGCTTTGCCACAGGGTCAATGGAGTGCCCCTGTTGGACCTCTCGGTCGAAAGGCCACTTTGTTGAAATCCACATTTTCACACATGCACATACAGAAGCTGTACTATTCAAGTAGAGGGAATTAGATTCCCATAGTGTTGGCTTGAAACCCACCAATTTGTCCACAAGACCAATTTTCTCCAACAATGGTTTTGACGCCCACCGTGGGGCAGATTTTACAACATCTGCACCTATAAACGACCTCAGGGTCATAAAATACAAAAAGAGATCCTAGAGGAAAATTTTCGGAGATTGAAATAACCACACAAACTACATGGATGTAAATCAAGGATATCTTCGGAAATCCTCCTGTTGAGAGACCTAATTTACTCTTTCACATCCAAGAAGACATTCGTTCGATATGAGAGAAGCTATTTGGCATAATAGAAAAAGTGTCAATCATTACATCATTACCATAAGGATTTTGGACCTAGAAGAGGAATGTCTTTGTCAAATTGGAAAGGTAGAGAAAAATTCTAGCACCCCAGAGGAGAGCATAAACTTTCAAGCTAGCTGATAGAAGATACACCTGGCAAATTGAGATAAGGAGGACAAGTTGATCCCACATTTGAAGAGCTTAAAAGAGAGGCAAGAGATGAAGAGGAGATAAGGGCTCAACTTGAAGAAATAGAAAGACTCCAAATTGAAGTAGAAGAAAGAGAAACAACATAAAAGCCTTAGCAAGACCGAGAGGCTAGAAACATGAATAGAATGGGTGATCATGAGCGTGAAGTACGCAGGCCTAACGTACCATGGGGAAGAAATACTAGTCCACTTGCTCTTCCACAACCACTTCATGAGCTCCCAAGAGGCTCAAGAAAGAACTTCCCAAAATTCAAAGGGGATGGTTCTCAGCTCCTAGAAGAACATGTAGTAGCATTCATCACTACTTGTGGAGTGTTGGGAGTTGAAGATGAAGATGTTTCAGTTAGGCTCTTTGTGGAGTCACTCCAAGAAAAATCTGCTGAATGGTTCTACATGTTGCCCCCAAGATCTGTCACATGTTGGGAAGATATAAGAAGTGCATTTGAACATAGGTTCAAGAGCACAGAAGATTGTTAGGATCTGTTGGTCCAATTGGTTCAGATGAAGAAGGAGACCTCCGAATCAATGAGAGATTTTGTAGCAAGGTATGATAGGTTGACAAGAAGGATCCTAGAAGATGTGGTACCCTCTGAAAACAACTTGAAAAGGTTATTCATCAGTGCTTTGCCATCAGAAGTTGGTTTCTTCCTCATAAGAGCCCAACTAAGAACATTTAGGGATGCTAAATACTTTGTAATTGAGATTGATGATGATTTAATTCTTTCTGGCAAAGTAAAAGGACCAAATGGGAAGCAAAAAGGTCAGAGTTCAAATTCAATCACCACCAATCCAATGTTCCAAAAAATGGCAAATGACCTAGTTGCTTTGAAGAAACAACTGTCACAAATCACAATGAGGAATGCTCCAAGGAGACAAAATCTTCCTGATAGACCAAGAATTGCTCCACCCCCTCGTAGGCTTGCTCTTGAAGCACCACCAGTCAATGCCATTTGTGACACTAGGGAATCAGAAGGAGCAGACATTAAGGAAACTAAAGAAGAAAACATGGATGACTATGAAAACTATCTTAAAATTGAAGAGGTTGGCATGCACAATGGTCTGATTGAATATGTTACTGATGAGGATGAAAGTGATGAAGAAGCTCCAAGTTTTTCATGTGCTATTTTCACTCATGCACAATCCAAGAATGGTGTTTCAGCCTCAACAATTGCAACTGAGAGTAGGAAGAAAAATAAGATAGCTCTCCAAAACATACACCAAACAAGATTATTAGCGGGGGATCAAAGTTACCAACTTCCATGGAATCAGCTAGAGAGAAATCAGATTCACCAGTTGTCAAGGATCACACTGCTATGCCAAGTAAGTTATCTAATTCTTCTCCCAACTCAAAAGTTGTTAAGAGAAATTCTCTTCTAAATACTGGTTCTGCAAGAACATCTAAATTTCAATCAAAGGCTACACCCTCACCTCCTTCAAAGCCCATTGCTACATTTGAAAAGGAGAATCCAACACCAAAAGTAACAAAACCACCTGTCATTTAAACCCTCTCCCACTACTGGAACCTCTTCCTCATCTACCACAACCCCATTTGACTTTGTGGAGCATGCAAGCAAAACCAAAGTTCAGACTCTCGAGATTGAATACCTACAAAAAAATCCTGCCCAATTTGCCAGATTGATCAAGGTAGTTCATAGTGGTAACCCTTTTCTTCAACCCAATCTATAAATGCCTATTACCCATACCATCCATACCACCTTTTCAAAACATGTTATTCCTCGTTCCTCCAACACCAACAGAGTTGAGCCTTTCTACCTGTCACTTCTCATCAAAGGCTTCCAATTGAACAATTGCATCATAGACTCTGGAGCCTCAGATAATGTGATGCCAACAAAAGTTGCAAATGCTCTTGGCCTCACTTTGACCCAGGAAAATGGCACATGCTATTCAATGGAATCCAAACAAGTTCCATTGGTAGGAAGAATCAAGGATGCTCAGGTTGCACTAGCTGATTATCTAGACAAGAAGATACTCCTGACCATCTTGGTGGAAGACATCCCAACCTCTTTTGGTATGCTATTGAGAAATTTTTTTGTAGAGACATAGGTGGAGAAATAAAAATGGATTGGTCATCTGTAACTATCCCAGTGAAAGGAGAAATGAAGAATTTGTTTCCAGTCAGGAAAATGAAATTCACAGTAAGGAAATCTAATGATCCAAGAGCTAACATCCTCTTTCAAGATTGTGGGCTAGGAAACTACTTCCTTACATCACAAAAGGAAGAGAACTTGCCACTCCTCATGGAGGAAGAAGAAGATCATATTTGGACAATGGAGTTTGATGGCAGTCATTCCAGAGTAGGTTTAGGAGCTGGTGTAGTATTATACTCTCCCTCCAATGAGGTATATCCTTTTTCCTACAAGCTGCAATTTGACAATACAAATAATACAACAGAGTATGAAGCATTACTCTTAGGCATGAATGTAACAAAGGACATGGGAATCAAGAAGTTGAGATGTAAAGGTGATGTAGAGGTTGTGGTAAAGTAGGTCCACTAGCAATATCAGGTGAAGAACCCTAGACTCAGGCACTATAGAAACAGGTGTGGGACTACATTGAATCCTTTGATGCATTCTCCATTAAAGCTATCCCTAGGGAGAAGAATGAAAAGGATGATTCTCTAGCAGTGTCAACTTCCTTAGTGACACCTCATCCTTCTTTTGGCAAGGATAAAGTGACCATTGAGATGGTGTTCAGACCCAACATACCAGACAATGCAAATCACTAGCAGGTCTTCAATGATGACAATCAGATCCTAGCCTTCTTAGAACAAAGGGATAACTTCAATAATCTTTTCTTTGAAGGAAGTGAAAACCCACACCGTGAATCAGTCCCCAAAGAAGAGAAGGAAGGAATTGATGAAGAGGGAGTAATCAAACAGAAAGGAAACACAATCCCCAAAGGCCTAGTTTCTTTGAAAGACCTCTTTAACAAACATGATAGGTTCATCCAAGAGAAATAAAAATAGTCTTCTCGATGTCCATCTGATTTTGATCAAGAAAACATTGACACTTCAGAGAATCTAAGGTTGGTTAACATTGGTAAATGCTACTCACCAGAAGAGAAGAGAAAGTTTGTTGCTCTGCTAAAAAAGTACTTAGATGTCTTGGCCTATTCCTATGATGAACTCAAATCTTTTCAGCCAAAGGAAATGCATCACTCCATTCCTTTGAAGCAAGGAGCTAAACCCTTCAGAAAAAACAAAGGCCCTACAACCCAAAGATTGCCGATGTTATCAAAGAAGAGGTGACAAAGATGCTCAATGCTAGAATCATCTTCCCCATTCACCATTCAACATGGGTGGCTAACATTGTACTAGTAAGGAAGAAGAATGGGGAAATAAGGATTTGTGTAGACTTCCAAAATCTGAATCAGGAATCTCTCAAGGACAATCACCCTCTTCCAATCATGGATCACATTTTGTAAGTAGTCACTGGATCTGAAATTCTCTCTTTGCTTGATGGATTCTCAGGGTACAACCAAATCAAGGTGGCGAAGAGGATTGCAACAAAACAACCTTCACAACACCTTGGGGAAATTTTGCCTACAACAAAATGCCTTTTGGCTTGATCAATGTTGGGGCCACTTTCCAGAGAGCAATGGACTTGGCCTTTAAAGATTTGAAATATTACATTGTCATTTACGTTGATGACCTCATGGTTTTCTCAAAGAAGAGGGGAGATCATATCTGTCATTTGGAGAAAGTCCTTGCCTGGTGTAGGAAACATGGCATTTCTCTAAATCTAAAGAAGTGCATTTTTGGAGTCACAGAAGGTAAGTTGCTAGGACACATTGTGAACAAACATGGAGCACACATTGATCCTGAGAGGATCAGAGCTATCCAAGCACTAGCCTTACCAACCAACAAGAAGGGAGTTCATTCATTCTTTGGAAAGGTATACTTCCGTCATCATTTTGTGCTTGAGTTTTCTGAATCGACTAAGCATATAACTTCCATGATGAAGCCTCAAGTGGAATAAGTAAGGAAAAACAACATTTGAGGATATCAAGAAATCCATTGCCAAAGCTCCAACTCCTGTATCTCTAGATTTCAACAAGGATTTCATCATGTATTGCTATATATCGAACATACACTCTTTGCTGTCCTTGTTCAGAAAAATGATGAAGGTTTGGAAGCACCCATTGCTTTCATGAGTTGTCCTTGAAAAATCATGAGCTAAAGTACATCCAATTGGAGAAACATGCCTATGCAAAGTGGTAAAAGTTGCTGAAAGTTTCAGATTCTACATTCTCAATTCCCATACAAGTGGTGATGGTCCCTAGAAGTGCAATTAAGTCCATTTTAACTCAACAAGATCCGGGGCTAAGAGAGGAAGTTGGATTGTAAAGACCTAAGAGTATGACTTGGAGATTAGACCCTCTAATCTGGTAAGAGGAAATGGTTTGTGCAAGATGATTTCTAAAGATGAAGCTCTCAAGGCTCAGCAAGGAGAAAAAGATGGTGTTTTCTCAACCTGTTTAGAGCCGGATCCACAGCGCTCTTTGTCACCACTATTGATGAGTGGTATGCTTGACATTGCTTACCATCTCACTTATGGAGAATTTCCTCCTCATCTTGATTACAAACAAATAAGGACACTCAAGCTAAAGGCAACCAAGTTTGTGATCTAGAATCATGCACTTTACAAGAGAGTCCCAAATGGTTATTTCCTCGGGTGTGTAGTTAAGGAGCAACAAGAAAAGTTGCTCAGGCATATCATGATCAAGCTTGTGGTGGAAATTTCTCAAGAATGGTCACTGCACATAAGATCCTCGAGGGGATATTATTGGCCCTCCATCTTACTGCATACACTCAGATTCGGTTTCCAAATGCAAAACATGCCAACACTTTTTGGAAAGCCACAACTAGTTGCATTGTCACCTAGGCCTGTGGTGATTGAAGAACCATTTCAGCAATAGGGAATAGATTTTATTGGTGTTCTAAATCCTCATTCTAGTGGCAAGGAATACTTATGTACTCACTGCAATTGATTACTTCACTAAATGGGTGGAATCCATCCCAACCAAGCAAGCCAACTCTGAAACAGTCTGCAACTTCATCAAGGAGAATATTGTTGTTCATTTTGGAATACCATAGAAAATTGTTGTAGATAATGCCACCTATTTCTCTTCCAAGGAGATCACATAGTTTTGTTATGTCTTTGGAATCTCCCTATCTCACTCTTCTAACTACTACTCATAGGGAAATGGGCAAGCTGAGTCAAGCAACAAGAACATTGTGACCATTGTTCGCAAGTTGGTAGATGAGAATCAAAGGAACTAGCATAAGAAGTTATATGATGCATTGTGGGCCGATAGGATCACTCCTAAGAAGGAAATAAGTATGTCACCTTTCCAACTGTTGTATGGAGTTGAGGCAAAGATTCCTCTCACAATTGAGATGCCAGCTCTCAAGTTGCTACAAGAAATAGAAGATGGTTAATACAATGACTCCATTAACAAGAGGATCCTCTTCCTGGAGAAGTTGGAGGAAAGCAGATGCCGAGTAGTGTATAGAATTAAAAAAAACCAATTGAAAGTGAAGAAGATCTTTGACAAGAGGGAAAAGGCAAGAGAATTCAAGGTTGGAGACTTTGTCCTACTGTGGGACAAGAGAAGAGAACCAAAGGGAAGCCATGGAAAGTTTGATTCATTATGGCTCGGCCCATTCCAAATTCATGGAGCTTATGGTGAGAATGTTTTTCTCCTCTCATACTTGGATGGAACACCATTGGAATTTCCTCAAAGTGGGAAATACTTGAAACTATATCATCAGTGAAAGTGGGTTGTCCCCCACCTTGTACCATAGGTGATTTCGTAGGTGTGTTTTTCCCTTTTCTATTGTGTGGTTTTGGTTTAGTTTTGTTTGGTTTTTGTTGTGTGTGGTTTGGCTTGTGTGTTTCCTCCTTCTTTTATTCTTTCTCATAATTGTACATGAATCTACAAGGCCCAATGGATAAGGCACTGGTCAACATAATATGTTTTGAAACTTGAGATTCTGGATCCTCATGTCGTGCCCTAGCCATGCCCAGTTCATGCCATGTCCCCAAGCTAGAGCCAGTTGTTGTCTCTCGAAAACTACTCTACATTTTCATAGCCAAATTCAATTTTTTTGAGCTCATGCCCTTCGTTGGTGTTTAATCCAAGTTAGAGATTCAAGAAATTATCAAAATTCGTGCCCTAGAGCTATTTAAACCTTTGTTTTGCTCATTTTTAGAAATCCTCCATTTCCTGGTCTGTGCACGTAATATCCTCTTTGTAACCTCCATTTTTGATCAAAATTGTTCACTTGTTCTATGGCATGGGTCATCAAATCATTTTTTTGCCTCCATGCCTTTGGTTTGTGAAGGAAATTTGAAAATTGGACTCAAAACGATGAAGTTTTCTTCCTTTGCGTATTTTTCGCAGTCGGGATGACGGGCGTCTTTTCCCCGTCAAATTTGGACCCCAATGAATGCAGGTACGTGGTCAGATCCTATTGGATGGGGACGAATGATATTTTTGGTGTACTTAACACTTTTGGCAAAAATGGTAAATTTTCCCCGCGGCCTCGATCAGGCTATGAAGGTAAAAGTCAAATTTTGAGCCCGCAGAGAAAATTCAAAGTTCAAGCTCGCAGAGGAAAAGTCAAAACGAGAGAGCGAAATGACGGAGAACTTTGAGTTTTTGAGCCTTTTTAAAAAAAAAGGTTAAAATGGTAAATTTTCTCCGTGACCCCGATTAGACTATAAAGGTAAAAGTCAAATTTGAAGCCCGAAAGAAAAAGTCAAAGGTGAAGCTCGCCGTTGAAAAGTCAAAGCGGACGAGCGGGCCATCGGGGCACTTTTGGAAATTTAACAAAATTCCCAAAAGTGAAGTAAAAGTTCCAGAATGCTCCATGGCTCCGCTAAGGGTCTCGGGCCTACCGTTGAAAAGTTAAATCAGAGCAGTGGGCCAGTGGAGGAAATTGAGTTTTTGAGCCTTTTTCCAAAAAAGGTTAAAATGTTTAGAAAAGAGTCGCGACCTCGTCTCCAACTAGAATGTGCCACGTGTCCTAGTCAAATCGTAACAACAGGCTGATGGAGGAAATTGAATTTTTGATACTTTTTCCAAAAAAGGTTAAAATGTTGAGAAAAGGGCCGTGATCCCATTTCCAATAAGAACGTGCCACGTGTCTAAGTTGAAAAGTCAAAGCGGGGTTATGGGCCAATTTGTTCCAAATTGCCAAATCTCATGAAAAATCACAAAATGCAAAAGGCTTCCCTGTAACCACTCCAATCCCTTCCTGCCATGTGGACGACCTAATTTCAAAGTTAGAGGAGAAAATCAAATGGTCTATATTTAAACTAGAAAATCAAATGTAACGGTTGCTTTGCAAGATCTGGTTTTAACCCGCCATGAGCGTTTTCTTCACAACAAAGGAATTTGAAAAGGCGTTGAGGATTTGTGAAGTTGTAACGGTTTCTTGTGAAGAATATAATGGCTTCTTGACATCATTCCAAGGGCTGGTGATTGATTTCAAAAAGACCAGAGTGCTATGTACTGGAAAAGACAGAAAACACCACATTGCTTCTATTTTCTCTTCTTCCTTGAATTTATTCCATTCTCAAGCTATGTACAAACTCTGCTCGAGCTTCAATAATAAAAGAAGGAATTTTGGTCTTTTTGATTGAGGGATTTATTGGTACTTTGTGACCAATGAGTTTCATTTGGTCTTGTAGCTTCTTCTGTGGGTTTCTTTTTCTTCTAACTATAAATGCATGTAAATGAAATTTCTAATTAATGTGTGTGGGCATACGATATTCTACTCGCAACATTAGTTTCTCCTACCTCCATTTTCACTCCCTTTCCCCTTCTCAGACAAAGTTCTTCTCTAGTGAGAAATTGCTAGCTTTGCCACAGGGTCAGTGGAGTGCCCCTGTTAGATCTCTGGTCGAAAGGCCACCATTGAAATCCACCTTTTCACGCATGCACATACGGAAGCTGCACCGTTCAAGTAGAGGGACTTAGATTCCCATAATGTTGACTAGAAACCCACCAAGTTGTCCACAAGACCAATTTTCTCGCCAACAATTTCCTATTGTTTGGCCATAATTAGGGTCACATTTAGTAGATAAAAATTGTAAGATTTCATGCTAGTTACCCTTATATCAACCCTACCCAAGAAAACTCATATTGTTATATTACGACTTCTTATTTTAGAGGCTAGGATTATAGTGATGATTTATCAACCCTACCAACACTCACATAGTCTACCGGGTGATGGATATGTGTCACATAGAGGAGATAATTGGGCCAAGATATACTCCTTATCAATAATTTTGATCCACACTAACATATTGTTTATATAATAGTGTTCCTTTTCTAGACACAAATATTTTAGGATGGTCAAGGGGAACTCACTATGGATGAGTTTCGGCATGAATTTCATATATTTGAATGTTATAGGTCTCACAAAGTTTAAAAAAATCTTTAAGCATTCTTCTTGTTACATGGATAGAAATATTGATTTGATTTGTTTTTAGGAAATTAAGATTACATGTTTTTTTACTAGAAACCACTTTGAAATGCATAACTTAGAATTACACGAATTGTAATTATTTTCTTAATGAAGGAATATGTTGAGCCAATATTTTTATATCCTTGAATTCCCCCCTTAATTATTTCCTTAAGGGTTGATCATTCAAATTGGAAAATTTTGGTCACGATAAATATTAATTGTATTGTTTTAGGATTTCTTTATATTTATGTCTTCAATGATGGTATTGAAAGAATTGAGTTGTGGATATAGTATGCAGGTACATAAGCTACCAATTGATTTATGGCTAGTATGTGGTGAGTTGTATTCGTGATTGAGCATCCGGATGACAGATAAGGGAAATTTTTCATGTAATATTATGTTAGTGAGCATGAATATTGTTATTTATTTAAAAAATCATTGGACTTATTAGAATCCTTATTTCAATAGAGATCATTTACTCTCCATCCTTGGTTTGATTGGAAATTTTTTGATATGACTTTGATAGTGTTCTTATAATACTTGATCATGTCATGCTACATGAGAAACACATATTTTCCTTTTATATCACTTTCCATTCTTCATCATCATATGGTAACATATCATTATTTCTAACCATAAACCCATCACTTTCTAGCTAATGTGGGATGGAGCCTTGCTGTAAAGTTCCATGTAATCAACTTTATCTTAACACCTCGTTGTTGAATCATGAAGGGATCATTCTAATCATTCATCAAGTCTCAGTACATACATAATTTTGGAAAACTAACGCTCATTTCAGATGCCACCCAATTACCTTTTTGACTATTTACTATAAAATCATATCCAAAGCTCTAGCTTCCTTTATTTGTCACGTTCTTTAGACTCTTGTCGGATCAAAGAAAGATAGATTTATAAAATATTTCTACATTTTGAATAATCTCATCATTATTATGTGGGAAGGTATAGAATAAGCTCATGATTCTCAACAACAATCCTTTTTTATCACATTATATTTTGAAAAACCATATGATCGTTTTGAGTTACCTCTTATTCTCTCCATGTTAAAAGCTTTAGGATTTGGTGATTTCTTTGTTGGGGTTTTTAAGACTCTCTTATTTAATACATTGTCTTTCCTTACCATAAATGGCTATAAATCTTACTATTTTTGTCTCTTATATTTCAATAAGTAGGGATGTCCTCTTTCTCTCAATTTTTTATGATCATGATAAAATATATTGGTTCTCTTCTCTCTCAAAAATATGAATATGGGCGCATTTGAGCAATTTATCTCCTAGTCTAATCTTCCTAAATTGTCAATGGAAACATTTATGATGATTCATTTCTGATGATATCTGAAAATGAGGCTATTGTTAGTGAAACCATGCTTTACAATGACCTTTTTTTAAAATATTTAGGTTCCAACCTAGAGTGGTCCAAAATTTTTGTCTATGAATAAAGTTCATGACCCATTTTAGATTAGTTAAATAATTTTCCTTCGAAATGGATCTCTAGAAGAGATAAATTCAAATTCATAAGGAGTTCATTTACTTTTATAATTCCTCTCCTAATCTATAGAAATATGTTCTTGAGAGCATTGAGAAAATGTTTTTGGATCATGAAACCTCCTTGTTTGGGTGGTAAATTTTATGGTTGCACTAATGTTCTTGTAGCTAATGATGTCTACTTATAATCCTCTTGATGGTTTCCTCCCAAGGAATCATTTAAATAGTTGGTGAATTTTCTTAGTGACTTTGTTAAAACTAATGCAAAGAAATCCAAATGCTTCCATAGAGTTGTAAAGGGACATATGTTATTTTCCATAGGAAAAATGTGGTATCGACATAATTGATGTTTATAGATAATATTTCCTTATGTTCTAAGTTGGTATTGAAAGCCATTAAAGGAAATGATAAAGAGAAAATATTTCTTAAACATTGAATTTGTTATAGTACACAATTTAGTAGGAATTTCTTGAAAAATATTGGGTAAAATACCTTAATTATCACTACAAAACTTTCCAAGATTGAATGGTAATTTATTATTAAAAATATTTGGAAAGATTTTGAGCTTAATAAACCATTTCTTAAATGAACTAGTGATGGTTTAAGATCTAGGCCATCTTGTAATGTCCAAAAATTATGGTGGCCACCTATTATGATGTGGAATGACATCCCCATGATACATATGTTGAACATCAAAGATCTCTAACTATTTTGAAAGGTATGCCCATAATTCAAGACTTGTTCTCATTTAAGAACTATATTCCATAATTAAAGTTCAAGTGGAAATTAATTTTAGAAAATTCTTATATCCCTTCTAGGATGAAAATTTAGGAGCTATTACTAGAATTCATACTTCAAAATATAGGTTTTTGAACCGAAGTTGCATGGGTTCATGACTAAATATGGAATGTTGCAATAACCTTGAAGCATTGCAACCTATTTTGGTTATATTAGTTGATGAATCCATTTTCACCTTACCTAGAAAGTTTGATTCTCGTTAGGCTATGAAATACTCTCCCAAAATGTGGATTTTTACCTCAATTGGGTTTGGAAGTCTAAATTTAAGCCTAACAGATGTCACTTTCTATGGTGTTTTATATATCAAGGCCTTCTTATGTGAAATAGAATCAAATAATTTGGTGTCTCGAACCTAGTGTGTTTGGTGTGTACTTGACTCAATAATTTTAATTATCTTATTTAGTAATGAATGTATGACATGTTAAAAATGTGTCTCAATAGCTTGCACTCCTAAATCATCCGTCTACAAGGGTATTGAGGAAACAAGTTGTGCTCATGTTTTATTAACTAAGCTATAAATTGAAACTAATATCTACATAGCTTCAAAAACAAATGCTAATTAAACAATGAACCATCAAGATAAGAGCTTAAAGGAAATGCTTCTTCAATGCATAAATGAAACTACATGCTAAGCTATTTCCTACTCTCTATGATTGCTAACTTAAACTATGAACCTATGAAGAACATAAGCAATCAAAGTGGATTATTACTTGATCTCAAAGATTGAGAATGGAATCTCACCAAGAATGGCTACAAGGCCATTTTGGATCTTCCCATATTACTCAATTTTGAGTGAAAGGATGAAAGATGGAGAATCTATTTCCAACAATGGAGAATGGCTCAAGATCAAAATGCTTATAGTCTTTCACTATTCAAAGCATGGTGCAAGAAGAAAGGTAAGAAGGAGGGTTCTTTATATAGCTTTCCTAAAGAGGAAAGGCTAGCAAATTGATGAATGTGGGATAAAGGTAAAACAAGATTAGGAATGGATAAGGTTGCTTTATAAAAGGTAATCTTGATTTAGAAGAGTTTAATTTGTCATTAGTAAGTCATGGGAGTTGGGGGATGTTTTAATTAATCAAAGGTGATTAATTAATAGGTAGAGGTAAGCTTAAAGAAGCTAATTAGAGGAAAATCAATATGATTTGTGGGATGTAAGAGAGGAATTTGATCCAATAAATGGTAATTTATTGATTTAGAGTTGCGAGTGTAATTAATTAATAATAATTAATTAACCCAAGTAGAAGTGGATATTAATTAATGAAAGGTCATAATTGACATCTTTAATGATATGAAGGCTAATTAATTAACGAAAGGTCGTTAATTAATGAATATGAAGAGGAATGTTAGCTAATTAGCGGAAAAGCACTAATTATTATGGAAATGACGAGAAAGAGGATAATTAGTGTAATCTTAGAATTAAAGGTTGCGTAAGTGGATTTTCAGTGTCTACACAAGTAAAGGGCTCATATAAATTGACATACAATGTATACATTTAAAAGGCCTACAATGAGCGGTAGGGTCACATATATAGAGGGAAGTAATCCCTACACTAGGTCAACCTAGAGTAATTAAGGTCTACAATCAAGATAGAGGAGAGAACCCTACTAAGATATCAATAGTTGGGTATGGAGAGTTATGGATCTGTAGACACTAAATCACACACTTGGGTACATTTCTAGGTCCTAATCACATACTTGCATTCATATGATTCCTAAGCGAGAAAAGTACTAATTGACTACTGTCTTTGGCCTCTTTGTTTTCTTTCTAGTTTCCTTCTTGGTCTTATACACCCCACTTCCTAGTATGACCTTTGTCACTTTAGTTTCTCGAGTCCTGACACTAGTTCCCAGCCTAAGATGCTAGGGCCTAGGTTCCCTCATCCCCTCTGGACGCCCCTGACCTCTTTGTATCTTACTCACCTCTTTTGGGCCTCTTCTAGCTATTGGCATCTTGATTTCTTATGGGTCATCCTTTTAGTGGTTAATTATGAAATTCAAACAAGGAAATCATATAAATACAATGCTATGTGATCAAATTAAAGGACCAAGCTCTAAGCATCTATTATCATCACTTAAGGTTGCATCCAAAGGCATTCTAAGAGCATCAAAACATCCATATAACTTCATTCAAGGGAAAAGGACTGTTAAATATGCATACACATCATAGGAGGGGAAGTTCATTTTTACATCCACACATCTACCTCCATTTCTACATCTAGATTTTCTCACTATCAAGTGCATCTTACACAAGAGCCTCCTAGGGAACGATTATTGCACACACACACATGAGAACTACATGGAGACTAAAATGTAGTGCAACGCCCGGATCGTAAGTTCACTTAGTTGGGTGATCGCTGGGGTCAGTATGACTCCCCATTTGAATATTTTTATTTTTAGGATTTGATGTGTTTTGGGGTTTTAAAGGATGTATTTTGTTTTTTAGGTTACAAGATAATTCTACGGGTGTAGTGCAACACATGTGCAATAAAAACAAAGACTAGCAAAACTCTTGTGACACATCGAAAACTAGTTTCAAAGCCTTTGTGCTATCACATGAGCCCAAATAGGGTCTCGGTGCTTAGGAACCCTGCCCATCCTAGGAGCCTGGTCCAACATGTTCGTGATCGCACAATTTTCTCGAGCACGGTGACAACAATATGTACTCTTATTTCATCAATTTTACAGCTCCGTAAACTTTAGGATTTATTGTGAAGAAACTAAGTCCTCTTTCCTCCCTCTCGTACTTAGGGTTTCAATTTCTAATTTCTTATTGTTTGTGTCATATCCGCACTTTATTGTTTTATATATTGTATGTGACTGAAATATCCTCTAGGGTTTTAAAAATTTAAATATTTTTTCAGCCATTTGGTGAACGCGTCTCATTGGAACACTCTTGGATCTTTATTTCATTGATTCTTTAGTTTCTTCAGATCCTCTCATCATAGATATCTCTATTCATGATTTATTTCTATCCAATCTTGATTGTCACACTAAAATCATTACTCTCTTGGATAATACTCGCATTCCTTCTACTACTCATCCGGACATAGTATATCAGACATTTGTAGATGAATTTTCTCAACAACTTACTTTTCCATCTGATATGGTTGTCAATCTTTCTGTTTATGATAATGAACCTCCCTTATATATAAAAATATACATCAATAACATGGGTGTTAAGCAAAATTTAGTCAATAATGGATTCGAGCTTAATCTTTGTACTTTATCATTCATTCAGAATATTGGCCTTTCTTCCGCTTATCTTAGCCCAACATCCATTTCTCTTTGAGCATATGATTCTTCTACATGTCCATGCATAGGCACTATTACTTTTCCTATCACCATTGGGCCAAAAATGGTTCTTATAGTATTCTTTGTTATTGATATCCCAATTCAATATAATTGCTTACTTGGTAGGCCATGGCTTCACATCATGCAAGTAGTGCCTTCTACAGTTCATTGGTGCGTTAAATTATTACATGAGGGCTTTGAATATATAGTTCTCATTGATCGTAACCCATTCCAATATTTCCACCTAGATCTAACCACTGCATTACCTATTCCCACTTCTGCTACTATGCATCATGTTGTTGATCCGTAACCCATGGACTATTCGAACAACTTTCCTCCACTTGAAGGAATTGTTTGTGCATTAGACACTATCCCATTCACATCATACTCACCCTCTCCTACTATTAATGCTATGATACTTTATCGTGGGTCTGTCCATACATTGGAAATTGTGCCACCTTCCTCTTCTTCTTATGATCAACAAGCATCGACGCTTCCTCCTTTCACATGTGAGATTTTCATTAATAATGCTTATTGGCCACACATTCCATTCAATCCTACTAGTTTTGATATAGTTTACACACATGATGGCTTGACTCATCTTGGATTCACACTCGAAAATCTACTCCTGCCTCATTCAACTCATTTCTATCATGGCTATGTTTACATCACTGTTGCTTATGGTCTTCATGTCTTCCATCTCTCAGTATTTCTTGCATGTAATTCTCACACTTATCCACCAACACTTGGGAAATCTTGGCTTCACTACATAGGTGGAAATCTGGATCTTGATCATATTGATATCTCATTCCCCATGCCTTTTGGCCATTTTTTAATTTTTAATGACTTGTTTCTTGGCTATACAAAAAATATTACTTATTGGTATGCACATGGGTGTCCTCTACACTTTTCACAGATGAAAAATACACAATGGGCATTAATAATTTGTGCCGCAATGGCTCTTTATGTGATCAACCAAATACTATTACTTATCAAGTCTTTGACACTTCTCCCTTTAATAATGACCATGAAAATGATCATATTTTAGATGATGTTACTTGTTTCTTCTTCACATCATGCACTGGGAGAATCATGTTTATTCTCCCCTTCTAACATTCTCTCAGTGTCTCTCATTTCGGTATCACACTCATTCTTTCTTCTCCATCTTACACAAATTGATACCCAACTTGTATCTTCACTACCGATGATGATGTAATCTTGTGCTATAGTTAACACTTGATTGTTGAGGGCATACTACATACATGAACCTCACACACTAAACACTTAGACTTAGTGCATTCATGACACATATTTCTAGCATCACATTCTCACACAACACACTTCCCTATGACACACTCTAGTTACATGGTTCATAATCGACTACTGAGGGTCTAAATATGAAATGAACCTCACCACATTCACACTCTTTATGTTATATGATTCATTGATTTATCTATCTAGCGCACAATTCAAACCATTTCCCGATGACACACTCTTGTTTTATGGTTCATTCTTGATTGCCGAGGGGGAATTTATAAATGAACCTCATCTCATCTACATTCGTACACATCCACTTGGGGGCACACTGATCCTATCACATTCAATTTTCATTCCATTCTATTCTCACTCATAACATACTGCATATCTTGGTTGCACATTGTTCTTGCTTACTTATACTCACATGTACACTTTGTTTAGTATGCCACCAAATATCTCATATGCCATTATCTTTTCTATATACACATGTACGCAACCTCGATCATTACCCTAAAACTCTCTCCCTTCCACAAAATTCCATGACACTTTCTATATTTTTCAATCATCATGGATCGTGTGCACATGTTTCTCTTATTACTTTTTCACATTTTTACATATTTGGGATCACATTTTACATATACACATATTTGACTATTTTTTTCTCTTCTCTTTACAGTCCATCCTTATGGAAAGTGTAAGCAATCACATCATCAAACAAAACGAGCACAAAAATGACAACAGTACAACACGACACATCACATACGGTTCACCCCTAGGGTCAATACCTCTTCCTTAGCTTTCCATGCTTCATTTGTTATCACTTCACACTTTTTCTTGTCTCCTCAAAATGCATTCACCATCAATCTACATGGTTATAAGGTACACATCTCTTATCTACTTTATGTTATCGAGAATTCACTCAACAAAATAAAGTGGGGAAAATGTAGACACAAAATCACGCACTTGGGTACATTTCTAGGTCCTAATCAAATACTTGCATTCATATGATTTTTAAGTGAGAAAAGTACTAATTAACCACTGTCTTTGGC
This sequence comes from Taxus wallichiana var. yunnanensis, assembly GCA_018340775.1. Taxonomy (NCBI): domain Eukaryota; kingdom Viridiplantae; phylum Streptophyta; class Pinopsida; order Cupressales; family Taxaceae; genus Taxus; species Taxus wallichiana. The sequence goes on from CM031242.1 coordinate 891,248,109, forward strand.
CTCTTTGCATTATTTCTAGTTTCCTTCTTGGTCTTACACACCTCACTGCCTAGTCTGACCTTCATCACTTCAATTTGTCTCAACTGACACCAACACCTAGCCAAGATGCCAGCTCCCAAGTGCCCTCATCCTCTCTAGGAACCACCAACCTATTTGTGTCTTACTTGCCTCTTTTGGGCCTTTTCTAGCTATTGGGAATCTTGATTTTTATGGGTCGACATTTTAGTGGTTAATTATGAAATTCAAATAAGGGAATCATATAAATATAATGTTATATGATCAAATTAAAGGACCAAGCTCTAAGAATATACTATCATCACCTAAGATTGCATCTAAAGGAATTCTAAGAGTATCAAAGCATCAATCTAGCTTTATTAAAGAGATAAGGGACTTCTAAATCTGCATACACTTCATAAGTGGGCAAGTTCATTTTAAAATCCACACATCTATCTACATGCCACATTTATCTATTGCTCACTATCAAGTGCATCTTAAAAAGAGCCTCCTAGGGCACGATTATTACACACATACACAAGAACTTGTTGGTCTGAAAATCTATCGGGTGGATAGATCTATGGATAGACGAGCCAATAGTGTGCAGGGCAAAGCCCCTCTTTGAGACAACAAAGCAAAACTGGTTTATTGCTATTCTACTAGTAGAAACTTGTGCAAGTCTTATAGTATTCTGCCTTCAGGGGTCTGGGATCTCATCCCAGCTGGGGTATTTCCGACTGCGAAAAGAAGGGAAAGAAGCAAGGAGAGGAGATAGGATAGATCTGAAGGGAGAAAAGAAATGAATTCCAAAGTAGAAAGGTTAGAGGGTCTATGTTTTGGGCTAGTAGTAAACAGAGCCGAACCTACTTGCATAGATGAACAAAGCAATACTGATGAACAAATGACAAAAAGTAGAGATAGATCCAACAGAATAAACGCATAGATCTAACATAAGAAAGATTAGATGCCCATAACACACATATTCAGCACAAAGTCTTAATATTTGTATTAATGTTTTCTTACAAAAAGTACAAAGCCTTTTCTTCTCACTTCTATTTTTCATCTAAAAAGTGTCCACTACTTGAATACAACAAGTATCCAAGTATATATAGAAGAAGGAGAAGAGAGAAGGCAAAAAGAAACCAACAACTAATTACAAAATATCTAAAAGTCAATGTTGACTTTGGGCAACTTGGTGGATGACAACATCCCATGGTGCAACATGGATGATGTCATCATTTGTGCCAACATACTCTTAGATATTTACAAAAAGGAAGCCAAGAGGAAGAAGGCTATTCATCGTCGTCTCACGGCTGAAAGGGGGTATCTTGCTTCTGTTGCTGCTCGGGAGAGGTGATGTGGAACTGGGTCTGATATTCCATGAATTTACTAACCATCGGCTGAAGTTGATCCTGGGCAGGACCCTTTGTATGATCGCCGATGACCTCACAAGTCTCCCGCTCATCTCTGAGTTTTTCAGGGAGCTTGAAATATTCATTACCTGCCTCCATCAAGTACCCCACAAAATCACAACAAGCCAGAAGGTTATTGATGCATTCAGTGTCAAAAGTGGCTTCTGGCCCTAGTCCTTGCGAGACGATCTCCTTGAAGATCCAAATAGTTTCATCTACCTTCCTCAAGGCGAAAGAAGGAGTGAGCAAGCCTGGAGACATTCTTAGGACAATTTGCTCCATTTGATGCATTGCATCCAGGGCTTCCTCCTTGACTTTGTCAATCTTCTCTAGGACAAATTCCATCTGATCGACCTGGTAGTCCAACACAAAGAAGGATTTTGCTGGGTACCCTGGGGTGATCGAAAATGCTGAATTTTACAAATCATCGATCGAAAGCAATGAGCATTTTAGAACATCTCGTGTTACAACCTAGCATGGTCCAACTCTTTAGAGATAGGTCCTGCAATTTCTGGAGATCCTTGTTCGCCTGACTAATGTTCTAATATAATTCGGTGAACTTGACAATTACTTCCTCACTGTCTTTGAGGATTTTGTCTCTCCAAGCGGAAACTGCCATACCTTGTTTACCAATTTTAGTGTACTCATTTATCTTATCCTGACTTAGGACCTCAGGAGTTTTTGTGGTAGTTGTAGGAGTTCAGACCGCCCATTTTTTGTAGGGTTTGGAGAAGATGCTTGTTTTGCTCTTTTACTAGCCTCTTTTCTTCCTTTGCTTCTTTGAGCTTCTCAGTAAAGGGCATCCACCGTAGATAGGGCCTCCTGAAGACTTTCGACGATGTTCCCATTGTGACTTGCGCCACCGTATAATTTGTAGGAGACAAATCCTTTTTATCCTTTGACATGATCAGGATACGAGATCTCCATCACTCTTTCTCCCGATGCACTATGAGAGAAGTGAGTTATAGGCTTTTTCTTCTTAGCCCCCTTTACTGGGATGACGGAGAAGTCCATTGGTGCAATGGGGACTTTCCTCTTCTGCTAGCTCAGATGCTGGGAGATCCATGTTAGACTTAAGGGAGTGGGACCAGAGGTGGAAGAGGGAGCAGCTGCAGTGGATGAGGGGAAATGCGTAGAGACACTTGGTGGCGGCATCAAAAGGGAGGCCGAGAAAGTGCTCATGGAAGGAAGGGATACTGCAGGGGAGGTAGTCGTGGGAATGGAAGGGAGCTGAGAGATGAGAGAAGAAATGGTGGGGGACAGCTCTGCGAGAGAAGAGAAAATGGAGGAAGAGGAAGGGGGAACAATAGAAGATGGGGGAGAGGATACGACCAAAGGAATGGTCACTTGAGTCACATGAGGAGGGGAAGGAGGAGAGGGAGAAGGAATAGAAGGGACCTCAGTAATTGTAGCTGTGGCAACACCCTGAGTGGATGTGCCCATTGGAACACCTTCGCCGCTTCTTTCTCTAGGGATACCAGACTCACAACCTATTCTTGTGCGGCGGAAGGAGGGATCTCAGGAGCTTCTTCTTGAGTGGAGCTTGATTCTCCCTCTTTATCTTTGCCTTTTCCTTTGGCAGATGTTTCACCTGACAGGTGCATTGCCCAAAGGGGACGTGGTGAAATCTACTCCGAGGTAGATAAGGCCATTCATTCTGCACCAATGTTCTATCCGCCACAATGTTTCCTTGACCCTTTCTTCGATGGTCTGGGGTGCCTTTGTCCTGTCAATTGCAAAGAAACGCCAGTTGTCCCCATCCGTGTCTAGATACACTTGATCAACTTCTTGATCAGTTGTTTGATAACCTTTTGGAACAATGGCCACGCCATATTGAATAATCTCTGCCAGGGCCAGGCGAGAGTGATCCTTCCTTCTAAGTTCGACCTCATGATATAGGTCGATATAGATGTCCTCAATCTGTGGAATGTGGATTGGATCGAGTTTTTCCTTGGGAAGGCAATTTCTTGGATCGAAGGTGGGCCTTGCCAGAAATTGTGCTTTAGATTGAGCAGTTCTAGCTCTGCAAACATTTCCCAAAGCTTTGTTATGGGAAATGCGGGTGTACTCGCCACCGTAAGGGGGAAAGGAGTTCCACCCTTCTTCCTCTTCAGACACTTTTCATGGTATGTTATGAGCTGTTTGGACAGCTCCAACAGATCAACTTGGGGGCAAAGATATCTCGGTAATTTGGTGGACTCCCAAGAAGTTAGCTACTCTGAGATAGGTGAAGGTGGGGAATTGAGTAAATAATGCCCCCCACTTCTCAGTTGTTGTGACTATGCTCTTGGTTGTCTGACCATGAGTCATATTTGGCCTCAAAAGGTAGACGATGCCATAGAAGAAAGCATCATTGATCTTGGTAAACTGCGAGATGCTATTTTCCAGCTTCAGCTCTGGGTAGTATTCATATATCTTCACCTGAGGCCAAACTCCACATTGGCTTAGTGCTGGATAATCCCTCTTTAAGGCTGCAACGTAGATTACGTAGGAGTTCATGTAGAACCTCCCCGTTATGGTGAGTCATTGAGCCGCCGGAGATAGTGTGCTTATGATCTCCGCCCTCTCAAAGCACTGCTCAGGCACATTCTTATTCATGGTTTCTAAGTACCTGAGAATCCATTTGTGAAAGTAATGGGCATCAGAAAGCCCAAAAATCTACTTAGAAATGTGATGGTATCACTCAGTTCCTCGGAGAAGTCGCTACGGTGAATAACCTGTGGCCACCTGGTTATCACCTTCTTATTCTTTAAATACACTTCATTCATCAGCTGCATGCATTTGTCTTTGTTATCCTCCCATGCCTTGATGCAGTCTTCTTGGCTTACAGCCACAAAATGTCGGTGGTGGGGAATGCCTAGCATGATCTTGAAGTGCCGGGCAGTGAGGTTGATTATGACCTCGCCCTTTTCATTTTCGACACACCTTGTGTCTTTGTTGTAACAGCGGGCCACCACCATCATAAACTCATTGTTTACTATGCTGACGGGGATTCCCCTAGCAAAATGTAGACCACTGCCCACTAGTTTGTCCATCCAAGGACTTCTTATGACCCTCCTGGTTCTAGCCCAGAAATCTTCCATGTCGATGTGACCGAGTTCAGAATCTCTAATGTCCAGGTCACATTCTGCCTAGGACTCGGGCATTCTGACCCTCTGATATTTGTATTTCATCTCTTCCTCTGTAAGCTTAGCCTTACCCTTTGACTTGGTTGGCCTTTTGCTTGATGTAGACATATGTGGATCGAGTTCGATCTTTGATCTGTAAGAAGAAGGAATGAAGTCCAACACAGAAAAGCCATATTAGCTATCATATCTTCCATTAAAGCTCTGAGTAATGAGGAGTTAGTAATTTTAAGGCCTCAGGGCGCAGGGCGCAGGGATACTGCAGTTGCAGGTTAAAAGTATGGCGACTCGAAACGGAGTGTTATAAGGAATAAATTAGCGCCAAAGGGCACAGGGTGTAAGGATTTTACATATAACATCTTTGTTGTTGTTAACAGGAGTGTGCTTGCGCCATTATATGTGGTTTTATACTGGGCGCAAATAAGTTTAGTGTTACATAGGAGCAAGATGCACCAATGGTGCATGTAATTCGTGTGTAATAGGGAATTTTAGTGCGCCTGAGGGCTGCAGGATTAACACGCACGTGTAGCACTTAATTTATGTGCGTAAAGAGGGGCTTTGGTGTGGCGCAGGAAAAGCTTGCATGACACTTATGTTGTTGTAAGCGGGGATGTGCCTGCGCCGGTTAGGATTTACTTGGTTTATGCATGGCGCAGGGATTTTGCGTGTTGCAATCAAGGTCAGTGCACCCTCTTGGCGTGACTGTGTTTCCTGTAACAAGGGTGGCGATTGTGCCAAGAGGAAAAATGCGGCTCAGAACTAACTTTTAGGTTTTCTCTCCTTTCTTGATGGGTTTGCGGTCTTTTAGGCCTCCTTCTTCATGGATTTAGATGGTGAAGGGGGCATAGACAAAGATCTAGGTCCATTTTTGAGGCAGAACCCTCTTGGCCAGCAGATCTGGAAAGAGGATGAAAACAACTTGGGAGGGAAAACTTGCAAAACGGGCAGGAGGGGTTTAAAGCTTCTCAGATCCATTTTACCAAAATCACAAACAACAAGCAAAAATGAAAACACAAGAGAAATAAGGACCACTTACCCGGAATATATAGAATGAGAAGAACGAAGTGGGGTCCATGAACGCGACATGAGAAAGATGGGCGTGCGTTGACAGGTGCAGAGAAATAAAGATTATCACATGTTTTCTGATTGTGAAAGTGACAGGGTGGATGCGCCCATATATAGGAAAAGGTGTAATAAATGTGCCAACCACTTTTAAAGGGGCGCACCAAAATACGTGTCGACACGTAAAACTTTGCGCCTTCGGCGCAAATATGGTTTTGTCAACATGGAATTATCTGCACCTTTGGCACAAATTTAGGATTGTCGACACTAGATTTGGTGTGCCTTGGCGCACCCAAACACTGCGCAACATTTTTGTTGTTGTCGGGAAGCGCGATGCGCCATGGCACATGCAAGAAAGGCGCATCACGGAAGGCACATCAAGCTGTTGTGTCAACACTTCAAAAGGCATGCCAATGGAAATAAAGAGGGCACAAATTTGGTCGTGTTGCATGAGATAAAAGGTGCGCCCAACCAAAAAGGACCAAAATGACCAAGTTCGAAAACTAGATTTCCCAGAAAGGGATTTTACAACATTCCGAACGCATTTGAGGGACTCTACGAGGAACCGAACAAAATTGGGTATGGTTACTCGTAAAATTTCCTCATCAATTTTATAGGATAACATAACTACATGGAGTATGAAATGTAGTACAACACCCAGATTATAAATTCACTCATTCGGGTGACCATCGGGGTCATTCAAATCTCCATTTGCATCTTTTTGTTTTTAGGATTTGATGTGTTTTGGGTTTTTCGGGTTATAAGTGAATTATGTGGGTATAGTGCAACACACAGGTGATCAACAATGAATTCTAATGACCCTCTTGCGACACAATAAAAACTAGTTTTGGAGTTGCTATCTCTTAGAAGTGCACCCTGGTTGAGGGATAACAACAGGGGTTCTAAGCTTGCTTTCTCCCTTACTTCTGCAGATACAATGGGACCACCTTAGGGCTATGGGTATCCCTATGTTGAGGTGAATCTTTGGGATTACAAGGACAATTCCTTATTGATGTATCCTAAAATATTTTTTGGGGTTTTGAGGGTAAAAAGATGGATATAACTAAAATTTAAATGGGGTGATACACAAAAATTATTGAGGGATTTGACTGAGTACATGCACAATATACTGAGAACAAATTAAAGGAGCACAAACCAATGGGTTTTAGCTAAATCCTAAGGTAAAAATTTTTGTGTTGAGGGATTAATCACAAAAACACAACAACTAACATGCACACTAAGACTATGTAGAAAACACCAAATTTGCAGCAAGGTAAGATAATTAATTCAGGGAATTAAAATTCACAAGAGATAATAGAAAGATACACACCACTATAAATAATTGGAAAGGCAATAACTGGTTCTCATTCAAGGGAAAAAATGGAAAAAATTTCTTCAACACTCACTACATCCAAAAATTCCTCATGTGCTTTTCCCACGCACAATAGGTTGAGGTCTGAAATCACCCATACATGCTAATTTTATCCTTTATCATGAATAAATAAAGGGATAAAATAAACATGTTGTTTACAATGAGGCAAAAATAGCCTTTAATTCAAAAATACACTTTAGTCAAAGTGTAGTTGACTGCTCTATTTCTATTACAATAAATAATTTGGGTGAATACTTTAGATAATTTTAGCCCTTGCTTGATGTGCAAGTCTTCTTTTGCAAGTGCATGATCTTTGTCTTCTTGTTATTGATGCGACATCTGTTATGTCTTCTTGTGATCACATGTAAAATATATTCCTGTGCAAGCAAAAATAATGCCTTTGATTTCCTTTACTTAGCAAAATAACTCCACCCCATTATGGGGACCACCTATGAGCATGTGTAAAGGAATATCTTCTCCTTTGTATAAGGTTCTTTGGAAAGATTAAGGTATTTTGAAAAGTCTAAGGTAATGTGCACATGGTTTTTTCTTGACTTATCATTGATCCATTTTTGACTTGCACATTGGCATGCATTACTATTAGTCTCCTTTGATAATAATCATGGCATATATATCTTTTGATAAGACATTAGCTAACATTGATTGCAATCATAATGTCTCGATCACTTTTGATCACATGGTTTCGGTCCCTTTGAATTGGTCGTTGCACACTTTATCACCTCCACTTGATGATTTGGGTTGGATATGTGGCATGGTCTTGGTGATGGCTAAGCAATGATGACTTGGCATTGACTTGGCATCCGGTGGCACTATTGACCTATCACATATTATTGTGTTTTAGACCTTATCAAAGGTAAAATGTAAATAATTATTAATTTGGGGTTGGTTCCCATCCACGATGAATCGACCCTCATCCTTTTTTTTTTGGTGGCATGACCCTAACTATGGTTTGCGCGCCAAAGTTGTGTCTTCTCTTATGAATGTTGATCTCTATACTTTTGATCTCGGAGCCATTGATTCATTGAATCATAGAGACATGGTAGTTAAGTGGCGGGTTAGTCTTTTACATCATTTATTTTTGGTGCCTTTTGATCTCTACCATTGATATTTTAACTCGTGGTCCAAGGTGTTTGAGTTAGTTAAAAAAAAATGAACCCTATTCATTTTAAACTTTTGATCGTGAGATTTAAGCGAAAGCCTTGTCAAATTTTTTTCTCGATTTGACATTGATTATCATTTTCAAGCTCTCTTCTAGTTTGTATCTCTATTTTTTCAAGCATGTTATATTCCTTGCCATTAATGGATCCTCGAGATCACCATGAGGGTTTTTGTGCATTTTTGGGCTTTGTGAGTGCATTATATCTCTTCTTTCGACCATTGTCATTTTTTGTAAATGAAATTCCTCATTTTTGTTTTTTCAAATCGTGTTAGTTCATTCTTTAAATGATTAACCCCTGTTGGGTTTCAATGCTTTCCCTGGTTCTACCTTTGTGATCTCGAGCTCGAATGGGTTCTTGGGTGTCATCATTTCTCACCACCTCTGGTTATATTTTGAGGGTTTCAAAAGCTTGAATGGTGAAGTGGTAAGTTATCCCATATTTTGAGATTTTCCATAATATTTTCTGAGAAATATTTCATGGCCATGAAAGAATGACTTGGATTTTCTACCCTCGTACTTGTACTAATATTTTGTGAAACTCATGAATGGCATAAAGATGCTTCATTATCTTTGTTTATGTATTTTTGCTCTTGAGGGTTTCATATTTTTAAATATAGCATTATGGTTGTATGGTCTCTCCTATATGTTTACCCTTTGAAATGGGTATTGGATTTGATGAGACCGAGTCACCATTGTTCAGATAGAACTCGTGTTGAAAATCGAGTTCTTTCTCACTATTCATTACCCACTATTATCGTGGTTTGATGCTTCGATTTCAATCTTCTACACATATGTTATTTTGTTCGTAATATTGGAAATGTTGTGGCTACTTCGAAACGTGCTCCAGATCCCTTCCTTATTCTAGGTATTTGATTTTACTTTTACAACACTTGAAACTCGGCCATATATACTTCTAAAGTTATGTATTTGTTTATTTCGAACTAGCTATCATTAAATTTGTTCTCAAGCTCTAACACTCATGTAACTTAGCTTTTGTGGTTTATTTGGAGACATCAAAAATCTAACTGGTGATACAAATTATTCACTTTATTTCTTTGTTTCGATACACTTGCTTTCGTGCATTTGATCTCAAGATTTGTTTGAGCTGTCCTTGAGTGGTGTTTATTATGTATTCTTCATGTAGTATCGAGTAAAGTGTTTCTTAGTGCAAGTTGTATTTTCAATGTGGGTCAAAATATGCTTAAACGAACTATGTTCATTAGTTTTTAGGTAATAATTCTTGATTTCTTTGCTATTTTTATGAAATCCTTCATGGCCGTGGAATCAAGGCATTGTCAGTATATATCTTGTAATATTGTCAAAATTCTTCTTTTATGAGTCGAAGCCTTAAATCCAAGACTCTGTTTAGCTTTGTCATTTGATTTTCCATGCCACTTTGTTCTTGAGTTCCATGCAATCCGTAACTATTTTCAAGTTCTAAATGCTCACTATCTTCTTCCCGAAACTACAAAGTTGATAAATTTTTTCAATAGTTATAGAAATGAAATCTTTTCCTTTTGAGAATTACTTTTTCATAATGCATCAACATAAAGAATCGATGACTGAAATTGCTTGAATTTTATATCTGGTAATCTTTCATTCTTTTGTAATATTCTCTCAAGGTGAAGGAAGGTCTAAAAGCAAAGCTATTACAATTTTTTGTTCATCTCGATCCTTCATATAAGTTATGATTGTTTTGTAAACCATGGTACAATGGTTCCATGTTGTAACATTTATCTGATCACCCTGTTTTCAAAACTATATAATTGTGATTTTGTCTCTTTAGAGCTTGATATGAACCTGAAGTGGTTACCTTTCTAGTGCATCAAACCTTGCATGAACATGCTCCATTTGATCTCGTATTTTATCACTTTAATAAAATTTATGAAAATTACTCTTCTTAAGATGCATCTTGCTTTGTATTTTGATCTGACAAATTGTATTAATCTTAATGAAAATTGTGTTGACCCTAATGGAGAGATTACTATTTGACTTAGTTTTGTCTTTCTCTTGCTTTTTTTGCGAGATGTTAGGCATTTGTATAATGTAAGACTCTTAAATTGACTGTTTCAACATGTCATGTATTTATTGAAAGTTGTTTATGTTCTCGTAAATAAAATAGTTAGTGTATCTTTTCATTTGCTATATGTTCCTGCACATCTAAACAAACTAGTTAGAAAACAATAGGCCTTAGCCCTTCTTGTATTTCATAGTCTTTATTTTCTTTATTTTCTTTTTTCTATCATGATTATGAGAATCATATGTGCTTATGCAAGATAGTACTTTCTCAATTATGTATCATCTTTGATGTACCTTATGCTTGTTGATTTCAAATGATTCATTTTCCTGAAGCTAGATAGCACATGAATATGATTAAACCCCGAGCTCGGTGATGATAAAATTTCTCCTTCTCTTTTCGGTACTATGATGGAACTAGATGATGTAGGAGATGAAGATGAAGGAGCTAGAATTGGAGGATTGAGACTAAGAGAAAACCCAAAGGCAATGATGGGTTTCTTCTATATTCCTTTGCTTTTAGCTTTGTGTACATGTATCTTTTGCTTCAATAATCATAAGTTACATCCCATGGCTTGTGTGGGAAACATTAAATTTCTTCATGAATAAATGACATTAATTTCTATAATTGAGTTGTATACTTCTTTTCGCATCAACTAATACATATTTATTTTATAATGAAATAAAAAATCAATCACATGATTAATAACATTTAAACATAAAGAAATAATGAAATTTGATGCAACTGTAAGTTAGCAATGAATCTTTCACGTGCAATCAATAACTCTATTTTTTGTTTTGGAGTTTAACATTCCACATGTCCTGTGATTCCCACCTTCATCAAGGATATGCATTGGTCTTTCGAGGCTTCTATGTTTCCTTACTGAAGACAAACATGGAATGACAACCTACGTGAGGTGTTGCATTCTGCAACATCACACATAGCTGCAAATTGCATGTTGTTAATTAATTGTTCGTAATAACCGAAAAGACTAAGAAAACTATATGCCTTTCCACTAGTTGGGTCCATCTCATCAATGCCTTCCATCTAATTTTTTTTTCAAGTTGCCCATTTGTACACAAGTGTAAAAATTGTCAATAGGAGATTATACAATGTCACATGCATCCAAACAGGGTCTTTGACAACTAGGCACCCAAGCACCATCCTGCAGCGCCCTGGTCTAACCTATTTCGGTGATGGAAAATTTTTTTGAGCACAATGACAATAATCTATACTCCTATTTTATCAGTTTTCTAGTTACGTATACTTCAAAATTTATGTTGACTTAGCTAAGTATTCTTTCCTACTTCTTGCACTTAGGGTTTCAATTTCTACTTGCTCATTTCTAGTGACGTATTTGTGCTTTAGTATTTTATCTATTATATATGACTCTGAAATATCCTCTAAGGTTTTAAAAATTCAAATATTTATTATATCGGGATCAACAATAGATAAGACAAGCATGCATAATATAACTGAAATTAAAGTAATGTAAAGCTAAGGATATGATCATAAATAAGAGTATTATGCTAACTAGCATCCAAACATATGTAATACTAAGCTAACATAAAGCACAATGAGGGAAGGGAAATGAACTAATCTATGAAAAATGACAAGATAAAATTAGGCATTCACCTTATACATGTAGGGTGGTCATTGATGCATCTATCTCTCCAAATAATTAAAAACACCAAGACAAAAATACGATTAGGTAGAGAAGGGGAACATCGTTCATGTCCTAGATTCACTATAGATGACCCAATAGTGCAAGAAAACCAACCAAGAAGAAGAGTGTCCAATCTAATCCAAGAAAAGTATAAGATGAACCAAGAACTAAGTGAGAAGATGCAAAAATGTCACAAAAGAGAAGAGCATATGGGAGTTCCTAAGGTCAGAGCTTCCTTCCTTTATGAATGTCAAAGTGAGGTGAGCATATATACGAGGACATCTCCCATCGCCCAAGAAAACCTTGCACCGAAACCATCTCCCATGGGCGATGGCATCGTCTAATTATGATAAATTTCATGTAGAGTAAAGAAAATGTGTCATGGATCAAGAAGATGGATGAACAAAGTGTCAAATAGTGAGATGAAATCAAGTTTTCGGGCAATGTGTATGAGACCTATAGTGACAAAGATAACTAGTGCAAGTACAACTAAGGTTGGGACCACATAATAAGACTTTGTTTGTGTACTGTCTCTAACCCATAATGGTTAAGTGAATAACCATTCCCTATTCTTGAAAGGATCCTTAAGGAACTCGCTCAAAAAATAGATGCATCAGTGACTCTTATTTGTATACAGGAAATTATTAGTAACATGAATGAAATATGAAAATTGAAAAAATAGGTTTATACATATGCCTCAATTGTTGATCACCGCATGTCGTAATAACAAAATGTGAGGTGGTCCACAAAAATAAACATCCATAACACTCGATACCAAAAGAAAGTACATAAAGTAATATTTTGAGGACTAGATGAAATGAAATATACCTACCAATACATACTTGATAGTGCCACTCATCCTACCATGCATGGGTGCAATCCATGCTACAAGAACCCTAAAGAAGTAAAAATGAAAGGACACAAGAAAGGATTATAAGTAAAATAAGACATAAATCACCTAGCTAGGGGCCAATGGGATGGATATCATGTCATATTGTTGAGATTTTGTGACGGTATGGAGATATAGAGATCATAGTGTCATAGAAAAGAAATGAATAATAACGCTGAAAAGTACAAAAACCAAATGGTAGAAGCTACAAAGAAGAACCCGTCATAAACCAAAAGTTGTAAATAAAGAGAAGATGGATGATTAGCCCAAAGGGTGGATAAAAATGTTGAAAAGTGCAAAAACCATGAGGTAGATGCTATAAAAATAAGGTTTTCAAGTATAAACATGAATCGAAGCAAGGCTATAAGCCTAAGCGAGGATGTACATAACATCGCAACGATCTAATGGGAAAGACCGAGATGTACAAATTTAAAATGATGATAATGTTATCAATGATAAAGAGATGGTTGATGTTGATGAAGTAGTGAATTTTATGAAGGACGAGAGATGGTAGGTGAGTACCAAAACTCATGAATTCCTTCATGCATGAATCTTTATGAGAAATTGAGCACTCGTTTATTCTTTGAAGATGTGACCTTCATTGGTTTAAAGATGATATATATATATATATATATATATATATATATATATTATATATATATATATATATTTGATAAGAGGTAAAATAGGGTTGAGGGGACCCTACCCCATATAAAGTATGCAAGATCAAAATAAAAGGGCCAAGGGAGTATCCATTGAAGCCCCAACAAAACCAAAGACCATAACTATAAAGTCATAAACAAGAATACCAATATAAAAGCCCAAAGTAAAATAATTGACAACAGGCCTTGGAACTAATTACAGGGAAAAAAAAAAGAAACCATACATCCAGAAAGGCATATAAGCCATCATTCATTAATCAGATCTCCCACCATGTGCATGCACCCATTCCATTCCTTGACCAAGCCGGTAATAGTTGATTTCCAGAACTGGTAATCCGGTTCAACTATCTCCACTTTAGGTCTAGACCCATCCTTTTCTCTATTATTCATAATTTACATGGAATGGATCATCTCAAGCAAGGAGTTTAAGATGGTGAATTGTGATTTTTACATTGAGGATGTGAACATCCCTGATCTATCAGAATAATCTCCTTCATTTTTAGCATCTCATTCTCCATGGCCAAACATCTCTCATTTGCATTCTTTAATTGTTCACTAAGAACAATAGACGTGAGTTTCTCAAATTTTTCTTGCAGCTCCCTCAGATCTATGGTCACCATGCTTATCTTATGTCTGTTGATGTTAGTATCCAACCTACAATTTTCAAACTCTCTCATGAAAACATTCGATTTGACTTCCGTATCATGGGCTTTGAACAAGTTCTTTTGAGTAGTTTTGAGAGCGTGTAGACTCTCAATACCCTCCTCTGATTTTTTGGATATTTTCCCTCGAGTTCTCCAGATCTTTCCTAGCCTCCAGCTCCTCACTATTGTCAGATTGGTAAGCTTCCTCTTCCTGTCGTTCCCCTAGATTAGAATGGTAAGCTTCCTCTTCCTAATGTTCCCCTGAATCAGAGATAACTTCCAAGTTCTCCTGAGGCTCTGAAGCCCCACTCTCCCACCTCATCTTATTAACACTTTCTTTTTCCAAATGAGACCTGGTTCTTTTAGCCACCGATTTCCCCATTTCCTCCATACTAGGAGTAGCCACATTAGCTTCCAAGTTTTCTTTTCCCCCTAAACTGGCTTGATTCGGGTTTCTAAAAGCCCCAAATTTTTCATTTTTTCCAATGAGGGGAGTACCCATCTTAAGCATGGATTTGATGAGACCTTGATGCAAAGGAAGGGTGAAGGTTCCTTTCCCAACCTGAGAAATCGATTTAGCCAAAGAAAGATACAAAAAATTGGGAAATTGTAGGGTCTGTTATTTCTAACATGATTCAACATAGGAAAGTGATACCCATAAATCACTTTATATCTCCCTTCCAGAGTAATATACGCCATGATTAACTGAGCTATTTCATTGAAAGGTTGAGGAAAATCCTCTCTAGCATAACCATTATGAAGAGTATTAGGCACACCCTTACCTTGCATGAAGCATTCGATCTCTAGAATGTAGTCCGACTAGGGCTTAAAGGTACATCTTCCTTCCGAGACAGTGCCTGACACCTTTTCTATAAATTTTGGTGAGATTGTGAATGAGAAGTTTCCAACCCACACATGACCTTCCTTCCAAGTTTTAGCTACTAATTCACTTAGTTTTTCATCATACCCATGAAATATTTTGAATTTTTTAAAAGACCTACCTTATCAAACAACTCCTCCACCTCTTTTGACATTGTCGGGACCTTGCTAGGTTCAATTCTCATTAAATCATCTCCCGCATTTTTGCTTCTGTAACTCTTCTTCCTATAATGGATATGCAAAACCTTACGGTAGCTACATTTACAATACTTGTTGAAATGATTCAAAATTATACGGGGATCAGCCCAAACCATGGATTGATAGGAAATAATGGTTGACATGAGTCTAGGATTCATAATATCTTGGTGCGTCACCCAGAAGCATTATAACATGTATCCATCCTCATTAAAAAGATATGCTATTTGGGACACATTCCCTTTCAAGAATGTGTATGAAATTAGCTTCCATATTGGTTAGTTCATCAACCACATTTAAATCCATAGCTTTCACCCCCTTATTAGCCAATAAATCAGCAAGTTTGTTTCCTTCATGGTAAATGTGTTGGAAAGAGATTTCAATAAAGGAGGACATTTTATTCTTGGTATTATTAATGAAGTCTTCAATAGATATAGAAGCGTATTTTTTCCCTTCATACATGATATTATATTCAAAGAATCCCCTTCCACAATTAGGTGCTTGAAGCCTCTCTCTTCCACTAACTTCACTCCCAAAACATCACCGCAACCTCTACGACATGGTTAGATTGTATGCCCAAATTAAATAAATATGTCAGGAGAAACATACCTTTAGCATCTCAAAAACTCCTCCTCCTCCTACCTTACCCAGGTTCCCTTTAGTGGCACCATCGAGATTGAGTTTAATTACACCTTCTCTAAGGAGAAGTCCATTTAACCCCTTCTCTAGGATTGTTCTTCTTGGGTGAGGATCATAGATTAAGTTCCATTTATTTATGATATGTTGTTCACTATCCATGACTTCCACTTATTTTTCTTTAGGATAGAAAATTGTTTCTATGATCTGTAAACATTTGTTAATAATTAACCTGTTGGGAATTTTCTTACTATTAAAAATCCTCTTGTTCCTTTCTTTCCATATTTCCCACCACAAATGTCCAAGGCTCATTATCCATGGGTTTTTCAGCCCTTGATTGATGAAAGGAAATTTCCATTGATTCCAGGTAGATTGGATCTCCTTAGGATTAACCCAATTAATCGAGGACATCCCCAATATAGAAGAAAAAATTTGATAAGAAAATGAGAATTCTAAGAACAAATGGTTTACCATTTCCAAGTTCTCTTCACATAGACCACATCTATTGACCATATGGAATTTTATCTTGTTCCTTCTTTGTTAAAAGACACATAGTTTTTAAAGAAATCATTGAGGTTAACCGTGTGTTCTTTAAGTTCATGTTTGTCCAATTCTATGTGCTTCCAAGTTTGAAATCTTTCATGATTATCCATGTAATTGTTTATTTCCCCCACATATTTAACTTATAATTTTTTTGAAATTTAGGGGAATTTGTCTTCAAGTGTAAAGTTACTAGCCCATTTGTCGGTACCCGTAGTGGATTTCATTACCTTTACCTATTTTCCATCTCGCCGCCCTTTCGCAACTATTTACTTTTCCCAATTAATAACTTTCCATATACTTGACCCATCAAAGATGCCATGTTTGAATATCCACCATTTATCATTCGCATCCGTCCAATATTTTTTCCTTAAAATTCTAGTCCACACCCCATATTCTTAAGTTAGTCTCCAACCAATTGTAGCTAGAAGGGCTTTGTTCATTTTAGTCCAATCTTTAAGTCCAAGTCCCCATATCTTCTTAGGTTTATAGCCTCTATTTCAAGCCACCAATGGAATTACTTCTTTGCTTTGGCCCAATCCATAGGAAATATTTTTGGATCTTTTCCAGCTTTTTCCGCTATTATCCTGGACGCGTTGATAGAGGGACATTGCATACACCGGGATGCTTTGAAGAGAGATCTTGGGTAAAGTAATTTTCCCAAAGATGAGATAACGAGTTAGCTTTCCAACCCCCGCAAGCCTCTTTTTGAATATTTTAATAAGAAAGTTTCATTCACCACTAATAGGTATTTTATCCCCAAGGGCTATTCCAAAATAAATGGTTGGAAATGGCTTATAGTCACATTCCCAAATTTCAGCTATCTTCTTACATCGACTTTCCAAAGTGTTGAGGAAAAAAAGAGCTTTTCCTATAATTCACCGGCTTGTCCCGAAACCTCCATGTAATCATCTAAAAGATTTTTAAAATTCTTAGCTTCATGATTAGACACTTCTCCCACCAGGATAGTGTCATCTACAAAATGTTAATGAGTCACATTATCCATATCCCTCGCACGGAGATATCCCTTTGATGTAGCCATTACTAGTTTCCACATTGAGTCTTCTACTGAGGGCTTCGCCATAATTATGAATAGGAAAGGGAAAGAGGATCCCCTTGCCTTAAACCTTAGGAGCTGGGAAAAAAATCCACAAAGGGTCCCATTAATAAGAATGGAGAACCAAGCATTTGAAATACAAGCCTTAACTAAACTCCAAAAGGAAATGTCAAAACCAAACTTGTTTAGGATTTTATCAAGAAAACTCCACGAAACCCTATCATAAGCCTTGGCCATATCTAATTTTAGAATCATAGCTGCCTTCTTGATAAGTTCTATCTGAATGAATAGTCTCTTTGATTGTAATGATCTCATCTTGAATTTGATGACCCAGAACAAAACCTCCTTGCTATTTTGAAATGATATAAGGAAGGATCAATTGTAAATGAAGGGAAATGATTTTTGTGTAAATTTTGTAGGTAGTGTTGTAAAGACTTATAGGTCTAAAGTATTTTAATTCCATGGCATTACCAAAATTTGGAACTAGAGCAAGAAAGGTAAAATTCATATCTTTAAGCATATTTTTTTGGTTGAAGAATTCTCTCACAATATTGTAAACATTATTTTTTATTATATCCCAAAAATGCTGAAAGAAGAAGGCTTGAAACCCGTCTAGGTCTAGGAGCCTTATTGAGACTAAGATATTTGACCATAAATTCAACCTCATCCATAGATGGGATCGATGAGAGAAGCTTATTATCTTCTATAAAAACCATAGAAGTAATGCAATTAAGAAAATCCTGCTCTTTTTCCAAATTAGGAACACATTGATTAGTGAGCAAGTTTTTAAAGAAAGATATAGCCTCTTCATTTATTTCATCCTTCTCTTCCAAGAGGTTTCCTTCATCTTTCCTAATTTTACTAATTCTATTGAAACTTCTACGCTTCAGGGTAGATAGATGGAAGAACCTTGTATTTTTATCCCCTTCCTTGAGCCAAGTAATTCGAGATTTCTGTCTCTAGAAGGTTTCCTCCTTCACAAGAATGTTGTGGTATTATGAAAGGATAAATATTTCCTTTTCATAGTCATCCAAATCCAGTTCAAAATCCAACCTTTCATTCTACATTTGTAAATTCGTAAGTCAGATTTGATTTCCACTTTCTTCTAAAAAATATTCCCAAAACTTTTCTTATTCCAGACTTTGAGATTCGTTTTGACATTCTGCAGTTTTTGGTTAATCTATACATTGATGTTCCCTGTACCTTAAACTTCCACCATTCATTAATAAGATCTTTAAGATCCTCACTTTGGAGCCACATTTTCTTGAAATGGAAGGGAGTTATTCTTCTTGAAGGGTTCTTAATCATCAAAATAATAGGGTTATGATTAGACCCTATCCTTAGAAGAGAGAAAAGGGAAATGTCCCGACTTAACCATTCTTACGTTACCAAAAATCTATCCAGTATCACTTGTATTAGTTATGAATTGGCTCTTTTTTTTGAACAAGTGTATTTGTTGCCTTTAAGTTCTATATCATGGAGTTGAGAGTTAGTAATCAAATCATTAAAATCCTCCATACTAATAGTAAAATCCCGGAACCTCCTTTCTTTTCCATGAGAGACATAGGGGTATTAAAGTCACCCATCACAATCCAGTCAGAGCTAGTGATATGTTTTTTAAAAGTTAGGAGGTGCTACCAGATTTTTTTCCTTTCTTTCTAAGGGGTAGGAGTATAAATGTTAGATAAGACCCATATTATTCTATTTTCCAAATTTCTCATCATCACTGCCATATGGTGATCTCTTTTCACAAGAAAAGTACCCTTATAAAGGGTAGGGTTCCAGAACACAACTATTCCTCCCAAGGTCCCATTCGAACTAACAACAAAAGCTTTAAAATTATTCCAAAAAAATTTGCAAGAATTTAAGAAATTGTCTTCTTTCATTTTGATTTCTTTCACAACTAACACATCTATTTTCTATCCTTCAATCAAGTCTTTAAGGAACCTCAATTTAACAAGGCTATTGAGCCCTCTTCCATTCCAAGAGATTCAATTCATTTTCTAAGGTTGTGTTTGTTTTTTTTGAAGACCTTCTAGTCTAAACAAGACTATTTCCCGAGTCTATTTCCTTCTAAGTCGATTTTTTCCTTAATTCAAATATTTTTGGCCTTCCTTGTTTATTGTTAATACTCTCCACATTAATAGGGTTTTCTCCTTCCTGCAAATCCCCTTTTCTAGAAGGAGAAATTTTGGAGGATTCACCCCTTTTTGCAGATGAGACTACTTTTCCTTTTCCTAAGGGAGTTATTTCAAGGGAATCCCCTTTTTTCTAGGAGTTAGCTCCTCTTTCTTGCCTTCCACCTCCTTATTTAGGATTTGTTGAAAATTCATGATTTCATCCGAGGAGAGGTTAATCAAATCACCTACTGTGAACCTCTCTCCCATTAAAGTAACAAATTTTTCATTTTGCTCTTGTCCCTTTTGATCTTTGCTCTGTTCCTTCCTTATTTCTTCCAAGAATAATTCTATAGAATGTTGATCACCATTAATGTTTTTCTCCATGCTTGTCTATCCACGGTTTTGCTACTCGACCCATTCCATTTATTAGAAGCAAAGAGCTCCAAATTTATGAAAGAAGGGGAGTCCTTAGAATGGTATTTCCTTCATTTTCCCTTAACCTTTGAATCGACTATGACTGATTTTTGGATCTCCTTCTACCGACAACCATAGTAAAACCATCATCATCCATTTCGAACAATTTTTTTTGGAGTTTTCTCGAGTCACCTCTTTATCTTAGATTCTTAGAAGTTTATATCCTTCAATATGCTTTTTGAAAAAAACCTTCCTATGATTAGCTGCACTTTGCATTATTCCTTTACATTTGTCTTCTTTTCCTTCATTCCCCATCACAACAATGTACATTTTGGAGATATTGAACTTACAATTATGAGTTGAATGTCCCTAACCATTGCATTTGGAACATTTAGTTGGAAAAGTTTCCATTTCGATCTTCTTCTCCCATATTCCTAGTCTAGACTTTAGCTTAATGCTATTTGGGATATCCTTTTCTGCGACAGTATAGATATAGAATCTAGCACAAACAAGTCTTGTTATATTTAGGGTTGCATTGTCTATTATAACCAGAGATCCCAAGGAGTTAGCTATTCCTTTAATAATATCTTCATGCCAAAATTCTAGGGGTAGGTTAGGAAGATGGATCTAGATAGGGAACTGATTTAGATTTTCTTTTTTGGATTGAAAGTTGCTTCCCATTTCCTAATATACTAACCCGATTTCCCCAAAACCAAGGTCCTTCTTTCATAACCTTCTGCATATCTTCTTGGATAATGAATTTAAAAAGGAAAAATCCATTTGTAAGAGCACTTACCTCTAGGTGTCCTTTTGGGTTCCACTTTAGTTTGGCCCACCTTCTAAAAACATCGATATTTGGTCTCCCTCCCACTAGTTTCCCAACCAATGCTTTGTTCAATTTTTTTGTAGTGCCATTAAGAAGGGAATCAAGGAATTCTAAAACACATCCTGACACATCCTTGAACGCCCGGAGGATTTTTTTCCCTTCGAAACAATTCCATTTTTAACTCAGTTCGACCAAGAATCTGATGTCTTATTGTGGCAACCCTTTTCCCAGGAATCTTCATGTCCATGGATCTCACCTTCTTCTATAGTTACAGTAGGATCCATAAATCTGGGTAAGATTTCCCTGCCATTAGTTTCCCTCTCTCCCAATTTCAAAAACTCCTTCACCCTCTTTTCTCCATCACCGTCCATCTTGAAAATAAAATACAAGGTTGGTTTGAAGATGATATAGATTAGGACCAATGATATCTTTAATGAGGTAGGGAACCCACCATTTTGAGATTTTTTACCTTCTTTTTGTGTCTTTAATCAACAATAATAACAAGGTCACCTATGCCAAAATTAAACAGATGAACAAGTTTGTTATGTTGGTTGGAAAGGTGTTGTTTATGTTTCGATTACAAGTGTATGATTTTTCACGTCGTTATTCTAATAAGTTGAGATCATGGAGGCATGCTTCATAGATTGGAATTATACCATGAAGGGAAGTAAAGAGCTAAGGGAGTTCCACCTCGAGTGAAAGGATCACTTCTGGGCCCATTCCATGTAAGTGAAAATGGGGTTGCCCAAAGTGGCCATAAACACACCGGTGTGGTATGCCCATAATTTAGGATATAGCTTTAAATGAAAATTTGTGCGTGATTCACAAATCATCTTTTGTAATTTTTGTTGAGAATTT
Source organism: Taxus wallichiana var. yunnanensis (assembly GCA_018340775.1). NCBI lineage: Eukaryota > Viridiplantae > Streptophyta > Pinopsida > Cupressales > Taxaceae > Taxus > Taxus wallichiana. Next base: position 891,269,657 of record CM031242.1, read on the forward strand.
TTTTGTAGATTTGGTTTGTCCATTACATTGTGAATGATATGGTGTTGAGAATTGATGTTTGATTTTAAACTTAAGAGAAAATTTGCTTCATTTATTTACATGTAAATCTCCCACCATTATCGATATGATGGTATGAAGAATTATAAAGAGGAAAATTATTTAATTGGAGAAAAATTTGATTTAGTAAGGCCGGACATGTTGATGAGAGGTGTGGATTCAAACCATTTAATGAATTATTTTGTGGGTAATGATGAAGACATGGCCGTCTTGAGACTAAGGTAATTTACTAATATAATCCAATCCCCATATGTGAAGGGAAAAAGAGACATGATAGATTGCATCTTAGCCAAAGGGGAGTGAATCAAGTCATCATGAAATTTCCAAGGTTGGTAGTTCTTAGTAAAGGTGTGAGCGTTAGATTATAGTGTAGGCCAAAAATAACTCATATGTAAGCACTTGCGTGTAGTAGTATGACTGTTACAATGGCTTCCATAAGTTCCCCATGCGCTTTTTCCAAGACAAGATGAACCTCATATTTTTCAAAACATGGGAGTAGGTTACCTTTGAAGTTGTGATGGTATAATATGTTGTTTTTAAGTATGTATTTGAGATCCTTTTTATGTATTCATTATCAAGTTTGAGGATCAATACCATCTAGGAAAGTCTAATGTTGTATGAATTGACAGATGTTAGAAAACCAAAGATCCCTGTGTAGGGTTATGTGGCTTGATTTGAAAAACATCCTGGATGTCTGGAGGAGGTGAAGTAGCTAGGTTTTCATGGATTTTTATAAGGGTGGCATCATGAGAATAAAAATGTGACTTAAATTGAGTGGCGATGTTGCCAAAGAATCAACAAAGCTATTATGTTCATGTAGGATTGATTCAATGGTAAATGAATTGAAACATGACATTAAATCCTGGATTAAGACATGATAAGCTTTAAGGTTTTTTTCGTGACATTGATATGCACCACTACCTTGTCGACATACCAACTAAGAAACCCCCACGGAATGGAGATAAAAGATACCCTTAGCTAAGACAATTTGTATACCTAATATAAGATCCTCATAGTCTACCATGTTGTTGGTGATTTCAAACTTGATTCGATAGGAGAGAGGGAAATCCCGGTAAGAGGGATTAGTAAGAAAACAACCTACCCCATCTCCTAGGAGGAACTTTATTTCGTTGAAGCGTAGTGTCCATGTATCCTCATGGAGATTGATGGTGACCTTGTCCAGAATGATTTTGGCTGTATTTTTAGTTTTAAGTGGGTGGAGTACTTCAAAGATTGGTGTCAAAGGAATGTGCCTCGAGATAATTTGTGAAGCTATAGTAGTAGAATTTCATGGAAATAACATTATTTATACCCGTTGAGCTCAAATATGCACCCATCCCAAATCGATTGACTCGGGGCTTGAGACAACATGAGACCTGCCCCAAATTATGGGACTCAAACTAAGACATACCTCTAGAGAAGGATGACTTACTCTACCTATTCCTAACAATAAAACTAATCCTTGAAAGGAAATGTAGCTACCTAAAACTAACCTAAAATGCCAAGGGACCAAGGAGAGAAGGGGATGCATGAATTTGAAATCCTAAACTAAGGGACATGATAACACCAAGAACAGGGTTGGAGAGATTCCTAGTCAAGTGAAAATAGGAAGAAAAAAGTAGGAGAGGGAAGACAGCAAAGATCATAGTCCAAAACAATTTTCAAACCTCCATTTTCATGGAGCACAACAAATTTGAGTCCTGTAAGAAGACCAACGTATGCACAAAATATCTAAAATGTAAAGGAAGGAAAGAAATACAATATAAGACAAGCTAGGGTAGAAAAAGCCACAAAAAAGAATTTTATTGCTAAAAAGTATGAAAAATCTATTACAAATTAGAAATAACGAAAGAATCCTTTGGAGAATGCCCAAATTTGAGGCCAGTAATTTACAAGACTTTTGGAACAATTCTGACAGAGTTCCTTTTCATTTTCAAAAAACCCCCCTTGAAAAAAGAGGGGATTTTATAATATATAGAGAATTCACCTCACTTGCCATGCATTAATTTCTTGACAGGTAGTTTAGCTACCAAACACCTGCAACCATTAATCCCCTTCTCATAGCTGATGTTCCTATAATTTTCTAGTTGCATACATTTTCCCCTGGATGGTAGTATTTCATTCCCTTATCGACCAGTTGTATATTTTTTTTGATGGTGGCCGAGAAATTTTTTCTCCTATCGGTCGGTTACACATATTTTGTTGTTGGCCTGGTAGCATCTTTAGATGCTTCCGACACCTTCATGATACTTCACCTTTGACCCCACCATTCCACTAATGTTTCTTTTTCTCTCGCTACCATCCGGTAGCATGTTATAACGATGTCGGCCGATAGCATGTAAAATGTTATCATCCAGTAGTAACTTTGCTACCTCTTCTTTTGCTTTCAATCATAACCACCCAACCACTTAAAATAACCTTAGATACAACTAGGACAAGCCATCCATGAGCTACCCTAGCCTTTGCAACATTGTATTCAATTTATCGCCAATGCCTAGACTGCTAGGTTGTCCAATTCACAAGGGGTGCAAAACTGTAAAACAGTTTGGCGACTCACGTGGTAATCTTCTCGCTAGTTTACAAAGATCAATGAATTTGGGAATCCATTGGGCATCGAGTCATCCCGAAAACTAAAATTGATTTTATACTGGAAAAATTCACCCCCGAATTCAATCTGAAGCACTACAAGGACCTAACTTGATCTAAAACTTCATCACCTGGTAATTGATTTCCTTCACAAATCCCTATTCTTCTAATTGTTGAGGCTGTATGAATACTCTTTGAGACTACTCAAACACTTGCTTACATCACGAAACCATGCCTAAAACTAGAAAGTGAAACAACAACACAAGGAACAAATTATGTACAAATATGAAAATCATACATAGCCCAAGTGGAATATGCAGAGTGTGCCTAAGAAATTTACAAAAAACAGACTCTACATTTCCAAAGTAGAACAATGTGATGTAAGAACTTGGAGGAATTATGAATCTAATCTAATAATTACAATGATGTAATAAGATATATAATGAGAATGCTTAAGATAAATCCCATTGACTGGGATTGGTAGTGCACCTCCATTAAGGTTAGTCAACTCAAAATAATTTGCTTCTTTACAAGTAGTAATAATATATGGAACACTCCAAATTTCATCAAATTTGGAATGTCTCCCTAGTTTGGCTCTATCAGCATCCCATTTCAAGACCAAATCACCAACTTTGAACATCTGAAACCTAGAATTTTTATCAAACCATTGCTTAGTTGATCTTTGATGTTGCTCTAAATTGATCATGGTAGAATTCCTTAGTTCTTCAAGCTCAATCAATTATGCATTCCTGACCTCTCTTTGATCTGCCCTGTCAAAATCCATCTATTGGGCCAACTCAAGTGAAGGAAATTCCAATGAAAAAGGAAACCATGCTTCTTTTCCATAAACCAACTTGTAGGGGAAGTACCAATTTCCTTTTTCATGGTAATCCTGTCATCCAATAGAACATTTCTCACTTTGGTATGCCATTGTCTTTGATTGTCATCCTTAGTTCTTTTCATAATCTTAAACAAATTCTTGTTAGTAGATTCTTCTAGACCATTACCTTGAGGGTAATAGTTGGAAGAATTCTTCAAATAAACACCAAGTCTAAGAGCCCAATCAGAAATCTTAGATCCTAGGAAAGCCTTTGCATTATCAGAAATTATGGTTTGCAGGATACCAAACCTTGTGACAATCTCCTCAAGGAAGTCAAGAATGATTGATTCATTTGCTTCCTTCAATGGTACAACCTCGGTCCACTTAGTGAAATAATATGTAGTTGTTAAGACCCATTTGTGGCCAATACTTGATGGAGGGTTGATTATGCCAATAAAATCAAGGCCACACTGAGCACAAGGCGGATCTTCTTAGATTAGATGATGTGGGAGAGCTTCCAACCTCTTCTTACCAGTGAAGAAGGAACATTGTTTACATTTTTTGACCCATTTGTGACAATTAGGAAATAATGTGGGCCAATAGTAACCTACCTGTACAATTTTCATTATTGTGGCTTTGGCTGAAAAGTGACCACTAGATAAGCCATCATGAAATTATATTAAAACATTTTCTACTTGTTTACCTTCAATAAACCTTACCAAGAATCCATCAATGTTTCTTTTGAATAAAATCCCATCAATCACTACATAAGGAATAGATTGCAACCTTGTTAGTGAGAAAATTTATCAAGGGACAATTTGGTGGGTTTCTTGCCAACGCCTCTGGGAATCTAGTTCCCTCTGCTTGGGTAGTGTAACTCCCCTTTATTGTGAATGAAAACAAAAATGGGAAATATATTGTTGGACAAGAGGTTGGGGATCTAATAGGTACACTCCACTGTACCCATGGAAAATTCTTACAACGAGATGTAAGGGAGGAATTTTCTAAAATGTGGGGAAAGGGGAGTGGGAAATTAGACAAGGAAAACCAAATTTGCGAGTAGAAAATCAGATTCTTGCTAGGGTTGATTAGAAATTTCACATTCACAATTAATTAGAAGGAAATAACAAGTTTACTATACCAAAACTAGAGGAAACCATGCACACAAATTTGCACACATTCATAAGTCATGAAAAGAAACAATCCCTTTCTTGATTGACATTTTTATATCAAGTTGTACAATGTTGGGAATGGAGGAAAAATGGTGAAGGAAAGTAGAAGAATGTTATCTCTCTTGTATTGCTCAATATATATCTCTCTTGAGTACAAAATTGACAACCCTTAAGAATGAGGGTGTCATTACATTATATAGAACCATAAATTACCTTTCGACTCCCCCACATGACTCTTCACTTGCCCTAAAAAATGCGACTCTTGACATTCTTAGGAATGAAATTAAGTTCCCTTTTATATTAATCAAGGGAAACTTATTACAATGTTTGCTAAAGACACATTTAAATGAATAAGACAACGTCATGATTTCTCACAATGAAGAATTAGAAAGGGAGTAGAGAAGAGGAGGAAGAATGAGAGAATAGAAGGAAGAAGGAACGCTGGTGAAGATGATGCCATGTTGCCTTTGCCTTGTTGCCTGACTGACCTGATGAAATGTCACAATGCAAAGTGAACTCTGGATCTTTGACCTTTTTATACTATGATAAACATCCTTCGATGACACTTTTTATTCTCGAGCTTGTTATTTGTGGCATTGTATTGGCCATATTGTGTTTCTACCAATTTTTGCATTGTGATTTATTTTTCTATATTTTATTATAACCATCTTGTATTGATTTGATAATATATTTATGTTTTCTCATAAATATATTAATCAATTAAGTATATACATAAATAAAACTTTTATGTAATAAGCCTTTTATAGAGAAGAACAAATATTAGTTATTTTATTTTATATTTTGTATGATTAACTCAATATATTTACATTTATATTTATACATGAAATAGATTTTTAATCAATATAAAATGGTTAAAGTCTAATTATTAAATCGTGGAGCTTGATATCTATCCACATTCTAAAATAAATATATTTAAGACATTTATAATAGTTATTAGTTTAATTTATATCATCTTAATATCAATTAGAACAAAAATCTTAGTCCGAAAAAGAGTAAAGATTTTATTTATATTATCATCGTTAATGTTCCACTCTAAAATAGTCGTAAAAGTCTTTTTATTCTAGAATTTTAATAAAAACATTGATTTGTATGTCTTATTATATCATACCAAAAGCATAGTAACTCAATCGATTCTAAGATAAATTTATATGACAAAAAGAAAACTACATACTTTAAATATAAATTTCACTAAAGCTAAGATTCTCTTACCCTCATAAACATTTTAATTTTTACAGGCAGGCATGGAATTTGATGGTCACCCTTGTCTATCAAAAGGAAAATTCATGATTCATTTCATCCTTTCAATTTACGTTTTAAGAATTATGACCGGTTGGAATTTTTTCAAATATTTAATATCATCATATTTTGTAATACTATAATAATTTTATCATTATAAATAAAATGCATCAAACTAACATTTTATTTTAAGTTATGAGGGCATTTAACTTCATATTTTTTCAATTTTTACTTCTTTTTATCTATGCATCAAACTAGTTATTAATGTATAGAAATTTTGATAGTCGCACTTAATTTTATTAGATGAAAATTAAATATTTATTATGGATAAGAGAATACTAAATTAATACTAATATTTTAAATTTTAACTATATTAATGAATGTACAAAGAAATGACAATATATAATATAATTATTATGTGAGGAATAAAATCATTTTATAGGATACAAAAATTATTATTGTGGTTTTGATGTAATATAGTCTTTTCTCAATGTCTATTTGGTTCGATGTGATTGACATTCTCGAGTGTGACATTCTTCACCTCATTTTTGTACGATCAACATTGTGTGTGTGTGTGTGTGTGTGTGTGTGTGTGTGTGTGTGTGTGTGTGTGTGTGTGTGTGTGTGTGTGTGTGTGTGTGTGTGTGTGTGTGTGTGTGTGTGTGTGTGTGTGTGTGTGTGTGTGTGTGTGTGTGTGTGTGTGTGTGTGTGTGTGTGTGTGTGTGTGTGTGTGTGTGTGTGTGTGTGTGTGTGTGTGTGTGTGTGTGTGTGTGTGTGTGTGTGTGTGTGTGTGTGTGTGTGTGTGTGTGTGTGTGTGTGTGTGTGTGTGTGTGTGTGTGTGTGTGTGTGTGTGTGTGTGTGTGTGTGTGTGTGTGTGTGTGTGTGTGTGTGTGTGTGTGTGTGTGTGTGTGTGTGTGTGTGTGTGTGTGTGTGTGTGTGTGTGTGTGTGTGTGTGTGTGTGTGTGTGTGTGTGTGTGTGTGTGTGTGTGTGTGTGTGTGTGTGTGTGTGTGTGTGTGTGTGTGTGTGTGTGTGTGTGTGTGTGTGTGTGTGTGTGTGTGTGTGTGTGTGTGTGTGTGTGTGTGTGTGTGTGTGTGTGTGTGTGTGTGTGTGTGTGTGTGTGTGTGTGTGTGTGTGTGTGTGTGTGTGAGTGCACTTTTCAATAAAAAATATTAATTTTGTATAATTGCGTAGAAGTTAGATTATAAAATTCAACACTTTTTATTATTGGAAAAAGGTAGTTTTAAGGGAATCAACCCTTTTACAAAGAGTAAGGGATCTAGGACCATCCATGTAGATAAAACAATAATGTTTAAAACCGAAGGCAATTACAACATAGAGACAATTTCCTCATAACTAAAATAAAGCAACAAAGTGGCTAAACCAAAAAAACTCCCAAAAAAAGATAACATTGTAAATAGGTGCATTAAAACTAACCCTACAACATTTTTAGGGGCATGACCATCTTAGATTGATCATTTGATCTTTTTATAGCCCTTTCCTATTTTTACGAACTTGTGTCCACTCCTCTTATGAGGAGATTGGCATAATTTTAAAAATTTCAAATTTATATCAAGAGGAGAAAAACCATTGAAATCCATCATAAATCCTATATGACATACCACAATAAGACCTATTTATTCCATGTACATTGAAACAAATGACAACAAACCCTATGTCCCATGATCTATGAACAACCTTAGGCCTTTCTTTTTTAGAACTTTCCTTGACATCCAAGGGAGTGTTAGGAATATTCTCTTCCACGTCCTCTATCTCCACTTAATATTTTATATCATTTTCTCCATTACCTTTCATAACTAAGTGGTAGGGAAGATCATATTTCCACTAGGATCTATTTCTTTACGTCTTTTTATTCACACTATGGTAGCTAGAGCCAAAAGTCATAAAACAAAAGACTTCTTTTAATAAAAAAGGTATTAATTCGTAATCAATATCTTGAGTCTAAATTTTGTTCAACACTTTAAATTATTTATGAGCCAACATGTATTTAAAAGTTTCCATATTCGCCAAGATGTGGACATACGTCAAGTGTTCAATTAGACCGGTTTTAGGATCAATGGCTAGATTTCTTCCCGAGCATTTTTGATAGAGATAAAACAATATTCACTCTAAATTTGGAGAAAAAAATTAGGTGTCCTCACCTAGAAAGGATTGTTAACAAACACCACACTAAGGAGATTGAAGGAAGGGAACCAAGGTTTGAGAATAAAATAATGAGATTGAAAAATCCAAATATTTTCAAAATTGACATCCCTATCCTTGATTAACTCAAAAATAATTAATGAACCTCTTGCATAAAGGTAAATATAGAATTTATCAGCCATCAATGCATGCCCGTGAGTTGAGATCGAGTATTGATAGATCACATAGAAGATGTTAAAATGATAGTTCAAGGCATGGCTAGTTAAACAATGCTCGATTCCAAAACATCCTCCCTAAAGGACATCGACGGGATGGTAGTCACATATGTTAAAGGTATGTCCCCATGGCTAATTCCCTTAGCTTGGTTAGATTTTAGGCCCTTCATCCCACCGTTAAATTTTCATTATTATCATAATTATACTATAGATGAGTATGCTTTGTAAGTGGTTCCTTGACCTATTAAGAATAATCCAACATGAATGGGTAGTAGTATTTTTAGAATAGAATTAGTATAATACATAGTGCTTAAGCCTAAGGAAGGGATAAAAAAACATTATTATATTGAGCTTGCTCAAAAGAGGTTTCCCCCTCGAAGTGGTTTGCGATTTGGGAATGTGATTTCGTCTTTTGATTACATGCATTATTTTGTGCCACATTGTGTTGTTTGTCTTAATCATCACATGAGGTTAATTGCATTTGGGATCAAATATCTTATTAGTAATATCTTGTAGTTGCAACCATTATTTTCCAAATATCAAGGAATCAAATTGAAAGGCATGGCAGAGTTTGTGCCTTGTTTTGAAATATAAAAATATCGACCGTTTCACGACTTATTGTTATGAAATGTTTCTTTGACTTGTCTCCCTAACTTGTTTTCATGTCCATGTTTTTCCGACTTGTTTTCCTAACTTGTTTCCCGATTTATTTCACAATTTTTTTCCCAACATGTTAGGATAACTTGTTTCCCTAACCTCAAAACCCGATATTAAAAAATAGAATTAAAATTCACAATTCAAAATTCAAAATTCAAAAATTTAATTCTTCCTCTAAGTGGTTATTGGGGGAAGCTATGCACGAGTTGGGAAGGAAGAATGAAATTCAAAATGTGGAAGCCATTGAACTTGATTTGGGCCCTATTTCGTAGAAAGTAGTGGCGGGTCATGGCTCGGGCGTAAAGATTGTCAGAAAGAGAGAGGAAACAATGGGTTTTCCTATCTTATCCCCAGAATGGAATAACGACGGCTCTACACTAGATGTGCCTGAAGATTGGATGGAGAAAGACAAAAGGAGGTATGGATCTTCACTTATTGGCAGATTTGTTTGGGTAAGACCAAATATTGATTTGGTTCGAGCTTGGGAAAACAAGAAATGGAAGCTTTTGGGAGGGTTAAAGGTAGTTGCCATTGCCTTTGAATCTTTCCTATTTAGATTTTGGGCTGAAGAGGATCTTCTCAAAGTGATTAATGAAGGACCATGGATGTTTGGGAAAGCAGTGTTACACACATCTAGATGGCTCCTCAGGCTAGATTTGGGGAACATGGTACCCTGTTCCTTCCTTGTCTGGGTCAGGCTACCAGCTCTGACTTTATAATTCTGGGACAAGCTCATTTTGGAGAGGATTTCCAAATCCCTGGGACTGTTAGAAATTGACCGCACTACTCTAGCTCAGACCAGGATGGTTTCTTCCAGGATGTGTGTCAATGTGCCCTCTGGTAAATTTCTACCCACCTCCATTCGACTCACCACTAAGTATGGAGTTTCAGATAAAGATTTGGTCTATGAAATCTCCCCTGTCATTTGTGTAAAATGTAGGACCTGATAGGCATAACGTTGGTGGATGCATTTTCCTCGGGAATGGAAAATAAAGACACTTGGGTGATAATCTCCTTCTTATGGTCCTTTTCGGATGGATAATTTATAGGAGAAATTGGTGTTGAATGGGGGAAAAGAGGAGGTTCTAGCATAGGTGGTGCTATAGATTGAGACATACAAGTCAAGAAAGGCGGGGTTCTTTGGTGGATGTGGTCGGATGGTCCTAACATGAAGAAAACAATGCATCGACACATGTTTTGTTGTAGGAGAAACAATAAGATGAAGTTGCATCAGTTGAGGATCATTTCAATGTTGACAAGTGGGCGGTTGTCCCTACCCCTATCTTGTGCCTTGCTTTAGCCGCTAAAAGGCATGTGGAATTTCATTACCTTTTGTGTGTGTGATTATTGCAGAACACTTCAGTTCGGGACCATGCCCTTGTTGGTTAACAATGCATAGTGGAATGAAGACGATACCCTTTCCACTCCTCCTTACGGTATTTAAGCGATGGCCCCTCCTTTTGATTGCTTTAGATCTTGTTATGAAAATGAATTCCCAACTCTTGAACATTCCTTAGAAGCATCACAATTAGAGTCTTCTATGGAGAAAAATGTCAACAAGTCATACAAGGAGGTTGACTACGAAGTGTCCTTTAAAAAATAAAGACTGAAAATGGAAGAGGATCGATTTGGAAAATTAGAAGTCGTCTTAAATTTTGATTATTCTACTTCTCCTCTTTCGAATTCCAGCTCGGCATTGGTTCGACCTCATTCATATTGACCTCGACTCTCTTAAAATTTTAAATGTTTGATAGGGCATGTGGTATAAATACTATCTTAGAATGCCCTTTGGCTGCAGATGGGTCTCAAAGTTCATGTTGTGGATGATGGATGACATGTTGTCTGCGCCATTAGAAATATAAGAAATTATTGTGTTCATGTTTTGATCTTGCGCAGATGGGATGCTTGTTTTTGTGGTTTATTTTTTGATCTCGTATTATCATATCTTTGCACTTGGCCTTTTTTTTTTCTTGGGTAGGGTCCCATTCAAAAACCTTTATCCTTAATAAATTTTTTTCAAAATTTTGGGAACCCTCATCACTCTGCGTTTTAGGCTATGGAGATCATTTTAACATAAAATTAATTATTGAGAAAACATTTCTAATATAAATTGCTATTTTTAGCCACCCACTTGATGTAATTTCCAAAAAATATTGTTGGGTTCTTGGTATAATTATACCATTCCATTCATCTCGTCAAGTTGATCATTTTAACATATAATTCCAACAAGTTTTATGTACCCTTGAAACTCCTCTTGATTATGGTTGTAACCTGTGTAGGCATTAAAGCATGGATGAAAAAATCTTCATCTTAATTTTTTTCTAAACTCACTCAAATGATGTAAGGAATCAATAAGAAAAATTCCATCCTCAAAAAAAGATTCATATTGAGTCCACTTATGAACATAGTTTCTCTTCTCCAAATATGTAGTGTGTGTTGGAAATGAGGTGTCTCAACCTTGTTTGGTTTATTCATTTAAGATTTTCCTACAATTGTTTCACATTGTCTAGGCTCTAAAAATAGAAATAGGAGTTGTCAAAAGATTCCCATATGATAGTATATCATGGAAGGACTATTTTTAGAGATATTATGACATATTTTATGACATCTGTAAGGGTCAAAAATAGGGGAGAATATTGTGGACGTGGGAGCCTAATTTTAGACCGAAATCTTGCTCTTTAATGCTATCCACCTCATGAGAGGTTTGACACATGGTTTTGTAAACCATAGATGGTTTCTTGTATAACCGGAGGTCTATAAATTGAAGGCTTGGAGAAGTAATTGAAGTAGTGAGTTTTAATCCTCCTAGAATTGTTTCTGGTGATACTCCTGTAAGAAACTTGCTCTGCAAGTGTATGTAATCTTGTTATTAGATTTGAAATACATTGAGTGGGATTTTGGAGTGTGGGGTTTTTTATCCGAAAGGATTTTCCCCACGTATATATGGTGTTTGTGTTTTGTTATGAATATGTTGTTGATATTTCTGTAACTGTTTTACTATGTTGAAAGTTTTGCATAATATCTCTCCTCAAAGATTAGTGTAGGAAGTTGTTCCGCTACTCTTAATTTCCTATCAAGTGGTATCAGAGCTTGATCACCTTTGGTTTCAGTTGTGGGTTGTTGGGTTTTTTGTGCTAATCCGGGTTTGAGTGGGAGCTTGTGCAGAGAATACTTTATTATTTGATTGCAAATATTTTTTCAAATGACGAGCACATTTGGGAGGATTGACGTAGAGAAGTTTTCTGGCACAAACTTTGAAATGTGGAAGCTGAAGATGGAAGATTTGTTGGTTGATCGAGATCTATGGGATGCGGTGGATGAGAAGGTCTATAGGCCTACGGATCCAGTTTTGGCTGCACAATATGATGTAATGGATAGAAAAGCTAAAGGTCTTATTAGACTATGTCTTGCAGATTCTATCCTGATAAATGTCCATGAAGAATCCACTTCGGAGAAGCTTTGGAAAAATTTGGGTGAGATATACCAAGCTAAGTCTCTAGTAAATAAGATTTTCTTGAGGAAGAAGTTGTTTTCCTTGAGAATGGAAGAAGGTGGACAAATATCTGAGCATCTGGAAACATTTAATATGTTGGTGACTCAGTTGAGCTCGGTTGGGGTTAAAATGGACGAAGAAGAAAGGTGCCAAATGTTGTTGGTTTCATTGCTGACTCATGGGACAGCCTAGTCATGGCCATTGGGAGCACTTCAGTCACTCTGAAGATGGAGGATGTTGTTGGTTCTCTACTCTCCGAAGAGATGAGAAGGAAGGTCTCTCTGAACGCCAAAGAGGATTTGAGTGTTTGAGGAAGAACAAAAGAACGAGGCAAAGATGAGAAGAAGCGTGGCCATTCCAAGAATAAGGGGAGATCAAAATCCCCTGGTAAGTCCAAGGCGATATGTTGGAACTGTGGCAAATCTGGACACTTCCAAAGGGAATGCAAAGAAGAAAAAAAAAAAAGAAGAAGCATGATTTTGATTCTGAGTCTGAAAAAGAAGATGGAGATGCCTTTATTGCAGCTTTGGCCACTCGTGCAAGTGATAATGCATGGTTGATAGACTCAGGTGCATCTTTCCACATGACTCCTAACAAAAATTGGTTTAGTAAGTATGAAAACTATGATGGTGGTAAGGTGTATTTGGGTGATAATTATTTCCTTGAAATTGTTGGTCGTGGTAGTATTCAGGTGAAATTTTTTGATGGTAGAATTAGAAGATTTGATGGTGTCTTGTATAACCCAGGACTAGTAAGAAATTTATTATCTGTTAGCAAGCTAATAGATGTAGGTGTGCATGTACAGTTTTCTGAAGCAGGTGTGAAAATGGTGAGAGGTGCTATGGTGATAGCAAGAGGAAGTAGATTGGGTACATTGTACCAACTTGATGCATGCACGGTTGAGTGCAATAGCACTTCAGATAAAACTAAGCCAGTAACTACTTTTGAAAAAGGAGAGGGTTTCCTCCTCTGCGGATGGTCGTGGCTTCTGGGTACCCAAGGGTGCTCTGTCTACCGAATCAAAATTACCTGCAGAGAAGACCATGTTATGGCACCAAAGGCTTGGCCACATTGGAGAGAAGGGTTTAAAAGCCCTGAAAAATAAGAACCTCGTTGAGGGGTTGAATGATTGCAATTTGGAGTTTGATTTTTGTGAACATTGTATTTATGGCAAATAGAACCGCGTTCAGTTTTACTCATCTACTCATAAGTCTTCATGTATCTTGGATCTAATCCATTCGGATGTATTTGGTCCTGTTAAGGTTGCTTCTATTGCTAAATCAGTTTACTATGTTACTTTCATTGATGATTTTAGTAGGAGAACATGGGTATATTTTTTAAAAAGTAAATATGAAGTTTTTAGTCGTTTCAAGGAATTTAAGGCTATGGTTGAAACTCAAACTAGGAAGAAAATTAAGTGTTTGAGATCTGATAATGGCGGTGAGTACTGTTCGTAGACTTTGTGATTTTTTACATTGCGTAGGATTAAAAGACAAAAGACAACTTCGTATTCTGGAGCAGAATGGAGTTGCAGAAAGAATGAATAGAATGTTGATGGAGAAGGCTAGGAGCATGCTTATTGGAGCTGGTCTAGAAAAGAGGTTTTGGGCTGAAGTTGTTACCACTACTTGCTATTTGATAAATAGATCTCCTACATCAGTGCTTGTTGATAAAATGCCAATGGAGGTGTGGTCGGGGAAAAATCCTTCAATTAGACATCTGAGAGTTTTTGGTTGTGAGGCATATGCACATGTGCCTAAGGAGAAGAGAACAAAGTTGGATTCTAAGGTTGTCAAATGTATCTTCATCGGATATGGCTATGGTGTGAAAGGATACAAGCTTTGGGATCCTATTGCACAAAAGGTAATATACTCTAGAAGTGTTATTTTTAGAGAGATTAAATCTTTCCCTATTAATTTTCAGCCAGAACAACATAAAGAAAATGAACAAAAAAAGGATGTGGTTCAACTTCCTTCTACACTTGAGAAAGTTGAATCGAGACCCCAAAATAGAAAAGAAGTTGAGGAGAGCTCACCAAGCTCCAAATCTTCAAAAGAGGATGAAGAAGAGGAAGAAGTGGAATAATCTCCACGTCAGCTTGTTCGAAAGTCTACAAGGCAAAGGTAACCACCGAAGGTATGGGTATTCCCCGATGATTGGAAGTGTATATTTTCTTTGACTACTAACATTGATGAATCGAGATCAATACAAGAGGCTTTGGGTATGAATGATGCAAAGACTTGGAAAATATCCATGGATGAAAAGATGGTAGCCCTTAAAAAGAATGATACATGGGACCTTGTACCATTTCCTGAAGGTCGGAAACCTGTTGGATGTAAATGGGTGTTTAAGAAAAAGATTGGTTCAGATGGAAATGTTGAAAAGTATAAAGCACGGTTGGTTGCGAAGGGTTACTCTCAAGTTGAGGGTATTGATTATGGTGAGATATTCTCCATTCAGTTTTTCTTATCTATTGTAGCAACTTATGACCTAGAGGTTGAACAAATGGATGTGAAAACTACTTTCCTTCATGGTGATTTGGAGGAAGAAATCTATATGACACAGCCAGAGCACTACATGGTGAAAGGTAAAAGCAATGTGGTTTATAAGTTAAAGAAATCCTTGTATGGCCTTAAACAAATTCCTAGGATGTGGTACCGAAGTTTGATTCATATCGTTGAGTTTGGGGTTTGTGCGGTCTAAATCGATCACTTGTGTATATTTTAAATCGATGGTGATTGTTTCTGGTAATTACTTTATATGTTGATGACATGTTGTTTATTGGGAAAGGAAAAGGTTTGATTATAGAATTGAAATCTCAGCTCTCTGTGAAATTTGAAATGAAAGATCTTGGTGCAGCAAAACACATACTTGGGATGGAGATTAGAAGAGATCATGAGAATAGAAAGCTATGGCTTGGCTAGAGTAAGTATGTTTGTTCTGTTTTGCAAAGGTTCCACATGCAGGATTGTAAACCACTTTGTATCCCTATTACTTTGGGAACGAAGCTCTCCATTTCACAATGTCCATCATCCCCATCGGAGATGGAAGAAATGAGTAGAGTGCCTTACCAGAGTGCAGTTGGAAGCTTAATGTATGTTATGGTCTGTACAAGACCAGACATTGCCCAAGCAGTGGGAGTTCTTTCTCGTTTTATGTCTAATCTTGGAAGAGTGCATTGGGATGCAATTAAGAGGGTCTTCATATATTTGTGGGGTACATCAGAGTACTCTATATGTTTTCATGGAAGAGGAGATCAACATTCCCTATGTATTCATGGTATTGTGGATTCAAATTGGGCCGGTGATGTTGATAGCAGAAGATCCACCGGTGCATTAATGGTGGTGCAATTAGTTGGATGAGCAAGCAACAGGATGTGGTCACTTTGTCCACTACTGAGGCAGAGTACATGGTAGCTACTCATGCCTGTAAAGAAGCCATTTGGCTGAAGCATTTGTGTTCAGATATTGGATTAAAATAGGGTGTAGTTAAAATATATTGTGACAGTCTGAGTGCAATCTACCTTGTGAAGAAGCTGAATTTTTATGCCAGGACCAAACACATTGATGTTCAGTATCACTTCGTGAGAGATATGGTTGAGGATGGAAGGGTGAAGCTGGAAAAGGTAGAGACAGTTGTGAATGTTGCAGATGCATTAACTAAGCCCATGAGCACAGCGAAATTCAGGTGGTGTTCCGAGTCTATGGGCCTCTCGGCCCCTAGAAGTTGATCCATGATGGTATCTTTCCCTTGGCCCTTGCAAGGTATTCAAAAAGTGGGAGATTGTTGGAAATGAGGTGTCTCAACCTTGTTTGGTTTATTCATTTAAGATTTTCCTACAACCGTTTCACATTGTCTAGGCTCTAAAAATAGAAATAGGAGTTGTCAAAAGATTCCCATATGATAGTATATCATGGAAGGACTATTTTTAGAGATATTATGATAGATTTTATGACATCTGTAAGGGTCAAAAATAGGGGAGAATATTGTGGACGTGGGAGCCTAATTTTAGACCGAAATCTTGCTCTTTAATGCTATCCACCTCATGAGAGGTTTTGCACATGGTTTTGTAAACCATAGATGGTTTCTTGTATAACCGGAGGTCTATAAATTGAAGACTTGGAGAAGAAATTGAAGAAGTGAGTTTTAATCTTCCTAGAATTGTTTCTGGTGATACTCCTGTAAGAAACTTGCTCTGCAAGTGTATGTAATCTTGTTATTAGATTTGAAATACATTGAGTGGGCTTTTGGAGTGTGGGGTTTTTATCCGAAAGGATTTTCTGATGTATATATGGTGTTTGTGTTTTGTTATGAATATGTTGCTGATATTTCTGTAACTCTTTTACTATGTTGAAAGTTTTGCATAGTATCTCTCCTCAAAGATTAGTGTAGGAAGTTGTTCCGCTACTCTTAATTTCCTATCAGTGTGATTCTAAGCTTGATTTTCCTATTCTTCTTTTCACTTCTAAAAAAATACCTACAATGGTAGTGTTGGTATTTAAAATATCATAATGAACCAAAGTGGCCATGGTTTGTGTGCCTTATTCAGAGTAGTTTGCCCCCAATGCTTATGATGACATAACCAAAGAACTCAATAAAATATAACAAACAAGATCGATCCATAATTACTAGACATAATTTGAGAAATTGGTCAATAACATAGAAGGCTTGTTAGATAACTTTTAAAAGAGTTTTTCATAAGTGACCTCAAGGAGGAAATCCGCTTATAAGTCAAAATGTTTAAACCCAATACCATGATGGAAGCATTAGGATTGGGACGAATTAACAAAGGAAAAAATCATAGCATATCACCAATCTTCTAGTTTTACTTCATTCATAAATCTAGTATCCTAGCATGCTCCCATGGTACCTCCTCCACAGACAACCCCAATAAAATGTCTTACTAAAGCAAAAATTTAGGAACAAAAAGAAAAATTTATACATTATAATTGTGATGACAAGTTCACTAGGGGCCATTAGTGCGTGGAACAAAAATTGTACCTCCTAGATGTCATATCACCCCCAAACTAAACAATTGGGAGGATTTTAATGAAGTCCAAGAAGAATAATTGTCATTGGACGAATCCCCTCCTTAGGATTCTCTAGGAAATACCACTTCACACCTTGGTAGATGTCACCACCCCTCAAACTATGAGGGTAAAAGGGTATTTAAAAATTATTCCTCTAAAAATTTTAATTGATTCAACAAGTACACATAAATTTATTGATCCATGAATGTCCAAACAAGTAGATTGCTTTGTCTATCCTTTTTATAGCTTTGAAGTTATGATTGCTAATGGTGGTGCAATACCTTATAAGGGAAAGTGCCATAATGTTTGTATTGCAATGGGATAATATAATCTTCACTCCACTATATTTTTCCTACCATGGGTGGATGTGATGTCATTTTGGGAGCTCAATGGTTGTGCACATTTAAACCCATCTTCTGGGATTTCTCTAAACTATGGATGTAGTTCTCTGACAATGGGAGAAAACACACCTTAAAAGGCCACACATCGGGCTCCACTAGTATTATTATCTCCCATCACATGGAAAAGATTTTGAAGAAGGTATCACATGGAGTCCTTGCTTAATTATTTTCTATCTTCTTTGAGTCCACCTACTTCTTCCAACACACCTACATTATTAAAATCCATTTTGGACAAATATTTTGTTATATCATCAATGGAAGCATCATTCTATGAACCACTTCAGATGTCATTCCTCTTTCTTTCTGATGAAGGTTGCTAGCTGATTCTGAAATCTGGATTGTTTTTTGATCAATTGCTTTGTTTATCTTACAATTCATCAATAGATATGATGTTAAAATTCATTTGAACTCGTTTTTGTGTTATTTACCTTGGAAGCTTGTGGTGGTAGTTAGCTCGAGTTCTATTCAACTCGTGTTCGTTATGTAAATAAACTTGTCTTTTTCCTTTTTCATTTTTGGCTTTGTCTACATCTCACTCGACTTGAGATTTGAAATCTATTCTTTATCTAATTTAAAAATTATGGAATTTAGGCCTCTGTTTATACGATGAAAATGTTTCTTGCGTAATGTATGTTGAAATCCCATCATTCGTATTGGCGATCTTCCTTGTTGCACATCCGTGAACTCTATTTTTGCATTTTCCATGTAAGTATGGTTGTAGCTTCTTTTATTTTTTTGGATATCATTTTCTCACCTAATCAATATCATCATTCATTGGATGTGTTTGATGTAGAAGATACGTAATGAATGATGTAACTCAAACCGATCTATTTTATTTTTGCAATTTATTTTAAACTATAGCAATTTTTCCAGATTTGAAAAAGTAGCCGTAATGTGTAACTTTGCATTATTGTGAACATTGAAGACTATACCATGATCTGGAAGTCCTTTTTCTCACAACCTTTTTTTTCACTCTTTGATGAAATTATTGTTGTAGATGATCATTAGATCCATTTCGTAGATCGAGAAAAATGCAATCGTGCTTCATTTTTAAAAATCTATAATCCCATGTTTGTTGGAAGATGGTTGAGGCTACTTTTCAAACCTGGTAAAATGGAGAACTCAAATTCTCCATTGTTGGTCATCCGAGACAAGATTCGGAACACAATCCAAAGCATATGTCAAAATTCCACATGTCTCGCAACTTGTAGTTTGATTAAAATCTGCTTTGCTTCGAAAGCGTGATGAAGATTAAAATATGTTATGAAATACATGCTCACCTTCTCAAACCTTACTTCATTTGAAAAAATATAAAATTTAATGTGCAAATTTGTAATAATGATAGAACTCTCATTTCACTTTTACAAGTTATCAACTATTGAAAGTTCGTAAAAAAATGCATTGGATGTAGCTAGTTCTTTGGAAATATATTGAGATTCATAAAATCTTATGTAATTCTAGATACTTGAAAATATCGCTTGTGACAATAAATGAATTTTTTTCATATTGTTTATTTGAGAAAAATTTCATATCTAAAACTCGCTATCTTGCTTCACAATGTAGATTATTGAAAATGTTCTTTAATGTATCTTGAATGACTATTATTTTAACTTTTGGATTCCATTTTGTACTTGAATTATTTCATTTCCTATGCTTGGACCCCCACTATACCTTAAAAAAGATGTACTTGGCTTTCATTTCTCATTCTTGATTGATGTTCATTGCATAATAGGTGATTTGAGTTTTCCAATGGCTATACTTTTCTTTGTCATTGAAAAATGACTAAAACATGAATGAAAAATCCTACAACTTATATTATTTCAGACATGCTTAAATCATAGATAAAGTATGATATTTAATACCTATACTGCACACATTAAGAAAATAGTTAGAAAACATGGTGGAGGCCATAGGCCTCTCGTTTCTTTAGTTTTTTTCATAACATCTTATTTAAGATACGATTAAAACTTATTCTTGAAATATTCCAAATGATTATAATATGTACTTTTCATTCTATTTACGGTCTTATGTAATGCATCCTTTCCTATTTATAATTTTCCGTTACACATGAAATAAAATTCATATGCCCGAAGCCATATAGTGTATAAGGACGATGAAAACCTAGAGCGCTAACCATATTCTATTTTATGTTTTCAGGTTTTGAACTCGAAAAGAAAATACGAGAATGATGTTGTTGCCAATCGAGGAGTCACAAGGAAAATCCACCCCATTCTAGGAAATGATGGGTTTTCTTCCTTTCCCATTCATTTATAGTTTCATGTATATGTATTTTCCTTTATATGTAATGTACTTGATGATTCATTTCCCACAGCTTGTGTGGGACCATTGAACATTTAACCTATGAATTAAATGAAAATTACTTATTGTGATGAGCTTTACATATTTCTTTTGCATTTATTTTCATTAATGTAATGTTAAATGAACTCTTTGGAACTCAACACACTAAGTAATTTCACATAATCATAAGGGAATGAATAGATTGAACTTTATTAGAACATGAAACTAAAATGATTGAAGTCCAAACACCCAACTTACTTCAACCCTACACATGGACTTTCCCTTTTCTTTCTTTGGGATGTCCATCTTCAACTTGTCATGTCTTTCCCATCTTGTATCAGGATCTTGCATCAATTCTTAAGGGGATGATGCACGATCATGATGGAGATGATATAATTGGAAAGGTATTTTAGGGGGAGGATATAAATTATGAAACAAACATAGTGACAATACATAGTCATTCATCCTTTATTTTTTGGTTAGATCCCTTCACTTAAACCCCTCAATATAAGAAACATAATGTTTCGAGTTGACTCCTCGTCCATGTATGAGAAATGTCAACATAACCCTTGTAAAAATTTTGAGAGGGTGATATCCCGTTTTCCCACATCCAAGGGGACAAGGTGGACACTAAAATTTTCCACCACATGTGGATATAAATCTTCGTCACTTAAGTCCACTTATGAACATAGTTTCTCTAATCCAAATATGTAGCGTGATCCTAAGCTTGATTTTCCTATTTCTTCTTTTCACTTCTAAAAAATACCTACAATGGTATTGTTGGTATTTAAAATATAATAATGAACCAGAGTGGCCATGGTTTGTGTCCCTTATTATAGAGTAGTTTGGCCCCAATGCTTATGATGACATAACCAAAGAACTCAATAAAATCCAACAAACACGATCGATCCATAATTACTAGACATAATTTGAGAAATTGGTCAATAACATAGAAGGCTTGTTAGATAACTTTTAAAAGAATTTTTCATAAGTGACCTCAAGGAGGAAATCCACTTATAAGTCAAAATGTTTAAACAATCAGGGGATCATTTCTGAAAGTTCCCTAAACATCTCTAAATGGTGTCAGTGCAGAAGATCATCTCGAGAGCTTTCCAACGACTGTGAGAACGCGACAAACGGACATCGGGAGCTCTAGATATGTTCGGTCAATGGGAAAGTCAACTCGGTCAACTGGTCAATATTTGGACCAATCGCACTGTGACACGTGGCTTGCCAACACTCATCGAATTCACTCGATTTTCCTATCGGGAGACGACAAGTGGACTACAGGATTACCGAGTTAATTTATTTCTAGGCCACATTGTATGGGTCGAAATTATATCGGTAAGGCCACTTTTCAAATGCCACTATATATATTAATGTTTAAAACATTAGTATTAAACCATGTTATTGCTAAGCACGTGGGTGGTGAAGCGGTTGTTTGGGAGGCATTAAGCCCTGCCACGTGGAAGAAGGAAATTGAAGCGGTTGTTGGGGGCGGTTATAAGCCCAACGTGGTCTTTTGACCACTTCATGCGTGGAAAGGCTTAATTAAAGCCTTAAACAATATTCCCTCTCCTTAGCCGCTCCACATGGCCGCTCCACATGGGATTTTAACCCATTTAAAAATACAGCCGCTCCATATGGGATTAAATCCCCCTAAATATGCACGGGTAAGGCTAAGGTTAAAAATAGCCTTAGGAATATATGTTATCCCAAATTCTATGCTACGGGCTATGGTATTTTTAGCCTAAGGGATAATATGGAATGCATTATTTGAGGGCCCTAAAATTGTATAAATAGGGTACCCATTCTATTGTAATGGACACACACATTACACACCGGTGCAACGGAGACACCGATCCCGAGCTTATTATTTGTTAAGCTTATTTGCGGGATGTGTCGACAAGTATTGTCTATTGGCCTATTATTTTAGGCAATATTAGATGGAATATTTGTGATTGGGAGTGAAATGTAAACTACCCAATAGGCCCATTGAGCCACACCAATTACTTGCAAATCCTGGATTGTCGACCGGAGTGCTAGCTTCGCATTGTTTGCGTCGGGAAGGCCGATCACAGCCGAAGGAGATTGTGCATCAAGAAGGTGGAAGTCGGGTGCTATTTTTCACCCTTGTCATCCGAAGGTTTGGTGTACTGATAGGCAAGTAAAATTCCATTAGGTTTTCTTGTGAAAGTACTATTGTAACTTACAAGTTTTGACTAGTGGAACGGTTCGATCACGAACCCGGAGACGTAGGCAATTGCCGAACTCCGTAATCAATCTGTGTGCAATTTTCATTATTGTCTTGCATTATTTTAAATTGATTACTTAAAAGGAGTAAATTATCGGCAAATAATTAAAGCCTATAAGGGTCCGAGATCAGGTCGTAATAATCTGATTATTTTCGGATCAACCATGATGGAAGCATTAGGATTGGATGAATTAACAAAGGAAAAAATCACAAGACATCGCTAATCTTCCGCTTTTACTTCATTCATAAATCTAGTATCCTAGCATGCTCCCATGGTACTGTTGATGGTGAATCACAACACCCATGAATGTCTGTAACTCGATGGGTTGAGAATCTCAATGCGATTGCATAACATGGAGCTTTTCCCAAGTGTGGGACCTTGCGAATCGGGAAAGCTCTCCGGATAAAGGCCAGTTTCTATTCCTCTATTCAGATGCACACATAAAAATGTAGAGGGTCTACTCTAAAACCTATTCTAACTTGCCAAGGAGACAGGGTTAAGAAGATGCAATAAAACAAACCTAATCTAACCAAGGTGATGCACCAAAGGAATGAAGAACACTTGTCTTGCCAATGAACACAAACCATTAAAATGCAATGCAATATCATGCACAAATAACCAAATTTGCAATGAAAGATCAGGAAGATGCAAATGAACATAGAGAGGGTTGAGAATCATCCACAAACATGCATTATTTTCTCCAAAGATTGATGCAATACACTACAAATGCCAAGAGGCAAGGTTGCATTACAGTTTTGAATGGGAGGTTTTAACTCCACAAATTCACCTGCCAAAGAGAAGAAGGGAGGGGCAAAACAAGAATGCCCAACCTTTAGAAAGAAACCCCTCCTTATAATTTATAGGAATAATGAGAGAGGGAAGAGAGGGAAATCAAAATCTACCCCAACCACCTCCGGGTTGTATTTAATTCATCTCATTATGGTAGTAAGTGAGAACCCTAGCAAACCCAAAAAAATGGCGAGCTGTATTTTACATTTTTGAAGAACTTGTTCTCACCCAATTAAAGATATCTAGTTGTAGTTGGGTAGAACACCTTATAAGCTTTCCAAAAAGTCTAACCTTGCATGAATCTGAGCTCTCTGTGAAAAGTTATGGCCATCTGAATATTTCACTGTGTCGTGGTCTTCTTCTGTCAAGTTCGGGGTTCTCTTCGCATTTGAATTGGGTTTGGAGGATGCCTCGACTTGTGTTTGATGCTTGTGTTTTCCCCAAACCCACTTTTACCTAAAGATTGCCAAGATTTCCTTTGTTTCAGTTCGGAAATTGGACTTGCATATGTATCGGGTTTGGAAGGTGGCTCGACATGTTTTCGCCCCATGCTTTCCCGACTTGTTTCCCCGACTTCAAGACCCGATTTGCCTAGGTAGTGTTTCGAATTTTAAGAACTCTCAAGCATCGGGACATGCATTGTAATTTTCATGCTTCATGTCTCATGTTTCCTGAAACCCGAAACCCGAAATCCTTTGTGTCGGGTTTTTGGACCTCTCCAACATATTTCCTTTGTGTCGGGTTTTGGACCTCTCCGACATATTTCCTTTGTGTCGGGTTTTGGACCTCTCCGACATATTTCCTTTGTGTCAATTTTTCTATATTTACACAGGGGTAGATATATATATAAATTTGGTGACTCAATGGGATCACACGCTTTGCTAGAGTAGAAGATTAGTGGCCTTTTAGCAATCCATTGGGCATGGAGTCGTAAGCGATAACCTGAAACCGACCTAATATTTGATCTCGAGCCGATACCGCAACTCCTTCTCCGAGAGCATGCTTTGAATCGTAGAAATAAAACCTAGGAGTGATAAAACTCGTGCCAAAGCACTTAGGAAAATTGAAACCTAACTACAACAAGACAATGTGCATATGCAATTAGAGGAATTAAAACCCTAGGATACTATTTACAAGGGTAAACCTTTTCTTTTCAGTGGTAATGTTTAAGATAGATTCCGTTAACTGGAATCGGGAGTTATTCTCCATCCAATGTAGACAATTGGAAGGCATTGCTATTCTTACATCCCGTGACCATGTAGGGGCCACTCCAAATGGCATAAAACTTGGAATGCCTTCCTGGTTTTGCCTGATCTGCATCCCATTTCAGAACTAGGTCCCCTTCCTAGAAGGTTCTTGCTCTTACTTTCTTATCAAACCATCTTTTTACTAAGGCCTGATCTTTCTCAATTGTTTGAACTGCATGTTCTCTAATTTCTTCCAATTCCATCAACTCTGCATACCTGGCATCCATTGGTTCGAACTCACCTAACTCCAACCGCTTCATGAGCTCCAACGCATGTAGTTCTAATGATATAGGCAATCGCCTCTTTCCCATAGACCAACTTGTAAGGGGAATTACTGTAGACCTCTTTGGTGTTATTCTAAAAGCCCATAATGCTGATTTTAGCTTGGTATGCCATGTTCTTTGATTTTCATCCAAAGTCCTTTTGATGATTCTTAGCAAATTTTTGTTCATGGACTCTGCCTGTTCATTACCCTGTGGGTAATAATTGGAAGAGGTGCTCAATTAGATTCCATTCTTGACAGCCCATTCTCGTAATCTTAGAACCTATGAATGCCAATGCATAGTCGATATGATAATGGCGGCACACCAAACTCCTGGTCACTATTCCTTCATAAAAGTCTAGTATGTTAGACTCATTTGCTTCTTTGAGCGCTATTGCTTCGGTCCACTTGGTGAAATAGTCCGTTGTTGTGAGAATCCATTTGTGGCCTTGGCTTGAGTTTGGATTGATGACCTTGATGAAGTCCAATCCCCATTGCATAAATGGCTGGTCAACCAAAATTGGGTGCAATGGAAGCGCTGCTAGTCTTTCTTTTCCTATGAAGAGTGCACATTTTTTGCACTATTTTATCCATGTATAGCAGTCATTGAAGACCGTGGGCCAATAATACCCTTCCTTCATTATCTTGAGAGCTGCTACCCATGGGGCAAAATGACCTCCGGGATCTCCATCGTGAAAATCTCGTAACACCCTCTCAATTTGATCTCGTCCCAATGCACCTCAATAGAATTCCATTGATGTCTTTCTTGAACAAAACACCATCAACAAGCACATATGGAATAACTTGTAATATAAAGTATCTCCTCTTTTCTTTGCTCATTTTTGGAGGGCATAGGCTTGTCTCAGTAGGAAGTGTATCATATTATGATTTCAACAAGGAGTAGACACATCATCGTTTTCCTATTCTTGACCATCATGTAGTACAAGACAGTCTCTTTTTCATCACTTGCTTCAACTTGTGACTCAAGATTAGTTGTTCACATAGTCCTTTTCCACGTACTAGTTTGGTGACCTTGATCTCGATGTCATATTCC
Organism: Taxus wallichiana var. yunnanensis; assembly: GCA_018340775.1. Taxonomy (NCBI): domain Eukaryota; kingdom Viridiplantae; phylum Streptophyta; class Pinopsida; order Cupressales; family Taxaceae; genus Taxus; species Taxus wallichiana. Next base: position 891,295,411 of record CM031242.1, read on the forward strand.
ATGACGAGTGATCCATCCCGCATGCTTCTCATTCAGATCCTTATTTAGAAGGAAGCCCCCGACTCCCACATGAGAGACACACAATTGGATCTTGTTGTTTGAGACTAGGTGTTTGAATTTCTTTAAGCTCCCGATCACCGCAAAGACATGCTTTTTAATGAAAGAGTACCTAGTTTCGTATTCCTCCAAGCCTTGATCAAGAAAGCAACTGGTTGTTCTAATCCCTCTTTGTTTTGCTATACAGGGATTACGAAATTGTGTCTCCACCACCGAAGGCATATATAGCGTGAAGTCCTTGGAGAAGTCCTGGATTGACGAGAGTCGGAGCTTGAGATATAGCCTCTTTTATTACCTCAAAACTTTTCTTGCCTTGAGATGTCCACTTAAATTCCATGCTCTTCTTTAACATCAACGTTATTGGCTTTACGAGAGTTCAAAGTTTTGAACAAACTGCGGAAAAAATTGATCCTTCCTAAGAAGCTTTGAAGAGCCTTCTTGTGGCTTGGCAATGGTAATGCTCTAATTGCTTCAAATCTCTCGGGTCAATCATCAACTCCTCTTTTGAAACAATATGGCCTAGAAGTTTTCCTTCGTGAGCCAAGAATATGCATTTTTGGGATTCAATGATACCCCGAATCTCCTACATATCTCGAAATACTTCTCGGATGAAAGAGGTGATCTCTATGCATTTTTTGAGAACATAGTGATATTGTCAAGATATATCGAACTATTTTATTGATCAACCCTTGAATGCCATATCCATTGCCCTTTGGAAAGTGGCTCCAACATTTGATAACCCAAATGGCATCTTCAGAGGCATATGTGCCCCATTTGGTGGTGAAAGCCGTCTTAAACTGGTCATCTTCTTTCACCATTATCTCGATTATACCCCGAGTAGCCATCTAGGAGAGAGAATCTCCGAACCGGATACTACTTGCAATATTTGTTCCATTGAAGGAAGTGGGTAATGGTCTTTGAGATGCCCTGTTGAGGTGTCTCGGAAGTCCATGCACCGGATCTCTCCGTTCTTCTTCCCGAATGGTACCAAGTTTGGAACCCAACTTGAGTGCTTGATCAGAATATAATTCTTTCCTCTATTAGCTTGTTTAGCTCTTTCTTCATTAGAGGCTCGATGTGAGGGTTGACTGGTCTTTGTTTCTGCCTAATGGGCTTAGCATCTGGATCTAGTTCTATTGTATGTTGTGCCAACTTTGGGTTGAATCCTCGCAGGTCCTCATAGCTCCAAGCGAAGACATCTGGAAATTCTTGGCAAAGTTGTATGAAATTTGATTTCTCTTGTTCAGTGGCCACTTTACCAATTTGAAGTGTTTTGCCTTCCCTAACTGAATTAACTCGAATCTTCTCCTTTGTCCTGTATGTTAGCCTTTTCTTTACGAAACTAGTCGTTAGGATTGAATATGGATTCCAATGTTACTAAACCCTTGGGAAGTTTGTTTGTCTGTAGCTGCACTACTTCATTCTGTGCATCGCTGCTCTAGTCTCGTATTGATTCTAGCCGAGAATTCAGCCTCTTCTTGCAAGAAATTGATGATCTGTTGATCATTCTCAAACACCTGCTAGCTCGTGTTATTATCTAGCACTGCTGGCCTCACAATCACATGGATATGTGGCTGTGCTTTTTCCCTTTTGATGTTTTCAACCACATCGAACGTTGCTCCAACTGCTGCGAGCCTATCCACGACTTCATTTTTCTTCCTAGGTATGGACACAATGTTGAAAGCTTCGAAATCCTCAATGAGGTCCCATACCCTGTTCTTGTAGCTCTTCAACAGGTCGTTCTTTGTAGCATGTTGTCCCCTGACTTGGTTGACGATTATCTCACTATCTCCGAACACTGCAAGTTCTTTATGCCCTTTTTCCTGGCCCAATGAAGTCCATGAATCAATGCCTCGTATTTAGCCGTGTTGTTTGAACAGGAAAATTGGAAACAAAAAGTTGAAAAATATTTGATGTCTTGTGGTGAAATCAACATTGCACCACATCCAGCACCTTGTCTACTTCTCGAACCATCGAAAAATAGTTGCCAAAATTCATTGTCATCCTTTTGTTCAGGTTGAATGATGTTGGGAATGGGTGAATTTTCTTCGTGTACACAATACACACCCAATTCAGATTCTTCAATTTCCTTGTATGGGTAAAATTCATGACTCTTGTTTGCCCATTCATCCAAAGTCAAATAAGGAATTCCCTCGACCTTAGTACCTGTTTCTAGATCATTTGAACACTCCTCTTGATCAAAAGCTGAGCAATTTACATTGATAGGATTTGGTACATGAGGCTCAATATGGAAATTGGCAATTGGTTCTAACCTAATTGTTGCTTTGGCCCCATACCTTGTCCTGAAAATCATGTGTGACCAATCTGCAGATAAATATCCACCGATTTTTACAGTGAAGTCTCTTGATAGACACAACGTAAAGAGTGGTGGAAGGTCAATCATAGACACATCTTGCAGAACTGTAACATTAGGATAGGCATGTAGTGTTAGGCTTAACCCTTTTATGACCCCAACTATTTGAGCTCTTTGTTCCATCTAGTCATGTATTTACTCCTTTCAACACCGGCTCATACTTCAAACCGGTTGGTTGATCCATTTATTTGCTTCAAAGCATCATGAACTATTTGCCCATGAATCTATCATGCAGTTGTGTACCAAGTGGTTTCCAACAACCAATGACACATAGAATGGTGGAGGCTTCAAATTTTTGCTTGTCGGCCCCCATCATTTTATCGCATTAGTGAGAACTTTCTCATGTCCTTAGTTTGATACATTTGAGGAAGACCAATTAGCCATTACAACTTGCAATAATTCCCACATGGAAATGTTCACATGTGTCTTCTTCATTTGATCGATGATGTTGAAAGGGGATGAATTGTCCATTTGTTGTCCCTTACTTGGTGCAACCTTTTCTGGAGCTTGAACAGGTCCATGTGTTGCTACAACAGGTACCTTAGGCTGATTTTGCACATTTGGAGCTATGTTTGGTCTACTGACCCCTTGTTGTGTAGGAGTGGGCTGAGAAACAATTGGATTAGACAGTTGTCTCTCTTCTATGCTTCTCTTCTTTGACCGTGTGTTGGCAGCCACACCTTGAAAAGGCTATTGGTTAACTCCATAGAAGTCTTCCGTTTGCCAATTGGCCAATGTTTTGCTGGAGGTCCTCCTTGTTGCGTTTCTTGCTTTGTTGATTCTCTTCTTGGCTTGGTTCTTGAGGCACACCAATGGCTTGCACCATCAAGGCCTAATTTAGTGCACCATTGAAACACGTTCACCGATTGTGGGGTAGATTGCAAGGGTAACACCAGTCGTACTCCTGTGCCATGTTATTTTGTGTTGGGACCAAGGCTCTTGAGGATGCCATTGCATTTGGATCATACGGTTGAAATGGCCTAGTAGCTTGAGGTTGTCCCCTGGTTTTGTTTTGATTTGCAACTGAGTGGTGGTCTATTTTGTTGGTATGGGGGCATAGCACAGTGCATGCGCTTGAGGTGATACATTCTAGCACTTTGAGCTTGCTATCTTTTGATAGTCACCAGCTCATTTCCAAGGTTCTGCAGCTATTTCATAACCTCCTACAATTCCTTTGAAGTATTTGAAGAAGTCGATGCCTCATTATTGCTTTGATTTCTAGGAGTTGGAATGGGATTCGACTCTGGTGCTTGACTGGTTGTAGGGTTTCCCATATCCGGATAGAGAGGCATTGGTGGCCTTGGGGCAAGCTTACCAGCTTGGATCAAATAGTTCTTTTCTCTGATAGTTGTTTCATAGGCCCCTGACAGCGTTGTTCCTCCCATTGATTGGATCATCATGGCTATGTCTTAATTTATAGCCTTTAAGAAATAAAGGAATGATCCTTCGGCGGTTGGCCTAATAGCTATTAGAATCCTGTCCCATGTCCGTTGGAATATGAAGTTGAAATCTGTCATTTGTTCATTAGGAGCCCTTTTGATTGTTGTCAGTTATTCCAATAAAGACAAATTGATCGCCCCTCCCCGAATTGGTTACAAAGGGTGAACAAAGTTTGTTCCAATTCGTAATAGACCCTGCTACTAGGCTCCTAAACCATTGTAAGGCCTTACCTTTGAAAGATGAAGCCAACAACTTGACTGTAACATCCATTTCATTTATTTCATGGATTGCACATACATTAGCAATATCCTAGATGTGGTCAATAGGAGTAGTATGATTTTCTCTGTGAAATAGGGGATATTCTTTTAGCTTTGCAACTGGAACTTGATTACGAGCATTTAGGCAAGTGGACTACCGCCATGAAATTGACAAAGGGATTCGGTGGTGTAGATGTGCCATTATGATTGGCCTAAGAATCCTAGTTGACGCGAGAAAAGTTCTATTGGATGGAGGTGTAGACAAAGTCCCGTTAGGTGGAGATGGTGATCTTTGTGTTCCTCTTCCTCTCCTTCCTCTTCCCTGTTGATGGTTACAAGTAGACAAATAGCCCCTCTTCTTGAGTATCGACCTAGTTCGAATTCTTCTCATGTGCCCGAGCAACGTGTGCCACTACACCGCTGAATTCTATCCTTTCGTGAGTCGCGAGATGTGTTAGAGAACGAGCCTCAAAAGGCTGGATTTCGCCAAGTTACACACCAAACGACAATATTAAAAATAGAATTTAAAACTTTGAAGGACCCGGAAGATACAAGTTCTTCAATTCAAATTTTTAGGTCTTCTTTGTGCATCTTGCTAATCTCCAAAAGGTATAGGTGGAAACTCGGGTCATGCAACGCAACTTATAAAACGTGAATTACCATGTGTCGTAACTGGGACATGCTTTGACCATTCTGGGAAAACCCGAAATACTAAAAATGTGAAATTTTGAAAGTCAAAATCCAAAAATCTAAGAATACCCTTTTGAAGATTATTCCCAATCTACCAATCTGGTGAAATTTTGACTTGTCTTGACAAGTTAAGCCCTTGAAAATCAATTTTGGAGTTCATCCTGGAAAATGAAAAATCCAAAATTGTAAAACTTGCAATTTCTAAGTCCAAATTTCTTGAAAATTCCTTCAAATCTTATGGAATGACCTCTTGGTCCCACCGGGCGTGCCAAAATTATTGATGGTGAATCACAACACCCCTGAATGTCTGCAACTCGATGGGTTGAGACTATCAATGTGATTGCATAACATGGAGCTTTTCCCAAGTGTGGGACCTTGTGAATCGGGAAAGCTCTCTGGATAAAGGTGGTTCCTATTCCTCTGTTCAGATGCACATATAAAAATACAAAGGGTCTACTCTAAAACCTATTCTAACTTGCCAAGGAGACAGGGTTAAGAAGATGCAATAAAACAAACCTTATCTAACCAAGGTGATGCACCAAAGGAATGACGAACACTTATCTTGCCGATGAACACGAACCATTCAAATGCAATGCAATATCATGCACATATAACCAAATTTGCAATGAAAGATCGGGAAGATGCAAATGAACACAGAGAGGGTTGAGAATCATCCAAAACATGCATTATTTTCTCCAAAGATTGATGCAATACACTACAAATGCTAAGAGGCAAGGTTGCATTACTGGTTTTGAATGGGAGGTTTTTAACTCCATAAATTCACTGCCAAAGAGAAGAAGGGAGGAAAAAACAAGAATGTCCAACCTTTACAAAGAAGCCCCTCCTTACAATTTATAGGAAGAATGAGAGAGGGAAGAGAGGGGAAATCCAAATCTACCCCAACCACCTCCAGGTTGTATTTAATTCATCTCATTATGGCGGTAGGTGAGAACCCTAGCAAACCCAAAAAAATGGTGAACTGTATTTTACATTTTTAAGAACTTTTTCTCACCCAATTAAAGATATCTAGTCGTATTTAGGTAGAGGACCTTGTAATATTTCCGAAAAGTCCAACCTTGCATGAATCTGAGCTCCCTATGAAAAGTTATGGCCATCTGAATATTTTCTGTGTTAGGGTCTTCCTCCTGTCGGGTTCGGGGTTCTCTTCTGCATTTGCATAGGGTTTGGAGGATGCCTCGACATGTGTTTGATGCTTGTGTTTTCCTGAAACCTACTTTCACTGGTATTGCCAAGATTTCCTTTGTTTCGGGTTTAGAAATTGGACTTACATATGTATCGGGTTTGGAAGGTAGCTCGGCATGTTTTCGCCCCATGCTTTCCCGACTTGTTTCCCCGACTTCAAGACCCGATTTTCCTAGGTAGTGTTTCGGATTTTCGGAACTCTCAAGCATCGGGACATGCCTTGTGATTTTCATGCTTCATGTCTCATGTTTCCCGAAACCCAAAACCCGAAATCCTTTGTGTCGGGTTTTGGACCTCTCCAACATATTTCCTTTGTGTCGGGTTTTTGGACCTCTTCGACATATTCCCTTTGTGTCGGGTTTTTAGACCATATTTCCTTTGTGTCAGGTTTTCTATATTTACCTGGGGGTAGATATATATAACAATTTGGTGACTCAATGGGATCACCTGCCTACTAGGTAGAAGATCAGTGGCCTTTTAGCAATCCATTGGGCATGAATTCATAAGCGATAACTGAAACCGACACGATATTTGATCCCGAGCCGATACCGTAACTCCTTCTCGAGAGCATGCTTAATTGTAGAAAGCCAACCTAGGAGCAATAAAACCCGTGCCGAAGCACTTAGGGAAATTGAAACCTAACTACAAAAAGACAATGTGCATATGCAATTAGAGGAATTAAAACCCTAGGCTACTATTTACAAGGGTAAACCTTTTCTTTTCAAAAGTAGTAATGTTTAAGATAGATTCTGATAACTAGAATCGGGAGTTCTTCTCCATCTAATGTAGACAATTGGAAGGCATTACTATTCTTAGATCCTGTGACTGTGTAGGGGCCACTCCAAATGGCATAAAACTTGGAATGCCTTCCTGGTTTTGCCCGATCTGCATCCCATTTCAGAACTAGGTCCCCTTCTGGAAGGTCCTTGCTCTTGCTTTCTTATCAAACCATCTTTTTACTAAGGCCTGATCTTTCTCAATTGTTTGAACTACATTTTCTCTAATTTCTTCCAATTCCATCAACTCTGCATACCTAGCCTCCATTGGTTCAAACTCACCAACTCTAACTCGCTTCATGAGCTCTAACGCATGCAGTTCTAATGATATACGCACATCGCCTCTTTCCCATAGACTAGCTTGTAGGGGAATTACTGTAGACCTCTTTGGTGTTATTCTATAAGCCCATAATGCTGATTTTAGCTTGGTATGCCATGTTCTTTGATTTTCATCTAGAGTCCTTATGATGATTCTTAGCAAATTTTTGTTCGTGGACTCTCGCCTGTCCATTACCCTGTGGGTAATAATTGGAAGAGGTGCTCAATTATATTCCATTCTTGACAGCCCATTCTGTAATCTTAGAACCTATGAATGTCAATGCATTGTCTGATATGATAGTGGTTGGCACACTAAACCTGGTCACTATTCCTTCATAAAAGTCTAGTATGTTAGACTCATTTGTTTCTTTGAGCGCTCGCTTCGGTCCACTTGGTGAAATAGTCTATTGCCGTGAGAATCCATTTGTGGCCTTGGCTTGAGTTTGGATTGATGACCCCGATGAAGTCCAATCCCCATTACATAAATGGCTGGTCAACCAAAATTGGGTGCAATGGAAGCGTTGTTAGTCTTTCTTTGCTCGTGAAGAGTGCACAATTTCTGCACTTTTTATCCATGTATAGCGAGTCATTGAACACCATGGGCCAATAATACCATACCTTCATTATCTTGAGAGCTACTACCCATGGGGTAAAATGTCCTTCGGGATCTCCATCGTGAAAATCTCGTAACACCCTCTCAATTTGATCTGTCCTAATGCACCTCAATAGAATTCCATTGATGTCTTTCTTGAACAAAACACCATCAACAAGAAAATATGGAATAACGTGTAATCTAAAGTATCTCCTCTTTACTTTGCTCATTTCTGGAGGGCATAGGCTTGTTTGTAGGAAGTGTATCATATTCTAAGTTCAACAAGGAGTAGGTACATCATCGTTTTCCTATTCTTGACCATCATGTAGTACCAAGACAGTCTCTTTTTCATCACTTGCTTCAACTTGTTGACTCAAGGTTAGTTGTTCACATAGTCCTTTTCCACGTACTAGTTTGGTGACCTTGATCTCGATGTCATATTCCATGACATGAGTGATCCATCCTACACGCTTCTCATTCAGATCCTTGTTTAGAAGGAAGTCCCTGACTCCCGCATGAGAGACTAACAATTGGATCTTGTTGTTTGAGACTAGGTGTTTGAATTTCTTTAAGCTCCTGATCACTGCAAGGACAAGCTTTTTAATGAAAGAGTACCTATTTTCGTATTCTTCCAAGCCTTGATGAAGATAGCAACTGGTTGTTCTAATCCCTCTTTGTTTTGCTATACCAAGATTGCAGAAATTGTGTCTTCACCACCGAAGGCATATATAGCATGAAGTCCTTGGAGAAGTCTGGATTGACGAGAGTCGGAGCTTGAGATATAGCCTCTTTTATTACCTCAAAACTTTTCTTTCCTTCAGATGTCCACTTAAATGCCATGCTCTTCTTTAACATCAGCTTTATTGGCTTTACGAGAGCTGCAAAGTTTGGAACAAACTGCAGAAAAATTGATCCTTCCTAAGAAGCTTTGAAGAGCCTTCTTGTGGCTTGGCAATGGTAATGCTCTAATTGCTTCAAATCTCTCTGGGTCAATCGTCAACCCTTCTTTTGAAACAATATGGCCTAGAAGTTTTCCTTCGTGAGCCAAGAATATGCATTTTTTGGGATTCAATGATACCCCAAATCTCCTACATCTCTGAAATACCTATCTCAGATGAAAGAGGTGATCCGCTGCATTTTTGGAGAACACAGTGATATCATCAAGATATATCAGAACTATTTTATTGATCAACCCCTTGAATGCCATATCCATTTCCCTTTGGAAAGTGGCTCCAACATTTGATAACCCAAATGGCATCTTCTTGTAGGCATAGGTGCCCCATTTGGTGGTGAAAGCCATCTTAAACTGGTCATCTTCTTTCACCATTATCTGATTATACCCTGAGTAGCCATCTAGGAGAGAGAATCTCTCGAACCGGATACCACTTGCAATATTTGTTCCATTGAAGGAAGTGGGTAATGGTCTTTGAGAGATGCCCTGTTGAGGTCTCGGAAGTCCACGCACAGCCTGATCTCTCTGTTCTTCTTCTGAATGGTACCAGGTTTACAACCCAACTTGAGTGCTTGATCGGGAATATAATTCTTGCCTCTATTAGCTTGTTTAGCTCTTTCTTCATTAGAGGCTCAATGTGAGGGTTGACTGGTCTTTGTTTCTGCCTAATGGGCTTAGCATCTGGATCTAGTTCTATTGTATGTTGTGCCAACTTCGGGTTGAATCCTCGCAGGTCCTCATAGCTCCAAGCGAAGACATCCGGAAATTCTTGGCAAAGTTGTATGAAATTTGATTTCTCCTGTTTAGTGGCCACTTTACCAATTTGAAGTGTTTTTCCTTCCCTAACCAGAATTGACTCTGAATCTTCTCCTTTGACCTGTATGTTAGCCTTTTCTTTACGAAACTAGTCGTTAGGATTGAATATGGATTCCAATGTTACTAAACCCTTGGGAAGTTTGTTTGTTCGTAGCTACACTACTTCATTCCCGTACTGCTGCTCTAGTCTATCTTGATTCATAGCCGAGAATTCAGCCTCTTCTTGTAAGAAATTGATGATCTATTGATCGTTCTCAAACACTTGCCAGATCGTGTTATTATCTGGCACTACTGGCCTCACAATCACATGGATATGTGGTTGTGATTTTTACCTTTTGATGTTTTCAACCACATCAAACGTTGCTCCAACTGCTGCGAGCCTATCAACGACTTCATTTTTCTTCCGGGTATGGACACAATGTTGAAAGCTTCGAAATCCTCAATGAGGTCCCATACCATGTTCTTGTAGCTCTTTAGCGGGTTGTTCTTTGTAGTATGTTGTCCCCTGACTTGGTTTACGATTATCTCACTATCTCCGAACACATGCAAGTTCTTTATCCCCTTTTTCCGCCCAATGAAGTCCATGAATCAATGCCTCGTATTTAGCCGTCTTTGTTTGAATAGGAAAACTAGAAATGAAAAGCTGAAAAATATTTGATGTCTTGTTTTTGGATCTCTCCGACATATTTCCTTTGTGTCGGGTTTTGGACCTCTCCGACATATTTCCTTTGTGTCGGGTTTTCTATATTTACTGGGGTAGATATATATATGTGTACCTCCTCCACAGACAACCCCAATAAAATGTCTTACTAAAGCAAAAATTTAGGAACAAAAAGATAAATTTATACATTATAATTGTGGGAACAAGTTCACTATGGGCCATTAGTGTGTGGAACAAAAATTTACCTCCTAGATGTCATATCACCATCAAACTAAATAATTGGGAGGATTTTAATGAAGTCCAAGAAGAATAATTGTCATTGGACAAATCCCTCCTTAGGATTCTCAAATGGAAATACCACTTCACACCTTGGTAGATGTCACCACCCCTCAAACTATGAGGGTAAAAGGGTATTTAAAAATTATTCCTCTCACAATCTTAATTGATTCAAGAAGCACACATAACTTTATTGATCCATGACTGGCCAAACAAGTAGATTGCTTTGTCTATCCTTGTTATAGCTTTGAAGTTATGATTGCTAATGGTGGTATAATACCTTATAAGGGAAAGTGCCATAATGTTTGTATTGCAATGGGATATTATAATCTTCACTCCACTATATTTTTCCTACCATGGGTGGATGTAATGTCATTTTGGGAGCTCAATGGTTGTGCACGCTTAAACCCATCTTCCGAGGGTTTTCGAACTACGATGTAGTTCCATGATAATAGGAGAAACCACACCTTAAAAGGCTTCACATTAGGCTCCACTAGTATTATTATCTCCCATCACATGGAAAATATTTTGAAGAAAGTATCACATGGGGTCCTTGCTTGATTAGTTTCTATCTTTTGAGTCCACCTACCTCTTCCAACACACCTACATTATTAAAATCCATTTTGGACAAATATGTTACTATATTTATCAAACCCATGGGATTTCCACCTTTATTCATAGAGGATCACCATATCCATCTCCTTCTAGATAGCTATCCTCCCATAATTCAAACTTATCAATACCCATTCTTACAAGTATAGAGATTAAAAAGCTAATCCAAGAGCTTCTCAAGGTGGGAGGCATTCATCCTAGCATCAGTCCATATTCCTCACCAGTTTTACTTATCCATAAAAAGGATGCCTCGTGGCATATCTCGTATCAATTTAAAGGATATAAACAAGATCAATATCAAGGATAAATTACCTATACTAGTGATTGATGAAATTTTGGATGAACTTCATGGTGTTCAATGTTTCTCTAAATTGGATCTATACTACGGATATCACTAGATTCGTATTCACAAGGAGGATATTCTAAAGATAGCCTTCCAAACTAATGATGGTCATTATGATATTTTTTCATGCTCTTTGGGCTTATGAATTCCCCATATATTCTTAGGACTTGGGAATAAAAATTTTCAGAATTCCTTCACCAATTCATATTTGTATTGTTTGATTAAATCTTGATCTATAAATTAAAATATTGGAATAGTATCTAGAACACGGTGTGACAAGGAATTCTAACTTGTGGCGAGATAATTAGTTGCTCAAACAGTCCATGTGCTCCTCTAGCCAAACAAAAATGTAATATATTGGACATATTGTCTCTATGAAGGGTGTCTATGTGGACCTAGATAAAATCATTTCCAAGAAAAATTAGCCACTACTAAAAACTTGAAGCCTTCGGGTCTAATCAAATATTACGAATTGTTTAAATGAATTTTGTAAAATTGCAGCTCCATTGATAGCCATGTTAAAAAAATGTTTTTTTCATGGAATGAGGTGTCCAAAAAGGTATTTGGGACCATAAAACAAGCTATGTGCATTGCACCTATATTGGCCATGCCTAAAACCACCAAGACTTTCTTCATTGAAAGTGATTCCCGTGGCAATGACCTTGGTGGTCTTCTTCTTTAGAAAATTATCCCCCTCACCTTTAATAGAGAATAACCTACATAAAAATATTAGATTTTATAAATTAAAATATTATTATGAAGAATGTATATAGTGTATTTAAATTATATAACATGTAATCAATCTAAATATATGATTTTAATTTTTGTTAAGTTGTAATATACATAAAATAGACCTAAAAAAAAGAAGAATAAGTTGGGTCTTTAAATGATTTATTGTTTGTTTCTAATTCAAAAATAATATTGAGATGTCTATCACCATTTGCAGTGTATTTATTTGAAAAAAATTAACGTGTGTAGTGCTATTTTAGGTGTATTTATAGTTACACCTTCGGTGATAAGATCTTGAAATAATGAAGTTATGGTAGTGGTTTATGCATAATATGCTTCTTAATCTCTAGCTAGTATGTGGTGACTTGAGTATTATTGAGCATCTTGAAGAAAGAGAGGTAATACTTCCCATGTAGTGGTGTGTTGGTGAGCATGAAGCTTGGTATTACTTTAAAAGCTGTTGGGGATTGTTAGACCACTTATTTTAATAAAAATTGTTTATGTCCAATCTAGGTTTACTTTGTAATTTTTTTGAGATGGATCTAAAAGCGTCCTTATAATACTTGATCATGTGATGATACATGAGTAACACATGTTTTAATTTTATATACCTTGACATTCTTCATTTAGCATTTGGTAAGATATCATGCTTTATGACCATATACCCATCAATTTCAAGTTAACATGGTATGGAGTCTAGCATAATGTTTTATTGAATCAATTTTATCTCAACACCTCACTATCAAATCAAAATGGATGGTCAAACCCATTGCTCTCGCATGAGCATACATAAGGGTGGAAACCCATATCTCATTTCTATTTGGCACCCATTTAACTTGTTGAATTTTTCCTACAAATTCATAGTTATTGTCATCTATATTTTTCACCTTCTTCTAACTCTTGTCAAACCAAAGAAATCTAGATTTACAAAAGGTGTGGAATAGGCTCAATATTATTGAAAATTAACCATATTTCTCAAATTATATTTTTAAAAATCATAAGATGTATTGAGTATTATATGATTTCTTCCTTGGGGCTATTCTAACTCTCTTCCTTAATGCCTCATCTTTCCTTACCGTTGATGGCCACACATCTTACTCATTTGGTCTCTTCTATTCCATTTAGTGGGGATTTCCACTTGCTTTGCAATTACGCTCGCTATGATTTTTATTAATATAAAGTACATTGGATACCTTCTCTCTCATAAATAAGAATAGGAGTGCATAGAGAAATTTATCTTTTAGACTATATTCCCAATTTATTAATAGAAAATTTTCGATGAATAATTTCCTATTGTGGCTGAAAATGAGGGTAATGTTAGTTAAAGAATTCTCTAAATTGAATTTTTTTACAAATCTTTATGTTCCAACCTCGAGTGGTCCATTTTTTTGGGTTAAAGATAGAGTTCATGACCCATGCCAAATTAGTCAAAGATTTATCCTTGTAAGTGGATCTCTAGAGCAGAGAAATTTGGATTTCTAAGGAGTGCATCGATTTTGATAACATCTCTTGTTTGGCTTCTTGAAAGGGTTGAGAAAAATATTTACATTTAGATTGTGAAAACTCCTTGTCTCGGTTGGTAAATTATATGTTTTCACTAAAATTATTATAAAAAATATTGTCTACTACTCTTCTTGATGGTTTCGTTAGTTACAATGCCTGATGCTTAGCCAAGTTCCTTAGTTACTATGTTTGATCCAATGCTATGAAATCGAAAGGCTTCCATGAATCCATAGAGTTGCATGGGATATATGTTGTTTACACTAGGAAAATTTTGGTATGTGCATGATTGATGTTTATAGAAAAACATTTCCTTATGTGGTAAGTGGGTAGTGAAATCAATTAAATGAAATGAGGGATGGGAAATATTTCTTAGACATTTCATTTCTTCTAGTATGCCCTTTGGTAGGAAGTACTAGACAAATATTGGGTTGTATACCTTAACTATCATCACAACATATGTCAAGATTGAAGGCTCATTTATTAGTAAGAGTGTTTGGAATGATTTCAATATTTTCAAGCCCTTTCTTAAATGGATTGGTGATAGTTTAGATTAGGGTTATCTTGTGATGACTACAACATATGGTGGTCAACCATCATGATTGATAATGATATCCTGCTGATTTATATATGTCAAGCTTCACAACTCTCATATTGTTTTAAAAGGTATATTCACAAGTCAAGACTTGGTGTCATTCAAAAATTAGATTCCATTTTCGGACATCAAGTGGAAATTCAATTTAGATAATTTTGATCTCCATCCCATAATTAGAATTAAATATGTATTACTAGATGTCATGCTTTACAAAATGGTTTTTGACCCCCAATTGTGTGGTGGCGAATGAATAGAAATGGAATGTTGACACATCCTTTAAACAATAGAACCTAGGTCACTATAAAAATTGATGAATCCATTTTCAAGGTACCTTAGCAAGATAAATTCTTTTCGTGGTTTTAATTCCTCTCCGAATATGTGGATTCTTCATAGAGATTGGGTTTTGAAGTCTAAAATTAACCCATTTTTGAAAATTTTATGGCGTTTTATATATCAAGTCCTTCCTTGAGGAAAAAGACTCAAACACGTTGGTGTCTTGAATACATAATGTTTGGTGCATATTAGAATCAAGACTTTTAAAAAATTGTTTTGTTCATGCCCTAGTTCACAATCATTCAGTCTTAGCTCTATTCTTTATTCCATCCTTTCTATTATGATCCATTGTCTTAGAAATTTTCATTCTTTGGGATTTGCTCCAATTGGCGCTTATGTAGTGTAATGCCCACAATTTCCTATGCTCAAAACTATAATAAAACCCAAGTAATTTAGTAGGGAAAAATTAGGTAATTTTTTTTGTTTAAAAGGGTTTGTAAGGATAAACATTATTCAAAATTTAATAAAATCCTTAATTAAGTCTTTCTACATAGGTGACCCCCAAACCCTAATCTCTACATAGTCGAAAAAATTGGCGCGACCATTAACATATACGCAGGACACATAGTATCATAACTCGACCAATAACACATGCCGTCTATTGCATGCGAGGAACATTATATATATATATATATTTGTAGTTAAAATCGTTTGTATTTTAATAAAATAAATATATAAATATATATACATATATGTGTGTATTTATATATACAAAATATATATTTAGGGTTTCATATTCATTCACCCAAAATGGGTATATACATATTGTATATACACCCAACCTGTAAGAAAAATACCAAATAAACACAAATAAAGAAGGGTAAATAATACCCACAAAGGAAAATGGGTAGATCTATGATTTTAGCACAAAACTACAACAAAAATGGAGCTTGAAACCCCCTCTAATGGCCTCCATGGCTTCTCCTCTTCTCCTCCTCCAAACCTACAAAACAAGAATGAACAAATGAGAATGAAATTTGGGAAAATAGAAATAAAAAGAAACCCATAAGGATATTTAGGGAAAGTTAGATCCAATGGCCCAAATCGGTCAGATCTAATGGTTGAAAATAAACCCTACATAACTTAAGTGGGAGGTATTTTTATGGGAATGTAAACTTAATTATAAAAGGGCATGGGTAATGGGGTGAATGCGGCCCCTTAGTGGCTAGCCTAGTGGTGACACTTGGTGGTAGGAAATAATTTTAACTTGTGCATGGTGATTATATAATGGACTAAGAGGATTTTTATAAATATGGGTAAGGGTATAGTCTTAAAACTAATGGGACATAATTATTAAATATTTGGAAAATGCTTTAACTAAGTAAATAAATTTAATGGGGGACTTTAAAATCGTAAATTAGTTTAGGAAATAAATTAAAAATATTTAATTATTAATTTAATTCGACTTCCACAACCTTGTGTGGATAGACTTAATTAAGGAGTTTATTAAATTTTGAATAATGTTTATCCTTGCAAATCCTTTTAAACAAAAAAAATTTACTGTAATTTTCTCCTACTAAATTAATGGGTTTTATTATAGTTTTGAGAAAAGGAAATTATGGGCGTTACATGTAGCTTCTTTGTGAAATATTTTTAAAACTATTAATTTATTTCAGTTTTGAAAGCTATAAATATAATATTTTTAGAATGAAGATATATCATCAAAATTTTCCACTAATGCTAATGTGATAGTTTTTATTATTCTATGTATTTTTAAATTTAGTCATACATGCATATAAGATAATTGCAAGTGAATTCTCATATTTTCATCAATTTGTTTAGCACTAGGGGAGTGTACAAGCACCATGAGTCAAGTGCCTCATGATCCTCCAAGGTTGAGTCCTCTACTTACATATTGCTAGGTATATATAGAGTCTCTCACATATTTTACAGACTCTTGCTTAGTTTTGGCAGATTTTAAGCTCTTCCCTCTTAGCAAGTTGGTTGGAGCTCACCAACTCATTGGTGTAGGGTGGTTGTTAGTTTGTCACATTAGAAAAATTTAACTTTGTCATGCCCACAAATATACCCACTCAACACCCAAGACAAACATAGGTCAAACTAGAAAAATTATGGAATATTTTTTTTTAAAACCTACTCGCAACACTAGGTTAAAAATTACATCACACTTTCTCATTTTAAAATTATATTAAATTAATATTATTGATTTCCCCTTAGATCCCCTTTAAAAAAATAATAAAATCTCTCAATACCATTAATAAATTAATCATTCTAAAGCAATACTTAGGCTCCCTTACCATTGGTTTTAATACAATTACAATTAACCTTAATTAAACTTGCTCAAATTAATATAAAGGGTATTGTGGTCTAGTTATTTAAATAATAAATTTCTATTATACCCACAAAGGGGTCAAATCTTGCATTAAATAAAAATGTCTCTAATAAGACATTTGGGTTAGAAAAGTAATAACACCCCCTACACATACTAGAGTGGCCTAAAAATAAAGTCTACCCATGCATTTCAAATTTGAAATTTCTCACCCCGACTTCCCACCTACTTTTTGTATGGATGAATCTCATCCATTGGATGGATTCATTTGGGGCCCTTGGATCTAGGGATCCAACTAACCCTAAGCATGCTTATGAAAACTCTTTTCTCTTTTATTTTGACTTATTGTTTCTTCTTTTTGTTTTGCAGATTGGTGGAGGAAGGAGGTGGAAGCCATGAGAGGCAATCTCAAGCTCATGGAAGGATGCACATTATTCCTTTCTTTTCTTGTTCTATTTACACCCTCTTCTAGGGTTGCAATGTATTTATTTATTTTGTTTATCTCATTATTTTAGCATTTTCCCAAATGGGCATATGGGTATTTTCCCTATTTTAGAGGAATAGGTAGAATGGTGTATATATACACTTGTGTAAAAATGATATATACATATTTGTATATATTTATATGCATTTGAGCATGTATATGTAAATGTGTATATTTTTATTAAAATTTCATTTTAATAAAACACGAAATTATATATATGTATATGTACATGTACTATATATATATAAGAATTAAAAATACTCGATTACTGGGAGAGATTGCAGATTGAGGGCACGTGCAAGCCATTTGTCGAATGATATAAAAAGGCCACGACCTACCCCCAACCATTTCCCTTAACATATGGCGCATAGGCCGCCGTGGCTTAACCAAAAACCTTAACACATTATTTTTATTTCATTTGTTTTTGTTTTATTAAACATATTTTTTTATTTAATACTTTATATATATATATTTAAAACATATATAATATATGAATATATACATATAATTTATTAAAATAATCCTAACCATTATTATTTCAATATTCTTATTTATTAATAGCAATATTAATAATATTTAAAAACATTAATAGTGTCAAACTAAACCATAACCCTTCCATTAAAATTTTCTTTACAACTTGATAATAATATTATAAGATGTTAAGGGTTGATTTTATTTCCACTTATTGTTATATTAACTATTATTGGGTTTTTATATAAATTAATAATAAATTTATATAATCCAATAAAGCTATGGTCTAAATTGTAATCATGCAATTTCTTTGTTCCTCTTGCATTTAGGGATCAATCTTTTTATTGACAAGGTAAATGACAATTAAAAGTTTTTAGTCTTTTCAATCTACACATATAAAGGTAAATATGGGAGACCTTTGGAGCTTTCTTTCAACAATACACAAGATGAACAAATATAGTTTATCTTGCTATCATATGCCTTTCAAGTAATATAATAGGAATTAATATTTTTTTCTTTTACAACATACAAGTTTCAACCATTCCCACAAGCGAGTTAATAACAAAATTTTACCATAGTTTTAAAACAAGAACAACACACCCATTGAAGACAATAAAACAACTAAAATGGGAACAAGGTTGTTTCCTTTTCAATCACATTTCAATGAACTTGATTCAACTTAACAATCTTATAGTTCCTCATTCCAACAAGTAATGAAATGATTTTCAAACTTTTTCTTTCATTTACAATATCAACTAAGATTACATTTTGATAATGAAACAACTAAAAAATTCACTTTAAACAAGCCCTCCATATACAATAGAGACAACATGATAAAATATAACAAGAGAGTCCATTATTCTTTTCTCCAAATGCACAAGAAGCCTTCATCATCTAAAATCCACCTTCTTCCAAGATCAAACACACAACAAAAAATGGGGGAGTAGGCAACACTCTCCACCAAACCATTACTCCAATGAGGAAATGAAGCCTACTTCCTCATTGGCCCCAAGCCCTAACAATGAGACAATAAGGAATATTTGAATACCATGGCCACAAAGAAAAGGCTTCCAAATTTACTTTCACACAACATTCACATAAGAGAAATAACAACAAAACATGTATTTTTCTACACATAAATTTCCCAAAACATTGGCTAGAAAACAAGCCAAGTAGAGAAAGGAATATGGGGATACCCTTGTGCCTCCGAAGGGTTTGGATGCCCACCTAAAAACCTCCAAAACTAGATCAACCTTAAAAATCTCTTTTGCCTCCATACAATTAAAAATATCTCTTATGCCTCCCTCACTCTTATGCCTCCTTAGATCTCTTATGTCTCCCATAATGAACAAAATAACAAGATGAGAACAAGGTGGAGCACCCAACCCACTCCCTCATAAATCTCCAAGAGCAAGTCTTATTCCTCCCAACAAAGTTTATCCCCATCTCACTTTCTCATACACATCCAAAAGTAATTTCACAAGCAAGTCCCAAAATCCTCCAAGCTCAATCAATTCCAAGCAATCTTCAACTCCAACAAGCACTCCAAAAGTAAGCATTCCCAAAATGAGAGAGCCAAAACCAAACAAGTAACCCCAAAACTTCACAAAAATTATAATAAATAGAAAAGAGGGAGAGGGAGATGATGTGGCTCCATGTAGGATGCCACATCATTTCTTCTCCATCCCACATCACCCAATTCAAACCCATACCCCAAAGCATAATAAATTGGTGGTTGGGGAAAGACCACCCTCTTACACACTCAACCCAACCCACACCCCTTAAGGACAAAAATAATTACCCATGTAAGAAAAGTGCAATCAATTTATCCTTTTCCTTCATTAAAACAAAAAATAGGACCTAAAATAAGTCCCTCACATTATAGGCTATGTGGGTGGGTAGCTTTAAGAGGTATGGGACAAGCATAGCTTGTCCCACAAGTCTCCAAAATAGCCTAGAAGGTCAAAATCCGAATTTCTCAAGGAAGATTAAGTACACACTACTCCAAAACAAATTAAATTCATTCCAAGCCAACACACATTAAAGCTACCAACTCACATTTATTCCCCCTTTTGTCTGACCTACTTATCACTAGATAAACAATTTTAAATTAACATAAGAGGGGTGCTAAACAAAAATAATACAAGTGACTTCACATGCAATTAAAAACACAATAACTCACAATTAAATAAAATGAACATGACAAAATTACAAACATTCCCAAGGTCACTTTTGAGGTCACCCCCTAATGGGGACCTCCTAACAAACTACAACAAAAAACAACATACGAATGCACGTGTTGCCATGGGGACCTATTGCCAATACTCATAGTTTTCTCACTATTGGTCTCCTATCCCCCTTTGGTTTATTGTATTGTAAACACTGTAAAAGTCAAGACAATACCTTTACGGCCTTGTGGCCATATTAAAAACATCAAAATAATTAAAATACATGCATATACACATAATCAATTATTGCAACTCAAACAAAGACATGTAATTTGCCATCGTTCACAATTCAGGATAGAAAGACCCTACCTTGCCATAGGAAAAATCTACTTAACAAGAAAGTACCAAAATCCTCCAAGATCGAGCAATTCCAAATAATCTTCAACTCTAACAAGCATTCCAAAATCAAGCATTCTTAAAATGAGAAGTCAAAACCAAACAAGTAACCCCCAAAAATTCACAAAAATTATAATAAATAGAAAAGAGGGAGAGGGAGATGATGTGGCTCCATGTAGGATGCCACATCATTTCTTCTCCATCCCACATCACCCAAGTCAAACCATACCCCAAAGAATAATAAATTGGTGGTTGGGGAAAAGACCACCCTCTTACACACTCAACCCAACCCACACCCCTTAAAGACAAAAATAATTACCCATGTAAGAAAAGTGCAATCAGTTGCCCCTTTTCCTTCATTAAAACACAAAATAGTACCTAAAATAAGTCCCTCACATCATAGGATAGGTGGGTGGGTGAATTTAAGAGGTGTGGGACAAGCTTAGCTTGTCCCATAAGTCTCCAAAATAGCCTAGAAGGTAAAAATCTGAATTTCACAAGGAAGATTGAGTACACACTACCCCAAAACAAATTAAATTCATTCCAAGCCAACACACATTAAGGCTACCAAATCACATTTATTTCCCCCTCTTTTCACATCCTACTTAGCACTAGATAAAAACTTTTAAATTAACTTAAGAGGGGTGCTAAACACAATTAATAAAAGTGACTCCACATGCAAATAAAAACACAATAACTCACAATTAAATAAAATCAACATGAAAAAATTACAAACATTCCCAAATACGGATGGGATCCGCCATCCCCGCCCTTGATCCCGCACATGCAATGAGGTCCGATATAATACATGAGAAGGATATGAATGTACCTCCTAACTACATAAATATGAAATACATCATGGATGCAAGACAAGATGGGTGGAAATGCTAGACGATTCGCTAAAGGACCAATACGTTCCAAGATCTCAAAGCGACCCACAAACCTAGGAGCAAGCTTAGAGCCTTTTCCGTAATGGATAGGGTTCTTATGAGGTCTGACATGAAGAAACATCTTTGTTCCCACCTCAAAAATATGATCTATCCTCCGTTGATCCACATATTTCTTCTGTCTTTCCTGAGCCTCATGTAATCTCTGCTTGATCATGACAACCTGCTACTCCATATTTTGTAGTAAAGCCGGCCCAAGAGAAACCCTATCCTCCAATATGTCCCAACTCAGCGGTGTCCTACACTCTCTGCCATATAGTTCCTAAAAAGGAACCATGCCTATCAAACTCTGAAAATTGTTATTGTAGGAAAAATCCACCAAATATAAGTACTCCTCCCACCTTGAGTGATGGTCCATGACGTACATCCTAAGCATGTCCTCCAAGATTTGATTCACCCACTATATTTGTATATCTATCTCAGGGTGATGAGCTGTATTGAAGTTGATATATGTCCCAAGATTGTGCTGTATGGTAGTATAGAAGTGAGAAGTATACAAGGGATCATGGTCGAAATGATCTTCCGCAAGATCTCATGCAATATGAAAATCTCATCAAGGTAAACTTGTGCCACTAGACTAATTGTGTAGGTGGTCTTCATCGGAGAAAAGTGAGCCACTTTTTTTAATTTATCCACCATGACCATGATGGAATAGTGGTGGTATCTCGACGTCAGTAACCCAACTATGAAATCCATGGAAATGGTGTCCCATTTCCACTCCGATATGGCGTGAGGGAAGAGAAGGCCAGCTGGGTGTTGATGCTCGGCCTTCACCTTCTGACACTCTAAAAAATGTGACACAAACTGAGCTACGTCTCTCCATAGTCCCCTCGATAAAACAAATATCTAAAGGTGGCATGCATCTTCTTCACCCCGGGATGGGCTGAATAAGGTGCACGATGAGCCTCTATCATAATACCCTGTCTCAATCCTCCATCTCTAGGAACATATATCTGACCTCTAAACTGAAGAAGACCATCTACCTCTAATGAAAATACATAAAATTTCCCCTTAAGGCGCCTTTGAGACTCAATCTCGACCTATTTGCATCGTAGAAGCTTTTGTGAGGAATTTCGCTGCAAAATCCTACTTTGTAAATCTGTACATACTAAAGTAGATATAACCATATGTCTCTGCCTACTTAGGGAATCAGTAACCATGTTGTCCTTCCCCTTCCAATGCTCTATCTCCATGTAAATCTTTGAAAAATAAAATTCATCCAATGCCACATTGACGAGTGTTGAGATTGGGCCACGTGAAGAGGTGGTGAACACTTAAGTGACTAGTCACGAGTGTAAATCTCTGGCCAAGAAGGAAATGAATCCACCAAACCAAGGCATGCACAACGGTTACAAGCTCAAGGTCATGAGTTAGATAATTGAGCTCATAATCCTTGAGTTTGTGAGACTCAAAAGTAACCACTTAGCCCTCCTGCATCAACACACCTCCTAGTCCCTGCCAATGAAGCATCCGTGCAAATGAAGAACTCACCCGAGGGTCTGCAGTGCTGTAAGAATAGGTGCTATCATGAGGCATTCCTTGATGCCACTGGAGGCCTACTCACATCTATCGAACATAAGAACTTTTCACTTTTTTTGAAGGGAAGTAATGAGGTGCGCAACTCGAGAAAAGTCCTGAACAAATATCCTATAATATCCTACCAAACCCATGAAAGCTGCGCACATTAATCACACTAGTGGGTGTTTTCCAAATCCATAATGGATCTAATATTGGAAGAATCTACTACGATACCTTCCCCATAAATAATGTGACCCAAATACTACACCTCTAACTGAAAGAATGCACACTTCTCCAAATTCCTATGAAGAGATCTTGCTCATGAAGACAACATGTAGAACTGATGAAGGTACTCCTCATGCTCCTCACATGTATGTGAGTATATCAGAATTTCATCAAGAAAGATGAGCATGAAGTGATCCAAAAACATCCTAAACACCCTGTTCATCAAGCTCATGAACACTGTGGGGCATTCGTCAAACCAAAGGAACAACTGTGAACTCATAGTGCCCATATCTCATTCGAAAAGTGACTTGTGGATATATGCCTCTACAATCCTCAACTAATGGTATCGACTTAAGATCAATCTTAGAAAATACTGTGCCCCCTTCATCTGATCAAACAAATCATCAATGCGAGGAAGGGGGTAATGATTCTTGATCGTTACTTTGTTCAATTTTGCCTATAGTCCACACACAACCGCAAGGATCCATCCTTCTTCTTAAAAAAATCACTAGTGCACCCTAAGGGGATACACTAGGATAGATTAGGCCTTTCTCAAGAAGGCCCTCAAGCTGTAACTTGAGCTCACAAAGCTCAAGTGTGGTCATCCTATAAGGAGCGCGTGAGATAGGTTCTACTCCTGGAACCAAGTCAATGTGGAAGTCTATCTCACATTGGGAGGCATCCTAGATAGCTCACTAGGAAACACATCAGAAAACTCCTACAAAATGGGGTGGTCGTCAAGTTAAGGTCCACTAGCCCCATCCTCCAACCTATCACTAATAGTAATAGTGTACAATTGACACCCATGTCATGCACACTGCTTAAGCTACATAGCAGAAATAGTGCAGATAGAAACATGTCTCCTAACTCTAGCTATCACTGAATCAACTCCCAAATAATTTATACATGATATAGTCTTATGGTAACAATCCACTCTAGCTCTATTTGTAGATAACAAATCCATGCCCAAGATGACTCAATACGAACTCAATGGAAGGATACATGAACATCTGATGTAGTGGTGAAGGGTCCCAAATCCACTACACACTCCTTAACTAAGGAATCGATAGATATTTTGGCTCCAAAAGCCATCTTGACGTCCCAAATAAGGTCATGTATAACTGTCACCAACCTGTAAAACTCTACTAAAGATGGTATAATAAAGGAATTAGATGAACCAGAATCAAACAAAATAGAGGTAGGAATACCACTAATGTTATCTATGGCCTCTATCACAATGCTCTAATGCTCATTTGACAGATTCTTAACCATAACATAAATCTAATGGCTATGTCCCATATCACCAAATTTAGTCTCGAGATCAGCTCCTTACCCTTATTATTAGGGTTATGTGGGAACTCTCTCTAATGATGTCTAAGAACACCACATCCATAACAACTACCTGGTCCTCTCCAATGAGATGCGGTTCCAGCCGGTACTCTAGTGGTTTGTGCCATGGATCCTAATGATCTAGCTATGGTGTTGAGGTTGGTACTAATGAGCTCTGCCATTGAGCTCCTATTGATTGAGCTCTTGGTGTACCTTGTGTCCTAATGGGACCCCTAGGGGAGGCCCCATACTCCATCCCCTCTGAGTGTCAAATCTCTGTGGAGGTCACGATGAACGGTGGATGAGTTTTTGTTGTTCTTCTTTGAGGTGGTTCTTTGTGGTGGTGGCCTGAATGAAGACTGTGTGGAAACATGTCTACCACGAGGAGGAAGAGCTAACCCCTTGATCTATAGTCTCGCATCTACTAGATTTGGCTCCACACTCTATCACGACTGCTAAGTCTTCCCCTAGTCTCCTCTACAATGTAGGACTTCTCAATGGCCTCTGCTAAGGTCTGAAGGCAATGAATGTGCACCGCACCTCCCAAATCCAAATTAAGGCCCCTGATGAGCACGTGAATCGACTTGCTCATCCACATATAGTTGACATCTTTGAAGTAAGTCTAGAAATTGACTCTCATACTCTGCTATTGTCATGGATGACTAACGAAGGTCATGGAACTCATCTATCCTCTACTAGATAAACCTTGTGGATAAGTATCTATCTTGAACCTCTCCTTGAAGAGCTCTTAGGTAACTGTCTTTGAGTCTACATGGAGCTTCTACTCCTCAATCCTCCACCAGACACTGCTCCATCCCTCAGAAGATGAATTACAACATGAGCTTTTGTGTTGCTAGTACATGGGAAAATCTTAAAGCACCCACTCAAGCTCACTAACCAAGCCTCTGCCTGAAAACCACATGTATCTCCAGAATAATGAGACGGGTGTAGCTTTAGGATCTCCCTGATATGATTTGTAGTTGATGATTGTCGACCCCTAGGTCTCTCTGCATGCTCCTCCCTCGGCCTAGGGCTCTCGAGATCTGTCTCTGTGTCCTAAAATCCTATCTCCATGTCCCCTATGAGGTGAATCCTCTCTAGCTGACTCCACGTGGGAGTTCTCTACCCTATGCTTATCATTATGTCGTGGAGATATACTAGCCTCTACTGATGGCTCTCTATCCTTTCTGAAAGGTCGTCCTCCTAAGGATCCTCCATGTATAACGACATTGACATCATGTAGCATCTGTAATATTTGAGGTAAAATAGCTGCTACAACCTGATCTGGAGGTGGCAAGTATAGGTCTACATGCAAGAACCCCTCGTCTTGTCTGCATCTCTGCACACACCAAGGTGAGAGTTAGTTCATCATTGTAGGTTTTATTTTAGTTTTCTAAGTTTACTATATTATACAAATATCATACAATGTTGTTTTCTAGGTTTAGAGTTACGCTAGGTTTAATTTTCATGTCTCGTGTTTTCAAGTGTGCCCAAGGTTCTAAGCTTTAAGTCCACAACTCGATACCAAGTGTCACGTACACAAATTTACCCGCTCAAGACCTAAGACAAACATAAGTCAAACTAGAAAAATTATGGAATAATTTTTTTGTAAAACCTACTCGTAACACTAGGTTAAAAATTAACATGATCACACTTTCTCGTTTTAAAATTACATTAAATTAATATTATTAATTTCCCCTTAGATCCCCTTTAAATAAAATAATAAAATCTCTCAATACCATTAATAAATTAATTAGTCTAAAGCAAGACTTAGGCTCCCTTACCATTGGTTTTAATACAATTACATTTAACCTTAATTAAACTTGCTAAAATTAATATCAAGGGTATTGTGGTCTAGTTATTTAAATAATAAAGTTCTATTATACCCACAAAGGGGTCAAAGCTTGCATTAAATAAAAAGGTCTCTAATAAGACATTTGGGTTAGAAAAGTAATAACACCCCTACACATACTAGAGTGGCCCCAAAATAAAGTCTACCCATGCATTTTAAATTTGAAATTTCTCTCACCCACTTCCCACCTACTTTTTGTAGGGATGAATCTCATCCATTGGATGGATTCATTTGGGGCCCTTGGATCTAGGGATCCAACTAACCCTAGGCATGATTATGAAACACTCTTTTATCTTTTGTTTTGACTTATTATTTCTTTTGTTTTGTTTTGCAGATTGGTGGAGGAAGGAAGTGGAAGCCATGAGAGGCAATCTCAAGCTCATGGAAGGATGCACATTCTTCCTTTATTTTATTTTTTCTATTTACACCCTCTTCTAGGGTTGCAATGTATTTATTTATTTTGTTTATCTCATTATTTAAACATTTGCCCAAATGGGTATATGGGTATTGTTGTTGCCAAATCATTTCACCCGCTTGAATGGCGGGATGTGAATAGGAAGTTCGGTGTGATTGGGACACATGGGATAACCTCTCAAGCTGTGGGACTTGGGCTCGAGGTGAACCTATGGAGAAGGCCGGCTTCCTCTTCCTAAACTAAGTGTTGTACTACTCCTAGTGTAACAAAAATGATTATCTAATCCTACGCTAACATTTTCATGGGGTTTTAGGGAAAGAGATTTACAGAAATGAAACTATACTAGGGATGGTGATGCACCAAATAAAGGGTGTCTTCAGACTCAGGAAGGGTTAATTTGAAGAGGGTGTGTGCACCACAAGTCAACTTCACCTACTGCAACTTAGAGAGGGTACATGATACCACAAACTAAGAGACACACGTTCCCTTTGTTAAACTTTATCAGACCGAGAAATATACCAGTTTCCCAGTGAAGAAGGATGAACTCAAGAAGGGTGAACAGGAACCACAACTCAACTACATGCAATATTTCACCACTCGATAAGCACGAGAACTCCAAGAATCTATGATAGAACTTAAACTGCACACAGTGTACTGTAAGTATGAGAAAGGCACAAAGAAGCACAAAAGGATGAAAGGACCGAGATTAGTCACAAACACACACTTTTATTGCTTCAATAACATGCAAAATGCATCATACATTCGAGAAGAGGCAATAGTTGCCATTACGGTCTTGAAGAGGAGGCTTGAAAGTTCTCTCAACACACAAGAACAACTTGCGAGAGAGAGAGGATTCTTGAAAAGTATACACTTGCCCGAGATATCTAAGCTGTCAACTTATGCAGCTGTTGGAACCCTTTGAAATGAGCTTCTCCAACTTACATTTATAGAAGAATATGTGAGAAAGAAGAGGAAAGGTCATAATTACATTCCTAAATTCAAGGCCCATGATGTATTTATTGCGAGTTAGTTAAACCACACGAGAAGGTTCCATCATGGGTCATTAATTGCACGATGACCTAGTCTTCTTAATTAATTAAAATAATATTTAAATAATAATAATAAATATTATTATTAAAATATTTAAATAAAAATATTAATTTAATTAACATAATGTCGGGACCCCCCCATTGACCCGTTTGACTTGAAGAGGAGGGGGGTCCATGTGGATAGAGTTTGCACAAATCTCAACTCAGTGAGTTTTGAATCCTCCAACTCGGTGTTGCAATCAATTTTGAACCCCACACTAACTCTTTCCTTGCTTTGGTAATCACGCTCTTTTGCATTGAGTCCTTCGAATAGTGAGCTATCAAACTCGATTCTTATCATTTTCCTTGGTTAACTCGAGGCCATTTATGCATTCCACATTCAAAATTCATGAAACAACACCACGAGCTCCCTGCGAAGTCACCGAGCTCTTCATCTAGCAAACGATCTTACCTTTCCTGGGCTCAAACTCACTTGAATACCGAGCTTAACCCAACATTTCTTCCAAACGATGAGAAAATGCCATTACCAATAAAGACCTAATGTTGCCATGATGATGACCCAGGTTTATGCCCATAACATGTCGATAGACACCCTTGAGACTGATTTTTGGCCAAAGAACCCTTCGGTATTTTGGCAGTGCACTCGGAAATCTCGGCTCCAATCAACAATTATGCCACTATTGGGATCTTAGTATGGCATAGGTAGCTGTGAGCTACACAATATACTCATTTTTTCAGAAACTAAAAAGATCCTTTATGTTACAATCTGCAACACATAAAAGAAGCCCTTCAAAAAATACATTGAACAACTGGGGCAACCAAGAGGACCTTGGAAAAATGTACAGGTAACAACCATATGAATTCTTCCTTAGTCGTGGATCAAAGCTAATAGAAATAAAGCTAGATAAAATTAGCTTGAAACTGCAGTATAATCATCCATTTGTTAAAAACAAGTTTCTCTGAACCTGGTAAAGGAATACTTTTATTATCTGATTGGACGTACATAATGGAAGGGTATAAATATTGCCCTCGCCTTACGAGTTTCTCAAAGAGACCATTTACAAGTGACAAGGATGTAGCATGCAAAAGCGGCTAACGGGTATTTGAGTTGACCTTCACATTCACTTCATTTATAGGAGAAGAAGTGTTGAGCAATATGAATCATTTCATTCTGCGCACCAGTAATAAACCTTCATCTCTGATTGAGCAAATTTTATGAAGCCTTGAATGGCATGACTCCAATCCATCGTACATGGCGGTGAATATTTGTTTCTTGCAATATTGCTACCGATCGAGTTCGAGAATAAGGATAAGCATGCATTCGATCATCGAGCAGGATAACAACACGGTTGTACAACCTTGCTTCTTTGGAAGCGTTCAAAAGGCTTCTGTGTGCTCGCAACATGCTTTGCCGCTGTTGTGTGGGAGTTTGTCTCGCGACCACCGAACCATCAGAGCCCGAATGTCTGCAGACTCATTCGCTTCACGGCTCCTCGATGTATGTTCATACCCTGTTCCAAAGCTCTTATTGTGGCACAGGCTAGAAGTATGCTGGCAAAGGCAAACTGATCAGGTCGGACATCTATTTGTTGCATTCGGTGAAACAGTATCAACGCTTCGTGAGGAAAACCATGTCTTCGTAAGTTGTTCTCTTTCTTGTGAAAGCATATCCTGGAAATTCAGTGCAATAGTTGAAGATATGTGGGCGGGTTTACGGGGATGTTATGCGTGTGTAGCGAGAATGTGTGGAGCCTCCTTCACCTATCTCCATCTCATACTCGATTTTGGCAGTCTAGACCACCACGTCCAATCCTATTAAACACTTCAACTGTCTCATTCCCACGTTCCCTGACTTACCTTCCGAGTGACTCGCATAAAGACTCGAGTCCTGTTTAAACGGCCCATGCGGAAGTATCATGTTGGATAGCCATCGTAATTTTTCCATTTGAAAATCTGATCCAATTTTTCCAACTCGCGGAAGTCTGATCATGGCTTACCACGATTATATTTCCACTTGGCAATCTGATCCAATTTTTCCAACGCGGAGTGAACAGCCTCAGCACGGGATTAACAGCTTGGCCCGCCATCATCAAATTTCCGCTTCTTGACTTGGTCATACCAACTCTAAATCTCCCCACGTGGAATTTATTCTTTGGCTTTTTTGTCCACTCAAAATTCCCTGCTCTTAAGGAAGTGAAATTTAAAATTTTGAGTTTAAGTGTCTTCTCTATTGTACTTAATGTTAAAAGTCGAGAAATTGAGAAAATTTGCGTTTTTGGGTCATTTTGTGTGTTTTTCGGGCCGGTCGGACATTTTTGTCCTGTGTGTCCCAAGTTCAATTGGGCCCTCTGTTCCCCGATCGGCCGGTTTCCCCGAAGTTTGTATTTTTGGGCCCGTCGGAACTTCTTGTCCTAAATGTCCCAAGTTCAATTGGGCAAGTTGTTCCATTTTCGGCCGAATCGCCCGAACTGCGTACTTCGCGCTTTCACGTCCCAAATGTCCCAAGTTCGCCCAGACCCGTTGTCACATTTTCGTCCGATCCGGCCGAGTTGCGTACTTCGCGCACTTTTGTCCCGCATGTCCCAAATGAACCAAGTGCCATTCGTGCTAATTTTTCCTGCTCTACCCGAATGTCTTGCTTATTCAAATTGGTAGGTATGTATTAAATGCGCATTCATTGCCTTTCTCTCTCCTAAACGGCTATATAATGAGCAAACCCCCTATGCATTTTTCACACCGCTTCCATGCTATCCTTTGCTCGAACCCTTGCAATCTAAATTCCTGCGCACGTATCCTTTCCCTCTGTAATTCCTTCCCGAGTCTAGCTTGCGGCTCGCCCTCCAGTCATCACAACATGAAGATCAAATTTTAGGGACAGAACAAATCTCACCACTAGAGTCTGCCGTTCCCAATATTGGGGACAGTGAAGCTCATCATCTTGACTTTGGTGATTTTTGGGCAAGGATGGCAGATGCAAACCCTACACCAATGGCGCAGATGATTCACGACAGTGGTTTGGCTTTCGCTGGAGGTTTCCCAATCTCGGTGCAATGTGCTGATACAGTGCTTTCATGCGGAGCTCACTTCGACCCTGATTCGAGTGAATTGACCAATATACACGGGGAACTCATCGCCAAACTGGACGCTGCCACCATTAGCACTGCACTGAGGATTCTAGAAATGGATAATGCCATAGTTGTTTCCCAGAATCAAGCACAGGCCCTGTTTAATCAAGACAGCGACAACTACAAGGTGCGGGTGGCAAAGTCCTGGCTAAAGAACCCTAAGAAGGGAGCATCTCGTCTATCCAAGACTCTTTTCTAGGATGATTTCAATGAAGAATTGTCAGATTTTATAATCCCCTCTGGCTCGGATTATGGGCTTACCCTCTACTAACGAATTTCATTTTCGGATGTGCCCGCTCATCAACATGGTGTGCGAGGAACTCAAAATATCAATTAGGCGAAATTATCGCGCATGAACTTGGCGGAGCGGTGTCCCAATGTACAACAAACGAAGAAATTCTACATGACTTCGCACGATGTATACTCAGGCGGAATCAAGGGAATGGTTTGGTTTTTCTTACATTGATGCCTGAGGATGATCTGTATATGCCTACTACCCATGGTTGCATTCACCCTAGAGACCAGCAATCGCATTTCCGAAGGGTAAATGATGCTTTCACCATGTACGTGGTCGGGCTTCTTGAAGGTGACATTGCTAGAAGGTTTTACGATGAAGCCATGAACTGATTTCGCACTACGGTGCCTATTTTATCCAATTCAAAAAAATTCTCCTATATCGGGCTTCTTTGTATGAGACCCCTACGAGGCTTCCCATGTTCTGCGGTGATAAGATGGATTTGATAGAAGTATGCGAGTAGTTATACAAATTACACGAGAACTGCGCAGAGACAAGAAGATTACTGGTTTGCACTTTCCCATCTCTTTGGGAAATTACACTTGTAAAATAGCCCTGGATGCACAAAATATAGAAAGAGCCCTGGTTCCCATCATTGTTCATTTCTTCAAGCCAAGAACTTGCTTCGACTTGAAGAAGTTCATTGAGTCAGAACATCAAGATAATCTATCATCATAGGGAAGATACAGAAGACTATTGGGTGGCATGTGCATCGATGATTTTGAGGCTAGAAGGAGGCATTATGGTAGGTTCTCTCTGCAATTGATCCAAGAACTTGGCTTGTACCAAGTTCCTGAAGGACTCCAGGATGAAAACTCTGATCTATACTCATATGAGTATGAAAATGTGGTTAAGCACACTCCCTTGGAGGACTTGGATTGGAACAAGAAAGAGAAAGATGATCTGGCCGAGATCCTAGCTCCAGTCTTAGTCAGGACTAAGGTCTGGTTTGATAAGAAAGTTCGAGAGCTTAGAAGGCACTCAGGAGAATCCTCCTCTAAGGATGTTTCAACACCAAGGAGGGAAGCATCGACTCCCATATCAGACACACCTATGCAAACCCCTCCTACCTCATCAACGCAAGGACCTGCAGCTTCTACTCCTTCATCCACCCAAGTATACCAGAAGAAATTCAAAGAGGTTAAGAAGGAGCCTGTGGAAAAAGATCCTCAGAGAAAGCAGGAAGAAGTGCCTCTGGGACCAGAGAACATTATTGTTCTCAGTGAAAGTGAAGAGAGTGAAGTGCCAGCCCCTACAAATGCTCCTGAAGCTCCAACGGATAAAGATAAGGAAGTCCAGAGCACTGAACTTCCAAGTGCTATTGATTCCTCTGCAGCAATTGTCTCAAGTGCCCCACTCACATCTCAACTTGAGACAATAGCTGTGCAAACCTTGAGCGTCATGAGCTCTCTGTCTCTTGGTCCTCTTGCCCCTCCTGCTTGCTTCCTCTTCCTCTTTTGCATGGGTGCAACCTTTTGTTGATGTAGGAAGAGGAAATCTTCCTCTCGGAGCTCAGGGCCAAATTTTGATGCTGTGGCAGCCTTGTTAGGCACTACTCCTTCTCGTGCCAAAAGCCAGAATCACCTCCAGGATAGTGTCTGATGCTCAGGGTCAGCAATTCCTGGAGATTGCTAAGCCTACAGTAGACAAATCAGAGCAGGACTTACAGGCATCTGACCTAGAATTCTCAAGGATTCCTATGGGAGAGTCTACCCCTGAAGGTGAGATCCATAATCTCCGGAAAGCAGTCACAAGAGTCATTGGGAGGGTAGAGAAAGGGCAGCAAACTATTGAGCAGGTTGGAGGAACAAGCCCGATTCTCACTTTGGTTTTATCAAATCTCTTTTGTCTAAGGTCAAAGTTTTGGACCCTACCCCATTGACTACCCTTCCGCCACTGTTATTTTGAGCCAAGATGAAGTAATGAGTATCAAAAACATGCACAAGTATTCCATCTATGGCGAGAGATATGGAGGCCATGGTGGAAGATATGCTTGTTGCAGGATTGAACTTCATCGATGAAGCTTTCAAACTCCATGGAAAGGTGAACAATTTGCAACAGAAGCTCTCCTCCACTATCGGGATCATAGATAAAGAGCTCAAACTCTGGAGCAGTTGCATAGTAGACCTCCGTCTCATGGGATAGACTAGATGAGAAAATTTTATTGGTGAATAAGGTTTTTGATGATGCAAAGGATAATCTGTCAAAGTCCTGGGTTTACAGTGTGGAGTGGAAGATCAAAGTCTTGGAGGAGGCTTTGGGAGAGCTGAAGAATAGCTGGCAGAAGGGTGAGGCTTTCAAGACACTGGTTGTATCTGCTTTCAAAGATATACATTGTCATCTTCAGGATGAAACTTCTGGTGTGCCTCTTTCCTTGCAAGAAATCAAAGCTCAATTCAGAGCTTTTGTCAAAGATAATCTATTCAAGGAAAGCTCCATCTCCAAAGAGAAAATGAAGGAGATCTGCTCTCTTCAATCTTCCATTGAAGAAGCAAATAAAGACTATCATACTCATGTCGAGTTTGATAAGGAAATGGAGAAGTGCCTCGGATTTTGGGCTCAGTCTACAGCCAACACGTCAGTCCCTTGTGGCAGAGACATAGCCGAGGCATTGAAGAGATTCAGGCAGTGAATTTTGAAGTCAGTGGGTCCCTCCCAGTCATAACCACCTGTCTTCTTCTCCTTTTTCTTCTCTTCTCTTCTAATTCTTTTCCTTGGATTCATTGTAATAAGTTGAGGTATTGCGATTGGCAATCCTTAACTAATCTTTAGTTAAAAGAAGTGGTTACAAAGAGTAACTGATTTGTAAGCTATATAATGGCCTCTCCACGCCATTTTGAGAAAAGGAAGAACTTGGATTATTTTCTGAAAGTGTAAATAGATCATAAAGAAATCAATATAGAAGGGCTTTTCATTCTTTTTCTATTTGATCCCTTTTATCCCCATGCTTTTTATTTAATTTTGTGAAGATCATTTGTCTGTGTTATGTCAAGAAACTTTGTGTTCTGGCAGATGTTATTTACAGAACTTTGTGTCTTGTCTTTAAATTCCATCTTATTTCTATGATACAAATGATCTTGTTTCAATTCACTTTGTAACCGCATACATAAATAATTACTCTATTATCTATAATTACGAGTGTTGCCTTTACTGCTCATTCTCGTTTTCTCATTCCTCGAGTCCTTTTGTAATTGATGATCTTTATAGAAAACACTTTCGTAATATCCAAATTCAACTTGAGAAAATCATGTTTTGTATATTTGTAAATAGGTTCATTTCTAAATAAGGGAACCTCTCCCATTAAAGAGGAGGGACTTCTTGTCCCCTGATTGTTGCTCTTCGTAAAGTCCTATTTGACGACCAACAAAGGCTTGCCATCCATGAAAACCCACTTGGCATTGCTCACCTTATTTCCCACGTCTGGGATTGGAGTGCGAGGTTTTATTATCATTTGGCCAGATTTCGTTTTGGACAGATGGCCACCGATTTCCACTTTTCCGCTCAGTGTGAGGAGACATCATTTTCTTGGTGCAAACATTTCAGCTGTAGCTTGTAAGGTGTGATAATTCCGACAGAATCCTTTATGCTCGCCAACTTAGTGACTCGTTGAAGATGCTCATATAATTGCAAAGCAAATTGTGCCTCATGAATATTCTGATATGAAACAGTTCCACCTCTATGAGATTCGCTTCCATGAGTTGCATCGTAAAACAAGTAAGATCTCGATAGAGAATCTTTGTAATAAATTTCATCAAGTCTCCCGGTAACACTCTCACTGTCACTTAATCGATTTTCATAAAAATATCTTGAAGGAAAATCCCAAATTTGAGGATGCATTTGATGCTGAATAGATAAAAACATAGTTGGACGACCTACTTGTTAGAAGTGCTCAAAAGAACTCTTACTATACTGCAACATGCTTGCTTCCTGTGCACCGAATGCTCGGCCGAGGAAGGTCTGAACAACATCAGCGAAAATATATATACTGTATTCACTTATACCCTGGCCCGGCATTCTTGTTACCACTGCGTCGATCTCTACCGAGATCCTTATAGAGTTTCCTTCATTCGTCAATTTTCAACGAGCTATATTTTACATTAACAAGACCTCATCGAGCTCTTACAACTGAGAGTCTCTACCGAGATGATTTCCGAGATGACTATCAATTTGACACCGGATTCTTTATCAACTCGACCCTAAACTCTTCACTGAGTTGAGATCAACTGGGTGCCTTTCGATGCTAGGTGATCTCTTCATATGCAATTTAGGAATTATTTTTAATTATTGCATCTCGTTAATAACCGAAGGTGGGTTCCTAGGACTATTATTTCATTTTGAACGTGATAGGACCCCATTGTCCAATCTTGCCATGTGTGTAAAATTGGATAACATTTTTGGCGACCTCTTGGGGATGATTGCCTGCTAAGCATGATTCCAGTAGCCTTAAGTCATCCATTGGGCATGGAGTCTATGTTGGAATCCTAATAGTAGTATGATTTTCTTTGACACATCCGGAATCTCTTTGAGCATTGCCGATATCCTGGACCTCCCTGGAATGCTAAGCATGAAGTATACTAAATCTATTGAATGCTTGACATCCATGGAACACTGCAAAATTTTGAATGAAGCAGATTTTGAAACTCTTATGGAAACCTTGAACCTTCTTCTCCTTGACACCTTCCAATGATGAAACAATGTGCTAGAACAACACAAAACACAACAATAAGGAAAGAAAAACAACAACACACAACAATGTGCATAAGCACTTGGAGGAAAACACCTAATTTAACTGTACAGGGGGTGGAATACTTCTCAAAAACAAGCTTTGAGATGTATCCCATTCACGTGAATGGGAAGTTCTTCTCCATTGAGCCTAGATAGACGAAATGAATTTGCCTCTTTGCAACTTCTTAGTCTCCTTTCTCATTAGTGGCTCGGTTTTGGGATTAATTGTCTCTGTTTCGAGGAACCGGCTTAACATTAGGATCCGGTTTGATGGTATGTTGTGCTATACCTAGATCAAAACCACGCAGATCTTTATAGCTCCATGCAAAGATGTCGTGATACTCTTGAAAAAGTTTGATGAAAGCTTCTTTCTCCTCAGAAGTACACACTTTTCCAATCTTAAGAAATTTTTCATTTGATACTTCAACTTCCTCAAAATATTCTTCTCTGACCACCATGTTAGGGCTTTGTCTTGTGGCTTGGTCATCTGAATTGAAAATGGATTCCAAAGTGACTAAACCTTTTGGTAACTTGTTTCTTTTCAATTGAATAATTTGCTCACCATATGACTCCTGCAACTTATCTTGATTCTTTGTAGCAAACTCCGCCTCTTCTTGTAGGAAGAGGACAATTTGTTTGTCACTATCAAACACTTGCCAACTACTCACATTATCAGGGACTGCTGGTCGAACCACCATTTTAACAAATTGCTGCCCTTCTTTCATGATATCAACTGGTATGTTGTATTGTGAACCAATTGTAGCAAGCCTATCTACATCTTGATTTTGATCTCTAGGGATTGCATGGATTCCAAAAGCTTCAAAATCTTCAATCAGGTCCCAGACTCGGTTCTTATATGATCTTAAAAGATCATTTTTGGATGCACTACATGCCGAAACTTGATGAACAACTAACTCACTATCTCCAAAAATAGTCAGGGCCTTGATTCCCTTCCTTTGGGCTAGTTGAATTCCTTGCACAAGAGCCTCATATTCAGCATGACATTGTTAGTGCAAGCATTTGAACTGCAATGACGAGAAAGATGAGAAGTACTTATCTCCCTCTAAAGAAATTAACATAACACTAGCACTGGATCCATTCTTACTTCTTGAGCCATCGAAGAACAATTGCCACAATCCTTTAGAATCACTTGGTGTTTTGACAAGTTGTGGTATGATCGTATCTTCTTCATGGATACAGTAAGTACCTAATCCTGTTTCTTCCAAGACCAACAAACCAACTTCTTCTTTTGCCAATACATCAGCGTAGGGATCGTATTGATGATCTCTACTTACTTCATCCAGTAAAGTATCAGGAAATTCTTCAACAAGGGTGGTTGGTTCATGATCAACATCTTCCTCTTCTGGATCACCGATGGTGTAATTTTCATTTATGGGACTAGCAGTGTAGGGTTCTACATGATTATGGCAGATTGGTTCTGCCCTTATAGTTAATTTGGTTCCGTATCGAGTCCTGAGAATCATATGTGACCAATCGGCTGATAGGTAACCACCCATCTTGGTAGTGAAATCCCGTGATAGGCATATGGCAAAGAGGGGAGGGAGATCGATGACCGATATATCTTGGGTGAATGACAAACTTGGGCATGCATGAATGGTAAGTTGAAGTCCTTTGATAACCCCTTAACAGTCTTTAATTTGTGCCATCCGGTGAACAACCCCTCTTATGGCGGCACATATTGTATGCCTAGTACATCTACAATTTGTTTCGGCATGTATGCGAGCTACGGCACACGAGAATCGATCATGCAATTATGTACCAAGTGGTCACCAATGATCAGGGAAATGTAGAATGGCGGTGGTTTTTTCCATAGGAATGATTTTCCCTTCCGATTGACACAAATTTGTAGCATTTGTCACTCCATGGCTTGGTGATCCGCTGGTTGTACTAAAATTGTTCAGAGCTTCTCGCAATAGGTTTCTTTGGGAAGGGATCGAGAGTGCGTCCCACATGGTAACGCTTAGATTGGTTTTCTTCATTTTTCTACTATCTTTGAAGGGAATTGCTCCAAATTTGATGACACTTTTTGGGTATTGGGGTCCTCCTTTGGAAAATGTTTGTTGGGTACCGTGATGCGGAGAACCATCTTTCCTGCGGTGTGGCTATTTGGTGTTTCTAGTGATTTCTTTCCCGCATTTTTATCAACTACCATTTGAAACCTAGGTTGAGAAGTGGATGCTTAGATCAGCTTCGAGAGGTTGAGGCTCCATTGCTCTTTTCTTGGAAGCAGTGTTTGCTTGCCACCGATGAAGAATCTATATTCAATCCACAAAAATCTTCTACTTGCCGGTTTAGGAAAAGGATTCTTGGTGCTTGCAGTTGATTTGCTTGCTTCTTATGTAGATGAATTGTTTGTTAAAGCTGAAGGGGCGAGATACACTTTGAACCATAAGGGCACTGGCTAAGAACCCCATTGGGACAAAGATTTTGATTGTGAGGTTGAGAGCAAGGATAACACCATTCATAGTCTTGAATTAGATTATTTTGAACAGGTACTATAGCTCTAGATGAGCAGTGCAAGAGGGTTACGAAAGTTCAGGGCACGACATTTGCAACTTGACTTGTAGTTTGATTTTGAGGCTGATTGTTCCCTTGAAAAGGAGAACGGTTAGCTTGATACTGCTGATTTTGTGGCTGATACGGATGATTGTATTGAAATTGTTGCCTTTTGAGTGCAACGAGCTCATTTCCAAAATTTTGCAGTAGTGACTTGACTTCAAATAGGTCATTTGAAGAGGCAGGGGAAGATTGAGATGGTTGCTTGGAGTCTACTGGAATAGGAGCAATGATAGGCTGATGATTCGTAAGATCTGGAGAAAAGGGCATTGGTGGTCGTGGAGCTATCTTTCCAGCCTGAATCAAAGAATTCTCTGCACTTATGGCAACTTCGTAAGCATCAGGAAGTGTAGTCCCTCCCATGGACTGGATCATAACTGCTACATCGCTATTCAAGGCTCACAAATAGTACAAGAATGCATTATGTGCGGAAGGCTTTACGAGCACTGGAATCCTATTCCAAGTCCTATGGAATCGGAAGTTGAAATCACTCATGTATTCTTGGGAAGCTCTCTTTATGGTAGTAAGTTGTTCCAAAAGTGATAGGTGATCACTTTTGTCTTGAAGTGTTTACATAGCTTTTATCCCAACTTGTCCCAAGTGGTTATAGTGCAACACCTAACCCATGAAACCATTGAAGCGCTTTTCCCTTGAAAGAGGTAGCAAGAAGTCTAAGCTATGCAATGTTGTCTTCGGTGATATTATGTCTTGCCATGATCTTTGGCTACATCAAAGATATGCTCCTTTGGAGTAACGTGAGTTTCCCCGTGTAGAAGGGTAAACTTTTGAGTGCCGCACAGTATCGGATCACATTGAGCCAACATAAGAGGACTGCTTGCATTGAAAGGGGAAAAACTTGGTTCCTCGCTATAGTAACAAAAGGTTTATTGTTCTGTGTGGAGGAAACCTTTCGTAAGGAGGAGTTGAATGACCCCTACTAGGTAAATCAGAATCGGGATGTGGAATGTCTCTTCTTCTTCTCTTTGGAGGAGACAAGGAAAGTTTGATATCTTTGATACTTTCCTTTCTTTGAAGAAGATCTTGTCGAATTCTTCGCATAAGATCTTTTGCACTTGAGATTTGGAATCCAGAGATATAGAGTCACGGTACTTTGACTTGTGTAAGTGAGAAGAGAAGTACCAACTCTGTCGGTCCCCCAGGCGTGCCAAAAGCTGACCTGTCGCTAAATCTTTGCACCCTCCGAATGGCCGGGATGTGAATAGGACATTTGGTGTGATTGGGACACATGGGATAACCTCTCAAGTGTGGGACTTGGGCTCGAGGTGAACCTCCAGGAGAAGGCCGGCTTCCTCTTCCTAAACTAAGTGTTTGTACTTACTCTAGTGTAACAAAAATGATTATCTAATCCTACGCTAACATTTTCATGGGGTTTTAGGGAAAGAGATTTACAGAAATGAAACTATACTAGGGATGGTGATGCACCAAATAAAGGGTGTCTTCAGACTCAGGAAGGGTTAATTTGAAGAGGGTGTGTGCACCACAGGTCAACTTCACCTACTGCAACTTAGAGAGGGTACATGATACCACAAACTAAGAGACATGCGTTCCCTTTGTTAAACTTTATCAGACCGAGAAATATACCAGTTTCCCAGTGAAGAAGGATGAACTCAAGAAGGGTGAACATACACCACAACTCAACTGCATGCAATACTTCACCACTCGATAAGCATAGAACTCCGAGAACTGTGATAGAACTTAAACTTGCACATTGTACCTGCAAGTATGAGAAAGCACAAAGAAGCACGAGAAGGATGAAAGGACCGAGATTAGTCACAAAACAAACACTTTTATTGCTTCAATAACATGCACAATGCATCATACATTTAGAAGAGGCAATAATTGCCATTACAGTCTTGAAGAGGAGGCTTGAAAGTTCTCTCAACACACAAGAACAACTTGCAGAAGAGAGAGGATTCTTGAAAAGTATACACTACTTTGAGATATCTAAGCTGTCCAACTTATGCGAACTATTGGAACCCTTTGAAATGAGCTTCAACTTACATTTATAGAAGAATATGTGAGAAAGAAGAGGAAAGGTCATAATTACATTCCTAAATTGAAGGCCCATGATGTATTTATTAGAGTTAGTTAAACCACCTGAGAAGGTTCCATCATGGGTCATTAATTGCCTGATGACCTAGTCTTCTTAATTAATTAAAATAATATTTAAATAATAATAATAAATATTATTATTAAAATATTTAAATAAAAATATTAATTTAATTAACATAATGTCGGGACCCCCCGTTGACCCGTTTGACTTGAAGAGGAGGGGGGTCCATGTGGATAGAGTCTGCACAAATCTCAACTCGGTGAGTTTCGAATCCTCTAACTCGGTGTTGCAATCGATTTTGAACCCCACACTAACTCTTTCCTTGCTTTGGTAATCGCTCTTTTGCATTGAGTCCTTCGAATAGTGAGCTATCAAACTCGATTCTTATCATTTTCCTTGGTTAACTCGAGGCCATTTATGCATTCCACATTCAAACTTCATGAAACAACACCACGAGCTCCCTGCGAAGTCACTGAGCTCTTCATCCAAGAAACAATCTTACCTTTCCTGGGCTCAAACTCACTTGAATACCGAGCTTAACCCAACATTTCTTCCAAACGATGAGAAAATGCCATTACCAATAAAGACCTAATGCTGCCATGATGATGACCCAGGTTCATGCCCATAACATGTCGATAGACACCCTTGAGACTGATTTTTGGCCAAAGAACCCTTCGGTATTTTGGCAGTGCACTCGGTAATCTTGGCTCCAATCAACAATTATGCCACTATTGGGATCTTAGTATGGCATAGGTAGCTGTGAGCTACACAATATACTCACTTTTTCCGAAACTAAAAAGATCCTTTATGTTACAATCTGCAACACATAAAAGAATCCCTTCAAAAAATACATTGAACAACTGGGGCAACCAAGAGGACCTTGGAAAAATATACAGGTAACAACCATATGAATTCTTCCTTAGTCGTGGATCAAAGCTAATAGAAATAAAGCTAGATAAAATTAGCTTGAAACTACAGTATAATCATCCATTTGTTAAAAACAAGTTTCTCTGAACCTGGTAAAGGAATACTTTTATTGTCTGATTGGACGTACATAATGGAAGGGTATAAATATTGCCTATTGCCCACAGAGTTTCTCAAAGAGACCATTTACAAGTGACAAGGATGTAGCATGCAAAACGGCTAACCAGGTATTTTAGAGTTGACCTTCACATTCACTTCGTTTCTAGGAGAAGAAGTGTTGAGCAATATGAATCATTTCATTCTGCACCGTAATAAACCTTCATCTCCTGATTCAGGAAAATTTTATGAAGCCTTGAATGGTGTGACTCCAATCCATCATACACGGCAGTGAATATTTGTTTCCTGCAGCTGCTATTCGATCTGAGTTCAGAATAAGGATAAGCATGCATTCGATACTGAACAGATAACAACATAGTTGGACAACCTGCTTGCTGGAAGCGTTCAAAAGGCCTTCTACTGTACTGCAACATGCCTGCTGCCTGTTGCGTGGGAGTTTGTCTCGTGACCACCGAACCATCAGAGCCCGAACGTCTGCAGACTCATTCGCTTCACGGCTCCTCGATGTATGTTCATACCCTGTTCCAAAGCTCTTATTGTGGCACAGGCTAGAAGTATGCTGGCAAAGGTGAACTGATCAGGTCGGACATCTGTTTGTTGCATTCGGTGAAACAGTATCAACGCTTCGTGAGGAAACCCGTGTCTTCTGTAAGCTGTAATTATGGTATTCCATGAGAAGGTGTCTCTTTCTTGTGAAAGCATATTCCTAGAAATGCAGGTCTGCAATAGTTGAAGATATGTAGACGGGTTTACAGGGATGTTATGCGTGGTAAGCAGAATGTGTGGAGCCTCCTTCACCTATCTCCGTGTCATACTCGATTTTGGCCAGGCTAGACCACCACGTCCAATCCTATTAAACACTTCAACTGTCTCATTCCCACGTTCCCCGACTTACCTTCCGAGTGACTCGCACAAAGACTCGGATCCTGTTTAAATGGCCCATGCGGAAGTATCATGTTGGATAGCCATCGTAATTTTTCCACTTGGCAATCTGATCCAATTTTTCCAACTCGCGGAAGTCTGATCATGGCTTACCATGGTTATATTTCCACTTGGCAATCTGATCCAATTTTTCCAACGCAGAGTGAACAGCCTCAGCACGGGATTAACAGCTTGGCCCGCCATCATCAAATTTCCGCTTCTTGACTTGGTCATACCAGCTCCAAATCCCCCCCGCGTGGAATTTCTTCTTTGGCTTGCCATCCACGAAAACCCACTTGGCATTGCTCACCTTATTTCCCACATCCGGGATTGGAGTGCGGGGTTTTATTATCATTTGGCCAGATTTCGTTTTGGACAGATGGCCACCGATTTCCACTTTTCCGCTCAGCGTGAGGAGACATCATTTTCTTGGTGCAAACATTTCAGCTGTAGCTTGTAAGGTGTGATAATTCCGACAGAATCCTTTATGCTCGCCAACTTAGTGACTCATTGAAGATGCTCATATAATTGCAAAGCAAATTGTGCCTCATGAATATTTTGTTATGAAACAGTTCCACCTCTATGAGATTCGTTTCCATGAGTTGCATCGTAAAACAAGTAAGATCT
The DNA here is from genome assembly GCA_018340775.1 of Taxus wallichiana var. yunnanensis. NCBI lineage: Eukaryota > Viridiplantae > Streptophyta > Pinopsida > Cupressales > Taxaceae > Taxus > Taxus wallichiana. Next base: position 891,338,464 of record CM031242.1, read on the forward strand.
CGATAGAGAATCTTTGTAATAAATTTCATCAAGTCTCCCGGTAACACTCTCACTATCACTTAATCGATTTTCATAAAAATATCTTGAAGGAAAATCCCGAATTTGAGGATGCATTCGATGCTGAACAGATAAAAACATAGTTGGACAACTGCTTGTTGGAAGTGCTCAAAAGAACTCTTACTATACCGCAACATGCTTGCTGCCTGTGCACCGAATGCTCGGCCGAGGAAGGTCTGAACAACGTCAGCAAAAATATATATATTGTATTCACTTATACCCTGGCCCGACATTCTTGTTACCGCTGCGTCGATCTCTACCGAGATCCTTATAGAGTTTCCTTCATTCGTCAATTTTCAACGAGCTATATTTTGCATTAACAAGACCTCATTGAGCTCTTACAACTGAGAGTCTCTACCGAGATGATTTCGAGATGACTATCAATTTGACACCGGATTCTTTATCAACTCGACCTTGAACTCTTCACTGAGTTGAGATCAACTGGGTGCCTTTCGATGCTAGGTGATCTCTTCATATGCAATTTAGGAATTATTTTTAATTATTGCATCTCGTTAATAACCGAAGGTGGGTTCCTGGGACTATTATTTCATTTTGAACGTGATAGGACCCCATTGTCCAATCTTGCCATGTGTGCAAAATTGGATAGCAGTATTTCCCCATTTTAGAGGAATATGTAGAATGGTGTATATATACACTTGTGTAAAAATGATATATACATATTTGTAAATATTTATATGCAATTGAGCATGTATATGTAAATGTGTATATTTTTATTAAAATTTCATTTTAATAAAACCCAAAATTAAAAATACAAATTATATATATATATATATATATATATATATATATATATATATATATAATACTCGGTTGTGGGAGAGACTATACAGTCTTAGGGCACATGGAGGCCGACTGTGGAATGAAATAAAAACGTCCGTAACAAGGTTTAGAATAGAGTTTGATTTTTTTATTTTTGTTGGGGCACATGGGGTCGGTTGTGGAATGAAATCAAAAAGTCCGTAACAAGGTTTAGAATAGAGTTTGATTTGTCGCCGAGCCCAGCCCCATCCTATAGTATATTGGGTGGGGGTGGAGTCGGCAACCTCTCCGCCTCCTCCCCCTGCCACCATTTCCCTTAACATATGGTGTACAGGCCGTGGTTTAACCAGAAACCTTAACACATTACTTTTATTTCATTTGTTTTTGTTTTATTTAACATTTTTTATTTAATACTTTATATATATATATAAATTTTTATATTTAAAACATATATAATATATGAATATATACATATAATATATTAAAATAATCATAACCATTATTATTTTAATATTATTATTTATTAATAGCAATAATAATAATATTAAAAACATTAATAGTGTCAAACTAAACCATAACCCTTCCATTAAAATTCTCTTTACAACTTGATAATAATATTATAAGATGTTAAAGGTTACTTTTATTTCCACTTATTGTTATATTAACTAATATTGGGTTTATATATAAATTTATAATAACTTAATAATAAATTTATATAATCCAATAAGGCTATGGTCTAAATTGTAATCATGCAATTTCTTTACTCTACTAGATTTAGGGATCAATCTATTTTATTGACAAGGTAAATGACAATTAAAATTTTTAAGTCTTTTCCATCTACACATATAAAGGTAAAAATGGGGACCTTTGGAACTTTCTTTCAACAATACAAAAGATGAACAAATATAGTTTAACTTGCTATCTTATGCCTTTCAAGTAATACAATAGAAATAAATATTTCTTTCTTTTACAAAATACAAGTTTGCAACCATTCCCACAAGCAATTTATAACAAGATTTTCCCATAGTTTTAAAATAAGAACAACACACCTATTGAAGACAATAAATCAACTAAAATGAGAACAAGGTTGTTTCCTTTTCAATCACATTTCAATGAACTTGATTCAATTTAACAATCTTATAGTTCCTCATTCCAACAAGTAATGAAATTATTTTTAAATTTTTCTTTCATTTACAATATCAACTAAGATTACATTTTGATAATAAAACAACTAAAAACTTCACTTTAAACAAATACAAGTTTACAAGCCCTCCATATACAATGGAGACAACATGATAAAATATAACAAGAGGTTCATTCTTCTTTTCTCCAAATGCACAAGAAGCCTTCATCATCTAAACTCCACCTTCTTCCAAGATCAAACACATAAACACAAATGGGGAGTAGGAAACACTCTCAACCCAACCATTACTCTAATGAGGAAGTGAAGCCTACTTCCTCATTGGCCCCGAACCCCAACAATGAGACAATAAGGAATATTTGACAACCATGGCAACAAAGACAAGGCTTCCACACTTACTTTCACACAACATTCACACAACATTCACACAAGAAAAATAACAACAAAACATGCGTTTTACGCACATAAATTTCCCAAAACATTGGCTCTAAAACAAGCCAAGTAGAGAAAGGAATATGGGGATACCCTTGTGCCTCCCAAGGGTTTGGATGCCCACCTAAAAACCTCCAAAACTAAATCAACCCCAAAAATCTCTTATGCCTCCCTACAAATAATAAAAATATCTCTTATGCCTCCCTCACTCTTATGCCTCCCTCTCTCTTATGTCTCCCATAATGAACAAAATAACAAGATGAGAACAAGGTGGGGCACCCAACCCACTCCCTCCTAAATACTCAAGAGCAACTCTTATTCCTCCCCAAAAATTTATCCGGGCCATCTCACTTTCTCATACACATCAAAATTAATTTCACAAGCAAGTTCCACAATCCTCCAAGCTCAATCAATTCCAAGAAATCTTCAACTCCAACAAGAACTCTAAAAGCAAGCATTCCCAAAGCGAGAGAGCCAAAAGCGAGACAAGTAACCCCCAAAACTTCACAAAAATTCTAATAAATAGAAAAGAGGGAGAGGGAGATGATGTGGCTCCATGTAGGATGCCACATCATTTCTTCTCCATCCCACATCACCCAAGTCAAACCCATACCCCAAAGCATAATAAATTGGTGGTTGGGGAAAAGACCACCCTCTTACACACTCAACCCAACCCACACCCCTTAAGGACAAAATTAATTACCCATGTAAGAAAAGTGCAATCAATTTCCCTTTTCCTTCATTAAAACAAAAAATAGGACCTAAAATAAGTCCCTCACATCATAGGCTAGGTGGGTGGGTGGCTTTAAGAGGTGTGGGACAAGTCCCACAAGTCTCCAAAATAGCCTAGAAGGTCAAAATCCGAATTTCACAAGGAAGATTGAGTACACACTACCCCAAAACAAATTAAATTCATTCCAAGCCAACACACATTAAGGCTACCAACTCACATTTATTTCCCCCCTTTTGTCACATCCTAATTAGCACTAGATAAACACTTTTAAATTAACTTAAGAGGGGTGCTAAACAAAAATAATAAAAGTGACTCCACATGCAAATAAAAATACAATAACTCACAATTAAATAAAATCAATAAGACAAAATTACAAACATTCCCAATGTCACTTTTGAGGTCACCCCCAATGGGGACCTCCTAACAAACTACAACAACAAACAACATACGAATGCACGTGTTGCCATGGTGACCATTCTTAATACTCATAGTTTTTTCATTGTTGGTCTACTATCCCCCTTTGGTTTATTGTATTGCGAACACTGCAAAAGTCAAGACAATACCTTTCTGGCCTTGTGGCCATATTAACAACATCGAAATAATAAAAATACATGCATATACATATAATCAATTATCACAACTTAAACCAAGACAAGTAATTTTCCATCGTTCACAATTCCAATTATTTCAATTTCATTACTTTATCAACTAGCAATAAGATCACGACATCAAATACATCATCTAACATCATATAATTATCGAAATAAATGCATTAGTCCAATATAAGCTCAAAATCAACAATTCAATATATCCAAATATGCATATAATCCATCTTGTAAATCATGTCATAAGTCTAACATCCATATTGTCTATAAATTAACTAATCAAAATAACAATGTCCATTTGTCAATATCTAAACCTGTGATAGAAAAGTTCATAACTCTAGTCTATGCTAAGCAACATCATAATCATATAAAAGTCGAAGAGGAGTGGGCACTACAAACTCGGGGAGGAGCTAGTGTGGTTGGATATCCTACACAATGTTGGATCATGATGTTGCCCCTCACTATTTAGGACAATGCTTAGAATCCTAATTGGTGGACCACTATCGACATGTCTACAAAGGAGCTTTACGGCTAAGCCACAAAGGTTAATTCATCGCCACACTCTCCGTAGTTTTTGCTTATTCTTGATTATCTCTTATATTATATTACATAATATGGACTATTTTGGGTTGCCTTTATGGCATTTCTTCATCATTGTGGGTTCTTCTAGTCTTGTCGTTGGAACTTGCTATTTGCAGTGTTGTGTTGGCTGTAGTATGTTTACAACATGTTTTTAGGTTTGTGGTTTCTGTCTTCATAATTTTTGTAACTATCTTGTATTGATTCGTTAATATATCGACATGTTCCCATAAAAATATTGATCAATTTTCTATACACGTAAATTGATCTTTTTATATTTTACAATTTTAAGGAGATAAAAAATATTGTTTAATTTATTTTTATATTTTATACATGATTAGCTCAATATCTTTACATTTATATTTATACTTGAAATAACTTTTTAATCAATATAATATACTTAAAATCTAAATATAAAAACTTTAAAATTAATATCTATTAATATTTTTAATTAAATGTGTTTAAGATATTTACACTAATTACTAATTTTATTTATAACATCTTAATATTACAAGAACAAATCTCTTAATGCCAAAAAGAGTAATACTTTCTTTATATTGTTAGTTCATTGAAGTTCCACAGATTGGTAAAATTTTATTTATTATATAATTTTATTAGTAAACAATGATTTGTATGTCTTATTATGCCATAAAAGAAAACTAATTCTATTCCAATGTATATAATAAAAAAGAAAACTAGATATTACAAATATACATTTCACTAATGCTAACAGTACCTGAAAGAAACATTATACGATATAACCAGTCTAAGCCAATCACTGGGATCCACATCCTCATTTGGATGAGGATGAAGATAGGGTCATGGCCAATCACTGGAATCCACCAAATGCTGATAAGATAAAACACAATTTAAAATATCCGTGTACTGCTGAATCACCCTTTTCACTGTAATCATGTGTACTGTGACGTGATTGAAAAAGGCAAACAAATAATACAAATTATAGAGGGGACAAACAATTATACAATAGTGGGGACATGATAATTTACAATAGTGGGGATATGATAATTTATATCATTTCAACGTATATAGAAATTTAAAATATGGTAATCTTTAATCAATATACATTTATATATCAATAATTTTATTGATATGCTGAATTGAAATTTAAAGTCTGTATTGGTTTGAAAGAATTGATAATAAATATCAATAATGTAATAAAAATATCTAAAATATATGGTCATCTAAACATGAAATTTTACAATGTATATGAATTTCAAATTTGTTGATGGCTGTTTCTTTATTGAATTCTCTAAAGAGACTCAAATATCCTCTAGAAGACACTTTCTCATTATTTTAAATGGCTATTCTTAAAACATTACACAGTACATGTTGTTTGTATGTATAATTCACGATACCATCGTATATATTATGAAAATAAAATATATTTATTAACTACCAATCTATTTATATGATTATAGATGTATATCAATTCATAATTACGAGAGTTACAAAGTGAAATACAAAAATATTTAATAGAACTCAGAAGTGAAACTCAATGTCAAAGGCATTTGGAGTACTTTAATAAACACGTTTAAAATAATAAAAGGATTAAAATTACATGCTGTACATAAGGATAAAAATAACCTTTCCCTCCGATTTACTCTTAGTCAAACTGATTTGACTTCTTCTATTTCCCTTCATAAAAAGGTGTACGGTGATTTTTGGGAAAGTTAAGGTATTTACAAAAGCTAATTTTAATTTTATCACAAAAGCGTGCCTTCTAAAATCTGCCACCTTCATAGCAGCTGTCTTCTAGCTCCTATCTGCCACCTGTGCATGAAGGGAATTTTGCCTTCTAGCTTCACTCTGATCACATGCATAAGGAATGATTCTTCTGCCTCCACAAACTTTGGATAAGGTGATGATGCTTGTCTTGACTTGGAAAAAAATCATAAGCATGATGAGGGGACCACATGTTTGTTTTCTACGTGGAAGGGGCCTAGACCCATGATACACATGCAAATCTTTATTTTCCTAAGGTCAAACCTTGCACCATGATGGTCAGAAACAGGGTTCAAAATCAAGCCCGTCATAGCCCTTCCCAAGGCCTCAAATCCATCAGAAAAGGGTAGGTAAAAATTGCATGTAAAAAAATTTAAAATGTAAAAATCATTTGACAATATAGAAGGGCAAGTTACTTTTAAAATTGTCAAAAGAAGGGTTATGGTGAAAAAATGTTTGTCAATAATTTGTGTGAAATTATTATATCTTAAAAAATATTTTTATGACTTCTACAAACAACAATCACCTCCAACTTTCTAGGCTCTTCATATGACTCATAGATACGTTAGACAAGGCGTAATACTTGAAATTGCCAAAAGTTTTAATATAATAAATATACTACTACTATACTATTAAGCTCAAATCCCAAGTTTCTAGCAAGTTGTTGATGCCAGCTCAGTAAATACTTGAGCACAAATACCAAGAAACTAAATATTTAATATTACTATTTACGATTCTGGCCTTTTCTTGGGATTCATTCAGATGAATTATCTACCACTTTATACCTTTTTCCATTTTTTTAGGAGCCACCTTAAAAGAAATAGAACAAAGCTAGGCTCAACTTGCACACAAATATCTACGCATTTGGGAGCCCACACAACATGAGTTGTAATAGATCCAACATGTAGAGTGGCCACTAGTTTGGATAGGAGCTGAGATGGATATTCGAGGTCAGGGAAGAGCTTGGAGAAAAGTCGTGAATTGATCTCAAAGAGTGACTTTAATTTGTAACTCACAATGTAGGGTGTCGAGAAGGATCTATTGGAGCCGTGTTGGTGCCAAAGGGTGGGATGAAATCGCAATGGTATTGATTCAACTTTCCTAGATCAATTTGAGCTCGGTATGTAGACAAGCCATGGCTCAAGATGATTGGATTAGCTCTATTTTTTTATGATTTATGGAGAAGGATATCAAGGGAATTGTAAATGGGGCTTTATTTCGGGAAAAAAAGGTTGAGTCACTTGAGGAGCTCACCTATTATGACCCTTGCAAAGAAGAACCGAGCTAAGTGTCAAGTTTCTTCCTAATGCAAAGGTTGATTAGACCTATTCGAGATGGCGAATGTAAGGAAAAGGAGAGGAGCTCATTTTAGAGGAGGAGAATATGTAGAGATAATCTTCTTCATCCATTGAAAGAACCCCTCCAACTCATCATTGGTATCTTCTCTCTAATTGTTGTTCAATAAAAGGATGTGGATGCCAACAAGAATATTATATTTATAGTTGTGCTCAAGCCAATTTTTCTCAAATCTATACCTAAAGAGTTGAGGAAGAGGGTTGTGAATAGATTTAGGGAGGATTACGAAGGGGTGTGTGTTTAATGGAATAGTCTAATTTGGTAAAACATCATTTATGTGTAGTAGATCTGAATGCATATTGTGCACGAGGTGAAGCTCTTGGATATGAAATATAACCAAGAATATCTCGATGTATTTTTGGTGACATAGTTAGTGTGGGTGTTTCAATGTATGAATGCACATTTTCTATTATTTATTTGGAAGATATCTAATTCAATGTATTTTACTAGTTAAAATTTACATGGGTTTTAATTTTAGTTGTTAAAATACGAATGGATTTTTTATTGAAGTGGTAAGAATACAAATGGGTTTTATTTTTAGCACTAAAATCCAAGTAGAAGTTAAAGTTATTTATTTTATTATTTACAAATTTTCTTAATGATTTTGATAAGAGATCCTAGTGTCCCACACACAATTTGATGGTATTTATGTGTTTATTGGTCTATGTGTCTTCTTGTCTAATTTCAATTGTTTGTTTATGTATTTATTTATTAAATTTATTTAATGCTTATTTTAGTTATGATGATTTTTAGGAAATTGTAATATTACAAATTTGGGCTTTCTTTACATCATAATTTGATTATTTTACTAGTTTAAGTGTGGGCTAATTTTACACCATTACGCTTGATGGTCCATTTTGTTTGGATTGCTGAATTTTCCCTTTTTATTTAAGGTGCCAATCAACTAGTGATTTAAAAAAGAACAATTTCTCATTAGAAAAGCTTCTTAATTTTTATGACATGTTTACTTGATTTATTCTTGTCATATGAAGTGTAAAATATTAATATTTCTTTTCATCGTGGAATTGTTGGTCCAATATTTAGCCTTCATAATAAAATTCAGACCAACCCTTCAAATTTGATCCCTAGTCGGGAATTTCAACTTTTGGAAAGCCCACGAGGGAAATAACATGATTATGTTATTTTAATCATTTTCTAAACCTACTTGAATCGGGGTTGAGTTAGGGTTTTGAATCTCCTTGTCACATGTGCATTTTTGACCATGGGGTCGAGTTACCTTGGCAAAATCATTTGAATCCTAACTGATTACTCATTTGCTCACTTTTGATCTCGAAATGGTGCTCTGCACGGGGAGAGTCTTTGTCAAAATTTGTTCATGACACCATTTTTGAGCTTTTAAGCTCACTTCTTTGCTCGAGCCTTGATTGAAGAAACGTGTGGCCACCTTCATCATGAGAGCTATGATTTTGTGTTTAAAAGAAGACCGCCATTGTTTTGATTTTCAAGATTTCGAGTGTCCGGTATTTGTTACGCCTAGTTCTTTTTCAAGTTTGGTAAGTGATTCCAAAGCATTATGATATTTTCTCTCTAATTCATTCATGGTTTTGATCTTTTTTAACCCTTCTTTGAACAAAATTTAACCTTGATATTTTCTAATCATCGCATCTTCATTTTGGGTTGTCATTTTGTAATGAGGGTTCACAAAAATTGAGGGACTGAGTCCTTCTTTGTTATCCTTCACCATTTTTAGCCTTATCGCACTTACTTCCAAGTAAGCTCTTGAGTTTCAAACTTCTGGGTACTTGCCATTTTCATAGAATGTCTCCATGAATCAAAACATGGGGCTGTACTTGTATTTTCCACTCTAAAATTACACGAGTATTTCCATTTTTGTTTGAATATTTCTATATTTGGAGTTGTTTCCATATGGGTATTCTGTTTTACACAAAATGCCTCTGTAAATTGCAAATACGAGGATGTATGTTTGTTGTTTTTACGCTCTAAAATAGAAAAAATGATAAGGGTTTCTGTGATTCATTGTCTAATCACTAGATCTGGAACTTTATTAACATGAGTATTTGCCATTTTGCACTTTCGCTTAGAATTTCACCATCTTCAAAATTCTCGTTGGCTGTGTGTCTCAACTCTATAATTCACTCTATATGTTCTATCAAGAAGTGGTTACTTATTGTGATTATTTGGATGAACCCTTTTTTATTTGTATTTTGTTCTCTACTTGATTTGGGGTTTTCTCAATTATTTGAGCCTCCCCATACATAATAAGGATGGGCTTAGCCCCATGATCGTTGGTGGAAACCAATAATTTGCTACGAAAAATTATTTCACCAACAAGATTACATAAGAATGGGTCATAATCATGAACATGCATAGAATTCTATTCTTATTTCAATACCACACAAAATACTTAAAATAAATTGAACACATAAACACCATGCAAAATAGGTACTCTGTAAAATTCACAACAAAGTGGGAAAGAAAAAAATTGTAAAAATCACATATGCCACCAAATCGATGCAGACCTCTTCATTGGTGAGTCATCGTTACTGCACCCTCCAAAGTGTCACATTGCTCACTACGAAGATTTCTACAATGTACTTTACTCTTTTCTCCCCAACAAAGTGAAACAAATTATTCATAGGATGTTGGGTTTCAAAGAAAATTGTCGATAAACAAAATTTTAATTTTTCTAACTCTTTTACACTTTTTGATGTTGACTAATTGTGAAATAATAAAGACCACAATTTCTTAACAATGACTCTATTTGACAATAAATGATTATGAAATTTTCATATTAATTTATATATTGAAACAATAATTAAACACAAACTACTTAAAAATGACACCATTATAGATTTAAAAGTAAAAAAATTTAATGATGAATTTGATGTTTTACAGATTTAAAGAATAACTACCACAAAAAAATCATAACTTAACTAACCATATTAAAATTAACTTGACATGAGAGTACCTCAAATGACAATGGCCTAAAGACATATATAATCAAACTCAATATTTAACAAATCTCTAAACTAGAATTTAAGAACAATTTGAACACAATTTAATTTCTAGTATAACTAAAATTTATTTATTATAAATCAAACCAAATGTAAATAATCTATTATACCACTAAAAAAAGGGACTAAACAATAAGAGAAACAACACAACTTTTTGAATTAGAGAAAATAGTGGGATAACTATGTGGGGTGTTTAGAGATGGTTTGAGGTCCGAGAAAACATGAAAAGTTGGAAGGGTGTAAATTCAACTACATCTTCAACTACATCTATAGTGTAAATTCAACCCAATACAAGGTCGACTCACCAATGCAAAAAGTGGCGACTCTAACGCAAATGAATTTCATGGTCGAGATAGTTCATGTGCATCAAGCATTAAAAACGTAATGAATTCAATCATAATTTCATTGTGAGATTAGGAGATAAAAATCATGAGTAATTCCAATAGCCATCCTAGCCCCACATTTCCATGTCTCACAATGGTGTTTCTACACACTCTTTTAGCACTCTAGAGTGTTTTGCATCTCGCTAAAGGAGGAAGCATACACAATCACAATGTTTTAGTTAAACAAGTGGTCAGAGGTCAAGGTTCTCATTTATGAAGCATTTCCTCAATGATCCATCAAAAGCTTCATCTTCATCGGATTTAGTCATCCCTTCTCTTTTTCTTTATCTCTCTTCCTTTTTCTCTCTCTATATTCTAATTTCTCATTAAGAATGCACTTTTTCCCTATTTTTTCTTATTCACTTAAGTGACCTTCAATTCAATATTGTAAGATTTCTTTTTCATCAATAAGAAAAGGACTCATTTTCCATTCCTAGGAATGTGGAAGGTCACAAGTGATGAAGGGAAGTTAAAAGTCATGTGGGGGGAGATGAAAGGACAATTTGTAATGTTATAAATTGGAATGGCTTCTCCATTCCAAAGGGGTTGAAAATTGTTTATTGTTGTATGTTGTTGAGATTTACCAATACTACATCTAGCAATAAAATATTCAATTCTTCTATCACTTTTCTTATGTTCTTACTCTCTCTCTCTCTATTTTCCAACTTTATATACATGATAATCTTGTAAAACCAAGAAAGGTGTTTGCACCTTTGATAAATGAATCAATGGAATTTTGTGTCTATGACTTGTTATTAAAATTATTGTTAGCATTATTGTGTTCTTCTCATTGAATATGGACATACTCTAGTTATTGTATGTGAATTCTGTTAGCCTACTCACAAAACAACCATCTCTCTCTTTATTTCCCCTACTCCCCTTTACCTCTCTTTGTTGTAAATTCCTCTCTTGTAATTTGTAGAAGCACTTTGTCACAAGTTTAGTTGAGTATTCATGTGTGATCCCTGGTCTAATGACCACCCAAAGATTTAAGTAGTTTACATTCAATCATGGGAGCCTCCCCATACATAAGAAGGATGAGATTAGCCCCTTAATCGTTAGTGGAAACCAATAATTTTCTACACGACAAATTATTTCACAAACAAGATTACATCGAATGGCTCATAATCATGAACATGCATAGACTTCTATTCCTATTTCAATACCACAAAGAATACTTAAGATAAATTCAACACATACACACCATGCAAAACAGGTACTACTGTGATATTCAAAACAAAGTGGGAAAGAAAACATTATAAAAATCACATACGCCACCAAATCTCGATGCGCTTGTTCATTGGTGACTCAACGTTACTTGCACCCTCCAAAGTGTCACATTACTCACAAAGAAAATTTGATGTTTCATATCACTTGATTTCTACATTGTACTTTACTCTTTTCTCCCCAACAATGTTAAACCCATTATTCATAGGACTTTGGGTTTTACCAAAAATTTGTCGATAAATAATTTTTTAAATTTTCTAAATCTTTTTACACTTTTTGATGTTGACTAAATATGAAATAATAAAGACCACCATTTATTAACAATGAATTTATTTGACGACAAATGATTATGAACTTTTCATATTAATCTATAGATTCAAACAATAATTAAACACAAACTACCTAAAAATGACACCATTATAAATTTAAAAGTAAAAGAATTTAATGATAAATTTGATATTTACACGTTTAAAGAATAACTACAGGAAAAAATCATCAACTTAACTAACCATATTAAAATTAACTTGATATGAGACTACCTCAAATGACAATGGTCTAAAGACATATAATCAAACTAAATATTTAACAATTATATAAGCTAGAATTTAATGACAATTAAAACACCATTTAATTTCTCATATATCTAAAATTTATTTAGTATAAATTAAACCAATCTCTAAAATCTATCCTACCACTAAAAAAAGGGACTAAACAATAAGAGAAACAACACATCTTCTTGAATTAAAGAAAATAGTGGGATAACTATGTGTAGTGTTTTGAGATGGTTTGAGGTCTGAGAAAACATGAAAAGTTGGAAGGGTGTAAATTCAAATACATCTATAGGGTAAATTCAACCCAATACAAGGTCGACTCACTAATGCAAACAGAAGTTCGTGGTTGAGATAGTTCATGTGCATCCAAGCATTACAAAACGTATTGAATTCAATAAAAATTTAATTGTATCCAAGTGGAACCTAGGTGGAGAACGTGACCTAAATAAAATTGAGCATGTAATGAAGCCTTTAATATTTTAGCTACACTCTCTTCACATCACTTCTTGGTTCTTCTTCTCTCTCATGCATCAGTACTAAACACCATGCAAGGATTGTAGTAATGATTCGATGAATAGTCTATGGAAGGCTCATATGTGGATCCATAGGTGGTTGTATTTTAGACCGAGATCTACATCAGGAGTGGAGTGTGAAGCTTTAAGAGAATTCTCAACATTATATAGCTGGGCCGACCCTAAAAATCTTCAACTATATATTCAACATTTGATAGAATAAATGAATACGCAATAAATACATATTCTTTATGAAGAGAAGATTGATAGATATGTTATTGTTCTCTTCCATAAGATGCCCAATGCATTTATTTTTCCTTAATTCCTCTCAAATAAAAATCACGGTAGTAACTAATATCTAGCATAATTCTTGAATAACACAAACTATTGTTCCATAGGATATCATGTGAAGGTAGGCTAATAACTATACATCTACCCATACCATTTTTGTTAAGATTCCATTAGAATGTGTATTGTATGATTGCTTTGATACCAAATGATAACTTTGGTCAAGAGCTTACACTATGAAACACAATAAATTTCATATATTTTTCTATTACATAATTTGTTCGAGCATTACAAATACATAAGAACATAATTCCTAGATTTATGCGAGAATTATATCTCTGCACACGTGTCAAAAAAATCCTAAGAATAGTTAATCATCTCAATTTTCATATATATAAAATATTGTTATAACTGAAAACAATATTAATCACAACTCTCTAACAAATATAGTAATAAAATCATGGAGCACTAACAATTAGTTTCCTAATAGATTCTTTATATCTTGCCATGTTTTCTTCATGCATCAACCAAAAACATATATGAACAATAAATATCTCTTTAGAACTACGATATAGTGTGATATTACACCATACAATAATGCTTCTTGCATCTTTTAAATTTGCATAATCACAATACTTTAACTTTTCTCTTGAAAGGGCTCTTTTCACACATGATCATATAGCATCATGTTTCTCTTTTCCATTGTATGACTCGTGAAACTCCATATATTTTCTACACAACTTTGAACATGCATTATTCTCAACCAATAGAACATGCACACATTCTTAAATTATGATGTACAATTGTTTGACCATTTATAATGTTGATTGAAATTAATGTTTCTTTTACTCAAATTAGTATAAATTATTTGAAAAGATCACTTGAACATACTATGAAGAAAGTGATTGATCATCATGCTAATATAGAAATGATAGTCCCTTAATATCTTTTGATGTTTCCTGCATTGTTAGGTGATTAGAAATCACGATCAATGTGCAAAACATTCACCAAAATTGTTTTACGAAATAATTTAATGATTGATTTTTACATTATAAAATTTATATATTATAGGCATGCTCCACATAATACAAATGTTCATCCCATAATTTAGCATTTTTTCCATAATACCTACTAAGAAGATGTACCACAATGCGGTTTATGACCGCCATTTTCCTATGATTTTGTGGATAAAAAGCAATACTTTTCTTTAGTATAGTGTCCATCAAATACCACAAAAGTGACAAAAATTCCCCAAGAAACTTGGAATTCCTATCTAAAACAATAGAATTGGGAAACCCAAAATAAACCCATACATATTGAAAGAATAAGTGTGCAGTTCCTTCACCAATAATTTGTTTAGTACAAGGAATCGACAGACACATTTTTTTAAATCTATCCATAACCACATATAGATAATCACATTTTCTCTAAGACATGGGAAAACCTCCTATAAATCCATGAAAATACTTTCCCAAGGATGAGTAGGGATGAGAAAAGGAGTGTAAAGTTATGACTTCCTATTGCTAGGATTTCTTGTGGCCCAAAGAACACATCCCTTTATATATATGTTTACATACTCCTGCATACAAGGCTAATAACAATACATGTGTAAATGTGTTATAGTTTTACCAACACCAAAATTCCCAGATGTAAGAGAAGTTTGAGCTTCCCTAACCATACAAACCCTTTCATCTTATGGAATTCAAATTTTACCACAATGATACAAAAGTCCATTGTGCACATGGTAATCTAGTTCTCCTAATTTTTTACCACTCATCAAATGTTCATACACTTTTTAAAAATCAACATCATTAGCATTTTGTTCCTTATAACTATCATGAACTAAATAAATATGTTGTAAAAGAACAAATGCAACAACAACTAGAGGTATAGATAACATATCAACAACCTTATTTTGTGTACCCTTCTTATACCTGATCACGAGATGAAACTATTGTAGAAAATCCATCCAACGGAAGTGTCTAGACTGTTATAGTTTGGTTTATGAATGGAGGTATTGAGGGGCTGATGATCTACATGAATTAGTATTTCTTTACCCATCAATTAATGTTTTTATTTTTTTAACACTTTGATCTAAAGCATACAACTCTTTATCATAATTTGGATAATTTCTTACCATGCTTGTGAAGGTATTAGAATGGTAGCAAACATGTTTTCTTGTTTTGCATCAACACGACCCCCATTGCATAATCGGTAGCATCTGTCTCAATATCAAAAGATTACTAAAAATATGGAAGTTATAATATTGGAGAAGTATTTATTTTATCTTTTAGTGTGTCACAAGCCTTTTGATTTTTTCCTCCCCATTGAAAGATCTGTTTGATGTTTGTCAAAGAGTGTAAAGGAGATGCAATAAGCAAGAAGTTAGAAATAGTATTTCTCCAAAATTAAACCTGCACCAAGAAATCTTCGACCTCTATTACATTATTGCATTTAGGTTAGTTAACAATGAGCTAAAATTTTATAG
This sequence comes from Taxus wallichiana var. yunnanensis, assembly GCA_018340775.1. Taxonomy (NCBI): domain Eukaryota; kingdom Viridiplantae; phylum Streptophyta; class Pinopsida; order Cupressales; family Taxaceae; genus Taxus; species Taxus wallichiana. Next base: position 891,354,335 of record CM031242.1, read on the forward strand.
GATTAATTTTCAATGTACCATGTCCCACAACATAACCCAAATAAATTAAATATGTTTTTCCAAATTAACACTTAGATATCTTCAAATACAATTTCTCCTTTATCAAAGCATGCAAAAATTATGTATGTGAACAACATATTCATTCCATGATTTACTTGAAAATCAGATTATCATCTAAGTATCCTATTACAAATTAATCAATGAAAGGCCTAAAAACATCATTCATCACACACATGAATGTATCCGGTTCATTTCAAAATAAAAAAAGGCATAACAAGCTAGTAAAAAAACCTTGTTTTGTTTTAAAATTAGGTTTCCAAATATCACCTCCCGATCCTAACCCGGTGATAACCAATCCTTAAACCTAACATAGTGAAATAAATAGAATTTTTAACTAATCCAATAAATCATCAATGTAAGGAAGAGGGTAATGATTTTTCACTTTCGCGATTTTATTCAAAACATGAAAATCAACATACATTCGCCATGTACTATCTTTCTTAGACACCAAAATGATAGGCGAACTAAAAAGAGATGAACTTGAATGGGTGACTCCTTTTCCAACAAATTCATCACATGCTTCTTGATCTCCCCATTTTCAACCACGAATAATCTATTCATGCCAATATTAGGAAGAGGTACATCTTACAAAAACTGAATCTCATGTTGAACTCCTCTTTTAGGAGGAAAACCTAATAGATCCTAAAAAAATCATTAGAATTAGCAGTAAGTTTAATCAAATCATCATGATGTTTGGGGTCACAATATTCAAAAGCTTTGTCATGATATTTATCTTTATCTTTTATCACCATGAGTAAAAATTATTTCTTGAATTGAAAATCCTTTTCATCTGTCCTCTAAGAATCTTGAAGAAGACTTATTTTTACAAGATGAGCTCTAACAATGTATTCAAACCCATATTTAACAAGAAAGTACTTATTCTCTTCCCTATAAAATATTTCTTTACTATCATAAAGATAATAAATTCCAAGGAAAACACCACAAATTTCAAAAGGTACAACATCAAAGTCAACCTCATCTACAAACTTTTCTATAGTAGAAAATGCTGGACCAACAAGTTCTTGTTACCTATAACTTTACATTATCACAAACCCAACCTAAAGGAGAAGTCTTAGGATGTGGTTTTGTTTGGTCCTAATTTCTTTACAAACTCTTATGAAATCAGATTAGCTTAAGATCCACTATCAAATAGAATGTCTATATTTGTATGATTAGAAATAACTCTAAGGTGGAAAATATCATTTCTTTTATATTCATCATGCATAAATTGTTTGTTAGAATAAGATGCAATAGTAGATGAACTAGTGCTAGAATAAGAGGAAGAAATACAACCTTGTAGACCCATAATTGTGATCTTGGTCTCATCACCAAAGTCAGATCCAAGATCCTACATGATAGTTTTAGTTTTATTTTCTTTCCCTTTATTGTTACTCATCCATTTAGGTTTCATTTCTAGATGTAACTTCCAACACTTAGAATCATCATGAATTCCTTTATAATGATTGCAAACCAATTTTTCATCTTCTTTCTTAATAGTATTATTATTATTTTTTCCCCTTTCCTTTACCATGTTCATTCAAACATTTTCCTTTAATGTTAGATTGCTTGTCCTTGTGTTTTGAGGAGGAAGACTCATTGGTCATTTTCCCCTTTCTTCCAAATGAGTATCTTGCACACACACCACATCAAGGTTAGTAGGATTAAGCACGAGAATCATATGTCTCAAATAGCTATGTAACCCACAAATATACATCAATATCATTTCTTATGTATGAAGAGAAATATAAGGAATAAGTGCTCTCTTTCTAAACTCATGTGTATAATCTTGAACACTTTGTCCCTTTTTCATCACAAATTTTGGAAATCCATCATAGATTTTTTTAGATAACTAAAAGGATAAGATTGTTGCCTTAATGTAGAGACAACTTTATTTCAAGAGTAAATTGCTTTACCTTTGCTTTCATTAACCTCCTGGAGCTTAATCTCCCACATAATGAGTGTAATACCACCCATTCTAAGAGTATCCAAATGGGATTTTTCCTCATCATCAACAATGTTACGAACCCCATAATATACTTCAATATACTTGATCTATCTATGCAATGTTTCCGCATTAAGGTCTCCATTCTACATTGGAAGTTCAAACATAATAGCCATTTTTAATGAAGGAAAAGAATCAAAATTTCTTTTACCATCCTTTGCAATGGGAGAACTAGATTCATATGGAGTAGAAGGCCCATTTTCCTCTAAATTTTGACTCTCTTCTTTCTCCATTTTCCTTAGAATGTCGCAGTATAATTCTTCCACCATCTCTTTCATTTACATGAAGGATTTACATAATTCTACTTCTTCGGATATAGTTTGGCTTCGTGAACATCTTGATCCAATCTACGAATAAAATGATTCTAATTATTCTTCACCCTTAATAGAGTGGGATGTTTTCAACATTCAGTGCAACTTTCAATCCAAATAACTATTAAATTGATCATAAATTAGCTCGATATCAACATGATCCAAAATCACGAGCAATGTGCAAAATGCTCACCAAATTTTATTTACGAAATGATTTACAGATTTATTTTGAAACTATAAATTTTCTATATTTTTAATAATAAGAAAAGACACGCGAGATCTATGAAAATCAAAGAATAATTGAAATATGTGTAGTCTCACCCAACTAAATTTATGCTCTGTAGCTCTTTCAAATTCAAATAGCAATATTACATAAGATATTCACATTTATTATAGACACTTACGTCAACTCATGTTATTTGGAAAATATTTCATTATCAATGTAAATATCATCACATACCTATTTGTTAATTGATACAATTCAACCATATTCCATTTTCTTATCGAAGAAGCTAGTAATTATCTAAAGGAAGAATGCATCTATAATTTACAAGTATGTATTTTTATTTTCTATGATAGAAGAAGAGCATCAAAATGCTTCTTTTTCTCAATAGAAAGTTTATTTTGCAATATTTAAATTTTGTGTTTGTTATTTCATCTATACTACAATATAGTTTGTTTGATTTTGTTTTAGAACAAACATCGGTTAGTATCCATTTATTCCTTTGAAAAATAATTCTAAACAAAACTTATAGTCTTTGTTTGTCAAATCCTTTGTGCTTTTTTGTGCAAGTTTCACGATTTTTATATACATGTTCTTTTTCTATAGATATTTCCATTTGACAATTTCTTCTTCTCGCTTCATCAATCAAATGTGTGTATTTTCAAGATCATTTTAAAATAGCTAAATTTTTATGCTTTCTTGATCTATTTAATGATTTTTTCAAAAGCATTTTAATATTATTATAACAAGTAGATCAATTTTCCTATTTTTAAAATGGTGCTAAAAATAAAATAACACTTATGATTTCATGAAAGCAAAAAATAGGTTAGGATTGTTTCTTAGAAAAATGTAAAGCTTTTAGGTCTACATATTTTAAAGACAATCAATAAAAAATAGTTGATTATAAACATATATTCATTGACATTGTTCAATTATTTTCTATAATTTCCCATTGGGTATTCATTTCTTGTTGAGAAGTTTTTAAATATTTGACCTTGACAAAGAGAGGTACGAGGTAGGAATTCGGATCGATAGGGTTTAGGTTCTAGTTGTTTGTTCATGTGCACCGTCATCCGTACGTCCATCAAACCGAGTCCTTAGGGAAATCTGTAGGATTTTTGGTTTTTTTGCTCTTTAATTTTTTTGTGTGGAACTTTACTTCGCCCTTAGGGTGACGTCTTCCCTTTTAATGGCGTCAATTTCAACACCTCATCTATTAATATAGGGATCATTAATGGTGTGGCTACCAACCATGGATCCAAAGAAATCTCGAAGTTCATCTCGAAGGTATTCGACAAGGTAATGAGTCTGATACTCCTATTCCCGATGTTGTTCTTGATTTACCTGATTTTGATAATGCCTGTAATTGGTTTGAAAATTACACATTGGTGGCATATTTTGTTGGCCGAGTCCCCCCTGAGAGCGTTTTGAAGGAATGGGTTCAAAATCACTGGCAAAGCCATGGTATGAAGCTCAAAGGCGTCAGAAACCTTAAAAAGGGATTTTTATTGTTTCATTTTTCTAACCCTAAACATTGCAAGGCCATTATCCACAACTCATTTTTTTCTCACTAGACTTGAGACTTTCAAGTCTTAGAAAAGACAAAACTCAAGGTTCTTATCTGGATTGATTTTCCGGGGGTTACCTTTATTTATGAGGTCTTTTATAGGGGATCTTGTTAAACCCTTGGGAAGGCTCATTTACAATGAGCAACCCAAAATTTTTAATGCTCAACCTCAATGCCATGTGTGCGATGAAGTGGACCTCTAAAAATATCATAAGGAGTTGATTGATATCTATGTTAGCGACACTTGATTCTCTCAAAGGGTTATTTATATCAATATTCGAAGCAGATGCTTTATTTCTCGGTCATATGAGACATGATTCGTGAAAGTCCTCTCATGGCCAACTCATTTTACTGCTCATGTAAAAAACACGGTCAAATCCTAATATTTCATCTTACGGATGGAAGACTATGACTAATAAAAAGGTGTTTCATAGGGCCCTACAAAACTAATTTTTTTTTGTTTATTGCCCTTTTGTCAAAAATGGTGCTAGTGAATCCACAAATACTTCATCTAAATAGTTAGAACCTGTTAAGCTAGACCCTCCGTATCCCGCTCACCTGTGGCCACGACTATTATTTCCTTGATTTCTCTTTTGAATGACCCCTTTCTTTGGGGTTTCTGTACAACCTCGTAAAGATAGAAAAACACATTTTCATATCCCTTGCCCCATGGAGGATGGTTAGTATGTGCAAGACAAAAATTAACATTGGACATTTGGAGAACATTTGAGCCCAGTTCTCAACTAAACCTATTTTTCTACCAATTAGTATGAAGTACTCTCTGTGTTGGCTAGTGAGGGAATATGAATTTAGATCTTTGTCAATGATTGTGTACTCTCGAATATATGAGAACTTAATGAACCAACCCGATGTTATCGGTTAGAGAAAATTGTCAAGCACTTTAGCCATATGAAAATTTTGTGTTTATAAGAAGTTAAGCTTTCTAGATTTTTATTACATTCTACAACTTGTACTATTTGGCCGTAGGCCATTTGTCACACCTCCGAGTCCACGAGCATTGCCATGGTGGGGATATGAATTTTATTGATCCCAACATTTCCAAAGCATGTGATCTCGTGGGGTTCGGACCCCACACATCGTGTGGTGTGGACTCTTTTTGATTTTGATGGTCATATTTTTGGTCTTGCTAACATATATGCCTCTAATGATACAAGGAAATGGTTCTTTTTGGCGTTGGATTGCAAATTTTCCATTAGATGATATGTGGGTGGCATGTGGTGAATTTAACATTATAGAGAACCTAGAATGTAAGGGGGTAGATTGCTTTATTGTGGTGGTGTGCCAAAGAGAGGGAAGCCTGGTTTTACTTCAAGCATAAGCTAGGCCATTTCAACCCTAATTTCCCCTTTCGACATGCTTCTTTATCTCCTTGGTTTACTTGGTCTAGTTTTTGGGATGGGAAGGATCATGATTTTAAAAGGATTGACCATGCTCTTATGCCCTCTCAAGAACTTTTCTTCTTTGTTATGAAATAGAAGGATATTTCTTAATTTTATCTCAATACCACTCACCTCAAACATGCCCATACTATGTCTCACATATAATGTATTTAGAACCTGGTCCTATAACCCTCATATTCCTTTGGTGGATTCGGTGGTGAACAGATGCCATCAAGTGTACCGGTATTGTTTTGGGCTCTTAATTTAAGAAGGCTTTCATCTTCAAGAAAAATGATCATGCAACTACCTATCATGAGTTTGAAAGAATCTCACATGAACTTGAGGCTTCTCCCTTCAACAAAAATTTACAGTCTCAGGTTGTTGTTTGGAGGCATAATCTTAAGGTTCATGAAGCTTACAATGCCTAGGGAGCTCAACTACGTGCTAGACTGCATTGGCTCAAGATTGGTGATAAAGCTTCTAAAGAATTCTTTGCCATGATACGTTCCAAGAATTATTTAGATAGGATCAAATCCATTTGGCATGATCTGTAAGAATAAATTCCTTACCCGATTTCCTTAAAGATTTTGTACAACAATATCATGGAGTTTTTACACTCAACCCTTTGCTTGCTCTTGCTGGACATGTAACTCTTTGGAAATGTCTTGGTGGTTCCTTGCAAAGTCTCCCACTCTTAGAGGACTGCTTGTGATCACCTTCTTTCACTCTCTGATCTGAAGGAAGATGTTTTTCAAATGGCTGCCAAAAAGGCTCCTAGAGTTGATGGTTTTCCAGTGGAATTTTACCAAACCCTTTGGGACATGGTAGGTCCGGACCTCCACCATGTTTATTTGGAACCTCATTAATAAAGGAAAAATTAAGTTCAAACTTGTTGTTGCCCTCAAAATTCCCCTCATTTTCCAAGTCAAGTTTTGAAAATTTTGAGTTGATGCTTTTGAGGAATGTTTAGAATAGAGGAAGAAGTCTAGAGAGATGGAGAAATTTGTGCTTTGAATTTATTGGTGCTTGGTTTTTAATCCCACAGTTCCATTTAAAATTCCTCAGTATGTGCGTTTTGAAACATTTTTCTATCTCCTTTCATGGATGCGTGGAATTTATCAATCTTTCTCTTAAGCTGTAGATCACATCGAGCCTAGTATTGTTTGTAGTTTCTCATTCCATGGAGAATGATTTGAAATTTGGGTGTAAACGGTAGGGTTTTCCTTTTCATTTTTAGTTTTCCATAGTCATGAATGACGCACCATCAAATTCTATCTCGATGTTCGTGGCTACGTGGTCACCTCTAATTGGATGTGGTGTGGCAGGTATTTTTGAACTTGTGACTTTTGTTACATGGGAAAAAATATTGAATTACCCCCCGTGTCTCCATTTGGATCCTCGATTGGATTTTCAAAATTATGAAGTGGAAGAGAAAAATTCTTACTTTGGCCCCAAACGGACACATGGTTGTTTTCAAAAGTCAAAGTAGGGAAGCGGTTCATCGGAGCACTTTCAAAAATTTGGTTTTATTTCCAAAAGGGATTAAAGTTGTAAAATGAGTCGTGACTCCTCCAGGCGAGGAAAAGTCAAATATTGAGCCCGCATCAAAAGTCAAAGTGCAAAGGCGGGCTGTCAGAGCAATTTGGAATTTTGGTTTTATTTCCAAAAAGAGAGTTAAAAGTTATAAAATTATCAATGAATCCACTTTGGGGTTTTAAGCCTACATTGAAAAGTCAAAGCGGAGAGGCGGGTCGGTGGAGAACTTTGAGTTTTTGAGATTTTCTTTGAAAAGAGTTAAAATTGCAAAAGTAAGCCGCGATTGCGTCCCCACTCGAGTAAAGCCACGTCTCAAGCCCATATCAAAAGTAGAGGGGTGTCCAAAATGTAAAACAATGAAAAATATATATAAAGTCACAAAATACAAAAGGCACCCTTAGGCTCGCTTCAGTTTAGATCTTTTCCACATGGACGACTCATATTTGAAGTTACAAAATAGGTTTAATGGCTGCATTACAAAGAATCATTTTTCCGCCATTAACGCTTCGCAAGAAGAAAAAAACCGAATGCAACTATTTTTGACGATTATGTAATGGCTTCTCCACACCATTGTTTGGGTTGGATCCGGTACTCTGTAAATGCAATAGATTCGAAAGTAATCAATACGAAGTTTTCCCCTTTTTTCTTTTACTATTTCTTCTTTCCTTGTTAAAATTTATGAATCATCCATCCTTGCATGCTAAGAAACTTTATGTTCTTTGTCTATATGATTTCGGAACTTTGTGTTTGTGAAATTATATCTATTATGAAAGTGAATGATTATATTCTGCATCTCCCTTGCTCAATACGTATAAGGTTATACTATGCTATCTATATTTCCTGAAAGTATTGTTATGTTCTTCCTCTCTCATCTCCTTAGTTCTTCCATTCTTTCGTATTGATGATCTTTGGGCATAAAATGTTTCAAAGTATTAAGAATCCACACTTTGAAAGTTGTACATTTATATATAAGTTTTTCTACTTGCTTTCAATAAGGGAACCTCTCCCATTAAAGAGGAGGGACTTGTTGTCCCTTGACTGTGGTTTGTTAAAGTACCATTTAAAACCCAACAGTTTTTGGTGACTCTACTGGGGATTTCATTTCAAATGTATCCTTTTCTAAAAGAATAACTTCAAGATCATTTTCGATATTGCAACTCTAAGATATACTCGTGGTAAAAAGGATATCGGAATAGAAGATTCCCATTCTCAACTTTTGGAGGAACAAAATTTCTCTCTTCAAAGCAAGAAGGAAAAGAAGAACTCATTCTAAAAGCACACCTCAAGTTAAAGACATAAATTGCAAGAATAGCATTCCTCAAGAACAACTCAGTCATAATCTTTGTGCTTTAATACTTTTTGTGTTTCAGCCCCCTTTTAGTCAATTTTTCCAAAGATGGAAACCCCTTTGCCTTGGGACAACAGGTTGGGCCTCTTGCTCTTCCTTAGCCATTGCATGAGTTACCTAGGGGTAACAGGAAAAGTTTTCCCAAAGAGAGGGTAATGGGAAGGTTCATCTAGATGAACACATTATAGCCTTCATTGTTGCATGTGGAATTCTTAGGGTTGAACATGAAGATGTCTGTCAAGATTTTTGTGGAGACACTACAAGACAATCTTTCTTTGATTGGTTTTATACTCTTCTGTTAGGTTGATCACTAATTGGAACACCATGATAACTCAGTTTGAGAAGAATTTCAAACCGATAAAGATTTGCATTCTCTATTAGCTCAAATCTCTCATGTCAAGAAGGAACCATTCGAGCCCATGAGAGAGTTTGTGGCCAAATTCAACAAGATAATTCATGAAATTCCACAGAACACTCGTCCAATGGATCAAATCGAAAAATTCTTCTTTCTCAATGATTAGTTACCTAAAGTAAGCTATGCACTAAGGAGAGTTAACCTCGCAACTCTGGATGATGATCAACGTTTGGATATCAATGTTGAGGATGATTTAATCATGTTTGGTAAACTGAAAAGAGAATCCTCCAAATCTAAAGCATCTTCTTCTTCCTCTTCCCCTAGAGCCAATTATGATCAGTTAGTACAGAAGCTTGCAAATGATCTCATTTCCATCAAGAAACAATTGGCTCAACATACTCCTTACCAAGATATTCCAAGGAATAATTTTCATCCCAGGAACCATTTTCCTTCTTCTTAGACTAGATTGGATATTAAAGGCCCACCCATCAAGGTTCTAGTCAATGCAACTTGTGAAGTTCAAGAATCCAATGATGAGGAGTTTAATGAACTGTATGAAGAACTAGAAGAAGACGTTGATGAATAACTGGAGGAGCTTGGTAGATCTCAAGTTCATTTCTTACCACTTTGAAGGTATGGATGGTGAAGATGAATATGATGAAAGAGTGGCAGAGATGAATAGTGAGTCATATGCTATTATGACTGGGAGAAAATGACCAAGAAAGAGAAAGTGATGTAGCTGCTAAGAAATCCAAGGATTTTGCTATAACTATTCCATTGGTTACAAGAGGAGGAGATCCTATTCCCACTACCTTCGCACAAAAGGAGAGGAGAGTAATGCTAATTGTTAGGAAATATATCTTAGTGCTCCATTTGTAGATGATACGGGTGAATAATAATTACATGTGTAATTATTATTATGGTAAATTAGTGAAAGTACGTTTACTATGTAAATGTAAATAGTAAATGTAAAATGTGGTTAGTATGTGGTAAGTTAGTAAGTTAGAATAATAAAACAATTAGTATTGTTTTATTATTATATTGGTGAGGTTGAAACCATATGGGTGTATGGTTGTACATGAAGACAAATGTTGTTGTAATGATTGTTATTTTACATCTCCTATATAATGGAGTGTAATAGTGAATGAATATAATAAAAATATAATATAGAGCTGGTGTTTTCAATTATTATCTCGTAGCTATTTCATGGATTCTTTGTATTAGATCGAGTAATTTCTACATTTGGTACGGAGAGCGGAGTTAAATCTATCTCGAAGAAGATCTCGTAACTTTTGTTTCGCGATCTGGGTTTCTCCAAATTTTGTGCATGGAACGATCGGTTATACAAGAAGCTACAGTAGAAATTTCAGAAAAACCCAGTTAAGTAGTTTTGGGAGAAACGTGCAATTTACTATCTGACACATTGATCATGCATACTTTTTTTTTTTGAAGAAATTAGAGAATCAAAGGTAATTCAAATCTACATTCAATTTTTTTGGATATGTAGATTCAATAAAATGGATACACCATTATATAAATTTAATGGGCTAAACTTCCATACATGGAGAGTAAAAATCCAGATGCAGTTAATGAATAAAAATCTATGGAGGATAGTAGATGGAAACGAAAAAGCACCTACAGATGTAAGCAAAATTGTAGAATGGGAAACTAGAGATGAACAAATAACAAATGAAATTGACTATAATTATGAAGAATTTCTATACTAAGTGAAGTTCTTGGAGGAAGGAGGCACAGGAGGTTGGAGGTCATTCAACGACCTCTCGTCAGTCACCAACGACGGGGCCGTATCAGCTATGGTGATTATTTTTTAATACAGTGTGTTCCTGTTGTTTCTTTGTATTTCTGGTAGAGTGTTTGGTTGCAGTGTTCCTATTGTGGTTTTCAGAATAAATGAAATTTCACATTGAGGGGGGAACATGATCTCAATGTTCCATTTCTAGTTTTCTACATTTCTGGTATTTTCTATATATGCAGCAGATTTCAGTAGAATTTCCTATGTTATTCCCTGCAGTGAGATGTGATGAGGGCTAATAATAATACTTGGCATATCATGATGTGGTTGTAGGTAAACCACTTGAAAACCTTCATTTTTGGTTTGTGGTACACCACTTGTAAAACCACCATTTTCGGTTGTTGGTAAACCCTATGCAAAACCATCACCCTTTTGGTTTGTGGTACACCACTTGTAAAACCACCATTTTCGGTTGTTGGTAAACCCTATGCAAAACCATCACCCTTTTTGGTTTATGGTAAACCAATTGCAAAACCATCATTTTTGGTTTATGGTCAACCCTATGAAAAACCATCCATTAGGTTTATGATCATCCTGTAAAATCATCAGATCATGAGCAGGTGCAAGTATAAGGCAGGTTTTCCCCATGTTCGCACTAAGGGGGGGAATGTTAGGAAATATATCTTAGTGCTCCATTTGTATGTATGGGTGAATAATAATTACATGTGTAATTATTATTATGGTAAATTAGTGAAAGTACATTTACTATGTAAATGTAAATAGTAAATGTAAAATGTGGTTAGTATGTGGTAAGTTAGTAAGTTAGAATAATAAAACAATTAGTATTGTTTTATTATTATATTGGTGAGAGGTTGAAACCATATGGGTGTATGGTTGTATATGAAGACAAATGTTGTTGTAATGATTGTTATTTTACATCTCCTATATAATGGAGTGTAATAGTGAATGAATATAATAAAAATATAATATAGAGTTGTTGATTTCAATTATTGTCTGTAGCTATTTCATGGATTCTTTGTATTAGATCAGAGTAATTTCTACACTAATCCTCCTCCTTCTACTTATGTTTCCAAAACTTCTTGTCCTTCAAATCCTAAAACCAATAAATAAAAAGTCTCTCAAGTTCTTAGCGGTGATGCCCTATCCACCTCTAGATATTTTGATATCATTGATCACCTCAAAAAGACCAAAATCCAAATTTTAGAGGCAGAGTTTTACCAAAATCATCCAAAAGCATTTTCTAAAATGGTAAACTTTGTCAATTTCAAATCCAAATCTTCATCCAATACTTGTAAAGGTATTTTTCCCACTCCCTCTTCCTCACCTCAACCAAACCTTGTGGTTGCAGTCACTTCCCCTAAGGAGAAATTTGAACCATTCTATGTGAGTCTCCTTATAGCTGGCCATAAACTCAGTAATTGTGCCATAGACTCAGGAGCATGAAAAAATGTAATGCTTGTAAAAGTAGCTCATGCTTTGGGCCTGATTCTAACACATGCCTTTGGTTCCTACTATTCCATGAAGAGTAGAGAAGTGCCTTTGGTTGGAAGAATTAAATATGCACAAGTAGCCTTCACTATTTTTCCAGAGAAAAGGGTCTTAGCCACTATTTAGGTTGTTGATATTCCTCCCTCATATGGGATGTTGCTTAGTAGAATTTTCTGTAAGGAATTAGGAGGTGAAATTCATTTTGATTGGTTGCACGCTTTGATCCGGTCAATTAAAAAATGAAGAAGTTGATACCTGAGAAACAAAATGAATACATTGTGCAAAAGACTGATGATCCAAAAACACATATACTTTATGAAGATATAGGGCATGGTAACTACATGATCATGTCACAAGATGAGGCAAAACTTCCTAAGGGAGTGATTCATGATCCCAATGGCATTTGGACTCTGGAGTTTGATGGAAGTTGTTCTTCAGCTGATTCTGGGGCTGGTGTGGTGCTAACCTCTCTAGAAGGGAAGATTCATCCTTTTTTCATTCAAGCTTTGTTTTGAAAATACAAACAATATAGCTGAATATGAGGCACTCATACTTGGATTGAACATGGAAAAAGAAATGGGAGTGAAGAATATTTGTGCTCGGGGAGATGCGGTTTTGATTGTGAAACAAGTAAACTAACTTTTTCAATTAAAGAGCAGGAGATTGAAGCATTATAGAAATATTATCTGGGATTACATTGAGTTTCTTGATGCTTTCTCCATTGAAGCTATGCCAAGAGAAAGGAACAATAGAGCTGATTCTCTAGCTATCTCAGGATCTTTGATGATTCCTCACCCAGATTTCTCTCAGGAGAAATTTACCATTGAAATGATTCATAGGCACAGTGTACTAGATAATGCAAGCAATTGGTAATTTTTCAATGATGATCAACACTTACTCTCTTTCTTAGAGCTTAAGGATAATTTTGACCAATTATATTTTGAAGGAAGTGAGACTTTTCCTAGAGAGTGTGTATCCTCCAATGAAGGAGATATCAAGGAAGAGATGGATCAAGATGGCTGCATCAAATTGAAAGGTAACAAGATCCCTAAAGGGCTGGTGAGTTTAGAAGATTTTTTTGATAAGCATGATAGGTACATTAAGTCTAAAGCTTCTCAAGGAGCTCAACAGTTTTTGAATGTGAAAAGGTTAATATTGGGAGTCTTGATGAACCCAAGATGGTGAACATTGGAAAATGCTGCACTCAAGAAGAGAAGAAGAAAGTAGTAAATCTATTAAAAAGGTATGTTGATGTTCTTGCCTATTCATATGATGATCTCAAGGCTTTCCAACCAAAGGAAATGCAACACTTTATCCCTCTGAAACCTAGGATCAAACCTTTCAAGCAGAAACAAAGGCAATACAATCCTAAGGTTACTGACACTATTTTTCAAGAGATCCAAAAGTTACTAAAGGCAAAGATTATTTTCCCTATACATCATTCAACATGGATTGCCAACATTGTGCCTGTCAGGAAGAAGAATGGTGAGATTTACATCTATGTGGATTTTAGGAATTTGAATCAGGCCTCTCTGAAAGACAACTATCCTCTCCCCATGATGGATCAAGTTTTGCAAGCTGTCATAGGATTTGAGATGTTGTCTATGCTTGATGGATTCTCTGGATACAATCAAGTGGAAGTCAGTACCCTAGATTAGCACAAAACTACTTTTACTACTCCTTGGGGCACCTTTGCCTACAAGAGAATGCATTTTGGTCTTATCAATGCTAGTGCCACCTTTAAGAGGGCAATGGACTTGGCTTTTGGAAGTCTAAAGGGAAAGTGTATTGTTGTGTACCTTGATGATTTGACTATTTTCTCCAAAACAAGGGTAGATCACTTTCAGCATCTTGAAGCAGTCCTCCAGAAATGTAGAGAACATGGAGTTTCTCTCAATCCTAAGAAGTCTGTCTTTTTTGTGTTACTAAAGGAAAGTTATTAGGGAATATTGTCTCTAAAGAAGGAATCAAGATAGATCTAGAAAGAGTTCAAGAAATCCAGTAGATTCCTCTTCCCACAAGTAAAAAGGGTGTTCACTCTTTCTTTGGTAAGATAAACTTCCTGAGGAGATTCATTCTGATTTTTTCAGAATTGACTATGAGCATTGCTCACATGATGAAAGGAAAGAAAAATTTGGTTGGACTTCCAGAAGGTAAAGAAGAATTTGAAGGTATCAAGAAAGCCATTGCTAAAACTCCCATCTTAGCATGTCCTGATTTCAACAAGGATTTTATCATTTATTGCTATGCTACAGAGAATACCTTGGTGCTGTGCTAACTTTAAGAAATTCTAAGGATCATGAACTTCCACCTGCATTCATGAGCCATGTTCTGAAATCTCATGAATTGAAATATACTATGATGGAGAAACATGCTTTTGCAGTGGTCAAAGTTGTCAAGCAGTTTTGTTTTTACATTATTAATTCTCACTTTGTTGAGCTTATACCTAGACACAACCATCAAGTCTATTCTTACACAACAAGAGTTTAGAACTAAGAGAGTAAATTAGGTAGCAAAATTACAAGAATATGACCTTGATATCAAGCCAACTAAGCTAGTCTGGGGTAAAGGCTTATGTGAACTTATTGCTGAAGGAGCTGATGTAGAATTATCCAAAGAAGCAGTTGATGTTCCTATTGTCCTCTTCCTCAGTTCAACAGATGAATGGTATGTTGATATTGCACATTTTCTTACTTATGGAGAGTTTCCATCTCACTTGAGTGCTAAGGAAAAGAGAGCTATTAAGTTAAGGTCTGCACAATATGTATTATGGGAAAATTCTTTGTTCAAGAAAGGCATAGATGGAAGATTCCTTAAGTGTGTGGACAAAGAGCAACATAAGAAGTTGTTCTTAGCTTTTCATGATCAGGATTATGGAGGGAATTTCTCTTCTCACATCTTTGCCCATAAATTCCTCCGTGTAGGGTACTATTGGTAGACATTGTCGAGAGATGCATCAAAATGGGTAGGTAAGTGTGAAGCTTGTCGAATTTTTTTTTGGAGACCTAAGTTGGATGCTTTACCACTCAAACTAGTAGTGGTTGATGAGAATTTTAAACAATGGGGATTAGATTTCATTGGAACTCTTAATCCACCTTCCAGTGCTGGGCATACTCACGTGCTAACTGCTACAGATTACTTCACAAAGTGGGTAGAGGATATTCCAGTCAAAAGCACTACTTATGAGGTGGTGTGTAATTTCATCAAAGAGAACATCTTGATAAAATTTGGTGTACCAAACAAGATTGTGACTGATAATGCTTCCAATTTTTCTTCTTCTGAGATGATGGATTTATAATATGGTTATGGAATCTCCCTTTCCCATTATTCAGAGTACTACCCCCAAGGGAATGGACAAGTAGAATCAACAAATAAGAATTTGGTAACCATCATTCGGAAGCTTGTCAAAGAATCTGAAAGGAATTTCCACAAGATGCTCTATGATGCTCTTTGGGTAGATATGATTACACCCAAAAGAGAAATTAGGATGTCTCCATTTAAAGTGGTATATGGTATTGAAGCTCAATTCTGCTAATAATGAGTGGAATGACTAGCCTTGCACTTAATGAAGGATATTGAAGATTCAAGCTTTATCAGTTCCTTAGACAAGAGGATCATGTATCTCTAGAAGCTGGATGAAGACAGGATGCAAGTTTTTGATAGAATCTCAACTCATCAACTGAAGGTGAAAGCTTTGTTTGATAAGAAGGCTAGAACCAAGTGATTTTCAAGTGGGAGACATTGTTTTGCTATGGGACAAAAGACATGAACCTCGAGGAAGCCATGGTAAGTTTGATTCTCCTTGGCTTGGTCCCTTGAGAATCGAGACACTTTGTTGGAGAAAATTATTTCTATTTAGATTATATGGATGGATCTCCTCCTCCACTTCCTTATAGTGAGCAATATTTGAATTTGCTCAATTCCTAGGTGATTAGGCAACCCTTACGTATATTATATGTACAGAGTGTTTTGTTTTTGGTTTTCCTATTTTGGTTTTTTCTCGTGTGTGTTGTCTTATGTATTGATTTTTCCTTTGACTCTATTTTCCCAATGGATAAGGCACTGGTCTTCTTTCCTAATTTTTTTGTAGTTCTTGATCTTGCCTTGTTTCTTTGTTCCAAGCCAAGCCATCCCTAGAAAGATCCAACTGTTGTTGCCCTCAAAATTCCCCTCATTTTCCAAGTCAAGTTTCAAAATTTTTGAGTTTATGCTTATGAGGAATGTTTAGAACAGAGTAAGAAGTCTAGAGAGATGGAGAAATTCTTGCTTTTAAGTTGTTGGTGCTCAGTTTTTAATCCCACTAGTTCCATTTAAAATTCCTCAGTCTGTGCATTTTGAAACATTTTTCTATCTCCTTTCATGGATGCGTGGAATTTATCAATCTTTCTCTTTTACTATGGATCGCATCGAGCTTGGTATTGTTATCAGTTTCTCATTCCATGGAGAACAATTTGAAATTCGGGTAAACGGTAAGGTTTTCCCTTTCTTTTTTATTTTTCCACACTCATGAATGACGAGCGTCAAATTCTGCATCCGACGCTCGTGGATACATGGTCACCTCTAATTGGATGCGGTGTGGCGGGTATTTATGTGAAATTATGACTTTTGTTACATTGGAAAAAATGTTGAATTACCCCGTGTCTCCATTTGGATCCGATTGGCTTTTCAAAATTATGAAGTGGCAGAGAAAATTCTTACTTTGGCCCTGTAAATAAACATGTGGCTTTTTGAAATTCAAATAAGGGAAGCGGGTCATTGGAGTGCTTTTGGAAATATGGTTTTATTTTCAAAAAGGATTAAAGTTTTAAAATGAGTCGTGAGTCCACCGGGGTGGGAAAAAGTCAAATATCGAGGTTGCATCAAAAGTAAAAGTACAAAGGCATTTCGTTAGAGTAATTTGGGATTTTGGTTTTATTTCCAAAAAGAGAGTTAAAATTTATAAAATGATCCACGACTCTGCTGGGGTCTTGAGCCCATGTTGAAAATTCAAAGCGGAGAGGCGGGTTGGCAGAGAACTTTGAGTTTTTGAGCTTTTCTTTGAAAAGAGTTAAAATTGTAAAAGTGAGCTGTGACTCCATCCCCACTCAAGTAAATCCATTTGTCAAGCCCGTATCAAAAGTGGATGGGCGGGCCAAAATGTAAAAAAATGCAAAATCTCTACAAAGTCACAAAATACAAAAGGCACCCTCAGGCCCGCTTCAGTTTAGATCTTTTCCACGTGGACGACTCATATTTGAAGTTACAAAATAGGTTTAACAACTGCATTATAGAGCATCATTTTTTTCCGCCATTAACACTTTTGTAAGAACCAAGAAACTGAATGTAACTATTTTTGAGGATTATTTAATGACTTCTCCACGCCATTGTTTGTGTTGGATCCTGGTACTTTGTAAATGCAATAGATTCAAAAGTAATCAATACATAATTTTTTTCCCTTTCTTCCTCTACTATTCCTTCTTTCCTTGTTCGAATTTGTGAATCATCCATCCTTGCAGCCTAAGAAACTTTGTGTTCTTGTCTATATGATTTACGGAACTTTGTGTCGTGAAATTATATTTGTTATGCAAGTGAATTATTATATTCTCGCATCTCCTTGCTCAATACATATAAGGTTATACTCTGCTATCTATATTTCCCAAAAGTATTGTTATGTTCTTCCTCTCTCATCTCCTTAGTTCTTCCATTCATTCGTATTGGTGATCTTTGGGCATAAACTGTTTCAAAGTAAAAGGAATCCACACTTTGAAAGATATACATTTGTATATAAGTTTTCTACTTACTTTCTGTTGGTATCCAAATTTGTTGCCCCTTTCAAGGTGAGCAACATCACAAATTGGATGTGGAGCTTAGAGAGAGATAGATCATGATGTGTGTCATTTTGTTTCCAGGGATGAGATCTAAGCGGCCCTTTGTCACTCAGATTTGTGGAGGGATGGATAGTACCTTCAAGAGGATTTGACCTATCCTCACTACTTTAGGGTGTGCCTTTTCGACTAGGGTGAGAGGACTGTCTTGTAACCTCTGTTTGATTAAGGAGATGGAGATATCTTTCTTTTGCAAAAAAAAATGAAGAAAGCCTTGGGAAAATACGGTCAATACTCCATAATTTAACTCTTAAGAGTTGTCACTTCTAAAATATGGAGATACTTTCAACACAAGGCTAAGATTACTGAAGACATTAAGAAATCTTGATTGTTCTACATATTTTAGTAAGTAGATTTTGTTCCTTTGTTGATATACAGGGAAAATAGGGGTAGTTCAAGATGGATTCATGGTTTTTGAATGATTTTGGTGGGAGATGAAGGGATAAAGTTGATTATACCAAATATTTGAGGGACTTCACAACAATGGACAACTCAACAATAGAAAGCTTTAGAATAGTTAAGACGTTCCTTCAACTAGAAGGTGTGCTTCAATGGAGGCCTAGATCAACATGTTTTCACACAATCTTTGAGACTCTAACATGAAGGCTCAAGTTAAAAGACTCAATTAAACACCAAAATCTTTGATCAATCACGCCTAAGGTACACCCAAAGACTTATAGACAATATTTATCAACAAATGACAATGAATTGATTTTAAATTTGTTTATCTCATCACAAGATGAAGGCTCTTCTTGAAATGAAATTGCAAATACCACTAAACTATCACAAGGACAAGATCTTGTGTGATTTCATAAATATTTCAAGGTAAGATTGTAATAGGAACAAATGTAGCCATTTGCGAGAGATTCAAACAAAGAAGAAACAAATTGCTAGAGATTGGACACAAATTAATTTCAAAATTTCTTAGATTCATCAATAGGGGAAAGCTTCTAGAGCAATCTCAGTGCTCGTCAATTTCTATACATCGAAACCAACTTGACATGATAGAAAATCTAACATAGAATAAAATAACATGTTATCTCGGATTGGTCTCTCAAGAAGACAACTTTCTCAAATTTTATCTTAAGAATTCAACCCCGACCATTTACAAGAATATTCTCATTGCATTTATACATTTTACTCACTCAATTTTCCCCCCAAAATAGAAGAATATTCGAGGGACCTTTGTTTGTTACCAATTTGTCTCGAGAAAGTGAAGTTTAATAAATTTGCATATGAAGGTTGCTAAGTGGACCAATTGTGAATTGATCATGTTTCTTGGGCCCTCAACTAATGACTAGGATGCCATGCAACAAATTTTTGGCAATCATTCTAATCATTCTGATTCTATCATGTGAGAAATCCCATTTTTAATCATTTTTCAGAGGCTCTGCACAACTGGATATGACATGTAATCCATTTTTATCTTGAGGCAATTATTTTTCATCTTTTACACCTACAACTCTCATCATTTCATCCTTTTCCTTTTCTTTCCTCTGCAACTCTATCTCGTATCCATCTTCTCTGGTAATTCCTATTTTTGCAAGTGTCTGAGAAATTCCAAATTAAAAATATTGATCTTAACAATCCTTGGGCTCAAAAGCTAAGTTCTGAATCCATTTAATGGCACTTTACAGATAGAGACGATAAGGAATTTCATCAAAAATGATGAAAAACAGTGTGTATTTGCATCTCCAAGAGTCTTGGAGAAAAAATGGTGGAAAAATAGGTGAAATGCACAACAACCATTGATTCTTCCCCTTTTCTACTTTATATTAGAGTTGTCCATGTGTTTCCTTGGTGCAACCGCAAAGGAGAAGTACATGGGCAAGTTTCCAAACAAGCGCGGGCCTTCCACGTGCCCTAGGCCCAAGAAAAATGCCTTTTGGCCTTTGAAAATGTCTCAACAAAAAAGGAGCCAGCAAAAGTCTCCACGTGTCTTAATGGCACACTTTGAGATGGTCCCTAAAAGTAGAGACTTCAAACAAGCGCGGGCTCACCACGTGTCTTAGTCTAATAGAGTTTGTTAAAAATTTGAAGGTTTAGCAGAAGAGGCCATGTGTCTAGGGTCCGAGACATTTTTATTTCACCGTTGAAAAGTCCAAACAAAGGATAGAGTGAGTGGAAGCCTCCAAGTGTCCTCCTGGTGCTTCTTCAAAATAAAACTTAGGGACTGGTCCCAAAACAAGCGTGGTCCCTCCATGTGTCCCAAGCCTTTGAAAATTGCTTTGAAAAGTTTAAGTATAGAGCGGAGCCGGCGGAAGCCTCCACATGTCTCCCTATCGCAATTGTTAAGGTGGGACCTTGAGGTAGATCCTTAAATGAGCTCCACCCTCCATATGTCCATGGTCCACCAAAACTATACCGGTTGCATGAAAAATTTGTCTAAGTCTGGGCAAGGCAACGGAAATCTCCACGTGTCTCCCAACGCAACTCCAAGGCCAAACCAAAAGGTGAATTTTAAAATGAGTGCTGGCCCTCCACGTGGAAAAGCTTTGAGTCTAAAGTGAGCCTTAGAGTTTTCAAAGTGCCCCGCCAAGCCGCATCCAACCAAAAAGGGCCACGTTTCCATAGATGTTGAGATATGAATTTGACTAGGAAAAATACACCCGTCAAACCGTAAAATGCAGGAAAATCACCATTTACACTTGGAAATGAATCCTTCTTCAAGGAAAGAGAATTTGGAAATATTATAAGGCCCAAATATGATCCTTTGAGCTGCATCCAATCATGTTTTCACAGATATTTGGGACAAAAATGACAGGGAAAACAAAACGTGACTATGGAAAACGCAAGGAAAGGAAACACCCATGTTTTACGCCAATGTTATAGACTCTTTCATGTGGATAGAGGAATGAAAAAAATTCTATACTTTTAAGTGATCCTTAACCAAGGAAGGGACTGATCATGGCAACCAAATGGAGGAAAAAATTTTCATGCATCAATACAGGGAGATAGAAAACACGATAGAGCCCGCAAACTGAAGAATTTCAATGACAAATGGGGCGAGACTAATTTGAGCACCAACATCAGCTCTAACTCGGGGATGGGAACTCCTTGTGAGTGCCATAAGAACAAATAGTAGACCAAGTGCCAAAAATAGACCATTGGGAAACAGAGTCAAAGAATAATCTTACAAAGCAGAGAAACCATAACCATCCTCCAAAAAATGAACCAAGAAACTAGCAAAACTAGGTCACCAAGGACCAGAACAAACAAAAACACAAAATCAGAATGAAAACAAAGAACTATACACTATACAATGGAGTATACCTTGATTCTGAGAAATCAATCAAGGAAATGTTTCAAATGCCTGCCATTAACAGGAAATTCAAGTAGTTCCCTGTCTAAGTCTTTTAGGAAGAAGGTATTTTCACCAATTCGAATATCAATTGAATAAGGGCCCATCCACAATGCATCAAATTTACCATGCTTGCCCTTATCTTCATGCCTGCTATCCCATAAAAGCACAAGATCCCCAATGCTGAAAGCTCTTGGAGTCACCTTCTTATCAAATAACTTCTTCAACTTTTCTCTGAACTTCACATGCCGCTGATGGGATGCCCTTCTTTATTCATCTAACTCGACATTCTGATTGATTAAAGCATCATATGGACTAACTTCTTGATCTTCAATTTGTTGAACAAACTGAAATGAAGAAAATTGAAAATGAAGGGGAAGAAAAGCTTGAGTTCCATATACGAATTGAAATGGGCGTTTACCAATAGCTCTTTTGACAATGATTCTGTCAGCCCAAACAACAAAATTCAGTTGCTCACCCCACTTCTTTTTTTTCAGTTCCAAGTTTCTTCTAATGATCTTCAACAAGTTTTTAATGCCAGACTCAGCTTGTCCATTTCCTTGGGGATTGTAGTTAGAAGCATATGTCAAATTGATTCCATACTCTTTGCACATTGCCACCAAATGTTTGGCTCTAAAACTCATGACATTATCAACAACAATTTTAGTTGGTACTCCAAATATGCATATAATTTGATTCAACATGAAGTCTATGATAAATTGGTGTGTTGCCTTCTTGGTGGGGATTGCTTTCACCCACTTAATGAAATAATTAGTCGCTACAAGAATCCATTTATGACAAGCACTTGAAGGATTAGAAATTTCTCCAATGAAATCCATTCCTCATTTCTTAAATGGGGCTTCAACTGACACAATATGCAAAGGAAGGGAGCCTGAAGCTTTCATTCTTCTAGAAAAGTGCTGGCAACTTTCACATTTCCTAACTAATAGAGTTGTATCTTTGAATAGATTTGGCCACCAATAACCAGCCCTCAAGATTTTATGTGCTGTAACTCTTCCAGCAAAATGTCCCCCACAAACTCCTCCATGTAGATCAAAAATTATTTTGGCGACCTCATCTTGATAATACATCTCAAGAGAGCTCCCTCGTGGTTCTTCCGAGCTAACCCAAAATCAATAATGACATATTTTTGACAGCTAACTTAAGAGCTCTTTTTTTGATTTTTACTCAAATATTCAAGGCAGCATAGATGTTTGAGATAAAATATTATATCCTTGTACCATTCAGAGCTTACCAACTTTTCAAGGACCTGCATCCTTTCTCCTTCTATTTCATTCACCTCAATAGTTTGCAAGTTTCTCTTAGCCATAAGCTTAGCTAGGCCCAAGCCTCTTAGCAATTTTGTGGTTTGGATATCCCTATCAAACTCCCGTAACTTTTTCACCCATCTACATCTTTTACTTGAGACCTCCATGTCCGACAAGATGTCTTTCATCATGGTGTGGGGAACATAAGCAACAAATTTTGAGCTCAATATGTAGGGTCTCGAAAACCTTTTTTCTTTCACCAAGGCAAATGATTGCTTCTCCATGATGGTGTACTTCAATTAAGCTCCTTGCATTGCCTTATCGAAAAGGTAATTGGTCTCAGCCCCAATGGTGTTTTTCAAGCAAAAGAAAACATTTGATAATGCTTCTTGTAATTTGGAGATGCCAAAATAGGGGCATGATTTAGTGCTTCCTTGATCCCATTGAAAACTTGAAAGGAAGCTTCTTCCCATTTGATAACTTGATCCTTTTTCAACATACTAGTAATGGGGATAGTCAGCTCAACAAAGTTAGACACAAATCTTCTGATAAAATTTATTTTTCCAAAGAAGGATTGAACTCCCTTCTTAGTTCTCAGAATTGGAACCTTGCTGATGGCTTCCAATCTCTCTGGATCTATCATGACCCCTTGCTTTCATATAATGTGACCAAACAGCTTTTCCTTTTGCACTCCAAAGTGGCACTTCTTGGGATTCAAAGATATGCCACACTCTCTACACCTTTTAACAACATTCTCTCCAAGTGTTGTAAGTGATCATTTATTTTTATGGAAAACACAATTACATCATGTTGATAAAAAAATGAAATCATTGATATAACTTGAAGAAATGCTACATCCATTTCTCTTTGGAAATTTTCTCCAACATTCATTAAGCCAAAAGGCATCCTGACATAGGCATAAGTTCCCCAAGGAGTGGTAAAGGCAATCTTTATTGTTTCTAACTCTTTCAAAACAACTTGATTATAGCTAGAGAAACCATCCAAAGTGGATAAAAATTGAGAACCGGTTACCAATCGTAGCATATTTCTCCATGTTTAGAAAAGGGTAATTACCTTTCAATGATGCTTTATTTAGGTTCTGAAGTCTACAAAGAACCTTATATCACCATTCTTTTTCTACAGTACTAAATTTGCAACCCAAGAAGAATACCTTGTGGGATGAATGATCCATCCATCCCTCAACTTCTTTAGTTCTTATTTCATCTTCAAAGCAAGGAGCAGATTGATGGACCTCTATTTTTTCCTGAAAGGCTTGGCATTAGATTCAAAAGGAATCTCATGTTGGAAAAAATCTTCCCTTTATGTGTTCAACTCAGAGTAGGACAAAGCTATGCAGTCTTGATATTTCTTTAGCAATTGAGCATAGGAATACTTCTCTTCCTTGTTGAGATTGCTTCCTAACCATATTTTACATGGTTTTTCCTTTATTCCTAGGTCGTGCTCTTCCACATCTCTTGAAACCGACATAATTCTTTTAATAATGCAATCAACATTATCAAAGTTTGATTCAAGAGCCACCAAACCTCTGGGAATCATGTTTGTCTTCAGTTGGATGATGTCTTTGCCAAATAAAGTTTCCTTTCCTTTAGCAACACACACCATTGGTTCCCAATCTATATTTTGGTTAGCAAACTTGCCTTGGTTATGTAGAAACTATTTCACCTAGGAATCATCATCAAACACTTTCCAATTTTTAATGTTATTAGGGAAAAATGGCCTTGTTAGTATTTCAACATCATACTCACAAAATGGAGACATTGTACAATTCCCAAATCTGGATCCTAGCACTGCTAACTTGTCTATAACAACATTAAACTTTCTATCATGGTGCACAATATTAAAAGAGTCAAACATTTCAATCAAATCCTAGACTGCATGCTTGTATTGTTTCATTCTCTGATTTTTAGTAGCATACAATTTTCTAATTTGCTTGACAATCAATTCTGAATCCCCTTTGACAATGATATCCTTTATACCATATTTCCATGCAATTCTCAAGCCTAATAATAGTGCTTCATATTCAACAATGTTGTTAGTGCATTCAAAGTTAAGTTTGAAAGAAAAGACAAACTCTTCTTGGCCTGGAGAAATCAGAACAATGCCAAGCACCATTTCCAAACTTGGAATAGGCTCCATCGAATAACAGGTCCAAGGTAAACCTACTTGTTCAAGACATTTACATTGATCAATCTTGTGCTCCTTGCCATCAGAAAACCCAATAAAGTTATCAACATCTACATCAGCATACAACACTTCATAAGAAGCATTATTGGGATCTTCAATGAGGTGCAACATCTTCTTCTCTCCATATAGCTTTACAAGGCTTCCTTCAATTAGAATGGTGGAAAAAGACATATCCATCTAAACACTTCCACCAACACTTGCAACCCACTTTCTTGATAACAACACGACCCATTTGGCAGGGAAATCAATAATGAAAACATCAAGTTTCAAGTTCTTACTTGGATAAGTTGCAAGTTGTACCACCAAACCTTTTACACATCCTACAACAGGCACCTCTCTAGAATCAATTGTAGTACACTTTCCATAGGCTACTATCAATTTAATGTTCAATTAATTCATGACTTCCAGAGGCATAACATTGCATGATGCTCCGGAATCAAACATACAATTGTGCAGCAGTCCGTCTTTAATAATCAATGTTGTAAAAAATGGATCAACATTTAACTGAGACTCAACTAAAGATGTCCCCAAGTAAACTTTAGGTGGTTCACCTATCTCCTCTAATGCTGGTGGGTTTTCTAGGTCTGCAATGGTTGAAGGAGGAGTATTTACATTATTTATATTTCTGCCTTGGGCACTCCTATCTTCCTCCAATCCCAAATACTCAAAATCCCTCTTCTTGTGCTCAAGAATCCTAAGAAGTTCAAAATTGGGACAAAAATCTTGATATGACTCAAGACTTTGGCAATGTCATATGGAATGTATTTGGGCAAAGTAGAATTTGGAGAAAGATTGAAAAAATCGTCGGATGACACAAGATTTTTCACATTTTGGGCATGGGTGGGAACACCAGTTCTACCTAATACATCAAGGCCTTTTCTAGATGCATCTTTCTTTGGAGCCTCTCTTGGGACATTGGTGAGAACTGGGGTCTTTGGTTTGGCTTGAGGCCCTACCCCTTTGACAAATTTACTTCTTGTGTTATACTCTTTTTCTTGGGAAATAAAAACATTCATTAACAACTGTCTATCCTCTTATGATGGGATTCATCCATCATACTTCTTAATCATTAGAGATCTTAGGTACTCAAAATCATTATTAGGAAGTTCAAATGCTTCTACCATATCTATTTCTAAAGCATGAGAGGAAGGAAGAAGAGGTACTCGGTGAATGCAGTCCCAAAAACGTGCAACAATTCTTGCACTCATTACCTTAGTTGAAGTTACTCCTCACTGTGAGCTTGTAGAGCAGTCCACCATGCATGCATCATCATCAGTGTTGTCATCATCATCAACTTATTCAACTTTCTAATCTACTTCACATGGCAGGTGGGGAAAAAAATATTTGTCACACCAATCAATTTGATTTTTCTCTTCAATAATAGCAACTCTGGCATTTAGAGGATTAGGCACTACTATATTTTCCCTAGCTTGGGGTTGTCTATCTCCCATGGGTCCTTGACCTCTGTCATTAGACCTATGATCATTTCTAGGATGATTTATAAATCTATCTTGTCCTTGTTGCCTATGCTAACCTTGAGAACCTTGTCCAAATCCTTTCTCTGCCCTAGCTAGCTTATAAGAGATTTGTTTGACAACTCCGGCCAAAGTCTTTACAACTTCCTCAAGATCCACAACCTTACTTGATTGAGGCTTCTCAGGGTTGATCAGTTTAACACCCTCACTCTTAGGAGCTTTTCCAATTGCTTTAATGTTGTTATCAATTTTTAGAGCCATGGTAAAGGATTTCCTCAAAGTCCTAAGGTTCTTATCCCTCAAATAGTAAGAAACTTTATTATCAAATGCATCTGAATACTTTATCAGACATGATTCATCATATGGCCTAGAATTAACAGGAAGTCTTCTCAATGTTTTGCTAGATCTAGTATTGAAATCATGCACTGATTCATTAGGATTCTTTTTTATATTTTCAAACTCTGATAAAAGATACCTAGTGTCTATTTTATCACCATACAACATTCTAAAAGCATTCTTCATCTCTGCCCAAGAGTCAATGGAATTATCTGGAAGAGATTTATACCAGTCCCTTGCATCTTCTTGTGGAGTATGGATAAATAAATTAATTTATACATCCTCAAATTCTATTTCAAAATCCTCCATCATATTGACAAAGAGTTTCAAGTGTTGATCACTAGTGGTTGAATTATTTCCTTGAAACTTAGGCAATCTATTTCTTACATCTTTTGGCACAACATTTGGATAGCTATCCATACCTCTAAAACTGATGGTACCAAAAGTATTAACAACAAATGGAGGTTTGGGTGGAGGTTGAGTGATATTATTCTGAGGAGGTGATCTTATAGAAGAAACACAATGATGAGGAGTGAGGGGTTTGTGTGGTACAAGGATGTAATTTTTAGAATGACTTACCTTTAAAGGCTTTTTTTCTTGGAAAAATCTATCAGATTTGGAAAATACTGGGGTAGATTGAGAAGAAAATGTTTCAAATACAAAAGAAGGACCCTCTCTAGATGGAGAATTTAATTCAAAAAGAGGCTACCTAATTCAAAATCACTTGAGGAAGTATTGCAATCTTCAATCACAGGCTGATCAATTTCACCAATGGAGATCTCTTTTCTTGATGCTTGATCTCCAACAACCTTCCAAATTCTTCTTCCTTCTGAATTATACTTTCCCAAATCTTGAAACAAACTTCTACTAGGGTCCTTAGTGAAGAAATATCTTCTTCCTTCCATATTTGCAGATATTAATGACAAATCTTACTTGATATATGTTAAGACACTGGTATTTATAAATAATTTAAACAACACAGAGTCTCCACTAAGGATTTTCACCTTAGTTTGTGAAAATGCACTATGAAAGACCTATCAAATGTCTGTCAATACTAGATTCATGCAAATCTTACAATATCTGCTCTTCTTTTACCCAAATTTATCAATGATGATACAAAATTTAGTGTAATAACTGTATAAGCTGGAAATATTGCACTCATAACTCACAACTTATAACAATTCTTACAGATCTGAATAGATAATGATGTTTTAGCAATGTATTAGCACACAACATGTGTAAGAAGTATTACTAGGGTATGTATGTATTGTATTTGTAAAATACTTCAAAGAGTCCCAACAACAACACCATGAGTGTTGGTATCCAAATTTGTTCTCCCTTTTAACATGAGAAGCATCAATAATTGGGCATGGAGCTTAGAGACAAATAGATCATGACGTGTGTCATTTTTTATTTGGGGATGAGATCTAACTGGTCCTTTGTCACGCAGATTTGTGAAGAGATGGATAGCACCTTCAAGAGGATTTGACCTATCCTCACTACTTTAGGCTGTGCTTTTTTGACTAGGGTGAGAGGACCTGTACTGTAACCTTTGTTTGATTAAGGAGATGGAGATATCTTTCTTTTACAAAATTTTTATGAAGAAAGCCTTGGGAAAATATGGTCAATACTCCATAATTTAACTCTCAAGAGTTGTCACTTCTAAAAGATGGAGATACTTTCAACACAAGGCTAAGGTTACTGAAGACATTAAGAAATCTTGATTGTTCTACATATTTTAGTAAGTAGATTTTGTTCCTTTGTTGATATATAGGGAAAACAGGGGTAGTTCAGGATGGATTCATGGTTTTTGAATGATTTTGGTGGGAGATGAAGCAGGATAAAGTTGATTATACCAAATCTTTGAGGGACTTCACAAAAATGGACAACTCAACAATAGAAAGCTTCAGAATAGTTAAGATGTTCCTTCAACTAGAAGGTGTGCTTTAATGGAGGCCCAAATCAACACATTTTCACACAATCTTTGAGACTCTAGCATGAAGGATCGAGTTAAAAGACTCAATTAAACACCAAAATCTATGATCAATCATGCCTAAGGTACACCCAAAGACTTACAGACAATCTTTATCAACAAATGACAGTGAATTGATTTTAAATTTGTTTATCTCATCACAAGATGAAGGCTCTTCTTGAAATGAAATTGTAAATACCACTAAACTCACAAAGACGAGATCCTGTGTGATTTCAAAAATATTTCAATGTAATATTGCAATAGGAACAAAAGAAACCATTTGTAAACATTTTGAAATAAAGAAGACACAAATTGCTAGAGATTGGACATAAATTAATTTCAAAATTGCTTAGATTCATCAAGCAGGGAAAGCTTCTAGAGAAATATTAGTGCTCATTAATGGCTATACATCTGCAACCAACTTGACATGATAGAAAATATAACATAGAAGAAAATAACAGGTTATCTCACTTGGTCTCTCACGAAGATGACTTTCTCAAATTTTCTCTTAAGAATTAAACCCCGACCATTTACAAGAGTATTCTCATTGCATTTATACATTTTACTCACTCAATTTTCCCCAAAAGAGAAGAATATTTGAGGGACCTTTTCTTGTTACCAATTTGTCTCAAAAAGTGACGTTTAACAAATTTACATATGAAAGATGCCAGGTGGACCAATTGTGAACTGATCACATTTCTTGGGCCCTCGACTAATGACTAGGATGCCATGCCACAACTTTTTGGAAATCCTTCTAATCATTTTGATTCTTTCATGTGAGAAATCCCCCTTTTAATCATTTTTGGAGGCTCTACACAATTTGGATATGACAGTAATTATTTTTTCTCTCAAGGAAACACATTTTTATCTTTTATGCCTATAATTTTCATCATTTCATCCTTTACCTTTTCTTTCCTCTCTGTGCAACTCTATCCCACATCCAAATTCTTTGGTAATTCCCATTTTTGCAAGTGCCCGAGCAATTCAAACTTCAAAATATCAATCTTAACAATCCTTGGACTCACAAATTAAGTTCGAATCCATTCAATGGCACTTTATAGATAGAGATGATAAGGAATTTCATCAAAAAATGATGAAAAATAGTGTGTATTTGCATCTCCAAGAGTCTTGGAGAAAAAATGGTAGAAAAATAGGTGAAATGCATAGCAACCATTGATTCTGCCCCTTTTCTACTTTATATTATAGTCATCCATGTGTTTCCTTGGTGCAACTGCAAAGGAGAAGTACATGGGCAAGTTTCCAAACAAATGTGGGCCTTCCACGTGGCCTAGGCGAGGAAAATGCCTTTTGGCCTTTGAAAAGTCTCAGCTAAAAAGGAGCCAACAAAAGCCTCCACGTGTCTTAATGGTGCACTTTGAGATGGTCCCCAAAAGTAGAGACCCCAAAAATCACGAGCTCACAATGTGTCTCGTCTCCGCAGAGTTTATTAAAAAATTTAAAGGTTTAACGGAAGGCGCCATGTGTCTAGGGTCTAAGAGATTTTTATTTGGACGTTGAAAAGTCCAAGAAAAGGATAGAGTGAGCGGAAGCCTCCAAGTTTCCTCCTGGTGCTTCTTCAAAATAAAACTTAGGGGCTAGTCCCCAAATAGGCATGGTCCCTCCATGTGTCCCAAGCATTTGAAAATTACTTTGAAAAGTTTAAGTATAGAGCGGAGCCGGTAGAAGCCTCCACATGTCTCCCTATCGCAATTGTTAAGGTGGGACCCTGAGGTGGATCCTCAAATGAGCACCAGCCCTCCATGTGTCCATGGTCCATCAAAACTATACGGGTTGCTTGAAAATTTTGTCTAATTCTAGGGAAGGCAGAGGAAATCTCCACGTGTCTTCCTAGTGCAACTCCAAGGCCAAAGCAAAAGGTGAATTTTCAAATGAGTGCTTTGAACCTCTAGGTTACTGAAGCAAGCCTTAGAGTTTTCAAAGTTCCTCGTTGAGCTTCATCCAACCAGAAAGGGCCACATTTCCATAGATACTGAGATATGAATTTGACCGGGAAAAATACACGACAAATCCGTAACATGCAAGAAAATCACCATTTTCGCCGAAAATGAATTCTTCTTCAAGGACAAAGAATTTGGAAATGTTATAAGGCCCCAATATGATCATACGAGCTGCATCCAATCATGTTTCCATAGATATTTGGGACACAAATGATAGGGACGACAAAACGTGACTGTGGAAAATGAAAGGAAAGGAAAAACTCGAGTTTTACACCCAAGTTACAGACTCTTTCATATGGATAAAGGAACGAAAACAAAATTATGGAATTTTAAGTCATCCTTGACCAAGGAATGGACTGATCATTGACAACCAAATGGATGACAGCGTTTTCATGCATCAATACAGGGTGATAGAAAACACGACAGAGCCCGTAAAATGAATAATTTCAATGACAAACGAGGCGAGAGTAATTTGAGCACCAACACTTTCAATAATGTAACCTTTCCCATTAAAGAGGAGGGACTTGTTATCCTATGACTATGGTTTGTTAAAGTACCATTTAAAAACCCAACATTACCTAAAGTAGGGGATCCTAAAATCATCACCGATTGGTGAACCATCACTTTGCTTAATGTTTCTTATAAGATTAATTTTAGATATTTAGCCAACACGATTGCTTATCTCTTTCCCTTAATTGTTAGAATTGAGAACAATGGATTCATTAAGAAATTTTTTATTCTTGATATTATCATTGTTATTTAGGAAGGGTTAGAATGGGCTTGTGAATCATCATAACAAGCTCTCATTGTTAAGATAGATTTTGCTAAAGCTTATGACAAGATTGAGTGGTATTTCATTTTAGCCATGCTCCAGGCTCTTGGATTTGGCCCTAGGTTTGTGCAGTTTGTTCAAATGTTTTTTCAGAATGTTGGGGCTTGTATTACTATAAATAGGGCACATTCTTCCAGGTTTGGTCTTTTAAGGTTAATTTCGCCAAGGTTTCCTTTGGCTCCCTCCCTATATGTGTTGGCCGCTAAAGGTTTGAATTATATTCTTTCCCACAAAGCTTCTCAAGGACTTGTTAAAGGTATCTCGTTACCTTCAACTTCTTAGTAGTTTATCAATGGTTATTTTTCTAATGATTAATTTATCACTCTTTTAGAGGAAGAATAGTCTGTGCATCAAGCATTGAATTAATTAGATTTTTTTTTGTCTTACTTGTGGTTTACTATTTAATGGGAAAATACCCGGTGCTATAGCAGTCTCAAATTCACATGCCTCATTGGCTTGCATATATGAAGTGGAGCTAGATTGAGCCTGGTGTGCAGTTAAAATTCCTTGGGATCCCTTTTGACTTCTAGGCCACGTCCACTCAACTTTGGGCATATGTTTTTAGAGAGTTGAATGCAAAATTTCTTATTAGATTTCTAAGCCTCTCTCTTTAGTAGGTAAGTTTCAAATCTGCTCCAAAGTGCTGGCTGCCACACATGTTTAATATTATTCTTGTTGAGCGCTTTCTATTTCTACTTATGCCAAACTTGTGAAGTTTCTTCAGGACTTTTTATCGTCCAACACTGTAGAGCACAAGGGTTTCCATAGGGTGGCTTGGGATATCTGTTGTATGCCTAAATTAGCTAGGGGGATCAGTGTCTCGATTGAAATCAAAATCCAGGGAAAGGATCTTTGTGTTAAATGAATTTTGCACATTTTAGAGGGTAATGAAGCTTGGGAGGTGCTTATCCAACATGACATTTTGTCAGGGGGTCCCCTTGGGTAGGATTGCTTAGAAAGGCCTTAATTTCCAATCTTTTTACTTTGTCCATTTTTTGTTAAGGTTAAAGGTTCATTCATTTTGCAGAGTATCTGGAAGGCCTAGGAGTTTCTCAAACCTAATCTTGTTTGGGTGGGTGATGGTTTCAGGTCTAGTCTTTCTATTAATTCCTTGTCTCTTTGGTGGTCCCCTGTGTTTTCTTTTTAGGAAAAACCCATCACTTTAGCCCCTTGGTCTAAAGCTCTCAAATTGTTTAAAAAGGGAATTCAGTTCATTGGGGATTTATTTTGCAAGCATTTTAGACTGGATTTTTTGGGATTTTATTTATTTAAAATTTTATCTTATCTGTAATGATGCAAAGCCTATCCAATAAATTTATTGAAAGTATTCCTGACGAGTATTTGCAATAAATTGGGCTTACCTCTGGTGTTCTTTGGTGGCATGACTAGAATTGGCCTACTGCTACGCCTTTCCGCTAGTACAAACCTTCCCTTAGTTATTCATTTTGGATCCTAAAGTGATTGATTTTGCTTTGCTTAATCAACACTGGTGCGTTTCCTCTTAGACATTTGTTTGTTCTCACCATTTTCAGAGGGTTTGGATTTCTCACGTCGAGCCAAAGAAAGCCCATTTACTTTGGTGCATCCTTGATTAAGGCCTTGGTTGTCACTCGATCATTCACATGGGGTTTAATCCCATTTTTTTGTGTTCTTTAGTAGCCGGAAAATATTAAGCACATTTTTGGTTTTTCCCTCGAGCACAAATGACTTGGAGATGGATTCATACCCTTTTTCAACCCTTTTCTCTAAATTTTTTCTCCTAGAAAGTGGCTCTTATGGGGGACTCGACCATGCTACCTATAATTTAAAACAAA
The DNA here is from genome assembly GCA_018340775.1 of Taxus wallichiana var. yunnanensis. Classification (NCBI taxonomy): domain Eukaryota; kingdom Viridiplantae; phylum Streptophyta; class Pinopsida; order Cupressales; family Taxaceae; genus Taxus; species Taxus wallichiana. Next base: position 891,387,424 of record CM031242.1, read on the forward strand.
ATTTGGCACATCTTCATAACTGAAATATTATTCACTCTTTGGAAAGATAGAAATAATGCAGTTTTTAATAATGCTACGCTTGATTATGATTTATTTGTTACTAATAAAGTGGTTGTGATCTCTAATGTCATGATTTAGATTCAAAATTATGTTGAGAAGGTTAGGATCGAGGCCGATCATCTCAAATGTCTCCTCCACCACTAGGATTTGTCCCGTTATGATGTCAGCTGGGTTCCCCTGGATCCATCCCCGCACCATCATTCATTGCCACTATGCTGACGTTTTCCACCTCTGCCTCACCGCTCTCCACCTCCTGACGCGAATGGGGGCGATCTCATTGCTTCCCGTAGAGTCTTTTTCCTTGGTAGAGATCTCCTACTTTCAGCCTCCTTTGCATGTGCTTCCTTCACTATGTGTCTTAGGTTGGTTTTCTCCTGGTGAAGGAAAGTTTCCTCAGCTCTCATTTTTTATTTGTCCCTCTTGACTCGATGACATTTATGGGGATAAAAAGATAATGGATGAGATGGGTGGGATCCTATTTTTGATGCAGATCACCCCTCTAGTTTGAGTTAGGCGACAATCACCGACAAAGACCCTCGGTCCCACCACATGCTTCCATGTTTGCAGCTGCTTTGTTGTGTTATGCTCTCTTTTTTTGGTTGAATTTCACACTGTTTATGTAGTTGTTTTAGTGATATGAATTTCCTCTCTCGTGGCTTCATTTAGCTCGATGTGAATTTTGACATTCGGGGTGTGAATTTTGCACCCATTGTTTTATGAATGGCATTCTATATATTGTTCTATTAATATAAAAGTGCACTTTTTAATGAAAAACAACTTTGACCTTGAATCGTAAGACTATTTCTTCCACATCTTTTGAACACTAAATATTATTTTATAGTATGTCATATTTTTGTTGCATTTTTAATTTCGATTAGAGCTACTTATTAATGAGCCACTTCATCAGTAGAGTTACAAGTTAGGAGCACCTTAGGTAATAATTGGAGTTGACACCCTTCTCAATTTTTTAATAATCTGTTTTCCATAAAATAAATAAATAAAATTTGATTACATTCTTATATTTTAAATTTTTCATCAAGAACATAATAAATAAAAATTTAGAGAAACTTCCACACAAAAAAATTAAAATATCAAATAAACATATCATAGAAGGATGTGAAATATTCCATTGGTGGAGAAAATTATCATAGGAGGTTTTGAAAATGTAACAAATACAATTTGTATACAAGCTTTCTTACAAGTTCAAATTACAAATATCAAGTATGCGATAGGACTCGAACCTAAATAATGTGCCATTTTTCCACAAAGAAATAAAAATGCTTATGTAGCTCCCACAAATTTGTGAAGATAAGTGGTGTCTAGACTAAGCCTACTAGTTTCTCCACAAAAATAATAAACATTTTCACCAAAAGTTATGAATATAGAATTAAATACTTATATCCTACAATTATACTCTCCTCTACTAGCTACTGTGGTGACATTATCAATAATTCTTCAACCTTTTCCTAGGAAATATAACTCACCTACATAAGTTGGAGTTATATTGGATAATTAGTAACAATACCAAAAAAATCATGTGATTTCAAAATTATGCCATATTTATTTTTAGTTCCAAAAATATTATATTACCTTTTATGTGTATGTGTGAAACTTATGTTACTATATAGTAATATTAATAAATGGGCCAATTAATATTGATTCTTCTTATAAATTGTTTTAATTATAAGTTTTATTTATACACTACTAGAGAAAGGATCATTTACCCACAATGTTATCCACAAAATAGTAGTTTTGTAGAAAAAATGTGAATTATCAACATAAAATGGATAGCTTTTTTATTAAAAATAATGTGAATATTCCACTATTTTATCAAACCACATTTAAACTTGTGGAATATTCATATTCTAACATTTTTACCATGGAAATATTATATTTATTTTCATGTTTTGAAAAATAATATAGTTTTTAAATTACAATTCTTGATAGTTACACAATGGTTATAATGTATCACAATTATAAATGTTTACACCATTTTAAGTTCATTCCAATAATATATATTCCATGTCATTAAAACAATAATCATATATTACACACAAAATGTAAAATATATGCATTATGAAAAATTAATTCATTACAAAACTCTAGTTATTAATAATATACACTATATAATGTCAATCTACACTATATAATGTATCATGACATTGTGGACAATTCACAAAAATTAGTTGTTGATAATCCACATTATTTCATGTATCATAATTCCAAATTTCATACCATTTCCTAGATTCAATTAAAAAATGGAAAAATTCTACATCACTTAATCTTTAATTTTGTATTAAATACAAAATATAAATACATATTTTATTGACACGTACATCACTAAATTTTTTATTGTGCATTATCCATAAAATGTAAACTTTATGTATTGTGAATATTCAATGCACCACATAAATGTAAATTTTTATAACTTACACTAATAATAACCACTAAACTCTAGTTGAGGAAACTTTTTTAAGTATAATGTGGACGTAATAAGTAATAAGCATCGTCCCTTGCTGCTACTTTGGAAGTCATTTCCTCTCCTCTAGTGACTCAAATTAGGGTTGAAAAGGAAAATTTAGAAATCATCATTCGGTTCACAAGGAAAATGTAAATCCAAACAATGATGATGGTTGGTGTATTGTGGAGAATAAAAAGAAAAAAAGTGTAAATGATCCTATTCAAATGCATTTACGATCACATGGGAAGGATCCTAAAAGATGAGGTGTATTTCATTTGGTGTCTGTTCTTTGTTGGTTTCTCTTAGCCGCTGGTAGAGGTTGCTTCTTTTGATATTCATTGTTATATATTTTCTCCTCTTGTACTTGTGGGTTTTTTGGTCCCCTCAAAACCAAATTAACTAGCTAATCTAAAAAAATAGTAATACGTATAATGTGGATAACATATAATATAATCATGCCGAGAGGCATATATAGTTGTATTTATTGAGTGAAAGTTCCTGATGTTGTGCCTATTAAATTAAAAATTTGTACGTGTGAAATAAAAAAATAATTACCAAAAAATTAAATATTTATAACTTCTTCCCCATACCCCGAAGCCAAGCATTTTAGGGCAATGATTGGCATTGTAACGCATTTCAAGACCATACCACAAGATCGACATCAGAGTGGTGGAGATTTCTTTATAATTTGGAAACCGATCGCATGATTGCTCAAAGAATCAAAATGAGTCCTTATATCTTCCAATAGATAATAGCGACTGAATTTTAAACGCGACTGCAAATGTATTCATCAGGCTTCAGGTCGTGATATTTCTCCACACCTTGCAACACTTCTTGGAATCGGCTGAGTTCAATATATGCGGTCAATCTTTTTATGTACATGTAAAAGATGATGTCTCACTCTTGGGACACTCCTTCGGAGTGACATACTGCACATATAATATAATTTCTTATACATTTCTCTTAGTCATCATCCTCGAAAGCATCATTTAATGCCTGTGAAATTCAAAATTTTTACTCGTGAAATAAAAATAATAATTACGGAAAAAATAAAAAATTCTAAATTGTTCCCCATGCCCCGTAGCACAACATTTGAAGGAAATGATGGGCACTGTAATTCATTTGAATCCTACACCACATGATGGGCATCGGAGTGGTGGGGATTTCTTTATAATTTAGAAATTGGTCACATAAAAGCTCAAAGAAATGAAAGGCCTCCTTATATCTTGAAAAATATAACAAGAATGAAGTTTAAACGTGGCTGTAATGTGTTCGTCAGGATTCAGGTCACGATATTTCTTGACACCTTACAACGCTTCCTTGAATCGGCCCAGTTTAATTTACGTGGTCAATTTTTTTAGTACATGTCAAAGATGATGTCTCGCTCTTGGGCCATTCCTCTGGAGTGATAGGCTGCACATTTAGTATGTTTTGTTATACATTTATCTTAGTCTTCAACGTCAAAAGCCTCATTCTGAAGTATGCTCCATTTTTCAAATTTGTCTTTATCAACTATAACATTTACATCTGCAGAAGAAGGAAGGATTTGTAGTATTTCAGTTGTCGGTGGATTGTCTATGTTTATGAATATGAGGCTGCCGTCACCTCGGATGAGTATTGGCTCTTTCACAACGATGTTCGCCCCTGGAGGATAATTGTTCCATGCAAAATATTGATCAATAGATTTGAAATCCAGAGAAACTATAGAATAAGCCACTACTTTGCAAGTCTCCTCCTCTTCTAGAAGAGTGTAAATTCTCCCAGTTTTAGTTGTAATCCCCTCTTCCAACCACCTGTAATCCATGCACTCTGTGGAACATTCAATGTTTTATGTATTATAATATTAATAATTCTTGTATTTGCAGAAAAGAATGAAAGATAATTGTTGATGCTTGATCCATTTGGATTCTTCTCCAACAAATGTTCTGATGCAGTTTTGGGATGGGGAAATATTATGAGGTGGAAAGATAGATGTGCTCACGATGGATTGTGTATATTCATGTCTGGAAGGGTTTGGAATAATGCTCATGTTTGAAGCTAGGAAAGCAAAGAGAACTTCTCATTTTTAATGGCTATGAGACCCAAATCAGTTTTTCCCTTTTGAAGAGAGCAGAAAAATTCAAACAGTTTTGCATTATAATAGTAATAATGGGTTTAACAATTTAGGATAGATTTATAGTAAATGGGATTATTAACAAGAGCCAAAATTGATTAGGATTTTAGAATTGTGTTTTATAAACGCTGTAGTGTGCCGCATTGTATGGCTTTATCGATATTTAAGGCTACTTTATCAGTGAATTTCTATGAGATTTTTAGGATGGTAAATGAATAGATATCACTGTCCCCAAGATGCAATATTTAGGTGACAAATTTGTGACTCCTCAAAAATTTAATGAATTCTTTTGTAAATTTCAAGAGATTTCGGTGATGTTTATATATTCGTTGTAGTGACCGTAATTATGTAGTGTTATAGTTTTTAACTCATTTATGGATTTATGTCTATCTATCAAAATTAGTGTAATACAACGGTAATTATTATGTCGGTACATTTTCTTTCGTTGAACATTGTGATAATTACCTTCATATTCCTCGTGCTAAGAAATATTGTTGCATATAAGGGTATTTTGTTATCTTTGTATTTTTGTACCCTGTAATGTCAATCTATGCAAGCACTTCATGTTTAGAAACATAATCAATTTTAATGCAATTCATTATTTTCTTTATTACAAATTGTAGAAAAAAATTTAAATTTTAGTTTAGCTAGAGATGATTTAATACAGTAGGTATTTATTATATATATATATATATATATATATATATATATATATAGAAAGTGTCGATTTCGTTTCCGTGATATATAAAATTTGTGCCCATGAAATAGAAACAATAATTACGAGTAAAAGAAAAAAACTACACAATTTCCGTAATTATGCATTTTAGAGAAATGATGGGTATTGTAACACATTTCAATCCTGCACCACATGATGGGCATCCGAGTGGTGGGAAAATAGATGATCGCTCTTCAAGATCAATAAATTTTCATTCAAGTTAATGAAATAAATTTGTAGTGAGGGTTCTGCTACGACATTTCGGGTGCAGTACGAACTCTACAGTGATGCCCACTTCACTCATTTTACGGTAAATAAGAGCATTTTGGAGTGTTTCATCTCAAAGGAAAATACAAAGAAGGTGCATATTGTTGGTGAGTCCTCCCTGAGAGCATTTTGAAGTAATGGGTTCACAATCACTGGCAGAGCCATGGTGTGAAGCTCGAAGGTGTCCAAAACCTTGGAAAGGGATTTTTCTTGTTTCATTTTTTTGACCCTAAACATTGCAAGGCCATTATTAACCATGGTTCTCGGTTTATCCACAACTCATTTTTTTTCATAGTGGACTCGAGAATTTCAAGTCTCGAAAAGATGAAACTCAAGGTCCCTATCTAGATTGAGTTTCAGGGTTACCTTTTCCTTTGTGGTCTTTTATAGGGGATCTTGTCAAACCCTTAGGAAGGATCATTTGCAATGAACAACCCAAATTTTTTAATGCTCAACCTCAACGCCATGTGTGAGATGAAGTGGACCTCTCAAAATATCTTAAGGAGGTGATTGATATCTAGGTTAGTGACATTCGATTCTCTCAAAGGGTTCTTTATATCAATCTTCCGAACACATGCTTTCAAACAATATTTTAGGGTTTGACTATGTTTTTTCTTGTAGGAGCACAACACGAGTCGGCCATGAGAGGACTTTCATGGATCATGTGCTTTGAGGGCCCTGTAAAACCATATTTTTATTTTTGTCCTTTTGTGAAAAATGGTGCTAGTGCCTCCACAACTTCTTTATCCAAATAGTGACAACCTGCTAAGCCAAACACACCTATCTCCCACTCTCATGTGGCCGCGAATTTTATTTCCCTGGTTGTTCTTTCGGATGATCCATTTTTTGGGGTTTGTGTATAGCCTTGTAAAGATAGAAAAATGCGTTATCGTAGCCCTTCCCCTTCGGAGGATTTTGAATTTGTGCAAAAAAACGTTGACATTGGAGGTTTGGAGAGAATTTGAGCCCATTTCTTAGGGAAACTTCTTTTTCTCCGAATTTGAATGAAGTACACTCTACATTGGACAGTGAGGGAAATATGAATTTAGATCTTTCTCAATGATTGTGTAATCTTAGAATATATAAGGACTTACTAAACCAACCTGATGTTATCTGGTCAGGGAAAGTTATTAGCACTTTAGTCATATGAATATTTTATGATTGCAAGAAGTTAAGCTTTCTAGTTTTTTATTACTTTCTGTAGCTCGTACTATTTGGCCAATGGCCATTTGTCACACCTCCAATCATGAGAAGGGCAACGATGGGCTTATGAATTTGATTTCTCCTGCTATTTCCCAGCATGTGATCTTATGGGCTTCAAACCCCACACATCATGTGGTGTGGACTCTTTTTATTTTGACATTCATATTTTTTGTTTTGCTAACATATATGCCTTTAATGATGTGAGGGAAAGGGTTTTTTTTTGGTGTTGTCTTGCACATTCTCTACTGGATGATTTGTGGGTCGTGTATGGAAAATTTCACATTATATATAACCTAAAAGATAAGAGGGGTATACTATCATTGCGGTGTTGTGTGAGATAGAGGGAATACTCGTTTTATTTAAGGCATAAGCTGGTCTGTTTCAATTGTAATATCCCCTTCGAAATCCTTCTTCAGCTCCTTGGTTTACTTGGTCCAATTTCTAGGATGGGAAGGATCATGTTGTTAAAAGGCTTGACCATGCTCTTATGCCCTCTCAAGAATTTTTCTTCTTTGTTATGAAACATAAGGGTATTTCTCAATTTTATCTCAATACTGCTCACCTCAAACATGCGTGTATTATGTCTCACATACAACGCATTTGGAACCTAGTCCCTCAACCCTCAGATTCCTCTGGCTGGATTCAGTGGTGGAATGATGCCATCAAGTGCACCAGTATTTTTTTGTGCACTTATGGTAAGTAGGCTTCCATCTTCAGGAAAAATGATCATGCATCCACCTATCATGAGTTTGAAAGAATATCACATGAACTTGAGGCTTCTCCCTTCAAAAAATAGATTATAATCTCAGGTTGTTGTTTGGAGGCATAATCTTAAGGTTCATGATGCTTACAATGCCTGGGGAGCCTAATTGCATGCTAGACTGCATTGGCTCAAGATTGGTGATAAAGCTTCTAAATAATTCTTCACCATGTTACATTCCAAACACTCTTCAGATAGGATCAAAGCCATTTTGTGTTGGGATTAGCACACTTTGGTTGTACATATAATATATCATATCTAAGAATACATGTAAATAAAAGCGTATATTCTACCAAAAGAATTATAGAAAACAAGAGATATAAATCAACACTAGATTTAATGTGGTTCACCCAGTATGGGCTATGTCCACAAAGAAACAAGCCAATATATTATCCAAAGCTTTCACAAGATATACAATGAAGATTTATAATCTTCCACACCTCTCAGATGTACAGTAATGTCTTTCACCCAAGCTTTTTCTTCTTCACCAAGAATTATCTCTCACACAATTATTCTCACAATAATCATCAAATTTTAAAATTTCTTCTTAATTCTTACTTCTAAACCTTAGCTTTCATGCTTATATAGGCATATACAAACTTAGGGCACTTATCCATGTAATTACAATCAATAGATATGCTTTAATACTAAAAATATATCTAATTCCCATGAGTTAATTAAAACACCCACACATAGGTAACCGATTAAGTTAGACCTAACCAATGCCGATGACACCTTGCTTGACCAATTTCTGTCATAGGTGACCCGATCTTTGGTCCCTCCATAATCGATATTGGTTATTGTGTTTTCTAGCAAGTTTTATATTTCATGCTAATCCAAATTAATTGAGCTCCACAACTCAATAATCTCCCACTTGGAGATTAATTACTGCACCATACCTATACAACATCATTCTTGGATCCTTCCTTATCTTTGTTTCTTCCTCTTCAAGTCTTAAAGTCAAAGAAAAAAAAGTGGAGAGTAGCTCCAACTTCTCCTTTGCTAATGGATTTTTTAGCATATCCGTAGGGTTCTCACTCGTATGAATATTTTCCAGATTCAACTTTCCATCATCTTATACCTGCGATATGAAGTGATACCTCAACTGAATGTGTTTCATTCTTGAATGAAACACCGAGTTATTTGCCAAATGTATTTTACTTTGAATGTCACTGATCAATTTCTAATCATTTTTCTCCTTTCTTAACTCTTTCATGAACCTAATCATCCATATCATCTCCTTTCTAGCTTGTATTGCTGCAACATACTCTTCCTTTACAAAGATACAAAGCCACAACCTTCTGTAATCTTGAAATCTAGCTAACTGTCATCCCACCTACTATGAAAATATATCCAATAGTGCTCCTTCTACCATCAATATCTCCAGCCATATCCGAAAAATCATAACCGCATAATGAAATATCCAAACCTCCATTGCATATTTGCATGCTAGATGTCCCTTTCAAATACGTAAGTATCCATTGCAAGACTTTCCAATTCTCTTTCTTGGGATTAGACATATATCTACTCACAACTCCCACTTCCTGTGAAATTTTTGGTCGGGTACAAACCATAACATACATGAGAATATCAACAATTTGAAGCATATGGCACTTGTGGTATGCATTTGACCTCCTCATTTGATGAAGGACACTAATCTTTCCTCAATTTGAAGTGTCCAGCCATATGTGTACTAACATGTTTTTCATTATGCATCTCAAACCTTTCTAACGCCCGTAGATATAATCCTCTTGAGATAAATAAAATTGTTGTTCTTCCTGTCTCTTTGTACTTGCATGCCAAGGATTATTTTACTGACTCCTAAATCCTTCATAGAAAATGTGTGAGCTAGCTTTCCTTAAGCTCACCAATTTCTTGAATACTAGATCTTGTAATAAGCATATCATCCATATACAATAATAAAATAATATAACTCTCATTTTCAAGCTTCTTGAAATAAACACAATGGTCGATTCACATCTAAAGTAACCATGCTCATGCATAAAGCTTTCAAACCTCATGTAGCATTTCCTTGGAGCTTGCTTGAGACCATATAGGCTATTTTTCAACCTGCACACTAATTTCTCCTTACCCTTGATTTCATACACAAGAGGTTGTTGAATATAAATCTCTTCATCCAAATCACCACGAAGGAAATCCATATTCACATCTAGTTTATCTAAATGCAAATCCTCTACTGCAACTAAACTCAATACAATATGAATAGAAGTCATCTTTACAATAGGATAAAATATTTCACCAAAGTATATACCTACTTTCTGTGTAAATCCATTTACTACAAGCCTTGCCTTGTATCGTTTCTATCCACCTTCTTCTTCCTTGATCATGTAAACCCACTTGTTTTGCAATGTCCACTTTCATCTTGGTAACTTAACCAAATCTGAAGTATGATTTTTTCCAAGGAGTCCATCTCCTCATCCATGCCATGCTCCCACTAGATTTGGGTCTCATCCTTCATTGCTTCTTCAAAACTCTCTGGTTCACCATTATCACTCAATAATAAAAGGTTTACTTACCCTCATTAACCTTCTAACGGGAGTTTGGGGTACTAGAGCATTCTAGACCTTTTGGACATTTCTATCCAAATCTTTTAGTGACCAACATCGGTCATCTTTAACTGACGTCAGTTCTTCTAACCGATGCCAGTTTGGCTCTTCTGTAACCGATACGAGATCTACGACCAATGTTGGTGGGGGTCAACCAACACCGATTAATGTGTAACCCTATCAATATTACATTTAAATCCAAGAGTTCATTTTCATTAACAAAATTCTCAACTGGTTCTTCTTTGGGTACCAAAATTTGATCCTGTACATTCTCTATTCATTCCATTGAATGTCACACAATCCCAAAATGGAATTTGAAATCACGGATCCATAACTAATGAAAGTGCATCTCTTGGAATTTGCATCCAACTCTTTCCTATTTTATTTATCAATATGCACAAAAGCTTCTGAACCAAACAATTTAAGAAAATAAAGATCGACCTATTTTCGGTCAAGCTTCCTTTGGTATTCCTCCATCTAGTTAACTTTAAGGCCCACGATTAATCAAATAAACCACTTTGTATTAACTACTTACGCCCAAAACTACGAAGGTAATATAGAATGTATCCTCATACTTCTCGCATGTTCCATGATTTTCCTATTCATTGACTTTGCAACACCATTCTCCTATGGTGTTGTTGGAACTGTTCTTCCTCTAAGTATTCCGTTAATTGAACAATAATAATTGAAATCCTTGCTATAATATTCACCAGCATTGTCGGATCTAAGGAATTTTAACTATGAATTTGATTCATTCTCAATAAGGGATTTCCATATTTTAAAAGTTTCAAAAACATCATATTTATGTTTAATACAATAAACCCATACCTTTCTTGTAGCATCATCAATGAAAGTAACATAATATTGGGATCCTCCATGAAAAACTCCCTGAGCTAGTCCCCACACATCTAAGTGTACAAGCTCCAATTTATCTCTTTCTTAGTTTCCATAACTTTGAGAAATATCACTTTCTTTTACTTTCCAAAGACACAATGCTCACGAAATAAATATCTAAATCTTTTATATCTCGCATTCTTTTTTGACTCATATGGCCCAGCCGATTATGCCACATGTATGCTTCTAAATCTGAAGTACATAATGTAGAAAAGGAATTAGTAACACAATTAGATAAATATAACATTCCTACCTTCTTACTTTTTTCCACAACAAAAACACCCTTGGTGACTTTCCAAGAGTCTGCTATGAATGTAACCATACAACCAACTTCACCTAGTTGCCCTACGAAATAAGATTAGATCCCGATACTTGGCACATGCCTCACATCTTTCGATACCCATGTATTTCCATTTTACAATTTTAGATAACTTCCCCATTACTAGTAATACTACAAGGTTCATCATCACCCAAATAAATATGCCCAAAATTTCCCTAGACATAATTTCTCGAAATAACCCTTATTAGGAGTTGTATGGAAAGAAGATCTTGAATTTAAAACCTATGATTCTTCTAGAGTAAGATTTTCTTCTTTACCTTTGTATGGTTTTTCTGATTATCTTTATCCTTTGACCACTAATCTTTCTTTGCATGTCCTTTCTTTCCACATTTCCAATAGGTAATTCCCTTTCCTCTGGATTTAGATCTTCTATCCCTCGACTTTGATTTCCCATTACTCTTACTCTTGAATCTCTCCTTATACTTGCCCCTACGTTCTACATTCAAAACATTCCCGGATGACGATTCCTCTCGTACTCTTCTAGTGAATTTCTTCATTTAAGATTATACTAACCACATCATCAAAATTAAAAATATTACTAACAACCATTACCAGGTTATCCTAGTTATTCTTCTTACAATGTTGTATTACTAACATCCATTACTAAGTTATTGCAACTATTAGGAAAAGAACATAATAATAAAAGTCCTTTCACTTCATCATAAAACAATATATCAACTGATTTTAACTAATTTACAATAGATATGAAATCATTCAAATGATTAGATGCAGATCCACCTTCATGCATCTTAGAACTAAATAGTTTCTTCATCAAATAAACTTTATTTGAAGCACTAGGTTTTCCTTATAAATTAGCAAGATATTTCATTAACCCTACCATAGAAGTTTCTTATGTAATATTGGAAGCCATGGAGGCTACTAGGCTCAATCTTATAGATCCCAAAGCCTTTCTATCGAGAACATTTCATTTTTCATCAATCATCCTCGTAGGTCTAGAATTATCATACAATGGTAAATACAAATCTCTTTGATACATATAATCCTGAATATGCATCTTCCATAATTGATAATTTCAGTCGTCAAACTTCTCTACCTTGTATTTGTTTTTTTCTACCATTGCTGTAACTCCCACTCAATCAAAAAACCCTCTAGGAGTAAATTTTCCAACACACAAAACCCTCAAATAAAGATATGATGATATTTGTTGGTGTTAGCACACCGGTTGTACAATTAATATATCATATATAAGCATACATACAAATAAAAGTGAATATTCTACCAAAAGAAGTATAGAAAAGAAGAGATATAAATCAAAACCAGATTTAACGTGGTTCACTCGGTGTGAGATATGTCCAATAAGAAATAATCCAATCTATTATCTAAAGATTTCACAAGATATATAATGAAGATTTATAATCCTCCACACCTTTCAGATGTACAATATTGTCTTTCACCCAAGCTTTTTTCTTCTTCACCAAGAATCCTCTCTCTCACAATTATTCTCACAATAATCATCAAATTTTGCAATCTCTTCTTAATTATTACTTCTAAACCCTAGCTTTTATGATTATATAGGTGCATACATAGTTAGGGCACTTAGCCATGTAATTACAATCAATATATCTGCTTTAATACTAAAAATAGATCTAATTCCCATGAGTTAATTAAAACACCCACACACAAGTAACCGACACTAGTTATCTCGAACTGATGCCAGTCCCTCCATAACTGATCTCAGTTACTTTGTTTTCTAGAAATTTTCATATTACATGCGATACGAAGTAATTGAGCTCCACAACTCAACATTTTGCACGATACTATAATACTAACTTACTTACTTGATATCCTTCAAGCTTTTGTCTAGCACTCTCATGGAGTTTTTAGCAACTCAACCTTCTACTCTTGCTAGAGAGGAAGATATTTTGAAATGTATTCATATGGTTACTTGCAAAGTCTCCCACTCTTAGAGGAATGCTTGTGATTGCCTTCTTTCACTCTCTGATCTAAAAGAAGATTCTTTTCAAATGGCATCTGATAAGGCTCATAAATTTTATGGTTTTCTAGTGGAATTTTACCGAACCCTTTGGGAAACGGTAGGTCTGTACCTCCACCATGTTTATTTGGAATCCCTTGATTCTAATTCCTCTGGGAACCTCGTTATTTTAGGAAATATCAAGTTCATACCTAAAGCAGGGGACCTTGAAACCATCACCAACTAGAGACCCTTCACTTTGCTTAATGTTTCTTATAAGATTATTTCTAAACATTTAGGAAACATGATTTCTAATATCTTGCCCTTAAGTATTAAAAGTGAGCAAACTGGATTCATTAAGAACAAATTTATTCTTGATAATATCATTGTTATTTGGGAAGGGATAGAATGGGATCATTAATCATCACAATGAGATCTGTTTGTGAAGATATGTTTTGATAAAGCTTATGAGATGATTGAGTGGTATTTCCTTTTAGCCATGCTCCAGGCTCTTGGATTTGGTCCTAGGTTTGTACAGTCTGTTCAAATGTTGGGGCTTATATTACTATTAATGGGGCATAGTCTTCTAGGTTTGGTCTCTTCAGTCAATTCGCCAAGGTTTCCCTTTGGCTCCCTCCCTATATGTCTTTAGCCGCTGAAGGTTTGAATTATCTTCTTTCCCATAGAGCTTCTCAAGGACTTGTTAAAGGTATCTCATTACCTTCAACTTCTCAATAGCTTATCAATGGTCATTTTGTTGATGATTCATTTCTCACTCTCTTAGAGGAAGAACAATTTGTGTGTCAAGTACCAAATTGTTTAGATTTCTTTTTTTCTTGATTCAAGGTTTACTATTTAGTGGGAAAGAACTTAGTGCTACGTGCAATCTCAACTTCCCATACCTCCTTGGCTTGTAGAGATGAAGTGGAGCTGGATCGATCCTTGTGTCTAGTTTAAATTCCTAGGGATCCCTTTTACTTTCTCGAACACATCTCGCTCAACTTTGGGCATATGTTGTTAGAGATTTGAATGTAAAATTTCTTATTGGATTTCTAAGCCTCTCTCTTTAGTAGGTAAGTTTCAAATCTACTCCAAAGTACTTGGCTGCCACACATGTTTATTATTCTTCTTATTGGGTGTCTTCTATTGCTTCTTATGCCAAACTTGTGAAGATTCTTGGGACTTTTAATGGGCAAAGACTGGAAGACACAAGGGTTTCCGTAGGGTGACCTGGGATATCTGTTGTATGTCTAAAGTAGCTAGGGGCTTAGGTTTGATTGAAATCAAACTCCAGAGAAAGGCTCTTTGTGTTAAATGGATTTTGAACAGTTTAGAGGGTTATGAAGCTTGGAAGGTGCTTATTTGACATGGCATTTGTTAGGGGGTCCTTTTAGGTAGGTTTGCTTGGAAAGGCCTTCATTTTAAATATTTTTTATTTTTTCTAGTTTTTGTTAATGTTAAAGGTTCGTTCATTTCATAGAGTCTCTAGAAGGCATGGGAGTCTCTCAAACCTAATATCGTTTAGGTGTGTGATGGTATCAAGTATGGTATTTATTTTAATTTCTTGTCTCTTTGGTGGTCCCTGTATTTTATCATTAGGACAAACCCATCACTTTAGCCCAAAGGTCTAAAGCTCTCAAATTGTTTAAAAAGGGAATTCAGTTCATTGGTAATTTATTCTGCAAGCATTCTAGATACAAGATTTTGGGATTTTTTTAATTTAAAATTTTAGCTTCTCCTCATCTTGATGTAGAGCCTATCCAACAATTGATTGAAGGTATTCCTGATGAGTATTTACATAAAATTAGGCTTAATTTTGGTGATCCTTGGTTGCATGACTGGAATTGGCCTCTTGCTACACCTTTCCACTAGTACAAACCATCCCTTAGTTATTCCTTTTTGGATCCTAAAGTTATTGATTTTTCTATGCTTAATAAACATTGGTGTGTTTCCTCTTCGACCTTTGTTTGGTCTCGCCATTTCCGAGGGTTTGGAATTCTTAGGTCGAGTCCAAGAAAGCCCATTTTCTTGGGTGCATCCTTCATTAAGGCCTTAGGTTGGCACTCTACTCATCGACATGAGGTTTAATCTCGTTTGTTTGTGTTGCCAATATATAGAAAATATTAAGCACATTTTTTGTTTTCTCCTCGGGCACAAACAACTTGGAGATGAATTCATACCCTTTTTCAATTTTTTTAATCGATTTTTACTCCAAGAAAGTGTATCTTCTAGAGGATTCACCCCGCTACCTACAATTTACAACAAAATTTGGCACATATTCATAACTAAAATATTATTCGCTCTTTAGAAAGATATAAATAATGCATTTTTAATAATGCTACACTTGATTATGATTTCTCTTTTACTAATAAAGTGGTTGTGATCTCTAATGTCATGCTTCAGATTCAAAATTAGGCTAAGAAGGTTAGGCTCGAGGTGGAGCATCTCTAGTGCCTCCACAACCACCGAGGTTTGCCCTCTTGTGATGTCGGAGTTTCCCTCGGATGCACCCCCGCACCTTCGTTCACCGCCGCGTGCCATCATTCACATCTCTTTCCTCGCCGCTCTCGCCTCCCGGCTGTGAATGGAGGCAAGCCCATTTCCTCTCATAGATTCTTTCTCCTTGAAAGAGACACCCCTGCTCTCGGCTGCCTTTTCTGTGCTTCTTCTATCGGGTGGCCCGGGTTGGTTTTCTCCCTGGTCAGGAAAGTTTCCTCGGCTCACGGTTGGTTATATCTCCCTCTTGACTTGATGACATTTTTGGTGATCAACAAGATAATGGATGAGATGGGTAGGATCCTATTTTTGATGAGGATCGACCCTCCGGTTTAGGTTGGGAGACAAGCCGATAGTCCCCCTCCCCTCCACAACATGCTACCATGTTCGTAGCTGCTATTGAGTTGTGCTCTCTTTTGGTTTAATTTTGCATTGTTTATGTAGTTGTTTTTTGTTCTTTATGAATTTCTTCTCTCATGGCTTCTTTAGGTCAAAATGAATTTTGGTATTATGGGGTGTGAATTTTCCACCCATTTCTATATGAATGACATTTTATATATTGTTCTATTAATATAAAAGTGTGCTTTTCAATGAAAAAAATCTTTGACCTTTAATCGTAAGACTATTTTTTCCACATTTTTTGAACATTAAATCTTATTATATAGTATGTGATATTTTGTTGCATTTTTAAATTATGATTAGAGCTACTTATTGATGAGCCACTACCACATAGCTGAATTACGGAGTTAGTAGTGCTTTAGGTAATAATTGGAGTCAACACCCTTCTCACAATTTTTGTTAATAATGTTTTTCCATAAAATAAATAAATAAAAGTTGTTTACATTCTTATATTTTAAATTTTGCATCAAGAAAATAATAAATCACAAATTTAGTGAAACTTCCACACAAAAAGAATTAAAATATCATATAAACGTATCAAAAATTATCACGGGAGGTTGTGAAAATGCAACAAATATAATTTTTATACAAGCTTTCTTACAAGTTAAAATTACAAATATCAAGTATGTGATAGGACTCAAACCTAAATAATGTGCCATTTTTCCACAAAGAAATAAAAGTTCTTATGTAGCTCCCACATATTTGTGAAGATAAGTGGTGTCTAGACTAAGCCTACTAGTTTCTCCACAAAAATAATAAACATTTTCACCAAAATTAATGAATATATAATTAAATACTTATTTCCTACAATTATACTCTCTCTCTCACTGGATACAATAGTGACATTATCAATAATTATTTAACCTTTTCCTAGGAAATATAACTCACCTACATAATTTGGAGTTATATCGGAGAATCAATAACAATACCAACAAAATCACGTGATCTCAAAACTATGCCATATTTATTTTTACTTCAAAATATATTATATTACCTTTTATGCGTATGTGTGAAAATATGTTACTATATAGTAATATTAATAAATGAGCTGAACTAATATTGATTCTTCATATAAATTTTTTTAATGCTAGGTTTTAACTATACACTACTAGAGAAAGCATCATTTGCGACAATGTTATCCACAAAACAATAGTTTTGTAGAAAAATGTGAATTATGAACATAAAATGGATGGCCTTTATTAAAAATAATGTGAATATTACACTATTTAATCAAACCACATTTAAACTTGTTGAATATTCATATTCTAATATTTTTACAATGGAAATATTATATTTATTTTCATGTTTGAAAAATAATATAGTTTTTAAATTACAATTACTCATAGTTAAACAATTGGTTATAATGTATCACAGTTATAATTGTTTACACCATTTTAAAGTTCATTCTAATAATTTATGTTCTATGTTTTTTTGGATTGAGGGCAAATTGAGGGTGTTTTAAAGGACCCACATCCTTGTACAACCGAGGATTTTCTTGAGAGGAACATCAACTTGGTTCTACAATGAAGGGGACCACTATTTAGGAACCCAATTAGAGCAACCATGAAACCATAATGAAGATGCGGTGACCAAAACAACGACCGCAAAGAGTGGGACAAATATCAGTTAGTGGAGTGAGAGGAATAGCCACCGGCGTCGGCAAGAGCGAGAGGAGCAACCACGAGAATCAGTGCAAGCGGAACAACCACCGGTGGCGGCGGTGAGAGAGCATCAACAGTGAGCGGAGCAGCCACCAGCGTCAGCAGCGAGAGGAGAAACAAGTGTCAACAACGAGAGGAGCAACCACCAAAGATGAGCAAAGTGAGAGGAGAGCCACCAGCGTCAGCAGCGAGGAGTAACCACCAGTGTCAACACGAGTAGAGATGCCGCCTCCAGTGGCGAAACCACCTATGAGGAGGTTCATGCTTGGGGGATTTGAACCTAGGTGGGCAAGCACACAACCATGTGACTTGACCGCTCCACTCCCACCCCATTGGCATTATATGTTCTATGTTATTAAAACATATATTATATATTACACATGAAATGTAAAATATATGCATTATGAAAATATTAATTCATTACATAACTCTAGTTATTAATAATGTACACTATATAATGTCAATATACTTTATAAATTGTATCATGCTATTGTGGAAAATTCACATATATTTAGTTGTTGATAATATACATTATTTTATGTATTTTGATTCCAAATTTCATACCATTTCCTAGATTCAAATAGAAAATTAGAAAATTCTACATCACTAAAGTTTCAATTTTGTATTATATACAAAATATAAATACATACTTTATCGACATGTACATCACTACGAATTTGATTGTTTATTATCCACAAAATGTAAAATTTATGTATTGTGAATATTCAATGCACCACATAAATGTATTTTTTTATAACTTGCACTAATAATAACCACTAAACTCTAGGTGAGGAAACTTTTATTGTGTGTATAGTAATAAGTATAATGTGGATGTAATAAGTAATAGGCATCGCCCCTTGCTGCTACTTTGGATGTCATTTCATCTCCTCTAGTGACTGAAATTAGGGTTGAAAAGGAAAATTTAGAAATCATGATCCAGTTCACAAGGAAAATGTAAATGCAAACAATGATGATGGTTGGTATATTGTGGAGAAGAAAAATAAAAAAAGTGTAAATGATCCTCCTAAAATGCATTTAAGATCACATGGGAAGGATCCTCAAAGATGATGTGTATTGCATTTGGTGTTTGTTCTTTGTTGGTTTCTCTTAGCCATTGGTAGAGGCTGCTTCTTTTGATATTCATTGTTATATCTTTTCTCCTCTTGTACTTGTGGGTTTTTTTGGTTCCTTCAAAACCAAATTATTTAGTAAATAAAAATAATAATTAATAAGTATAATTTGGATAACATATAACATAATTATGGAAAAAAGCATATACATTTGTATATTAAGTGAAAGTGTCTCGATGTCGTGCATGTTAAATTCAAATTTTTTGCCCGCGAAATAAAAACAATAATTACGGAAAAAATAAAAAATTTATAACTTCTTCCCCATTCCCCACAGCCAAGCATTTTAGGGAAATGATTTGCATTGTAACGCATTTCCAGCCCATACCACATGATCGACATCAGAGTGGTGGGGATTTCTTTATAATTTTGAAACCAATCGCATGAAATCTCAAAGAATTCATATTCCTCCTTATATCTTCCAACATATAACAACGACTGAATTTTAAACGTGACTGCAACTTGTTCATCAGGTTTCAGGTCGCGATATTTCTTCACACCTTGCAATGCTTCTTGGAATCAGCTAAGTTCAATATACACAGTCAATCTTTTTATGTACATGTTAGAGATGATGACTCACTCTTGGGACACTCGTTTGGAGAGACATGCTACACATTTAATATGATTTATTATAAATTTCTTAGTCATCATCCTTAAAAGCATCATTTATATATATTGAGTTAAAGTGTCTGATGTCATACCTGTGAAATTCAAGTTTTTGCTTGTGAAATAAAAACAATAATTACGAAAAAGGTAAAAAAATTAAAAATTCTTCCCCATGCCTCATAGCACAACATTTGAAGGAAATGATAGGCATTGTAATTCATTTGAAGCTTGCACCACATGATGGGCATCAGAGTGGTGGGTATTTCTTTATAATTTGGAAATCGGTTGCATGAAATCTCAAAGAAATGAAATGCCTGCTTATATATTCCAACATATAACAAGAAGGAAGTTTAAACACAGCTGTAATGTGTTCCTCAAGATTCAGATCATGATATTTCTCCACACCTTGCAACACTTCCTTGAATCAGCCCAGTTCATTATACGTGGTCAATATTTTTTAGGACATGTCAGAGATGATGTCTCGCTCTTGGGCCATTCCTATGGAGTGATAGACTGCACAATTAGTATGATTTGTTAACATTTATCGCGGTCGTCAACGTCAAAAGCCTCATTCTGGAGTATGCTACATTTTTCAAATTTGTCTTTATCGACTATAACATTTACCTCTGCAGAAGCAAGAAGGCTTTGTATTATTTCAGTTGTTAGTGAATTGTCTACGCTGATAAATATGAGGCCACCCTCGCCTCGAATGAGCATAGGCTCTTTCACAATGATGTTCACCCCTTGAGGATAATTTTTCCATGCAAAAGATTGATCAATAGATTTGAAATCTGGAGAAACTATAGAATGAGCCACTACTTTGCAAGTCTCCTCCTCTTTTAGAAGAGTGTAAATTCTGCCAATTTTAATTGTAATCCCCTCTTCTAACCACCTGTGATCCATGCACTCTTTGAAGTGTTCGATGTTTTTATGTATTATAATATTAATAATGCTTGTATTTGCAGACAAGAATGAAAGATAATTGTTGACGCTTGATCCATTTGGATTCTTCTCCAGCGAATGCTGTGATGCAGTTTTGGGATGGGGAATTGTTATGAGGTGGAAAGATAGATGTGCTCATGATGGATTGTGTGTGTTCATGCCTGGACGGGTTTGGAATAATGCTCATGTTTGAAGACAGGAAATGAAAGAGAATTTCTCATTTTTAATGGCTATGAGACCCAAATCAGTTTTTCCCTTTTGAAGAGAGCAGAAAATGCAAACGGTTTTGTATTATAATAATAATGACGAGTTTAACAATTTAGGATAGATTTTTAGTAAAGGGGATTATTAACAAGAGCCAGAACTGATTAGGATTTTAGAATTGTGTTTTCTAACCGCTATAGTTTGCTGCATTGTTTGGCTTTATCGATATTTTAAGGCTACTTTATCAGTTAATTTTAATGAGATTGTTTATAGGATGGTAAATGAATAGATAACACTTTCCCCAAGATGCAATATTTAGGCTATAAATTTTGACTCCTCCAAAATTTAATGAATTCTTTTGTAAATTTCCAAGAGGTTTTAATGATGTTTATATATTCGTAGTGGTGACCGTAATTATGTAGTGTTATAGTTTTTTTACTCAGATTTATGGATTTATGTCCATCTATCAAAATTGGTGTAATGCAACGGTAATTATTATGTCGGTCAAAAAGATAAATGCAAGTACCATTATTATTATTACAAAATGCATATGTTTTTTTATTGTTGTATGCTTCCATATTTTCATGCACAAAATTGAAGTTCAGTATTGTATGTGCCACTTGATGTATATATGTGGCCAACATTTTCTTTCATTTAACATTGTGATAATTACCTTCATAGTCCTCGTGCTAAGAAATCTTGTTGCATATAAAGGTATTTTGTTATCTTTGTATTTTTGCAGCCTGTAATGTCAATCTATGCAAGCACTTCAGGTTTAGAAACATAATCAATTTTAATGCAATTCATTATTTTCTTTATTATAAATTGTAGAAAAAAATTTAAATTTTAGTTTAACTAGAGATGATTTAATAAAGTTCATTTATTATGTTGAGAGGCATATACATTTATATTTATATATAGTGAAATTTTTCGATGTCGTGCACGTGAAATATAAAATTTTTGTCCATGACGTAAAAACAATAATTATAGAAAAGAAAAAAAATTACACAATTTCCCGTAACTATGCATTTTAGAGAAATGATGGGCATTGTAACACATTTCAATCCTGCACCACATGATGGGCATCGAGTGGTGGAAAAATAGATGATCGCTCTTCAAGATCAACAAATGTTCATTCAAGTTAATGAAAGAAATTTGTAGTGAGAGTTCTGCTATGACATTTCGGGTGTTGTAGGAAGTCTACCCTTACATTCACTTCACTCATTTTATGGAAAATAAGAGCATTTTGGAGTGTTTCATCTCAAAGGAAAATACAAAGAAGGTGCATATTGTTTTTTTTGTGTCCCCCCGAGATCCTTTTGAAGCAATGGATTAACAATCACTAGCAGAGCCATCTTTGTGAAGCTTCAAGGTGTCGAAACCATGGAAAGGGATTTTTATTGTTTCATTTTTCTAACCCTCGAACATGCAAGGCCATTATTAATGAGGGTCCTTGGTTTATCCGTATCTAATGTTTTTTCACATTGGAATCGAGACTTTCAAGTCTCAGAAAATATGAAACTCAAGGTCTCTATCTAGATTGAGCTTCTAGGGTTACCTTTGTCTTTGTGGTCTTTTATAGGGGATCTTGTAAAACCCTTAGTAAGGCTCATTTGCAATGAACAACCTAAAGTTTTTAATGCTCAACCTCAACATCATGTGCACGATGAAGTGGACCTCTCAAAAGATCTTAAGGAGATGATTGATATCCAGGTTAGTGACATTTAATTCTATCAAAGGGTTCTTTATATCAATCTTCTGAACAAATGCTTTCAAATGAAATTTTAGGGTTTGACTGTGTTTTTACCGTAGGATCACGATGCGAGTCGGCCATGAGAGGAATTTCATGATTCATGTGCTCGAGGGCCCCGCAAAACCTCAAATTTTTGTTTTTTTCCTTTTTGTTGGTGCTCAATTTAATCTCACCTGTTTTTTCAAAATGTTTGATCCACATGGTTTGAATTTTTCTTTGTCTCCCGTATTGATGTGAGAAAGCTTTTTCCTTCATTTGGTTGCCATGGTCAATCCTTTCCTTTGGTCAAGGATCACATTGAGTCCAAATATTGTTTTCCGTTTCTCTATCCATGAGAAAGAATTTGTAATTTGGGCTTTAATTTAAGGCTTCCCCTACCTTTTATTTTTCCACATGATCATGTTTTCCTGTCAATTTTTGTCCCAACATCCGAGGAAACATGGTCCTTTTCGATTAGATGTGGCTCGATGGGTCTCTTTTTGTGGAATTTGTCACTTTTTTACATTTGTAAAAAATTCCAAATTGGCCTCATGGCCCTGATAGCATCTAATTGGTTATTAAGAAAATATGAAGCGGGAGGGAAAAAGTCTTACTTTGACCTTGAAGATGGAAACATGGTAGTTTTTAAAGTTGCAAGTGGGGAGGTGGGTCTCCAGAGAATTTTGTAGTTTTTTGCCTTTTTGTACGAGGGAGAAAAGTTATGAAATAATCTACAACTCTGCTGGGGCCCACATCAAAACCTAGAAGCAAAGAGGAAGGTCATCGGGGAATATTGAGACTCTAAGGCCCGCTTCAACTCAAATCTCATCCACGTGGAGGGCCTTTGCTCATTTGAAAATTTAGCTCTTAGTTTGACCTTTGAAGTTGCTCCAAGGAGACACGTGGAGGTTTCCGCTGGCTCCTCTCTATACTTAAACTTCTCAAGTAAGTTTCTAAGGTCTGGGACACGTGGAGGGCCTGTGCCTTTCGGGACTGCCCTATACTTTAATTTTGAAGAAGCACCGAATGGACACGTGAAGGTTTTCGCTGGATCTTCCCATACTTAGAATTTTCAAATGATCGAAGAAACTTTCTCGAACCCTAGGCACGTGGCACCTTCTTCTGGTCCTTGAAATCTTTCAACAACTTTTTTGGGTTGAGACATCTGGTGAGCCCATGCTTGTTAAGGTTCTCCACTTTTGGGCACCATATTAGAGTTGCACCAAGGAGACACGTAGAGGCTTTCATTAGCTCCTCTCTATACTAAGACTTTTCAAAGGCCAAGGAAATTTTCTTGGGCCCAGGGCACATGGAGAGCCTACGCTTGTTTGAGGTCCCGCCTCTAAAATTCATCTTTGAAGTTGCATCGAGCAAACATGTGGAAACTTCCACTGGGCCTTCCCATATTCTGAATTTTCAGCAACCGATACAATTCTCTAGGTACCTAAACATGTGGAAGGCCTGCGCTCATTTGGGAAACTTCCTCTGTACTTTGCATTTGTGCCAAGGAAACATGTAGAGGTTTCCGTTGACTCCTCTTTACACTTGGCCAACTCGGACTCACGGGGAAGGTTTGTGGAATAATCCCTACGCGGATAGTCATTTATGAGAGGCATGAATACAAGCATCCATGTGAGGGGACTCATTTCTCAAGGTGTATTCTTGAGGGTGAAAAGGATTGCTTATCAGATCCAACTATACAGAGCCATCGAAAATGATTAAAAAGGGATATATCGCATGATGAGAATAAGAATGATTAGAAGGATGCAAAAATTTATGGGATGGCATCCTGTCATGGTTGAGGGTCTGAGAAATGTGACGAGTTCATGATTTTTCAACCTGGTAGCTTTGGGTGTAATTTTGTTAAACATCACTTTCTAAGACAAATTGGTAACAGTAAAGGATTCCTCCAATATTCTTATTTTTGGGGGGAAAATTTGGGATGAGTGAGCAAGTGAAATGTATAAATACAATGAGGATACTCTTGCCAAAGTTCGGGGTTTAATTTCTACGAGAAAATTTGAGAAATCCCATCTTCCTGAGAGACCATCCGAGAAACCTGTTAATCTCTTATGTTTTAGATTTGATCACGTCAAGATGGTTGTAAGTGTACAACCATTGACAAGCTCTGATATTGTTCAAGAAAATTTCCCCTGCTAATAAATCTAATAGATCTCAAATTAATCTATGTTGATCTTGGGAAAAATTGTGTCTACTTTTATTTCGAATGTTTTCAAATGGTTTTGATGTTCCTGTTGCAATCTTATGTTAAAATCCTCTGAATCACACAGGATCTCATCCCTATGATAGTTTAGTGGCATTTTCAATTTCATTATGAGAAGAGCCTTCATCCTATAATGAAATAAACAATTTAAAATCACTTTACTATCATTTTGTTGATAAAGATTGTCTGTAAGCCTATGAGTGTATCTTAGGCGTGAGGAACCAGGGGTTGTTAATGTTTAATTGAGTCTTTATCTTGAGGCTTCATGTTGAATTATTAAATATTTTGTGAAACCGTGTAGATTTGGGGCTCCATTGATGCACACCTTCTGGTTGAAGGAATATTTTGGCTATTCTGAAGCATTTTGTCTACTAGTCTTCAAATTTTTGTAAAGGTTTCGTCATCACCAATCCGACACTATGATAATTCTCCACCGGGAACTCCTCGTGCTATGATTATTTACTAATGCACAACCTTTAGTTTGGTGGATGTAATCTGGAAACACAACAACAAACATAACACAAGAATACCATAGACTATGATACGAAGGAATGATGACAAATCTGAAATATAAGTGTAAATTATAATATCAACATGAAATTGTTACAATCTCACCCATGAGGTACTTCAAGTGTTACTGACTTCACTTGCCTTCCAACAATAACTATGGGAGAAACTTCACAATGGATTCTTTAACACACCTTCTAAATGATGGCTTCCTTTACACACTTACTCATACAATATTTCTCACTACTTCTCTCTATGCTAAATGAGGGGGGTGGCCTCTTTATTTATAGGAATTCAAGCTTATCCACCCTATCTCTAAGATAGGATAGGAAATCTCTTCCGCCAATCATATTCCATGCCTAAACTCTTGCCTTTACATGTAGGATTATCTTCTAAGATAAGATAAACCTTATCATCTCACATGGGTTCCACCTTTTTAGAATTTTCCACAAATAAAATACAAAAAATATTTATGACATCACTCTTTGTCCTTATTACAAATATAATATTTCTAATTCCTAATAATGTAGACCCTACTTCTCTATTTACCCCAACTTTGACATTTTAACATTACCGGACCACTTACGACAAACATTTACTTTTTACCACAACATTCCTATTGTACTTTGACTATTACCGTACTCTACTTCATTGGAGGCACCGTACTAATGGTGCCATTATCTTCTATTGGACGCCACTACTAATTATACTTGACAACATCTTATTCCTAATACATACATTAATAAAATAGAAATTACGGAAGAAAATTTTAATGTCGACATTTTCCCCCTTCCTAGCTTCTACTCCGTACTCAGAGTAGACTCTTATGGACATTCTGAAGCTAGTGCCTGGAAAATCTTTAATTTGTCATGGTTTACCCATTTCATAATGGGGGTGCCATCCAATTCCTCCAGTTGGTATGTACCATTTCCATGCACAATCGCTATTTTGTAGGGCCCCATCCATTTCGGAAGAAATTTTCTCTGTCTTCTTTTTTTGTATCTGGAATCATATACTAGAATGAAGTCATTCACATGAAATTAAGACCAATAGATCCTTTGATCAAAGTATTCCTTCGCTTCATTTTCTTCTTATAGCTTGTATCCTTCACTATTTCCCTCATTTCCTCTAAGAAATGAAGGTGCACCAACCTTTCGTTTAATGAATCACTTTTATCCATCCTTTCCTTTTTCATAACTCTCATAGTAGGAATATCAAATTCAATGGGAAGAACTGGATCAATGCAATAAGCCAACTGAAATGGGGAGTATCCTATTGCTGCCTTTGATGTTGCCCTATATGCCAACAATCTTTGCATGAATCCTTTTATCCCACTCATGTATCTGCAAGGCTACATCTTTTGCTATAATTTGACACAACACAAAATTTTTCCATTCCACCTATCCATTTGTGCTTGGCTTGTATGTTTTTTCCTTCCCGTGCTTAATAGAAAACTTATTGACTAGGGTTTCTACCACGTCATTAATGAAGTGGCTTCTTTGATATGTTACAATTTCTAATGGGCAACCAAATCTGGTGACAATGCGTTCATATATGAACCTTGCCACTTCATCCATGGAAGTTGTTTTCAATGGCCTAGCTTTAACCCACTTGGTTAAATAATCTGTGGCAACTACAATATACTTATTTTTGTGTGGGGTAGTTGGAAGTGGACCTACAATATCTATTCCCCACTTTTCAAAGGGACCAAGTGGAATAATAGGGCATAATGGAGCTGATGAAGTCTTACGGTTACCATGTGTTTGAAAAATATCACATGTCTTACAATAATTATAACAATATCTAAAAAGAGTGGGCCAGTGATAACCTACATCCAAGATCCTTCTTGTTGTAAGTTGTCCAGAGAAGTGTCCTCCACATGTACCATTGTGGAATTCTTCTATTAGCTCCTTCCCTTGATCACATCTAACTACCCTCTTGTATTGTCCATCAGGTCCTATTCGAAATAATACTCCATGTAGAATAGAATATGGACGACTGGCTTGAGTAATCTTCCTCTTAGTCTTTGATCGACACCATCAAGAAACTTGAATTCATTCAGATAATTCCAAATATCTATGTATTCACTAGGGATTGTGTCAAGGGATAACAATGCTACATCTGGGAAATCATCATCATCACAAGATGAACCTAAACCATCATAGGCTCAAGAGAGTGCATCTACATTGACATGCTTCTTTCCCGGCCTATCTATAATATCAAATTCAAATTCTTGTAGCAAAATTATCCATCTTGTTATCCTCCCTTATGGGTTAGGATTTTTTACAATATATTTTAGAGCTTGATGATCTATTACAACTATAAATTTCTGCCCTAGCAAGTAATTTCTAAACTTCTTTATAGCAAAAATGATAGCTAGAGCATGTTTTTCACATAAGTATAATTTACCTCAAGACTACTCATTTGTGTGCTCAAAGTAAACTCGATGATCATTCCCATTTTCATACTTTTGGCTTAGAGTACTTCCTAGTGCTACATCCGAGGCATCGTATACACAATAAATGGCTTGCTCTAATATGTATTCTTTAAAACAGTGAAGACACCGTGGCTTCCTTCATTGTTCAAAAGCTTCATGCACCTTATTTCCCGGTTCATAAGTAACATCCTTCTTCAAGAAGTTGGGTTAGTGGCTATGCAATCTTTGAGAAATTCTTGATGAACCTTCTATAGTAACTCACATGGCCTAAAATGATCTCAACTTACTTCTATTCATAGGAAATGGAAACTCTTTGATTTTTGAAACTTTATCGGGATCGCATTGCACAATACCATCTCTCGAATACAACATGCCCTAACAAAACACCTTTAGAACATCCAAAGACACACTTTTAGGGTTTAGTGAGGTTTGTGCTTTATCTAACCTTTGAAATGTTGTCTCCATCTAGTGCAGTGGTCCATCTTACTCCCATAGATGCAAAAATCATCCGTAAATACTCGATGAAGCTCCCAATGTAGGGTTCAAACACCCTATTCATCAAACACTATAACGTTGCACGGAGCATTACACAACCCAAAATGCATAACTCTATAAGAAAACGTTCCCAAAGAGTGGTGAACGTGGTCTTCAAACTGATATTTCTTCGCTATATGAACTTGGTTGTATCCACTATATCCATCAAGCAAAACTATAGCACTCCCGGCCGCCTACTTCGCCCAAGATCCGATCCGAGAATGGAAGAGGGTAATGTTCCTTCTTTGTTTCCTTGTTGAGCTTCCTATAATCAATAAAAATGCGTAGTTTTCCGTTCTTTTTATTGAAATCACAATGGGAGAAACCCATTCTCAATTCTCCACAAAGAAATATGAATCCGCATCAAGAAATTTATCTATTTCTTCTTTTACGCCTTGGAAAAATTAGGATTCATTCTATATGGAATTGCTTTATGGGCTTAAGCACCATCTACCAACTCAATAGAATGTTCTACCCAAATTACTTGATAGAGTTCCTTGTAATCAAAAGTGAATAGATGTATGTACCTTCGAAAGAGCTAGAGGTAGGATTCCTTCCCGCTCTCCATCACAACATCACCAATCTTTATTTGTTGGAGACGATCATCAATTTCTTCTTTAGATAATTTTAAGGGTTCATGAGTCGCTTTGATCGGAAGGATATCCATGACCGAAACATCAACTTCACTTTCTTCATCTTTTGTGGCCACTTCACCTGGTACTAGAGTAATCGAGAGGATGTCCAATCATCGGTTTCATCACTTGAATCTACTGAGTTCGTCTTATGATCCTGAGGGATCACGTTTATCTTCACCCTCTCTCTACCATGTCCAAGTGTCATGAAGCCTTCATTCCAGTAGTTTCTTGCATGAACTCTCCTTAGCCATGGTCTTCCCAACAACATTGGGTACGCAACAGTACCATTTTTCATCACCTGAAAGTCTACCACACATACAACACCCATAACAGATATTGCCACATTTGAAACAACACCTTATGGTTTAGTTTTTCCCTTATTTAATGACCTTAACATAAGTGTTGAGGGGCGATCAATTTTTAAACCCAACATATTCATTATAGACTCGGTCATTACATTAACTGCAGCACCTCCATCAACTAAGACATCATGAATTGAAATACCATTACATAATACCTCAGCTTGTGGAGCGTAGGGATCCGCCTCTATCTCCAAAACAAGGACCTAAACTTCCTTCCTTCGTCGAGCATTGAGTCCACTTCGCGGCTCCCACCTATTCTTAGAAGACATAGCCAAGAGTTGACCATATGTAATATTTGTAGACCTTTTGGACAGATCTTCTAAGATGGATTATGGTCCTTGTCCCTGTGAAATTAGAAAACCCTGCACACCCAACTTTCTTCTCCTATGTTTCTTAATAGTTTCTCCTTTCATCTTCTTAGGATCATTTCCATCTTGGTTATCTTTTTCTTTCTTTCATTTTGTTACAAACACATCTACTTCATTATTTATGCTCTTATCTACTACATCAAAAGAATTCACAGGTGCTTTTCCTTTATCATTATCTCTTGTACCGGATGTAGAAGCACTATCTGGACAACTATACTTAAAATGACCCTTTTATGACAACCATAACATATAACTTCAGAAATATTTCTTTTTCGACCTCTATCTCCTCCCTAAGAACTAAATTCTTTTCCTTAAAGAAGATTAATAGTTAACTGGCCCATCTTCCTGAGCAGATCTTCATACTCAGTAGATGTACTAGGAGAAAGATTTGTGCTCACCGAGAGTGGTTGTGGATTCTGGACCAAAGGTACTGTGTAGGCTCTACTTTAACAACAATTTCTTTGGGCTCCTCTTCCATGCTTTCTTCTTACCTTCTTCGCAATATCCTTTACTTTTTCAATGGTAGCTGGGTGGTCATACGTCACTCGTTGTCTGATCTCTAGCTTCATCCCAAGAATGAAGTGCTTACAGAGGAGATTATCCATGCCATTCATCAATCCATCTGCTAATCCTTCTTTCCGGATTTGGGCATCGAGCTTCCTCCTTAGCTCTAGAACACGAGCATGATAATCCCTTATCTTATCCTTCTCTCCTTGGGATAGCTTTGTGATATCGATCATGAGATCTGCATATTTTTGTTATTCACCAAATTCTTCAAGAAAACTTTCAGTTAATAAATCCCATGAGTTTTTCACATTATCACCTAGTGTTTCAAACCACCTAAGGGTTGAACCATTCAAAAAGGTAGGAAAAAATTCAGTCCATTGTTTCCTTCTTATAAGGCCATTACAAGTACAAGATCATTTAAAATCTTGAATGAAAGAGGAAGCATATTCATTAGATTGGGCTGAAAAAACAAGAATCTTCCCCATTTTCAAAAGTAACCACAGTGAAATACCAACCCACAAGTACAATCAACAAGACTTATGTGCACAAATAATTGGAATCACTATAATAGAAAATAGAAATGACCATGGTAAACTATGGTAAAACTTGACTTACTATGGTAAAAACTGAATTTACTGTGGTAAACACTATTCATAGTAAAAAGTGAAGTTACTGTGGTAAATACTATTCATGGTAAAAAGTGACTTTACCATGGTAACTACTATGCACAGTAAAAACAAGGTTACCCTCCAAATATTTTTGACTAAGTGGGAATATCTCTAGAAAATCCACCAACGAGGAATGGTCCTGGCAATGAAACAAAAATGTCATCACCAATCCTAAGCACTATGATAATTCTCAACCAGAACTCCTCGTGCTATGATTATTTACTAATGCACAACCTTTATTTTGGTGGATGTAATCTGGAAACACAACAACAAAAATAACACAAGAATACCATAGACTATGATACGAAGGAATGAAGAAAATCTGAAATATAAGTGTAAATTTAATATCAACATGAAATTGTTACAATCTCACCCATGAGGTACTTCAAGTGTTATTGAATTCACTTGCCTTCCAACAATAACTATGGGAGAAACTTCACAATGGATTATTTAACACACCTTCTAAATGATGGCTTCCTTTACACACTTACTCATACAATATTTCTCACTACTTCCTTCTATGCTAAATGAGGGGGGTGGCCTCTTTATTTATAGGAATTCAGGCTTATCCACCCTATCTCTAAGATAGGATAGGAAATCTCTTTTGGCCAATCATATTCCATGCCTAAACTCTTGCCTTTACATGTAGGCTTATCTTCTAAGATAAGATAAACCTTATCATCTCACATGGGTTCCACCTTTTTAGACTTTTCCACAAATAAAATACAAAAATATTTATGATATCACTCTTTGTCCTTATTACAAATATAATATTTCTAATTCCTAATAATGTAGACCCTACTTCTCTACTTACCCCAACTTTGATATTTTAACATTTCGGACCACTTACGACAAATATTTACTTTTTACCACAACATTCCTATTGTACTTTGATCTATTACCGTACTCTACTTTATTGGCAAAGCACCTTCGACGAATTGCCGTTATATTCTATCGACGCCACTACTAATTATACTTAACAACATCTTATTCCTAATACTTACATTAATAAAATAGAAATTACGAAGGAAAATTTTAATGTCGAAAGTTCTCAAATATCTAGTGAAATCAACTTAATCATGCTTAATCCCCCACAAAAATTCAAATAACTATCAATCCTACCCGAAGTACCCTATTTGTGCTTTGTGTATCCACAAATGAACAAATTTCACTTTGCAAAATATCTAGAAACAAGCGGTGTTTTAAGTGTCTTTAGTAACTCCTGAGTCTTGTTCAGAAAATATCCCCATTCTTTAGAAGTGACAACTCGTGAGAGTTAAATTGTGGCGTATTGATCATATTTTCTCGAGGTTCCCCTAAAAATTATGCAAAGAAGGATCTCTTCATGTCCTTCACCAACAAAGGTTACAAAACGGGTCCTCTCACCCTGGTGAAAAGGCACGACCTAAAGTAGTGAGGATAGATCAAATCCTTGATGAAGGTGCTATCCATTTCTCCAATGCTCGAGTGACAAAGAGCCAATTGAATCCCTTCCCCAGCCTACAATACGAATTATGATTCATATGTCTCTGAGTGTCTTGTTAAATTTGTGATGTTTCTCGGCTTCCAAGGTAGAATCAATTTGGATACCAACACTTTTGTCAAAAATGGTGCTAGTGCCTCAACAACTTCTCTGTCGAAACAGTGAGAACTTGCTAAGCCTGCACCGCCTATCTCCCCGCTCTCTTGTGGCCGTGACTTTTATTTCCCTAGTTGCTCTTCTGGATGACACATTTTTTGGGGTTTGTGTATAGCCCCGTAAAGATAGTAAAATGTGTTCTTGTAGCCCTTACTCTATGGAGGATGGTGAATTTATGCAAGAAAAACTTTGGCATTAGACGTATGGAGAGCATTTGAGCCTAGTTCTTAACCAAACCTCTTTTTCTCCCAATTAATATGAAGTCCTCTCTACGTTGGACAATGAGGGAAATATGAATTTAGATCTTTCTCAATGATTGTGTACTCTTGGAATATACAAGGACTTATTCGAACGGACGACATTATCTAGTCAGGACAAGTTGTCAAGACTTTTAGTCATATGAAAAATTTGTGCTTGCAAGAAGTTAAGCTTTCTAGTTTTTTATTACTTTATGTAGCTCCTACTATTTGACTTCATTCCATTTTTCACACCTCTAATCATGAGCAGGGCCACGATGGGGTTATGAATTTTATTTCTCCTTCTATTTCCTAGCATGTGATTTCATGGGGTTCAGCCCCAGGACATCATGTGGTGTGGACTCTTTTTTTTGTGATACCATATTTTTGGTTTTGATAACATATATGCCTTTAATGATGTGAGGAAAAGGGTTCTTTTTTGGCGTTGGCTTGTAGATTCTCTACCTGGATGATATGTGGGTCGTGGTGTGGTGACTTTGACATGATAGATAACCTAGAAGATAAGCGGGGTAGACTATCATTAGTGGTGTGCGAGAGAGAGGGAAGCCTTGTTTTACTTGGGGCATAAGCTAGGCCATTTCAACCATAATATCTCGTTCCGACATCCTTCTTTAGCTCCTTTTTTTACTTTGTCTAATGTAAGGGATGGGAAGGATCATGTTTTCAAAAGGCTTGACCATTCTCTTATAGCCTCTCAAGAATTTTTCTTCTTTATTATGAAACAAAAGGGTATTTCTCAATTCTATATCAATATTGCTCACCTCAAACATACCCGGATTATGTCTCACATACAACGCATTTAGAACCTGGTCCCTTAACCCTCATATTCCTCTCATTGGATTCGGTGGTGGAATGATGCCATCAAGTGCAGCGGTATTTTTGGTGACTTAATGTAAGAAGGATTCCATCTTCAAGAAAAATGAACATGCATCCACCTATATGAGTTTGAAATAATCTCACAGAACTTAAGGCTTCTCCCTTCAAAACAAAGTTACAAGTCTCAGGTTGTTGTTTGGAGGCATAATCGTAAGGTTCATGATTCTTACAATGCAGGGAACTTAACTATGTGCTCAAATACATTGTCTCAAGATTGGTGATAGAACTTCTAAATAATTCTTTAGCATGTTGCATTCCAAGCACTCTTTAGATAGGATCAAAGCCATTTTGTGTTGGGGTTAGCACACCGGTTGTACAGATAATATATCATATCTAAACATACATGCAAATAAAAGTAGATATTCTACCATAAGAATTATACAAAACAAGAGATATAAATCAACACCAGATTTAACGTGGTTCACCCAATGTGGGCTATGTCCACCAAGAAACAAGCCAATCTATTATCCAAAGCTTTCACAAGATATACAATGAAGATTTATAATATTCCACACCTCTCAGATGTACAGTACCGTCTTTCACCCAAGCTTTTGCTTCTTAACAAAGAATTATCTCTCACAAAATCATTCTCACAACAATCATCAACTTTTGGAATTTCTTCTTAATTATTACTTCTAAACCTTAGCTTTCATGCTTATATAGGTGTATACAAACTTAGGGCACTTAGCCATGTAATTACAATCAATAGATCTTCTTTAATGCTAAAAATATATCTAATTTGTGTGAGTTAATTAAAACACCCAAACATAGGTAACCAATGCCAGTTAGCCCTAACTAATGCCGATTATTCCTTTCTCGACCAATTTCGGTCATAGGTGACCGATGTCGGTCCCTCTATAACCGATGTCCGTTATTGTGTTTTCAAGAAAGTTTCTTATTTCATGCTAATCTAAATTAATTGAGCTCTATAACTCAACAATATCCAACTTGGAGATTAATTACTGCACCATACGTGTACACCGTCATACTTGGATTCTTCCTTAGCTTTGTTTCTTTCTCTTCAAGTCTTAAAGTTGAAGACCAACATAAGTGGAGTGTAGGTCTAACTACTCCTTTGCTAACAATTTTTTTAGCCTATCCATAGCAGGTTCTCACTCGTATGAATATTTTCCGATTCAATTTCCCATCATCTAATACCGCTATATGGAGTGATACCTCAATGAATGTGTTTTGTTATCAAATGAAACATTGATTTTTTTGCCAAATGTATTGCACTCAATGTCACTTTGAACAATTTGTAATCATTTTTCTCCTTTCTTAACTCTTTCATGAACCCACTCATCCATATTATATCCTTGCTAGCCTCTATAGCTGAAACATAATCTTCATATGTAGTATACAAAGCCACAACCTTCTCGCAATCTTGAAATCCACTAACTTCTCTCCCACCTACCGTGAAAATATATCCTAGTAGTGCTTCTTCTACCATCTAGATCTCCACCATATCCAAATCAACATAGCAACATAATGAAATATATGAACCTTCATGGCATAATTGCATGCTAGATGTCCCTTTCAAATACCTAAGTATCCATTGGACTATGTTCCAATGCTCTTTACGTGGATTAGTCATATATCTACTCAAAACTCCCACTTCTTGTGCAATTTCTAGTCTAGTACAAACTATAGGATACATGAGACTCCTAACAACTGAAGCATATGACACTTGTGGTATGCATTTGACCTCATCATGTGATGATAGATGTTGATATTTTCTCAATTTGAAGTATCCGACCATAGGTGTACTAACAGGTTTTGCATTATGCATCTTGATCCTTTCTAACCCCCGTAAATATAATCCTCCCGAGACAAATAAAATTTCTTGTTCTTCCCATCTCTTTATATTTTCATGCCAAGGATTATTTTTGTAGCTCCTAAATCCTTTATAGAAAATGTGTGAGCTAGAATTCCCTTAAGCTTGACCAATGTCCCGCATACTAGATCTTCCAATAAGAATATAATCTACATACAATAATAAAATAATATAGCTCCCATTTTCAATCTTGAAATAAAAACAATGGTCGATTCACATCTCAAGTAACCATGCTCATGCATTAAACTATCAAACATCATTTACCATTTCTTGGGAGCTTGCACGAGCCCATATAGGCTCTTTTTCAACCTACACACTAATTTATCCTTACCCTTGACTTCATACCCAAGCGATTGCTGCATATAAATCTCTTCATCCAAATAACCATGAAGGAAATCTGTATTCACATCTAGTTTCTCTAAATGCAAATCCTCTACTACAACTAAAATCAATACAATATGAATAGAAGTCATCTTTACAATAGGATAAAATATTTCACCAAATTCAATACCTACTTTCTGTGTAAATCCCTTTACTACAAGCCTTGCCTTGTACATTTTCTCGTCCACTCGCTTCTTCCTTGATCATGTAAACCGACTTGTTCGCAATGTCCACTTTCATGCTGGTAACTTAACCAAATCCAAAGTCTAATTTTGTTCCAAGGAGTCCATCTCCTCATCCATGCCATGCTCCCACTAGATGTGGGTCTCATCCTGCATTGCTTCTTCAAAACTCTCTGGTTCACCATTATCAGTTAATAATAAACAAAATAGAGAAGGTAAAAATATTTTTGGAGGTTTACTTACCCTCATTGACCTTCTCACTTGAGTTTGGGGTATCGGAGGTTCATTCTAGACCTCCTGGAAATTTGTATCCAAATATTTCAAAGTGACCAACATCGGTCATCAGAATCGACATCAGTTCTTCTAACCAATGCCACTTGGCTCTTCTCAGAACTAATCTTGGTTCTACTAATCGATATTAGTCAAGTGTCAATCGACACCGCCATCTTGTGTAACCCTGTTGGTATTACTTTTAAATCCGAGAGTTCATTTTCATTAACAAACTTCTCAACCAGTTCATCCTTGGGTATAAAAATTTGATCCCTATACATTCTCTTTTCATTCCATTCAATGTCACACCTCTTAATAATTTTAGAATTCTCTAAATCCAAAAATAGAATATGAAATCACCAGATCCATAACCAATGAAAGTGCATCTCTTGGATTTTGCATCTAACTTTTTCCTATTTTCTTTATCACTATGCACAAAAGCTTCGAACCAAAAACTTAAAAAAAAGAAAGATCTACCCCTTTTCAGGTCCAAGCTTCCTCGGGCATTCCTCCATCTAGTGAACTTTAAGGCCCATGATTAATCAAATAAACATCTCAGTATCAACTACTTTTGCCCAAAAGCGTAAACAAAATCCTAAATGTATCCTCATACTTCTAGCATGTTCTATGATTTTCCTGTTCATTTCTCTCTGCAACTCCATTCTCCTATGGTTTTCTTGAACTATTCTTCCCCTACGTATCCCATTAATTAAAAATAATCATTAAAAGCCTTCCTCTACAATATTCACTACTATTTTCAGATCTAAGGCAGTTTAACTTTGAATTTGATTCATTCTCGTAAGGGATTTCTATATTTTAAAAGTTTCAAAAACATCATATTTATGTTTAATACAATAAACCCATACCTTTCTTGTAGCATCATCAATGAAAGTAACATAATATTGGGATCCTCCATGAGAAGCTACCCGAGTGGTCCTCGCACATCCGAGTGTACAAGCTCCAATTTATTTATTTCTTATTGCCGTAACTTTGAGAAATATCACTCTTTTTGCTTTCCAAAGACACAATGCTCACTAAAATAAAGAGCTAAATCTTTCATATATCCATTCCATTTTGAATTATATGGCCTAACCGATTATGCCACATTCATGCATCTGAATCTGAAGTAGATAATGTAGAAAAGGAGTCAATAACACAAGTAGATAAATATAATGTTCCTACCCTCTTACCTCTTACCACAACAAAAGCATCCTTGGTGAATTTCCAAGAGTCTTTTGTGAATGTAACCATGCAACTAGCTTCACCTAATTACCCTACAGAAATAAGATTCCTCATGAGGCTCGACACCTGCTTCACATATTTCAATACCCATGTATTTCCATTTTGTAATTTTAGATGAACTTCCCCTTTACTAGTAATACTGCAAGGTTCATCAACACCCAAATAAACATGCCCAAAATTTCCTGGACATAATTTCTGAAATAAACCTTATTAGGAGTTGCATGGAAAGAAGATCATTAATTTAAAACCCATGATTCAATTTTATTATCTAAATAAATAATAAGAGCATCTTGTGTTACCTCTGCTGCAGTTAGATTTGCTTCTTTACCTTTGTCTAGTTGTTGGTTCTCTTTATCCTTTGACCACCAATATTTCTTCGCATGTCCTTTCTTTCCACATTTTTAACAGGTAATTCTCTTACCTCTGGATTTAGATTTTCTATCCCTTGACTTTAATTTCCCATTACTCTTACTCTTGGATCTCTCCTTCTACTTGCACATGATTTCTACATTCAAAACATTCCCAGATGATGATTCCTCTATACTCTTCTAGTGAATTTCTTCATTTAAGATTATACTAACCAGATTATCAAAATAAAAAATATTACTAATAGCCATTACCAAGTTATCCTAGCTACTCTTCCTGTGACGTTGTATTACTAACAACCATTACCAAGTTATCATAACTATCAGGAAAAGAACATAAGAATAAGAGTGCTTTCACTTCATCATAAAATGGTATATTAGGGTAAGTACATGAAGTTGGGGGCCAAAAGCAGACAAAAACCTGAAAAAGTAAAACACGTATGCATTCTATTATAACGCAATGCATTTTAAATTGTCAGTTTGCGATTTCTTGAGGCATAATGCGTACGTGTTATGCCTACTATAAAGAAAAAAGAAGCTTGAGCTTTTATCATTTTATATCCCTCAAACACAAGTTTCATAGCTTAACCGTGCCCTCACCTTTTTCATTCGGCTCGATCTCAAGCTCAAAGGATCATTTTGGATCGCCAGAAGATCTAAATCAATGATGGTGCCATGAAGAAGAGGTAAGCACAATTATTTTATCAAAATTGCATTGAAATATGATAATTATAGATTAAAATTTGAATTGAATACATATTTTTTATTGTTACAGTTAGAGGTCGAGGGAATCAACCACCACCAAAACTCGTTATTCCGTCATCCCTCCAGACACTCCCACAATTGCTCAACATCCCCGGGTAGTCAAGAAGATTTAAGAACCCACTTAGTTGAAAACAAAATTAAAATTGAGGATTTAATTAAAACAATGAGGGATTCACAAGCTACAATCCCCACCGTGCCTCTCTTGCAAACACATTGGAGGCATTACTTTTTCAAGTGACGGAAACGGGAAAATTGATCATTTGACAACTTAAAGAGAGGGTTGTAGGGTTTATTATTACAACAAATTATCATGTGGATGTAAAGAAAAAGAAATTTCAAAATAACTCATATGTGCCTTATTCAGGGAACCTCGCACTAATTTTCTGTTCCATTATCATGTAAAATGGTTTCCCATCCATCGGGTACAATAATAATTTGATTAAAAATAATTTTTGGGACCGATGGTGGATGGTGTTTGATTTTCCACCTTGTGATAACAACGAGGTGCCACTATACTTTATGAGGAAACTCTATTGTGAGTTTATCCTCAACGATATCCCAAATTATTTTGATTTCTGAGATTTCCAGGGCCGAGGAAATGGATCTCCATATGATCAACTAGGTGCACAATATGCACCTATTCACCAGGGTAGATTCCCCACACAAAAGCCCCCTCACCTTGAGATTGTCCCTCAAGCAGAAAGGAGACAATAGATATTGATACACTCCACATGCTTCGAGTGGTCTATCTGTGACCCTTGTTCGACATACGAGGGAGATTTATGAGCCAGATGCTTGTGGAGGTACACAGAGTATTCCCTCAGGGAGTACTAGCATGAGGCAAAATATTTTCTCGTCATGTGGTAGTATATGTTTGGGGTCCGAGGAGGATGATAATTTCATGGGTACTAATTTTGGTGCACCTGGTGCTAAGGGTGCACACGATAATGTCACTATGTAAGATGTCCTTTTAAGTGAGATATTTGGATTACATTCATCGATGTCACCTTCATAGGTAAATTTTTTATGTTTTGGTATATGTGTTACAAAATGTTTGGAGTACTTGATTTACTTATATATGTTAAATTTTTGAAATAATTGTATTTATACATGTATATGCATTGATATTATAGAGCACGGGAGGCACATCTTCATCCCGAGCATAGGTGGCGAGCACTATGCATACACATACATTCATAGAGGTAATTTAGAATGTTAATTATATAAATTTTTCACATACATGTGTCTATAAATATAATTGCATGTATATATATTAGTTTTGAAGTCAAATATATGTATGTTCTTGTATGTCCATCTAACTCATGTGATATACGTGTTTGATAAAGATGTTGACTTCATTAGATACCCCACCATCTCTCGTGAAAAGTAGATAAAGGTGTTGCCGCTACGATTTCATTTATGCAACAACTCACCGAGGTATTCAAACAACACGTAAATTTTGTTAAATTTCTCGTGTAATTCATATCATGTTAAATTACTTGTTAGTAATGTATTTCATTGTAGAAATATTAAATTATGTTAATAATGTCCTTCATTGTGTATATGTAGGAGTTATGTGTGACAGTAGTAGCCCTGTTCATTTGATTCACAGAATGGTAGGATACAAATAATAGTTCTATATTGATAAAATTATTTTAAATATTGTCATTATGTACATACATGTAATTAGTTCTATTTTCACTAATTTCGATGTTAGATTTTATGATCTTATGTGTACGTGCAGAACTTCAACCCTCCATTTTGACGCCGAGGGCACGGACTCCTCCATCTCATCATCTTCATACCCCGCTCGTACTACAGAGCTCCCGATGACTCATCCGAGTGTGAGATGCAAATTTGACGTGATCAAAACTTTTGGTAAGTATGTGCATTTATATAAATACTTTCATTCTAGCATGGTCTTAAATACATGTTGAAAACATATATAAATTAAGTTTTGACAAAAAAAATTGTTTGCATTTATAGGCTCATCTACAGTAGTAGTATTCGGTGAAAGAGGACTCAAAGCATGGGATTAGATGATCCAAAGTCATCTCATAGATCTCCATCTTTGTCTAAGGGAGGGCCTTCTTTGGGAAAGGCCAAGAGAGGGATATATTTTGATGAGTAGGAAATATATATGTCTTACATGACATTGTTTTTGTATACATATGTGCATGACATTGTATGTAAACCTATATGGCATTTGAACTTGATGGTATATGACTTATTTGGGAATTTTTGTATTTATTATGCACATTAAAATACTATTTGGAACTTGATAATTTTGTATGAGACCTTACATTTTTGAGATTAGTTTTGCATGAAACTAATATGATGTACACTTGACAATATTTAAGACATTATGGATTATTTTTTCATTTATTGGTGATGTAAATGTACTAGCATTTTAAATGTATAATATGCATCAAACTTTGGAAATCAATATTTATATAATGTATGGATATAAAGAGTTACCTAATCACGAGTAATTATTCATTCAATTTATCAATGTGTATATGTGTATTTACCTTACTTGTGCTTATTCTTGCTCATGGTCTCCTTGACTTGGTTCCTATCTTATCATGCACTTACTACATTCTTCTATGCTTCTTAGTATTCTCCTCTGTTAAAACACCCGAGATTTGTCATAATTTGATGCCTTTCATCTCGTTGATATTTTGAGAATGTCTCTATATATACATTACTCCAATGGTTGAGAATGTACCCAGATGCAATGACATTATGATTACGATACTCAATAATTATTGATTGTCTAATCCTATCCAATTCATGTTATTACCTTTAAATCTGTAGGCATTTCAAGTTATTTGGAAATCACATCACACTCTTCACTAGGCTTGATCACTACCCCTATCCTTTTCAAGGCACTTTTGAAAGAATCCATGGGTTTATCATCGCATAAATTATCAATGAATGGATCATCACTAAGTTGTAGGCCTGCCGACTCCCATCCGTAACTAAACAAGAAAGATTTACTAGGTGATTGATGACTCTCATGTGTTCTTAGACATACCCCTATCAAATTCATTCTTAAGCCAATCTAGTCATTCATGACTCTTAAAGGACTACACGAACAAAGGTAGCCCGAAAGGATGTGTAGCATAGGGAACCAAAAAAATCCTCCACTACCATTCAGCTGGCCACCTCAACGTGTTAAGTGTAGTTGGTTTGGTCCCATGATCATTTTTTTGCAAACTATAGCATCCTGGGAGCCCTATATCGCTCGTATTGTAATATTTTGTGCGTTTACAAAAATAGGATAGTGACATAACCAAATGGATATGGAGAAAACTGAGAGAGATTTTAATAGAGGGCTTCAACATGGAGGTTTTGGATTTGACAAGACATCTCTAGGTGCCACAGAGTCCGAGAAATGACATGTCGAAGATATAATGTGTTTTGGTCTCAAGGCTCTTAAGAGACTACGCCTGAATGAGGTAGCTCGAAAGCATGGGGAGCATAAGGAACCAAAAAAATCCTCCACTAGAATTCACCTAGCCATCTCGATGTGTTGACATAGTTGGTTTGGTCCCACAAGCTACCGTTTGTAAAATACAACATCTAACAACCTTACACTGACTTAGACTACACTATTTCATGTGCTTGCAAACAATAGGAAAAAGAGATAACCGAATGGAGATGGATAAAACTGCGATATAATTTCATAGAGGGCACGACGTTGAGGTCTTAGATTTGACGAGACATCTCTAGGTGCCATGGAGTATGAGAAATCACACGTCAAAGATATAGTGTGTTTTGGCCTCATGGCTCTTAAGGGACTATGCCCGAATGAGGTACCCCAAAAGTATGAGGAGTGTAGGGAACCAAAAAAAGTCCTCCACTAGCATTCATTTTGCCACCCGACGTTTTGGTGTAGTTGGTTTGGTCCCACGAGCTTCCATTTGCAAACTATAGCGTTTGATAACCCTACATTGACTCAAACTACAATATTTCGCGCATTTGCAAACAATAGGACATCGAGAGAACCAAATGGATATGGAGAAAACCATGAGAGTATTTTAAAGAAGGCCCAACATGGAGGTCTCGAATTTGACAAGACATCTCTAGGTGCCATGGAGTTTGAGAAATCACTCGTCAAATATATAGCGTGTTTTGGCCTCGAGATCTTAATAGACTATGTCCAAACGAGGTAGCCCGAAAGCACGGCAGCGTAGGGAACCAAAAAAAATCCTCCACTAGCATTCAAAAGGCCATCTAGATGTTTTGGACTAGATGGTTCAGTCCCACAAGCTATTGTTTGAGAAATATAACATCTAGCAGCCTTACACTGACTCAGACTACACTATTTCGCGTGTTTACAAACAATAGGACAACGAGAGAACCAAATGGAGATGGAGAAAACCATGAGAGGATTTTGTAGAGGGCTTTGACATGGAGGTTTCAGATCTAATGATATGTCTCTAGGTGCCATAAGGTCTAAGAAATCACCCATCAAAGATATAACATGTTTTGGCCTCAGGGATCTTAAGGGATTACGCCTGGACGAGGTAGCTTGAAAGCATAGGCAGCATAGGGAACCAAAACAAAGCCTCCACTAGCATTAACCAAGCCATATGGACATGTTGGATCAGATAGTTTAGTCCCACAAGCTACCGTTTGCAAAATATAGCGTCTAGCAGCCTTACACTAACTTAGACTACACTATTTCGAGGGTTTACAAACAATAGGACAACGAGAGAACTGATTGGAGATGGAGTAAACTATAAGAGAATTTTGTAGAGGGCCCCGACGTGGAGGCCTCAGATATGAAAAGATGTCTCTAGGTGCCACGGAGTCCAAGAAATCACATGTCAAAGATATAACATGTTTTGGCCTCAAGGCTCTTAAGGGACTATGCCTGGATGAGGTAGCCGAAAGCACGGGTGGAGGAAACCACCAATGTTCAATGATTTTGCCATAGGATGCAACTATGTAGACTATGAACGTAGTTTTGTTGGGGAGACCACCAATGTTCCAACTGTTCATTTTGAAATAATGAATATCTTCAATCAAACAGAGAATGAAGAGCCTGAATTTTTTTGGACATTACAAAAGGTTGTTTGTGCCCAAAAAGAACCCGAAGGCCATATAAATTTTCAGTCTTCAACTTTAGATGATAATGAACACTGTGAAGAAAAACAATTAGGTGAAGATGTCACTATGAATTAAGAGGAAATGCCTCCTGAAAGTCATAAAGAGTCAATTTGATTACCCAAAAACATTTGGAAGAACTTAAAGAGAAGATACGAGCAGAAGAAAAGGAAAAATGGGAAGCGTGGAAGGATCACAACTTAATTAGAATGGAATATCTATGTGATGTTTTCGATAGAATCATGGATAATCTTAAGGAAAACATGCCAAGTTGATTATTTTTATTAATCCCAGCTGCTTCAACTTCACAAATCAAACTAGGTAGATCCAAAAGAAGCATACTAGCAAGAAAAACTACAATAAAGTATTGATAATTGAGCCTAAAAATCGTTTAGAATTGTAATTTATTTTTGATTGAGCATTCACCCATAGTTTCTTTTTTGAAGGAAGAAATTCATTTTATATGTGAGAAATAGAATGCTGATTTAGTCTATTACTCTGACTATTTAGGTTAGATTTCTGTAGTCGTTCAATGAAAGTTTAAATCTCTTCAGTACTAACATGGAAAAATTGTTAGGGCCCTATAAAATCCTCTCACAGTTTTATCCATAT
Organism: Taxus wallichiana var. yunnanensis; assembly: GCA_018340775.1. NCBI lineage: Eukaryota > Viridiplantae > Streptophyta > Pinopsida > Cupressales > Taxaceae > Taxus > Taxus wallichiana. The sequence goes on from CM031242.1 coordinate 891,431,684, forward strand.
CCATCCAGTTCTGTCATTGTGATATTGTTTGCAAACACGTGAAATAGTGCAGTCTGAGTAAGTGTAAGACTGTCAGACACTATATTTTACAAATGGTAGCTTGTGGGACCAAACCGTCTGGGAAAACACGTCTATATTTCTTAGTGAAAACTAGTGGAGTCTTCATTTTTGTTCCCTACGCTCCCCGTGCTTGTGGGATACCTCTTCCAAGCGTAGTCCCTTAAGAGCCCTGAGGCCCAAACATGCTATATCTTTGACAGGTGATTTCTTAGACTCTGTGGCACCTAGAGACGTCTCGTTAGATTAGATACCTCTAAGTTGGGGCCCTCTATGAAAGAATCTCACGGTTTTATCCATATCCATTTGGTTCTCTCGCTATCCTATTGTTTAAAAAGGTGTAAAATACTACGGTTTGAGTCGTAGTGTATGGCTGCAGACGCCTGTAGTTTACAAATGGAAGCTCATGGGACCAAACCAACTACGCCAACATGTTAAGGTGGCTAGGTGAATGCTAGTGGAGGATTTATTTTAGTTCCATATGCTACCCATGATTTAAGGCTACCTCGTTTGTGCGTAGTCTCTTAAGAGCCCTGAATGACTAGATTGGCTTAAGAATGAATTTGGTAGAGGTATGTCTAAGAACACATGGGAGTCATCAATCGCCTAGTTAATATTTCTTGTTTAGTTATGGATGGGATTTAGCTAGCCTATGGCTTAATGAACTTCCATCCATTGATAATTTATGTTATGATAAATGCATGGATACTTTCAAAAGCGCCTTCAAAAGGATAGGTGTAGTCATCAAGCCTAGTGAAGGGTGTGATGTGATTTCCAAATAACTTGAAATGCCTACTGATTTAAAGGTAACAACACGAATTGGATAGGATTAGAAAATCAAGAATCACTAAGTGTCCGAATTGGAATACCTCTACGAAATCCTCTCATGGTTTTCTCCATCTCCATTTTGTTCTCTCGTTGTCCTATTGTTTGCAAAGGCGTGAAATACTATAGTCTGAGTCAGTGTAGGGCTGCCAGATGCTATAGTTTGCAAACAGAAGCTCCTGGAACCAAACCAACTATGCCAACACGTTAAAATGGCTTGGTGAATTCTAGTGGAGGATTTTTTTTTGTTCCCTATGCTGCTCGTGCTTTCGGGCTACCTCAATCGGGCATAGTCTCTTAAGAGCCCTGAGGCTAAAACATGTTATATATTCGACAGGTGATTTCTCGGACTTCGTGGAACCTAGAGATGTCTCATTAGATCCAAGACCTCCATGTCGGGGCCCTCTATGAAATAATCTCATGGTTTTCTCTATCTCTATGTGGTTCTCTCTTTTTCATATTGTTTGTAAATGCACAAAATACTGTAGTCTGAGTCAGTGTAGGGCTATCAGACGCTATAGTTTGCAAACGGAAGCTCATGGGACTGAACCAACTATGCCAACACGTCGGGGTGGCTAGGTGAATGCTAGTAGAGGTTTTTTTTTGGTTTCCTATGCTCCCCGTGCCTTCGGGCTACCTCGTCCGAGCGTAGTCCCTTAAGAGCCATGAGGCCAAAAAAGACTATATTTTCGATGGGTGATTTATCAGACTCTGTGGCACCTAGAGATGTCTTGTTAGATCTGAGACCTCCATGTTGGGTCCCATTAAAAATTTATCTCACGGTTTTATCCATTTCCATTCGGTTCTCTCGCTGTCCTATTGTTTGCAAAGACACGAAATACTGCAGTTTGAGCCAGTGTAGGGTAGCAAGACGCTATAGTTTGCAAACGGAAGCTTATGGGACCAAACCAACTATGCAAACAAGTCAGGGTGGCCAAGTGAAAAATAGTCGAGGCTTTGTTTTGGTTCCCTATGCTACCCGTACTTTCAGGCTACCTCATTCAAGGCGTAATCCCTTAAGAGCCTTGAGGCCAAAACACACTATATCTTTGATAGGTGATTTCTCAGACTCCGTGGAACCTAGAGACATCTCGTTAGATCCAAGACATCCATGTTGGGGCCCTCTACAAAATCCTCTCGTGGTTTTATCCATATCCTTTCGGTTCTGTCGTTGTCCTACTATTTGCAAACGTGTGAAATACTACACCGATCAGTCAGTGTATGATGATCGCCATATGCTATAGTTTTTAAATAGAAGCTCGTGGAATCGAACCAACTACGACAACACGTCGGGGTTGGCTAGGTGAATGCTAGTGGAGTCTTTATTTTGGTTCCCTATGCTACCCGTGCTTTCGGGTTACCTCGTCAAGGGTGTAGTCCTTTAAGAGCCCCGAGGCTAAAACATGCTATATCTTTGATGGGTGATTTCTCAGACTCTGTGGCACCTAGAGACGTATCATCAAATCTGATACCTCCATGTCAGGGCCCTTTACAAAATCCTCTCGTAGTTTTCTCCATCTCCATTCAGTTCTCTCGCTGTCCTAATGTTTGCAAACATGCAAAATATTACAGTCTAAGTTAGTGTAAGGTTGTCCATTGCCAATCACTTGAATAATATAGGGTATTCACACAATATAGGTGGTGAAATGAGAATTTATGTTTGTTGTTCCTTTCTAATATTTAATTTCTCTTAGCTTCACTTGGATTTGAGAATAATAAATTCTCTATTGACAATGCCAACCACGTGAAGGTGGATGCTTTTTTGGCACCACTAACCTACATAAAAATGTTAGTAAGAAATTAAATAGAATTTTAAATCATACAAAATTTTAAAAAATCATTTAAGTAAATATTCAAATTAAATTCATGAAGAGCATACCTTTGCAAATTCAATCTAATGAACTATAAGGATCAACTCTATTCTTGATAGTAGCAAGAATTGCTTCATGATCCGATTCATGAACCTTCCATGATTCTTTTTGATGGCCGACACGGATATTTGATCAATTTAATATTTGTTACAAGGACCAAATGTGAATAGTGAAGTATCTTTCGATGTACTTCATAGTCTTTAAACAACCAAATGTTCGATTTTTTGATAGAATATTGTCGAAGCCAAGTTCCATGACTACCACCGACCGGTGGGATACTCAAGGTCTTCACCATCAATGATTATGGAAGTCAATTTTTCCCCCTCTAACAAAGAGACAAGAAGTAGTCTTTCCCTCTTTATTAAATTCTGTCGCATAATAACTACAAAAACATGCCATATTTGTCAAAAAGTAAAACTCTTGATCAATTTAAAAATACATTAAGAGTTGACCATTTAATAATTTATAAATCTAAAACATGGCATGTACATATATGTATGTACCTTGTTGCACTAAATCGGAGACTTGGTCAAATTCGGGTGATATTGTCATTTGATCGAAGACCCCGCAAGTTGTAATACTCATAGAACTTGATGTGTGTCAAGTGGAATTAGAGGTCTAAAAGTCCATTCATCCACCCACTACTATGACTCACATTCATTTTATGCAAAAGCAATGCATGATATATAAAAACATGTCATGTACCTAGTATAAATCATCCAAGCATTTACATCGAACTACGGAATGAGTGCATATCACTTTAACCTACAAGCTGTCATAAAATCTTCATAGTTTGCCGATGTTGTTCCTCTATCAACCAAAAATATCTATGAACTGTTGATCTCTCTTGAGATTCATGGACCATATTCTTGACACAATAATCAACAATGTTTTTACATCTCGTAAATTTAACACCATCCTTGAACTTTAACTCTTCTCTTGCAAATTTTATTTTCACATATGCTCCTACACCATCATGTTCTCCTTTTCCATGCCCTTCCTCAGTAAAACTCTAGATATGTTATACATTTGTTTCTTTGTGCATCTTTCTTAGCCATTAAAACATCGGTGCATTCTTGAATTATGACGTGCAGTTGTCTGACCAAATGTAACGTTGATCGAAACTAATGTTCCTCTCATTCAAGTTCGCATAAAACACCTAGAAACACCCTTGTACATAGTCTATAGAATGTTTTCGATCATCATTGATGTAGAAATGATACTCTATTAATATTTTTCGATATTTCTCAGTACTTTTAGGAGAGTGCATGAATGCTATATGCATGAAAATAGAAACTTGCACTGAGTTATAATATTGAGACTGAACCTCCATTTGTGGCTGTAATGTGTAATTCTCTGTGAAGTCAACTACTGAAAAAATAGTACCAAGTGGGAATGTGTCCTTGCTTAACTTGATTTGTTCATCCAATCATCAAGCTCTATGTGTGTGTCTTGCATACTCATAAAAAATTTCCTCTCTGAATTTGACCATATATTCTGACACAGGTAATTGTTTTCTAACAAGCTCACACCTCTTAGATTCTTTTCCATCTTGAATATGTACTCTCCTCATGGATACAACTTTTCAGATTTGGCAAAGCCAATTCTTTTCCTATTGAATATGTACTCTCCTCATGGCTACAACTTTTAGATTTGAAAAGCCACCACATGCATACATTGCACATTCATCCAAACATGCTTTGTTATAAAAAAATTGTCTTATTGATTTTTTCACAAAATATTGTCGAAATAAATTCCCTTGAAGATTTTGGTGGGACATTTAATCATTACTCTCGCAACATGATGTCGTATGCAAAACACGATGTATTCGACAAAAAAATCATAATGCATTGAAAATTCAACATGATGCCTCGCAACAACAAGTGGTATGTGAGTGATTGATTTTCACATAAAAGGGTTTTCTCATTTCAAAGAATCTTTGGCTAATGTTAATTTTTGGATTTTCATTCTTAAACTTAGAGAATTTTTTTGTTTGAGTTATATCTAAGAATTTTTTTGCACACTATTCACGATTATGAGAACTTATTATTCTTTTTATCTGTATCTCTTCTATTCGGTGACACCCTTATGTTTTCATTTCAAAATTTTACAAATTTTAATTATTTTAGAATATCGATGTATTCTTGTCTTTTCATGGAAGTTTGCTAGAGACATCCCAATATTCAAAGTGTTATTGCTTTCATTAGTGTTTTTCTTTTTAACTTCAAAGCATTGCTTGTTTTTCTAATCAAGCATTTATTAACTGTTTTATCACTTACTATACAATTAGTAAGTGCACACCATGTACCATTATTATCTTTGGTGTGTCTTCTTCGCCACCTACTGATTTGGTATGCTTTATGTATGTTTTCAAAAATTGACACATTTTGATCAATTACATTAGATGTTCTTAACCCGTGGTCTTCATTATTGGTCTCATCTTACTTAATTTCATCAATGTAACAAATAATTGACATCTTTGTGTGTCATTTAAATTCTCAAAGTAATTATATCAAATTCCACTAGCTTTTCTTCCTACATTTATTTCAAACATTTTGTTAGGCATTGGTTTTACAATCTTTTCATCAATTTCAATTAAGTTAATTAGTTTTCTTCACAAAATGGAAGGAGGTGTTCTTAGAGGTGAAGATTTGTTTACAAGGTTACTTTCTTCATTCAAGGTGTTTTCATACAAATTTTGGGGTTAACATTTGGATTCTTAGGTAAGGGTTCAACAATTGGATTAATATCAATTTCTTCATCCATACCATCATTATTATTTAATTCAATATTTATTCATTGTAAAATCATTCTTCATTCAAAAATAATTATTCTCTACATTTTCATTATGTATTTCATCCCCATTTTCTAATACATTAGCTACATTTGATATAACGGATGTACATTGCCCCGCTTTCAAAGTTTTTGCATTCTCTTCAATTTCTTTATTCTCTTCTCTTCCAATTTCTACCATGTCTAGTTCTTGAATTTCCTCTTGTCATTAGCTCGATGTTTATTGCCCATGATTATAAAAAATTAACTAGTGGAGTAGGGGACAAAATGAACTAAAAAATTGTGCAAGAATGTAGAGAAAATTGTAGATAAAACATAATATTTACAAAATTCCGTGAAAGAGATGAAAGGTATGTTGGGGGCCACAATATATAAATAAATAAAAACACATACACATTATGTAATGCGTATGTGTTTTTTTTTTTATTTTTACAAGCCATGCCTCAAGGCTTGGGATCCGGTTTGGATCCCCAAGCCTGAGGCATGGACCTGTACAAACAACATGTTTTTGCAAGAAAATGTAAAAATGACATTTCCTCTATGATAAATCAAAATAAAACAATCCATCCATTTAAAAAAATTATACCTCGATGTAGATCAGAGTTTCTTCTTTCTAAAAATATAATTTTTAAAATTTTCTTACTAATATAAGGTTTCCATATTATTTATTTTCTAACTATGCCTTTTTATAGCTATTTTTTGAAGTGTAAATATGTCTATCTTTCATGGTGTATTTTTTTGGGTGATCGATTTTTTTTTTTTTAATACTAGCGTAAACTAGGCATAATTCTATACATATTCAAAAACAAAAATCTAATTTTTGATATTTTTTGAGGTAGTTAGGGGGGCACGGTCGAAGCTCTGTTATTTTTCAAAACATAAAATTTTTGTACTAGAAAAATCATAAATAAAAAAATATTTGCTATAAAAATATAAAAAAATGGAGCCCAAACTAGATGCTCCTAGCTATCTTTCTACCAAAGGGTTTTCAAAAATACTAAATGGTGCTAAAAAAATGGTGGGGGGCACAAAAGTCACTCTATTATGTTTTTTTAACAAAAACAGGATCATCTATTGGTATTTTAGTTGTTTGACCCACTTATACTTATCCGTTTTCAATAAACGGTAATAGCTTAGAAACTAGACTCAAAATTCTATGATTCATATTTCTACAACATCTTCCAATTTTGAGTGTAACTATTTCAAAAAACTCGTACAAGTTGAAGTTGTTTTTTTCTTCAGAAAAATGCATCCACTTAAGACCCCCTTTTGGCCCCCCAACTTGGTGCACTTACCCATCAACCGATTCTAACTGATTTATGATAGATCTAAAATCATTCAAATGACTAGATGTAGATCCACCTTCATGCATATTAGAACTAAATAGTTTCTTCATCAAATAAACTTTATTTGAAGCATTAGGTTTTCCGTATAAATTAGCAAGATATTTCATTAACCATACCATAGAAGTTTCTTCTGTAATATTGGAAGTCACGGATGCTACTAGGATCAATCTTATAGATCCCAAAGCCTTTCTATCAAGAATATTCCTTTCTTCATCAATCATCCTCGTAGATCTAGAATTATCATCCAATGGTAAATACAAATCTCTTTGATACAGATAATCCTGAATCTGCATCTTCCATAATTGATAATTTCGGTCATCAAACTTCTCTACCTTGTATTTGTTTTCTTATACCATTGTTGTAGCTCCCACTCAATCAGAAAACCCTATGAGACTAAATTTTTCAACACACAAAAACCTCAAATAAATATTTGATGATAGTTGTTGGCATTAGCACACCTGTTGTACAATTAATATATCATATCTAAGCATACATGCAAATAAAAGTGGATATTCTACCAGAATAATTATACAAAAGTAGAGATATAAATCAACACCAAATTTAATGTGGTTCACCCATTGTGAGCTATGTCCACCAAGAAATAATAAAATCCATTATCCAAAGATCTCACAAGATGTACAATGAAGATTTATAATCCTCCATACCTTTCGGATGTACAAAGATTATCTTTCACCCAAGATTTTTCTTCTTCACCAAGAATTCTCTCTCTCATAATTATTCTCACAATAATCATCAACTTCTGCAAGTTCTTCTTAATTATTACTTCTATACCCTAGCTTTCATTCTTATATAGGTGTATACAAACTTAGGGCACTTAGCCATGTAATTACAATCAATAGATCTGTTTTAATACTAAAAATAGATCTAATTCTTGGGATTAATTAAAACACCACACACAGTAACCAACAGTTAGCCTTAACCGATGTCGTTTCCTCCTTACGACCGATGTCGGTCCCTCCAAAACTAATGTCGAGTTCATCGTGTTTTTCGAAATTTTCATATTGGATGCTAATCCGAAGTAATTGAGCTCCACTACTCAACATTTTGCATAGTAATGTAAGACTAATCCGCCTTACCTTATATCCTTCAAGCTTTTGTCTAGACTATCATGGAGTTTTGCAACTCAACCTTGCACTCCCTGCTAGAGAGGAAGCTATTTTGAAATGTCTTTAGGTGGTTCCTTCCAAAGTCTCCCACTCTTAGAGGAATTATTTTCATCGCCTTCTTTCACTCTCTTATATGAAAGAAGATCCTTTTCAAATGGCAACCGATAAGGATCATAAATTTTATGGTTTTCTGGTAGAATTTTACCAAACCATTTGGGACATGGTAGGTCTGTACCTCCACCATGTTTATTTAGAATCCCTTGATTCTAATTCCCCGAGGAACCTCGTTGATCAAGGAAACATCAAGTTCATACTTAAAGCAGGGATAGTGAAACCATCACCAACTAGAGAACCATCACTTTGCTTAATGCTTCTTATAAGATTATTGCTAAATATTTAGCCAATATGATTGTTAATCTCTTGCCCTTAATTATTAGAAGTGAGAAAACTAGATTCATTAAGAACAAATTTATTCTTGATAATATCATTGTTATTTGGGAAGGGATGGAATGGGCTCATCAATCATCACAACAAGATCTATTTGTTAAGATAGATTTTGCTAAAGCTTATGATAGGATTGAGTGGTATTTCATTTTAGCCATGCTCCAGGATCTTGGATTTGGCCCTAGGTTTGTACATTCTGTTCAAATGCTAGGGCTTGTATTACTATTAATGGGGCACAATCTTCTAGGTTTTGTCTCTTCAGTCAATTCGCTAGGTTTCCCTTTAGCTCCCTCCCTATGTGTCTTGGCCATTAAATGTTTGAATTATATTCTTTCCCATAGAGATTCTCAAGGACTTGTTAAAGGTATCTCTTTACCTTCAACTTCTCAGCAGCTTATCAATGGTGATTTTGTTGATGCTTCATTTCTCACTCTCTCGTAAGGAGAACAATCTATGCATTAAGCACGAAATTGTTTAGATTTTTTTTTGTCTTATTTCAAGATTTACTATTTAATGGGAAAATACCTTGTGCTACATGCAGTCTCAACTTCCCATGCCTAATTGGCTTACAGAGATGAAGTGGAGCTGGATCGATCCTTATGTGCAGTTTAAATTCCTTGGGATCCATTTTTCCGTCTAGGACACATCTTCTCACCTTTGGGCATATGTTGTTTAAAGATTTGAATGCAAAGTTTCTTATTGGATTTCTAAGCCTCTCTCTTTATTAGGTAAGTTTCAAATCTACTCCAAAGTGCTAGTTGGCACACATGTTTATTATTCTTCTTATTGGGCATCTTATGTTGCTTCTTATGCCAAAATTGAGAAGCTTCTTTGAGAATTTTTGTGGGCCAACACTGCAGGGCAAAAGGGTTTCCATAGGGTGGCTTGGGACATTTGTTGTATGCCTAAAGAAGCTGGGGGCTTAGGTTTGATTGACATCAAAATCTAGAGAAAGGATCTTTGTGTTTAATGGATTTTGAGCGGTTTAGAGGGAAATGAATCTTGTAAGGTGCTTATTTGACATGGAATTTGTTAGGGGTCCCATAGGTAGGTTTTTTTAGAAAGGCCTTACTTTCAAATCTTTTTTTTTGTCAATTTTTCGTTAATGTTAAAGGTTCACTCATTTCACGAGACTCGGAAGTCCTGGGGTTGTTCAAACCTAATATGGTTTAGGTGTGTGATGGTTTCAAATTTGGTATTTTATCATTAGGAAAAACCCATCGCTTTAACCCAAAGGTATAAATATCTCAAATTGTTTAAAAGGGCATTCGGATCATTGGTGATTTATTCTCGTAAGCATTTTAGAACTGGATTTTTGGAATTTTATTTATTTAGAATTTAAGATTCTTAAATCGTACCGATGTAGAGCCTATCTGAAAATTGATTGAAGGTATTCTTGATGAGTATTTGCATAAAATTAGGCTTACCTCTGGTGTTCCTTGGTGGCATAACTAGAATTGGTCTATTGTTATTCATTTTTGCTAAGTACAAACCCTTCCTTAGTAATTCTTTTTGGATCCTAAATTTTTGATTTTTCTATGCTTAATAAACACTCGGCGTGTTTCCTCTTCGACCTCTGTTTGGTCTCGCCATTTCCAAAGGGTTTGAAATTCTCATGTCAATTCCAAGAAAGCCCATTTTCTTTGGTGCATCCTTCATTAAGGCCTTCATTGGCACTAAACTCATCGACATGGGGTTTAATCCCATTTGTTTGTGTTTCAACATATAGAAAATATTAAGCACCATTTTTGTTTTTTCCCCTCGAGAACAAATCAATTGGAGATGGATGCATGCCCTTTTAAATGCTTTTCTCTAGATTTTTCCTCCAGAAAGCGTATCTTCCGGAGGACTCAGAGCATGCTACCTGTAATTTACAAAATTTTTGGCACATATTCATAACTAAAATATTATTATATCTTTGGAAAGATAGAAATAATGCATTTTAAAATAATTTTACACTTGATTATGATTTCTCTCATTACTAATATGTGATCTCTAATGTCATGCTTTAGATTCAAAATTAGGTTGAGAAGGTTAGGTTCGAGGGGGAGCATCTCTAGTGCCTCCTCCACCACTAAGTTTTGGTCCCTTGTGATGTCAGTTAGGTTCCCTTAGATGTGCCACCACACCTTCATTCATCACCGCCGCACTGCTCGTTCGCATCTCCCACCTCACCTCTCTTCACCTCCTAGCTGCGAATGGATGTGATCTCATTGCCACCCGCAGAGTCTTTCTCCTTGGCAGAGATCTCCCTGCTCTTGGCCATCTTCACCTATGCTCCTTCTATCGAGTGGCTCGGGTTTGTTTTCTCCTCGTCAGGGAAATTTTCCTTAGCTCTCATTGGTTATTTCTCCCTCTTGACCCGATGACATTTTTGGTGATCAACAAGATAATGGATGAGATGTGTGGGATCTTATTTTTGGATGATGATCACCCCTCTCGTTTGGGCTAGGGAGGCAATCCTAATAACCACCTTTCCTCCCACAACCTGCTTCCATGTTCGTGGCTTCTCTTGAGTTGTGCTCTCTTTTTGGTTGAATTTTGCATTGTTTATGTAGTTGTTTTGGTGCTATGAATTTCCTCTCTCGAGGCTTATTTTAGCTCAATGTGACTTTTGGCATTCGGGGTGTGACTTTTCCACCCATTTTTGTATGAATGACATTTTATATATTGTTCTATTAATATAAAATTTTGCTTTTCAATGAAAAAAATCTTTGACCTTGAATCGTAAGACTATTTTTTCCACATTTTTTAACATTAAATCTTATTTAATAGTATGTGATATTTTATTGCATTTTTTAATTATGATTAAATCCACTTATTGATGAGCCACTACCAGATAGGAAAATTTTAGGTTAGGAGCGCCTTGGGTAATAATTGGAGTTGACACCCTTCTCACAGTTTTTGTTAATAACCTTTTTCAATAAAATAAATAAATAAAAGTTGTTTACATTCTTATATTTTAATTTTTGCATCAAGAAAATAATAAATCACAAATTTAATGAAACTTCCACACAAAAATAATTAAAATATCCTATAAATGTATCATAAAAGGTTGCGAAATATTCCATTGGTGGAGAAAATTATCATAGGAGGTTGTTAAAATGCAACAAATATAATATTTATACAAGCTTTGTTACAAGTTCAAGTTCAAATATCAAGTATGTGATAGAGTCAAACCTAAATAATGTGTCATTTTTCCACAAAGAAATAAAAATGCTTATGTAGCTCCCACATATTTGTTAAGATAAGTGGTGTCTAGACTAAGCCTACTAGTTTCTCCACAAAAATAATAAACATTTTCACCAAAATTAATGAATATAGAATTAAATACTTATTTCCTACAATTATACGCTCCTCTAATGGTTACAACGGTGACATTATCAATAATTATTTAACATTTTCCTAGGAATTGTAACCTACCTACATAATTTGGAGTTATATCGGAGAATTAGTAACAATACCAACAAAATCATGTGATCTCAAAACTATGCCATATTTATTTTTACTTCCAAAAATATTATATTACCTTTTATGTGTATGTGTGAAACTTATGTTACTATATAGTAATATTAATAAATGAGCCAATTAATATTGATTCTTCATATAAATTGTTTTAATGCTAGGTTTTAACTATAAACTACTAGAGAAAGCATCATTTACACACAATGTTATCTGCAAAAAGTAGTTTTGTAGAAAAATGTGAATTATCAACATAAAATGGATAGCCTTTATTAAAAATAATGTGAATATTCTACTATTTAATCAAACCACATTTAAACTTGTTGAATATTGATATTCTAATATTTTTACCATGGAAATATTATATTTATTTTCATGTTTTGAAAAATAATATAATTTTTAAATTACAATTAGTCATAGTTACACAACTAGTTATAATGTATCAAAATTATAATTGTTTACACCATTTTAAAGTTCATTCTAAAAATATATATTCTAAGTCACTAATACATTTATTATATATTACACATGAAATGTAAAATATATGCATTATGAAAATATTATTTCATTACATAACTATAGTTATTAATAATGTACACTATATAATGTCAATCTACATTATATATTGTATAATGATATTGTGGACAATTCACATAAATTTACTTGTTGATAATATACATTATTTCATGTATCAAGATTCCAAATTTCATACCATTTCTTAGATTCAAATAGAAAATGGGAAAATTCTACATCACTAAGACTTCAATTGTGTATTATATACAAAATATAAATGCATACTTTATCGACACGTACATCACTAAGACTTTGATTGTGTATTATCCACAAAATGTAAACTTTATGTATTGTGAATATTCAATGCACCACATAAATGTATTTTTATAATTTACACTAATAATAACCACTAAACTCTAGTTGTGGAAACTTTTTTTTTTTTGGTGAATAGTAATAAGTATAATGTGGATGTAATAAGTAATAAGAATCACCCCTTGTTGCTTTACTTTGGATGTCATTTAGTCTCCTCTAGTGACTGAAATTAGGGTTGAAAAGGAAAATTTAGAAATCATGATCCAGTTCACAAGGAAAATGTAAATGCAAACAATGATGATGGTTGGTATATTGTGGAGAAGAAAAAGAAAAAAGTGTAAATGATCCTCATAAAATGCATTTAAGATCACATGGGAAGGATCCTCAAAGATGATGTGTATTGCATTTGGTGTTTGTTCTTTGTTGGTTTCTCTTAGCCCTTTGGTAGAGCTGGTTCTTTTGATATTCATTATTATATGTTTTCTCCTCTTGTACTTGTGGGTTTTTTGGTCCCCTCAAAACCAAATTAATTAGCAAATAAAAAAAGAGAGTATAATTTGAATAACATATAACATGATTATGCAAGAGGCATATACATTTGAATATATTGAGTGAAAGTGTCGATGTCATGTGTTTTAAATTCAAAATTTGTGCTCGTGAAATAAAAATAATAATTACGGAAAAAATAAAACATTTATAACTTCTTCCCCATGCCTCGCCTGCCCAAGAATTTTAGGGTAATGATTGGCATTATACGCATTTCCATACCATACCACATGATCGACATCGAGTGGTGGGGATTTCTTTATAATTTTTAAACCAATTGCATGAAAGTGAAAGAATTGAAATGCCTCATATATTCCAACGAGATATTAAAGACTGAATTTTAAACATGGATGCAATGTGTTCGTCGGAGTTTCAGGTCACGATATTTCTCCACACCTTACAAAACTTCTTGGAATAAGCTAATTTCAATATACGCAAACAATATTTTTAAGTACATGTTAGAGATGATGTCTCACTCTTGGGACACTCCTTTGGAGAGACATGCTGCACATTTAATATGATTTCTTATAAATTTCTCTTAGTCATTATCCTCGAAAGCATAATTTTATATATTGAGTGAAAGTGTTTGATGTCATGCCTGTGAAATTTAAAATTTTTGCTCGTGAAATAAAAACAATAATTATGGAAAAAATAGAAAAAATAAAAATTCTTCCCCATGCCCCATAGCACAAAATTTAAAGGAAATGATGGGCCTTGTAATTCATTTGAATCTGTACCACATGATGGGCATCGGAGTGGTGGGGATTTGTTTATAATTTGAAAATCGGTCACATGAAAGATCAAAGAAACGAAAGGTCTCATTATATATTCCAGCATATAACAAGAATGAAGTTTAAATGTGGCTACAATGTGTTCCTTAAGATTTAGATCATGATACTTCTCCACACTTTGCAACGCTTCCTTGAATCAGTCCAGTTCAATATACATGGTCAATATCTTTTAGGACATGTAAGAGATTATGTCTCACTCTTGGACCATTCCTCTAGAGTGATAGGCTGCCCAAATAGTATGATTTGTTATACATTTCTCACATTCGTCAACGTCAAAAGCCTCATTTTGAAGTATGCTCCATTTTAAAAATTTGTCTTTATCAACGGTAACATTTACATCTGCGAGGAAGCGGGAAGGCTTTGTAGTATTTTAGTTGTCAGTGGATTGTCTACGTTCATGAATATGAGGCCGCCCTTGCCTCGGATGAGCATAAGCTCTTTGACAATGATGGTTGTCCCTTGAGAATAATTTTTCAAAAGATTGATCAATAGATTTAAAATCTGGAGAAACTATAGAATGAGCCACTTTGCTTTACAAGTTGTCTTGATGAAAGGTTTGCAGAGAGCTATTGAAATGGGGTAAGAAACACTCAAGAACCCCAAATATTTTGCAAAACCCCTCAATGGACCATATGATAAGAAATGAGCAAGGAATCCTATTTTCTTGCATTAACTTGAATTAAACAAGCAATTTAATCAAATGAAGTTAACCTCTATTATTGAAAGCTTAAAGTAAATGAACCTAGAAGGATATAAGAAATCCATTTATGCTTCAAGAGAATGTGATCTCACCATTAATGGCTTCAAGGCCAATGGTTCTTCCCATTTAATCCATGTTATGTGATAGAAATGCAAAAGCAAAGCAAATAGCTTAATAATACTATAGTTTAGGTTAGACGGAAGAAGTGTTCTTAGAAATGAGAGGGGGTTGTAGGCTATTTATTATTTTACATTTGTGATATGAGAGACTTTTTGGCGCATGTGGAGCTCAAAAGGAAGTGAACAAGTAAATTAGCGAGTAAAAGTAAGATTTGACTAGTTTTAGAGAGAGGTTGATTATGGTTAAGACTAGCTAATGATGCTTAGAGGATAATTAATCCTATTTAGAGAGAAATTAGGTTTATGGGAGGGTTACGAAGGCCTAATCAATCCAATGAAGTGGATTGATATTCTAGGGAGCCAATAGAGGTGCTAAAGAAGAGAATATTAGCCAATAAGAGGTTATTATAACCTATTTAATTAGTTCACAAGAGGAAATATGACCAAAAGAGTGTTGTAAGAGGGGAGTTAGATAGATCTAACTGACGAGGTGTCATAAATTTGTGAGGAAGAGAATAATAAGTTCAATATTATCAATAATAGTGCTTTGATCAAACTACAGGTGTCTACATTTTCCCTCTTTGGGGTGACATAAGCCATGTCACTTCAAAGAAAGTAGACAAATGTAAACGAGTAGAAAATTTTGAAGGGGTAGAAGAAAAATTAATAGGATGAAGGATGAAGGATGCCCCCTCAAGTGTCAATGGGGTGATGGAGAAAATTGATCGACGATTGAAAAATAAAGTATGAGAGAAAGCGAGAATAAAGGAGATGAGAAAGTAAACATGGCTATTGAGCTATCCACAAACCAGTGCTTTTTAGAAACAATACATAATCATCATTTTACTTAGAATCCCCATCATCGGTCCTTATTAAAATGTAAGCATCATCGGAGGCGTATAATGACATGAAAATCCAAAATATAAACAACCGTCCCTTGTGAAAGAAATGGCCAACTCCGTGCAACATACATGAATGTCATGCAATACAAGAAATAAAAATCTCACCTAACAGGAAATAAGTACAATTACACACACTTAAACCAACAATGTTCAAGATAGTTGCACAAATACTTTGTTATCAAGATGTAGTCCCAAATGTTTTGATAAATGACAAGGGTGAAGGATGATGCCCCAAGAAATCTGTATAGTGCAGTGCAAGGGAAAAGATGGAGGACATGTGGGTCCAGTGGGAAAACAATGTGCACGATGAAAACACTACTGAAAGCAACCGTGATAGTGCCCCAAATCTGACAACAAGTAAGCAGCGTAGCTTGTGTAGGCGATTGAATATTTAGATGATCAACTAGTCATTGTTTCAAAATATTTGAAAATGTCGAGAAAGATATGGGATGAGTGCTATGTGAGAGACATAAATTTTAGCTATAGATGAGCATTTTACCAATGTTTTAGTCTATTTCTAAAGTATTTCGGTGTTTTTGGTTTTTTAAAATAGTTTTACAATTTTTAACTTTTTTGATTGGTTGGCAGAATTTGTGTAAGAGATCAAAGATCTCCTAAAAATATGTGCAACTGCCTAAAGGAAAAGGTGCCAGGAGCACAGAAAATGGCCCGGTGAGAAGAATTACAAGCCAAAAATAATTATTTAATAAAAATAATCATCATGACAGCTGAAAAATAGAGGGAAAAATAGAAAGAAAATGATAAGGAATGACACTGGAAAATGCATAAATCATTCCAATGTAATGAAGAAGTGACGCATAGGTGACACTAATCACCCCGATTGTGCGAAAAATGAGTAAAAATAATTATTTTAATAGAAAAATAATCATCTCGGAGGATAGAAGAAGGGATAGAACAATCACGACGGAGAAAACATGCCACAGGGCATCGCTTCTGACCCTAATATATCCACTCGGTGGGGGGGGTAAATCAATCACGATCAGTTAATTTGTACTAGACTTCTTGTGAATTTTTACCGCGACTAAGAGCGATAGCCCTAGAGTGAGATGACGAGACTACCAAGTAGGAGGAGATGAATAGATCACATCCGAGAGTTCTTACGAGACCAAAGCGGATGGACCTTACGTGAGCGGCCTATCCTCTTTGTGAATTATGCATTTAATCTAATTTTTAGGGCTTTTTAGGCTAGGTAGAAGAATTTTGATGCATACGTTGATGTTGTATACGCATACGTGCATGCATTGAAACTAACATTTATACATATCCATTGAAAAAAATTGGATACGTGGACATGTAACCATTGGAGGAAATGACAGGGTGCATACGTGCATCCATTGAAAGGGATGTATATGCGTTATGGGTGGGGAAAGATGGATGCACACGTGCACATGTATGTGTTGCGGCAGGCACATCGAGTTATAATGGGCATGCATGCATTTGGTGCAGATGAGAAAAGACAGTATGGGGGCATATGTGTTGGGAGAAGTATGCACGCATCATAAAAAGGAGTAGAACATCCTACGGCTAAATGGCTAAGGGTAAAAGAAGAAAATGAAATACCTAGGAAATACAATAGAAGAATGGTGATTTACGGTAATTTATATAGAAGTAGATCAAAATGTTAATTGATACATGTGTGTTTTCTTGTTTGCAGCATATACTACCCATCCTGTAGACCCGTGAGCGATATGGTTGGCTAGTGATGATAGAGGCCCAATTCGACGATGATGATAGAGCGACCCTAGACAACCTCCTATATGTTACGGGATTGGCTCATGTGGTGGATATGCCCTAGATTACATTAGATCATGGCCTTTTGACAACTATAGCAGAGCGATGGCACAACAAGAGTCGGTGCTTTCGAGCTCTGACCGGGGAGATCATGATTACTCTTGAGGATGTGTGGCATATTATGTGGGTCTCGATCCGGGAGTCAACTTATCCGATTAATGCGAGCCTTTGGTATGATATTGATGATATATCGTAGATTTTTTGGTGTCTCGACAATACCACGACATGGGATGACCATTAGGCTATCATGGTGTATTGAGGACTTAGAGCTAGACCGAGTAGTTTTTATATGATGGCCTTCATCGGTGGAGTCTTACTCTCGAAAAGACCGGTGCTTCATTTCTTCTTAGCCTCTGCTACGCCCTTAACCTATTGCTTATATTAGGATATGAGTAGTCGACTTGTGGCTTACCATATCATTTTATTATTTCATTTATACTTTCTCATGCTTAATAGGTTAGCCTTGGTGATGGCCATAGCATATGAATAGCATATATAGGGGATTATAGGTAGTATTTCATTATCATTTGAGCATTTGAGTCTTGTTATATGGTTTGGAGGTTGCCCCCTCGAAGTGGCAAAGCTATTCTAATTGCATATTGAGATCATTATTATAAAATATTGTGTTATTTGGTGCTCTCCTATTTCTCTTAATCTGAATTATACAAGTAATTTCATTACAAGTGGTATCAGAGCTGCGATCTGGGCCGAATTTAGGGTAAAAACCCTAATTTTTTGTTTCCACCACATATTGCGAACCAGAGAGAATTGGTGGGAGATATTTTTACCAGAGTTGTGAAACATATCAAGTAAGGTTCCCTGAAAATTTCATACTTTTTTGATTTATTTTGCAAAATTTATTACAAATTTAGGGTTTTTCATAAAATCGCTCCCTAGGGTGCAAATTGTGGAAAAATTTTAAGTTCTTTACATTTTCGGAAAGATCTCAAAAAAATAGTATTAGTATCTTCTCTGTGTTTTTTCTTGTTCGGCCGAAATTGTATCGAAACCCTAAACCCTAAGATTTGACATCATGGCGGGGCCTTCCACAAGAGCAAAAAAGAATTCGGTAACTCCGGGTAAAACCCCAGATAAAGAGGGGGTAGTGATTGAAGAGATGGAGTCAGAAGGGGTAAATATAGATTCCTCAGCACTAGGGTTTACCTCAGTTGATCATAAGGTTTGCCAACTTGAGTATGAGTTACGAATTGTACAATCTGAGATGGCCTCTAAAGGAGACATAGCCCAAATCAATCATCGGTTGGATGATATCATGCAACATGTAAAGGGTAACCAGTATGGCCCAAATCCAGCCCATATCAACCAAGGAGGACCTTCAATTCAAAATCATGGACAAACTAACCATATGGGATCACTTTTCTAGTCCCATCAGAATCAAACTTATCCGCAACCACGGAACATGATGCCGAAAGTGGATATGTGCAAATTTGATGGTGAGGATCCCCTGAATTGGATAAATAAAATGGAGAACTTCTTTGAGTTACATCAAACACCATCAAGAAAAAAGGTGACATTGGCATCCCTATATCTTGAACCCAACCAATTTGTTTGGTATCGTTGGTTATGTGCTCAGAGGCAAAAGAATGGTCTAGGTGTCACTTGGACAGTTTTTACCGAGGAGTTGCAATTGCACTATAGTTCCAGTGTTTCAGATAACTACTTTAGTCAATTAGCAAAGTTATGGAAAATAGGATCAGTCAAATATTATGTGCATCAATTCCAAAACCTATCCTTAAGGGTGGAGAATATTCCAGAAGAGAATCTGAATGACTTGTTTCTTGGGGGTCTTAAGGACCACATCGAGCATGAGGTACGGATGTTTAATCCAATCAAGCTGTCTGATTCTATTATCATGGCACGTCGTGCAGAGGAAAAAATTCTTTGTAGTAGGAGGCCACCTTTCATTAACACCAAAGACCGTAGTATCTCTTCCCCTTCATTTGCTAGGCCAATTAGAGTGACTCCTCAACAAATGGAAGAAAAGAGAGGAAAAGGATAATGTTTTAAGCTGTGATAGAAAATATGGTAGGACATAAATGTCTTTGAGAAGAAGTTGTTCTATATTGTGAGAGGTAATGGGGATGATGAGGAAGCTGAAATTATAGGAGAGGTGAGGAACCGGTAGAAGATGAAGTAGAGGATCATGACCTACTGATTTCTTGTCATGCATTGTCGGTATTAGTACTCCTCAAACACTCAAGGTTATTGGCTATCTCAAAAAACAGAAGGTGATGGTGTTGATTGACTCGGGGAGTACTCATAACTTCATAAATAGTAAGTTAGCTACCCGCCTCAATTGTTTTATTTACCCAACTCCAGAAATGCAAGTTATGATTGCGGATGGTGGGACAATCAAGTGCACAGGAAAGTGCCATAGTATCAAGATTTCCATGGGAGACTACATGTTAGACTCACCTATGTTTGCTATTTCTATGGGAGGGGCATATATTGTTTTGGGGTCAATGGCTCACAACCTTAGGTACTATAGAGATGAATTTCCAAGAATTGTTCATGCGATTTCATTCAGATGGAAGGAAAATACAATTGAATGGGATGGTAGCTAAGTCTCCATAGATTATTAGCTCTCATCAGATGCAGAAGGTTCTTAGAAAAGGAGTGGATGGCTTTATAGCAAAGCTATTTTCCATAGAAGTACAAAATATAGAGTCTTCAATGCCACCCGATCTTCAGAAGATTGTGGATGCTCACTCATATGTTTTGATGCAATTCCAAAGGGACTACCACAGTTAGGGATCATGATCATGACATTGATTGATTCCAGGGAGCTAAACACCTAACATCAGACCATACAGATACCCATATTCCCAGAAAAGTGAGATCGAGAAAATGGTGGAGGAAATGTTGAAGGTAGGTATCATCAGGCATAGCGAGTGCATATTCTTCACCAGTGGTCATGGTACGTAAAAGGATGAAACATGGAGGATGTGTCCAGATTACGAGAACTCAACAAGTACACCATCAAAGATAAGTTTCCTATTCCGGTAATTGATGATTTACTTGATGAATTGCATGGTCTTTGTTTATTTCACGAAATTAGATCTTCGTTAGTGGTACCATCAAATTAGGATAAAAGAGGAAGATCTTCATAAAACGGCTTTTAGGACTCATGAGGGCCATTATGATTTTTGGTAATGCCTTTTTGTCTTACAAATGTGCCCTCACCTTTCAAAGCTTGATGAACACTATTTTTAGGCCTTTTTAAAGGAAATTTGTACTAGTTTTCTTTGATGACATATTTATTTACAGTAAGACATGGGAAGAACACTTACAACATGTAAATAACGTGTTGGAAGTTTTGGAGAAACATACGTATATGCAAAGCCATCAAAATGTTCTTTTAGTGTACAAGAGGTAGAGTATTTGGGTCATATTGTATCCCATGAAGGCGTCAAAGTTGATCCTCAGAAGATCAAAGCTATGGTGGAATGGCCAAGGCCCAAAAATCTCAAAAATCTGCGTGGGTTCCTAGGACTAACAGGGTACTACAGAAGATTTGTGCGGGGATATGGTAGAATAGCAACCCCACTCACTGCATTGCTAAAGAAGGATGCCTTCCATTGGACAGACGTAGCCACTAAATCCTTTGAGTAGCTGAAGGAAGCCATGTGTAGCACCCCAGTTTTGGCTACTCCCAACTTCTCAAAAACCTTCATTGTTGAATGTGACGCTTCAGGATCAGGATTGGGAGCAGTTCTAATGCAGGAAGGAAGACCAATTGCATTTGAGAGTCGTCAATTCAAAGGAAAAGATCTACTCAAACCTGTCTATGAGAAAGAAATGATGGCTATTCTTCATGCAGTCAAGCAATGGAGGCCATATCTCATGGGTAGACACTTCGAGGTAAAAACTGATCACGATATTCTCAAATACTTTTTAGAGAAAAGGTTATCATCTGAGGAACAACAAAAGTGGGTAACAAAAATGTTGGGTTATGATTTTGAAATCATATACAAAAAGGGTAAAGAAAATGTAGTAGCTGATGCGTTGTCTAGAAGGGATACATCCGCAGATGCCTTACTATGTGGAATGTCCATGTTGATGGCCGATTGGGTGGAGGAAGCAAGATTGGAATGGAATCAAGATAAGGATACACAATCTCTAATACAGAATATCAAGCAAGGATCTATGACATCTAACAAATTTGAGTGGAAAGGTAATGTCCTATGGTACAAGGATAGGTTATACTTGAGTAAAGATTCTAAGTTGAAGCATAAGATTCTTGCAGAGCTACATGCCTCACCTGTTGGAGGACACTCTAGGTTTTTGAAGACATATCATAGAATAAAAAGAGAATTATTTTGGGAAGGACTCAAGGGGGATGTAAAAAGTTTGTATCAGAGTGTTTAGTGTGCCAACAGAACAAAGGGGAAACAATTAAGACACCAGGTTTGTTGCAACCCTTACCAATTCCTAGCCAGAGATGGGAGGAGGTCTCCATGGATTTCATCACCGGATTGCCTTGTTCAGAGGGTAAGAATGTTATTTTCGTGATTGTGGATAGGCTCACAAAATATGCCCATTTTTGTGCCCTATCACATCCATTTGCATCCAGTACAGTCACAACTATTTTTTTGGAGACAGTTCAAAGGCTACATGGAACCCCAAAGATAATTGTGAGTGATCGTGATCCTATTTTCACAAGTAATTTTTGGACGGAATTATTTTCATGTTTGGGTACTCAGCTAGCTCACAGTTCATCTTATCATCCTCAAACTGATGGGCAAACAGAAGTGGTCAACAAATGCTTAGAGGGGTATTTACGTTGTTTTGTATCAGATAAGCAAGAAAGGTGGATTAAATGGCTACCACTGGCAGAATGGTGGTATAACACATATTTTCATACCTCTTCTCAAATGACCCCATTTTTAGCATTATATGGTTACCATCCACCTTCTATCACTTCCTCCTTGAGGGTGCAAACTAAGGTCAGAGATGTTGAGGAACACATTCAACATCAACAACAGGTTTTGGCTAGTTTGAAGGAGAATTTAGCATTAGCACAAAACAGGATGAAACAACAAGCAGATCAACACCGTAGTGAAAGACATTTTGAAATCGGGGACTGGGTTTTTGTATGTCTCCAGCCTTACAAACAGATGTCCCTAAAGCAACAGAAAAAGGAAAACAAACTTGCTCCTAAATATTATGGCCCTTATCAGGTTCTACAGAAAATTGGCAGTGTTGCTTATAAACTAGAGTTGCCTCCATCTTCACACATACACCCAGTATTCCATGTTTCATGCCTGAAGAAGGTTATTGGACAGAAATTTGAAGCCCAGACAGAGTTACCAGAACTTGATGAGGAAGGAAGAATCATTTTGGAGCCAGAGAAGATTCTGCAAACACGTACTAAGAGGCTGAGAACTAGAGACATTAAGGAATATCTGATCAAGTGGAAGAATCTGAGCATAGAAGACGCCACCTGGGAGGATGAAGGATTTCTACAGCAACATCCAGGATTATTCAACGTTGAGGACAACATTACTCTCTGAAAATACCGGTGCTTCATTTATGCTTAGCCTCCTTGGAGTGATATGTGGTTTGGTAGAGGGAGAGACCTACTACTAGGGTTAGTGTATTTTAGCACATCTATCTTTGGGACCTTCATATGATTATGTAATACCATCGAGAAGATGGTAGGACTAGCCCGCTTGATTCATATTTTTGCACGGGACTATATTTCCATTGGTCACCCCTTAGGTGTTTTGAGAGTTCGGGCTCTCAAGGATCATTCTACGATGGGTTGGGTCTGATTGGGGATGATGTTTGGCCATATATGGGGATGCATATCACGATCACCGCAAGCTTGGTGAGTTACAATAGGATTCCACGGTTTGGAGGCCTTATAGACATTTCCAATGGCCCGAGGATGGTTTAGAGATTAGTACTACCGCGAGTGGAGCATTTTATATCGGGTAGCTGCAACTATATGTAGGAGTTATACGCAGGGTGGATCGGTCTTAGAGCTAGTTTAACATTACCAGGATGTTCCCAGGCCAGATATATGGTACGCTTATAGGGTGCGATAGTACATTGATATGGGTCCATAGATTGCCCAAGATAGAGCGACCAGTGTTTTACTGAGATGGTACCTACTATGTGGGTGCCACTGAGATAGATTAGAGATCCGAGTACTACACCTAAGTATGTGCCATGGTACCATGATGTGCTTCCATGCGGTTTGAATATTTCCAGGGTGACGTATAACACCAGTGTGAGAGATCCTCCAGTGGGGCCTCCTTATGGTGGTGAGGGTGGAGTCATTGGCGGTGATGACAGTGATGATGATGATGATAGTGGTCCTAATTCACACCAGTATGTCGGGGAAGGGGATAGGTTCCGGCATTACAACAACCATAGGGGACAGGGCCCCAGGCCTAGGCCGAGATAGGTTTTCAGGGTAGCTGACATAGAGTTTCCCAGTAGGCAATCCAGTGGGGATATACACCCCTCTTCCAGGTACTTCAGAGCATGGTCTCCGCCACCTCATGTTGTAGGGGGTGGTGGTGATGGTGGACAACTGGTTGCCCTTCTGCAGTAGTTACACACGGTGATTTCTGTTCGATTACATGTAGCTAGAGAGAGATGTAGCCAGGCATAGGTACAGGCCCTTACATTAGAGTGAGATCAGGCACATGCTCAGGTACAAATTTTGACATTGGAGAGAGATCAGGCTAGAGCACGGGGACAGTCGGGAAGTGATATTACCCTATGGAAGGGTCATATTAGTGATATGGCCACATAGGGGGCTCAAATATTGAGCCTTTTAAATCGAGTCTCGAGACCAGTGCAGATGGTTGTTACTCAGAGGGACCACACCCAGGCATAGTCACATGGCTATATTATACAGAAATATCAGGCATGAGCTCAGGTGTAGGTTATTACCGTAGATAGAGATCGAGAGGCTGCTTTACTTCTAGATAGGCTCAGTGTGTGATTGCGCGAGTTGATAGGTGAGAGAGATGTCACCTTAAGGTAGTGATCACTTCTTGAGATGTTGATCGATACGAGGATGCCATGAAATCTGGCGGAAAGGCTCTATATTAT
The DNA here is from genome assembly GCA_018340775.1 of Taxus wallichiana var. yunnanensis. Taxonomy (NCBI): domain Eukaryota; kingdom Viridiplantae; phylum Streptophyta; class Pinopsida; order Cupressales; family Taxaceae; genus Taxus; species Taxus wallichiana. Next base: position 891,456,393 of record CM031242.1, read on the forward strand.
AGAAATTTGTATTTCAAAGTAGTCTGATAGAACAATGAGTATTGCGTTTTAAGCGATCAGTGTGAGCACTGTGAGCTCTAGGTCATGGTGATCGAGCCATTCGAGTTAGATTAGTTTTGTAGCCTATTACAGAGCATCCGATTGGGACAAGTAGCCAACCTTGAGATAGATGGGTGATACCCTCGGTGTTGGTCCATCATAGCCACCACTCTTCCATCCTAAACGTCATGGACCGGAAGCCCTAGCGAGGCGAGAGCTATGGTTGAGTTATTTATGTCTCCTTTTATACAAATGTATTGTATATATGCATCTTATGAAGGCTGATTTTTGATGTATAGTTTTATGTACCATTATTTTGATGACGCCTCTTGATGAAGGCTTGATTCTTTTTGATGCATGCCCCTTTTAGATGGCATATTGTATCGATGATGTACACTTGAGCATTGACTTGGAAATTTATACATGTATCATATGTACATTTTGATGATGATTTTTTCAAGCTATACTGTGATTATGCTTTGTATGATTTCCCTTTCCTATATGTATGTGACATACTTTAGATTTAGAGATGTGTATGTTTCATTTCATATTGATGATGTATCCATAGAGAAGTATCACATGTTTTGAGATTTTTATGAGATGTTTCGAGTTCTTATTCTAGCACTTAGGATGATACTAGATGATATTGGTGTGGGGGGTAGATTTATGATTATGCACAATCCCTCTTTCCCCATTGATGATACAATATGCAATGATTAGATCAACATACATACATGATGTAATACTTAGCATTTTTGTATATATGATATAGTAGATGATGTTGTATATGTGATGAATGATAGATGATAGATGTGATAAAAAATGATGCAAGAGACAAATATACAATTAAAAGTTAACAAAGCTAAAAAATTGTACCTATACAACACAACACAACTTATGATGCAAACACAAATTGATAAAGCATACTAAAAAGATCAAATTGACAATTTAACCTAAGTAAGTAAAATGAACCTAATAAATGCATACAAATTATAAATGAATCAAATGTCATATATAATTATTTGAAACAAGATCCAACCTATGCTAAGTAAATAAGTCACAACATCACACGAAAAGGTATTCAAAATCAAAACTATACAAACCAACAACTAAAATCAATTAAATCATTACCTTTTTTTATGGGACAACATTGACATATTTTCTAATGTTTTTGGGTTTATCTAAAAAGATAAATTTTCAAGGATACTGTTCACATTGTTTTCTAAAATAATGTTGTGTAGTTGTTGTAGCTTCATCCCTAAAAAAGGGAGATTTTATGAATGTTTAGGTCTTTTGTGCATCCTTTTCTAAGTGTTTTTGTGTTGTCTAAGGTCATGTTATGAAAGTAATGTACAAGAAAAAAGAAGAGTTGATGCCCCCAACGTGATGTGGGAATATATAAAAGGAAGAATGCCACCCACGTATGTATGAGAAGGTGAAAATGTGCAGGTGCACTTAGCATTAGATGGGAGTATGCAAAGGTAATGTCTTTCATGTAGATATAAGAGAAAATAAGCCAGATCATGGTTTGACAAAGGTGACTTTAATAGGGTTCCTAAACCTAGCAAAGGAAGTCATGTCTAGAAAATGGTGATGATTACCCATCTTGCTATAAGAGTGACTTGTGCCAGTGAACCTTCCTTGTGTGCCAAAAATGGTTTTCACCCAAATACCTACCCACTGTGCCATAATTGCGTGGTTTTCACATGTGGATGACCTACTTTTTCTTTACTATTTTCTCAATTTTCCATTTTTTTGCTTGTTTTTTCTTTGTTTTTCTATTTTTAGTTCTTATTTGATATTTGCGTCATGCTTAAGCATAGAAACCGCTTAAGGTACATGGTGTTCTTAAGTTCTAGAATCTCTTCACCATTTGAGTATGCAAGTTTATAGGCTCCTGATCCATACTTTGCAACTACTACATAAGGACCTAGCCAATTAGCCTCAAACTTACCTTTCTTTTCTCTATCTTTGACGGTGTTCTTCTGGTTTTCTTTTAGAACTAGATCTCCTACATCAAATTCCCAATGAATGATGCATTTGTTGTATCCCCTGGACACTCTATTATGATAGAATTTCAGGTGATTGAGTGCTCTAATACACTTTTCATCTAATAGTTCTAACTCGAAGTTGAGAAACTTTGTACTCCTCATCTTAATCAAGATAATCTGTGAGAGATATTCTCGGGAAGGAAGCTCCACTTCCACACGGGTATGATGGCTTCGAGTTCATGTTATCCATATTTCACCCCGAGCTGAATATTGGATCGAATCATGACCCCGCATAGAAGGAACCTGAGAAAACGCATTCAAATCCTATAATTGGTTGCAAAAAAGATTCAAAACGAAGTGGCGGAGATGAAGAAAGAGCAAAGGATCCTGTACAGAAAGAAATGACTTTGTCGGGCCGTCTCTACGCTTTAAATCCATTCTCCAAGTTACAGGTAGGTAGAACCATCAAATAACAAGGTTGGACAAGTAGGGAAGATGCTACAAAGGAGCTAGAAGCAAGAAGAAAGAAGAACAATGAAGATTTGACGTCCTCGGGCTTGAAACGGTTCAAAAAGGCCCAAAAAACAACTAAGTATGGAGGAGGCAGCGGAAGAGACCACATGTCCTAATGACACTTCTCTCAAAGTGAATCCAAAGGGAGGAACTCAAACTTGCACCGGCCCTCCATGTAGAAAATGGTCAAAGAGAGTCAAGGGGTGGAGAGGAAAAGCTTCAAAATTGGCTAAGTATAGAAGTGTAAGTGGAGAGTGCCAAGTGTCAGACTGGTGCATTTCCAAGAGTTGGTCCAAAGGTGGAGACCCAAACGAGCATGAGCTCGCCACGTAGCCCAAAGCCTAAAAATGAGAGGAACCATTGAAAAGTCCACAGAGTAGTGGAGGCCGACAAGTGTCAACTCGGTGCTCCTCCAAAGGCAACTTTGGGTCGGGTTTGCAAACAAGCATGGTGCCTCCATGTGTACCTCAAAGGGGGCAAGGTTAGTTGAATAGTCAACGCATAAGCAGACAATGGAGGCTGCCAAGTGTCTTAAGGGTGTTGTTTCAAGGGTAAAATGGAGAAAAGGTTCCCGAGCGAGCACCAAAGTGACACGTGTCCTAGGGGAAAGTGGGCAGTTGGGGAAAAAGTTGATTTTCACCCCTTGTTACCTCAAAAGGGAGTAAAAGTTACAAAATGGCCCACAACTCCACCCAGGGAAAAAGTCATCATTTAGACTCGAGTCAAAGCCAAGGCGGGGAGTCGGGGGAAAAGGTGAAAATTTTCCTTTTACCAAAAAGGCATAATGGTAAAAATGGGAGCACATTTCCCATCCAATCAAAAGGAGCCATGTGTTCGTGCGGAGCTTCTAGAAGGCTGTGGGAATTTTTTAAGTTTTGTGTTTTTGCGTAAAAGGATAAAAAGGTGAATTACTGAGACCCATGGGCTTGAATTTTGTTCTAACTGGACACCACATGTCCCAATCCAAAATGGGGACCCATTTTTCAAATGTTTTCCCACCCATTTGTACAGAATTGATTCAAACTTCAAAGGGGCATATCTTTCGACCTAGGGCTCGAAATATTACAAATATGACACCGTTGAAAAGATCTCAATCTCTTCTATGCCATGGGAGTCTGAAACTTTAATTTTTGGGAAGATAGGTGGAGTATAAATGGAGAAACGTCTTTAAGATTTCAATGTAGGATCATCAGTCTCAACAACCAGATTGGATTCGATCTATTTCTTCTATTTCCTCTTCCTTCAAGGCACCGAACCAAGGATTGATGTAAAACAAAGATGGATTTGGGGGAAGATTTTAGTAGAAGCATTAATAATAGTGGTTGATTTTTGGAACGCATTTTCCCAATTCTCTCTCTCTCTTTCTTCTCTCCAATCGAATCTATAAATTTGGGGGTAGGATTCATTGTAAAGGGTTGGATATTCTTAGTTTTGCAGGCTCCCTTCTCCTTCTAGCAAAGGATTTTTGGGGTTTAGGCCTTCCATTAAAATTGTAATACATTTCTACCTTTCAGCTATTCTGTAATGAACTGTATCAATCTATAGAGTAATAAAATACATTTGTGATCGATTTTAGATCCTTCTTGTTTCTTTTTCTTCTATCTGGTCTCTCATTACAGATCTGGCTATCTGTGCTTGTTTATTGTATGCATTTTATTGGTTCATGTCGAAGGTAAACTAAGTGTTCATCATTCCTTTGGTGCATCACCTGGTAGTTTAGTTATTTCTTATTTCCTGCATTCTTTTATCCTGTCCCCTTGGCAAGTTTAGACTAGGTATAAGAAATAGATCCTCTGTAAATCCTCACGTATGCACCTGAACAAAGGAATAAGGAACTAGCCTTCAATATGGAGAGCTTTCCCATTTTTGTAAGGTCCCACACCTTGGGGAAAGTTCAATGTTATACAATCACACCAAATGAGTCTACCTTAGAAAAGAAGATCTTTTAGAGCTCGGTTCGGGAGTCTTTGTGATTCTGCACTAACAATTTTGGTAGGCCCAGTGGGACCAAGAAGTCTCCATCTTATTACAATAGGGATTGATGTAAACTTGCTATGATTCTGGCTTTTAAGAAGCTTGAAAATTGTACATCTAGCGACTCCAAAAGAAACAAATCTACTAGTTTTAGCAGTCAAGTAATTTCACGAGAAGAATACAAACACGGTCAAGAACCAGAGACGAGGGACTATTTATCTATTTAGACTTATCCCTAGATAGAGGAAGAAGAAGAAGAAGAGTCTAGAGGTCTTTATCCCCACCAAGCAAAGCTTTATCAACACCTCCTCTTGGTAGACCATTCATTCAATCAAGAGGAGTTCTTAGGCCAATCAGAATGGCTCAACAAAATCCTTATGTTAACTTCATTGGCAGTAGTCCACTTGCCTTGAATGCAAAAAATCTAGTTCCTATTGTAGCATTAAAGAGTATCCCATATTTCATTGGGGAGAACAAAAATTCTCCGAGTGATCATGTCCAAGATATTACAAATGTCTGCACAATCCATGAGATTCATGAAATGGACATAGCAGTCAAGCTTCTCACCTCTTCACTCAAAGGGAAGGCTTCACAATGGTTCAAGAGTCTTGAGGCAGGCTCTATTCAAAATTGGAATCAACTATGCACCGCTCTTCACAACTAGTTTGGAGAGAAAGGTGACAATTTTTCTTTGTTGGAGCAACTAACAACAATCAAGAGAGCCCCAAATGAACAACTGACTGACTTCAACCTTAGATTCTAGTGAACCTGGGATAGGATTCCAACAACAGTAAAGCCCACAAATGAAGGTGCTTTCCTATACTTTCTTAGGGCTTTAAATTCTGATATTTCTTTGATGATTCAGTCAATGGGAGGCACTACACTACCTACCAGCTGACCTATAGCATTTCCATAGGGGCTGAGAACTATTTGATTCAGGCCAAAAAAATAGCTCCTAGGCCATCTATGCCTCTATACCCTGAGTTAGGAAGCCCATATACTAACCAAATGCCTACATTAGCTCCTATACCCACCCCCAGGAGTCAAATCTCATTTGAAGCTTCCACTTCATCATCCAACACCTCTAAAGAGCTTCAAGAAGTGATGAAGCAACTGCAAAACCTAGGAAATGAACTAGTGACCATCAAGAGGTAGTAGGTATAGAGTTCCAAGCCATATCAATCTCAGGCTCAATATGAAAGTGGACCCTAATACCAGCAGAATAGGCCACCACCTCAGACTACAAATCAGAATCAAAATCAAGGATAGCCTCAAGATGCTAGACCTTTTAGGTCTTATGATCCAAATACAACCTTAACATTAAAGGCATTGGTCCCTACATAGAATAATATGGCACAGGAATATGATTTGTGTTTTCCATGTAGTCAGCCACATAACCAATCCATGTGTTTTAATGGTGCTCTGAATCAAGCTCTAATGGTGCAAACCAGTATGGTGTCACAAGAGCCTAGTCAGGAAGGAGATCAGCAACAAGGAGCTCAACAAGGTGAACCTCCAGGAGAGACCATGCTTATAAATTAGCGAGGCTAAAGACTTCACGTGAGATGAATCAATTCCCTCCTCAAAGTGTGGCTACCAATACACGGTCCAAAAGAGAAGCATTGGAGAGGGCCAACCACTGAACTCAGGTAACCCTCAACCTTCCATCACTCCACAAGGTCTTGGTGTTCCAAGTGTAACTCCCAACATGCAGAACCAATCCAAGCCACCTTCCAAATCCAGTCAAGCATTGGTTGTAATAGCCCATGTGCAAGAAAGAAATGTGTTTGGGAAGGGGCAGCAAAAAGATAGCTCATTCAATATTATTGAGAAAATGAAGAGGAAAAGTGTGAACATTTCACTATGGGAGTCATTGGCCATTCCAGGGAAAAGGGATCTTTTACAGACTGCCATGCAGAGTTGGTCAAGTTCAAATCAACCCCTAATCAACAAGAGAGAGTGCTCGCCAATGCAGTTCAACCTGAGAAGAACCAAGGAGAACAACAAGGTAAGAACTTGAGACCCCTCCATTCTATGTCTCATTAATTATTGGAGACAAATTAGTGCACAATTGTATGATTGATTCTGGGGCTAGTAGTTCTGTGATGCCCAAACAAATAATTGATCAGTTGGGTCTCCAATATGAATTCATCTCTAGAGGAGTGGTCCAATTAGATGGGACAATAGTGACCACTGTGGGAATCATCAAAGATCTGAGCCTCACCTTGCATGCCTAACCCAATGTGACTGTCTTACAAAATGTGTCCATAATAGATTTTCCACCACATTTTGCTTTGTGTCTATCTAAGGACTTCAGTGCCAAAATTGGAGGATACCCATCTGCTGATTGGTCACATATGATCTTTAGGAAAAGATATGGGGAAAATCCCATAGTCAAATATGAACCCATTGCGAATATCATATTGAAACTTATGTCCTTACCCCAATTAATGCCAACTGCTCAGCTTTTGATTAAGAAGACCTCCTAAGCACTAATGAACCAAATACCAAGTTGGAATGTATCCCAGACTTGACTCTAGATGAGTGGGCCAACAAAAGACATGCTTTTGACCCCTATAAAGAAATGGAAGAATTTGAGATGGGTGTCTACCTTCTACATGAAGAAAACCACCCTCTTCCTACCTTAATCAAGCCAGAACATAAAGATGACAATGAGGTATGGAAATTATTCTTTGATGGTTCAAGGAGTAGACAAGGAGCTGGAGGAGGAGCTATGATTGTGTCTCCCAAAGGTATGAAGTATTATTCAGCCTTTAGATTTCAATTTTCTTGCTCAAATAACACTGTTGAATATGAGGCTTTAGTCAAGGTCTTCATTGGGCAAGGAAGATGGGGATCAAGAATTTACAGGTGTTTGGTGATAGTGAATTGGTTGCCAATCAAGTTAGAGGACTTAATGCTATCAAGAATGACCTACTCAAAAACTATAAGAATAGAGTATGGGACCTCATGGAGGATTTCAAAGCCTTCAACATTATGTCCATACCTAGAAAAGAAAATGAAGCTGTTGATAGACTTGCAGTAGTTGGAGTAACCTTTGATGTGGTGGACAACATCAAGAGAGACAAAGGACAACCACATATCCATGTGGTTGTGAGACCAATAGTGCCAGATAATAATACATGCTGGTAGGTGTTTGAAAATGATCAGCAGATCATTAATTTTTGCAAGAAGAAGTTAAATTCTCAGCTAATAATCAAAGTAGATTGGGACAACAATATGGAAATCTAGATAGTATAGCTGCATACAAACAAGCTTCCCAAAGGCTTAGTGACACTGGAATCTATTTTCAATCCTAATGATCAATTCAGAAAGGAGAAAGCCAACATACAGATCAAAGGAGAAGATTCAGAGTCAATCCTAGTTAGAGAAGACAAAACACTTCGAATTGGCAAGGTGACCACCGAGTAGGAAAGGTATGAATTCATACAACTTTGCCAAGAATTTCTGATGTGTTTTCTTGGAGTTATGAGGACTTAAGGGGTTTTAATCCAAAACTAACACAACACACAATTAAATTAGATCCAGTTGCTCAGCCTACTAGGCAGAGGTAGAGGCCAATAATCCCACATATTGAGCCTCTACTGAAAAGGGACCTCAACAAGCTAATAGAGGAAAGCATCATATTTCCAATTAAACACTCAAGTTGGGTTGCAAATCTGGTCCCAATCAGAAAGAAAAATGGAGAAATCAGGCAATGTGTTGACTTCCGTGGATTTGAACTAAACCCTCTTCAAGATCACTACCCACTCCCTTGATGGAACATATATTGCAAGTAGTGTTTGGGTCGGGAGAGATTCTCTCTCTTACATGGCTATTTAGGATACAATTAGATCATGGTAAAAGAAGATAATCAGTTCAAAATTACCTTCACCACCAAATGGGGCACCTATGCATACAAAAATTCCATTTGGACTATCTAATGCTAGTGCTACTTTCCAAAGATCCATGGATATGACATTCAAAGGGCTAATCAACAAAATAGTGCTGATCTGCTGGATGGCATCACTATGTTCTCTAAGAATGCAACAGATCACCTTTTTCACTTGAGGCAAGTGTTTCAAGATCAAAGACGCAGGAGATTTGGGGTATATTTGAACCCTAAAAATGCATATTCTTGGCTCATGAGGGAAGGATTTTAGGCCTCATTGTATCTAAGGAGGGTTTGAAAATTGATCCAGAAAGAGTCGAAGCAATAAAAGCAATGTCATTGCCAAGTCACAAGAAGGCTCTTCAAGGCTTCTTGGGAAGATCAACTTTGTTTGAAAGTTTGTCCCAAACTTTCTTTGCTTTGGTTAAACCAATAACATTGATGCTGAAGAAGAGCTTAGCATTCAAATGGATAGTTGAAGGAAAGGAAAGCTTTGAAGCTATCAAAGAAGCCATATCACAGGCCCCAACTCTTGTGAACCCAAATTTTTCTAAATACTTTATACTGTATGCCTTTGGTGGTAGTGATACTATCTCTGCAATCCTAGTTTAGCGAGAATAAAGAAAGCTCATAATAGCTAATTGATTTCTTCAGTTAGAGTCTAGAAGACTATGAGGTGCAGTATTCCTTCATTGAGAAGAAATTCCTAGCGATGATCGGGGGAATGAAGAAGTTTAAGCATTTAGTGTCAAAAAAAATACAACTATTGGTCTCCCATGTAGGAGTCAAAGACTTCCTCCTCAAAGCAAGGACCTGAATGAGAAATGTGTCGGGTGGATCAATCGTGTCATGGAATATGACATTGAGATCAAGGTCACCAAGCTGGTCCGTGGGAAGGGCTTATGTGAGTAATTAGCCTCTTCTCCATAATATGAAACAAATAGTGATAAAGAGGCCATTCTTATCTTACAAGATGATCAAGAAGAAGTGAGAGATGATATACACGATCCTTGTTGGACCAGAGACATGGTGCACTTCCTTAAAATAGGTCTATGTCCTCATGGGATGAGTAAAGCAAGAAGAAGGCATTTGTGCTATAGGCCATCCCATATGTTCTTATTGATGGTGTCTTGTTCAAAAGAGACGTCAATGGCATTCTCTTGAGACGCATTGGGACGGATGAGGTGGAGAGAGTGCTCAAGAATTCCATGTCGAAGCAGCTGGAGACCATTTCTCTCAAGAGTGAAAACACTCAAAATTATGAAAGCAAGATACTATTGGCCTAGAGTGTTTAGTGAATGTTACACATGGATCAAAAGATGCAAGAACTGTGCATTCTTCAAAGGCAAAGATAGGCTGGAAGCACTTCCATTGCACCCAATCTTAGTAGACCAGGATTTCATGCAATGGGGATTGGACTTCATTGGAGTCATCAACCCAAACTCAAGCCAAGGTCAAAAATGGATCTTGGTAGTAACTAATTATTTCACCAAGTGGACTGAGGTAGTGGCACTCAAATAAGTAAATGAGTCTAGTATCCTAGATTTCTATGAAGGGATAGTGACCAGATTTGGGGTTCCAACCACCATCATATCAGACAATGCATTAACATTTATAGGTTCCAAGATCACATGATGGGATGTTAAAAATGAGTCTTATTTGATTACTTCATCAAACTATTACCCTCAAGGTAATGGCCAGGCTGAGTCTACAAACAAAATCCTGTTGAAGATCATTAAAAGAACTGATCGATGAGAATAAGAGGACCTAGCATACAAAGCTCAAAACGGACTTATGGGCTAATAGGATAACACCCAAGAGATCTATAGGCAGCTCCCGTTCAAGCTTGTCTATGGGAAAGAAAGCGTGTTGCCTATATAACTTAAATTACCAGCATTGGAGCTTATGAAGTGACTAGAGATATCTAAATTTGGACCAATGGAGGCCAAGTATGTAGAGTTGATGAAATTAGAAGAAACCAAAGAGCATGTACTTTAAATAATGAAAAAGGATCAAGCCCCAATTAAAATATGCTTTGACAAGAAGGCTAGAGCAAGGACCTTCTGGGAAGGGGACCTGGTTTTGAAATGGGATGCAAATCGAGCAAAACTAGTGAGACATTCTAAGTTTGATGCCATCTGGAGTGGCCCCTATATGATAAAAAGATATAAAAGTAGTAATGATTTCCAATGGTCTACATTAGAGGGTGAAGAGTTGTAGATTCTAGTGAATAGGATATATCTTAAGCACTTCTACTAAAAGGGAAGTCTCACCTTGTACATATCAGTTTAGTTTCTCTTTCCTCTAAGAGCTTCTACATATTGTCTTGTTATAGTATAGATTACTTTTCTCCTAAGTGCTTTGCATGCTTTGCATGTTCCATTTTGGAACATGTATGATTTCATTTTTGTACATAGTTGTGGTGTTGTTTTGTTGCTCTTGTGTAGTTCATTCAGAAAAATAGATGAAGCCCTGTTTTAAAACAATTTTCTACTCTCAGAAATCTTCATTTCAAGATTTTCTTATGAAATTTGAGAGCACAGGATATGAACCAGAGGTAGAAATAGTATCATCCTGTTATTCTTGACTCCACACCCAACAGATACGAAAAGGAAATTGAGCTCTTCATCTAGTAGGCATATGTCCCCGTGAGTTGCCAAACCGTTATCTATATTTCACCTCGAGTTGAATATTGGATCGAATCACGACCCCACATAGAAGGAACCCAAGAAAACACATTCAAATCCTATAATTGGTTGCAAAAAAAAATTCAACAATGAAGTGGTAGAGATGAAGAAAGAGCAAATGGATCATGTACAGAAAGAAACGAATCTTTCGGGCCGTCTCTACTCTTTAAATCCATTCTTTAAATTCTGAGATATGCATAACCATAAAATATCAAGGTTGGAAAAGTAGGGAAGATGCTACAAAAGGATCCATAAGCAAGAAGAAATAAGAACAATGAAGATTCGATGTCCTCAAGCTCGAAACGGTTCAAGAAAGGCCCAAAAAATAACTAAGTATGGAGGAGGTAGTGGAAGAGACCACGTGTCCTAACGATGCTTCTCTCAAAGTGAATCCAAAGGGAGGAAGTCAAACTTGTGCTAGACCTCCACATAGAAAATGGTCAAAGAGAGTTAAGGGGCGAGAGGAAAAGCTTCAAAATTGGCTAAGTATAAAAGTGTAAGTGGAGAGTGCCAAGGCATTGCAATAGGCTACAAGGCATGTCTTTGGTGCATGTATTAGGTTTCCATATTTCTGGTGTAGTTCATTCTTCTTTTCAAATTTACAAAGCGATCTGATTCCATGGTAGGTCAATAATAGCCTACTCTCAATAGCTTCTTAGCTAATACCATGCCACTGGTTTGCACTCCACAAATACCACCATGTACTTCCTTAATGGCATGAATCAAGTTAGCAACATCCAAACAATGAAGTAGATTCCCATCATAGCCATGATGATAAAGGGTGCCTCTAGGAGGGTATAATGGGCTATGTGGTGGATAAGGGATTTCTTTTCAGAATGAGTAATGTCTGGTGGAAAATTTCCATCTTATAGGTGTCAAAATATTGAATCATACGAGGGGGATAATGGCCTAACAACTTCACATGCCAAACATGACTTTGGCATATCATATGCATGCACTTGTAAACGCTCTACGAAGAAAGGCATCTTATTTCTTGAGGGGAATGCATAACGGAGACCCAAAGAAGTAGCCATAGCATTTACTGAGATATATTGTGGGACCTTGGTTTTTGCTCAAATATGATCCGTGTAAAGTACTCCTTCAAGGTTTCGACCATATTTTTATATGGAATGAGCTTCTCATCTTTAACTTTGTACTCATCATTAACTTACTTAATTATAAGTTGAGAGTCTCCAATGACACGTAGTTGTTAGATGTTCCAAGTAATAGCCATCTTGAGGTCAACGATGAGTGCCTCATACTCATTAATTTTATTAGTGCACGGAAATCCCAACTCGGATGCTCTTGGTATGACATTGCTTGTGGGAGTGGTTAGCACCACTCTGATCTAGATCCATGAAAGGTGAAAGATCCATAAAAATGGACCTTCCATTCTATAGACTCTTCAATATACATCATAGATGCATCTAAAAAATGTAGGCACAAAGGTTCCATCCCTGGGAGAGGTGCTTCCACCAACTGATCAGCCAATACATTTAATTTCAAGGATTTTCGATTCACGAACTCAATATCAAATTCACTTAGGAGAATGATCCAACTAGCCATTCGGCCTATGAGGGTAGGTTTGGATAAAAGGTACTTGAGAGGGTCAACTTTGGATATGAGTTTGGTTTTATTGTTCAACAGATAATGGTGAAGCTTTTCAAAGGTGAAGACAACTACTAAGCGAGGCCTTTTCTATCGAGGGTAGTTCAACTCGTACCACAATCAAGGTGTGATTTGAGATAGTAAACTATTCTCTCTTTATTGTCTAATTCAGTATTAGGCAAGCAATACACCAATAGAAAACTAGGTAGAGGAAATGTACAAGAGGAGAGGTTCACTGCTTTGTAGGTGGCATGAGTAAAGGTGGGATGACAAAGTAATCTTTTAGTAGTGTGAAGGCCTTCGATAGTCGAGTCCCCAATCGAATGTGACATATTTCTTTAGTAAATGGGTAAAGGGGTGTCACTTATCCACAAGTTGTGAAATAAAGTGATGGATTGCATGAATTTTCCCTTATATACTAAGTTGTTTGAGAGTGGTAGGTGGTGGCATTTTTGTGATAGCCGTAATCTTCGCAGGGTCCACTTCAATCCCTCTTTGTGAAACAATGAACCCTAGGAGATTTCCTAATAAAACACCAAAGACACATTTCTTAGGGTTCAAGCAAACCTTATAGTCTTGTAGATGCTGAAAAATGCACTTTAGTACTTGGGTTCTCTCCCTACTCTTAATTTTGCTAGGATGTTATCAACAGAATTTTCCATGATGTCATTCATCATATCATGGAAGATAAATGTCATGGCTCGCTGATAAGTAGCCCTAGCATTTTGAGCCTGAAAGGCATGACTTTGTAAGAAAATTTCTACAAGGGGTGATGAAGGTTGTTTTATGCTAATCTTCTTCTGTAATCGTATCTAGTTATAACATAAAAATCCGTCCATTAAGGACAAAATTTCATAACCGGATGTGGAATCAACTATCATGTCAATGTTTTGTAGGGGAAAGTCATCCTTAGGACATGCCTTATTAATGTCATGGAAATCAGTGTAGATTCTTATGCCAATAGGATTCTTCATCTTTGGGACTATGTTAGAGATCCATTCGAATAGTCAATGGGTTTAATAAAATCGAACGAAGAATTTTTCCAATTCTTCATTGACAAGGAGTGCCAACTTAGGATGCATCTTTCTCAACTTTTTCTTGATGGGTTTGGCATCCAGGTGCACAACGAGGTTGTGTAAAACTAGCTCTGCGTCGAAACTAGGCATATCTACATATGTCCATGCGAGTATGTCCATATATTAACTTAAGAGCTCTACAAAGATATTTTGTTCCTGAGATGAGAGTGAAGCCCCCAACTTTATCATTCTAGGCTGCTCTTCTAAGCTAATGTTGACATTTATTGTTTCCTCAACAAGCATCTTAGAAGCATCCTCCATTCATGTAGGATCAGGAGGAAGAGTAAGATTGACTTCTACGTGGTAGCTCACTATCATCTTTAAATGGATAAACCACTTCATATTTAGACTCTTTGTTTTATTTATCTATGAGCGTTTCAAAGAGTTTGTCACTATGAGATTTCCGTCTATCCTTTTTGCTAGGTTTCTCAGAAGTGATTGTACTTTTACTTACCATCTCCTTATTCAAATGTCCACACATCTCTGCTTCTTCCTCGAAGTATGCACATGTGTCTAGTTGAATTACAAATCCTTTCTTGTGGTCCTCAACTGGAATAGAATCCTTGAGTCCCATGAACTTTGAAAATGCCACATCATTTTCAAAGAAGTCTAGGGCACGTGAATTTGTTGATCCCAATCTATAAGTTTAGGATATATAAGGGCTACTTGATAATTTTCTAAGGGGATGTGTTGGTATCCAAATTGATTCTCCCTCAAAGTCTAAGTAGCATCATTAGTTTGATAGGAAACTTAGAGACAAATTAGATCATGATGAGTCATTTTGTAGCCGAGGATGAGATCTAATTGGCCCTCTGTCACTCAAATGTGGAGAAATGGATAGCACCCTCAAGAAGATTTGATCTATCCTCACTATTTTAGGTTGTGCCTTTCAACTAGGGTAAGAGGACCCTTTTGTAGCCTGTTATTTATGGAGGAGATGGAGATATCCTTCCTAATGAAGAGGTTAAGGAGACCTTGGAGAAAATATGATCAACACACCAAATCTAACTCTCACGAGTTGTCACTTCTAGATCATGGAGATATTTTCACAAAAAGGAAAAGGCTACTAAAGACATTTGAAATCTTGGTTGTTTCTGCATGCTTTGGTAATGGAAATTATGCATTTGTGCACACACAAGACAAACAGGGGTAGTATAGGTAGGATTGGTTGTTTTTGAATGAATTTTTGGTGGGAGGTGGGGTAGGATGAACTTGATTCACCAGATCCTTGAGGAATCTTACAAAATGGAAGGTTAAACAAACAGAGTGCCACAAAATAGCTAAAATGTTTCTTTAACTAGAATATGTGCTTCAATGGAGGCCTAGATTAGCACTTTTTCACACAATCTTTGAGATTCTATCATGAAGGATTGAGTTAGGAAACCCAACAAAGTATCAAGATCTAAGCCAAATCATGCCTAAGGTACACCCAAAGGCTTATAGACAATCTCTATCAACAGATGAAAGAGAAGTGATTTTAAATCATTTATTCCAATCCCATATGAAAGCTCTTCGAGAAATGAAATTGCAGATGCCACAAAACTATCACAAGGATTGAGGCTTGTGTGATTGAATTAGATTTAATACCAGATTGTAAATGTGAGAAACAAGAAAAAATACTCGCATACATTTAGAAATAAAACAAACAAAGTTTGTTTCAAGACAACATAGAAAAACTCGAATTTGATTAAATCTATTAGCAGGGGAAAGTTTCTAGAACAATCTCAGAGCTTGTCAATGGCTGTACACTTGCAACCACCTTGACATGATCAGATTTAATACAAAAGAGATATACAAGCTTCTCAAAATGCTTCTAAAAAAGATGGGCTCTATCAAGCTTTCTATTAGAAAAATCAGTCCCGACCCCTAACACTCCAACCATTTGCATGAATTTTTTTGCCATTCATAACATTCACAACAAATCCTCTTCTTCCCCAAAAGACAAAAATTTAATGCACCAAGTCTTTATCCATGATTTTGATTGCGATTCTCGAGAATCGAGATCTATAAAAAGTCACCGGTGCTCGAGGGGTAGATCTCATTGAATATCTCCCGCATTCAACTCCTTCCTCTGGTAGATCACTCTTTCTTCAATTTTCCAACCACTTCCACCCCTAATCTTGCAAATCTGGCTCCTTGCATGCTTGGGAAAAGAAAAACAGAAAATCCAATTGAGCACGATAGTTAGACCATTTTAATGGCAAAAGATGTCTTCTAGATCTTCCCACCAAACTCAAATATCAACATTAACTCCCCTCTTTGCCGGTGTGTAGGAGATACCAAGAATTCATGAAGACTCACACTTTTAGGTGTGTTTGAGTAAAAATGGGGGAAAATCAGATTCAGACTCTCGGTTGTCGTTGATCTTTACTTTGAATTTGGGCCATCCACGTGGAAGATTCAAACTTAAAAATAGACTCGGGGATTTCCTTTGAATTTTTAAATTTTTTGGAAAAATGGAAAAATTTCACATTTTGTTTTGTATCTCTGCCCTCGAGAAATGAGCTTGACACGTGTCCGAGGTGGGTCCCAAAGGAACCATGGATAAATTCTTCCATTTGACCCTATTTTTGGAAAAAGGAAAATTTTCCAAGTTTCCCTCGTAGATCCACCCTTCCGCTTCAAGTTTCCAATGTGGGTCCCAGTCGGAACCACGCTTCCCTTTTAATTTTAACTCTTTTTCCCACAAAGGGAAAATTTTCCAAATTTCCACCGAAGGCCCGCACCTTTGCGGTTGACTGGAGCAAGCTTTGAACTTTCTTCCATTAGGCTTATAAGCCATTTTTGATATCTTAACCCTTTTGAGCATAATAGGAATTTTTCTTAAGCTGCCTCTAATAGTCCTCTTCCCCACTCCTTTTGACTTGTCAAACTGCCACGTGTCACTATGGTACACCTTGAGATGGTCCCTAAAAATTGAGACCTTGAATGAGCATAGGCTTGCCATGTGTCTGACCAGAAAAATTTGTTTGAAGGCTCAAAGCTCAGTGGAAGGTGCCAAGTGTCATGCTCCGAGGCAGTCTCCTTTGGCTGTTGAAAAGTCCAAGAAAAATGAAAAGTGAGCGGAGGCCTCCAAGTGTCCTCTTGGTGCTTCTTTAACAGACTCTGAGTGAGCACGGGCTCGCCACGTGTCTATGTTCTCCGCCAAACTATTTTAGCAACATAAAATTTATCTAAGTTTGGGAAAAATAGTGGAAACCTCCACGTGTCCTCCTAGCACTACTCCATGACCAAACGAAAAAGTAGATCTTGAAATGAGTGTCGTTCTTCCACGTGGACACATTTTTAAGTTGAGTTGATTCATAGAAATTTTGAAGTACTCAGTGAAAGCTGCGTCTAACCAAGCGGTGCCACGTCCCATGTCGATGCTGAGGACGTAAATTTGACCGGGAGAAATACCCGTCAAACCATAAAATATAAAAAAACGATCATTTGAGCCCGAAAATGAAAATTTCTCCAAGGACGAGAATTTAGAAATGTTACAAGGCTCAAATACATCCATCAGAGACACATCCATTAATTTTTATCAAGTATCTAGGGTAGAAATGACGAGGAAGACAAATCTCAGCCGTGGAGAATGGGAAATATGGGAGAACCCGAGTTTTTAGATGAATAAAGAATGAGAGACCCAAATTACAAAAATTTTCCGGAGGAACAAAGAAAGAAGTAGCAAACCATGGACACTGGAAGTGATCTATGACCCATGAACAAATTATAAATGGTAACAAATATTAAGAGGCACAACAAGGGGAAAAAGAGAGTGATAGATGTTGTAAATTGATATATTTTCAAAGGCAAAGCTGGGGCGAGACTATTTTGAGCACCAACAGGATGGATTCGGATAAGGTAAGGAATGTTGAACATGGAAATATGTTAGTGGAAGAAATATCCTCATAGAGGCTACATTGGGAATCTGTGTCACTATTAGAATGAGATGAAATGTCCTCACATTCAGAAGAGGTGGTGTCATTCTAAGAGGGTAGAGCGTTATGAGGCCTTATCCCAAGGCCATGTTTATCGAGAATTAAAATGAGGGATGGGAATAGGCTCTAGCTGGCCTTGTGCATTAATTCCACATCCAAACCCACTATATCCCATGAAAAACATCATGTGGTGACCTTTGATGTATTGGGGTGCTTGATGGCATGAAGCCATGGTACCTTCGGCACTTTCTTTGGAAGGATCTTCTAACATTTTCTCCTTAGATAGGAGACCCCTATAGAATTTTTTTCCAATGGATTAGGACACTTGCTTGCTCGCGAGTGCTCTTGAAATGAAAATAAGGCTTACCCCTTGTTATGGGAGATACTGATAAATCTGATATTAACAAATCCTTCTCAAGAGTGAATGGCTCACCTAGGCCATAATTTACCGACGTTGCCTCCCATGAAGAGAACGAGGTTGAATAATGAATGAAAGTCTTGATTATAAGGTGTGAGGGACTCTAAATCTATCTGTTTCTTCATAGCTTCCATTTGTAGGGGGAGAACAACATCCATCGAATGACACTCATAAGCCACACGAGAAAAACTGTGTAATGCCCTATAATGTGTGAATGGTTCTAGGTCGCCAAGAATGGTAACCACTTTACGTTCATGACATAACGTGATGCAATGATGAAAATTTGATGGAATAGCTTGAATGACATGGATCCATGGGTTCCCCAGGAGAATGTTGTATGGAAGGTTCAAGTCAAGGACATGGAACGTCGTGTCATAACAAGTTGGTCCTACTTCTATGGGAACTACTATAGTACTGTTGATTCTCGTTCTTCATTTTCGTAAGATGTGATTGTGTTAGTATTAGCTCCCACATATATTTATGAATGGCCTAGATGTTTAACCAACTTCAAAGTGTAAATGTTTAGACCAGATCCACCATCCACAAGTACCCTCTTTATTTTGTGATGGGTAACCACCACTTTGAGATACAAGGGTAAGTTATGTTCTGGGTTGTTAGGTGGGATTGCAGTGCTATCAAAACTAATATGATCATTGGAGTCTAGGTGTGCAATCATGGTTTGTAGGTTTATTCATTCTACATCTATCAAAACCCCTGAATTTTGTAATGTTTTGTATAGTATGTTCTTGTGGGAATTAGAGATTTTGAGGATGTTGAGAATAGATATCCTAACAGGTGTTTTCTATAACTTATCTATTAAATTATACTGACCTTCCTAAGGGATAGGCATGGGATATGGTATGATTATGAGAGCACGTCTCGTCCTTACTTGCACAACATTTTTATAAAATTCAGATAGTGTTGATTTGTTGATACATGAGCTAATACATTCTATGAGAGAATCCAAAGGACTATTATTAGTAGGCTAAACATAAGTAGCAGTTCTATAGTCGTTGGAGGTTTTCCCGTGATCTGGTTTCCTTTTATTTTATCTGCATGATTAGGAAAAGGTTCTTTGTAGATACCCATTTTCTCATTTGGACCTTTTCTAAATTCAGGGGGAGAATCCACAATGATCTTTCCTTCCTTGATGAGGTCTTGTATGTAATGATGCAGTCTCAAACACCTATCTGTCTTGTGTCCTTTAACATCGGTGGAAGTCACAATATTCATGGTCTTTAAACCAACTAGGTTTTGGAGCATCCTCTGGGTATGGAACCTTTGTAGTTGGATATCCACCATTTTTGCATCATCTAATTATCTTAGGATGAAAGATAAGGACTCTATTAAAGATGTAAACGTACGTTTAGTAGGTGCTTTGGGACGAGGTCCTTGTTAAAGATTTAAAAGTGGGTCTGTCTGTATGGCTTGGACTCTCTTGGAGTCCGTAATGCCATCACCAATGACATGTTTTTTCTTATTGAAGTATTTTGGTTTATCTATGGATTTGGCTTCATGTTTGTCTTTAATGACTGACTTAAGTGTTCCCTTTGCAATGAGGGCTTTCTCAATTTGACTGCCTCTCTCTATGACGTCTTCGAAGTTTGAGCCACAATGCATTTGTAAATGAAAGGCTATTTCGGGGTTTAAGTTAGGAAAATATATGCTCACTAGCTACTTTTCTAGTAATGCACTGGGAAATGAGTTGCTAACGCACGCCATTGTTGTAAAATCCTGCAAATGTCTCATTGGGTTTTTGTTTTGTATTTCATAAATCGTTCATTGTGATGTCACTTTCCATATTATAGGAGTAATTCCATAAAAATTTTTTTGTTAATGTGGGCAGGATGTAATGGAGCCCTTTGGTATGCTATAGAACCATTCCAATCCCATGACAACTAAGCTGCATGAGGAAAAAGTCGTATTAAGAAGTTATCGCTATATGCAACCTCTTGACAAGCCATGTAAAAGTATTTGATATGATCATGAGGATCACTCTTGCACTTATACTTATCAAACTTGGGAATGGTAAAGTGTTTTGGGAAGGGTTTTCGTAACATGTCCTTATCAAAGGGGTAAGGGCATAGTTCTTCATACAAATATTTTCTATTATGGCCTACATTTCCCTCTTGTAATGTAGTAAGCGTATTTTCATTGATTGTAATTCTTTTTGAATGAGTTTCTCTTTAGTAGGTGACATTGGTCTTTGTACTGAGTCGCTTTAAAGGTATAGTCTGTGTGTGGATCAAAGTGAAACTTGCTAGGTTTAGTTTTGTCTTTGTCTTTGTATATGTTTCTTGAAGAGCCTAAGTTTTCTAGTTTCTAGATCAACTTCAAGATCTATTTTGAAGGATCTCATCTTGACCAAAGGGTCCTTTTCTTCATCAAATTTAGGAGGAGGGAAGATTTACGCTCAATTTTCACTTTACATGAAGCTTTATAGTGAGTTCTTTGTGATGTGTTCCCTTCGATGGTGGCGATGTTACCCGGAAGTGGAAGCATATCCCACATCAAAAGGATTATTTATGTCTAAGAGGAATCTCCGTTCTCCTAGTTTAGGGTTAATGACCTTAGTTTTTGCTTTGTGCTCTTGCGAAAGTTTAGCCCTTAATTCTAAGACTCTTGCAGTACTTGAACTTTATTATAATATAAAAGTTCATCAAATCTACCTAGGTCTAATCTTTGTTGTTCACCAAAATATTTTGAATCTTATCCACTAAGATCAATTAATGGCTCGCATCCTTGACTTGAGAAAGAGAGGTGCTAAATTATTGCTGCTTAATGGGAAGGTTTTGAAAGGGTTTTCTCCAAAGTCATGCTGATTTGATTTGGTTGTCATCTTTGTGATTTTAGGCATTACTAGCTGATGTTTGTATTAAGCTAGCGTGGCCCCCAAGTGTATGGTTTTTCAAGCCATTCAAGGTGATGTTTGAACTATACTACAGTGTATCCTAGATGTAGTGTTATGTAGTCATTTTTATCAAGGAACACTCATATGCACACCTAAATGTAATGATCACGTAAATTTGTTGTTACCAAGCCTATGTCCTAAAACAAATAGTGACAATATCGTATCAATATGTAGGTCAAGTTAGAATTCTAACAAGGCCTAAATACTAACGTAAGACTTGGCGTAGTCCTTCGATGAGGTATATTAAAAATAGTTTGAATGTCGATGAAAGCTAAACCTTCTAAAAAATGGAAGTCACTACTAGATATAGCGTAACAATGTCATTGTGATACATTAACTGAGAAATCAAGGTGTTAGTATCATGACAACTTTATCATGATATATATAAGGTGTTATCAACACTTTTCAAAAAGACTAAGAAGAAATCAAAAATGAAACCAAGTGATAAGTATAACAAGGAATTTTTAATTGTGTGACTAGCGTAACCATGTAATAAAGGGACTTATATGATTTTATCATAAAAATGAGAACATGACGTAAGTACCAAGATTGTGCGTCTAAAATGTGAACATAACTATTAACTCAAGAAGAGAAGAATGATGAATCAAACTCATAGCAGTGAACATAATATTGAAATCAATATTCAAGGACTTTTATCAAAGATACGAAAAATGTACCTACACACTTTAGACATTTAACAACCCATCCGTAAACATGGATGGGCATAAATGGATAAAAAAGTGGAAAGCACTATCTTTGATAAAAATGTGCAAGGTATGCACCTTTCTCACCCTGAAAAATGGGTGTTGAGAATGCAAGGGTATAGATAAAAATATGAAAAAAAACTAAGAACCACTTGGGCGAGTTTTGCCTTATTCGAAAAAAAAGGAATAGAACTAAGCTAAAGTGGGAGGTAGTTTAATTTTGTGATGAAAGAAACTTAGATCAAACTTACAAGGATTATTTTCCTTGTTCGAAAAACATGGGTCAAATTCCAAATGAGTTGTCACTTCATGATATCCTCGATGCAACAATGGACTAGTAAAGTGGGCTCCAAGATAGAATGGCCTCCTTAATAAGTTCTCTCAACTCGGTGTTACAAAGCTATCTTAAGCGAGTTTGATTTACCCAATAATTTATAGTTACTAAATTGGGAGTATCTTGGCTTTACTTTACCCCCTGAGCACGGTGGGCAATAAATGCATCCATGTGTACTCTCACTTTGGGGTTGCCATAATGCACAACCGGTAAGGTTAACTCACAATGAAAAACTAGTCAAGTGGGTAAGCAGAGCGCTTCTGTTTCATCCACGAGGTTACTCAGCGGTGGATTACTTTAGGGTTCCTAGAACCACCCCCATTGTTGTAGCTTAAGGTGTTATGCCAAAGGGGTTATGTTCTAGTTGAGTAGATAGGGACGTACCCTTTTCGAAACCTGCAATACAATGTGATGAAAGTGGTGTGTTTTTATCTTTTTAACTTAAATGTGGTTTCAAGTAGCACACCATTTGAAACCTACATAAAACACGTGTATTAGAAGTTTTGTGTTTTGTTTTGACACCTTTCTTCTATAACCATTGGGTCCTGTAGACAACAAGTTTTAGTAATTTTCTAGTTTCGCAGATTGATGTTTAAGAAAGAGAACTTTACACCTTGCTTTTGATTCCTAAGATCACCAAAAAGGCACGAAGGAAGAGCATACGAAATGTGAAAATCCTACTAAATCACATGAAATTTTACTTTATCCTTTATAGAACAAGTGTTTTGAACATTTGATACAATTTTGTATAAGTGTTTTTGATCTCCAAGATCGTTTTTGAAGGCGCAAGGAGAGAGTATACACACTTTTACAAACCTAGTTTAAGCTAAGAACTAAAAATACTTAACTATGCAAACTAAAATACCAAAGAAAACTCTGTATTTAAATTTTTAGTCCTAGAAACCTACAACAAAGATCAGAAAAAGATTTTACAGACTATAGAAAAATTTCCAATTTTAACACAAATCCTCGTGGACCCAAATCAACACCAACGTGCCCCAACCAACGAGTACATGCCTAAATTAATGGATATGCCTACAAAATAAAATTAGTAAAATCCATAGTATACAAAAATAGAGACGTGTCTCAGAGAGACATAGATTCTTGGAACATGACATGGACACTTAGGGTTCAATGGAGATGCGTCCAAGCATAAAACAAAAAGTTTCAAATTTTTACATAGTGGGGTTATTTACACTAATGCGGACATAGAGATGGAGACATTGACCCACCAACGAGAGACATGTGCATGTCCTTGCAGAGAGAAAACTTGTTAATGATAAGTACATCTAGACATGTTCATGCTAGTTCGACGAGAACACTAGGGTTTTGACATGTATGTGACCCCTTACAACCCTTTGAAAAACCTAAAAAATTCACCAATTCAAAATTTTTTAACAATAAAAAAGTTAATTGTTAGTTAACGTATCTTATTTCTAGTTCAAACCCACAAAACATATGCAAATAAACATGATTTAGCTAGTGTTAGAAATAGAAATGAGCAAATAACAAGTTGTTTTAACTAAAAAAACTTGTAAATGAACTTTGAAGAACTCAAAAGACCTCCATTAATGGAGGATGGACATAAGTGTCCCACCAGGCGTGCCAAATGTGTTCGATGAAAGTTTTGCAAGAGCTATTGAAATGGGGTAAGAAACAATCAAGAACTCCAAAGCTTTGTGCAAAATCCCTCAATGGACCATATGATAAGAAATGAGTAAGGAATCATATTTGCATGCATTAACTTGAAGTAAAAAAACAATTTAAACAAATGAAGTTAACCTCTATTCTTGAAAGCTTAAAGTAAATGAACCTAAAAGGATCTAAGTAATTAGTTTATGCTTGAGAATGAGATCTCACCGTTAATGGCTTTAAGGCCAATGGTTCTTCCCATTTACTCCATGTTATGTGATAGAAATGCAAAAGCAAAGAAAATAGCTCAATAATACTATATTTTAGGTTAGAGGGAAGAAGTGTTCTTAGAAATGAGAGGGGGCTAGTAGGGTATTTATAGTTTTCCATTTGGGAAATGGGAGGCTTTTGGTGCATGTGGGACTAAAAGGGAGTCAACAAGTAAATTAACAAGTCAAAGTAAGATTTGACTAGTTTTAGAGAGAGGTTGATCATGGTTAAGACTAGCTAACCATGCTTAGAGGATAATTAATCCTATTTAGAGAGAAATTAGGTTTACGGGAGGGTTCGAAGGCCTAATCAATCCAATGAAGTGGATTGATAATCTAGGAGCTAATAGAGGTGGTAAAGAAGAGAATATTATCCAAGAAGAGGTTATTATAACCTATTTAATTAGTTTACAAGAGGAAATATTACCAAAAGATTGTCATAAGAGGGGAGTTATATATATCTAGCGACAAGGTGTCATCAATTTACGAGGAAAAGAATAATAAGTGCAATATTAGAAATAATAGTGCTTTGATCAAACTACGAGTTTCTACACAAGTCTCCTCATCTTCCAAAAGAGGGTAAATTCTCTCAATTTTAATTGTAATCCCCTCTTACAACCACCTTTGATCCATGCACTATGTGGAGTATTCAATGTTTTTATGTATTATAATATTAATAATGCTTGTATTTGCAGACAAGAATGAAAGATAATTGTTGATGCTTGATCCATTTGGATTCTTCTCCAGTGAATGTTGTGATGCGGTTTTGGGATGGGGAAGTGTTATGAGGTGGAAAGATAGATGTGCTCATGATGGATTATGTGTGTTCATGCTTGGATTGGTTTGGAATAATGCTCATGTTTGAAGACAAGAAATGAAAGAGAATTTCTCATTTTTAATGGCTATGAGACCTAAATAAGTTTTTCCCTTATGAATAGAGAAAAAATATTCAAACGGTTTTGTATTATAATAGTAATGATGAGTTTAACAATTTAGGATAAATTTATAATAAAGGGGATTATTAATAAAATCCATAACTATTTAGGATTTTAGAATTGTGTTTTTAACCACCGTAGTCCGCCGCATTGTTTGGCTTTATCGATATTTTAAGGCTACTTTATCGGTTAATTTTAATGATATTTTTATAAGATTGTAAATGAGCAGATAACACTTGTCCCCAAGATGCAATATTTAGGTGAAAATTTTATGACTCATCCAAAATTTATTGAATTCTTTTGTAAATTTCCAAGAGATTTCGATGATGTTTATATATTCGTAGTGGTGACTGTAATTATGTAGTGTTATAGTTTTTTTACTCATATTTATGGATTTATGTCTATCTACCAAAATTAGTGTAATTCAATGGTAATTATTATGTCGGTCAAAAAAAGATAAATGCAAATACCATTATTCTTTATTATAAAATGCATATGTTTTTTTATTGTTGTATGCTTCCATATTTTCACACACAATATTGAAGTTCAAGTATTGTATGTACCATTTGTTGTATGTATGTGGCCAAAAATTTCTTTCGTTTAACATTGTGATAATTACCTTCATAGTCCTCGTGCTAAGAAATCTTGTTGCATATAATGGTATTTTGTTATCTTTATATTTTTGCAGCCTGTAATGTCAATCTATACAAGCACTTCATGTTTAGAAACATAATCAATTTTAATGCAATTCATATTTTTATAAATTATAGAAAAATTAAATTTTAATTAAACTAGAGATGATTTAATAGAGTCTATTTACTATGTCGAGAGGCATATACATTTTTTTATATATAGTGAAAGTTTTCGATGTCATGTGCATGAAATATAAAATTTGTGCCCATGAAATAAAAACAATAATTACAAAAAGAAAAAAATTACACAATTTCCCATCACTATGTATTTTAGAGAAATGATGGGCATTGTAACAAATTTCAAGCCTACATAACATGATGGGCATCGAGTGGTCAGAGAAAATAGCGATCGTTCTTCAAGATCAACAAATTTTCATTCAAGTTAATGAAAGAAATTATAGTGAGAGTTTTGCTACGACATTTCGGGTGCTATACAAACTCTACCCTTACGTTTGCTTCACTCATTTTACGGAAAATAAGAGAATTTTGGAGCGTTTCAACTCAAAGGAAAATACAAAGAAGGTACATATTGTTGGCCAAGTCCCCCGGAGATCATTTCAAAGTAATGGGTTCACAATCACTAACAAAGCCATGGTGTGAAGCTCAAAGGCGTCGAAACCTTGGAAAATGCTTTTTATTGTATCATTTTTCTAACTTTGAACATTACAAGGCCATTATTGACCATAGTCCTTAGCTTATCGGAACTTATTATTTTTCACACTGGACTCGAGATTTCAAGTCTCGTAAAAGATGAAACTCAAGGTCCTTATCTAGATTGAGTTTCCAGGGTTACCTTTGCCTTTGTGGTCTTTTATAGGGGATCTTATCAAAACCTTAGGAAGGTTCATTTACAATGAACAACCCAAATTTTTTAATTCTTAACCTCAATGCCATTTGTGTGATGAAGTCGACCTCTATAAATATCTTAAGGAATTTTTTGATATCAAGTTAGCAACACTCGATTCTCTCAAAGGGTTCTTTATATCAATATTCTAAACACATGCTTTCAAATCAAATTTTAGGGTTTGACTATGTTTTTCTTGTAGAAGAAAGACATGAGTCGGCTATGAGAGGAATTTCATGAATCATGTGCTCAGATGACCACAGTAAAACCACAAATTTTTGTTTTTTTCCTTTTGTCAAAAATGGTGTTAGTGTGTCCACAACTCCTCCATCCAAACAATGAGAACCTGCTTAAGCTGCACTGCTTATCTCTTGCTCTCTTGTGGTCGTGGGTTTGTGATTTCCCGGTTGCTCTTTTGGATGACCGCTTTCCGGGGTTTGTGTATAGCCCCATAAAGATAGAAAAACATGTTCTCCTAGCCATTCCCCCATGGAGGATGGTGAATTTTTGCAAGACAAACGTTGACATTGGACGCGTTTGGAGAACATTTGAGCCCATTTCTCAAGTAAACCTCTTTTTCCCCAATTAGAATGAAGTACTCTCTACGTTGGACAGTGAGGGAAATATGAATTTAGATCTTTCTCAATGACTATGTACTCTTGGAATATACGATGACTTACTCGAACCGAATCGATGTTATCGCAGTGGGGACAGTTGTTAGTACTTTAGTCATATAAATTTTTTTGCTTGCAAGAAGTTAATTTTTCTATTTTTATTACTTTTTAAGGCTCTTACTATTTGGCCGCAAGCCATTTGTCACACCTCCAATCATGAGCAGGGCCATAGTGGTGTTATGAATTTTATTTTGCTTGCTTTATTTCCCTAAGCATGTTATCTCATGGGGTTCAGATCCCACACATCATGTGGTGTGGACTCTTTTATTTTGACACTTATATTTTTGGTTTTGCTAACATATGTGCCCATAATGATGCGAGGGAAAGGGTTAATTTTTGGCATTGGCTTGTAGATTCTCTCTTTGGATGATTTATGGGTCGTGTGTGGAAACTTTCACATAATAGATAACCTAGAAGATAAGTGTGGTAGATTATCATTGTAGTGGTGTGCGAGAGAGAGAGAAGCTTGGTTTTACTTTAGGCATAAGTGGGAAATTTCAACCCTAATGTCCATGATCCTTGGTTTTCTTGGTTCAATTTCCATGATGGGAATGATCATGTTGTTAAAAGGATTGTCCATGCTCTTATGTCCTCTCAATAATTTTTCTTCTTTGTTACAAAATAGAAGGGTATTTCTCAATTTTATCTCAATACTACTCACCTCAAACATGCCTAGATTATGTCTCACATACAACGCATTTGGAACCTGGTCCCTCAACCCTCAGATTCCTCTGGCTGGATTCAATGGTGGAATGATGCTATCAAGTGCACCGGTATTGGTTTGAGGACTTAATGTAAGAAGGCTTCCATCTTCGGGAAAAATGATCATGCATCCACCTATATGAGTTTGAATGAATCTCACATGAACTTGAGGCTTCTCCTTCATAAAAAAATTTACGAGTTTCAGTTCATTTTTTGGAGGCATAATCTTAAGGTTCATGATTCTTACAATGCTCGAGGAGCTTAACTACATGCTAGAATACATTGGCTAAAGGTTGGTGATACTGATTCTAAAGAATTCTTCACCATGTTGCATTCCAAACACTCTTCATATAGGATCAAATGTGTTGGAATTAGAACACCGATTGTACACATAATATATAATATCTAAGCATATATGTAAATAAAAGTGAATATTATACGTAAGAATTATACAAAAGAAGAGATATAAATCAGCACCAGATTTAACATGGTTCACCCTAGTGTGGGCTATGTCCACCAAGAAACAAGCCAATCTATTATCCAAATCTTTCACAAGATATACAATGAAGATTTATAATCTTCCACACCTCTCAGATGTACAATAATGTCTTTACCTAAGCTTTTTCTTCTTAAAAAATAATTCTCTCTCACACAATTATTCTCACAATAATCATCAACTTTATGAAGTTCTTATTAATTCTTACTTCTAAACCTTAGATTTCATGCTTATATAGGCGTATACAAACTCGGGAACTTAGCCATGCAATTACAATTAATAGATCTTCTTTAATACTAAAAATAGATCTAATTCCTGTGAGTTAATTAAAACACCCACACACAGGTAACCGATGCTGGTTACTCCTTGCCTGACCAATTTTGTTCATAGGTGACCGATGCCAGACCCTTGATACACGATGTCGATTATTGTGTTTTCGAGAAAGTTTCATATTTCATTCTAATCCAAATTAATTGAGCTCTACAACTCAACAATCTCCCACTTGGATATTAATTACAACACCATACTGTATAACGTCATATTTGGATCCTTCCTTAGCTTTGTTTCTTCCTCTTCAAGTCTTAAAGTTGAAGACCAATAAAAGTGGAGTGTAGCTCCAACTTCTCCTTTGCTATCAGTTTTTAGCATATCCGTAGGTTTCTCACTCGTATGAATATTTTCCATTCAACTACCCATCATCTAATACCTATCATACAGTGATACCTCAATGAATAGTTTTCATTCTCGAATGAAACGTTGAGTTATTTTCCAAATGTATTACACTCACGAATGTCTTTGAACAATTTGTAATATTTTTTCTCCTTCCTTAATTCTTTCATGAACCCACTCATCCATATCATCTCCTTAGTAGCCTCTATAGCTGCGACATACTTTATCTCCGTAGTATACAAAGCCAAAACCTTCTACAATCTTGAAATCCAGCTAACTTTCATCCCACCTTCAGCGTGAAAATATATCCGTGAGCAATCCTTCTACCATCCAGATCTCTAGCCATATCCAAATCAACATAGCAGCATAATGAAATATCCAAACCTCCGTAGCATAACTACATGCTAGATATTCCTTTCAAATAACTAAGTATCCATTTGAATACTTTCCAATGATCTTTAAATGGATTAGCCATATATCTACTCATAACTCCCATTTCTTGTGCAATTTCTGGTTTGCTACAAACCATAGCATACATGAGACTCCTAACGGCTGAAGTATATGATAATCACGGCATGCATTTTCCCTCATCATGTGATGAAGGACACCGATATTTTATTAATTTGAAGTGTACAACCATAGGTGTAATAACATGTTTTACATCATGAATCTTGAACCTTTGTAACACCCTGTAGATATAATCCTCTTGAGACAAATAAATTTATTATTCTTCCTGTCTCTTTGTATTTACATGTCAAGGATTCTTTTTACAGCTCCTAAATCCTTCATAGAAAATTTGTGAGATAGCTTTCCCTTAGGCTCACCAATGTCTTACATACTAGATCCTACAATAAGCATATCATCCACATGCAATAATAAAATAATATAGCTCCCATTTTCAAGCTTCTTGAAATAAACACAATGGTCAGATTCACATCTCAAGTAACCATGCTCATGCATAAAACTATCAAACCTCATGTACCATTTCCATGGAGCTTGCTTGAGCCCATATAGGCTCTTTTTCACCCAACACACTAATTTCTCCTTACCCTTGACTTCATACCCAAGCGATCGCGTTGCATATAAATGTCTTCATCCAAATCACCATGAAGGAAAGCCATCTTCACATTTAGTTTCTCTAAATGCATATCCTCTATTTCAACTAAACACAATACGATACGAATAAAAGTCATCTTTACAACAGGAGAAAATATTTCACCAAATTATATACCTAATTTACTGTGCATATCCCTTTACTACAAGCCTTGCCTTGTACCTTTTTTGTCTACCTTATTCTTCTTTGATCATGTAAACCCACTTGTTAGTAAATGTCTTCTTTCATGCGGTAACTTAAATAAATCGAAGTCGATTTTGTTTCAAGGAGTCCATCTCCTCATCTATGCTATGCTCCCACTAGATGTGGGTCTCATCCTTCATTGCTTCATCAAAAATCTCGGTTCACCATTATAAGTCAATAATAAATAAAATAGAGAAGGTATAAATATTTTTGGAGGTTTACTTACCCTCATTGACCTTCTCACAGAGTTTGGGGTACGAGAGGCTCATTCTAGACCTCTTGGACATTTTTATCCAAATCTTTGGTGAACAACATCAGTCATCTATAAGCGGCGTCGGTTCTTCTAACCACTTCGGTTTGGCTCTTACGTAATGGATACTAGTTCTGTTTACCGATGTCGGTAAGGGGTCAAGCCTGACACTAGTTATTGTGTAACCCTGTTGGTATTACTTTTAAATTTGAGAGTTCATTTTCATTAACAAACTTTTTAACCGGTTTGTCCTTGGGTACTAAAATTTTATCCTTGTACATTCTCTTTTCATTCCATTCAATGTCAAACCTCCTAAAATTTTTAGAATTCTCTATATCCCAAAAATGAAATCTGAAATCACCAGATCCATAACCAATGAAAGTGCATCTCTTTGATTTTGCATCCAAATATTTCCTATTTTCTTTATCAATATGTACAAAAGCTTCTGAACCAAAAAATTTAAGAAAAGAAAGATCTACCTCTTTTCCATTCCTAGCTTCCTCTAGTATTCCTCCATCTAGTGAAATTTAAGGCCCACGATTAATCAAATAAATTGTTGTATCATCGTACCCCAAAACTACAAAGGAAATCTAGAATGTATCCTCATACTTCTAAAGCATGTTCCATGATTTTTCTGTTCATCTCTCTACGAAACACCATTCTCCTATGGTGTTCTTAGAATGTTCTTTCTCTACGTATCCCAATAAATGGACAATAATAATTGAAAGCCTTGCTTTATAGTATTCATCACCATTGTCAAATATAAGACATTTTAACTTTGAATTTGATTCATTCTCAACAAGGAATTTCCATTTTAATTTTTTTTCAAAAAAATTAGATTTATGTTTAATAGAATAAACCCATACCTTTCTTGTAGCATCATCAATGAAAGTAACATAATACAAGGATACTACATGAGAAGCTACCACGAGTTGGTCCCTGCACATATGAGTGTATAAGATCCAATTTATTCTCCTGCTTTAAGTTACCCCAACTTTGAGAAAAGGCACTCTCTTTTGCTTTCCAAAGACACAATGCTCATAGAAACAAAGATCTAAATATTTCATATCGTATTCCTTTTTGACTCATATGGCCCAACCGATTATGCCACATGTATGCATCTAAATTTGAAGTAGATAATGTAGAAAAGGAATCAGTAAAATAGGTAGATAAATATAACGTTCCTACCTTCTTACCTCTTTCCATAGCAAAAGCACATTTGGTGACTTTCTAAGAGTCTATTTCTAATGTAATCATGCAACTAGCTTCACCTAGTTACCCTGAGAGATAAGATTCATCTTCAAGCTTGACACATGCCTCACATCTTTCAATACCCATGTATTTTCATTTTGTAATTTTAGATGAACTTCCCCTTTACTTGTAATACTAAAAGGTTCATCATCACCGAAATAAACATGCCCAAAATTACCCTAGACATAATTTCTGAAATAACCCTTATTAGGAGTTGCATGGAAAGAAGATCTTGAATCTAAAACCCATGATTCAATTCTATTATCTAAAGAAAGAATAAGAGAATCTTGCATTACCTTTGCTGCAGTAATACTTTCTTCTTTACCTTTATCTAGTTGTTGGTTCTCTTTATCCTTTGACCACAAATATTTCTTTACATGTCCTTTATTTCCACATTTCCAACAAGTAATTCCCTTACCTCTGGATTTAGATCTGCTATCCCTTAAATTTGATTTCCCATTACTCTTACTCTTGGATCTCTCCTTTTGCTTGCCCTTGATTTCTACATTCAAAGCATTCCTAGATGATGATTCCTTTGTACTCTTCCTGTGAATTTATTCATTTAAGATTATACTAACCACATCATCAAAATTAAAAATATTACTAATAGTCATTACCAAGTTATTCCAGTTACTCTTCCTATGATGTTGTATTACTAACAACCATTACCAAGTAATCGTAACTATCAGGAAAAGAACATAAGAATTAAAGTTATTTCACTTCATCATCAAATGGTATATCAATCGATTTTAACTAATTTACAATAGATTTGAAATCATTCAAATGACTAGATGCAGATCCACCTTCATGCATATTAGAACTAAATAGTTTCTTCATCAAATAATTTTTTTTTGAAGCACTAGTTTTTTCATATAAATTAGTAAGAGATTTCATTAACCATACTGTAGAAGTTTCTTTTGTAATATTGGAAGCCACGGATGCTACCTAGCTCAATATTATAGATACTAAAGCATTTATATCAAGAATATCTCATTCTTCATTAGTCATCTTCATAGGTATAGACTTCTCATCCAAAGGTAAATACAAATATCTTTGATATAGATAATCTTGAATCTGTATCTCCCATAATTGATAATTTTGATCGTCAAACTTCTTTACCTCGTATTTTTTTCTTCTACCATTGATGTAGATCCCACTCAATTAGAAAATCCTCTCGTGAGTAAATCTATCAATACACAAAACCCTCAAACAAAGCTTTGATGATAGTTGTTGGTGTTAGCACACCGGTTGTATAGATAATATCTCGGATCTAAGCATACATACAAATAAAAGTGGATTTTTGTTATCCCGTAAAATTGACAAGGCAATTTTACCGATAACCATATCTTGAAAATTTTGTCCAGATCCCTCATTAGGGATCCCTTGTATTCGTAACTTTGCAAAATCCCTTTTCGGGAAATCTGGTTTTCCGAACTTAGTCTTTTTGGTCTTTTTGGTTGGACGCATGGAATTGCTATGTAACATCACTTTTTGGTGCGCCCCTTTAAAACCTTTGGCATGTATTTTATTGTGTCAACACTCCTTTTGGTGTGCCTTGATATGTTGAGTCTTCCTGTATTCGCCAAGGTGCATCCGCCTTCGTGTTAGCAACCCCTTTGTTGCACCACTTTTTGGTGCGCCAAAGGCGCTTTATAATATCATGTCGACACCACTTTTGGTGAGCAAAGCTAAAGCGCACTTAGTTCCATCTTTGGCAGATGCTTTCATGCGCCAAAGGGCGCATGCTTTCTATGTCGACAAAGAACTTTCATGTGCCCTTCGCAAAGTTCGTGGCACATTTATTGTGCTGACTCATATTATTATATGTATTTGCGCGGATGCAAATGTCATTGTCACCAGACGTAAAAACATGTGATTTCTATTCTCGAGCCTCGCCAAAGACACCGCCTGTCGTTTTCAACGCGTTGTGGACCCGTGTGCACGTTTTTACTATTTATCCGGTAAGAGGTTCTTATCTCTCTCGTGCGTTTTACGTTTTTGGTTCTTTGTGTGCTTGGTGGTCTGGTTTTAGTTTGGAAATATTGAAATATTGATCTAGCCCCCCCTTTGCTGTCTTTCCATTTTCCTCCCCCTCTTTCCAGATCTGCTGGTAGGGGAAGTTGTTCTAAAAGCATGGTTTAAATCCCTTTTGATTAAACCATTTTATTTCCCAAATAACCCTGCAAAAGAAGAGAGAGAAATGGAGAAAAAGAAGACTGTTTTCCCTTTGGCGCATCGGCGTGACCTGCAACATCAAAAATAGTTGCACCTTTGGCGCATCTGTCCCCCTCGCAACATGAATAAAATCGCGCCAATGGCGCACCCATCCGCTGTTGCATCAAAAATTTTGCACCCTCAAGGCACGCCTCCTTCACATGCTGCAAGCCTAGCCTTGCGCCCTCTTTGGCACACCAACCTTCCTTGTTGCATCGCATAAACATGCGCCCCTTTGGCGCACCCCGCATCTACACAACACACGACTTAATCTGCGCCAAGTATGAAGTTATAAAAGCGCAGTGCTTTCCTCGTCACAAAAACATTCATGTCATGTAAATCCTCGTGCACCGCGCTAAGTTGCCTTTGGTGCACAAAAAGTTCATGTTACACAAAGGTACATGCACCTTTGGCGCACCCATTTCCCATGCAACATGAATGATTTATGCGCCGTGGCGCATCCTGTCTCTATGTAACACCAAATCTCCATGCACCCTTTAAAACCTTTGGCGTTGATTTAACCTTTTCGCAACATCTCTTTTCATGTGTGCCTTACCTATTTAACCCCGTAAGTGTAGCTTTCATGTGCCTGTGCCACGAGCCTCAAAATCACTAACTCTTTCTTCTGTTAACATTTCAATGGAAGGTCAAATGGCTAATACAACCTTTTTGGATTGGGTCTCGCTTCTTCTTCGTGCAGATCAGCAACTAAGCTCAAAAGAACATATGTCTACATCAAGTAGGAGACCTACCAAATCCAAAGGCAAGGCCAAACTTACAGAAGAAGAGATGAAATACAAGTATCAGAGAGTCAGAATGCCTGACTCCCAGGCCGAATGCGACCTAGATATCAGGGACTCAGAGTTGGGTCACATTGATATGGAGGAATTCTGGGTCAGAACTCAGAAGGTAACGAGAAGTCCATGGATGGACAAACTGATAGGTAGTGCCCTACACTTTGCTGGGGGAATCCCAGTCAGCACCATCAACAATGAATTCATGATGGTGATCGCCCGGTGCTACAACAAGGACATAAGGTGTGTCGTGAATGACAAGGGCGAGGTCATCATTAACCTCACTGCCCGCCACTTCGAAATAATACTTGGCATCCCTCATCACCGGCACTTTGTGGCCATCAGCCGAGAGGATTGTATTAAGGCCTGGGATGATAACGAAGATCAGTGTATGCAGCTGATGAATGAGGTCTATTTGAAAAATAAAAAGGTGGTGACCCGATGGCCTCAAACCATCCACCGCAGCGACTTCTCAGAGGAGCTCAGTGACACTATCACATTCCTGAGCAGAGTGTTTGGGCTTCCTGACGCCCACTTTTTCCATAAATGGATGCTGCGATACTTAGAGACCATGAACAAGAACGTGCCCGATCAGCGCTTTTGCTGGGGAGAAATAATAAGCAGCACAATCTCTGAATAGCTTCAACAATTTCTTACAATGGGAAGATTCTATATGAACTCCTATGTTGTCTACGCTGCAGCATCAAAGAGAGACTACCCAGGCCTGATGTGAAGTGGAGTTTGGCCCCAGGTCAAAATATATGAGTATTACCCAGAATTAAGGCTGGAGAATAGCATCTCTTAGTTCACAAAGATTAATGATGTGTTTTTCTATCACATCATCTACTTGTTGAGGCTGAATATGACTTACGGTCGCATGATCAAAAGCATAGTGGCATTTCTTACCGAGAAATGGGGGCCTTGTTCACCCAGTTTCCCACATTCACCTATCTGAGGGCAGCCAACTTCTTGGGAGAGCTGACCAAGCTGCCGAGGTATGCTGGGCCTAAGCTGATTTTGCTGGAGCTGTCAAGACAGCTGATCACATATCACGAGAAGTGCCTCAAAAGAAAGAAGGGTGGAACTCCTTTCCCCCTCACAGTAGGGCCGATATACATGCCTTACCCACCACAAGGCAAAGGACATGTTCGCAGAGCTGGAGCTGCTTAATTTGAGACATGATTTCCCGGCCAGGCCTACCTTCGACCCAAGGAATTGTCTGCCAAGGGCGAAACTTGATCCAATCCACGTCCCCCAGATCGAGGACATCTACATCGACATCATCCATGAGGTTGAGCTCAGGAGAAAGGATCATTCTCGCTTAGCCTTGGCAGAAATCATCCAATATGGGGTAGCAATTGTCCCCAAAGGCTTCCAGACTACGGAAGATGAAATAGACCAAGTATATACTAACACGGATGGGGACAATTGGCCTTTTCCAGCTATTGATAGAACTAAGGCACCTCAGACGATTGAGGAGAGGGTTAAGGAGACTCTGCGCAGGAACAGAGCATTGGTGCCGGATGAACGGGTTAATCTACCTCGGGGTTGATTTCACAACCTCCCCATTGGGTAACGCACCTCCTCGATCCAAACAGCAGCCTAAAGGCAAGGGCAAAGGCGTAGAAGGTGAATCCAGCGCCACTCAGGAAGAAGCTCCAGCAAGTCCTCCTTCCACGGCACCCGAACAGGTTATAACTCTGGCTTTGCCAGAGAAATATGTAGAAGAGGATGTTCCAATAGGCCTATCCACTCAGGATGTCGGCATTGCTACAACAACCGAGGTCCTTTCTGTCCCTTCCTCTTCTTTTCCTTCCCCTCCTCGAGTGACTCAAGCGACCATCCCTTTGGTCGTGTCCTCTCCCCCTTCTTCTTCTACTTGCTCCCCCGCCTCTTCGTCTATCTTCTCTTCCCTCGCCGATCTTTCCTCCTCCATTTCTTCCCTCATCTCTGAGCTCCCTTCCCTTCCTATGTCTTCCACAGCTGTAGTTTCCCTTCCTCCCATGGGCACTTCTTTGGCTATTCTCTCCATGCCGCCTCCACGTGTCTCCACATTTTTCCCCTCCACTACTGTAGCTGCCCCCTTTTCCATTTCCGGCCCTTCTCCCATAGGTCCAGCCTGGATCTCCCAGTGACTAAGTCGGAAAAAAGGAAAAAGTAGAATCCCGTCACGCTTCTCTCAAAGTGCTAGGGGAGAGAGGGTTATGGAGATCGCTTATCCCAATCCCCTCAAGGAGAAAAAGATCTGTCTCCGACAGATTTTACTGTGACCCAAGTCACAATGGGGACATCTTTTGAAAGCCTTCAGGGGGAAGCCCTTTCTGCAGTTGACGCCCTCTGCAAGAAGCTTCAAAAGACAAAAGAAGAGAAAAGGCAATTGAAAGAGCAAAACAAATATCTGCTCCAAGCCTTACAGAAGATGGGTAGTGCGCCTCCCACAATCGCTGCCGAGACTTCGAGCTTCACGGCCCGGGAGAAAATTAATGAGTACGTGAAAATCGGCGAGGTGGTATGGCCGTTTTCGCTTGGAGGAGCCAAATCATCAAAGACAGTGAAAAAGTAATCGCTGAGTTCTCTAACTTGTATTTGAACATCAATAAGGTGAATAAAGAGCTCCAAGCGTTAGCGGGGCCCATATCAAAAGAGCTGGAACATGCTAGACTGCAGCACGAGACCTTCCAACAAATGTTCGACTGTTCAGTCAAAGATCTAGTTAAGTTCATCGTCTTCGGCCATCCCAGGGCCCTCAACAAAATCATGTCCACTGCGGACTACGGGTGGATCAGCTAGAATTTGTCTGGAAAAGATTGACAAAGTAAAGGAAGAAGCCACGGACGCGATGCACCAAATGGAACGAATCGTTCTTAACATGTCGCCAGGGTTACTTACTCCTTCCTTTACTTTAAGAAAAGATGAGGAGACCATTCAGATCTTCAAAGAGATCATTTCTCAAGGCGTAGGGCCAGAGGTCACTTTTGACGCAGAGTCTATCAACAACCTGCTGGCCTGCCGAGACTTCATTGGGCTACTCATTGAGGCAGAAAAAGACTACTCCAAGCTCCCCAAGAAACTCATAGATGAGCGGGAGACTTGTGAGGTGATCAGTGATAGGCACAAGGATCCTTCCCAGGATCAGCTAGGGCCAATGATCAACAAGTTTATGGAATACCGCTCTCAATTCCATATCTCGTCACCGAGCAACAACAAAAGCGATCCACCCCCTTTCTACGCGCGGGATGACGCGACATTTAGTAGTAGCTTCTTCTTCTTCTTCTTCTTCTCTCTCTCACTTCTTGGCTTTCTTTCGAGAATATCTGAAGTATGTTGATACAAATGATGACATCATCCATGTTGCATCATGGGATGATGTCATCCATCAAGTTGTAAAAAGTCAACATGACTTTTAGATATTTTGTAAATATCTTTGTAAATAAGTTGTTGGCTCCTTTTTGCCTTCTTTTCTCTTCTCCTTCTATAAATACCCCAATACTTGTTGTATTATGGATGGATGAATATCTTTCAGATGAAAAATAGAAGTGAGGAAAAAGACTTTGAGCTTTTTAATGAGAAGAAAAATATTAATACAATATTTAGGCTTTGTCTAATGAATACATGTGTTATGTGCATTAGATCTTTCTTAAGTTAGATTTGTGTGTTTATTCTGTTGGATCTGCTTCTATTTTATTGTCATTTATTCATCATCAGTATTGCTTTGCTCATTTATGCAAGTAGGTTTGGCTCTGTTTACTACCAATCCCAAAACATAAACCTTCTGACCTTTCTGCTTTGGAATTCATTTATTTTCTCCCTTCAGACCTGCTCTTTCTTCATCCCCTCTTCCTTTCCTTTCTTTTCACAGTCGGAAACACCCCTACTGGGATGAGATCCCAAACCCCGAAGGAAGAATTTGTGAGACTTGCATGATTCTACCTCTTTGGTAGAATAGCGAATAAACCGGTTTAGCTTTCTTTGACTCAAAGAGGGCTATGCCCACACCTTTGTTGGCTCATTTATCCATAGGTTTGCCCAAGCGTGATTTTCGGACCAACAATATTCTACCGTAAGAATTATAAAAAAGAAGATATATAAATCAACACTAGATTTAACATGGTTCACCCAGTGTAGGATATGTCCACCAAGAAATAAGCCAATCTATTATCCAAATATTTCACAAGATATACAATGAAGATTTATAATCCTCCACACTTTTTAGATGTACAAGTATTGTCTTTCACCCAAGATTTTTCTTCTTCACCAAGAATTCTCTCCCTCACAATTATTCTCACAATAATCATTAATTTTTACAATTTGTTCTTAATTCTTACTTCTAAACCCCTGTCCTTCATGCTTATATAGGCATTAAAAACTTAGGGCACTTAGCCATGCAATTACAATCAATAGATCTGATTTAATAATAAAATAGATCTAATTCCCGTGAGTTAATTAAAAAACCCATACGCAGTAACCGATGTTGGTTAGCTCGAAACAATGTCATTCCTTGTTTCGACCAATGCCGGTCCCTCCATAACCAATTTGAGTTCTTGTCTTTTCCATAATTTTTCATATTGCATGCTAATCCAAAGTAATTGAGCTCCACAAGTCAACATTTTACATGATACTATAAGATTAACATCATTACCTGATATCCTTCAAGCTTTTATCCAGCACTATCATGGAGTTTTTACAACTCAACCTACCAATCCTGCTAGAGAGGAATATTTTTTGAAATGTCCTCACGTGATTACTTGCAAAATCTC
Source organism: Taxus wallichiana var. yunnanensis (assembly GCA_018340775.1). Classification (NCBI taxonomy): domain Eukaryota; kingdom Viridiplantae; phylum Streptophyta; class Pinopsida; order Cupressales; family Taxaceae; genus Taxus; species Taxus wallichiana. The sequence goes on from CM031242.1 coordinate 891,495,939, forward strand.
CCACTCTTAGAGGTTTTCTTGTGATCACCTTATTTCACTCTCTGATCTGAAAGAACATTCTTTTCAAATGGTAACTGATAAGGCTCATAAATTTTATGGTTTTCTAGTGGAATTTTACCAAACCCTTTGGGACACGGTAGGTCCAGACCTCCACCATGTTTATTTGGAAGCCCTTGATTCTAATTCCCGAGGAACCTCATTAATCAAGGTAACATCAAGTTCATACCCAAAGTAGGGGATCTTGAAATCATCACCAACTAGAGACCCATCACTTTGCTTAATGTTTCTTATAAGATTATTGCTAAATATTTAGCCAACATGATTGCTAATCTCTTGCCCTTAATTGTTAGAAGTGAGCAAACTGGATTCATTAAGAACAAATTTATTCTTGATAATATCATTGTTGTTTGGGAAGGGATGGAATGGGCTCGTCAATCATCACAACAAGCTCTATTTGTTAAGATAGATTTTGCTAAATCTTATGACAGGATTGAGTGGTCTTTCATTTTAGCCATGCTCCAGGCTCTTGAATTTGGCCCTAGGTTTGTGCGGTCCATTCAAATGTTGGGGCTTGTATTACTATTAATGGGGCACAATCTTCCAGGTTTGGTCTTTTCAGGTCAATTTGCAAAGGTTTCCCTTTGGCTCCCTCCCTATATGTCTTGGCCGCTGAAGGTTTGAATTATATTTTTTCCATAGAGATTCTTAAGGACTTGTTAAAGGTATATCTTTACCTTCAACTTCTTAGTCTTTTGTCAATGGTGATTTTGCTGATGCTTCATTTCTCACTCTCTTTGAAGGTGAACAAAGCACCACATTAATTAGATTTTATTTTGTCTTGCTTGGGTTTACTATTCAATGGAAAAATACCCTATGCTACATGCAGTCTCAAATTCCCATGCCTCATTGGCTTGTAGATATAAAGTGGAGATGGATCAATCCTTGTGTGTAGTTTAAATTCCTTGGAATCCCTTTTTCCTTCTAGGACACATCTACTCAACTTTGGGCATATATTGTGTAGTGATTTGAACACAAAATTTCTTATTGGATTTATAAGCCTCTCTCTTTAGTAGGTAAGTTTCAAATCTACTCAAAAGTGCTGGTTTCCACACATATTTATTATTCTTCTTTTTTGGCATCTTCTATTGCTTCTTATACAAAAATTGTGAAGCTTCTTTGGGACTTTTTATGAGCCAATATTGTAGGGCACAATGGTTTCCATAGGGTGGCTTGGGATATCTATTGTATGCCTAAAGTAGCTAGGGGCTCAGGTTTGATTGACATCAAACTCTAGAGAAAGGATATTTCGTTAAATGAATTTTATGCGGTTTAAAGGGAAATGAAGCTTAGAAAGTGCTTATTCGACATGGCATTTGTTAGGGGGTCCTCTTAGGTAGGTTTTCTTGGAAAGGCCTTCATTTTAAATCTTTGTTGCTTTGTCCATTTTTTGTTAATGTTAAAGGTTCATTCATTTCTGAGTCTCTAGAAGGCTTGGGAGTTTCTCAAACCTAATCTGGTTTAGGTGTGTGATGGTTTCAAGTCTGGTATTTGTTTTAATTTCTTGTCTCTTTGGTGGTCTCCTATGTTTTATATTTAGGAGAAACCCATTGCTTTAGCCCAAAGTTATAAATATCTCAATTTTTTAAAAAAGGGCATTCGGTTCATTGGCGATTTATTCTATAAGCATTCTAGAGACTTGATTTTTTGGGATTTTTTTAGTTAAAATTTTAGCTTCTCCGTACTGATGTAGAGCCTATCCGAAATTTGATTAAAGGTATTCCTGATGAGTATTTACATAAAATTAGGTTTACCTTCAGTGATCCTTGGTGGCACGAATGGAATTTTCCTACTGCTATGCCTTTCCTCTAGTACAAACCCTCCCTCAGTTATTCATCTATGGATCTTAAAGTTATTTATTTTCCTATGCTTAATAAACACTAGTGCATTTCCTCTTTGACCTCTATTTTGTCTTGCCATTTCCATAGGGTTTGCAATTCTCATGTCGAGTCCAAGAAATGCCATTTTCTTTGGTGCATCCTTCATTAAGGCCTTCTGGTTGACACTCAAACCATTGACATGGGTTTTAATCCCATTTGTTTGTGTTGCCAATATATAGAAAATATTAAGCACATTTTTTGTTTTTTCCCTTGGGAGAAAACAACTTGGAGATGGATTCATACCCCTTTTCAATCCTTTTCTCTAGATTTTTCCTCTAGGAAAGTGTATCTTACGGAGGACTCGGCCATGCTACCCAAAATTTACAACAAAATTTGGCACATATTCATAACCAAAATATCATTAGCTCTTTGGAAAGATAAAAATAATGCATTTTTTAATAATGCTACGATTGATTATGATTTCTTTGTCACTAATAAATTGGTAGTGATCTCTACTATCATGCTTTAGATTCAAAATAAGGTTGAGATGGTTAGGATCGAGGTGGAGCTATCAACACCAATCCGGCACTATGATAATTCTTCACCAGGAACTCCTTGTGCTATGCTTATTAACTAATTCACAACTCTTAGTTTGGTGGATGTAATCTGGAAACACAACAACAAACATAACACAAGAATACCATAGACTATGATAAGAAGGAATAATGATAAATCTGAAATATCAGTGTAAATTATAATATTAACATGAAATTGTTACAATCTCACCCATGAGGTTCTTCAAGTGTTATTAACTTCACTTGCCTTCAAACAATAACTATGGGAGAAACTTCACAATTACACCTCTTAATGGCTTCTTTAACACACGTTAAAAATGATGGATTCCTTTACACACTTACTCATACAATATTTCTCACTACTTCTCTCTATGCTAAATGAGGGGGGTGGCCTCTTTATTTATAGGAATTCAGGCTTATCCACCTTATCTCTAAGATAGGATAGGAAATATCTTCCGGCCAATCATATTCCATGCCTAAACTCTTGCCTTTACATGTAGGCTTATCTTTTAAGATAAGATAAACCTTATCATCTCACATGGGTTCCACCTTTTTAGACTTTTCCACAAATAAAATATACAAAATATTTATGACATCACTCTTTGTCCTTATTACAAATATAATATTTCTAATTCCTAATCATGTAGACCCTACTTCTCTACTTATCCCAACTTTGACATTTTAACATTACCGGACCACTTACGACAAATATTTACTTTTTACAACATTCCTATTATACTTTGACTATTACCATACTCTACATTATTGGCAGCACCGTACTGACGGCGACGTTATCTTCTATTGGATGCCACTACTAATTATACTTAACAACATCCTATTCCTAATACATACATTAATAAAATAGAAATTACGAAGGAAAATTTTAATGTCGACATTTTTCCCCTTCCTAACTTCTACTCAATCCTCGGAGTAAACTCTTATGGACATTATGAAGCTGGTGCTTGGAAAATATTTAACTTATCATGGTTGACCCATTTTGTAATGGGAGTACCATCCAATTCCTCTAGTCGATATGTACCATTTTCATGCATAGCTACTATTTTGTAGGGCCCCATCCACTTTGGAAGAAATTTTCTTTGTCTTTTTTTTTGTATCTGGAATCATATACTAGAACCAAGTCATTCACATGAAATGGAGACCAATAGATCTTTTGATCAAAGTATTCCTTCTGCTTCATTTTCTTCTTATAGCTTGTATCCTTCGCTATTTCCCTCATTTCCTCTAGCAAATGAAGATGTACCAACCTTTCTTTTAATGAATCACTTTCATCCATCATTTCATTTTTCATAACTCTCACAATGGGAATATCAAACTCAATAGGAAGAACTTGATCAATGCCATAAGCCAACTGAAATGGGGAGTATCATGTTGCTGACTTTGATGTTGCCCTATATGCCCACAATGCTGCATGAATCCTTTTATCCCACTTATGTACCTGTAAGGCTGCATCTTTTGCTAGAATTTAACACAACACAAAATTTGTTCGTTCCACTTGTCCATTTGTGGTTGGCTTGTATGTTGTTGCCTTCCGTGCTTAATAGAAAACTTGTTTACTAGGGGTTCTACCACCTCATTAATGAAGTGGCTTCCTTGATCTGTTACAATTTCTAATGGGCAACCAAATTTGGTGATAATGCATTCATATATGAACCTTGCCACTTAATCCATGGAAGTTGTTTTCAATGGCCTAGCTTCAACCCACTTGGTTAAATAATCTGTGGTAACTACAATATACTTATTTTGGCATGGGGTAGTTGGAAGTGGACCTACAATGTCTATTCCCCACTTTTCAAAGGGACCAAGTGGAAGAATAGGGCATAATGGAGCTGATGAAGTCTTATGGTTACCATGTGTTTGACAAATATCACATGTCTTACAATAATTATAACAATCTCTAAAAAGAGTGGGCAGTGATAACCTGCATCCAAGATCCTTCTTACTGTAAGTTGTCTAGAGAAGTGTCCTCCACATGTACCATTATGGAATTCTTCTATCAGCTCCTTCCCTTGATCACGTCCAACTACCCTCTTGTATTGTCCATCAGGTCCTATTCAAAATAATACTCCATGCAGAATAGAATATGGACGACTGGCTTGAGTAATCTTCCTCTTAGTATTTACATTGGCATCATCAGGAAACTTGAATTCATTTAGATAATTCCAAATATCTATGTATTCACTAGGGATTGTGTCAAGAGATAACAATGCTGCATCTAAGAAATCATCATCATCACAAGGTGACCCTAAACCATCATAGGCTCGAGAGAGTGCATCCGCATTGACACGCTTCTTTCCGGCCTATTTATAATATCAAATTCAAATTCTTATAGCAAAATTATCCATCTTGCTATCCTCCACGATAGGTTAGGATTATGACAATATATTTTAGAGCACGATGATCTGCAGTTAACTATAAATTTCTGCCCTATCAAGTAATTTCTAAACTTCTTTTTAGCAAAAATGATAGCTAGAGCCTCTTTTTCAGTTACAGTGATAATTTACCTCAGCACTTTGCTCATTTGTTTCCTCCCAAAGTAAATTAGATGATCATTCCCATTTTTATCCTTTTGGCTAGAGTACTTCCTAGTCTTTGTATCTCGAGTCATCAGTATACACAATGAATGGCTTGCTCCAATTTGGATTCTTTAAAACAGTGAAGACACGGGGCTTCCTTGATTGTTCAAAAGCTTCATGCGCCTTATTTCTTGGTTCATAAGTAACATCCTTCTTCAAAAACTGGGTTAGTGGCTATGTAATCTTTGAGAAATTTTTGATGAACCTTCTATAGTAACCCACATGGCCTATAAATGATCTCAACTTACTTCTATTCATAGGAAATGGTAACTCTTTTATTTTTGAAACTTTATCAAGATCCGTACCAATACCATCTCTGGATACAACATGGCCTAACAAAATACCTTTAGAACATCCAAAGACACACTTTGTAGGGTTTAGTGAGGCTTGTGATTCATCTAACCTTTGAAATGTTGTCTCCATCTAGTGCAGGTGGTCCATCTTGCTCCCATAGATGTAAAAATCATCTAGAAATACTCTGATGAAGTTTCCAATGTAGGGTTCAAACACCCTATTCATCAAGCGCTGGAACGTTGCTGGAGAATTACACAACCCAAAAGGCATAACTTTATAAGCAAACATTCCCCAAGGAGTGGTGAACATGGTCTTCAGCTGATCTTTCTCTGCTATACGAACTTGGTTGTATCCGCTATATCCATCAGAAAAAATATAACACTCCTGGCTAGCTACTGGCCCAAAATCTAATCGAGAATGGAAGAGGGTAATGATCCTTCTTTTTTTCCTTATTGAGCTTCCTATAATCCACACAAATGCATAGCTTCCAATTCTTTTTTATTGAGATCAAAATGGGAGAAACCCATTATGAATTCTCCACAGTAAATATGAATCTTGCATCAAGCAACTTATCTATTTCTTCTTTTATAGTCTTGGAAAAATTAGGATTCATTCTATATGGCATTTGCTTTATGGGCTTAGCACCATCTACCAACTCAATAGAATGTTCTACCCAACTTACTTGACGGAGTTCCTTGTAATCAAAAGTGAATATGTGTATGTACCTTCGAAAGAGCTAGAGGTTGGATTCCTTCTCACTCTCCATAACAACATCACCAATCTTTATTTGTTGGAGACGACCATCAATTTAATCTTCAAATAATTTTATGGGATCATGAGTCGGTGTGACTTGAAGGATATACATGACCGAAACATCAACCTCACTTTCTTCATCTTCAATGTCCACTTCACTAGTACTCGAGTAATCAGAGGATGTCCAATCATCAGTTTTATCACTTGAATCCATAGGTTCTACCTTATGATGCCGAGGGATCACGTTTATCTTCACCCTCTCTCTACCATGTCCAAGTGTCATGAAGCCTTCATTCAAAGTAGTTTCTTGCATGAACTCTCTTTACCATGGTCTTCCAAACAAAATTGGGTATGCAACAATAGCATTTTTCATCACCGAAAGTCTACCACACATATAACACCCATAAATGAGATATTGCCACATTTGAAACTACACCTTCTTGTTTAGTTTTTCCTTCATTTAATGACCTTAACATAAGTGTTGAGGGAGATCAATTTTAAACCCAACATATTCATTACTGAGACTCGTCATTACATTAAGCTGCAGCACCTCCATCAAGTAAGACATCATGAATTGAAATAGCTTTACATAATACCTCAGCTTGTGGAGCGTAGGGATCCGCCTCTACCTCCAAAATAGCGACCTCAACCTTCTTCCTTCGTTGAGCATTGAGTCCACTTCACATCTCCCGCCTCTTCTCAGAAGACATAGCCAAGAGTTGACCATATGTAATATTTACAGGCCTTTTGGACAGATCGTCTAAGATGAAGTATGGTCCTTGTCCCTGTGAAATCAGAAAATCCTACACACCCAACTTTCTTCTCCTATGTTTCTTACTAGTTTCTCCTTTCATCTTCTTAGGATCATTTCCATCTTGGTTATCTTTTTCTTTCTTTCTTTTTGTTACAAACACATCTACTTCATTATTTATGCTCTTATCTACTACATCAAAAGAATTCGAGAGGTGCTTTCCTTTTATCATTATCTCTTGTACTAGATGTAGAAGATCTTTCGGAAAATTATACTTATAATGACCCTTTTTGTAACAACCATAATATACATCTTCATAAATATTTCTTTTTGGACCTCTATCTCCTCCCCGAGAACTAAATTCTTTTCCTTGAAAAAGATTAATAGTTAACTGACCCATCTTTCGAAAGCAGATCTTCATACTCAGTAGATGTACTAGGAGAAGGATTTTTGCTCACCGAGAGTGGTTATAGATTCTGGACCAAAGGTGCTGGTGTAGGCTCTACTTTAGCAACAATTTATTTGGGCTCCTCTTCCATGCTTTCTTCTTGCCTTCTTGTAATCTCCTGTGCTTGTTCAATGGTAGCTAGGAGGTCATACTTCACTCATTGTCTGATCTCTGGCTTCATCCCAAGAATGAAGTGCTTACAGAGGAGATTATCCACACTATTCATTAACCCATCCGCTAATCCTTCCTTCCGGATCTGGGCATCGAGCTTTCTCCTTAGCTCTAGAAGACGAGCATGATAATCCCTTATCTTCTCCTTCTCTCCTTGGGCTAGCTTTGTGATACCGATCATGAGATATGCATATTTCTGTTGTTCACCAAATTCTTCAAGAAAACTTTCAGTTAATAAATCCCATGAGTTTTTCACATTATTACCTAGTGTTTCAAACCACCTAATCATTTGAACCATCCAAAAAGGTAGGAAAAATTCAGTCCATTGTTCCCTTCTTATAAGGCCATTACAAATACAAGATCATTTAAACTCTTGAATGAAAGAGGAAGCATCTTCATTAGATTGGGCTGAAAAAATAGGAATCTTCCCCATTTCCAAAAGTAACCACAGTGAAATACCAACCCACAAGTACAATCAACAAGACTTATGTGCACAAATAATTGGAATCACTATAATAGAAAATAGAAATGACCACGGTAAACTATGGTAAAACTTGACTTACTGTAGTAAAAATTGACTTTACTGTGGTAAACACTATTCATAGTAAAAAGTGAAGTTACTACGGTAAATACTATTCACGGTAAAAAGTGACTTTACTGCGGTAAATACTATTCACGGTAAAAAGTGACTTTACCATGGTAACTACTATGCACAGTAAAAACAAGGTTACCCTCCAAATATTTTTTGACTAAGTGGGAATATTTCTTTAGAAAATCCACCAACGAGGAATGGTCCCGACAACAGAACCAAAATGTCAACACCAATCCGGCACTATGATAATTAACTAATGCATAGCTCTTAGTTTGGTGGATGTAATCTGGAAACACAACAACAAACATAACACAAGAATACCATAGACTATGATAAGAAGGAATAATGATAAATCTGAAATATTAGTGTAAATTATAACATTAACATGAAATTGTTACAATCTCACCATGAGGTTCTTCAAGTGTTATTAACTTCACTTGCCTTCAAACAATAACTATGGGAGAAAGTTCACAATTACACCTCTTAATGGCTTCTTTAACACACCTTCAAAAATGGTGGATTCCTTTACACACTTACTCATACAATATTTCTCACTACTTCTCTCTATGCTAAATGAGGGGGTGGCCTCTTTATTTATAGGAATTCAGCTTATCCACCTTATCTCTAAGATAGGATAGGAAATATCTTCCGGCCAATCATATTCCATGCCTAAACTCTTGCCTTTACATGTAGGCTTATCTTCTAAGATAAGATAAACCTTATCATCTCACATGGGTTCCACCTTTTTAAACTTTTCCACAAATAAAATATACAAAATATTTATGACATCACTCTTTGTCCTTATTACAAATATAATATTTCTAATTCCTAATCATGTAGACCCTACTTCTCTACTTATCCCAACTTTGACATTTTAACATTACCGGACCACTTACGACAAATATTTACTTTTTACAACATTCCTATTGTACTTTGACTGTTATCGTACTCTACATTATTGGTGGCACCGTACTGATGGCGCCGTTATCTTCTATTGGATGCCACTACTAATTATACTTAACAACATCCTATTCCTAATACATATATTAATAAAATATAAATTACGGAGGAAAATTTTAATGTCGACAGAGCATCTCTAGTACCTCCTCCACCATTGAGATTCAACCCCTTGGGATGTCGGTTGGGTTCCCTCGATGCACCCCAACACCTTCGTTTGCCACCGCCACATTGTCATTCGCATCTCCCACCTTTCCACTCTGCCTCCTAGCCGTGAAAAGAGACAAGCTTGTTGCCACCCGCAGAATCTTTCTCCTTAGAAGAGATCTCCCTGCTCTCAAATGCCTTTGCTTGTGATTATTTTGTCGTGTGCCTCGGGTTGGTTTTCTCCTGGTTAGGGAAATTTCCTTAGCTCTTCTTGGTTTTTTCTCCCTCTTGACCCGATGACATTTCGGTGATCAATAAGATAATGGATGAGATGGATGGGATCCTATTTTTGTGAGGATCTCCCCTCTCGGTTTGGGTTGGGAGACAAGCCTAATATCCCCCTCCCTCCCACCACCTATTTCCATGTTCGCGACTACTATTTAGTTGTACTCTCTTTTTTGGTTGAATTTTGCACTGTTTATGTACTTGTTTTGGTGCTATGAATTTCCTCTCTTGAGGCTTCTTTTAGCTTGATGTGACTTTCGGCATTCTAGGGTGTGAATTTTCCACCCATTTTTGTACGAATGGTGTTGTATATATTGTTCTATTAATATAAAAGTGTGCCTTTCAATCAATTTTTTTTTTTGACTTTGAATCGTAAGACCATTTTTTCCACATTTTTTGAACATTAAAACTTATTTAATAATATGTGATATTTTTGTTACATTTTTCAATTATGATTACATCCACTTATTGATGAGCCACTACCGCATAGTCGAATTATAGGTTAGCGATTGCCTTAGGTAATAATTTGAGTCGACACCCTTCACACAATTTTTGTTAATAACGTTATTCCATAAAATAAATAAATAAAAGTTGTTTTGCGTTCTTATGTTTTAAATTTTGCATCAAGAAAAAATAAATCACAAATTTAGTGAAACTTCCACACAAAAAGAATTAAAATATCCTATAAATGTATCATAAAAGGTTGCGAAATATTCCATTGGTGGAGAAAATTATCATAGGAAGTTGGGAAAATGCAACAAATACAATTTTATACAAGCTTTCTTACAAGTTCAAATTACAAATATCAAGTATGTGATACGACTCAAACCTAAATAATGTGCCATTTTTCCACAAAGAAATAAAAATGCTTATGTGGCTTGCACATATTTGTGAAGATAAGTGGTGTCAGACCAAGTCTACTAGTTTCTCCACAAAAATAATAAACATTTTCACCATAATTAATGAATATAGAATTAAATACTTATTTCCTACATTTATACTCTCCCACTTTTCAGCACTTTAGTCATATGTAAAGCCTTCTATGTGTTCTTTTGGTGTCAAGGAGGTTAAATATATGGGTCATATTTTCTCTTATGAAGGTGTTAAAGTGGATCCTAACAAGATAAAAGACAAGCTTGAATGGAAGGTTCCCAAAACCCTAAAAAATCTCTCGAGGATTTTTGGGGTTTACATGTTATTATCATATATTTGTAAGGATATATGGTAGAATTGCATCACCACTCACAATTTTATTGAAGAGGAACTCTTTCCATTGGAGAACGGGAAAGCTACTACTGACCTTTGAGAAGTTGAACGTGAGCATGTGCACTACTCCGATTCTAACCACCCCAGCTTTTCCAAAAATATTCATTGTTGAATGTGATGTTTCAGGGTATGGTGTGGGGTAGTAACCATGAAATAAGGGTGACGCATTGCCTTCACAAACTATCAATTCAAAGGTAAGAATATATCTAAACCAGTTTATGAGAAAGAAATGTTAGCAATACTTCATGCAGTGAAGCAATGGAGACCATATCTAATGGGAAGACATTTCAAAGTAAAGACAAATCATGATAGTTTCAAATACTTATTAGAGGAACGTTTATCATTAGTAGAACAAAATAAATGGGTCTAAAAAATTTTGGGCTTTGATTTTGAGATAATATATAGGAAAGCGAAAGAGAATATAGTTGGTGATGCTTTATCTCGAAGGATGAATGCTGCTAGGCATTTTTGTGCTCCATATCTATATCACGGGAGGATTGGATAGAGGATTCAAGGTATGAATGGAAAAATGACCCAGGTACACAAAATATCCAACAAGATCTTAGCATGTCAGAAAAATTTGTATGGAAAGGAGATGCTTTATGGTATAAAGATAGATTATATTTGTGTAAGAATTCAATCCTTAAAAATAGGGTTCTATCGGAGCTCCATGCTTCTATAGTACAGGGGCATTCTAGCTTCTTAAATACTTATCATCGAATCAAGAATGATTTTTTCTAAGAAGGGCTAAAAGGGGATGTCCAAAAGTTTTTGGCAGAATGCATGGTTTTTCAGCAAAATAAGGGTGAAACAATTAAGTCCCCAGGTCTTTTACAACCTCTATCTATTCCTAGCTAGAGGTGGGAAGAGGTGTCCATGGAATTCATCATAGGATTGCCTAAATCAGAAGGTAAAAATGTAATCATGGTGGTGGTGGATAGACTCACCAAATATGCCCATTTTTTTCTTTATCACATCCATTTGTTGCATGCGAGTACAGTAGTAACAACCTTTAGGGATATAATTCAGAAGCTATATGGGACACCAAAGATTATAGTAAGTGATCGAGACCCTATCTTTACTAGTAATGTTTGGAATGACTTGTTCTCATGCTGGGTGCACAAATAGCTCATAGTTCCTCTTATCATCCCCAGTATGATGGGAAAATAGAGGTGGTAAACAAGTTCTTGGAGAGATATCTTCATTGTTTTACATCAAATAAGAAAGCAAGATGGGTCCAATGGTTATCAACTGGCGCGAATGGTGGTATGCCACCTCCTTTCATACTTAATAAAAATGTCTCATTTCTTGGTATTATATGGGTACTATTCACCATCTATCACTTCATCTTTGAGAGTACAGCCAAAGGTTTGAGTAATTGAAGAACATATTCAACACCAAAAAGAGGTGCTTTCTAGTCTTGGGGAGAATTTGGCCATGTCACAAAACCACATGAAGTAGAAGACATACCAACATTGCAATGAAATAAATTTTGAAGTCATTGATTAGGTTTTGTGTGTTTACAACCATATAAGAAAATGTACTTAAAACAATAGAAAAATGATAAAAAGCTTTCACCTAAGTATTATGGCCCTTATTAAGTGTTAGAGAAGATTGAAAATGTAGCATACAAACTAGAACTTCATCCAACTACTCGAATTCATCCAGTCTTCCATATATCTTTCCTAAAGAAGGTAATTGGATAGACAATATTAACCTAGACATTATTACCCGAGCTTGATGAAGAGGGAAGAATCATCCTGGAACTAGAATGCATCCTTCAGATACACACTAAGTGATTGAGGACAAGGTTCATCACTGAGTACTTCATCAAGTGGAAAAATATAGAAAATGAAGATGCAACTTGGGAGGATGCAAACTTCCTGTAGCATCATTATCTTCTCAACATTGGGGACAATGTTTCTTTGAAGGGGAGGGGAATGCTACACCCTTAATCATATATCTTATATTGGATGTATATAGCCAACTTGTGGCTATCATAACTTCTTATCATTATGTATCTCTTTCATATATGTTATATTTTCATTAGTGGGTCAACCTTGGTGTTGGCCATAGCATAGGAATAGTATATATATGGGTTAGTAGGTATTAGTTGAGGATCATATTCAGCATTTGAGTCTTATTGTTTGGTTTGGAGGTTGCCCCCTCGAAGTGGCTAAGCTATTCTACTTGCACATTGAGATCATTTATCTGAAATATTGTGTTCATTGGTGTTATATTGCTGCTAATAATCAGATTTATACAAGTAATTCCATTACATAAGGTCTCCATTCTACATTGGAAGTTCAAACATAATATCCATTTTTAATGAAGGAAAAGAATCAAAATTTCTTTTACCTTCCTTTGGTAATGGGAGAACTAGATTCATATGGAGTAGAAGGCCCATATTCCTTTGAATTTTTACCCACTTATTTCTCCATTTCCTTAGATGATCTCAGTATAATTCTCCCACCATATCTTTCATTTACATGAAGGATTTATAGAATTTTCTTCTTTAGACATAGTTTGGCTTTGTGAACGTCTTGATCCAATCTCCAAATCAAATGATTCTAATTATTATTCACCCTTACTAGAGCGAAATGTTTGCAACATGCATAGAAAATTTCAATCCAAATAATTGTTAAACTGATCATAAACTAGCTCTGATACCAACATGATCTGAGAGCATGAGCAATGTGCAAAACTCTCACTAGATTTTCTTTATGAAATTATTTAACAAATTTATTTTGAAATTGTAACTTTTCTATATTTTTAATAATAATTCAAAGCACGTGAGATCTATGAAAATCAAAGAATAATTGAAATATGTGTAGTCTCACCCAACTAAATTTATGTTGTGTAGCTAAATTCAAATAGTAATATTGCATTAGATATTCACGTTTATCATAGACACTTCTTTCAACTCATGGTATTTGGAAAATAGTTCATTATCAATGTAAATCTCATCACATACCTATGTGTTAATTGATACAATTTAACCATATTCCATTTTCTTGTCGAAGAAGCTAGTAATTCTCTAAAGGAAGAATTCATCTATAATTTATAAGTATGTATTTTTATTTTCTATGATAGAAGAAGATCATCAAAATGCTTCTTTTCTCAATAGAAAGTTTATATTGGAATATTGAAATTTTGTGTTTGTTATTTCATCGTACTCTAAGTATAGTTTGTTTGATTTTCTTTTAGAACACACATTGGTTAGTATCCACTTATTCCTTTGAAAAATAATTCTAAACAAAAACTTATAGTCTTTGTTTGTCAAATCCTTTGTTCTTTTTTGTGCGAGTTTCACAATTTTTATATACATGTTCTTTTTCTATAGATATTTCCATTTGACAATTTTTTCTTCTTGCTTCATCAATAAAACATGTGTATTTTCAAGATCATTTAAAAATAGCTAAATTTTTTGTGGTTTCTTGATCTATTTAATGATTTTTTCAAAAGCATTTTAATATTATTATAATAGTAGATCAATTTTCCTATTTTTAAAATCATGCTAACAAATAAAATAACACTTATGATTTCATGAAAGCACAAACTAGGCAGGATTGTTTCTTAGAAAAATGTAAAGATTTTAGGTCTACATATTTTAAAGAAAATCAATAACAAATAACTGATTGTAAACATATATTCATCGACATTGTTCAATTATTTTCTATAATTTTCCCTCCAGTATTCATTTCTTGTTGAGAAGTTTTTAAATCTTTGACCTTGATAAAGAGAGGTACAAGGTAGGAATTGGGCTCTGCTAGGGTTTAGGTTCTAGCCGTCCTGCATTCATGTGCATTGTCATCCGTACATCCATCAAACCACAGTCCCTTAGGGAAATATGTAGGATTTCGGTTTTTTCACTCATTAATTTTGTTGCGTGGGACTTTACTCCACCCTTAGGGCAGCGTCATTTGCCCTTTTAATGGCCTCAATTTTGACACCCTGATCTATTGATGTAGGAATTATTAATGGAGTGGATACCAACCATGACTCCAAAGAAATCTCGAAAGTTCATCCTGAAGGTATTCGATGAGGTAATGAGTCTGATACTCCTATTCTGATGTTGTTCTTGATTTACCTGCTTTTGATAATGCTTGTAATTGGTTTGAAAATTACACATTGGTGGCATATTTTGTTGGCAAGTCCCCGAGAGCCTTTTAAAGCAATGGGTTCACAATCACTGGTAGAACCATGGTGTGAAGCTCAGAGGCATCGAAACCTTTGAAAGGGATTTTTATTGATTCATTTTTCTAACCTTGAACATTGCAAGGCCATTATCCACAACTCATTTTTTTCTCACTAGACTCGATAATTTCAAGTCTCAGAAAAGACAAAACTCAAGTTCCCCGTCTCGGATTGAGTTTCTAGAGTTATCTTTGTATATGTGGTATTTTATAGGGGATCTTGTCAAACCCTTGGGAAGGCTCATTTGCAATGAGAAACCCAAAAATTTAATGGTCAACCTTAATGTTGCATGCGGTAATACGATGAAGTGGACCTCTATAAATATCTTAAGGAATTAATTGATAACTAGGTTAGTGACACTTGATTCTCTCAAAGGGTTCTTTATATTAATCTTCTGAACAAATGATTTCATTATCAATCATCCGAGCGAGATGATTTGTGAAGGTCCTCTCATGGCCAACTTGTGTCCTAGTCCTACGTAAGAAACAAAGTCAAACCCTAAAATTTCATCCGACGGATGGACAAATGTGACTAATAAAAAGGGTGTTTAGTAGGGCTCTACAAAACCTTTTTTTTGTTTATTGTCTTATTTTCAATAGTGGTGCTAGTGCCTCCACAAATCCTCCATCCAAATAGTTAAAACTCGCTTAAGCTAGACCCGCCTATCTCCCGCTCATGTGTGTTTGTGACTATTATTTCCCCATTTTCTCTCTCGGATGACCCCTTTTTGGGGTTTCTATACAACCTCGTAAAGATAGAAAAACATGTTCTTGTATCCCTTCCCCATGGAGGATGGTTAATATGTGCAAGATAAACCTCAACATTGGACATTTGGAGATCATTTGAGCCTAGTTATCAACCAAATCTCTTTTTCTCCCAATTAGTATGAAGTACTCTCTGTGTTGGATAGTGAGGGGAATATGAATTTAGATATTTCTCAATGATTGTGTACTCTTGGAATATAGGAGGAATTACTAAACCAACCTAACGTTATTTGGTCAGGAATAATTGTTAGCACTTTAGTCATATAAAATTTTTGTGCTTGCAAGAAGTTAAGATTTCTAGTTTTTTATTACATTTTGTGGTTCGTACTATTTGGCTGTAGGCCATTTGACACACTTCTAGTCATGAGCAGGGCCATGGTGGGGTTATGAATTTGATTTCTCCTAACATTTCCCAACATGTGATCTTATGGGGTTCGACCCCACACATCGTGTGGTGTGGACTCTTTTTGATTTTGACGGTCATATTTTTGGTTTTACTAACATATATGCCTATAATTATGCAAGGAAGGGTAATTTTTGGTATTGGTTTGAAGATTATCCACTTTGGATGATATGTGGGTGGTGTGTGGAAAATTTAACATGATAGAGAACCAAAAATATAAGCGAGGGTAGAATGCCATTATGGTGGTGTGAAAGAGAGAGAGGGAAGCTCCTGGTTTATCAGAGGCATACAATAAGCCTTTTTAACCCTAATCTCCCATTTTGACTTCCTTCTTTAGCTCCTTGGTTTACTTGGCCCGGTTTCTAGGATGGGTAGGATTATGATGTTAAAAGTCTTGACCATGCTCTTATGACCTCTCAAGAATTTTCCTTCTTTGTTATGAAATAGAAGGATATTTTTGAATTTTATCTCAATACTGCTCACCTCAAACATGGCAAGACTATGTGTCACATACAATGCATTAAGAACCTGGTCCCTCAACCCTCATATTACTCTTTTTGGATGCAATGGTGGAATGATGCCATATAGTGCACCAAGTATTTTTCAAGCACTTAATGTAAGAAGGCTTCCATCTTTAAAAAAATGATCATGCAACTACCTATTATGAGTTTGAAAGAATCTCACATGAACTTGAGGCTTCTCCCTTCAACAAAAATTTATAGTATCAAAGTTACCTTGAATGGAGGCATAATCTTAAGATTCATGATGCTTACAATACTCGAGGAGCTCAACTACGTGCTAGAATGTATTGGATCAAGATTGGTGATAGATCTTCTAAAGAATTTTTATCCATGCTACGTTCCAAGAACTCTTCAGATAGGATCAAATCCATTTTACATGATACTGTAAGACTAACTTCCTTACCTGATATCTATTGCAAAAATATTGTGTAGCATTATTAAATAAAATGTAATATTATTAATAATGAGTTTATATAACTCATATTAATAATAGTTTAATTATTGGTGAGTTTTGAGAACAACTCACGTAGCTATTTTGGAGTGTGAGTGCTCCTAGGGATAAGCTTGAGATATTCGAGGAGAGATATATGAGGAAGACTAAGTGATAAGACTTAACTACTATTTATCTCTAGATGAATACAATATCCCAGATGAATTTTATATTCTGTATTCTTATGAAATTATTGTGTTAGATTATTTCTAATAATATCTACCAAATTTATTATTTGGTATTAGAGCATGGTATTTCTTGTACCTATAATGGAATTCTGAGAATTCTTTAGGGGCAGATATGTGTTATTAGTTGCCCTATGTATGTAACTTTATTGATATGAGAGGATTTAAGATTTGTAGATATAAAATTAATCAAGAGAATTTTAGCGATTAACAACATTTGTTCATGTTTCCTTGGACACATATGAAAATATAAAGAGATTCATTGTTGACATTGTAGTTTGGAATAATTGTACCCACATTTTTTTTCTGTGTGATATATCTCTAACACTACAGATCCATTTATTTTCTCTCTCTGCATGGTCTATGATTTGTCCATTTCAGCATATAATTTCTCTTTGCGTTGATCTTTGAAATCTCAGGCTCCCATCGATCCATCAACTGTGTGTTCATTGCTTCAACCTCGGGCTTCTCGACCACTGTTTTGCATTAAAAGACACATTTTTCAAAAGATGTTTGTACCTCTATCCATTCATTAAGGTCTGGTGGTTGTACATGTTTTGGTATGTGGGAATATCCAACTGGACCATTTGAGATCTGTTGAAGACACTAAAAGCTAGAGTAGACACATTATATATTATGCTGATTATACTTTACAATCTCTCTAAGGTATTTTATCTTCCATACTAGTCACGTGGAATTTATGCTCTGTAGTGTGAAATTCCTATGTTTGTGTATGCTTGGTATATGAGCCTTATATTTGTGCATGTGGCTGTTCATCATCTGTTTCATATTTGACATCTTAGGATCCTCCAACATCACTTCAAAAATGTGTGTAGGTTCTTAGGATTTGATACAATATTGTCTGTCGTGTAGTCTTTACCACCGTTAATTCATACTATTTTTTTCCCATGTCACCATAAAAGCTTTATGTTTTAGAATACTCGTAGTTGTATTGGAATGTTATTGAAATAGAATGAATAATTCCCACTCATTATTAGAATAAAAGTCCTATTAACAGTCGTACTCATTAAAATTTATTATTGCGATTATAATTTTGTTTAGCTTTGCCAATAATTTTTTTAATTGGATCTGTTATTCTAAGTCTTTTTTTATTCTTTTGTTAAATTTTGTTTTTTCATTACTTGTAAGTTTCGTCAAATTTCTTATCATCAAAAGATTATTTGTATTGTATAGAGTCAAATTTTATTGTCAGTCAATGCTATTGTAAAAATTGTCATCGTCAAAAGTCGAAAAATAAAAAATGATTTCCTTACGAACACATTTTTGGTGGAATCCGACGTTCGGGTAAGGTATGTAATTATTGAGCCTCAAATCCAAATTCATTGAGTTAGCAGCATGACACATGGAGGAAGGAGGTCAATCAGCAACCTCTCGTCAGCCGCAAGAGACAGGGCTACACAATGGTGTTGTGGTATTTCATTTTCAATTGTGTGTTTACTTTCTGTAAATAAGAACAAATGAATCATACCTATTCAACTATTATAATAAGTGAGCTCCTATATGAGTGATATTTCCTATATTTTCTCTTGATGTCAGAACATTGCAGAAGATCAGAAGCACCAATGTAAGTCAGTTCATGGATCTTGAAAAGGTTTGTGGAAGATCCAGAAAACCACATGAGGTGGAAAATTGATGGTTCTTATCACATCAAGGTTTGTGGTAAACCTATTTAAAACCATGGAAGGAGAGAGCCTTTCTTTTGATCAAGGTCATGAGCCAAGTTGGGCATGCCACATGGGTGAGCATACTGTAGATAAGCGTGTGAATGTTTTTTTTACCATGTCAACATTAGGGGAGTGTATATTGGGAATTAATAATGTTAACAATAGGGGAGTGAATGTTACCAAAATATTGTGTAACATTATTAAATAAATTGTAATATTATTAATAATGAGTTTATAGAACTCATATTAATAATATAGTTGTAATAGTTTAATTATTGGTGAGTTGTGAGAACAACTCACGTAGCTATTTTGGAGTGTGAGTGATCCTAGGGATAAGCTTGAGAGATTCAGGGAGAGAGATATGAGGAAGACTAAGTGATAAGACTTGACTCCTAGATTATAGGATCAAGCATTTGTATAAGAAGCTATCTCTAGATGAATATAATATCACGGATGAATTTTATATTCGTATTTTTATGAAATTATTCTATTAGATTATTTCTTATAATCTCTACCAACTTTATTAATATCCTTAAATATTTTATACAACACTATCATGGAGTTTTTGCAACTCAACTCGCCACTCCTATTAGAGATGAGGCTCTTTGGAAATTTCTTCAGTTGTTCCTTGCAAAGTCTCCCACCCTTAGAAGACTCGCTTGTGATTACCTTCTTTCACTCTCCGATATGAACTAAGATGTTTTTCAAATTGACCCCAAAAAGGCTCCTAGAGTTTTTGGTTTTCCAAATGGAATTTTACTAAACCCTCTAGGACAAAGAGGGATGGACCTCCACCATGTTTATTTGGTGGCCCTTGATTCTAATTCCATAGGGAACCTCATTAATCAACAAAACATCAAGTTCATACCTAAATCGAGGATCCTGAAATCATGACCAACTGGACATCCATCACTTTTATTAATGTTTCTTATAAGATTATTTCTAAATATTTAGGCAACATGATTGCTAATCTCTTTCCCTTAATTGTTAGAAGTGAGAAAACTAGATTCATTAAGTAAAAATCTATTCTTGATATTATCATTTTTGTTTGAGAAGGGATGGAATGGGATTGTTAATCATCACAACAAGCTCTTATTATTAAGATAGATTTTGATAAAGCTTATGCCAGGATTGAGTGGTATTTCATTTTATCCATGCTCCAGGCTCTTGGATTTGGCCCTAGGTTTGTGTAGTCTATTCAAATGTTGTTTCATAATGTTGGGGCTTTTATTACTATTAATGGGGCACATTCTTTCCAGGTTTGGTCTCTTCAGGTCAATTCACCAAGGTTACCCTTTGGTTCCCTCCCTATATGTGTTGGCCACTAAAGGTTTGAATTATATTCTTTCCCACAGAGCTTCTTAAGGACTTGTTAAAGGTATCTCTTTTGCTTTAACTTCTTAGTAGCTTATCAATGGTCATTTTGTTGATGATTCATTTCTCACTCTCTTAGAGGAAGAACAATCTATGCGTCAAGAATTGAATTACTTACAATTTTTTTGTCTTGCTTCATGGTTCTATTTAATGGGAAAATACTCAGTGCTATAGGTAGTCTCAACTTCCCATGCCTCATTGGCTTGCAGAGATGAAGTGGAGCTAGATCGAGCCTGGTGTGTAGTTTAAATTCCTTGGGATCCCTTTTGCCTTCTAGGCCACATCTGCTCAACTTTGGGCATATGTTGTTTAGAGAGTTGAATGCAAAATTTCTGATTATATCTCTAAGCCTCTCTCTTTAGTAGGAAAGTTTCAAATCTTCTTGAAAGTGCAAAGCTACCACACATGTTTATTATTATTCTTTTTGGGCTCCTTCTATTGCTGCTTATGCCAAACTTGAGAAGTTACTTCAGAATTTTTATGGGCCAACATTGTAGGGCACAAGGGTTTCCATAGGGTGGCTTGGGACATCTGTTGTATGCCTAAAGAAGTTGGGGGCTTAGGTTTGATTGACATCAAACTCCAGGAAAGGCTCTTTGTGTTAAATGGATTTTGCGCAGTTTAGAGGGCAATGAAGCTTGGAAGGTGCTTATTCGACATGACATTTGTTAGGGGGTCCCCTTGGGTAGGCTTGCTTGGAAAGGCCTTAATTTCCAATCTTTGTTGCTTTTTCCAATTTTTGTTAAGGTTAAAGGTTCATTCATTTTGCAGAGTATCTAGAAGGCTGGGAGTTGCTCAAACCTAATCTTGTTTAGGTGTGTGATGGTTTCAGTCTAGTATTTATATCAATTCCTTATCTCTTTGGTGGTTCCCTATGTTTTATTTTTAGGAAAGACCCATCACTTTAGTCCCTGTATAAAGCTCTCAAACTATTTAAAAAGGGCATTCAGTTCATTGGGGATTTATTCTGCAAGCATTCTAGACAATCTATTTTTGGGATTTTATTTATTTAAAATTTTATCTTCTCCGTACTTGATGCATAGCCTATGTAATCAATTTATTGAAGTTATTTCGATGAGTATTTGCATAAAATTAGACTTATCTCGGTTCTCTTTGGTGGCATGACTAGAATTGGCCTACTGCTATGCCTTTCCGCTAGTACAAACCCTCCCATAGTTATTCATTTTTGGATCCTAAAGTGATTGATTCTTCTATGATTAATCGAAAAAGGTGCGTTTCCTCTTTGATGTCTGTTTGGTCTCACCATTTCTAGAGGGTTTGGACTTCTCATGTTGAGCCCAAGAAATCTCATTTTCTTTGGTGCATCCTTTATTAAGGCCTTCCACATGGGGTTTAATCCCATTTGTTTGTGTTGCTAGTAGTTGGAAAATATTAAGCACATTTTTTTGTTTTGCCCTTGAGAAAAAATGACATGGAGATGGATTCATACCCTTTTTCAACACTTTTCTTTGCATTTTCCTCTAGAAGAGTGGATCTTTTGGGGGACTCGGCCATGCTACCTGCAATTTACAACAAAATTTGGCACATATTCATAACTAAAATATTATTCTCTCTTTGGATAGATAGAAATAATGAATTTTTTAATAATGCTACGCTTGATTATGATTTCTTTATTACTAATAAAGTGGTTGTGATCTCTAATTTCATGCTTTAGATTAAAAATCAGGTTGAGAAGGTTAGGATTGAGGTGGATTATCTCTAACGCCTCCTCCACCACCGGGATTCGACCCCTTGTGATGTCGGTTGGGTTCCCCTGGATGCACCCCCACACCATCATTCACTACCACTCCGTCAACGTTTGCCACCTCCGCCGCGCTCTTCACCTCCCGGGCGCGAATGGGGTGAGCTAGTTTCCACCCGAAAAGTCTTTCTCCTCGACAGAGATCTCCCTACTCTCAGCCTCCTTAGCTTATGCTTCCTCTGCTAGGTGGCTTAAGTTGGTTTTCTCCTGGTCATGGAAAGTTTCCTCACTCTTATTTGCTATTTCTACCTCTTGACGATGACATTTCGGTGATCAACAAGATAATGGATGGGATGGGTGGGATCCTATTTTTGATGAGGATTACACATCGAGTTGGGTTTAGGGTGATAATCCCGATAGTCCCCCTCGGTCCCACCACATGCTTCCATGTTTGTCAGGCTATCATTGTTGTGTTGTGCTCTCTTTTTTGGTTAAATTTTGCACTATTTATGTATTTTTTTAGTGATATGACTTTCCTCTCTCGTGGATTATTTTAGCTCGATATGAAATTTCCACCCATTTTTCTATGTATATATGGCATTTTATATATTTTTCTATTAATATAAAAGTGTACTTTCCAATGAAAAAAACTTTGACCTTGAATCATAAGACTAGTTTTTCCACATTTTTGAACATTAAAGCTTATTTTATAGTATGTGATATTTTTGTTGCATTTTTAATTCTGATTAGAGCCACTTATTGATGAGTCACTACCGTAGAGCCGAATTATAGGTTAGGAGCACCTTAAGTAATAATTGAGTTGAAACCCTTCTCACAATTTTTGTTAATAACGTTTTGTTATAAAATAAATAAATAAAAGTTATTTACATTCTTATATTTTAAATTTTGCATCAATAACATGATAAATCACAAATTTAGAGAAACTTCCACACAAAAAATCAAAAGATCATATAAACGTATCATAGAAGGATGTGAAATATTCTGTTGGTGGAGAAAATTATCATAGGAGGTTTTGAAAATGTAACAAATATAATTTTTATACAAGCTTGCTTACAAGTTCAAATTACAAATATAAAGTATGTGATAGGACTTAAACCTAAATAATGTGCCATTTTTCCACAAAGAAATACAAATTCTTATGTAGCTCCCATAGATTTGTGAAGATAAGTGGTGTCTAGACTAATTCTACTAGTTTCTCCACAAAAATAATAAACATTTTCACCAAAAGTTATGAATGTAGAATTAAATACTTATATCCTACAATTATAGTCTCCTCTATTGGCTACAACAATGACATTATCAATAATTCCTCAACCTTTTCTTAGGAAATATAACTCACCTACACAATTTGGAGTTATATCGGATAGTTAGTAACAATACCAACAAAATCATGTGATCTCAAAACTATGCCATATTTATTTTTACTTCCAAAAATATTATAGTACCTTTTTATGTGTATGTGTGAAATTTATGTTACTATATAATAATATTAATAAATGGGCCAATTAATATTGATTCTTCATGTAAATTGTTTTAATGCTAAGTTTTAACTAAACTTTACTAGAGAAAGCATCATTTACCCACAATGTTATCCGCAAAATAGTAGTTTTGTAGAAACTTTTTGAATTATCAACATAAAATGGATATTTTCTTATTAAAAAATAATGTGAATATTTCACTATTTAATCAAACCACATTTAAACTTGAATATTCATATTCTAACATTTTTACCATGGAAATATTATATTTATTTTAATTTTTGTAAAATAATATAGTTTTTAAATTACAATTACCGATAGTTACACAATCCGGTTATAATGTATCACAGCTTATAATTGTTTACACCATTTTAAGTTCATTCCAATAATATATATTCTACGTCACTAAAACATTTATTATATATTACACACAAAATGTAAAATATATGCATTATGAAAAATTTAATTTATTACACAACTCTAGTTATTAATAATATACACTATATAATGTCAATCTACACTATATATTGTATCATGTTATTGTGGACAATTCACAAAAAAATAAGTTGCTTGATAATCTACATTATTTCATGTGTCATGATTCCAAATTTCATACCATTTCCTAGATTCAAATAGAAAATGGGAAAATTCTACATCACTAAAGCTTCAATTTTTTATTATATACAAAATATAAATACATACTTTATCAACACATACATCACTAAAATTTTGATTGTGCATTATCTCGTGAATATTCAATGCACCACATAAATGTAATTTTTATAACTTACACTAATAATAACCACTAAGCTCTAATTGAGGATTCGCTTTTTTTTTTTTTTGTGAATAGTAAAAGCATCGTCCCTTGCTGCTACTTTGGATGTCATTTCCTCTCCTCTAGTGACTCAACTTAGTGTTGACAAGGAAAATTTAGAAATCATCATTCTGGTTCACAAGGAAAATGTAAATCCAAACAATGATGATGGTTGGACTATTGTGGGGAAGAAAAAGAAAAAAAGTGTAAATGATCCCCCTAAAATGCATTTAAGATCACATGGGAAGGATCCTCAAAGATGAGGTGTATTTCATTTGGTGTTTGTTCTTTGTTGGTTTCTCTTAGCCACTGGTAGAGGTTGCTTCTTTTGATATTCATTGTTATATCTTTTCTCCTCTTGTACTAATGGGTTTTTTGGTCCCCTCAAAACCAAATTAATTAGTTAATCTAATAAACAAATTAATAAGTATAATGTGAATAATATATAATATAATCATTCCGAGAAGCATATATATTTGTATATATAGAGTGAAAGTCTCTGATGTTTGTTAAATTCAAAATTTGTACCTGTGAAATAAAAACAATAATTATAGAAAAATTAAACATTTATAACTTCTTCCCCATACCTCGCAGCCAAGCATTGTAACGCATTTCAAGCCCATACCAAAAGATCAACATCAAAGTGGTGGAGATTTCTTTATAATTTGGAAACTGATCGCATGATTGCTCAAAGAATCTAAATGCCTCCTCATATCTTCCAACAGATAATAGCGATTGAATTTTAAATGTGACTGCAACGTGTTCGTCAGGCTTCAGGGTGCGATATTTCTCCACACCATGCAACACTTCTTGGAATCGGATGAGTTCAATATATGCAGTCAATCTTTTTATGTACATGTCAAATATGATGTCTCACTCATGGGACACTCTTTTCGAGTGAAATATTGCACATTTAATATGATTTCTTATACATTTCTCGTAGTCATCGTCCTCGAAAGCATCATTTCATGCGTTTGAAATTCAAAACTTGTGAGCGTGAAATAAAAACAATAATTATGGGAAAAATAAAAATCTTATAAATTCTTCCCCATGCCCCGTAGCACAACATTTTAAAGAAATGATGGTTATTGCAATTCATTTCAAGCCTACACCACATGATGGGCATTGTAATTAATTTCAAGCCTGCACCACATGATGGGAATCAGAATGGTGGGGATTTCTTTATAATTTAGAAATCGGTCGCGTGAAAGCTCAAAGAAATGAAAGGCCTCCTTATATCTTGCTACATATAACAACACTAAAGTTTAAATGCAGCTACAACGTGTTCCTCAGGATCCAGGTCACGATATTTCTCCATACATTGCAGCGATTCTTTGAAATGATGGGCACTGTAATTCATTTGAAGCCTGCACCACATGATGGGCATCGAAGTGGTCAGGATTTCTTTATAATTTGGAAATCGGTCGCATGAAAGCTCAAATAAATTAAATGCCTCCTTATATATTACAACTTATAAAAAGAATGAAGTTTAAACGCGGCTGCAATGTGTTCTTCATGATTCATGTCACAATATTTCTCCACAACTTGCAGTGCTTCATGGAATCGGCCCAGTTCAATATACGCGGTCAATCTTTTTCAGGACATGTCAGAGATGATGTCACCCTCTTGGGCCATTCCTCTGGAGTGACAGGCTGCACATTTAGTATGATTTCTTATACATTTCTCACAGTTGTGAACGTCAAAAGCCTCATTCTGAAGTATGCTCTATTTTTCAAATTTGTCTTTACCGACTGTAACATTTACATCTGCAGAAGCAGGAAGGCTCTGTACTATTTCAATTGTCAGCGGATTGTCTACGTTGATGAATATGAGGCCGCCCTCACCTCGGACGAGCATGGGCTCTTTCACAACGATGTTCACCCCTTGAGGATAATTATTCCATGCAAAATATTGATCAATAGATTTGAAATCTGGAGAAAATATAGCATGAGCCACTACTTCGCAAGTCTCCTCCTCTTCCAGAAGAGTGTAAATTCTCCCAATTTTAATTGTAATCCCCTCTTCCAACCACCTATAATCCATGCACTCCGTGGAACATTCGATGTTTTTATGTATTATAATATTAATAATTCTTGTATTTGCAGACAAGAGTGAAAGATAATTGTTGATGCTTGATCCATTTGGGTTCTTCTTCAATGAATGTTCTGATGCAATTTTGGGATGGGCAAATATTATTAGGTGGAAAGATAGATGTGCTCACGATGGATTGTGTGTGTTTATGCATGGAAGGGTTTGGAATAATGCTCATGTTTGAAGACAGGAAATGAAAGAGAATTTCTCATTTTTTAATGGCTATGAGACCCAAATCAGTTTTTCCTTCTGAAGAGAGCAGAAAAATTCAAACAGTTTTGTATTATAATAGTAATAATGGGTTTAACAATTTAGGATAGATTTATAGTAAATGGGATTATTAACAAGAGCCAAAATTGATTAGGATTTAAGAGTTGTGTTTTCTAAACATTGTAGTCTGCCGCATTTTTGGCTTTATCGATATTTTAAGGCTACTTTCTTAGTGAATTTCAATGAGATTTTTATAGGATGGTAAACGAATAGATAACACTGTCCCCAAGATGCAATATTTAGGCGACAACTTTTTGACTCCTCCAAAATTTAATGAATTATTTTGGAAATTTCCAAGAGATCTCGATGATGTTTATATATTGTTGTGGTGACCGTAATTATGTAGTGTTATAGTTTTTTACTCATATTTATGGATTTATGTCTATCTATCAAAATTAGTGTAATGCAATGGTAATTATTATGTCGGTTAAAACAAGATAAATGTAAATAGCATTATTACTATTACAAAGTGCATATGTTTTTTTATTGTTGTATGCTTCCATTTTTTCACGCACAAAATTGAAGTTTAGTATTGTATGTGCCACTTGATGTATGTATGTGGCAAACATTTTCTTTCATTTAACATTGTGATAATTACCTTCATAGTCCTCGTGCTAAGAAATATGGTTGGTTTTATCTTTGTATTTTTGCATCCTATAATGTCAACCTATGCAAGACTTCATGTTTAGAAATATAATCATTTTTAATGCAATTCATTATTTTCTTTATTACAAATTGTAGAAAAAAATTTAAATTTTATTATAATTAGAGATGATTTAAGAGAGCGTATTTATTATGTCGAGAGGCATATACATTTTTATATATATAGTGAAAGTGTTTGATGTCGTGTCCGTGAAATATAAAATTTGTGCCCATGAAATAAAAACAATAATTACATAAAAGAAAAACAATTACACAATTTCCCATAACCATGCATTTTCGAGAAATGATGGGCATCATAACACATTTAAAGCCTTTGTACACATGATGGGCATCGAGTGGTGGTGTTGGTGCTCAATTTAATCTTGCCTTGTTTGTTCAAAATTTCTCATTCCAAATGGTTTGAAGTGTTCTCTGTCTTCCTGTATGGATGCGTGAAAGATTTCTCTTTCATTTGGTTGCCATTTTCTGTCCTTTCTTTGGGTCATGGATTACATTGAGTCTTAGTTTTATTTATAGTCTTCTCTCTGGGGAAAAATTTTGTTGTTGCGCATCTTCCATGACTGTGTCTCCTTTGTAAATCTGTCCCAACATCCATGGATACGTGGTCCTTTCTGATTGGACGCGGCCCGATGGGTCTTTTTGGTGAAACTTGTCACTTTTGTTACATTTGTAAAAAAATCCAAATTGGTCTCGCAGCCCTAATAGTATATAATTGGCTATTCAAAAAATATGAAGCGGTAGGGAAAATTTCTTACTTTGACCCCAAAGAAGGACACATGGTGGTTTGAAAAGTCAAAGGCGGAGAGGTGGATCATCGAAGCATTTTGAATATTTTTTCCTTTTTGTGAAAAGGAGAAAAGTTATAAAATGATCCGCGACTCCATGGGGAAAAATTAATGTCACATGTTTGAGTCAGCATTGAAAAGTCAAAGTGGGGAGGCGGGTCGCTAGAGCACTTTGGAGTTTTTAAGCTCTATTTTGAAATGAAGAAAAAGTATAAAAGTTAACTACGACACCGCTGGGACCCACATCAAAACATAGAAGTAGAGAGGTAGGTCGCCAGGGCATTTTGAGATTCTCAGGCCTGCTTCATCTCAAATATTTTCCATGTGGATGGCTTGCATTCATTTGAGGTTTCACCTCTAGGTCTTACCTTTGGAGACGCACCAAGGAGACATGTGGAGGCTTCCGTTGGCTCCTCTTTATACTTAGAATTTTCAAGCGCTTGATGCAACTTTCTTAGTTCTGGGACACATGGAGGGCCCGCACCTATTTGGGGACTTGCCCCTGAATTTTACTTTTGAAATAGACACAAGGAGACACATGGAGGTTTTCGCTGGATCTTCCCATACTTAGAATTTTTCAAGTGTTCGGTGTAACTTTGTCAGACCCTAAACACGTGGAAGGCCCACGCTTGCTTGGAAGTCCTTCTTTTGAGATTCATACCAAAAAGTGCCAAAGAGAGACGTGGAATATTCTGATGGACCTGCCCATACTTAGAATTTTTAATGGCCGAGGAAAATTTCTCGAACCGTAGGCATGTGGCACCTTCCACTAGTCCTTAAACTCTTTTAAAAACTTTATCACGCTAAGACACGTGGAGAGCTCGCCTTGTTTGGGGTCTCTACTTTTAGGAACCATATCAAAAGTGCACCGAAGAGAAATGTGGAGGCTTTCGCTAGCTTCTCTTTATCCTAATAATTTTTTAATGACTGAGGCAACTTTCTTGGGCCCAGGGCACATGGAGAGCCTACGCTTGTTTGAGGTCCTTCCTATAGAATTCATCTTCAAAGTTGTGGCGAAGCAGAGACACGTGGAAGCTTCCACCGTGCCTTCCCATACTATGACTTTTCGAAACTAGTGCAACTCTCTAGGGTTCTGAACACGTGGAGAGATGGCACTTGTTTGGGAACCTGCCTCTGGACTTGCTTTGTATTTTTCCAAGGAGACATGTGGAGGTTTCGCTCGGCTCTTATTTACATCTGCAAACTCGGACTCACACTTAGCTCGATCCACATCCCAATTTAGGACCAAGTCCCCTTCTTAGAAGATTTTTCCTTAATGTTCCCCTCTATTAAGTTGTTGAGCTCTTTTTTCATAAGAGGTTCAATGTGAGGGTTGACCGATCTTTCATTTTTTTCGTTAGGCTTAACATCTAGATCCCGCTCAATTGTATGTTGTGCCAATTTAGGATTAAATCCCTTTAGGTCCTCATAGCTCCAAGTGAAGACATCTGGGAATTCTTGGAAATTTGTATGAAATCGGATCCTTCATTTTCAATATCTATCTTGAAAATTTGGTGTGTCTTATCCTCTCCCACTAGAATGTGGTCATAATCCTCCCTTTTACCGAATATTTGCTTTCTCTTTCCAAAATTGATCATTCGGGTTAAATATGGACTCCAAAATCACCAAGCCTTAGGAAGCTTATTTGTCCCAGCTGCACTACCCGATCCCCATACTTCTGCTCTAATTTATCCTAATTCATAGTTGAGAATTATTCCTCTTCTTGCAAGAAATTGATGATTTGTTGATCATTCTCAAATAATTTCCACCTCATGTTATTATCTGGAATGGATGGCCTTATAATCACATGGATATTTTGCTTTATTTTATCTCTTTTGATATTTCCACCACATCAAATGTTGCTCCAATTGTTGCAAGCCTATATGTAGCTTCATTCTTATTTTTAGGTATGGACTCAATGTTCAATGCTTCAAAGTCCTCCATGAGATCCCATACCCTATTTTTGTAGATCTTCTAGAGATCATTCTTTGTGGCATGTTGTCCCTTGACTTTATCAACAATTATCTCACTATCCCTGAACACGAGCAAGTTCTTTAGACCTCTCATCCCCGGTCTGAGTCCATGGATTAGAGGTACATATTTGGATGTGTTTTTGAACAAGTAAAATTGAATCAAAGTGAATAGTACTTAACATTTTTTGGAGACACCAACATGGAACCCCCTCCAAAGCACCTTGCCTTCTTCTTGAACCATCAAAAAAAGTTTCCATACTTTGTTTTCATCCTTGTTTTTAGCTTGGTGATGTTATGGAGGATTGGGTTATATTCATGCACACAATATACTTCTAGCTTTACTTCTTCCATTTGCTTGTAGGGATCAAAAGCATGTCTTTTTTTCGTCCATTCATCCGAGTCAAATCAGAATTATTTCCACCTCAATACCTATTTCAAGATCATTTGGACATTCTTCGATCGAAGGCCGAGAAATTTTCGTTGATAGGATTTGGCACATGTGGTTCAATATGAAATTTTTCAATTGGTTCTAATACGATGGTCTCCTTAGCTCCATATTTTGTTCAAAAGCATGTGTGACCAATCTACACATAGGTATCCACAAATTTTGGCCATGAAATCTCTTGATAGAAATAAAGGAAAAAGTGGAGGTAATTCAATTACAGAAACATCCTATAAGAAAATGACATTTGGAAATGCATGCAATGTTATACTTAACCCATTGATGACTCCAACTATTTCAATGTTATCCCATCAAGTTGCATTACTCCTTTTATCGCTTGTCAATAGTTGATACCTAGTTTATTAACTATCTTCTTTGTCATTCTTCAACCGCTTGCTCTTGAATTGATCATACAATTGTGTACCATTTTATCTATGATTATCAATGACACGTATAATGGTGGAGGATTCATGTTTTTAATTTATTAACCCTTTCTTGTTACACAGTTCATTAGTAATAAGTTTCTCTTGATTCTTTGGCAGTTTGTTAGGGTTGGACCAATTTGTCATGGATGCTTGTAACAAATCCCGTTGTCTTGGGATTGTCGGTGATTTCCACATAGAGATACTTACATTGGTTTTATTCATTTGAACAATAATGTTGAAGGGGAAGGGTTATCTTTTTCTTTCCCCTTTCTCTCGTACACTACCTTTTCCGAAACCTAAATTGGTATTTGTGCTATTAAAATTGGTACGTTGGATTGAATATGAACATTCGGTGGCTGCTATAGTAGGTTCCGAAGGTGGATTTTGTGCATTATGAACTACATTTGGTCCGTTAACTCCTTATTGTGTGGAAGTGGGCTGAGAAGAAGCTAGATTAAATGATTTCTCCTCTTCTAAGTTTCTTTTATTTAATTGTGTGTTAGCTGCTACTCCTGGAAAGGAGTTGATTGATTCCACAAAAGTCTTCTATTTTCTAATTTACTAGTGTAGTTTCAGTCTAAGGTGCCTCTTGTGAACATGTTTGCTACTTATTTTCTTCTCGGATCACCTCTTGAGTCACTCCAATAGTTTTCACCACTAGAGCCCGATTTGATGGATCCTAGAAGTATGCCACTTGATCACGTGGTTGACCATATGGAGGATACCGCTCATATTCTTGTGCCATGTTGGTTTGGACTTACACTAGCGCCTTGATGTTGATGCTGCATTAGGATTATAGGGATAGAATTATTTAGTAGTAGGAGGTTTCCCTTGATTTTTATTGGTATCTTGAATAGGTGGATTATTTAGCCGATATGAGGGCCTCGCTGACATCGAGCTTGAGGTGAAAGGGTCTAAAACTTTGGACCTATTGCCTCTTGATTTTCACTAACTCAATTATGAAAGTTTGCAGTTGATTTATAACTTATTGTAGTTCCTTATAACTTCTTGAAGAAGTATAAGCTTCATTGTTTCTTTGGATTCTAGGGGTTTGAACGAGATTTAGTTATGGCATTTGACTAGCTGTAGGAGTTCCCATTTCCAGATATAAAGGCATATGTGGCCTAGGTGCTAACTTTCCTACTTGAATAAAAAAATTCTCTACTTTGATAGCTATGTCATAGGCCCCTGATAGTGTTGTTTCTCCCATTGATTGGATCATCGTAGTGATGTCAAAGTTAAAGGCCTTCAAGAAGTAGAGTAATGCTCCTTCTGTGGTTGGCCTTACGACAACTAGAATCTGGTCCCATGTTCACTAGAATCAAATTTAAAATCGGCCATTTGATAATTAGGAGCCCTCTTGATGGTTGTTAATTGTTCCAATAAAGACAAATTATTTTCCCTTTCTCCAAATTGGTTACGAGAGGGATATGCATATATGATTCTAGTTTTGAATACACCCTACTATCGGATTCGAAACCACTATAAAGCCTTCCTTTGAAATAACAAGCCAACAATTTGACTACAAAATCTACTTCATTAATCTTATGGATGTTACATATATTTGAAATATATTTTATATGATCAACATGAGTCGTGTGGTTTTCCCTAGTGAAGTAGGGAATATTTTTTAATGTTGCAACTAGAATAGGGTTATGGCCATCAAGGTAAGGGGATGACTACCCGTGAAGTTGACACAGGAATTTGTGGAGCTTGTGGTCTTTATTAATGTTCCATTATGATTGGTCTTAGAACTCTAGTTGATTGGAGAAAAGGTCTACCTAGTGGAGGTGTTGATAAAGTCCTATTTGGTTGAGATGGTGATCATTGGGGTCTTCTTCCTCTCCTTCTTATACCTGGTGATAATTACAAGTATACAAATATTCCTTCTTCTCTTGATTTAGACCTAGTTCAAAATCTTCTCATGTACTTAGGAAACCCGTGCCGCTACACCACTAGATTTAAAACCTTGGAGTCACCAAATGTGCTCAGAAAAGGGCTTCTTAAAGGATAGGGTTTTGCAAGTCACGAGGAAAACTTGACAAAATTGAAATGAAAACTTTGAAGGATATGTCTGTTTGATCTTCTAGAGGTTAATATTTGTTTTGGACTGAAAATACAAAAATCCTAGAGTGTAGACATCTCCGAAACATAAAACCCTCAAAATTCCAAAATCAAGGATTCCCGAAACTTGAAATCCCGATATTTCAAAACCCGAAATCTTGAAATGAAAAAAACTCCAAAATTTTGAAAGTCTGAAAATTGAAAATATGAGAATACCCTTTTAAAGCTTAGCCCCGATATATCTCTTGGTAAAATTTGGACTTGTTTTGAGCATACAAAAACCTTGAAAATTGATTTTGAAAATCTTTCGTGAGGCAAAAGGTTCGGAATTGAAAGTCTGCTAAGTATGAAATCCAAACTTCTTAGAAATCCCTTTAAAGCCTATGGAATGCAATGTAAAAAAAATTAGCCTAGTATTTCTAATGTTGTATTTGTGTGTAAGACATGAGCGTTACACCAAGGATCAAATATTTGAACCCACTACTACGATACCAAGTGTAATGCTCGTTTAAAAATTACCCGCATGAAACCCGATAACAACCTAGGACAAACTAGAAAAAAATATGGAATAATTTTTTTGAAAAATGGGCCCGCATAAAGGATTTGAAAATAAATTTGTGCCTTTAATGATTCTAATTCAGTTATATTAAATAATAAAATTTCCCAATAAAGTAAAATGCTAAACCCACATTCTACTTTAATGAATTGAATTATACTAAGCATGGTTAATTTTTTTCCCAAGGTGTTATTTTAATAAACAATTTAATTCCCACTCAAGTTAAATATCCCACAATTAAGTCTCAACGGTAAAGGGGCCAATCTAAATAAATACTAGCATTATTTAGATCCACAAGGTTAAAACAATTAACAAGGTACCTATTTAACATGGGGTAAGAATAATAAACATACCCCTACCCCATAAAGTGACCCCTTATAAAGTCAACCCATGTATTTAAAATTTACACATTTAAATTTAAATACAAATTCCACTCACCCACTCCCCACCTATGTTTTGTAGGGATGAATCTCATCCCTTGGATGGATTCACTTAGGACCCTTAGATGGGGAAAAAGACAACTAACCCTAAAGCATGCTTAAGAAGATTACTTTCGATTTTCTTTTGGCTCATTATTTCCCTTTTATTTTGCAGGTTGTTGGAGGAGGATGGGAAGCCATTGGATGCCCTCTTAAGATTTTTGGGAGGCATACAAGATCCATTGTTTTTCTCATTTATTTATACCCTCATTAGGGTTTTAAATGTATTTATTTATTTTATTTCAATATTATTTTCTGAAGAAGGCAACGGGTTTTTCCCATTTTTGTTAAATAGCTATATTTGATATATGCTTTCATTTTGAAAGGATAGACACACACACACACTGTGTGTGTGTGTGTGTGTGTGTGTGTGTGTGTGTGTAGTGTGAGTGTGTGTAGGTCATGGTTACCATGTATTTTATTACTAATAATATAAAGAGATTAACAATCCTACTATCCAAAGAAATAATGGATTGTAGTTTACAATGTTGACAAGTTAAAAAAATCTACACTCACTTTCTTCTCTAACACTTTGATAAATTTTTTGTAGGAGGTAAAATAGATTTCATTTCATTTCCCTTAATAATTTTTGATGGAATTTACAATGAATTTTCAGATGTTAATAACCTACTAGAGTTAGACATTAGTTTACTTCATTTACCAACTAAAAGACAATTATAATATAAGCTCTTTTCCATCCATAATACAAAAAAATGCACAAATAGTCTAAATTTTCCAATACATGCCTTTCAATAACATAATGAGATTTAATATTTCTTCATACAATTTTTTAACATTCCACAAGAGAGTTTCAACAATATTTCCAATAATTTATTTAGAACAAAGGAAACACACTTTTGTGGGAAATAAATCAACTACAATGAAATAAGATATTTCCCTTATGAACTTCTTTTCTATTTCAACAAAACTAGCTTTACAAACATAAATCTTTCTTTCTTTCTTTTTTCAACCTACAATACAAATTTAATGTCCAATAATTAATATAACTTTTCTTCACAAGGTTAATACAATATCTTCCACTTAAAGTGGGAAAAACTTACAAGAATGAAAGCTAAAAGGAATACAATATTACAAGTCTTCCACCCTAAGTGGGAATAACAAAGAGGTTTTCACAAAAGGAAGGATTACTTAAGGACACCGAAAATGATTAAAGTTTAACACAACCAAAAAGAGCTCCAACATTCTTCATTTAATCAACCAAAAATAGGGAGGAGATGCAACACTCTCCACCCAACCAATAATCCAATGAGGAGAAGAAGTTATCCTCCTCATTGGCCCCCGAGGCCCAACCACATTGCAATGAAAAATGGATCCAACTCATGGCAACAATACAAGGATTAAACAACCATACCAAAACAAAATAACTCAAACTACAACCACAAGAAGAACTAACACAATATACAAGTCTTCAAATTATAAAGCCAAAGGTGCAAGATTTATGGGAGGTCACTTATTTCTCCCAATGGGAAATATGTGCCCACCTTAAAACACTCCAATATACATCTCAAAACCCCTACACACATTTATTCCTCCCTCAAGAACCTCTCGATGCCTCCCACGTTCTCTTATGCCTCCCTACAATCTCTTATGTCTCCCTCATAAAAATAAAGTAAGAAATTCAAGCATTTTCTTGTCCCCAACCCAAACTCCATCCAAAACATGAAATAAAATCTTATGCCTCCTACATGTAAGATCCCCAAAGTCCCCTCCTACACCACATTTAGGAAATCTACCCAAGCACCCAATAAGCATACCAAAAAAAAATAAAAAAGGCACATATACACAATATAAAATAAAGCATTTAACAAGAGTATAGATCCTACCTTTCCATGGTAGACCTTAATTAAAGAGTCACACACCAAGCTTATTCAAGCCCAAATAATCACCAACAAGCTTGAACAAGATCCATAAGCACTCTAAAATCCTCCAACTCCAAAATGCAAGAACACCAAAAATAAATCAAGTAACCACCAAAAAAGAAAAATAACTTGAATAAATAGAAAAGGGAGAGAGGAGGGTGAGGTGGCTCCATGTAGGATGCCACATCACTCATCCTTAAATCCACCTCACAAGTCAATCCTCAATCCCCAACACACAATAAATTGGTGGGTGAGAGGAATGAAAATTACTTACACACACAATCCAAGCCCACAGCCCCTAAGGAAAACTTTAATTACATGAAAGAAAGTGTTGTTATGGTAGAATCACAACACCCCTGAATGGCCAGAGTGTGAGTGGGGAATTCGGTGTGATTGCACAACATGGGACCATCCTCAAGTTGTGGGACTTGTAAAACTTGAGATAGACCTCCAGAGAAAGCCGGTTCTTGCTTCCTAATCTACCTTCCACTAGTTTCTCAAGTGTAGGAATAATCTATTCTAATCCTAATCTAACTATTCTAAGGGGATAGGGAAAGAGAGACGGGGTGAAAGAGCCTACACTAAGTGGTGATACACTAGAAAAGGAAGTGGCAAGATACTCGATGAGTGAGAATGAAACAGGAAGAGGGGACCGAGGAGGTCGGGACGAGATGTGACACAAACCCAAATCTAAATCAACTAGTGAAACTCCATGAAGCACGACATCTTACACCTACAAACATGAAATACATACACATGGAGCAAACACGAGATAGAGAGGTATAGAGAAACAAAAATCAATGCCAAGGGTTGAAAGACAAAATGAAACATGATTTTATTGCTCTATAAGGTGTAAAGACTATTACATGGGTGCTCATAGGCACAAAAATACTCTCCATGTGTTGAGAAGGCTTAAATCTCAAATGGAGTTGGGAAATAACTTGAAAAAGTTTCCCCACATCCCAGAATGTCTCTCCCTTCTCGAATGAGAAGTGTTACAATATATAGACAATGAAAATTAGAGGGGAAGAAGAGAAACTCAACTTTTCTCTTAAAATCCAACCACCAACCATCAATGCCCACCGCAAATCCACCCATAATATATCAATTCTGGTTCCCTATGTACATTCAAAGATGTTAAAGAAGGAAGACCAGAGGATCGAATCAAATCATATCTGGTTGTTAGAGCAATCAGATTCTGCATTAATGTCCTGAAAGATGTTTTACCATTTTCTACCCACCTAACCTCATCAAAATTAAAGTTTCAGGCTCCCATGGTGTAGATGAGGTTGAGACCTTTCCAATGGTGCTAATTTTTTTGAATTTTAGGGACTGGATCAAAAGATATGCCCATTTGAATGTTTGAGTTTAGTACATACAAAAATGGAAAAACCTAGTTAGCAGAATGGGTCCGGGCCCAAAATTCACTTTGTGCCTTTTGGCACCAAAAATACAAAATGCAAAAATGTCCCGTAACCCCGCTATTCATTTTTGTCAAAAAGTTACTCAAGGCCAGCTAGACTACATGTAATTTAGGCCGACATGTGGATCCTCTAAGCGTTGGTGGAGGTGCAGCTCATTTTTACACTTTACGCCTTCTCAGCTAAAAAGTTCAAGCGGCACCATCCGTTTTACTTAGAACATGGACATATGTAGAGCTGGTGCGTGTTTGAGGACCACTTTTGGATTTTATTTTTGAAGTTACGCCAAGAAGACACGTGGCTCCTTCCACGGCTTGCTTTGTTCCTTTTTATTTTGGCTAAGTCCCATTTCTCTTGGCGGGGCCATAAGTCTTACCTTGGACACGTCGAGGCCTAGCGCTCATTTGGAAACCCACTCAGGATTTTACCTTTGAAGATGCGTCGGGTTGACACGTGGTTCATTTCACCGGCCTACCTCCACTTTGAGTTTTAAATGACTTCTTTGTCCCATTTTTGGACTGGGACATGTGGAAGTACCGCTCTCGAGTCTACGCTTTTAGATTTAGCTTTAAAGATGCTCCGGGAAAACACGTGGCTCCTTTCACCAGTTTTTTATACTTAACCCATTTGGGCCCGCATGTAATTTGACTCTATGGATCCCGACCACATGCGGGGATGGTGCTAATTTGAGTCTACCTTTTTGGTTTTGCCTTTGAATGCGTGTCATTGAGACACTTGGAAAATTTCACCATCTCTTCCATACTTACCAATTTAAGCTAGCTCGAATATTTTGTAAAGCTGAAGACTTTGAGCGTTTCCCCATTTCTCTCTTGAGACCCTTTGGTTTCTTTGACACTATTTTCCTCCTTAACTTTGTCTTGCTTCTCCATTTTCGAGCCGATACCAGTAACGAGATCATTAGATTTGAAACATGGGCTTGTGCGATGGAAGTGACCCTTAGATTTATTCTATGTGGGGTCGTTTGATCCTTTCGCAGACCCTTCTCCTCCATTGTAGAGTCCCGTTCTTTACCAAATTATTGTATTTGAATGTGAGTTCTCAGGATAGAGCCGACCCTTAGATTTTTCTATGTAGGGTCTTATTTGATCAATTTTTTTGGATGTGGGCAACCTTGTGCATACCACTGATTGAAATTATTATAGATGAAAACAATACAAAAGGGCATAAAAATGAAATATCGCTATGACTAGGATCTAATGTTTCACTCATATAAGTAAGTCACGAGTCCCCTCATGTGAGTGGAGAAGAACAAGGCGTATATAATAAAAAGACTTGAAGATGAAAAACATGCAAACCCTAAGTGACAATAATAGTAGAAAAAACCATAATATAAATATGGTTCATGAGTAGAAGGATGGAGGTCCTCAAAAGTGAAACCAAGATGAGCTAGACCATCATGGGAACATGTAGTGACATCACATGTAGGATTGAATGGAATATGTTCCCAATATGAGTTATGAATGAAAAGTGTGCAAGTGAAGGGTGGGCATGGTAAAGTAGGAAATGTATGTGGAGGGGGATGTGATAGATCAATGTCCATAGACTGGACAGGCCCCTGATGAGGAATCATAGTAGTAGTAGTATTAGGTGGCATAGAAGAAATGACATCTATCACACAAATAGTACCATCAAGTGGTGGTAAATGTGGTGGTTCATCCATAGGTTGAGGATCATGTGTAGTATTAATACATGGAATAGGAAGACTAGTGTTTGGAGCACGGTCACAATACTGAAATGGATCACAGTCATGAAAAATAGTATACTCCATGCCCTCATGTAAGAAATTAACACAACTATGGATAATAGACGCGGTAGCTCCCATGGCATGAAGCCATGTTCAACCAAGTAAATAATTATAAGCAATTGGGAAATCAAAAACAAAAAGACGATGTGGACAATATTAGGACAAACAATGATGGGTAGTGTGACATGAACGAAACATGGCCGAGTGGATCCATCGTAAGAATTTTGGGAGATGCTAGAGGGATAAATGTCATGAGTAGTAAGATGTAAAACATTGAAATGACATGGGACATAAATTAAGTTCAAATCCGTTATCAATTAAAGTGAACTTAACATCGGAATTTTGAATACATGAGATAATATGCAAAGGTGGATCATTGTAAAAAATGGCACATTAATTATGAGAGTCAAATGGCAAAGAAATATGTTGAGAGAATGCATACGTAACATTATTATAGACTATGTTTAGATGAGTGTTGTCGGGAATACGAGTAGTGAGTAAAAGAGTAATAATTTTAGCTCACAATTTAGGGTGAAGAAGTAAAAAATCATGAATGGTTCTAGCCATGATGAAGGAAGCCTAAGGAGAATGTGTAGGTCAAGTCACGTGAAACAAAATGATCAACTAAATTTATATAAACTAGGGAAGTATAATGATAGTTAATCTAATCTAGGAGGACATAAACGTTGTAAATAAATGTACTAAAGCAATATAAAGTAATTAAATAATTAACTAATAGAAAATAAAACCCTAATATGCAAGGAGAAGGAAAGGAAACATGATTGTAGGTGGTATTTACAGAATGTCACAGGTGTGATAGGATATTGAAGAAGCAGAACTACTGTATAGGGTCCTGAAAAGCATGGATCTATAGAATATCAATAAACTAAAGCACCCAAGAGGGGGCTGGGTGCTTTGAGGTACCTTGATATGGTTGAATATGTAACTTGGCCTCTCGAAAAATATCAAAAGCTAATTCTTTTTGGGTTTGAAGATATGTTGTAACCTTCGATGTGTGTCGACTAGATTCACTAGGTCTGCACCGAATGTACCAAATATAGCAAGATGATATTGAATACTTGCAAGAGACATAAGAAGTATTAAAACCCTAAAAATAAAATATGTAAATTAAAGGATCAGATTGAACTCATCTTCCACAATAGTTTAAGTACTAAATTAAGCGTTGCACTACATTTTAGACCCAAATGTAGTTCGGTGTGTGTGCATGTTGTGCCTAGGTGCTCTTGTGCAGTCAAAATTTGTAAAGTAACATTCAATAACTACATGTATAAAATATAATAGTATGTGTGTATTTATAGAATGGAATCCATCCCCTATGTCTCTCGAACCCTAACTTACCTTTACATATTTTATTGTTTCTTCTCCCATGGTTTCCATTAATTATGCATTTACCGATGAAGATATTTGTGACCTCTAATCTCATATTGTTGTGCACCCTCAAGATCTATATCTCCTTTTATTCACTACTCATGAATAATCCACTAATATAGCTGACCCCAATTTTCCCGTTACTAATGACACATTTTTCCTATTACAACACACACCCTCCTAATACTACCCCTCCACCTACCTCTACTATTCCCATTTCTATTCCTACTCCTTCCAACCATTTCACTCCATGACTTATTTCTCACACATGGAAAATATCCTCTTCTAGAACTCGTGACCTATCCTCATTATACTAGGATCTTCAACTACAAATCATAAAACTAGATGAAGCTACTTCATGTTCCTCTCCATCTCTTGATTCCTCATTACTCCTTTACATCCCTTTTTCCCTAGCCATACTTTCTTATCCCCTTCCTCCCAGTTTCATTACACCTAAGGTACCCACCTTCAATGGCCATGCTTGACCCTCAAGATAATATTCAATCTTTCCATGTGGAATGTCTTGATTATGCAGATGATCATACAATACTAGATAAAATATTTCCTAAAAGCTTTCAAGATTATGCCATGTGTTGCTTTTATATTTTGTTGGTGCTCAAATTTTTTTCACCCCATTTACCTTTATTTTTCCTTTGTCTGCGTGTTCTAAAACATTTTGTCTCTCGATGTGAGTGTTCTAAATGCCTTTACCTCCATTTGAAATGCCTTGAATTGTTTGCAGAATCCATTTTCATGTCCCTCCTTGAAGAAGTCTCGAGCTTGCCCTGTTTCTGCCCTAATTTCTTCAAAGTCCGTGGGCTCTGTCATTTTTCCTATTTTTCCTTGACCATGGAAGCTCGAGAATGATTAATTTATATTTGTATGCCTTTGAAAATCCAAATCCATGGTTGAAAAGATGCTTGGAACCATGATTCACTTGTTTTTGTTTCAAAAGAATTTTCATCCTTAGCGAAAAATCGGGTTTTGGGCGTGAATGGTGATTTTTTGTATTTTGGCTTGTTTGTGGGTGTCTTTTTCCTCTCAAATTTATTCCTCAGGATTCGGTGGTGCATCGACACTAAAATTTTCCTCCATAATTTCTATTTCATTAATGTATGTATTAGGAATAGGATGTTGTTAAGTATAATTAGTAGTAGCGTCTGATAGAAGATAACGGCGCCATCAGTATGGTGCCGCCAATAATGTGGAGTACGGTAACAGTCAAAGTACAATAGGAATGTTGTAAAAAGTAAATATTTGTCGTAAGTGGTCCGGTAATGTTAAAATGTCAAAGTTTGGGTAATTAGAGAAGTAGGGTCTACATGATTAGGAATTAGAAATATTATATTGGTAATAAAGACAAGGAGTGAGGTCATAAATATTTTGTGTATTTTATTTGTAAAAAGTCTAAAAATGTGGAACCCATGTAAAATGATAAGGTTTATCTTATCTTAACAGATAAGCTTACATGTACGAGATAAGAGTTAAGGTATGGAATATGATTTGTCGAGTGGATTTCTTATCCTATCTTAGAGATAAGATGGATAAGCACGGAAGTTCTATAAATAGAGGCCACCCCCTCATTTAGCATAGAAGGAAGTAGTGAGAAATATTGTA
Organism: Taxus wallichiana var. yunnanensis; assembly: GCA_018340775.1. Taxonomy (NCBI): domain Eukaryota; kingdom Viridiplantae; phylum Streptophyta; class Pinopsida; order Cupressales; family Taxaceae; genus Taxus; species Taxus wallichiana. The sequence goes on from CM031242.1 coordinate 891,538,103, forward strand.
GGAAGTGTGCGAAGGAAGCCATCGGTTTAAAGGTGTGTTGAAGAACCCATTAAGAGGTGTAATTGTAAAGTTTCTCCCATAGTCTTGGTGAAAGGCAAGTGAAGTCAATAACACTTGGAGTACATCATGGGTGAGATTATGAACAGATTTCATGTTAATATTATAATTTATTTTGATATTTCAGATTTGTCATCATTCTCGTCTTATCATAGTCGATGGTATTCTTGTGTTATGTTGTTGTTTTGTTTCCAGATTACATCCACCAAACTAAAGGTGTGCATTAGTAAATAATCATAGACGAGGAGTTCCAGTGAAGAATTATCATAGTCTTTGGATTGGTGTTGACATTTTCGATTTGCATTGTCGGGACCATTCCTCGTTGGTGGATTTTCTAGAGAGATATTCCCACTTAGTCAAAAATCAATTAGAGGGTAACCTTGTTTTTACTGTGCATAGTAGTTACCATGGTAAAGTCATTTTTGCCATGAATAGTAGTTACCATGGTAAAGTCATTTTTGTTGGAATAGTATTTACCGCAGTAAAGTCACTTTTTACCGTGAATAGTATTTACCGCAGTAACTTCACTTTTTACCGTGAATAGTATTTACCGCAGTAACTTCACTTTTTACCGTGAATAGTGTTTACCACAGTAAAGTCAGTTTTTACCGCAGTAAGTCAAGTTTTACCATAGTTTACCGTGGTCATTTCTATTTTACTGTAGAAAGGTGTAAAGTCACTTTCTAGTATAGTGATTCCAATTATTTGTACACATAAGTCTTGTTGATTGTACTTGTGAGTTGGTATTTCACGGTGGTTACTTTTGAAAATGGGAAAGATTCCTGTTTTTTCAGCTCAATCTAATGAAGATGCTTCTTCTTTCATTCAAGAGTTTAAGCGATCTTGTATTTGTAATGGCCTTATAAGAAGGGAACAATGGACTGAATTTTTTCCTACCTTTTTGGATGGTTCAGCACTTAGGTGGTTTGAAACACTAGGTGATAATGTGAAAAATTCATGGGATTTATTAACTAAAAGTTTTCTTGAAGAATTTGGTGAACAATGAAATATATAGATCTCATGATCGAGATCACAAAGCTATCCCAAGGAGAGAAGGAGAAGATAGGGATTATCATGCTCGTGTTCTAGAGCTAAGGAGGAAGCTTGATGCCCAGATCAGGAAGGAAGGACTAGCGGATGGGTTGATGAATGGCGTGGATAATATCCTCTCGTAAGCACTTCATTCTTTGGATGAAGCCAGAGATCGACAACGAGTAAAGTATGACCGCTGCACTACCATTGAACAAGCAAAGGAGTTTGCAAGAAGACAAGAAGAAAGCATGGAAGAGGAGCTCAAAGAAATTGTTGGTAAAGTAGAGCCTACACCAGCACCTTTGGTCTGAATCCACAACTACTCTCGGTGAGCACAAATATTTCTCCTAGTACATCTACTGAGTATGAAGATCTGCTCAAAAAGATGGGTCAGTTAACTATTAATCTTCTTCAAGGAAAGGAATTTAGTTCTCAGGGAGGAGATAGAGGTCCAAAAAGAAATATTTCTGAAGTTGTTTTTTATGGTTGTTATAAAAAGGGTCATTATAAGTATAATTGTCCAGATAGAGCTTCTACATCTGGTAAAGGAGATAATGATAAAGGAAAAGCACCTGTGAATTCTTTTGATGTAGTAGATAAGAGCAGAAATAATGAAGTAGATGTGTTTGTAACAAAAAGAAAGAAAGAAAAAGATAATCAAGATGGAATTGATCCTAAGAAGATAAAAGAAGAACTAACTAGTAAGAAACATAGGAGAAGAAAGTTGGGTTTGCAGGATTTTCTCGATTTCATAGGGGCAAGGACCATACTCCATCTTGGAAGATCTGTCCAAAAGGCCTGCAAATATTACATATGGTCAACTCTTGGCTATGTCTTCTGAGAAGAGGTGGGAGTTGCGAGGTGGACTCAATGCTCGAAGAAGGAAGGAGGTTGAGGTCCCTATTTTGGAGGCAGAGGCAGATCCCTATGCTCCACAAGTTGAGGTATTATGTAATGGTATTTCAATTCATGATGTCTTAGTTGATGGAGGTGCTGCAGTTAATGTAATGACCAAGTCTGTAATGAATATGTTGGGTTTAAAAATTGATCGCCCTTCAACACTTATGTTAAGGTCATTAAATAAAGGAAAAACTAAACCAGAAGGTGTAGTTTCAAATGTGGCAATATCTGTTATGGGTGTGGTATGTGTGGTAGACTTTCAGGTGATGAAAAATGGTACTGTTGCATACCCAATGTTCTGGGAAGACCATGGCTAAGGAGAGTTCATGCAAGAAACTACTGGAATGAAGGTTTCATGACACTTGGACGTGGTAGAGAGAGGGTGAAGATAAATGTGATCCCTCGACATCATAAGGCAGAACCTGTGGATTCAAGTGATGAAACTGATGATTGGACATCCTCTGATTACTCTAGTACCAGTGAAGTGGACACTGAAGATGAAGAAAGTGAGGTGGATGTTTCAGTCATGGATATCCTTCCAGTCACACCAACTCATGAACCCATAAAATTATCTCAAGAAGAAGTTGATGATAGTCTCCAACAAATAAAGATTGGTGATCTTTGTGATGGAGAGTGAGAAGGAATCCTACCTCCGGCTTTTGAAGGTACATACACCTATTCACTTTTGATTACAAGGAACTCCGTCAAGTAAGTTGGGTAGAACATTGTATTGAGCTGGTAGATGGTGCTAAGTCCATAAAGCAAATGCCATATAGAATGAATCCTAATTTTTCCAAGACTGTAAAAGAAGAAATAGATAAGTTGCTTGATGCAGGATTCATATTTGCTGTGGAGAATTCATAATGGGTTTCTCCCATTGTGATCTCAATAAAAAAGAATGGGAAGCTACGTATTTGTGTTGATTACAGGAAGATCAATAAGGCAACAAAGAAGGATCATTACCCTCTTCCATTTTCAGATCAGATCTTAGACGAAGTAGCTGGCTAGGAGTGCTATAGTTTTGCTGATGGATATAGTGGCTACAAAAAAGTACGTATAGCAGAGAAAGATCAGCTGAAGACCACGTTCACCACTCCTTGGGGAATGTTTGCTTATAGAGTTATGCCTTTTGGGTTGTGTAATGCTCTAGCAAAATTCCAAAGCATTTGATGAATAGGGTGTTCGAACCCTACATTGGGACCTTCATCGAGTATTTACGGATGATTTTTACATCTATGGGAGCAAGTTAGACCACCTGCACTGAGATGGAGACAAAATTTCAAAGGTTAAATGAAGCACAAGCCTCACTAAACCCTACAAAGTGTGTCTCTGGATGTTCTAAAGGCATTTTGTTAGGGCATGTTGTATCCAGAGATGGTATTGGCACTCGATCCGATAAAGTTTCAAAATCAAAGATTTACCATTTCCTATGAATAGAAGTAAGTTTGAGATCATTTTTAGGCCATGTGGGTTACTATAGAAGGTTCATCAAGAATTTCTCAAAGATTGCATGACCACTAACCCGGTTCTTGAAGAAGGATGTTACTTATGAACTAGGAAATAAAGCGCATGAAGCTTTTGGACAATTGAAGGAAGCCCACAGTATCTTCACCTGTTTTGAAGAATCAGATTGGAGCAAGCCATTCATTGTGTACACCGATGCCTTAGATGCGAAGACTAGGAAGTTCTTTGAGCCAAAAAGATGAAAATGGGAATGAACATCCAATTTACTTTGGGAGAGTGAGACAAATGAGTAGTGCGAGGTAAATTATATCTTGTAACTTAAAAAGAGGCTCGCTATCATTTTTTTGTAAAGAAGTTTAGAAATTACTTGCTAGGGCAAAAATTTACATTGTAATAGATCATCAGGCTCTAAAATATATTGTAAATAAGCCTAACCCATCAGGGAGGATAGCAAGATGGATAATTTTGCTACAAGAATTTGAATTTGACATTATAGATAGGCTAGGAAAGAAGCATGTCAATGCAGATGCACTCTCTCGAGCCTATGATGGTTTAGGATCATCTTATGATGATGATGATTTCCCGATGCAACATTGTTCTCCCTTGACACAATCCCTAGTGAATACATAGATATTTGGAATTATCTGAATGAATTCAAGTTTCCTGATGGTGCCAATGCAAAGACTAAGAGAAAGATTACTCAAGCCAGTCATCCATATTCTATTTTTCATGGAGTATTATTTCGAATAGGACCTGATGGACAATACAAGAGGCGATTCGACGTGATCAAGGGAAGGAACTGCTAGAAGAATTCCACAATGGTACATGTGGAGGGCACTTCTCTAGACAACTTACAACAAGAAGGATCTTGGATGCAGGTTATCACTGGCCCACTCTTTTTAAAGATTGTTATAATTATTGTAAGACATGTGATATTTGTCAAACACATGGTAACCGTAAGGCTTCATCAGCTCCATTATGTCCTATTCTTCCCCTGGTCCCTTTGAAAAGTGGGGAATAGACATTGTAGGTCCACTTCAAGTACATCATGCCTAAATAAGTATATTGTAGTTGCCCACATTACTTAACCAAGTGGGTTGGAGCTAGGCCATTGAAAACAGCTTCCATGGATGAAGTGGCAAGGTTCATGTATGAACGCATTGTCACCAGATTTGGTTGCCCATTAGAAATTGTAACAGATCAAGGAAGCCACTTCATTAATGAGGTGGTAGAATCCCTACTCAATAAGTTTTCTATTAAGCACAGGAAGGCAACAACATACAAGCCAAGCACAAATGGACAGGTGGAACAAACAAATTTTGTGTTGTGTCAAATTCTAGCAAAAGATGTAGCCTTGCAGGTACATAAATGGGATAAAAGGATTCATGCAGCATTGTGGGCATATAGGGCAACATCAAAGTTAGCAACATGATACTCCCCATTTCAGTTGGCCTATGGCATTGATCCAGTTCTTCCTATTGAGTTTGATATTCCCACTATGAGAGTTATGAAAAATGAAAGGATGGATGAAAGTGATTCAGTAAAAGAAAGGTTGGTACATCTTCATTTGCTGGAGGAAATGAGAGAAATAGAAAAGGATACAAGCCATAAGAAGAAAATGAAGCAGAAGGAATACTTTGATCAAAAGATCCGGTGGTCTCCATTTCATGTGAATGACTTGGTTCTAGTATATGATTCCAGATACAAAAAAGAAGACAGAGAAAATTTCTTCCAAAATGGATGGGGCCCTACAAAATAAGAAATTGTGCATGAAAATGGTACTATCGATTTGGAGGAATTGGATGGCACTCCCATTACGAAATGGGTCAACCACGACAAGTTGAAGATTTTCCAAGCACCAGAATAGTCTACTCCGAGGACGGAGTAGAAGCTAGGAAGGGGGAAGATGTCGACACTAAAATTTTCCTCCATAATTTCTATTTCATTAATATATGTATTAGGAATAGGATGTTGTTAAGTATAATTAGTAGTAGTGTCCGATAGAAGATAATGGGGCGTCAAGATGGTGCCACCAATAATGTGGAGTACGATAACGAGTCAAAGTACAATAGGAATGTTGTAAAAGTAAATATTTGTCGTAAGTGGTCCGGTAATGTTAAAATGTCAAAGTTTGGGTAATTAGAGAAGTAGGGTCTACATGATTAGGAATTAGAAATATTATATTGGTAATAAAGACAAGGAGTGAGGTCATAAATATTTTGTGTATTTTATTTGTAAAAAGTCTAAAAATGTGGAACCCATGTAAAATGATAAGGTTTATCTTATCTTAACGAGATAAGCTTACATGTATGAGATAAGAGTTAAGGTATGGAATATGATTCGTCAGAGTGGATTTCTTATCCTATCTTAGAGATAAGATGGATAAGCCTGGAAGTTCTATAAATAGAGAGGCCACCCCCCTCATTTAGCATAGAAGGAAGTAGTGAGAAATATTGTAGGAAGTGTGCGAAGGAAGCCATCAGTTAAAAGTGTGTTGAAGAAGCCATTAAGAGGTGTAATTGTAAAGTTTCTCCCATAGTCTTGGTGAAAGGCAAGTGAAGTCAATAACACTTGAAGTACGTCATGGGTGAGATTATATGATTTCATGTTAATATTATAATTTATTTTGATATTTCAGATTTGTCATCATTCTGTCTTATCATAGTCGATTGTATTTTTGTGTTATGTTGTTGTTTTGTTTCAGATTACATCCACCAAACTAAAGGTGTGCATTAGTAAATAATCATAGCACGAGGAGTTCCCTGGTGAAGAATTATCATAGTGCCGGATTGGTGATGACAGTCACGTGACTTCTTTTGGTTGGTCAGGGGACGGTGGGAAAATGCTTTAACTTATCTCTTTTTTCTTTTTTGGAAAAAGGCAAATTTGGTCCCGTAGCCCCGCTCAAATATGATTGGTTCTTTTGGTGTTTGCATGGCTTCTTCTAATTAGATGGGGTATGATAGGTCTATTTTTGAACTTGTTCTTTTTGGCTACTTTGGAAAATTTTTGAACCCGCCACGCGGCCTCGCCAGGCACTGATTGGAGAAAATTTAAGAGGCAGGGAAAAAGTCTCACTTTGACCCCACAGGAGGACACGTGGTGAAGCTAATGGTAGAGATGCAGGCCTTTGGAGGTAGGTTGATTGTTTTTCCCTTTTGGAAAAATGGGGTAAAATTATAAAATGGAAGCGCGCTCTTGCAAAATCATTTTGAAGCCTTAAGGTTTTTTGAATTTACGCCATGACAACATGTGGAGGTCTCTACCGGGTCTTCTTTCCTTAGAATTTTCAGCAACTTCTTAAAGGGCCTGAGACACATGGCAAGCCCACACTCATTCAAGGTCTCAAATTTTGGGGACCATTTCAGGATGCACCATTGTAACACATGGTAGTTTGAAAAGTCAAAGGAGCAGGAGCCAAACCATCGGAGGTAACTTGGATTTTTTGCCTCTTGTCTTCAAAAGGATTAAAATAAAAAAATGGCCCATATTTCATGCAAGAAGAAGGTCAAAATTTGCATTGAAAATGTCAAGAGGCGGGGAAGTCGACTATCGGAGGAAAATCAGATTTTTTGCCTCTTGACATCAAAAGGATTAAAATCTCAAAATGGTCCACAAGCTCGATAAGGGAAAAGTCAAAGCTTGCTCCAGTCAATGGTGGAGGTGCAGAATCTTAGGGGAAATTTGGAAAAATTTCCTTTTGGAGAAAAAAGTTAAAAATTAAAAAGGAAGCACAGTTCCTTTGGGATCCATATTAGGACATGTGTTAGGCTCATTTCCCAAGGGTAGAGCTGTGGGGAAAAATTGGAAATTTTTCCATTTTCCAAAAAAGGGGTGAAATGGAAAAATTTAGTGATTTGTTTATTTGGGACCCCCTTAGGACACGTGTCGTGGTCATTTCTCAAGGGCGGAGGTGCGGAGAAAAATGGAATTTTTTTCCATTTTTCCAAAAGGTTGTAAAACTTCAAAGGATACCCTCGGGCCTATTTTGAAGTTGAATCTTCCATGTGGACGACTCAAATTAAAAGTAAATATCAATGGAAACTGTGAGTTTGAATCTGATTTTCTCCCATTTTTACTAAAACACGCCTAGAAGTGTGAGTCTTCATGATTTCTTGGTATTTCCTACATGCTAAATAGAGAGGGGAGTTAATTTTGATATCTAAGTTTGGTGGAAGAGATCTGGACACATCATTCACCATTAAAATTGTCCGACTACCAGGATGGATCCGATTTTCTATTTTTCTTCTCCTAAACACACAAGGAACCATGTTTGACAGACACGGGTGGAAGTGGTTGGTGAGTTGAAGGAGGAGTGTTCTACTAGATGAAGGAGTTAAATGCTAAGATTTTTGAAGAGATCTTCCCCATGAGAACATAAAAACTTTTACACATCGATTTGTCAAAATCCTGATCAAGATCATGGTGAGCAATGGTACATTAAATGTTTTTGTATTTTGGGGAAGAAAAGGCCATGTTGTAAAATGTTATAAATAGGCATGATTTTTCCATGGTTGGCAATTTGTGAATATATAAGTGTTAGGAGTCAAAAGCGATTCTCTAAGAGAAAAGTTTGATAGAGCCCATCTTTATGAGAAACTATTTGAAGAAGCCTATTTATCTCCTTTGTGTTAAAATTGATCATGTCAAGGTGGTTCATGAGTGTACAACCACGACAAGCTCTAAGATTGTTATAGGAACTTTCCCTTGCTAATAAATTTAACAAAACTCTAGTTAATATATGTTATTCTTGAGAAAAAATTGTGTTTGCTTTGTTTCGAATGTCTACAAGTAGTTTTTCTTGTTCCCGTAGGATTCTTACATTGAAATCTATGTGAATCAGACAAGATATTATCCTTGTGATAGTTTGGTTTCATTTACAATTTCATTTATCAGAAGAGATTTCATTTGATAGTGAAATAAACAAATTTAAAACCACTATGACTCCTAGCATGACTATAAGATTGTTTGTTAGCCTTTGAGGGTATCTTAGGAGTGATGAAACAAAGATTGATAATGTTCGAGTTAAGTTTTCCAATTTGATCCTTCATTTTGGATCCTTGAAGTTTGTGTGAAAAGTGCTGATCTGGGCCTCCATTGGAGCACGTATTCTGGTTAAATGAACATCCTAGCTACTTTGAAAGCATTCTACTACTCAAGGTTTCCTTTTTGTAAAAATTCTCAAAGATTTGGTATAATCAACTTTATCTTGCTTCACCTCCCACGAAAAAAATTCATTTGAAAACAACTAATCCTACCCATACTACCCCTTTTTGTCATGTGTGTATACAAATGGACAAATTTTACTACCAAAACATGTAGAAGCAATCATGATTCCAAATGTCTTTAGTATCCTGAACCTTGCCTAGAGAATATATTCACTATCTAGAGTGACAATGACTTGTGAGAGATATATTTTGTTGCATTGATCATATTTTCTCCAAGGTCTCCTTAACAACTTCATTAGGAAGGATATCTCCATATCCCCATAAACAATAGGCTAAAAAAGGGTTCTCTTACCTTGGTTGAAAGGCACAACCTAAAATAGTGAGGATAGATCAAATCCTCTTGAGGGTGCTATCCATTTCTCCACATCTGAGTGACTAAGGGCTAGTTAGATCCCATCCCTAGCTACAAAATGAATCATCATGATCTATCTATCTCTAAGCTTCCTGATAAACCTATGATGCTGCTCAGACTTTGAAGGAGAATCAATTTGGGTACCAACACCTAAGTGGCGCCTTGCCGGGGATTGTTTAAGTTCTTGAGAACTAATATGTGTTCTTTGAGACATTTTTGTTGATGTGTTACTATTTAATATCCATTTAGCCCATAAATAAAATGCTTTTGGCATCATTTCTAGGGAGCATAGTGATTACAGTTCATATTCAGACGCTGGTAAAACACTTATATATGCTCTAAGTACTATGTGCAATTCTTTCAGTTTCCACACCCAGTGCACTAACTTTCATTGATAAATTTGGGAAAAGAAAAGTCAGAATCTTTCCATTTCTAGTTTCTAGTGTTGATAGACATTTGACAGATCATATTTAGTGTATTTTCTCAACTAAGGTGGAAATCCTTAGTGGCGACTCCCTGTTGATCTGATTCTTGATGATTACCAGTGTCTTAACCTCTTTCAAGTGAGATTTGTTACTAACCTTTGCAACGCTGGAAGAAAGAAGGTATTTCTTTGCTAGGGATCCTACTAGGACATTGTTTCTAGAGCTAGGAAAAGCAAATTCAGAAGGAAGAAAATCCTGGAGAGCTATTAGAAATCAGCAAACAAGAAAGGGGATCTCTATTTATGAGAGTTATCGGCCTATTATTGAAGATTGTAATTCAAGTGCTTCTAAATCAGGTAGCCTCTTTGTGGAATTGAATTCTCCAACCTGGAGAGGGGCCTTCATTTTATTTTAAAAAGTTTGCTTCTCATTCGCCCTATCTTTTTCTGAAGTTGATAGGAATTTCTAGGAAAAAGGTCCTTAAGGGGATATTCATTTTGAAAGTTATACCCCTATGTTTTAAAGACCCTCTACCCCTCTTCAATTTTTCACCCCCCTCCAGGGTTACCTCCTCAAAAAAATATGGCCTTGCCCCCACCACCTCCATTTGTCGTAAATACCTTTGGGCCTATAAATTTTGTAGGGATGGCTGGTCACCCAAATGAGTTCCTAGGATGTGAGAAATAGACGCCAAAGTTCCAAGGAAACAATGTTATAGCTGGTGATCAACATTTAAAGATTTTTATCAATATGATGGAAGACTTTGAGATTGAACATGAAGATGTTTATATCAATATCTTTATCCATACTCTAGAAGAGGATGCAAGGGATTGGTATAAGGCTTTGCGAGATAATTCAATTGATTCTTGGACAAAGATGAGCAATGCATTTAGATTAGATTATGGTGACAAACCGACCCTAGGTTTCTTTTGTGAGAATTTGAAAACATCAAAAAGAACCCTAATGAGCCGGTACATGATTTCAACACAAATTTTAATAAGAGCTTGAGGATATTACCTGTTAGGATAAGGCCATGTGATGATTCATGTTTGATAAAATATTCAGATGCATGTGATAAAAGTCTGCTTGCTACTTGAGGGACAAAAACCTGCTAATTTGAGGCGAGTCCTTCATTATAGCTTTGCAAATTGAAAACAATATCAAGTTAATTGGAAAACCTCCAAAAGAGAGGGTGTGAATTTGGTTAACCTAGAAAACCCCAAACAAGCAAGGTTGCAGATTTGGAAGAAGTTGTGAAGACTTTGGTAGGGGTTGTCAAAGAAATTTCCTACAAAATAGCTCGGGATGAGAAAGGAATTGGGCAGAGCTCACAGGGTCAACACAAGTAGTAAGCAGGACCAAGATAGGTTCACAAATCACCAAATATTTGATGATAGAGGAAAGGGACTTGTTGGATTTCAGAATAGGTAGTCCTGTGCCAAGGAAAATAGAATGGTACCTAATCCTTTGGCCACTAGAGTTGTTGTTGTGGAGGAGACAAATGTCATTGATTGGTGTGACAGATGTTTCATACCCCATGATCCATTCAAGGAAGATCAACAGAAGAAAAAGAAGCAAATGATGATATTTGCATGATGGGTTGCTCCACGAGCTCACAACAAGGGGAAAATTCAACTAAGGTAATAAGTGCTTAATCTGCTGCTAATTTTTGGGATTGCATCCACGTGTACCTATTATTCCTCCCTCTCATACTTTAGAAGTATATATTGTACAAGATTTTGAGCCCAATAATGAATTTGAATATTTAAGGGCTTTAATGATAAAAACTTATGATGGAGGCATCCCATCGAGAGGAGGATAGGCAGTTGTTGATGAATGTTGTTATGGCTCAACAAAAGGGACACAACAAAAGAAGTAGGGTTGTCAAAGGGGTAGGGTTTCGGGCCAAGCCAAAAACTCCATTACTTTCCAATATTCCTTAAGAGGCTCCTAATAAATATGCAGATGCCAAAAGCCTTGTAGTTCCAAAAACAAATCATACCCCTCCTCATGCCCAAGCTATCAAAAATATCGTACTACTTAGTGAATGTATTATCTTTCCTTCCAATGCTACCTTGCCAAATTCTGTCCCTTATGACATTGCCCAAGTTTTCTAGTCAAATCAAAGTCTCTATTCCAATTGTTGAGTTGCTTAGGATTCTCGAGCACAAAAAGAGAGCATTTGAATACTTGGGATTAAAAGAAGAGGATACTACCCTAGGTAGAAATATAAACATTGTGGAGACTCCACCAGTCATTGAATAACTAAGAGCACCACCAACATCGAAGAGCTAGATTAACCGCCTAAGGTTTATCTCGGGACATCCTTAGTAGATTCTCGGTGAACGTGGATCCATTCTTCCCAACTCTAATCATTAAAGAAAGATTGTTACACAATTGTATGTTTGACTTAGGGGCATCATGCAATGTTATGCCTCTTGAAGTCATGAATGAGCTGGATATCAAGGTAACAACAACATATGGGAAGTGTACTGCTATGGATTCTAGAGAGGTTTCAGTGGTGGGATGTGTGAAGGGTCTGGTGGTACAACTTGTAACCTATCCAGGTAGGAATTTAAAGCTTGATGTAGTTATTGTTGACTGCCCAACCAAGTGGGGTATGTTGTTATCTAGAAAATGGGCTGCAAGTGTTGGTGGGAGTGTTCAAATGGATATGTCATATTCCACCATCCCAATTGAGGGCAGCCTTGTCAAGTTGTATGTGGAGAAGATGTTGCACCTTATTGAAGATCCCAACAATCCATCTTATGAATTTCTGTACACAAGTGTTGATGCTGATAACTTTGTAGGATTTGCTAATGGAAAAGAGCACAAGATTGAAGAATGCAAATGTCTTGAATAAGAAGTCTCTCCTTGGACTTTATTGTTTGATGGAGCTTTCTCTAAGTTCGGGAATGGTGTTGGTGTTGTTCTGATCTCCCTAGCTAGGAAGAGTTTGTATTTTCCTTCAAACTTGGCTTTGAATGCACTAATAACATTGCTGAGTATGAGGAACTTTTGTTATATCCGAGGATTTCTTGGAAATATGGTGTTAAAGACATCATTGTCAAGGGAAACTAGGAATTAATTGTAAAGCAAGTCATGAAACTATATGCCACAAAGAATCAGTGAATGAAATAATACAAGCATGTAGTTTGGGATTTCATTGAGATGTTTGTTTCATTCAACATTGTGCATCATGATAGGAAGTTCAATGATTTGGTAGACAAACTTGCAGTACTAGGATCTCGGTTTGATAATTATGTAGTGTCCCCATATTGTGAATATGATGTTGAGGTGTTAACAAGGCCATCTGTACCTGATAATATTAAGCATTGGCAGGTTTTCGATGATGATGCTCATGTCAGAAGATTTCTATAAAATAAAGGAGAGTTTTTCGATCAAGATATTGTTTGGGAGCCAATGGTGTGTGTTGCAGAGGTTAAAGAAACCTTATTTTGCAAAGGCATCATTCAACTTAAGAATAATACCATTCCCGGAGGGGCTGGTTGTTCTTGAGTCCAATTTTTATAATGTTGATCACATTATTAATAGATGCATGACAACCTCAAGGAATATTGAGGAGCATGAAATTGGTACAAAGGAGAAGCAAAGGAAGATTTGGTTAGGTAGCAATCTCAGCAAGGAGGATAAAAAGTCCTACATCCAATTGTTGAAAAGGTATCAAGATTGCATGGCTTGGACTTATTCTGAGCTAAAGGCATACAGAGAGGATCTGTTTCAACATGATATTCCCTTGGAATCTAGTGCAAAACCATTTAGGCAGAAAAAAAGGCCAATCAATCCACTCCTATCTCTTAAAATACAAGAGGGCTCAAGAAAGGCGAGGGATGGAGGGATTATTCATCCTATAAGGTATTATTCTTGGGTTCGTAAAACCTAGTATCGTTAGAAAGAAGAATGGTGACATCATGATATGTGTGGATTTCAGAAACTTGAACAAAGCATCAAATAAGGATAATTATCCTTTACCAAACATGGAAAAAATGTTACATCTAGTGACTGGTTCTGAGATACTTTCTACCCTAGATGGATTCTCTAGTTATAACCAAGTTGTTGTGAAGGAATCAGAAAGAATTAAAACAACCTTTACTACTCCTTAGGGGACTTATGTATATGTCAGGATGCCCTTTGGTCTGATGAATGTTGGAGCAACCTTTTAGAGAGAAATAGATGTTGATTTTGTTGGTTACATCAATGATTTTATTGTTGTCTACCGAGATGATGTAGCTTTGTTCTCTAGAAAGAGAAGTGATCACTTGTTGCACTTAGAAAAGATGTTGATAATATGCAGAGAATATGGAATTTCACTCAATCAAAAGAAGTTCCATTTTGGAGTTCGAAGGAAAAGTTGCTTGGTCACATTGTGTCACAACAAGGGGTAATGATTGAACAGAAAGGGTAGAGGCCATCAAGAAGGTCCCGATTCCAAGAATCAAGAAAGGAATTCAACCCTTCTTTGGGTAGATAAACTTCATCGGGAGATTCATATCAAACTTTACCGAGTTGACCATAACAATCACTTCCATGCTAAAAATTACTAGGCCATCAAATGGGAGGAGGTTACCATACAAGCTTTCAATGGGATTAAAGAGTCACTAAAGCATGCAACTGTTCTAAAGCAACTCTAGATTATAAGAATCCCTTTCAACTATTCTCTTTTGCTGAGAGAACACTGTTGCATCCGTCCGTTGTAGAAAGATGATGAGGGGGCTAAAAGAACAATTGCCTTTTTCAAGTAAGGCATTGCAAGGGGCTGAGCTAAATTACACTATTATGGAGAAGCAAGCATTTACCTTAATAAAAGCAACAAAGGTTTTTAGGTCTTATATCCTAAGTTCTAAAATTGTTTCTTATGTTCCACACACCATGGTCAAGGACATCTTATCGAGATGGAAGTCTCAAGAAAAAGATGCGGTGGGTGAAGAAGTTGCAAGAATATGATATGGATATCCAAACCATGAAGTTGGTGAGAAGTTTTGGCTTGGCTAAGCTTATGGCTAAGAGTAACTTGCAAACCGCTGAGGTAAAAGTGGTAGAAGAAGAAAGGGCAAGTGTTTTTGAAAGGTTGATGAGTTACGAGTGGTACAAGGATGTCATTTTCTATCTCAGACACTTATACTACCCTGATTATTTAAGCAAGAACCAGAAAAGAGATCTTAAGTTGGCATCCCAAAAATATGTCATTGTTGATTATGGGTTAGCTTGGAAAAACCCAGAGGGAGTCCTCTTAAGGTGCATTACCGAAGAATAAGCCCCCAAGATAATTGTTGATCTCCATGGAGGAATTTGTGGGGGGCACTTTGCTGGAAGAGTCACAGCACACAAGACCTTTAGGGCTGGTTATTGGTGGCCAACCCTCTTCAAGGATACAACTCTTTTGGTTAGAAGATGTGAGAGTTGCTAGTGCTTCTCTGGAAGATTGAAAGCTTCAGGCTCCCTTCTTTTGTAGCCTGTAGCAATTGAAGCCCCATTTAAGAAATGGGGGATGGATTTCATTAGTGAGATTTCAGACACTTCAAGTGCTAGCAATAAGTGGATTCTTGTAGCCATCGATTACTTCACCAGATGGGTAGAGGACATCCCCACCAAAAGAGCAACACACTAAATTGTCATGGATTTTTGGTTGAAACATATTATCTGTAGGTTTGGGGTGCCAGTCAAGATTATTGTTGATAATGCCATGAGATTTAGAGCTAAAACTTTGGTGGCAATGTGCAAAGAATATGGGATCAAGTTGACATATGCATCTAATTACAATCCCCAAGGAAATTGAAAAGTTGAGTCCAAGAATAAAAATTTGTTAAAGATTATCGGAAGAACCGTGAAGTGAATAAGAGAAAATGGGGTGAGAAATTGAAGTTTGTTGTGGGTGATGAATTCTTGTTAAAAGAGCCTTTGGAAAGATTCCATTTGAGTTAGTGTATGGAACTCGGGCCTTACTTCCCTACATATGTAATTATCCTCATATCATTTTATGTAACAACCTGGAAGATAAAGAGGTAAGTCCATATGATTCCCGCATTAACGAGATTGTTGAACTTGATGAAGAAAGGAGGGCATCCCGGATAAGGCATGTAAATTTCAAGGAAAAGATGAAGAAGTTGTTCAGCAAGAAGGTCACCTAAAGAGATTTCAATGTTGGATATCTTGTGCAAGTTATGGGATAACAAGCATGAAGATAAGGGTAAACACGATAATTTGATCCACTTTGGATGGGTCCATGCTCCTTAGACATTGATTGGTGAGCATACCTTCTTCTTAAAGGATTTGTATTGAGAATTGATCGAATTACCTATTAATGGAAGGAATTAGAAGCATTTCTTGGATTCATTCCCCAGGACCAAGGTGAACATCATCTGTACAGTGTATAGTTTGTTGGTTTGTTTTCTATCTTTCATTTTCTTGTTCGTTATAGCCCCCAGTGGCCTGTTTTTATTGGTTTCTCTATTCATTTTTTTGGGGGGAGGGTCTTGGTTTTGTGCTCTACAAGCTAACTCCTTTTCCCAATGGATATCTCGGAACCTGGTCTACCTTTGTTTTTGTGGCACTCGTAGGGAGTGCCTGTCCCCGAGTCAGAGCCGATGTTGGTGCTTAGATTTGTCTCACCCCATTTTCCATTATTTTTCCTCTCTGTGCATGTTCTGAAACATTTTTTCTCTTGATGTGAGTGTTCTGAATGCCTTTACCTCCATTTGAAATGCCTCAAATTGTTTGTAGAATCCATTGTCATGTCCCTCCTTGAAGAAGTCTCCGAGATTTCCCTGTTTCCACCCTAATTTCTTCAAAGTCTACGGGCTCTACGGTTTTTCCTATTTTTCCTCAATTATGGAAGCTCAAGAATGGTCAATTTACATTTGTATTCCTTTGAAAATCCAAATCCATGGTCATAAAGATGCTCAAAACCATAATTCACTTATTTTTGTTTCAAAACAATTTTCATCCTTGGTGAAAAATCAGGTTCTGGGCGTGAATGGTGATTTTTCTATATTTTGACGGTCTAATGGGTGTCTTTTTCTTGTCAAATTTATTCCACAGCGTTCGGTGGTCACATGGATTCTTTTGGTTGGTCAGGGGATGGCGGAAAAATGCTTTAACTTATCACTTTTTGCTTTTTTGGCAAAAAGGAAAATTTGGTCCAAGAGTCTGTTCAAATCGATTGGTTCTTTTCATGCTTACGTGGCTTCTTCTAATTAGATGGGGTGCGGCAGGTCTGTTTTTGAACTTTTTCTTTTTGACTACTTTGGAAAAAATTTTGAACCCACCTGCGGCCCATCCAGCTCGATTGGAGCAAATTTAAAAGGCAGAGAAAAAGTATCACTTTGACCCCGCAAGAGGACACATGGCAAAGCTAATGGCAGAGATGTGGGCCTTCAGAGGTAGGTTGAATTTTTTTCCCTTTTTGTAAAATGGGGTAAAATTCTAAAATGGAAGCGCAGCCCCGCCAAATAATTTTGAATTCTTAAGGTATTTTGAAGTCGTGCCATGATGACACGTGGAAGTCTCTAACAGGTCTTCTTTCCTTATAATTTTCAGTAATTTCTTAAAGGGCCGGAGACACGTGGTGAGCCCACACTCATTCAAGGTCTCAAATTTTGGGGACCATCTTAGGATGCACCATTATGACACGTGGCAGTTTGAAAATTCAAAGGGGCGGGGAGGCGGACCATCAGAGGCAACTTGGATTTTTTGCCTCTTGTCATCAAAAGGATTAAAATCTCAAAATGGCCCGCAATCCCGACAAGAAGGAGGTCAAAGTTGGCTTTGAAAATGTCAAGAGGTGGGGAAGTGGACCATCAGAGGTAAATTGGATTTTTACCTCTTGACAACAAAATGATTAAAATCTCAAAATGGCCTGCAAGCCCAATAAGGAAAAATTCAAAGCTTGCTCCAGTCAACGGTAGAGGTGCGGACTCTCGGGGGAAATTTGGAAAATTTTCTTTTGGGAGAAAAAAGTTAAAAATGAAAAAGGAAGCGCAGCTTCTGCTGGGACCCACATTGGGACACGTGTTAGGCTCATTTCGTAAGGGTGGAGTGGGGGAAAGACTTGGAAAATTTTCCATTTTCAAAAAAGGGAATGAAATGGTAGAATTTGGCCATGGTTCTCATTGGGACCCACCTTAGGACACACATGTCGGCTCATTTCTAGAGGGAAAAGGTATGGAGAAAAATGGATTTTTTTTTCCATTTTTCCAAAAGGTTGTAAAAAGTCAAAGGAAGCCCCCGAGCCTATTTTAAAGTTGAATCTTCCACGTGGAAGGTTCAAATTCAAGTAAAGATCAATGGCAACAAAGTGAGTCCGAATTTGGTTTTCCCCATTTTTACTTAAACATGCCTAGAAGTGTGAGTCTTCATGATTTCTTGGTATTTCCTATACACCAAACAGAGAGTGGAGTTAATTTTGATAGCTAATTTTGGTGATATATATATGGAGACATCTTTCACCATTAAAATGGTCTCACTATCGGCTCGATCTGATTTTCCATTTTTCTTCTCTCGAGCAAGCAATGAACCAGATTTGATAGATTAGGGGTGAAAGTGGTAGGTGATTTGAAGGAGGAGTGTTCTACTAGATGAAGGAGTTGAATGTTGAGATTTTTGAAGAGATCTATCCCATGAGCACCTGACAACTTTTACAAATCTGATTTTGGGAATCACGATCGAGATCATGGTGAGCACCGGTACATTAAATGTTTTTTTTTCTTTTGGGGAAGAAAAGGTCCTATTGTAAAATGTTATAAATAGGCATGATTTTTCCGTGAAAAGGGTTGGGAGTTTGTGAATGTAGAAGTGTTAGGAGTTAGAAATTGATTTCCTAAGAGAAAATTTTGATAGAGCCCATCTTTTTGAGAAACTATCTGAAGAAGCATGTTTATCTCCTTTGTGTTAAATTTGATCATGTCAAGGTGGTTGCGAGTGTACAACCATTGAAAAGCTCTGATATTGTTCGAGGAACTTTCCCCTGCTGAAAAATTTAACCAAACTTGAGTTAATCTATGTTATTCTTGAGAAATTTTTTTGTTTTCTTTGTTTTTGAATGTCTACAAGTAGTTTTTCTTATTCCTGTTGTATTCTTACATTGAAATCTATGTGAATCACACAAGATCTTATCCTTGTGATAGTTTGGTGGCATTTACAATTTCATCTATCGAAGAGCTTTCATTTGATAGTGAAATAAACAAATTTAAAATCACTTGTGACTCCTAGCAAGACTATAAGATTATTTTTATCCTTTGAGAGTATCTTAGGTGTGATGAAACAAAGATTGATAATGTTGAGTTATTTTTTTCAATTTGAGCCTTCATTTTGGATCCTTGAAGTTTATTTGAAAAGTGTTGATCGGACTTCCATTGGAGCACATATTCTAGTTAAAGTAACATCCTAGCTACTCTAAAAGTATTAAGCTACTCGAGGTTTCCATTTTTGTAAAAATTATCAAATATTTGGTGTAATCAACTTTATCCTACTTCACCTCCCACCAAAAAAAAAAAAAAACATTTGAAAACAACTAATCCTACCCATACTACCCGTGTTTGTCATGTGTGTATACAAATGCACAAATTTTACTTGCCAAGACATACGAAACAATCATGATTCCAAATGTCTTTAGTATCCCGAACCTTACCTAGAGAATATCTCCACTATCTAGAGTGACAACATGTGAGAGTTAGATTTTGTTGCATTGATCATATTTTCTCCAAGTTCTCCTTAAAAACTTCATTAGGAAGGACATCTCCATCTCCTCCATAAACATTAGGCTACAAAAGGTTTCTCTTACCTTGGCTAAAAGGAACAACCTAAAATAGTGATGATAGTTAAAATCCTCTTGAGGGTGTTATCCATTTCCCCACATCCGAGTGAATCAGGGCCGTTAGATCCCATCCCCACTATAAAATGACTCATCATGATCTATCGTCTCTAAGCTTCCGATAAACTTGTGATGCTACTCGGACTTTGAGGGAGAATGAATTTGGGTACCAACATATTCTATCTATTCGTTTGGTAATTTCTTTTACACATCTATTCAAAGCTTTACATGCTACCTTTTCTATCAATATTGACACCAAGATCTCTTATGCACAACTTTCTCAAATAAAACAAGGGTCTAATGAGGATCTAGTGACTATGGTTTACATTATAAGAATAACCTAGCTAAGATGACTAATGTACTCTCTGAGTTGGAATTACAAGATATGTTTATTCAAATTCTCTTACCACCACTACAAGAGAGTGTTATTTTCAATACATCTCCATCTTTTGATCATTTATGTCATACATTCAAAATGCATGATGTCAAAATCTCATCTATGGGAAAATTAAAATATCATAATATTCCTTCATCCTCTTCTAATAGGTTTCAAGATAAATCTAAATTCAAGCCATCTCCCAATCCCATTGAATCTAAAGCTATTTTCAGTGTTGTTTCTACATCCCCCAAATTGTAAGTGCAAGTTACGTGTCATACTTAAAATGTATTACCCTAAGCATGTCTCTTTTTATTACCACAACTCTTAAATTTTTTTTTTTATCACTCTTCCACTACCATTCAATATCAAACCCTCTCACCCTTGTGGATAAAAATTATGATGAAATGAATGATTATATTATCACCAATTTGTTGGGAATTTTATTATTCATTGTTTCAAACTCAAGCATATTATGAACAATATTTCATTGACAAATATTCACTCTAGATTCTTGAGCCATCCATTTCTAAGTCAGTCAATGATAATAAAAAACCTAAAAAAAATTGATGAACCTTTTTCCAAACATGACACACACACTCTTCATTCTTCTTCTAATCATACATATCAAGTTTTACCTCCTCCTTCATCAAGGCCCTGTCATCACCAATCCGACACTATGATAATTCTTCACCAGGAACTCCTCGTGCTATGATTATTTACTAATGCACAGCCTTTAGTTTGGTGGATGTAACTGAAACAAAACAACAATCGAACACAAGAATACCATCGACTATGGTAAGACGGAATGATGACAAATCTGAAATATCAAAGTAAATTATAATATTAACATGAAATTGTTACACTCTCACCCATGAGGTACTTCAACAAGACTATGGGAGAAACTTTACAATTACACCTCTCGATGGCTTCTTCAACACACCTTTAACTGATGGCTTCCTTTGCACACTTCCTACAATATTTCTCACTACTTCTTTCTATGCTAAATGAGGGGGGTGGCCTCTCTATTTATAGAAATTCTAGGCTTATCCATCTTATCTCTAAGATAGGATAAGAAATCCACTCTGATGAATCATATTCCATACCTTAACTCTTATCTATACATGTAAGCTTATCTGTTAAGATAAGATAAACCTTATCATTTTACATTGGTTCCACATTTTTAGACTTTTTACAAATAAAATACACAAAATATTTATGACCTCACTCCTTGTCCTTATTACCAATATAATATTTCTAATTCCTAATCATGTAGACCCTACTTCTCTAATTACCCAAACTTTGACATTTTAACATTACCGGACCACTTACGACAAATATTTACTTTTACAACATTCCTATTGTACTTTGACTATTACCGTACTCCACATTATTGGTGGCACCATACTGACGGCACCGTTATCTTCTATCAGATGCTACTACTAATTACACTTAACAACATCCTATTCCTAATACATACATTAATGAAATAGAAATTACAGAGGAAAATTTTAGTGTCGACATCTTCCCCCTTCTTAGCATCTACTCCGTCCTTGAGTAGACTATTCAGTGCTTGGAAAATATTCAACTTGTTGTGGTTGACCCATTTCGTAATGGGAGTGCCATCCAATTCCTCCCGGTCGCAGACGCATTACCATTTTCATGCACAGCTGCTATTTTGTAGGGCCCCATCCATTTTGGAAGAAATTTTCTCTGTCTTCTTTTTTTGTATCTGGAATCATATACTAGGACCAAGTCATTCACATGAAATGGAGACCATCGGATCTTTTGATCAAAGTATTCCTTCTGCTTCATTTTCTTCTTATGGCTTATATCCTTTCTTTGTTTCCCTCATTTCCTCTAGCAAATGAAGATGTACCAACCTTTCTTTTACTGAATCACTTTCATCCATCCTTTCATTTTTCATAACTCTCACAGTGGGAATATCAAACTCAATAGGAAGAATTGGATCAATGCCATAGGCCAACTGAAATGGGGAGTATCCTGTTGCTGACTTTGATGTTGCCCTATATGCCCACAATGCTGCATGAATCCTTTTATCCCATTTATGTACCTGCAAGGCTGCATCTTTTGCTAGAATTTGACATAGTACAAAATTTGTTCGTTCCACCTGTCCATTTGTGCTTGGCTTGTATGTTGTTTCCTTCCTGTGCTTAATAGAAAACTTATTGACTAGGGCTTCTACCACCTCATTAATGAAGTGGCTTCCTTGATCTGTTACAATTTCTAATGGACAACCAAATATGGTGACAATGCGTTCATACATGAACCTTGCCACTTCATCCATGGAAGCTATTTTCAATGGCCTAGCTTCAACCCACTTGGTTAAATAATCTGTGGCAACTACAATATACTTATTTTGGCGTGATGTAGTTGGAAGTGGACCTACAATGTCTATTCCCCACTTTTCAAAGGGACCAAGGGGAAGAATAGGACATAATGGAGCTGATGAAGTCTTACGGTTACCATGTGTTTGAAAAATATCACATGTCTTACAATAATTATAATGATCTTTAAAAAGAGCGGGCGGTGATAACTCGCATCCAACATCCTTCTTGCTGTAAGTTGTCCAGAGAAGTGCCCTCCACATGTACAATTGTGGAATTCTTCTACCAGTTCCTTTCCTTGATCACGTCCAACTGCCCTCTTATACCGTCCATCGTGTCCTATTCGAAATAATGCTCCATGCGTAATGGAATATGGACGATCAGGCTTGAGTAATCTTTCTCTTAATCTTTGCATTGGCACCATCAGAAACTTGAATTCATTCAGATAATTCCAAATATCTATGTATTCACTAGGGATTGTGTCAAGGAGAACAATCTTTGCATCGGGAAAATCATCATCATCACAAGATGATCCTAAACCATCATAGGCTCGAGAGAGTGCATCCGCATTGACATGCTTCTTTCCGGCCTATCTATAATATCAAATTCAAATTTCTTGCAGCAAAATTATCCATCTTGCTATACTCCCCGATGGGTTAGGCTTATTGACAATATATTTTGAGCCTCGATGATCTCATTACAACTATAAATTTATGCCCTAGCAAGTAATTTCTAAACTTCTTTACAGCAAAAATGATAGCCTGAGCCTCTTTTTTCAGTTACAATATAATTTACCTCAGCACTGCTCATTTGTCTGCTCCCAAAGTAAATTGGATGTTCATTCCCATTTTCATCCTTTTGGCTCAAAGTACTTCCTAGTGCTGCATCTGAGGTATCAGTGTACACAATGAATGGCTTGCTCCAATCTGGATTCTTCAAAACAGGTGAAGACACCTGTGGTTTCATTCAGATTGTCCAAAAGCTTCATGCGCCTTATTTCTGGTTCATAAGTAACATCCTTCTTCAAGAAGCTGGGTTAGTAGTGGTCGTGCAATCTTTGAGAAATTCTTGATGAACCTTCTATAGTAGCCCACATGGCCTAAAAATGATCTCAATTTACTTCTATTAATAGGAAATGGTAAATCTTTGATTTTTGAAACTTTATTAGGATCAGTATCAATACCATCTCTGGATACAACATGCCCTAACAAAATGCCTTTAGAACATCCAAAGACACACTTTGTAGGGTTTAGTGAGGCTTGTGCTTCATCTAACCTTTGAAATGCTATCTCCATCTAGTGCAGGTGGTCCAACTTGCTCCCATAGATGCAAAATCATCCAGAAATACTCTGATGAAGGTCCCAATGTAGGGTTCGAACACCCTATTCATCAAACGCTAGAATGTTGCCGGAGCATTACACAACCCAAAAGGCATAACTCTATAAGCAAACATTCCCCAAGGAGTGGTGAACGTGGTCTTCAGCTGATCTTTCTCTGCTATACGAACTTAGTTGTAGCCGCTTATATCCATCAAAGAAACTATAGCACTCGGCCTACTACTTCATCCAAGATCTGATTTAAAAATGGAAGAGGGTAATGATCCTTCTTTGTTGCCTTATTGAGCTTCCCGTAATCAACACAAATGCGTAGCTTCCCATTTTTTTATTAAAATCACGATGGGAGAAACCCATCTCGAATTCTCCACAAAGAAATATGAATCCCGCATCAAGCAACTTATCTATTTCTTCTTTTTAGCCTTGGAAAAATTAGGATTCATTCTATATGGCATTTGTTTTATGGGTTTAGCATCATCTACCACTCAATATAATGTTCTACCCAACTTACTTGATGGAGTTCCTTGTAATCAAAAGTGAATAGGTGTATGTACCTTCGAAAGAGCCGGAGGTAGGATTCCTTCTCACTCTCCATCGAGCATCACCAATCTTTATTTATTGGAGACGATCATCAACTTCTTCTTCAGATAATTTTATGGGGTCATGAGTTGGTGTGACTGGAAGGATATCCATGACTGAAACATCCACCTTGCTTTCTTCATCTTCAGTGTCCACTTCATTGGTACTAGAGTAATCAGAGGATGTCCAATCATCAGTTTCATCACTTGAATCCACAGGTTCTGCTTTATGATGTCGAGGGATCACGTTTATCTTCACCCTCTCTCTACCACATCCAAGTGTCATGAAACCTTCATTCCAGTAGTTTCTTGCATGAACTCTCCTTAGCCATGGTCTTCCCAACAGCATTGGGTACGCAACAGTACCATTTTTCATCACCTGAAAGTCTACCACACATACAACACCCATAACAGATATTGCCACATTTGAAACTACACCTTCTGGTTTAGTTTTTCCCTTATTTAATGACCTTAACATAAGTGTTGAAGGGCGATCAATTTTTAAACCCAACATATTCATTACAGACTCGGTCATTACATTAACTGCAGCACCTCCATCAACTAAGACATCATGAATTGAAATACCATTACATAATACCTCATCTTGTGGAGCATAGGGATCTGCCTCTGCCTCCAAAACAGGGACCTCAACCTCCTTCCTTCTTCGAGCATTGAGTCCACCTCGCAACTCCCGCCTCTTCTCAGAAGACATAGCCAAGAGTTGACCATATGTAATATTTACAGGCCTTTTGGATAGATCTTCCAAGATGGAGTATGGTCCTTGCCCCTGTGAAATCAGAAAATCCTGCACACCCAACTTTCTTCTCCTATGTTTCTTACTAGTTTCTCCTTTCATCTTCTTAGGATCAGTTCCATCTTGATTATCTTTTTCTTTCTTTCTTTTTGTTACAAACACATCTACTTCATTATTTCTACTCTTATCTACTACATCAAGAGAATTCACAGGTGCTTTTCCTTTATCATTATCTCTTGTACCAGATGTAGAAGCTCTATCTGGACAATTATACTTATAATGACCCTTTTTATAACAACCATAACAAACAAATTCAGAAATATTTCTTTTTGGACCTCTATCTCCTCCCTGAGAACTAAATTCCTTTCCTTGAAGAAGATTAATAGTTAATTGACCCATCTTTTTGAGCAGATCTTCATACTCAGTAGATGTACTAGGAGAAATATTTGTGCTCACCGGGAGTGGTTGTGGATTCTAGACCAAAGGTGCTGGTGTAGGCTCTACCTTAGCAACAATTTCTTTGGGCTCCTCTTCCATGCTTTCTTCTTGCCTTCTTGCAATCTCCTTTGCTTGTTCAATGGTAGCTAGGCGGTCATACTTCACTCGTTGTCTGATCTCTGGCTTCATCCCAAGAATGAAGTGCTTACAGAGGAGATTATCCACCCATTCATCAACCCATCCGCTAGTCCTTCCTTCCGATCGGGCATCGAGCTTCCTCCTTAGCTCTAGAACACGAGCATGATAATCCCTTATCTTCTCCTTCTCTCCTTGGGATAGCTTTGTGTTCTCGATCATGAGATCTCGCATATTTCTGTTGTTCACCAAATTCTTCAAGAAAACTTTTAGTTAATAAATCCCATGAATTTTTCACATTATTACCTAGTGTTTCAAACCACCTAAGTGTTGAACCATCCAAAAAGGTAGGAAAAATTCAGTCCATTGTTCCTTCTTATAAGGCCATTACAAATACAAGATCGCTTAAACTCTTGAATGAAAGAAGAAGCATCTTCATTAGATTGAGCTGAAAAAACAGAATCTTTCCCATTTTCAAAAGTAACCACCATGAAATACCATCCCACAAGTACAATCAACAAGACTTATGTGCACAAATAATTGGAATTACTATTGTAGAAATGACCACGACTTATGCGTGTACTTTTGGCGTAAAACCGACTTTACCGTGGTAAACACTATTCACGGTAAAAAGTGAAGTTATCTGCGGTAAATACTATTCCCAAAGAAAAGGACTTTACCTGTGGTAACTACTATTCATGGAAAAAATGACTTTATCATGGTAACTACTATTCACGGTAAAAATGACTTTACCATGGTAACTACTATGCACAGTAAAAACAAGGTTACCCTCCAATTGATTTTTGACTAAGTGGGAATATCTCTCCAGAAAATCCACCAACGAGGAATGGTCCTGGCAACGGAACCAAAATGTCATCACCAATCCGGCACTATGATAATTCTTCACCGGGAACTCCTCATGCTATGATTATTTACTAATGCACAACCTTTAGTTTGGTGGATGTAATCTGGAAACAAAACAACAACCGAACACAAGAATACCATCGACTATGATAAGACGGAATGATGACAAATCTAAAATATCAAAGTAAATTATAATATTAACATGAAATTGTTACAATCTCACCCATGAGGTACTTCAACAAGACTATGGGAGAAACTTTACAATTACACCTCTCGATGGCTTCTTCAACACACCTTTAACTGATGGCTTCCTTTGCACACTTCCTACAATATTTCTCACTACTTCTTTCTATGCTAAATGAGGGGGTGGCCTCTCTATTTATAGAACTTCCAGGCTTATCCATCTTATCTCTAAGATAGGATAAGAAATCCACTCTGACGAATCATATTCCATACCTTAACTCTTATCTGTACATGTAAGCTTATCTGTTAAGATAAGATAAACCTTATCATTTTACATGGGTTCCACATTTTTAGAATTTTTACAAATAAAATACACAAAATATTTATGACCTCACTCCTTGTCCTTATTACCAATATAATATTTCTAATTCCTAATCATGTAGACCCTACTTCTCTAATTACCCAAACTTTGACATTTTAACATTACCGGACCACTTACGACAAATATTTACTTTTACAACATTTCTATTGTACTTTGACTCAATTACCGTACTCCACATTATTGGCGACACTGCATCGATGGCGCCGTTATCTTCTATCAAACGCTACTACTAATTACACTTAACAACATCCTATTCCTAATACATACATTAATGAAATAGAAATTACGAAGGAAAATTTTAGTGTCGATGACCCCTTGACTTGTTTATTTTGGTGATGCGTCACCACCAATTATTACATTCCCAGATCACGATTATCATACTACATTTACTTAGGATTCCTTGTACATCAATTCTTCTATCGGTTCGTGTACTATCAATAACACTATGCTCTATCCATCAGCTCTAACCAACATGTGCTCTATTTCATTCCTTTCAGCTATTTATTATCCATTATATAATGTCACATTTCCAGTCCCTAAGTCTTTTGGCTATGTAAAGCCTCCCATCACAGTTGGGTCTCTTACTATGCTTGTACCATTCGATGTTGTATCTCCAATCAAAGGCTATGATATGCACTTAGATATCTTTTGGATCTATTCTACCCAAACCATCCCATCCATGAATCATTTGTGCCTAAAATTCATTCACAACAAACAACTAGTTACTATCAAAGGTAATCCACCATGCACCCCATTTCCTCAACCCACTTTTGTGGATACACCATTCCTAGCATGTAGGATTCCACTACCTCTCAAGCCTAACGCATACTCAATACCAATATTTCCTATTTGTACATGGCATACTTCAAAAAAATTTCATCCTCATAGGTTAACTAGTCTACCTCTTCAGTGTAAGTCCCCTACTCAAGAATCCCCTTAACATAGGTATCCTTCACATGCACAAAATTACTATCCCACACAACTGATCTTAGAGAATTTTTGAATCCCTCTGTCTCCTTAGTGGAGGGACCTTTCCCTTGACTATCTTCAAATAGATTTCTCTCACTTAAACAATTAGGGAGAATCAAGCTTTCCCCCTCTTATCACACTATCATTTTTCACTAATGTCTATTACTACAATTTGTGCTTCATGTATCATGATGTTTACATACACTCATACCCTTTGATACATGCATTGTATCATCATTACCCTATGACACACTCTAGTTCCATAGTTAGTACTTGACTCGCTAAGGGTCTAATTCTGAAATGAACCTCACATCCACTACACTTTACACACCATGCTTCATGATACATATTTCTAGCATATATTCTCACATAACACATTACCCGATGACACACTCTTGTTATATGGTTCGTTCTAGAATATTGAGGGTTCCTATTAATTAACCACATCACATACACATCCACTAGGGGCACGATGCTCCTATCATTTTCACACATTGCATATCATCCCCTCACATTCATATCATTTTCATATCTTGGTTTCATTTACCATTTATATCTTATTGAATTTACATATTACACTTTGTTTTCCATGTTAAATGGATTATTAGTATGTCATCATCTTTCTATATATAAACAAGTGCATTTACATGGTATTTTGAGGTGAATTTATATCTCTTACAAATTTTTACAAGTGTAATGATGTTTGGCATTATACCATTTACCAGTCCCACCAAGGCTCCTAGGGGAATCTACCTTTGACTACTCTAACACACCGCTGGGTGTTATTTTTTCATCGTGTACTACTTCATCTTACTAGCACTTTGCTTTTTGTTATTATATACATGTTTTGACATACTATTTATCTTTCTAAAATATTAATGGATGTTCCATGAGTAGCATTTACCTTGCATGACTATATAAAACCATGGCTATCTCGATGCATTTTGCTTGATCTTTTTTGCTAATGTATGTTATTATTTGTTGGCTATGGCCTATGTCTTGTGTGTTCATTGTATGCTTTCAGCCTCTTCAAATTTTGTTGTCTTGTGACATTGTGAGTGATGTCCCATGTTTTAAACCCACTTTTCATGGTTGATCTTTTCGCACACTTGCTTGGTAAAATTATTTTCAATTACATGCTCTTCTTGTACTACCACATATTTTTCTCCATTGTTTATACTTGTCTTGGTTTTTACCATGTAGATTTCATACCCTCTATAGATATACATTTCATCTCAAAGCATCCATTCCTCATCTTTGGGTTGCATTCTCCTACTATCGCCGCATACACCCCAAATGAGGGAGAATAAATTGGTTGAAAAACATAATCCTATAAAATATCATAGATCTATTTCAGGATAGCATGGTATGTGAACAACACATGCCATAGGCACATAATGGTCCGAAAATGACTTAGACCTAAAATACAATATAGAAACTAGTCTGAAACTCAAACACTAGTGCCTATGCTCTACTATCCTCCACGGGTGCTAATTTCGGGAATAGACATAGTAATTTTCTCAACACACCATATTCTAAACAAATTTACAAAATAGTTCTATAGTTATATGAACTAGCTCCTCACTCACATAATGCATTTTATCTCCTAAATTCAGATACAATCAGAAAATTTTGGAACAATTTGGTATAATCTAACAATTTGAGACAATAAAAAAAAGGAATGAAAGGAACAAATCGGGATGCACCATATGCAAAGTGGTGCTTATTGGGAAAATTTACGAAAGGAGAGTAAAAATAGATCTCTCTCCCCAAAAATTCTCTTTTGCATAAGATTCTCAGAAAAATTTGCACTTGTGATGATATCACCCAAAAAAATTGCTCTCGGCATGAGATCTCCCAAAAACACCACCTTAAACATTCAAATAAAAATATTTAAGAAACATAACACTTTTATATCTTTTACTCTCTTACATATCAGGTGCACACTTTCCTTTTTACACACTTTTACACACTTTTGCATACTTTTCCTATATTTTTTTGTACACGAATTTGACTACTCTTTTACTCTTATTTTTCAAGTCTCCCGTAATACGCAACAAGAAGTAGCCTATAAGAGTGCATGCATGCACAAAAATAGGTAAACACAACACATACACTTCAACCCTAGTGTTAATTTCCTTTCATAGTCTCCATTCTTCACTTTCTAGTCTTTTTATGCTTAACTTGTCCACTAGGCATGTTATTTCCCACACTCTCTATAGGATCATTAGGTACACATCTTCTATATACTTTATGTTATTTTCTATTCTCTCAAAAACATAAAGTGCAAGAAAATGAAGACACAAAATCATGCACTTGGGTACATTTCTAGGTCCTAAAAACATGTTAGCATTTACATGATTCCTAAGTAAGGATATGGTGGTTGAAAACTATCTTTGGACTCTTTTTCTTGTCTCTTGTTTTCTAATTAGTCTTACACACCCTACAACCCAATTGGAACTTTACTTATTTATCTTTCATGGCTTCAGACAATATTTTCCATCCATAGTAGAACCCAGGTGCTCATGTCCCTCTAAGGCACACATAATCCTTTCACTCCTTACTCGATATTTTTTTTTCTTTTTTATATATTGGGCATATTTTTCACTTATAATTAAGCCTTCCATTTTTCAATTATGAAATTCAAATAAGGGAATCCTATAAATACATATTTACTTTTTCACAATAAAGTACTAAGTACTAAACATTACTATCATCACCTAAGCTTGCATTCCAAATGCACTCTAGCACTCAAAAGGAATCCATTTAACACTCATTCAAGGGACAATAATTCTATTCTATTCCACTCAAACATACTAATATAGTGCTACATTCTAGCTACCAACCACTATTATTTTTGGAACTTACAAAAGGGTACTACAAGACATCAATTATACACACATAATACAAGAATTACATGGAGTATGAGAAGCAATAAAACACTCAGTCATAAATTTACTATTAGGGTGACCACCGGGGTAGTTTTGACTCCCATTATGTACTTTCATTTTTAGGTTTGATGTGGTTTTTGGGTATGTATAGGTGAAATTTTCTTATTCAAGTTACAAGTAATTTCGGTGATCTAGGAGTGAATAGTATGCCACCAGAAGATAATAACTATGAAAACCTTGTGACATAGTAGAAATGTTGAAATTAAAATTTTCCTCCATAATTTCTATTTTATTAATGTATGTATTAGGAATAGGATGATGTTAAGTATAATTAGTAGTGGCGTCCAATAGAAGATAACGACGCCACAAATCAGTGTGGCACTGCTAATAAAGTAGAGTATGGTGTGACGGTTAAAGTACAATAGGAATGTTGTGGTAAAAAGTAAATATTTGTCGTAAGTGGTGCAGTAATGTTAAAATGCCAAAGTTGGGGTAAGAAGAGAAGTAGGGTCTACATGATTAGGAATTAGAAATATTATATTTGTATTAAAGAGAAAGAGTGATGTCATAAATATTTTGTGTATTTTATTTGTGGAAAAGTCTAAAAGGTGGAACCCATGTGAGATGATAAGGTTTATCTTATCTTAGAAGATAAGCCTACATGTAAAGGCAAGAGTTTAGGCATGAAATATGATTGCCGGAAGATATTTCCTATCCGATCTTAGAGATAGGGTGGATAAGCCTGAATTCCTATAAATAAAGAGGCCACCCCCTCATTTAGCATAGAGAGAAGTAGTGAGAAATATTGTATGAGTAAGTGTGTACAGGAAGCCATCATTTTGAAGGTGTGTTAAAGAAGCCATTAAGAGGTGTAATTGTGAAGTTTCTCCCATAGTTATTATTGGAAGGCAAAGTGAATTCATTAATACTTGAAGTACCTTATGGGTGAGATTGTAACAATTTCATGTTGATATTATAATTTACTGGTGATATTTTAGATTTATCATCATTCCTTCTTATCATAGTCTATGGTATACTTGTGTTATGTTTGTTCTTGTGTTTCAGATTACATCCACCAAAATAAAAGTTGTGCATTAGTAAATAATCATAGCATGAGGAGTTCCCGGTGAAGAATTATCATAGTGCCGATTGGTGATGACATTTTGGTTCTTGTTGTCGGGACCATTCCTCATTGGTGGATTTTTCGGAGAGATATTCCCACTTAGTCGAGGAAAACATATGGAGGGTAACCTTGTTTTTACTGTGCATAGTAGTTACCATGGTAAAATCACTTTTTACCATGAATAGTATTTACCGTAGTAAAGTCACTTTTTACCATGAATAGTGTTTACCACTGGAAAGTCATTTTTACCACAGTAAGTCAAGTTTTACCATAGTTTACCGTGGTCATTTCTATTTTATTGTAGAAAGGTGTAAATTCACTTTCTATTATAGTGATTCCATTATTTGTGCACATAAGTCTTGTTGATTATACTTGTGGGTTAGTATTTCACTGTGGTTACTTTTGAAAATGGGGAAGATTCCTATTTTTTCAGCCCAATCTAATGAAGATGCTTCCTCTTTCATTCAAGAGTTTAAATGATCTTGCATTTGTAATGGCCTCATAAGAAGGGAACAATGGACTGAATTTTTTCCTACCTTTTTGGATGGTTCAACCCTTAGGTGGTTTGAAACACTAGGTGATAATGTGAAAAATTTATGGGATTTATTAATTGAAAGTTTTCTTGAAGAATTTGGTGAACAAAAGAAATATGCAGATCTCATGATCGATATCACAAAGCTATCCCAAGGAGAGAAGGAGAAGATAAGGGATTATCATGCTCGTGTTCTAGAGCTAAGGAGGAAGCTTGATGCCCAGATCTGGAAGGAAGGATTAGCGGATGGGTTGATGAATGGCATGGATAATCTCCTCTGTAAGCACTTAATTCTTGAGATGAAGGAAGAGATCAGACAACGAGTGAAGTATGACTGCTCGCCTACCATTGAACAAGCAAAGGAGATTGTAAGAAGGC
The DNA here is from genome assembly GCA_018340775.1 of Taxus wallichiana var. yunnanensis. Taxonomy (NCBI): domain Eukaryota; kingdom Viridiplantae; phylum Streptophyta; class Pinopsida; order Cupressales; family Taxaceae; genus Taxus; species Taxus wallichiana. The sequence continues at coordinate 891,570,675 of CM031242.1, forward strand.
ACGAAGAAAGCATGGAAGAGGAGCCCAAAGAAATTGTTTCTAAAGTAGAGCCTACACCAACACCTTTGGTCTAGAATCCACAACCACTCTTGGTGAGCACAAATATTTCTCCTAATACATCTACTGAGTATGAATATCTACTCAGGAAGATGGGCCAGTTAACTATTAATCTTATTCAAGGAAAAGAATTTAGTTCTCAGGGAGGAGATAGAGGTCCAAAAAGATATATTTATGAAGTCGTATGTTATGGTTGTTATAAAAGGGTCATTATAAGTATAATTGTCTAGATAGAGCTTATACATCCAAAGTACAAGAGATAATGATAAAGGAAAAGCACTGTGAATTCTTTTGATGTAGTAGATAAGAGCATAAATAATGAAGTAGATGTGTTTGTAACAAAAAGAAAGAAAGAAAAAGATAACCAAGATGGAAATGATCCTAAGAAGATGAAATGAGAAACTAGTAAGAAACATAGGAGAAGAAAGTTGGGTGTGTAGGATTTTCTAATTTCACAGGACAAGGACCATACTCCATCTTAGAAGGTCTGTCCAAAAGGCCTATAAATATTACATATGGTCAACTCCTAGATATGTCTTCTTCGAGAAGAGGTAGGAGCTTTGAAGTGGACTCAATGCTCAAATAAGTGAGGAGGTTGAGGTACCTATTTTGTAGGTAGAGGTAAATCCCTATGCTCCACAAGTTGAGGTATTATGTAATGGCATTTCAATTCATGATGTCTTAGTTGATGGAGGTGCTGCAGTTAATGTAATGACCAAGTATGTAATGAATATGTTGGGTTTAAAAATTGAACGCCCCTCAACACTTATGTTAAGGTCATTAAATAAGGGAAAAACTAAACCAGCAGGTGTTGTTTCAAATGTGGCAATATCTGTTATGGGTGTTGTATGTGTGGTAGACTTTCAGGTGATAAAAAATGGTATTGTTGCATACCCAATGTTGTTGGGAAGGCCATGGCTAAGGAGGGTTCATGCAAGAAACTACCTGGAATGAACGCTTCATGATAATTAGACATGGCAGAGAGAGGGTGAAGATAAACAAGATCCCTTGACATCATAAGGCGAACCTATGGATTCAAGTGATGAAACTGATGATTGGACCTCCTCTAATTACTCTAGTACCAGTGACGTGGACACAAAAGATGAAGAAAGTGAGGTTGATGTTTTAGTCATGGATATCCTTCTACTCACACTGGGTCATGAACCCATAAAATTATCTGAAGAAGAAATTGATGATCATCTCCAACAAATAAAGATTATTGATCTGTGATGGAGAGTGAGAAGGAATCCTACCTCTAGCTCTTTCGAAGGTACATACACCTATTCACTTTTGATTACAAGGAAATCCATCAACTAAGTTGGGTATAACATTATATTGAGCTAGTGGATGGTGCTAAGCCCATAAAGAAAATGCCATATAGAATGAATCCTAATTTTTCCAAGACTATAAAAGAAGAAATAGATAAGTTACTTGATTCAGATTCATATTTGCTATGGAGAATTTAGAATGGGTTTCTCCCATTGTGATCTCAATAAAAAAGAATAGAAAGCTACACATTTTTGTTGATTATAGGAAGCTCAATAAGGCAACAAAGAAGGATCATTACCCTTTTCCGTTCTTAGATCAGAACTTGGATGAAGTAGTGGCCAGAGTGCTATAGTTTTGTTGATGGATATAGCAGATACAACCAAGTTTGTATAGTGGAGAAAGATCAGATGAAGACCACGGTCACCACTCCTTGGAAAATGTGTGCTTATAGAGTTATGCCTTTTGGGTTGTGTGATGCTCTGGAAATGTTGCAAAGTGTTTGATGAACAGGTGTTTGAACCCTACATTGGGAACTTCATCGAGTATTTCTGGATAATTTTTATATCTATGGGAGCAAGATGGACCACCTACACTGGATGGAGATAACATTTCAAAGGTTAGATGAAGAACAAGCCTCACTAAACCCTACAAAGTGTGTTTTTGGATGTTCTAAAGGTGTTTTGTTAGGGAATATTGTATCTAGAGATGGTATTGGTACTGATCTTGATAAAGTTTCAAAAATCAAAGAGTTGTCATTTCCTATTAATAGAAGTAATTTGAGATCATTTTTAGGCCATGTGGGTTACTATAGAAGGTTCATCAAGAATTTATCAAAGATTACACATCCACTAACCCAGTTCTTGAAGAAGGATGTTACTTATGAACCAGGAAATAAGGCGCATGAAGCTTTTAAACAACTGAAGGAAGCTTTGGTGTCTTCACCTATTTTAAAGAATCTAGATTGGAGAAAGCCATTCATTGTGTATACTGATGCCTCATATGCAACACTAGGAAGTACTCTGAGCTAAAAATATGAAAATGGGAATGATCATCCAGTTTACTTTGGGAGAGACAAATGAGCAGTGTTGAGGTAAATTATATCAGAATCTGAAAAAAAGGCTCTAGCTATCATTTTTGCTTATAAAGAATTTTAGAAATTACTTACTAGGGTAGAAATTTATAGTTGTAATGCAGACCATCAGGCTCTAAAATATATTGTAAATAATCCTAACCCATCAGGGAGGATAGCAAGATAGATAATTTTGCTATAAGAATTTGAATTTGATATTATAAATAGGCCAGGAAAGAAGCATGTCAATGCAGATGCACTCTCTCGAGCCTATGATGGTTTAGGATCATCTTGTGATGATGATGATTTTCCAGATGCAACATTGTTATCCTTTGACACAATCCCTAGTGAATACATAGATATTTGGAATTAACTGAATGAATTCAAATTTCCTGATGGTGCCAATGCAAAGACTAAGAGGAAAATTACTCAAGCTAGTCATCCATGTTCTATTTTGCATGGAGTATTATTTCTAATAGGACCTGATGGATAGTACAAGAGGGCAGCTAGACATGATCAAGGGAAGGAGATGATAGAATAATTCCACAATGGTACATGTGGAGGAAACTTCTCTGGAAAACTTACAGAGAGAAGGAGCTTGGATGCAGGTTATCACTGGCCCACTCTTTTTAGAGATTGTTATAATTATTGTAAGACATGTGATATTTGTCAAACACATAAGTAACCGTAAGACTTCATCAGCTCCATTATGACCTATTCTTCCACTTGGTCCCTTTGAAAAGTGGGAAATAGATATTGTATGTCCACTTCTAACTACCCCATGCCAAAATAAGTATATTGTAGTTGCCAAAAATTATTTAACCAAGTGGGTTGAAGCTCGGCCCTTGAAAACAACTTCCATGGATGAAGTGGCAAGGTTCATATATGAACGCATTGTCACTAGATTTTGTTGCCCATTATAAATTGTAATAGATCAAGGAAGCCACTTCATTAACAAGGTGGTAGAAGCCCTAGTCAACAAGTTTTGTATTAAGCACGGGAAGGCAACAACATACAAGCCAAGCATAAATGGATAGGTGGAATGATTTTTTTTTGTGTTGTGTCAAATTCTAGCAAAAGATGTAGCTTTGCAGGTACATAAGTGGGATAAAAGGATTCATGCAGCGGTGTGGACATATACGGTAACATCAAAGTCAACAACAAGATACTCCCCATTTCGGTTGGCTTATGGTGTTGATCAAGTTCTTCCTATTTAGTTTGATATTCCCACTATGAGAGTTATGAAAAAGGAAAGTATCGATGAAAGTGATTCAATAAAAGATAGGTTGTTGCATCTTCATTTGCTAAAGAAAATGAGGGAAATAGCGAAGGATACAAGGTATAAGAAGAAAATGAAGCAGAAGGAATACTTTGATCAAAAGATCCATTGGTCTCCATTTCATGTGAATGACTGTGTTCTAGTATATGATTCCAGATACAAAAAAAGAAGGTAGAGAAAATTTATTCCCAAATGGATGTGCCCCTACAAAATAGCAGTTGTGCATGAAAATGGTACATAATGACTGGAGGAATTGGATGGTACTCCCATTACGAAATGGGTCAACCATGACAAGTTAAATATTTTTCAGGCACCCGACTTGAATGAATGTAATAGTCTACTTCGAGAATGGAGTAGAAGCTAGGAAGGGGGAAAATGTTGACATTAAAATTTTCCTCCGTAATTTCTATTTTATTAATGTATGTATTAGGAATAGGATGATGTTAAGTATAATTAGTAGTGGCATCCAATAGAAGATAATGGCACCATCAGTACAGTGCCGCCAATAAATTAGAGTACGGTAATAGTCAAAGTATAATAGGAATGTTGTGGTAAAAAGTAAATATTTGTCGTAAGTGGTCCGGTAATGTTAAAATGTCAAAGTTGGGGTAAGTAGAGAAGTAGGGTCTACATGATTAGGAATTAGAAATATTATATTTGTAATAAAGACAAAGAGTGATGTCATAAATATTTTGTGTATTTTATTTGTGGAAAAGTCTAAAAAGGTGGAACCCATGTGAGATGATAAGGTTTATCTTATCTTAGAAGATAAGCCTACATGTAAAGGCAAGAGTTTAGGCATGGAATATGATTGGCTGGAAAAGATTTTCTATCCTATCTTAGAGATAGGGTGGATAATCCTAAATTCCTATAAATAAAGAGGCCACCCCTCATTTAGCATAGAGAGAAGTAGTGAGAAATATTGTATGAGTAAGTGTGTAAAGGAAGCCATCATTTTGAAGGTGTGTTAAAGAAGCCATTAAGAGGTGCAATTGTGAAGTTTCTCCCATAGTTATTGTTGGAAGGCAAAGTGAAGTCAAGTAACACTTGAAGTACCTTATGGTTGAGATTGTAACAATTTCATGTTGATATTATAATTTACAAGTGATATTTCATATTTATCATCATTCCTTCTTATCATAGTCTATGGTATACTTGTGTTATGTTTGTTGTTTCGTTTCCAAATTACATCCACCAAACTAAAAGCTGTGCATTAGTAAATAATCATAGCACGAGGATTTCCGGTGAAGAATTATCATAGTGCCAGATTGGTGATGACAGAAACTAGATGTTGAGAATTTACATAGACACAGGTTCCCAAATCCAGTCACTAGTGCTAAGGAACCCCTATCTTTCTCAGTAGGTGCCCTTGCCTAACTTTGTTCCAAAATTCTAGAATCTACAAAGTGAGAAAGTATAGAACTATTTGTATTTTGTTCAACAATTTCACCTTCCCTGATCACTTCTTGTGTATTTGGAAATCAGCTAAGTCTTACTATTTCTCTTCCTTGTTTATGGTTTTATATCATTGTTTTCTTATTTCTTAGATCTTATTGTATATTATCATTTTTTACATTTTAGGAACAATAGTTAATTTGCAATGGGATTTAATTCAAATTAAATTAAATCAAATCGAAGAATTAAATATACACATTGTGAACATATGATATTTTCATTCGATAAATTATCTTGATAACTATTGTCCAAGCGAATATAAGGAAAACTAGGTTTTCCTAATGGAGAAAGATAGAAGCTGGTTATACAAATCCATTAAAATGTGAAGAATGCCATGAAGAACTATTCTTTTGACACTTGAAATTTCAATTCCATGTACCTTGTACTTAAATTTTTATTTATCCTTTCATCACTTTGGATCATAATTTCACTTCAACAATTAAATATTTAGTTTTTATGCCAAAGGTGTACTCCTAATCATATAAAGAAGAGGACAAGTAGTTAAATATGACACCACTCGTACATGTCATATCATCACATAATAAGATGGTCCAGTGCTTAAACAAAAAGGATTTGATGGTGATAACGACATTTCTAATTTTATTTTATAGTGGAATCATTTGAACTATTTTATGTTGGAATGAAAATAAACCCAAAGCATGGAATCCTCCAACTCTAGGTGTATTTAAAAAAACATTATTATCGTGTTTAGATATGTCCAACACTTGAATTCACACACCCCATCATTATAATTTTGTAAAAAGTATTAGTAAGAGTAGGAGAAGGTTTTTGGTTGAGGAATGTGTATTAAAGGGAGATCCTCACTAAAGATGTAAAATTTTATCTTAGAGATGGCATCGAGGAGCAATTTCCCTCAACTAATATGGAAGTGAGTGTGTAGAGATAATTTTCCCTACCATTCATTTCAACTCCAAAACAATGTTGTCCCTCTATATATTACATTATTATACCTACAACTACACAAACTATTAACAAATTAAACCTTGGAAATAGAATGCATCTAGTTTCTTTCTTTCTAATTTTGAAAAACCAACCTTACCTAAGAAATATTTATAGTCTAGGAAATGGTGAGTGTTATCCTAGGGTGATTTCGTTATGCATGAGCATGTAATTCCTAAGGAGAAGAGCCAAATGATTCTTTCATTTGTTCACAAGAGAAAAATCTTGAGCTTGGACTCTTCCAAAATTTTAAGCCTAAATAATAGAGTTGTGACCACCTAATGTTCAAATAAAACAAAATTATTTTCACAATAGAATAAACCAAGAGTCAAAGAAAAAAAAAAAGTAAAAAAGGACGGTAGAGATTACCTCATATAGATATCTTTTGGATGCCTAATTTTATTAAAGCATAATTTATACTAAACTAGATGACATATTCCCAAAAATGGGTGGAAATTTTTGATACGCTACTACAAAGTTGGAAGGATTTTGTGTGTGAATCTATAGGTAGGGGAACATTTTTCTTAGTTTCTTTGCCGACATGATGCACATAACGTGCTTCTCACCTTTCCTATAGCTCACATGTAATTATTCATGGAAAATACTACGTACATTGCATGAGAGGCCATGTTTCAACAATTAACTAACTTGGCTTCTTGTCAATCGGTCTTAAGAACTCCACAAAATATTTTAAATAAAAAATCACCAAATAAATTTTTTCCATGTTGTGGGGTAAAAATTGAGTCTCCCAACATGGAAATGTCATCTAAAATAGTCGAAACATGGAGAAATTGGTGGGAATGATATTTCATGTAATAATATTCCAAATGTGAGATTATTAGAGGGAAGAAAAAATCCAAATATTTTCTTCCATTTTGGGTGGAAAACATAAATCCATCCAATAACCAAGGCTAAGTTTGGTGTACTTAAAATTATGGAGGAAAATTATAAGGGTGGGGAAAATGTTGAAAGGAACATATGAACTGAATGTCATTTTTTTCAATTATTTGAAGGATAAAGAAGTGTAATACATAAATCATTGAGGCAATGTACTTTTAAGATATCAACGACATATTTTGTTTGGTTATTCACGTGCTCATTCTATTGCAAACACCCACATCCTTCGTCAACCTGCATGACTCTTTGAATCTTCACGGTGCGCCTTTCTTTTTGCATATGGTGTGACCTACTTGAGAAACGTGTATGCAACCATGTATGTATTAGGGATTTCAGGATGATTGAAAAAATTAATCCCTGGAAATAGAGTGCATCTGGTGTATTTCTTTCTAAGTTTGAAAAACTAACCCTACCTGATCCTTATGTATAGACTTGGAAATGGCGAGAGTTATCTTGGTGGTGATGTTGTTGTACTTGAGCATGTAAGTCCTAGGGGGATTTTCTATATCATTGTATTCATACATTATGAGGAACAAAACCTTGATATTTGAGGCTTCAAATTTGCAGGCCCAAATAATCGGCTATTACCACCTAATTTTAGAATAAAAGTGAATTCTTCTCATGAAAGAATAACTTAAGAGTCAAAGAAAAATGAAAAAAAAGGGGAAAATACTACCACATAAGTGTTATGTCTTGGATGCCTACTTTTATTAAAGTGTAATTGATACTTGACTCGGGAGACCTCTTTTTAAAAAATGGAAGGAAATTTTTTGATATACTCCTACAATGTTAGAAGGAGTTTGAGTGCAAAGCTACATGTAGCGGTGTGTTATACTTAATTTTGTCACCGCCTTGATGCAAAGAATGTGATTTGCACCTTTTCTAGAGCTCACATAAAATTATTAATGGAAAATAATGTTTATATTATGTGAAAGGAAAATTTTCATCGATCAACTAAGTTAGCTCCTTGGAAAGTGATCCCAAACACTCCACGCAAAAACTTTTAAGCAACAAAATCATCCAAATACTTTCATTTCCATGTTATGGGGAACATATTGGGTCTCCTAACATGGCAAGGATGATAGAAATAGTTGAAAACACTTAGAAATTAGTGGGAAAGATATTTCAAGCCATTATATTCCTAACTTGACATTGTTTAAGGAAACAAAAGGACAAATCTTTTCTTTTGTGTTGTGTGGAAAATATAGATCCATCTAATAATGAATGTTAATTTTTGTATACTTAATTTGATAGAGGAAAAGTTCAAGTACTGGGAAAATGTCAAAAGGAGCATATGCGAAACTTTTCTTTCTTTCGAGAAGACATAAACTATATGTCATTTTTTCCAATTTTTTAAATTAGAAAGGGGGTCTAGTGCACAAATCATGGAGGCAACATTCTTTGGAGATATCAACAACATAGTTTATTTAGTCGTTCACATGCACTAGTTTAATCACAAACACGCACATTCTCTATCTACATGCATGAATATATGAATCTTTATGGTGTCCTTGTCTTTTTATATATGGTGCCACCCACTTGAGGAATGTATTTTTGACCATTCGTGTTATGGGGATTTTATGTCGATTGAAATCTCTTATATTCTCACCCACATGAATTTCCACATCAGGTGGCAAGTGAAATAAGTATGCCATATTAGCATCCTTTCGAAAAGCTGCAATATTTAATACGGTATGGTCCATGGTCAAATCGGGATGCCATGACCTTGAGCACAAATGGAAGCATTATCTTCAGCCTCAATAATAAATTTTAATGTATCCAAACTTACACATACTCATTACTCTAAAAATATCTTGAACTCAAAAGAATAAATATTCTTATTCATCATTCAATCATGGATTACAATGCTTAATAACTAGGAAAACAAGTCACAAGTTGAGTTACCCATCAAAATTTGACTAACTTCTACTAAATCTACTCTATATGGTGAAGTTTACTATTTTTAGCAGATTTACAAGAAACTCGCTATTCTTAGTAAGTTCGAATGCTTATTCACATGGGAAAAAAAATTGCCACACATCTTCTACATTCCTTAAGTAGAGGAATCGATAAATTTCTAAGCTACTATACATTCAAGAGGCTAAAATTTACTAATGCCCTTAAATAGGATAAAATTGAACTATAACTTAAATCCTAATTTTTCAGAGATGGTAGATTTTGGGCCTAAAAATTTGACGAAACGTGCTCTAACTACTAGGATGGGTTAGCTTTGTGAGTTTTTCTCATCAAAAATGTGGTTTAAAAAATGGACTCAAACAGACACCCAAAGCACAAGTTATGACCATTTCAGGTTCCTGCTAAAAATAGTACATCAAATTTGTGCCACAAGATAGTTAGCACAAATAGAACATATATTATAGGAGAGAGGATCTTTGTAGTGAGTTACATCGTAGTATTGATGAGGCCTTATCTAGGACATTGAACTATTATCGCGTGTGCTACCATTTCGCTCTGTAATATTAATTATCCACGATGAGTTCGAACTAAAAGTATGAGTTTATTGAAACTAAAACACATTAATTGTGCCAATAAATTCTTGCATTTTTAATCTTGTCTAATAAATTTTTAAAACATGGTTTGGAAGAAACCTTAAGAATTTCCCCATGTTGTACTCTTTGTTCTTTTTATAATGGGAAATAGAAAGGAAAGTTTAAATAAAAAATACATGCAAAATAAAATTTCAAAATATAAATATCAAATTTCTTGGTAAGTTCAGTTTTAATATTTTAATAGGAAAAATATATTATTTGTAATGGAATTGTTGTTTTTGATCTAGAATGCACATCTAATTTTCCATAAAATTAAGATTTGAAGGTTGAATTATGTGAAGATGGTTACCAAATGGGATTTTGCATGGTCTATTCTCGCACTTGTCATACAAATATATGGAAATCCAAGATCAAGTGTGTAAGTTCGTTGACATCTAGAATAATATTACAATCCATGTGGTGAACCAAATATCTACAAGAATCCTCAACATATTTCACTCATGTGACAACCTTGTACATGCTTTTGGCACTTGACTTTACACCATTTTCATAATGAACATATCAGTTTCTACTTTCCATTTAGAGTTATTTTATCTTATTTATTTTCTCTATTATGTTGAATCCACAATTATTTACCTCCCAGTGTGTTCATTTTGAAGTTATGAGTCTATGAAATATACCACATAATTTTGGGGAGGAATAATCTCGGTAGTGGAATATGTGTGGGCCTTGTAGTTGGTTAATTTCCCTTCACAAATCAAAATCCTCAATGACCCACACCTACCCTTTATTTTTTGGTGATTGTTGAATGACAATGTCATCGAGATTGTTGATGGGGAAAACCGAGCATGGATTCGATACAATTTATAATGCCCACATTTTACACACACAAAAACACCAAGTAAAAATAACGGGACAATTGTTTTTGACTTACATTTCTCGTTATACGACGCCACAAGGGCTGCAAGAAAATAAAACGTAAAAATGAATATGACACCTACATAAGTCATCAACTCACATAGACACATGACAACACCATATACATGTCGATGCCACACTTTCCCCAATGAACGAATACTAGCAATGACCCAACCACAAGAAAAGGACTCAAATATTAGCAAACCCACAACAAATCATTTCCTTAATTGCATCTTAGTTATGATTAAAATTCCAAGAACATTATTGTGTAAGGATAATTTTCTCCTTTTTCCACCTATAGATTCTTAAGTTCATTCCACATTTAATTTACAATTCGACCATTTCAAGTTGGCTCTTTATCCTTTACAAAAATTTCCATAACTTACATAATTATTTGGCATATTTCGAATTGCATACAAAGTACTTAATTCTCTTGTTCTTATGTTAAGAATATGCTTCTCAAATGTTTATTCAATGGTTAAATTTTACTCTTGCTACACAAGTGAATTTGGCATGATGCCGAGAGAGAAATCTTAGGACTTAAGGGAGATTTAGATTCAAGACACATGAAAATGTCTAATTGAGTTACACGGACTCCAAAAGTGACATTATACCTAACTCAAAATATCATTTTACTCTTATATGCTTTACTCTTGCATCGCACTATTGTCTCGTTGTTAGCATTGTTTTATAACATTTCTAAACAAAATAAAACATACTATTCACTAATGGGTTCACTACTACAAGGAGTATAACCTAGCATGAGACATCCCATTTCTTTTCTCTTATATACCGTAGTAATAAACACATGCTAAAACCAATACATAAGGAATAAGGAATAACAAGGCCACTCACTAGGGTAGAAAGGAAAGTAGGCATAAGGAATAACAAGACCATTTTTAAATTTTTTTACACTTCTATTAATTCAATGTATTTTAAATACAATTCCATTTTCTAATATTTATGAACAATTCCCACATGCAAGTTAAACCCTTAATCATCCATGGTTTGGTTTACTTCCAATTGTACCTAAGGGTAAACTCCCCAACTAAATATGAGTGTAAGGTGAGAGGAAAAAATTTATGCTAAACAACCTTCAAGAAGTACTAAGGTAACCCATTTATCTGTGAGGAACTAAAGAGATCATTAACAATAGTTTAAGTCATAGAACAACTATTTCACTCTCTCAATTTGTTTCATGCGGGTGTCCCACAAGGAATTCATTCAGTGAAAAGAAACTAAATTCTAAATCTAACTTTGTAAGACTTATTACTCCCCTAGGATACTAAGGGGTTAATAGTTCTACTTACTACTTAAAATGTAAGGTTACAACACATAGTAGTTACTTGAACAATGAATCTTAAGGTGACTTCCGGGATGGTCTTCACCACTCAACACAAAGTGTCGGACCTGAAGAGAAGACATTATCCTCATGGTTACCAAACATAGAATGAAATCACATACTCCAGATGAGGTTAGACCATGTCATTCCTAAAAGAGGGGTTAATGACAATGTCACTAAACATAATGATTATGACAGTAAAATCAAACTAGGGGTTTTATTTACCTAAACTAGGAGGTTCCATTGAGTGCAAAGTTTAAGTTCATTCTACGGTTTCAATTTCTTCTATGGTAAGAAGGATCACACATGAAGACATGTTATGCATGAATCTTATACTAGGGTTGAGTGTTTTGATTAAATCTCTTTATTACATTTACAAGGTAAGAATACAACACACTAATTAATTAATCATTTATTGAACACTGAAAATGCACTACAAGATATTAACTTCAAATTCATTTACCATATATATATCAAACCTTTTTACCATACGTAACTATGAATCAAATTGAACCTATGATTAAATGCACATTTCCTAAGATATCCCTAAAACTAGCATCTCATACATATTAGCAAATTTCAAATATAATTCTTTCTGTAACATGAGACTACATTATACATAAATTCATTTTACAATGACCTATATAATTTACAATAATAAATAATGAATTACACATTGCCTTTTCACCATCTTTCTTGCATCCTACAAAACCATGTGAGCATGAAATCAACGATAAATTGCTGGCATGGAATCCACCTAGATCTAGCATAATTAACATTTTTCTGTTTTCCATTTACATACTATTAATAATTTTCATTCAAAAAGGGGTTAGAGACACATGTTTATTTCATTTCATTTCACCTTATTTCGTAACCAATGAGAGAGAAAGAGAGGGAAGAGAGAGAAACACTATTTTGTCAAAAGTTAAATTTCACACAATAAGTCACATGATAGATTTTCAAACAGTTATTTATAAGTGTCAAAAATTTTCCATGATGGTTTGGTTACCCATCGGAGGTCCTACAAATTTATTTTTTTACATTTTCCATCTACTTGTAAAAACATTCGATTAAGGATCAGAGGATAAGAAACCACTTTCAAAGGTTGTCTTCAGAGAGAAAACATACTAGGTAAGTTTCTACGTGTCCTCCTATACACAAAGAATACACATCAAATAACGGAATTCAGAACTAGCGAATGGTTTATGATTAGCGGCCAGTTTTCCGAGGTCATTGGTTGTAATTGGCCTAGTTGGGAACGATCAAAATTTTTCTCAAGAGCTCACAAAACCACCTCCAAAAACTAACATTCAATGGAAGAACATACAACGAGAAATTTCCTACAAATTCCCCTACCTATGGAAATTTTTTCAGATTTGGTGGAACCGAGAACCGAAAGATGGGTTTCAACCGGTGACATGGTTTTTGCAGACACCGGTTGTAATTGGTCTAGTGTGACCTAGTCAAAATTGTGACTAGAGGCCTACAAAATTTCTTTTCCAAACTAACTAGGAATATGATTTTCCCAAACCAAAGGTTCTAGGAAATAGTCTAGTTAAAATACTAGAGGTTTGCAAATGCGGGAAAGTATTTCGTTGTTTACGGACCAACCTGGTGGGTCAAAACAAAATCCAACTTTTGAATTTTTAAAGAGCTACTTAAAAGTACAAAATAAAGTAAGAGGGATCTTAGAGAAACAACGTAGAGGGAAAAAATGATCGATTGGTGTCAGTCTAAAGTTTGATGTGACTCTCCCCATAATAAGGAGCACATACAACACTTGACACCTCTTTTCCAGGGTTTCAATGTTGGTTTTGTGAGTTTATAAAATTTGCTTTTTTCTCTAACATTGCGAGGTAGGGAAAAATGACTGCTTTTTTATTAACGGCATTAACTAACTTTTACCCCACTTTGGCGAAAAGAGTGCCTAATTATGACACTCCGAGTTAACAACATATGAGGTTATGGAAGCCATCTCGGTTGATGGTTGAGTTATAACTTGGTTACACAAATCAGAAGGTGGTGTTTTGTTTTTTTAAACAATCTAGCTTGGTTAAATATCCAAATGTATAACCATAGGTTTACTATTTAAGTTATATTGCAAATTAAAGAACCAAAATATAAAAATTATAAAATATTTTGGTAAGGAAACCTTTCTTGAGAACGATGAACTAAGCGGGGTTATGAGGCGCTCGGGTGGTTCATAATCATTATCCACTAAGCCCACCACTCAACCACATGCCTACGATTTGAACTTTCTGTTATGTTCGTGGATTCTTTCACCCAATACTAAAGCTCCCAGGCATTTGTAACTACATCATTTGATAAAAATATTATTCCATTTGTTTTGATGGGTTCATACCAATTTTATCCCAATTTTTCCCCGGTAAAATTGATAAAACATGACCCCGCACAAAATAAAATCGGAAGGTTTGGATCAGTCCTGTGAGCCCAATTTTTAGATCCAATAGTCAAGGGGGTAGGAAAGCTCTACAATGGAGGAACAGGGGTCAACGAAGGGTCAAACAACATCAAAGGAGGCTAGAGGGTGCAGGAGAGGAAAGGCGAGAAAGGATCAAAGTTTTTGAAATTCACATACAATTCGAGTAGGCGTAACTTCAAAGGTAAAATTGGGGTTAGGTCCCAAATGTGCGTTGATCATCCATGTGTCTAAGATCGACATATGACTCCACCAAAAAAAAGGTGGTGGCCATGTTTTAGGTCAACACGGGAAGTAGGGCCTTGGAAGGAGTTTTGGCTGTAAGCGAAGCCAAAGAAACCTAGGGAATATTTTTGCCAAAATGGAAAATGTGGGACGGCGGGCCCTGGGATTACTTTTCACCAAATGTAAAGTTGTGGGGCCGTGGAGGAAATTTTTTCTAGTTGTAAATGAGGGTTAGCGGGTCTATGAGGCATTTTAAAAATTTTGCACTTTTCGTAAAATGGTGCGGTTTGCAAGTGTGGGTCCACGAGCCCGAGGAGGTTCATTCGCCAAATCCAAAAGTGTATTTCAGGCCTATGGGGCTGCGGGAGATTTTTATAATTTTGTATTATTTCGTAAAATTTTCCAAAGTGAATTTCAGCCCATGAGATCTATTTTACAAAACTATTTTTTCACTATTTTTCTACGAGACTCGATTCAAAATATTCAAATGAGCATAACTCTCGATCTAGTGCTTGAAATTTAATAAATTTGGTATCATTGGAAACTTCTTGACCTCGTTTATGCCATGGAAGCCTAAAACTTTAATTTTGACAAGGTTAAGTGGGTGAAAATGGGAAAACATATTTCACACCATTAATGTATGATCCAATTGCTTCAACAACTAGATCAGATTTGATTTGATATGCCATTATTCCTTCTTCAACATGTAAAACAAACATAGAGAGGAATACTTGACAGATTGTGGGTGGATTTAGAGGGGCATTGATGACTGGTAGTTTAGATTCCAAATCATATTTCCTGTCTCTTTTCTTCTCCTCTCTTCACTTCAACTATAAGGGTAAGAGCTTGGCTCAATTTAAAGGGTTAGACATTTTGGTTTTGCACCCTCCCTTCTTCCCTAGTCTACAGATGAATTCGTGGATTTCGAACCTTCTATTGATCTCGTAATGTAATTTTTTTAGCCCCTTGGCCATTGTAATGCTCTAAATCAATTTGTGAAGCAATAATATAGGTCTATGGATGATTTCAGCCCTCTCTTGTGTTCATTTTTGTTATATGATCTTTCATTGCAATATTGGTTATCGTGCATGGTGGTTGTATTACATTTTAATGGTCTATGTTTGATAGCAAATAAGGTGTTTTGAATTCCTTTGGCGAATCACATCCGATTATTTTAGGTTTAATTTCTTGCATCTTCTTAACCCTGTATCCTTGGCAAGTTAGAATAGGTTTTAGAATAGATCCTCTAAAAATTTTATGTATGCACCTAAACAGAGGAATAGGAAGTGGCTTCATCTAGAGAACTCTTTTGATTTCATACTCCCACACTTTGAGATATAATCCATGTTATGCAATCACACTTGAGAGTCTCAACCCATTGAGTTGCATACATTTAGGGTGTTGTGAGTTTGCACTAACAGTTTTGGCACACCTGGTGGGACCAAGAGGTCTCCATTTTTACTGCAGCAAGATTGATGAGCATTTTTGTAAGTTTTCAACTTTTAAAAATCTCTGAAATTACACATCCAGTGACTCGAAAAGAGGCAGAGTCCACCTGATTTTAAGAAGATAGGCTTGTGATTCATGAAAAGAATTTAGACTAGATCAAGAACTAGAGAAGAAGGATTATTTTTGTGTCTACACTTTTCCCAGACAAAGGGAGAAGGGGAAGAATATCTCAAAGGTATCCATCTCCACCAAATATAACCTTGTTAACACCTCCCCTTAGTAGGTCTCGTATTCAATCAACAATGGTTCTTAGGCCAATCACACTAGACCATCCACAACCCAATCCCTATGTAATCTTCACCGACAACAACCCACTCACTTTCAATGGACAAAATCTAGTTCCGGTAAAGCATTGAAGAAAATTCCATATTTCACTGGAGAAAACTAGACTACTCCTAGTGACCACATTCAATACATTGTAAATATCTCAGGCAATTCACAAAATTATTGAGATGGACATTGGAGTCAAATTGTTAGCCTCTTCATTTAAGGGTAAAGCTTTGCAATGGTTCAGGAGTCTAACAACAAGCTCTATTCAGAATTGGGACCATCTGTGTACATCTCTTCACAATCAATTTGGAAAAAAAGGGGATAACCTATCTTTATTGGAAGAATTGACAACCATTAAGAGTGCTCCTAACGAACAGTTGATAGATTTCAACTTCAAATTTCAAAGGACATGGGATGGGATTCCGATTTCCATAAGACCAACAGACGAAGACGCTTTTCTATACTTTCTTAGAACTTTAATTTCTAATATTTCCATGATGATTCAATCCATGGGAGGTGTAACCTTACCTGCAGCCTATAACATTTCCATTAGAGCTAAAAATTGCTTAATTCAGGCTGGTAAACTTGCACCTAGGCCACCTACGCCTCTATATCTAGAACTAGGAGCTCCAAGCACTGTTCAAACACCCACATTATCTCCCATACCTACTCTAAGGAATCATAGTTTAGTTGACACTTCTATCTCATTTTCTAACACTTCAAAAGAACTACAAGAGGTTATGAAACAACTGTAGAACCTAGGAAACAAGCTAGTGACTATCAAGAGAAAGTAAGCTCAGAGTTCTAGGCCATATCAACCTCAAACTCAATATCAAGCTAGACCCCATACAAGCAAAATAAACCACCTAGTCATGCCACAAATCAAAACCAAAACCAAGGACAACCTCAAGCTACCAGGCCATTCCAACCATATGATCCAAATGTAACTTCAACATCAAAAGCTTTAGTTCCAACACAAAACAACATGGCACAGAGTACGAATTGGTGTTACCCCTACAATCTACCTCATTTTCAATCAACGTGTTTCAATGGTGCACTAAACCAAGCCTTGATGGTACAGACCATTGGTGTGTTCTAAGAACCTAGTCAAGAGGAAAGTCAATAGCAAGAAGCTCAACAGGAGACACCTCCAATTGAAACTATGTTGGTTAATTGGAAAACAAAAGAATTATGTGGAGTTAACCAAGCCCCTTCTCAAAGTTTAGCTGCCAATACATAGTATAAGAAAAGGAATATTGGAGAGGGATAATCATCAAATTCAAGTAATCCACAACTTTCTATTACTCCACAAGGTATTGGTAATCAAATGCAGCCCCCAACATGCGAGGCTTAGCCTAAGCCACCCCTAGACCAGATCAAGTGATAGTTGTAACAACCCATGTGAAAGAGAAGAATATGCAAGGAAAAGGGCAACAGAGGGATATCTCATCTCCATTCAACATCATTGAGAAAATGAAGAGGACAAATGTAAACATCTCAATGTGGGAGTCATTGGCTATCCTAGGATAAAGAGACCTATTGCAAGTTGCTATGGAAAATTTGTCAACATAAAATCAATCACCTAATCAGTAAGAGAAAGTGCTTACCAATGCAGCTCAACTGAAGGAAATCATGGAGGACAACAAGGTAAGAATCTGAAGCCTCCTCCCTTCTATGTCTCATTGATCATTAGAGACAAGCTAGTGCATAATTGCATGATTGATTTGGGAGAAAGTAGCTCTGTAATGCCAAAACAAATAGTTGATCAGTTAAGTCATCAATATAAAGTCATATCTCATTGTCACCCTAAAATTTCCCTTTAATTTCTAAGACTAAAATTGTAAAATTTTGAGTTGGTGCCCTTAAAGTATACTTGAAAAGAGGTATTTTTGAATCTGGAACTTTCTAAGAATTGGAGGGCTCATGAAAATCACTTCATCAGATGGGAAATTTCTTCCCCTTTCCAAAAAGGTAAAGAAATCAACCTAACTCCTTATAATTTTAAAGTTATGGCTTGGCGGAGCTAAGTGGTCAGATTTTCCCTTGGCGGACTGGCGGAGCTACGGAGGTATTTGCAAACATTGCTCTTTTGACAAAAAGTTAAGTTGGAAAAGTTTGACCCGTGAGCCCGCGTGGAGAGATGAAAAGAAAAGTTCCCAAGGCCCGCCGTGCAAATAAGTTACTACCACGTATCATCGTTGAATCGGGCTGGCAGAGCCATGGAAGACTTCATGGTTTTTAACCTTTTGACCAAAAGGTTAAAAAGTGTTAAGATGATCCATTTTCCCTCAACCCGTAGCTAATCAGGGAATGACACCTGTCAAAAGGTCAAGTCAGAGCTATAGGATGATGGGATAAAACAAGATTTTGTACCTTTTTGTTAAATAGGTAAAAATGATGTAACTAAAGCCGCGCACCTGTTTTTAATTAGCTTGTGCCACGTGTCTACATCGAATCAGAGATGTGGGTTGGTGGAGGTAATTTAGATTTTGTGAATTTTTCCAAAAAAGGTCAAAAGTCTTAGAATAGAATGGCGATCCTATATCTAATCACAACTCGCCACGTGTCCAAGTCAAAAAAATCAGAGCGGGGCTGCGGGCTGATATTTTCCAAAATGCGAAAACATAAAAAATCATGAAACTGTAAGGAGATTTCCTCACACCTACCCCGATCTTCTCCTTCCATGTGGACAACTTGATTTGAACGTTTTTATAGAAAATCGATGGTTCATATTGAAACTAGCAAATAAAATGAAATGTTTGTGTATTGGTGTAAATTGGTTTTTCACCATGGTTTTTTATTCACGAATGGATGATTTTGAAAGAGCACGAAGGATTAAATTCATTTGTAAACCATTTTTCCTGCTTGGAAGAATTTGTAACCACTTTGTGTGAGCTATTTGATGGGCTCTGAAAGCCATTATTTGGGAGGGATTTCTGAAATGTCGAGATTGTAATTTTGGATCGAAAAAATCAATGCAAGAGCTTTTCATGCTTTCCTCTATTTCTCTTTCTCCCTCTGTTCTGATTTGTGAATCGTTCAATTAATAACATGCTAGGAAACTTTGTGTTCTTATGAATTCAATCTCAAAGAACTTTGTGTTTGTGTGATTGCACCTGGTAAAACGTGAATGGTTTTTCTCTGTGTTTCATATATTCAATGCAATTAGGGGATTTCTCTGCAATCTATTCTCCCTGAAAGTATTTCCTCCTTCTTCCACCTTCCTCCCCTGCATTCCTCTATTCTCTTGTGCTGATGTTTTTCCTATAAAAAACACATTTTCAATGTATCAGAAGCCCACCAATTGATGAAAATTGTATATTTGTAAATATTTCCTTTTTTGGTTTTCAATAAGGGAACCTCTTTGATAAAAGAGAAGGGAATTTTGTCCCCTAACTATGGTTTCATACCCAATGCAAATTTGAAACCCAATAGTTTTTGTCGACTCCACTGGGGAATGCTTTCAATAGATTCCTTTCTAAGAAGAAAAACATTGATCATTCCATTGATCTGGTGACTCTGAGATACACATGTGGTAGAAGAGCTCTTGGAGTTGAAGATTATGAATTTCAACTTCTGAATCAACAAGGTTTTCCTCTTCCTCCAACAAGAAACAACAAAAATCTCGTTCTACAAGCACTCCTCCTATTGAAGACAGAGCTTCTGGGAGTAACAATTCACAAAATCAGCTTAGTCCCAATCTTCATGCTCTAATCCTTGCTAGTGTTTTAGTTCCTTTGCAAACCATATTTCCAAGGATGGAAGCACCTTTGCCATGGGGACAAAGAGTTGGTCCTTTGGCTCTTCCACAACCTTTGCATGAGTTACCTAGGGGTAACAGAAAGAATTTTCCCAAATTCAGGGGTGATGGGAAAGTGCACCCTGATGAACACATTACAACCTTCATTCATTGTTGTATGTGGAGTCCTCGGTGTGGAGCATGAAGATGTCTCAATTATGTTGTTTTTGCAAACCTTGCAAGACAATGCAGCAGATTGGTTTTACCATCTCCCAACCTGGACCAATAAAAATTAGACAACCATGAGAACCGAGTTTGAGAACCATTTCAATCTTTTTGAAGATGCACATGCCTTCGCTTGCTCGGATTTCTCAATTCAAGAAAGATCAACAGAGCTGTCATCACCAATCCAAAGACTATGATAATTCTTCACCGGGAACTCCTCATGCTATGATTATTTACTAATGCACAACCTTTAGTTTGGTGGATGTAATCTGGAAACAAAACAACAAACATAACACAAGAATACTATCGACTATGATAAGACGAAATGATGACAAATCTGAAATATCAAAGTAAATTATAATATTAACATGAAATTGTTACAATCTCACCCATGAGGTACTTCAAGTGTTATTGACTTCACTTGCCTTCCACCAATACTATGGGAGAAACTTTACAATTACACCTCTTAATGGCTTCTTCAACACACCTTTAAACTGATGCTTCCTTTACACACTTCATAGAATATTTATATCTACTTCCTTCTATGCTAAATGAGGGGGTTGGCCTCTTTATTTATAGAAATTCCAGGCTTATCCATCTTATCTCTAAGATAGGATAAGAAATCCACTCTGACGAATCATATTCCATACCTTAACTCTTAACTATACATGTAAGCTTATCTTTTAAGATAAGATAAACCTTATCATTTCACATGGGTTCCACATTTTTTGACTTTTTACAAATAAAATACACAAAATATTTATGACCTCACTCCTTGTCCTTATTACCAATATAATATTTCTAATTCGTAACCATGTAGACCCTACTTCTCTACTTATCCCAACTTTGACATTTTAACATTACCGGACCACTTACGACAAATATTTACTTTTTACAACATTCCTATTGTACTTTGACTATTACCGTACTCTACATTATTGGCGGCACCATTGATGGCGCCGTTATCTTCTATCAGACGCTACTACTAATTACACTTAACAACATCCTATTCCTAATACATACATTAATGAAATAGAAATTATGGAGGAAAATTTTAGTGTCGACATCTTCCCCCTTCCTAGCTTCTACTCCATCCTCGGAGTAGACTATTCTGGTGCTTGGAAAATATTCAACTTGTCGTGGTTGACCCATTTCATAATGGGAGTGCCATCCAATTCCTCCAGTCATTACGTACCATTTCATGCATAGCTGCTATTTTGTAGGGCCCCATCCATTTTGGAAGAAATTTTCTGTGTCTTCTTTTTTTATATCTGGAATCATATACTAGAACCAAGTCATTCACATGAAATGGAGACCAACGGATCTTTTGATCAAAGTATTCCTTCTTCTTCATTTTCTTCTTATGGCTTGTATCCTTTGCTATTTCCCTCATTTCCTCTAAATAAATGAAGATGTACCAACCTTTCTTTTACTGAATCACTTTCATCCATCCTTTCATTTTTCATAACTCTCACAGTGGGAATATCAAACTCAATAGGAAGAACTGGATCAATGCCATAGGCCAAATGAAATGGGGAGTATCCTGTTGCTAACTTTGATGTTTCCCTATATGCCCACAATGCTGCATGAATCCTTTTATCCCACTTATGTACCTGCAAGGCTGCATCTTTTGCTAGAATTTGACACAACACAAAATTTGTTCATTCCACCTATCCATTTGTGCTTGGCTTGTATGTTGTTGCCTTCCTGTGCTTAATAGAAAATTTATTGACTAGGGCTTCTACTACCTCATTAATGAAGTGGCTTCCTTGATCTATTACAATTTCTAATGGACAACCAAATCTAGTGACAATGCGTTCATATATGAACCTTGCCACCTCATCCATGGAAGTTGTTTTCAATGGCCTAGCTTCAACCCACTTGGTTAAATAATCTGTGGCAACTACAATATACTTATTTTGGCGTGAGGTAGTTGGAAGTGGACCTACAATGTCTATTCCCCACTTTTCAAAGGGACCAAGTGGAAGAATAGGACATAATGGAGCTGATGAAGTCTTACGGTTACCATGTGTTTGACAAATATCACATGTCTTACAATAATTATAACAATCTTTAAAAAGAGTGGGCCAGTGATAACCTGCATCCAAGATCCTTCTTGTTGTAAGTTGTCAGAGAAGTGCCCTCCACATGTACCATTGTGGAATTCTTCTAGCAGTTCCTTCCCTTGATCACGTCCAACTGCCCTCTTGTATTGTCCATCGTGTCCTATTTGAAATAATACTCCATGCGAGAATAGAATATGGACGATGGCTTGAGTAGTCTTCCTTTAGATTGGCACCATCAGAAACTTGAATTCATTTAGATAATTCCAAATATCTATGTATTCACTAGGGATTGTGTTAAGGGATAACAATGCCGCATCGAGGAAATCATCATCATCACAAGATGATCCTAAACCATCATAGGCTCGAGAGAGTGCATCCGCATTGACATGCTTCTTTCTGGCCTATCTATAATTTCAAATTCAAATTCTTGTAGAAAAATTATCCATCTTGCTATCCTCCCTGATGGGTTAGGCTTATTACAATATATTTTAGAGGTCGATGATCTTTTACAACTATAAATTTCTGCCCTAGCAAGTAATTTCTAAACTTCTTTATAGCAAAAATGATAGCTAGAGCCTCTTTTTCAGTTACAGTATAATTTACCTCAGCACTGCTCATTTGTCTGCTCCCAAAGTAAATTGGATGTTCATTCCCATTTTCATCCTTTTGGCTCAAAGTACTTCCTAGTGCTGCATCTGAGGCATCAGTGTACACAATGAATGGCTTGCTCCAATCTGGATTCTTTAAAACAGGTGAAGACACCAGGGCTTCCTTCAGTTGTCCAAAAGCTTCATGTGCCTTATTTCCTGGTTCATAAGTAACATCCTTCTTCAAGAACTAGGTTAGTGGCTGTGTAATCTTTGAGAAATTCTTGATGAACCTTCTATAGTAACCCACATGGCCTAAAAATGATCTCAACTTACTTTTATTCATAAGAAATGGTAAATCTTTGATTTTTGAAACTTTATCAGGATCAGTACCAATACCATTTCTTGATACAACATGCCCTAACAAAACACCTTTAGAACATCCAAAGACACACTTTGTAGGGTTTAGTGAGGCTTGTGCTTCATCTAACCTTTGAAATGTTGTCTCCATCTGGTGCAGGTGGTCCAACTTGCTCCCATAGATGCAAAAATCATCCAGAAATACTCTGATGAAGGTCCCAATGTAGGGTTCGAACACCCTATTCATCAAACGCTGGAATGTTGCTGGAGCATTACACAACCCAAAAGGCATAACTCTATAAGCAAACGTTCCCCAAGGAGTGGTGAACGTGGTCTTCAGCTGATCTTTCTCCGCTATACGAACTTGGTTGTATCCACTATATCCATCAAGCAAAACTATAACACTCTGCCAGCTACTTCATCCAAGATCTGATCTAAGAATGGAAGAGGGTAATGATCCTTCTTTGTTGCTTTATTGAGCTTCCTATAATCAACACAAATGCGTAGCTTCCCATTCTTTTTTATTGAGATCACAATGGGAGAAACCCATTCTGAATTCTCCACAACAAATATGAATCCTGCATCAAGCAACTTATCTATTTCTTCTTTTACAATCTTGGAAAAATTAGGATTCATTCTATATGGCATTTGCTTTATAGGCTTAGCACCATCTACCAGCTCAATAGAATGTTCTACCCAACTTACTTGATGGAGTTCCTTGTAATCAAAAGTGAATATGTGTATGTACCTTTGAAAGAGCTGGAGGTAGGATTCCTTCTCACTCTCCATCACAGCATCACCAATCTTTATTTGTTGGAGACGATCATCAACTTCTTCTTCAGATAATTTTATGGGGTCATGAGTCGGTGTGACTAGAAGGATATCCATGACTGAAACATCAACCTCACTTTCTTCATCTTCAGTGTCCACTTCACTGGTACTAGAGTAATCAGAGGATGTCCAATCATCAGTTTCATCACTTGAATCCATAGGTTCTGCCTTATGATGTCGAGGGATCACATTTATCTTCACCCTCTCTCTACCACGTCCAAGTGTCATGAAGCCTTCATTCTAGTAGTTTCTTGCATGAACTCGTTTAGCCATGGTCTTCCCAGCAACATTGGGTATGCAACTGTACCATTTTTCATCACCTGAAAGTCTACCACACATACAACACCCATAACAAATATTGCCACATTTGAAACTACACCTTCTGGTTTAGTTTTTCCCTTATTTAATGACCTTAACATAAGTGTTGAAGGGCGATCAATTTTTAAACCCAACATATTCATTACAGACTCGGTCATTACATTAACTGTAGCACCTCCATCAACTAAGTCATGAGGAATTGAAATACCATTACATAATACCTCAGCTTGTGGAGCATAGGGATCCGCCTCCGGCTCAAAAACAGGGGACCTCAACCTCCTTCCTTCGCCGAGAATTGAGTCCACTTCGCAGCTCCCGCCTCTTCTCGAAGACATAGCCAAGAGTTGACCATATGTAATATTTAGGGCCTTATGGATAGATCTTCCAAGATGGAGTATGGTCCTTGCCCCTGTGAAATCAGAATATCCTACACTCCCAACTTTCTTCTCCTATGTTTCTTACTAGTTTCTCCTTTCATCTTCTTAGGATCATTTCCATCTTTATTATCTTTTTCTTTCTTTCTTTTTGTTACAAACACATCTACTTCATTATTTATGCTCTTATCTACTACATCAAAAGAATTCACAGGTGCTTTTCCTTTATCATTATCTCCTTTACCAGATGTAGAAGCTCTATCTGGACAATTATACTTATAATGACCCTTTTTATAACAACCATAACATACAACTTTAGAAATATTTCTTTTTGGACCTCTATCTCCTCCCTGAGAACTAAATTCTTTTCCTTGAAGAAGATTAATAGTTAACTGACCCATCTTCTTGAGTAGATCTTCATACTCAGTAGATGTACTAGGAGAAAGATTTGTGCTCACCGAGAGTGGTTGTGGATTCGGAGCAAAGAATCTTTGGTGTAGGTTCTACTTTAGCAACAATTTCTTTGGGCTCCTCTTCCATGCTTTCTTCTTACCTTCTTACAATCTCCTTTGCTTCTTCAATGATAGTGGGAGGTCATACTTCACTCGTTTTCGATCTCTCGGCTTCATCCCAAGAATGAAGTGCTTACATAGGAGATTATCCATGCTATTCATCAACCCATCCGCTAATCCTTCCTTCCGGATTTGGGCGTCGAGCTTTCACCTTAGCTCTAGAACACGAGCATGATAATCCCTTATCTTCTCCTTCTCTCCTTGGGTTAGCTTTGTGATATCGATAATGAGATCTGCATATCTCTGTTGTTCACCAAATTCTTCAAGAAAACTTTTAGTTAATAAATCCCATGATTTTTTCACATTATCTCCTAGTGTTTCAAACCACCTAAGGGCTGAACCATCCAAAAAGGTGGGAGAAAATTCAGTTCATTGTTCCCTTTTATAAGGCCATTACAAATTCAAGATCGTTTAAACTCTTGAATGAAAGAGGAAGCATCTTCATTAGATTGGGTTGAAAAAATAGGAATCTTCCGCATTTTCAAAAGTAACCACAGTGAAATACCAACCCAAAAGTACAATCAACAAGACTTATGTGCACCTTTAATTAAAATCACTATAATAGAAAATTGAAATGACCACAAAGTAAACTATGGTAAAACTTGAATTACTACGGTAAAAACTAACTTTACTGTGGTAAACACTATTCACAGTAAAAAGTGAAGTTACTGCGGTAAATACTATTCACGGTAAAAAGTGACTTTACTATGGTAAATACTATTCATAGCAAAAATGACTTTACCATGGTAACTACTATTCACGGCAAAAATGACTTTACCATGGTAACTACTATGCATAGTAAAAACAAGGTTACCCTCCAATTGATTTTTGACTAAGTGGGAATATCTCTCCAGAAAATCCACCAATGAGGAATGGTCCAGCAACGGAACCAAAATGTCATCACCAATCCGGCACTATGATAATTCTTCACCGGGAACTCCTCATGCTATGATTATTTACTAATGCACAACCTTTAGTTTGGTGGATGTAATCTGGAAACAAAACAACAAACATAACACAAGAATACCATCGACTATGATAAGACGGAATGATGAAAAATCTGAAATATCAAAGTAAATTATAATATTAACATGAAATTGTTACAATCTCACCCATGAGGTACTTCAAGTGTTATTGAATTCACTTTCCTTCCACCAATACTATGGGAGAAACTTTACAATTATACCTCTTAATGGCTTCTTCAACACACCTTTAAACTGATGCTTCCTTTACACACTTCATACAATATTTCTCACTAGTTCCTTCTATGCTAAATGAGGGGTTGGCCTCTTTATTTATAGAACTTCCAGGCTTATCCATCTTATCTCTAAGATAGGATAAGAAATCCTTCTCGACAAATCATATTCCATACCTTAACTCTTATCTGTACATGTAAGCTTATCTTTTAAGATAAGATAAACCTTATCATTTCACATGGGTTCCACATTTTTAGAATTTTTAGAAATAAAATACACAAAATATTTATGACCTCACTCCTTGTCCTTATTACCAATATAATATTTCTAATTCCTAATCATGTAGACCCTACTTCTCTACTTATCCCAACTTTGACATTTTAACATTACCGGACCACTTACGACAAATATTTACTTTTTACAACATTCCTATTGTACTTTGACTATTACCGTACTCTACATTATTGGTGACACCATACCGACGGCACCTATTATCTTCTATCAGACGCTACTACTAATTACACTTAACCACATCCTATTCCTAATACATACATTAATGAAATAGAAATTATGGAGGAAAATTTTAGTGTCGAACCATAAGAGCCCATGAGATAATTTGTGGCTAGGTTTAACAAACTCGATCAACAAAATTCCACAAAATACCAGCCCATTGATCAGATCCAAAAGTGTTTCTTTTCAAATCTACAACTGACTCGAAGTAAGCTATGCTCTAAGGAGAGCCAATCTAGCAACTTTGGATGATGATCAGAGGTTGGAAATCAGCATGGAAGATGACTTGATCATGTCAGGAAAACTAAAAATAGAATCCTAGAAATCCAAGACATCATCTTCCTCTTCTCTTGGAGGTAATTCGGATCAGTTGGTACAAAAGTTGGCCAATGACCTCATTGCAATCAAAAAACAATTGGCTTAGCATGCTCCATACCAGGATGTTCCAAGGAATAATTTTCAACCTAGGAACAAACTACCTTCTTCTCAAACTAGGTTGGTAATTGAAGGTCCACCTCTCAAAGTGCCTGTCAACGCAACATGTGAAGTCCTTGAACTTGATGATGAAGAAGAGAATGAATTGTATGATGATCAAGAAGAAGATGCTAATGAAGAGTTGGAGCAGCCTGACGGTTCTAGAGTCAACTTCCTCACCACTGAAGGTGTTGATGATGAGGATGATTATAATGATATAGTGGTTGACATGAACAATGAGTCATATGTTGTCATGACTCGAGAATAGACTAGAAAAAAGGAGAAAGTTGTGCATCCTGTAAAGAAATCAAAGGAGTCTTCCAATACCATTCCAGTGCTTACAAAGAGAGGTTCTCCTATCCCCACTACCTCCACACAAAAGGTAAGCTCTGTTGGTTTTTCTCCCTCCAATTCTATCTAAAGTTTCTGCTATGTCAAATGATAAAGCTGATAGGTCTAAGGTCTCTTCCATTCCTTGTAATGATACCCCATCCACATCTGGATCCTTTGATATTATTGATCACATAAAGAGAACTAAGGTTCAGATTTCTGAGGCTGAGTTTTATCAAACCCATCCCAAAGCCTTTGCCAAAATGGTTGATTTTGTCAACTCCAAATCTAAAATCCCATCTCATGCTTCCAAAGGCCTTTTTCCCACTCCTTCTTCCTCTTCTCAGCCATGCCTTGTGGCTGCTGTCACATCACCCAATGATAAAATCAGACCTTTCTATGTGACTCTCCTTATAGCAGGCCATAAACTTAGTAATTGTGTCATAGATTCTGGAGCATCAGACAATGTGATGCCTGCCAAAGTGGCTCATGCCTTGGGATTAAATATCACCCACACATATGGTTCTTGTTATTCCATGGAGAGTAGGGAAGTACCTTTGGTTGGGAGGATCAAAGATGCACAAGTAGCTTTCACTACTTGGCCAGAGAAGAAAGTCTTGGCTACCATCTTGGTTGTTGATATTCCTCCTTCTTATGGCATGCTATTGAGTAGGAAATTTTGCAAAGATGTGGGAGGAGAAATCCAAATGGATTGGTCACATGCCATTATTCCAGTTAATGGTAAGATGAAGAAGTTGTTTCTGAGAAGCCAAGCTAAGTATATTGTGCAAAAAATAGATGATCCAAAAGCACAAATTATGTACGAAGACATTGGGCATGAGAATTACATGATTATGTCACTGGATGAAGAATGTACATCCAGTCATTGGATGATGCTAATGATGTCTGGACATTGGATTTTGGTGGCAGTTGTTCCTCAGTCAGGTCTGGAGCTGGTATAATGTTGATCTCTCCGAGGGTAAGATTCACCCTTTTTCCTTCAAGTTTCAGTTTAAGAATACCAATAATACTACTGAATATGAGGCCCTCATTCTTGGGTTGAATATGGAAAAGGAGATGGGAGTGAAGAAATTTTTTCTCATGGAGATGTTGAGCTAATATAAAGCAGGTCCGAGACCTTTATCAAGTAAAAAACAAAACATTGAAGCACTATAGGAATCTCGTCTAGGATTCTATTAAATTCCTTGATGATTTATCCATTGTAGCAGTACCAAGAGGAGAAAATAATAGGGCTAATTCCCTGGTAGTCTTAGGATCTTTGTTAATTTCTTATCCTTACTTCTCTCAAAATAAGTTCTCCATCGAAATGATTCATAGGCCTAGTGTTCTTAACAATGCCAACCATTTGCGAGGTATTCAATGATGACCAAAATCTACGCTCTTTCTTTGAGTTGAGAGATAACTTTGGTCAGTTGTATTTTGAAGGAAGTGATAACTTTCCCAGAGAATGTGTCTTCAAATGAGGAAAGTGTCAAAGAAGAGATGGATCATGATGGATGCATCAAACTGAAAGGAAACAAAATTCCTAAGGGTTTGGTGAGTTTGGAGGATCTTTTTGATAAACATGCTAGGTATGTCAAATCTAATGTTTCCCAAGGAAATCAACATCTGCTTAAACTTAAAAAATAAATATAGGAAGTATAGATGAACCTAAAATGGTGAACATCAGGAAATGTTGCTCTCAAGAAGAAAGAGAGAAGGTGAAAAATCTTGTGAAGAGATATGTTGATGTGCTTGCTTACATGTATGAAGATCTTAAATCTTTCAAACCAAAAGAAATGCAACATTCCATCCCTCTTAAGCCTGGCATCAAGCTTTTAAACAAAAGTAATGGTAGTATAATCCAAAGAATTGCGACACTACTTTTCAAGAAATAAAAACTTTTAAAAGCATGGATCATCTTTCCTATCCATCATTCCACTTGGATTGCCAACATAGTGCCTATCAGAAAGAAAAATGGGGAGATTAGAATTTGTGTTGACTTTATAAATCTAAATCAAGCTTCCTTGAAAGATAATTATCCTCTTCCCATGATGGACCAAGTGCTACAAGCTGTCATAGGCTCAGAGATGTTATCAATGTTGGACGGATTCTCTGGGTACAACCAAGTAGAGGTGTGGTGCTACTTTACCAGAGGGCTATGGATCTGGCTTTTGGTAGTTTGAAAGGGAAATGCATTGTGGTATACCTGGATGATTTGACTGTCTTTTCAAAAATTAGAGAAGATCATGTTCAACACCTTGAAAAAGTCCTACAAAAATGTAGAGAGCACGGAGTTTCTTTGAATCCTAAGAAGTCCATGTTTTGTGTAATCGAAGGTAAGTTTTTGGGACACATTGTCTCAAAATATGGAATCAAAATTGATTTGGAAAAACTTAGGCCATACAGCAGATTCCTCTTCCCACGAGTAAGAAAGGTGTTCATTCCTTCTTTGGTAAGATAAATTTCTTGAGGAGAATCATACCCAAATTTTCCAAACTTACTATAATCATTTCTCACATGATGAAAGGAAACAAATTTTTTTGGTCCTATGGAGGAAAGCTTGCTTTTGAATATATCAAAAATCCATTGCAAATACTCCCACTTTGGCGTGTCCAGACTTCAGCATAGATATTTTATTATATATTTCTATGCCACTGAAAACACTTTGGCCATTGTTTTAACTCAAAAGAATGTTGAAGATCATGAATTTACCATAGCATTCATGATCTACGTTTTGAAATCCCATGAACTGAAATACACCATGATGGAGAAACATGCTTTTACTAAACAATTTAGATTTTATCTTCTAAATTCTCACACTATTGTGTTTGTGTTCGATACAAGTGTCAAATCGATTCTCACACAACAAGAATTTGGAACTAAGATAGGTAATTGGGTGATAAAAGTGCAATAATATGATTTGGTTATCAAGCAAACCAAGCTAGTTCATGGTAAGGGCCTATGTGAGATCATTGCTGAAGGTCTTGATGAAACATTATCCAAAGATGAAGTGGATCTACCTTTGGTTTTCTTTCTCACTCGACAGATGTATGGTAGATTGATATTGCAAATTTTCTGACCTATGGTGAATGCCCATCTCACTTGATTGCAAAAGAAAAAAGATCCATCAAACTTAGATCTACACAATATGTTCTTTGGGAAAATTCTCTTTTCAAATGAGGTGTAGATGGGAGGTTTTTGAAATGTGTGGATAAGGAGCAACAAAAGAAATTGTTTTCTGCCTTTCATGATCAAGCTTGTGGGGGTCACTTTTCCTCTACTCTAACAGAACACAAAATCATTTGGGCTGGTTATTATTGGCCTTCTCTATTTAAAGATGCATCAGAATGGGTGAGCAAATGTGAAGCATGCCAAATGTTTGTTGGAAGACCTAGGTTGGCTGCTTTGCCTCTCAAGCCAGTGGTGATCGAGGAGCCCTTTCAACAATGGGGTTTGGATTTCATCAGAGCACTCAATCCATCTTCCAGTGCTGGGCATACCCATGTGTTGACCACCATATATTACTTCACTAAGTGGGTGGAAGCCATCCCAATCAAGAGTACTACTTATGAGGTAGTATGTAATTTTATAAAAGAAAACATATTGATAAGATTTGGAATTCCAAGAAAAGTTATGACTGATAATGCTTCTAACTTCTCCTCTGCTGAAATAATGGGTTTTTGTTATGGATATGGAATATCTCTTGCTCACTCTTCTAATTATTATCCTCAAGGTAATGGAAAAGCTGAATCAACGAACAAGAATTTGTGACCATTGTTAGGAAACTTGTGAATGATTCTCAAAGAAATTGGCATAAGAAATTATATGATGCACTTTGGGTTGATAGGATTACACCTAAGAGAGCCATTGGAATGTCTCCTTTCCAAGTAGTGTATGGTGTGGAAGCTCAACTATTGGTGATGGTGGAATTGCTAGCTTTACATTTGATGAGAACTATTGAAGATTCGAGTTTCAGCAGTGCTTTAGACAAGAGAATCATGTATCTCCAAAAGTTGAATGAAGATAGATTGTAGGTGGTTGATAGAATAAGCAGCCCATCAGTTGAAAGTGAAGGCTTTGTTTGACAAGAAAGCCAAATCCAGAGTTTTCCAGGTGGGGGACACAGTGTTGCTATGGGATAAGAGACATGAGCCTCGAGGAAGCCATGGTAAGTTTGACTCACTTTGGCTTGGCCCCTTCAAAATTAGACATTTTTCTGGTGAGAACTCTTTTTATTTGAGTTACATGGATGGATCTTCTCTCCCACTCCCTTATAGTGGGTAGTACTTAAAGTTGTTCAGGTCCTAGGTGATTAGGGAGTCCCTTTGTACATTGTGTATTTTCTTTGTTTTTGGCTTGTTTGTTTCCTTTTCTTCCTTGTTGTGTGGGGTGTTTGTTTTGGGCCCTCCTTTTTGGTTTGTTTCTTTTCCTTCCTTGTGTGTGTGTCTTGTATTGGTTTTTGCCTTTGACTCCTTCACCCAATGGATAAGGCACTAGTATTCATTTCCCAGAGTTGGTATGTTGTTCTTGATCTTGCCTTATGCCTTTGTTTCAAGCCAAGTCATCCCCAGAAAGAGCCAGCTATTGTCACCCTCAAATTTCCCTTTAATTTCTAAGTCTAAAATTGCAAAATTTTGAGTTGGTGCCCTTAAAGTATACTTGAAAAGAGGTATTTTTGAATCAGAACTTTCTAAGAATTAGAGGGCTCATGAAAATCACTTCATCAGATGGGAAATTTCTTCCCCAATCAAAAAAGGTAAAGAAATCAACCTAACTCCTTATAATTTTAAAGTTATGGCTTGGTGCAGCTAAGTGGTCGATTTTCCTTAGCGGACTAGTGGAGCTGCGGAGGTATTTGTGAACATTGCTCTTTTGACAAAAAGTTAAGTTGGAAAATTTTGACTCGTGAGCTGCGTGCGAGAGAGATTAAATAAAAAGTTCCCGAGGCCCGCCACGAATAATTTTCTGCCACGTATCATCGTTGAATCGGGCCGGTGGAGCCATGGAAGACTTCATGGTTTTAACCTTTTGACCAAAAGGTTAAAAAGTGTTAAGATGATCCATTTTCCCTCAACCCGCAGCTAATCAGGGAATGACACCTGTCAAAAGGTCAAGTTGGAGCTACGGGATGGTGGGATAAAACAAGATTTTGTACCTTTTTGTAAAATAGGTAAAAATGATGCAACTAGAGCCGCGCACCCATTTTTAATCAGCTTGTGCCACATGTCTACATCGAATCAGAGATGCGGGTCGATGGAGGTAATTTAGATTTTGTGAATTTTTCCAGATAAGGTCAAAATTCTTAGAATAGAATGGTGATCCTATTTCCAATCACAGCTCACCACGTGTCCAAGTCAAAAAATTCAAAGTGGGGCTGCGGGCTGATATTTTCAAAAATGTGAAAACATAAAAAATCATGAAACTGTAAGGATATTTCCTCACACTTGACCCACTCTTATCCTTCCATGTGGATGTCTCGGTTTGAAAATTTTTACAGTGAATCAATGGTTCATATTGAAACAGGAAAATAAAATGAAATGTCTGTGTATTGGCATAAATTGGTTTTTCGCCATGGTTTTTTATTCATGAATGGGTAATTTTGAAAGAGAACGAAGGATGGAATTCATTTGTAAACCATTTTTCATACTTGGAGGAATTTTTAACCACTTTGTGCAAGCTATTTGATGGGATTTGAAAGCCATTGTTAGGGGGGGATTTTTGAAATGTTAGGACTGTAATTTTAGATCGAAAAAATCAATGCAAGAGCTTTTCATGCTTTCCTTTGTTTCACCTTCTCCCTCTATTATGATTTGTGAATCGTTCAATTAATAATGTGCTAGGAAACTTTTTGTTGTTATGAATTCAATCTCAATGAGCTTTGTGTTAGTGTGATTACACCTGGTATAACATGAATGGTTTTTCTCTTTGTTTCATATATTCAATGTAATTAGGGGATTTCTCTGTAATCTATTCTCCCTGAAAGTATTGCCACCTTCTTCCACCTTCCTCCCTTGCATTACTCTATTCTCTTGTGCTAATGTTTTCCCTAAAAAAACACATTTTCAATGTATCAGAAGCCCACCAATTGATGAAAATTGTATATTTGTAAATAGTTCCTTTTCTAGTTTCCAATAAGGGAACCTCTCCCATCAAAGAGGAGGGACTTTTGTCCCCTGATTGTGGTTTTATACCAAATGCAAATTTGAAACCCAATAATTTCCAAAGGTGTGGTACAATTGGATGGTACTTAAGTAACAACGGTTGGAATAATCAAGGATTTGAGCCTCACACTATATGCATGTCCCAATGTGAGCATTTTGTAAAACATATCAGTCATAAAATTTCCACCACACTTTACATTGTGTTTTTCAAGAGACTTCACTTCTAAAATTAGAGGTTATTTTTCTATTGATCGAGTCACACATGTTATTCAGAACAAGGTATGGAGCTAAGGCTACAATCATATCTTATCCTATTGCAAACTTCCATATTGAGCCTCATACAATGAGTCCAATTAATGAAAATTATTCAGCCCTTGATCAAGAAGATTATCCAAGCACCCATGAAGCTGATACAAAATTCAAATATACTCTAGAATTAAATCTTGATGAATGGGCGAACAAGAGGCATGCTTTTGACCCTTACAAGGAAATGGAAGCAATGGAGCTAGGAGTCTTGCTTAGATGAAGAGAATCATCCTATTCCTAACATCACCAAGTCATACCACAAGGATTATAATGAGGTATGAAAATTATTCTTTGATGGTTCAAGAAGTAGACAAGGTGTAGGAGGAGGAGCTATACTTGTTTCACCTCAAAACATGAAGTATTACTTAAATTTTTGTTTCCATTTTGCTTTCTCAAGCAACATAACTGAGTACGAGGCTTTAATTCATGGAATTCATTGGGCCAATAGGAGAGGCATTAATAATCTGCAAATATTTGGTGATAGTGAGCTGATTGTGAACCAAGTTAGAGGACAACATGCTACAAGGAATGACCTACTCAGGAGCTATAAAAACTAGGTATGGGACCTCATTGAGGAATTTGAAGCTTTCAACATTGTGTCCATACCAAAAAATAATGATGCAACAAATAGACTAGTAGCAATTGGGGTAGCATTTGATGTTATAGAAAGTATAAAAAGTGATAAGTATTAGCCCCATATCAAGGTGGTTGTAAGGCCAGTTGTCCCAGATAATAACACAAGTTGGTAGGTCTTCAAGAATGATCAGAAATTGTCAATTTTCTACAAGAAGAAGCTGAGTTCTCCTCCAGAAACCAAGACAAATTGGAATAGCAGTATGGCGACCAAGTGGTGCAGCTGAGAACTAACAAATTACCAAAAGGTCTTGTAACCTTGGAGTCAATATTCAACCCAAATGATCAATTCTGGAAGGAGAAAGCAAATATTCAGGTAAAGGGTGAAGATTCAGAGCCCATTTCCATAGATGAAGGAAAAATGTTGCGAATTGGCAAGGTAAGTACCCAACAAGAAAAATCTAAGTTCATTCAACTTTTTCAAGAATTCCCAGATGTCTTTGCTTGGACTTACAAGGATTTAAGAGGTTTCAACCCAAGGTTGGCACAACACACTATCGAGCTAGATCCGAGATCTAAGCCTTTTAGACGAAGCAAAGGCCAGTAAACCCTCACATTGAACCTCTCATGAGAAAAGAGTTGAACAAGATAATTGAGGCCAACATCATCTTCCCTATCAAGCATTCAAGTTGGGTTGCAAACTTGGTGCCTGTGAGGAAAAGAAATGGAGAAATCAGATTGTGTGTAGACTTCCGTAATTTAAACAAAGCATCACTCAAAGATCACTACCCACTTCCATCAATGGAGAAAATATTATAGGTTATAGTTGGCTCTAAGAGGTTTTCATTACTAGATGGATACTCAGGCTATAATCAGATAATGATGAAAGAGGAAGATCCATACAAGACGGCCTCCACCACAAAATGGGGCACATATGCTTACAAGAAGATGCCATTTTGATTGTCCAATGTTGGGGAAACATTTCAACAATCTATGGATATGGTGTTCAAAGGCTTGATCAACAAGATGGTGTTGGTATATCTAGATGATATCACCATCTTCTCAAAGAATGTTGCAAACCATCTCTTTCACCTCGGATGTATTTCGAGAGGTGTAGAAGGTTCCGAGTGTCATTGAATCCAAATAAGTGTGTGTTCTTTGCACATGAGGGAAAATTTTTGGGCCACATTGTCTCAAGAGAAGGGTTAACAATTGATCCTGAAAGGGTTGAAGCCATTTGAACACTTCCATTTCCACAACACAAGAAGTCTCTCCAAAGCTTCTTGGGGAGAATAAACTTTGTTCACGTGATTTGTGCCGATTTTGTCACTCTTGTGAAGCCTTTAAAGATGATGTTAAAGAAGAGTATTACATTCAAATGGACAACATAAGGAAAAGAGAGTTTTGAGGCCATCAAGCTCGCAATATCATAGGCCCCAACTCTTATTAACCCAGACTTTTCAAAGGACTTCATGATGTATGCTTTTGGAGGGTCAGACACAATCTCAACTATCTTGGTTCAACCTAACAAGGAAGGTTCAAAATAGCCCATAGCCTTCTTCAGTCAGAGCTTGGAAGATTACGAAGTAAAGTATTCTTTCATTGAAAATCATGTCCTTGTTGTCATTAGGAGTTTGAAGAAGTTCAGACACTTGGTCTCGAACAACAAGATTCAACTGCTAGTGTCTCATGCTAGTGTCAAGGATTTTCTCCTAAACAAGGACTTGAATGAG
This sequence comes from Taxus wallichiana var. yunnanensis, assembly GCA_018340775.1. Classification (NCBI taxonomy): domain Eukaryota; kingdom Viridiplantae; phylum Streptophyta; class Pinopsida; order Cupressales; family Taxaceae; genus Taxus; species Taxus wallichiana. Next base: position 891,607,233 of record CM031242.1, read on the forward strand.
AAGAGAGAAGGTTGGATCACTCATGTAATGGAGTATGATATTGAAATCAAAGTGACCAAAATATTTTGTGGCAAGGGTCTCAGTGTGTGAGCATCTCGCTTAAAATAAACAAGTGAGTCGGTGGATGAAGAAGATGTTGTCCCGCTTGCACAATAATCAAGAGAAACCAGCTAATGATGCACCTATTCCATGCTGGACTCAAGCCTTGGTTTACTATCTCCAAACATGGTTGTGCCCTCTAGAATGGAACAAAAAAAGATGAGATACTTAATATTACAAGCCATCCAATATGTGCTTATTGGTGGTGTCTTGTTTCAGAAGGATATCAATAGTGTTCTATTGAGGTGGATTGGTACAAGCCAAATTGAGAGGGTGTTGTATGAGTTCCATGATGGAGAAGCAGGAGGCCACTTTTCTCCTTGAGTAACAGCTCTTAAAATCATGAAAGCTGTTTATTATTGGCCTATGGTGTTTAGTGATTGCTTCTAACGGATCAAGAAATGCAAGAATTTCACATTCTTCACAGGGAAGGAAAAGTTAGCAGCCTTGCCCCTTCATCCAATTTCAGTGGATCATCCATTCATGCAATGGGGAATAGAATTCATTGGAGTAATCAACTCAAATTCAAGTCAGGGCCATAAATGGATACTCACAAATGACAGACTATTTCACCAAGTGGTCAAGCAAAGTGGCACTAAAGGAGGCAAATGAATCCAATATCTTCGATTTATATGAAGGGATAGTCACTAGGTTTGGAGTCCCCTGCCACTATCATATCAGATAATGCATTGGCATTCCTTGGTACAAGGATCACTGAATGGGCTGTCAAGAATGGTGTATACCTCAACACTTCATCAAACTATTACCCTCAAGGTAATGGCCAAGCAAAGTCCACAAACAAGAACCTACTAAGAATTATCAGAAGGACTCTTGATGAAAATTAGAGAACTTGGCACACAAAGCTCAAATCAGCTCTATGGGCTAATAGGATCACATCCAAAAGGTCTACATGAAGCTCCCCATACAAGATTGTATACGGAAAGGAAGCAAAGCATTTCCCATATCCTCGAACTGCCCACTTTGGAGCTCATGAAACAGTTGGAACTAGCCAAGTTTGAACCTATGGAAATTAGGTATGTAGAGCTAATGGGAGTAGAAGAAGTGAGAGAACATGCAATGCAAATCATGGAGAAAGATCAAGCATTGATCAAGAAGAGCTTCGATAAGAAAGAAAGAAAAATGACTTTTCAAGAGGGGGACTTATCAAGTGGGATGTAGATGGGAAAAACCAGGAAAGCATTCCAAGTTCCATGATATTTGGAGTGGCCCCTACATGGTCACAAGATGTAAAAGTACCAATGCCTTCGCTCGGCTACGTTGGATGGCAAAGAATTGTAGATTCTTTTCAATGGGATCTACCTCAAACACTTTTGCTAAAATGAGAATTTCTCACCCCTATAAATATTAGCCTAGGTTTCTAATTTCTCCAAATATGTATGCAAATTGTCTTGTTATAGTTTAGGTTGCAATGTCCCTAAGCATTGGTGCACATGCTCTATTGCTTCTACTGTATGCTAGTATATAGTTCATCTCACTCAAGGAAAAGACTTGTGGCCACAAGAAATTAAATCTACAGAGTATCCATATTGGATTAGGTTTGGATGTTTTCATTACACTCCAACATATCAGATTTACGGAAAATCAAATGAGGGAGAAGTTTCCAGGTTTTAGACAATTCTCTACTCTCACAAATCAAGAATCTAAGATTTTCTTGAAAAGATAAGAGTGCATGCAATGGAAGACAGGTTCTAGATTGGTTTTGAATTTACTAGGAGATTCCATGCCCAATGGATACTTCTAAGGCTACTAGTCTCTGCATCTAACAGGTAGATGTCCTCGTGAGTCACCAAACTATTTTCCCAATTCCCCCCGCTTAAATTGATCAAACACGACCCCACAAAGAAGAAAATTTGAAGGGTCGGTTTAGTCGTCTTGAGCCAAAATTTCAGATCCAAAAGTCAAGGGGCGGGTAGGCTCTATAATGGAGGAATAGGGTCAGCAAAGGATCAAACAACATCAAAGGAGGAAAGAGGCTCTTGGGAGGAAAACGAGAAAGGCTCAAGTTTTGGACTTCACATACGATTTAGAGTGGGCCCAAATCGGTTACGTCTAAAAGGACTAGTGGGAGACGCCACGTGTCTCAATGATGCACCTTTAAGATTTGAAGCCAAGGTTGGTTCCCCCAAATGATTGTGGAGCTTCCACATGTCCCAGAACTAGATGAGACAGTGTTCACTCAAGGCCCTGAATCGGATAAGTGTGGAAGATATAGTGGAAGCTTCCACGTGCCTCATCGGCGCATCTCCAAAGGTCAAGCCCAAATTTAGTCCCTAAATAAATGTTTTCCCTTCACGTGTACAAAGCTCCCAAGAGTTATACCGATCGTTGAAAATTCTATGAGCCAACGGAAGATGCCACGTGTCTCTTCCTCGCAACTTCAAAGGTATATCCAAAATCACGTCTCAAAGCGAGCACGAGCTTCCACATGTCCCAGGTCCGAAAAGGAAATAGAGATGGCAATTGAAAATTCCAAGCTTAGGACAGGTCGATGGAAGCTTCCATGTGTCTCATCGGTGCAACTTCAAAGGTGCAGCCCAAAATAGAGACCCAAAACATGCGCGCCACTGCAAAGTAGTCAGGGACCGAGAAAGGCAACAGGCCCAAATCGGCTAAGTATAAAAGAAATAAGGGAGAGCTAGTGGAAGGTGCCACATGTTGACTCAACACAACTTTAGAGATCAACTCCGAAGGTAGTCTCCAAAACTAGAATAGGCCCTCCACATGTCCAAAAGTCAAAAAGGGGATAGAGTGGCCGTTTGAATCTACTAAGTATAGAATGGTCAATGGAAGCATCTACGTGCCGCATCTGCGTAACTTCAAAGTGAAATTCTAGGGGCAAGTCCCAAATGTGCGCCGAGCCTCCACGTGTTCAGGATCAGACATATGACCCCACCAAACAAAAGGGACACTTGGCCATATTTCAGGTCAACACGGGAAGGCTGGCCTTGGTAGGATTTTTGCCAAAAGCAGGTCGACGAACTTCAAAAATATTTTTCACCAAAGTGGAAAATACGGGCCGGCGGGTCTGGGCACAAATTTTTGTCAAATGTAAAGTTGCGAGGCCTCGATGGAAAATTTTCCCAAGTGTAAATGCTATTTGGTGGGTCTGTGGTGCATTTTGGAGCTTTTGCACTTTTCGTAAAATGGCGCAGTTTGCAAGTGCGGGCCCTTGAGCCCGAGGAGGTTCAGTTGCCAAAATCAAAAAGTTAATTTCAAGCATGCGGGGCTACGGGAGATTTTTATAATTTTGCATTTTTTTGCAAAATGTGCTAAAAGTGAATTTTGGGCCCGCGGATCCATTTTACAAAACTGGTTTTTCACCATCTTTGCATGGACTTGATTCAAAATATTCGGATGAGCATGCTCTCGATCTAGTGATTGAAATTCAATAAATTTGGTACCATTGAAAGGTCTCGACCTCGTCTATGCCATGGAGACGAGTTGGTGGAGTTTGAACATTCTATTGATAATGTAATGCAAGTTTTGTTTAGCACCTTGGCCATTGTAATGCTCTGTATCAATTTATGAAGCAATAATACATGTCTGTGGATGATTTCAACCCTCTCTTGTGTTCATTGTTGTTATGTAATCTTTCATTACAATATTGGTTATTTGTGCATGGTGGTTGTATTACATTTTAATGGTCGGTGTTTGATAGCAAAACAGGTGTTCAACATTCCTTTGGTGCATCACCTCTATTAGTTTAGGTTTAATTTCTTGTATCTTCTTAACCTTGTCTCCTTGGCAAGTTAGAATAGGTTTTAGAATAGATCCTCTACAAATTTTATGTATGCACTTGAACAGAGGAATAGGAACTAGCCTTCATCCAGAGAACTCTCTCGATTTCAAAGTCCTACACTTTAAGAGATGCTCCATGTTATGTAATCACACTAAGAGTCTCAACCCATCGAGTTACAAACATTCAGGGGTGCTATGATTTTGTACTAACAACCAATTCCAAGGCCCTCATTTTGGCACACCTAGAGGGGAACATTGGCAAAACATGTCGGGATCTCACTTTAAATCTTCTAGTTTCATTTTCTTAAAAGTTCTAAAGCCTTTTGAACAAACCCATTTGGTGCATATCATGTAGTTCATGATATCCACACAACCATGTTTATATTTGAAAACATTTTTTAAAACAACTCACTTGCCATGTGAATGCGCCCACATATGCAAACCTAGCTACAAAACATTTACAACTACAACATCCGACAAAATTTCTCATACCCGTTTCCAAGGCTCGCAGTTCTTTTTCTTTGTTTTCTATTTTTTTTTTATGGAGGGAGTGAATTTATTGTTTGGGCACCATATTTCATGAGTTTAGTCAAACAGTTCACATGTCAGTGCATGCTTCCACATTTTTTTACATACCTATCTACCAAAGAACCTCAAACTACAACATCTGATAAAAATTATCATTTTGGCGCACAGGATGGGACACTGCATGAAGAAAAAAAATACCTCAAAGGGATGGGGTATCAAGAGAATGCCACATTTGCAGGAAGCACAAGGGACTTGCAATAAAACCAGCTTGTTCAGATCGGTAATACTCCAACTATTCATCAAATACAAAAAAATGATTTGTGCTTTCTACAGTCCTCCTCCATCATTATCTATAGCCTGATGAATGTCATAAACAACAACTTATCCATCTGATGCACTAGATAAAAGGTAGTTACTCTCTCTCAAGTCAATCTAAAGATTATTCACAACACCCGTATGTGCCTTTGGTAAATTCTTTCTAGTTAGCAAGTTCAAGACTCGCACATTCTTCTTGAATGTACTCTATTAGTAAAAGTTGTAGGTGTTATCCTCCCCAACTATCTATCTTTCACCTCCTTCCACATTTTCAGTTTGTATCTCCCGGAGTGCTTGTAACCACAACACCTAGCATAAAAAAATCCTCTATTTTTTTGCTTTGATGAATGTCGATACCTTGTTCTAGAGCTTCCCCCTTTTGGCGTAGAATGGGAGAGATTGCAATAGGCATGAGTACGCTAGAAAAAGTGGAGGATTTTGAATTTAAGGCTGACAATTGCATTTCCTCGGACATTTCACATGTCTTGTGCAACTATCCAAAGTCTGCGAAATTTATAATATTAAGCGTGTTTCACTGTGGTCAACAACTGGAGGGCACAATTAAAAAACATCAATTAGTGAGAATGGAAAGTGACAGATCTACCTGCCTTCCACCTACCCACGCAACTCCACCTTTCTACCTGCTCCCATGTCCCTTCCCATACCTGCCTCCGCCTACTCACCATAAAACTCCAACTACCTTCTTAATTCCCTTCCACCGAGACTTGACACATACCTTTTTTTAATTCTATTTTATTAAATGTGAAGGGCACTACACAATCGAGGAGCCTATCCATCACGGAGTTCGCAAATAACGCGAACTCCGCACAAAACTTTGACCAAGTGCTATCCTTGCACCCAGACCCGGCCTTGAACCCAGGACCTCCGCACCCTATTTCTCGTGCCCCACCATCCTGCTGCGCACTCACATATGAAACCATACGGCCGTTTCCTTTTAAAAAACCACAAACAGAAATTTGACGGAAAAGGAAACAACATATTACGTTGTTACCTATATAAGTAACAACGTAATACGTTGTTTCCTTTTAAAATCAAAACTAACGGCAACACGACAAAACTAACGGCAACATGATGGAAAATACTTTTTCCCTATTTCAGACGAACTTGCGTGAGAGATAGGCCTAGCCCTACACAATTGGATGTTAGATCCACTTTGCACATCTTCCTGTCTCTAAATGCAAGGGCTAAAACTACAAACAAATTTTCACTTCGGAAATATTTTTCTACCACTCCTTACATTCACAAATATCTCTATAAGTTGTTTCCACATCGTCTTAAACAACACCCCTATTCTCCTTCGAAAAATTGACATAAATTTCATGTCCCACTCCTTGTTCTAGGGTGAGTTTCACATTGTTTCCCCTTTCCATTTTTGCCACCCTCACACTTCTCCACCCTCTAACCCCTTCTTCTTCACCCCTCTTCCTCTCCCATTGTTTCTCTCCATCAAATTTGACTCGTTTAAAAGAGATCTTTCAGCATTTCCATCGTACATATCAAGTAGAATTGCTAGTCATTGTTAAGAGTTAGCCATTGTAAGAGAAAAAGAAGAAGAAGTTGCTGAAGACGTCTGTGAGCAGATTATTGATTATCATGATCGCCATTGCTCTATAAATAGAGTTTCGTGCAGAAGAAGGCTGCCTCTAACAACAGATTTGTTTTTTTTTTTTTTTCTCTTTGTGGTAAGCTTGCCATTTTCACGTGTTTCCTGACATCTAAAGAGAGCAGTCATATTCATTATATGGCCGTTTCTATTTGTAGAGGTACAAGATTAATGTGACCTAAAAAATTACTGAAAAACCATCTCAACATTAACTACCGTAACGTAAAAATATCGGAGTGTTTCGGAATTTTATGACATTAATTGTCAATACATGTATTTGAAAGAAAATTACGACCATCAAGCTGGCCATGCGAAGATATCGACATTGAAAGTGAGTTTATAGATGTTTCAAAACACGTTTGCAGTGGGTTAAAAAAGCAGAGCTTTCGCAACAGCGATTGATGGACTTCAATCGCGAAACGTAGAAACGTTTGCTGGGTACGAATTGGAATTTAATGAAACGTTCAACACGCATGCGTGCCAAATTTGTCAACTTCGAAATTTGCCACCAAAAGTAACAGAGATAGACAGTTACATGTACCAATGGCAGAACTAATGGTGGAACTGGGGTTCACGTAACAATTATTGCTTGTGTGATCAAAATAGAACTTCACAACAGCAGTTGAAAAATCACCGCTTTAAGAAAATTAGATTTTTGAATCTACTTGTTACTTTTGGAACAGAAACACATTTTATAAAAGTTTAAAAGAAAGGTTACAAGAGGTGGTAATTGTGTGAGATTTATAGCTCTCTACTGTAAATAGGATAGCACTATTATTTACTGTCAATTTCAAGAGTTGCATACCACACAAATTCCCTTTGTTATTTTCCATTGTCACCCATATTTCCTTATGTGGAGCAAACCTATAGATAGGAAAAAAATTATCCACGTTCATATTAGTTTCCTTTTTTTTATGTAAGATGTTTATTGTGAGAGCTTAGCTCTGTAGTGTAACATACTATTATTATTTATATTTATGTATATTTCACAAAATTAACGTGAATGTGAAGAGTTGCATTCCCTACAATTACCTTTTAATTTTTTATATTATTTCCTATTGTTATCCATTATTTTCTTCTATGGAGCTAAGCTATTACTAGATACGAATTTTTTTATCAATGTTTGTCTTCCTCCTCTTCATATTTTCATTCATAAATTCTAGTAATACTTAGTTAGTAGGTATTTTCTTCTTGTTTTATGCTTTTGTATTATTATTTATGGAGAAAGAGGGGTTTCAAATATAATGATTATCTAATAAATTTTATAAGCACTCATTATCACCTACTATCCTATGAAGGATTACGTATAATATCTCAAAACCATGTCTTGGTAGTAACTATCCAACCACTACCCTCTTTGTATGGTTGGCTTGAATATGGGGTCACCATTATTGTTCCTTTTCAGCGGTTTCTTTTAAGGTTGAAACATCGAATATAGGGCCACCGGTGAATATATAGACCATTCTTCTTTAACATTTCTAAAAATGTGACACCCACCACACTCATTGATTTAATCCTTGGTGTTCAAGATATATATGTCGGCATCCGGATCATGGATGAATATAATCTTTGCATCACCATATCTCCCTATAAATGATCAATGAAATGCATGTGTACATCTTGCGTTAATGATTTGAACATCTCTCCATGTGAGGAATGAACATGTTTATCTCATTAATTGGAAAAGTGTCTCGACTTTAATTTAGCATCCCTCAGTATCGACATTGCACAAGTTCTTACGGAAAACTATAGATTTGAATTGCTACGAGATAATAGATTGGACTCAATATTTACAATTAATTGTATCGTTGAATCTATGTGGGAAAATATCATACACAACCTTTTCTTTTCTCTCTAAAAATGCATATCTTAAATATTATAACTATGACAATCCTACTAACCTTGTACATGTTCTAGAGATGAATATGTTGCCATAAGTTTCCCTCATGAAATATTTTATTATAAAACATAAAGTTTGAAGACATTTGTGTGTTACATTCTATAAGTAGGATATAAGATAACATTTAAATTGATTAAAATGTAGTTGTAACTTGTATATCATGTTTTTAAAGCAACATATGTTTTAAATGAAGTTTTATTATCAAATTTACTAAAATGCTTCATATGTGTTTTAAAGACATTGCAAAATAACTAATGCTAAGGTAAATGGTGCTATTTTAACAACGATATTCAAGTAATGTATAGTTATTTTGTTTCACTTATCTTATTACTTAAAATACTAATTTTATTATATTACATATGTGATTTTTCATGGGTTTTTTTACATTTTTGTTTTTAAAATGTGGTACATGTTTATATCGGGAAGGGAAATATCTTGTTGGTATAGCAACTAGTTGGAAGGAAAACTAACAATGTTTCTAGCCCTACAAAGAGTTAAATATTAGCTTTTAATTTTTAATATTTCAATATTTTAATGTAACTAGTGAAATATTTGGTTGTTAGAATAAAATATCATAATATTAATAATCTAGAGTTAATTTAAATGCTAAGAAATGAAGATTGTGCACCTATATCATAGTATCTTCTCCTTTATTTATTGTAAAAACTATTTTTAATTTTTTTCAAAATTTATTTTTTAATAAATCCTTGCAAAAGCTCCAACTCATTTTAAAGATTAAAGTATGTAAATATTAAAAATTATTTTTTTATTTTATAAGATGATGATCTTATTTAATCCTTACAATTAAAATGTAAATATTTTCTTATAGCTTTCATTGAATGAGGATTATATGAATAAACATCATTTTAACTCCAAATTATCGAATTTGATAGCTAATAGTTGGAGGAAAGTTTATTCTAACACTTTGTATATGACAAAATACTCTTTATGGTCAATAAAAATGATATTTGAGAATAATTGCATTAGTTGTAAATGGCCACAAAATTATAAAAACGAATATATAGTACTAGTAACTCCATTGACTATTAAGGATATGTTTCTATCCATTATGACCTCTTTTAAAAATCCCACTAGCCTTTTTGCATTAATTATATTTTAAAATAAATATAAATATAAAATGAAATTAATTCTAGGGCCACGAAGGATGTCTTTGTACACCCCAATAAAAAATAAAAGAACTAAAGATGCCAAATATTCCACAAAGACACATATTTAGCGTTAATTAATTTCAAACTTGATTCCTTGGAAATCACCATGTCCATCCTAGTGGTAATCCAAGAAAATAGAAACAAATAAAACTAATACGGCCACAACTTGGAAGTATTTGTGCTAATTGGCGCATAGAATGTTCGATTGAATAGCCATAGGCTCATGAAATGTGAGCTTCCCTACAATCCATTCAAGTAAACTCAACATCTATCAAATCTATATGTATATAGAATTAGAGTAACATGGATGAACAAATAAATTATTGGGAAAATCAACGTGTAGGAAAAAAATGATGCAAATTTTAGTCCATGTAAACCATTATTAAATCTACTTAGAAGCATAATATTGTTTCGTAACATAGTTTAGAAGGTAGTGCATAAATTGTACCTGACTAGTTCCTAAGGGGATTAAGCCATAGTCATAGTAGGCAATTATCTAGAGTGCCATCACTTAGTGGATGCTTAAATCCAAAAAAATTCATGTCGGTTATTTTTAAAATTTAGTTTTAAAACAATTTATATGAAGATTCAATATTAATCGACCCATTTATTAATATTATCATAAAATAACCTAAGTTTCACACATACACATAAAATGATACTATAATATTTTTAGGAAGTAAAAATAAATATGGCATACTTTTATGGTATTTATAATACTCTAAATTATGTAGATGTGTAAGTTTTCCTAGGAAGGTTAATGTATTTTTTATAATGTCACGTTTCTAGCTAGTAGAGGAGAGTACAATACAATGAGTGCTTTATCCACAAATTTTCCACAAGTTCATTGTAGATAACTTATTCAAAATTGTGAATCCAATTTTGTGGACTCCACCCACAATAAAATTGTGAAAACATAACTTTGTTGATCACAATTTTAAAATTTTAGAAATTGACAAAAATAGAAAATGTCAAACGTTTCACAAATTTGAAATTGTAGAAATTTCCACAAATTTGAAATTGTAAAACCTTTCACAATATAAAAACATGTGAATATTTAAACATGTTTCAGCTACCCCCTTCTGGCCATTCCCCGTTTTAGAGGATCGTGGGGTTTCAGATGGTGTAGGAGGAGCGGCTGCAAATTTGGGAGGATGGAAAAGGTTCCTTGAGGTTGTAAAATCCTCTGTTAGTGCCCCGATCAAACCAATGAAACATGCAAAGTCTTCTCCCATTGTTTGTTGTGGTGCGAGATGTTTTGAGATCTGAGATATATTTCAAGGAGAAAGGAATCATCTGTAGATTCAACAATATTTTCCCGGGCCTACCTGCACTCCATGATTGGATCTCCCTTTCATGGAAACCACTTATGGAAGGTAAAGTTGACATCTACCCCACAACTAGAGGCTTCTTCATAGTTGTCTTTGATATTACAACTGATAGAGATCTGATTTTTGATAGATTGTGGGATTATCAAAGCCATTTTTTCTTATGAAGCCATGGTTCCCTCTTTTTAACCTTGTTACTGAAACTTTCCAAACCCAACTGTGTGGATCCGGTTGCCATATCTTCCTCTCTAGTTTTGGGGGAGAAATGTTTAACTTCTATTGGGGATTCTTTAGGCAAAACCCTGGCTATTGATACAAAGACGACCATGTATGAATATACTATGTATGCTCGCATCCTGGTTGATATGAACACCTCAAAGGATTTCCCTGCTTCTATTGATCTGCATGTTGAGGATAGGATATGGAATCAAAACATTGACTATGAAGGCTTCCCCTTTAGATGTCGAATTTGTTTTCTCTTGGTCATTTAGTAGCGGATTGTAAGTTTGGGAAGAAAAATACCAATAATCGAACTTCGTGGTGGAAGAATGTTGATTCTAGCCATTTGGTTGTAAACAGTCACTCAGATTCTGAGTCAGAGGAGGGATCTAATGATGAGGAAGTGGAGGCTCTTGTGCATGAGATAATCACCCCTTCTCCTACCCCTATAGAGAAGGATCCTTCTCCTAGCGCTAGTGCTTCTTCCCTTCCCCCTTCTTTGGGAATCCTCAATCAGGTGGGTGAAAATAATCTTGAAATTTGTATACCAATTTACCCAAATGAAAATGTTAATCCAAATACCGGGAATGATTGGTCTACTATGAATAGAAGAAAGAAAGGGAAGGTTAATGACTCCCTTAAGATGTGTCTTCACTCCCATGGGAAGAAGTCTCATGGTTAGTGTTTCCTTCTGCTTTTGTTTTTGTTGTTAGTTGGACTTATGTTGTTTGTTTCTCTGTGCCGCTAGTAGAGGCTTCCCTTCATGTTCCTCAATGCTATATCCTATGTCTCCACTTTCTCTCATTGTAATGGGGTAGGGTCCCCTCAACCCTTATTTTACCCTTAATAAAAAAACATGTGAATATTTATATAATTGCCAACAATTTCAAAATTTTCACAAGTATTTTGATTTTTTTACATATTTAGAATTTTGGAAAATATATTTAATTCAATATTTAAAATAAATTATTTACCTATTTAAATGTATAATTCAAAAATAATAATATTAACATGTTTAAATTAATTAATATATTTTAAAAAAAAATCGAAAAATTCACATATATGCTTTTTTCATAAAAATAATTACAAATATATATTGTAAAATAAAAATTAATACAAAAATAAAAATAAAACCAACAAATAACTAGAATTAAAATAATATAAGTTTTTTTAGAAAAATAAATAAAAAATAATAATTAGATTAAAATCGAGTATAAATTGGTATAAAATTTTCAATGATCTTGTGTTCAAACTACCCCTGATTTTGAAATACACCTAACCAACATAATGCCTTGCAATTAAATATTTAATGGTTATATTGAAGAGCCCTTGGTTCATTGTTGAAGTTGAAAGGCTTGGAATAAGCCCACCAAGGATCAAGTCTTGCTGAGTGCAAGGCCTAGAGATACCCGACACGAGAGAATCAAGTGGATAGGGCCAGGATCGTTCCCTTGGTGACTTTGATGGATTGGATGCCCCTAGTCGTGGCTGCTTAGCTAAAGGAATGGCTTCGATGTAGATGTATGCTTACTCATAAAGTGTAAATCAGCTATATATGTAATCTCCAATTACCATGGGCAGAGATGTCGATATCTATGTAATCGAGGTCTTCCAAATTAAAATATATATTTAATGGTTATTGAAGATGTTTAAGAATCATAGAATAATGTATTCAAAATTACTTGATCTTGCTTTGTTTATTTTGATTTCCATCCACAAATTAAAACCACAAATGTTTCCATAATTGTGTGCCAAAAATATTACCATAATGTGTGTCATAGGAAAACTGTACATAAACATCAATGAACACATTTTTATAAAATTTAAATACATTGTATGCTCAGATCGCAACAATGCCTCAAATTTCTAAACAAAATACAAACACAACATTATTTTAAATAAATTTGAAATGTCTTTACAAAAGTGAATCATGATAGGTGGGCAATAATTTAATACCTTATATAGTAGATATTCTAGAAATGAATTAAAAAATTAAAGGCATATTACCGATACAAATAAATCACTTCGTTAATGTATTGTCTAGATAACTAATTGTTGCTAATGTTAAAGAAGCTGATTGCTTACATAGAGTGCTTATGGAAAACAAAGTAATTTGATAGTCACCTACACAGAGTGTTAGGAGAGTTATTTTTTAATAAAAATCATGAGAATGGTATTGTTCTAAACACTTCAAGAAAAAAATTAGATCAAAGCGTATGATATTATCTAACCCACTATAGTAAAAAGAATGACTCCTACTTTATTCCAAAACTAAGTGATATTATAATCACTTAAGATTTAACACATACCATTGGCATTTTCTCTATCTTGAATATAATTATTTTTCAGCCCTCCCCAAGTCAAAATAATGAATTGAAATAGATACACAGTCATTCAGTTATATGCATGCGTTAATGTAGCAAGAATCAATTAGATGATCTGTAGACAAAATCAATTGCATGCTTTAATTTAGTAAAATTAATTGTTTGAATGTAGAATAAATCAGTTACGTTAATAAATGTAATAATAATTAATTACACACATTACAAAAAAATATTTATTTAGTTTTCCGAAAGATCTGCATTTATTACTATGATATAATTTTTCTTCATTTAATTATCGATTATACTTGATTTACATCAACATTAAAATACTACCTATGTACTTTTAAATTTAGAAATAAATATCTTGAAAGTATAATTATTATTCATTTTAATTTTTTAAAAAGTTTTACCTCTCTAAAATATATTTTATTTATTATGTGGAGAATGAATGAGAAGTAGTATTTATTATATGTAGTGTAAATTGTAGATATACATTTTTTTACAAATTTAATTTGAATCAACTCATGAGTTGTTAGATTTTCCATATTATTAGGTTTATAAAATTTTGTTAATTCAAGTATATTTTTTCAAAATATTTATGTGTAGATAATGTTGTTATCCAATTTCGCCCCTCAATCTAAATCGGACAACATGAGAGCAATTGAGTCGGGCACCTAGTAGGGCCCCACACATGCAACTTTGAGTTTCACAGACAATTCATGGTCTAAGGAACATTTATAGGACATTTAGAGGTCATTCGGGAAAATCAAGTCATCCGGGATCCTACAGGGTGAAAAGGGGTCCCTCGGGCCCATGTTTGTGAAAAATGAGGAAAAATAGAAAAAATATTCAAAAAATCACTTTGGGGCCTTCTATGGCCTACCCATGGCCTGTGGCATTTAAAAATTCAAAATCCCTAAGGAAATTCTGAAAAAATAGCTAAAAAAATCCCATACGACATTTAGAGAGTGATCGAGCTAAATTTTATCTCACCGAGCAACTCGGCAAGCTGCTTGGTGGGCTGGGGGCTTGTAAGGGGCACCAAGTTATTTTAAGGGTTTGGTCGAGCTCATCGGTGCTTAGTGGATGCGGAGAGTTAGAGTCAAATGGCTCGAGAAAGCTAATGGTAAGGTCAACATCGGTGGGGATGGTCGACTCTGGTGAGGAGGATGTTTGGTGAGTTGACATGCTAGAAGTTGGTTTTGTTCAACAATGAGCTTGGTGGTGATGTAGGAACTAGCTAGATGGAGGATAATGGAGCTCAAGAAACCCAAGGAAAGTAAAGCTGTGACAAAAATTCAAACCCCATAGCTTGAGCATATTTTATCCATTCTTAAAAAAATCATAGTCGTTGGAAAAGGGAGGAGAAGAACTTCATGATGAAGACACAAAAAATTGTTTTTAGAGGTTTCCCAAATGCCAAAAATTGTAGAGGTTTTCAAAACCACGAAATGTAATAACTTAAACTCCAGACCTTTGTTTCACACAAAGACCAGTCATCGAGAAAGCTAAAGAGAAATCCTACTACATGAGAACTTCAAATTTGGATTTCAAAGGTTTTTCACTTCAAAAATTAGGGAACTATGAAGAGTAAACGATAGGTGGAGGATTTATTAAAGGGGTATGGACACTCAACTTCCAAGCATGTAGGCCAAGTACCGAGAGATATGGGCTATGCCAAGAGATCATGCAAGCAAAGATGGCTTATCATAACCTTTGGAATCTAAATTTTTCCTTCTCTCTAAAATTTCTCCTATAAATTTAAGGAGGGGATCATTTTCAAAAGTTTGGACACCTTGTATATCTGCGTCCCTTTTTTCTTGTCTCAGTAAGAGATTTTGGAGCTCAAAACCCCCTATTGAACATTGTAATGCAAAATTTTTGGCTTTGGCCCTAAATGTGTTGTATTGTATCATTTTTAGAGTAATAAAATTAGATTTGTAGATGTTTCAAACCCTCTTTTATGTTCTATTGCATCTTTCTGATATTTCATTACATGCAAGGTTAGTTTTGGTTGTTATTGTTTTCATTACAAGGTTCTATTAGTGTTGTGTTTATTGTGCAAGTTGTTCAACATTCCTTCTTGGTGCATCACCTTCCCTTAGAGTAGGTTTTAATTTTCATGCATTCTTTCTAGCTATGTCTCCTTGGAAAAAATTAGACTAGGGTTATATTTACAACTCTCTACAATTTGGAATACTTGGCACTAGGCTAGGATAGGAATCCAACATTCTCGGAGAGTTATTCTCGATTGTAAAATCCCAAACTTTGGGATAAGCGCATATTTGAAAATTCATGCTGATTGCCTCAACCATTCACTTGCAAGAAATTAGGGGTGTTGTGATTTTTCCATAATAGTTTTGGAAGGCCTAGTGTTATGCTTCCCAAATGTTTATTCGAAGTTTAAATTTTACCCTTGCTACACAAGTGAATCGGACATGATACCAAGAAAGAAATATGAGGATTTAAGGAAGATTTAGATTCAAGATACCTTTTTCCCATAAACATTCGTCAAAATATGTTAAAACCTTCGTGAAATACTAAGTTGTTATGTTGTTAGTAACCCCGGGTAACACATTTATCTGCGAAGAACTAAGGAGATCATTAACAAGAGTTTAAGTCAAAGCAAAACTATTTCCCTAGCTCCATTTGTGTCATCTGGATCCAAAAAGGAATTCATTTGATGAAAAAAAAATTCTAGATCTAACTTCGTAAGACTCGGGAGTCCACTAGGATACTAAGGGAGTAATAGCTCTACTTACTCCATATATGGTAAGGTTACACCACATAGTCATTGCTTTGAACAAGGAATCTTAAGGTGACTTCTAGAGTGGTCTTCACCACTCAACACGGTGTCGAAAGGAATAGAAGACATTCTACTTACCCCATGCACAGTTACCAAACCTCAAAGGAAATCACATACTCGGATAAAGTTTTACCATGTCATTCCTAAAGGATGGGTTCATGAAAAGTCACTAAACATACCAACTATGATGGTAAAACAGACTAGGAATCTTGAGTACTTATACATCAAGGTACCATAGAGTGTAAATTTTAAGTTCATTCTACGTTTTCAATTTATTCTATGCTAAGAAGGAACGTGCGAGAAGGGTAAATATGTGCACAAGTTCTAAACTAAGGTCGATTGTCTTATTTAGATTTCTCTATTACATTTTTAAGGTAAGGAACACAACACCAATTATTTAATCATCTATTGCACACTAAAAACACACTACAAGATATATTTTATTCATAATTTATATTATATATATATATATATATCAATATATTTCTACCAAAAGTAACCTATGAATCACATTGCACCTATGATTAAATGCACGTTTCCCAAGGTATCCCTAAAACTAACATCTCAGACATATTAGCAATTTTAAACACAACCTTTCTGTAACATGGGACTACATTATACATATATACATTTTACAAGGAACTATATAAATTACAAAAATAAATAATAAATTGCACAATGCCTTTTCGCCATCTTTCTTGCATCCTACAAAACCATGTGAGCATGAAATCAGTGATAAATCATTGGCATGGCATCCACCCTAATCTAGCATAATTAACATTTTTAGTTTCCCATTTACATAATAACATTAATAATTTTTCATTTGAAGGAAAAAGGTTAGAGACACATTTATTTCTTTTCAGTTTGCTTCATTTCCTAACCAAGGAGAGAGAAGAAATAGGGAAGAGAGAGAAACACTATTTTGCCAAAAGTTCAATTTCACACCACAAATCACACAATAAAGTTTCAAATAGTTATTTATAAGTGTCAAAAAATTTCCACGATGGTTTGGGCAACCCGACATGGGTCATACAACTTCCTTCTTACGTTTCCCTGCTAGCTGCAAAAACGTTCAATTAATGCTTGGAGGCTAAGAAGCCAACTTCAAATGTTGTCCTCTAATGAGAAAACACACTCTAGGTAAGTTTCTACATGTCCTCCTATACACCAAGAATTCATAGGAACTGACGGAATTTAGAACTGGCAAATGGTTTACAAACAACGACATGCCTTCTGGAGCCTCTGGTCATAGTTGGTCCAATTTGACCTAGTCAACTACAACCGGAAGCCTACAAAATGGCTTTGCCAAACTATCGGAAAAAAAAATTCCTCAGACTGAAAGTACCAGGAAATTTTCTAGTAAAAATACTATAGGTTTGTGAATATGGATAAGCATTTCATTGTCAAGATTCAAATGGTGGTTCAAAATGAAAGCCAACTTTATAGTTTTAGTAGCTTCTTACAACTACAAAACGGTGTAACATTGCTCCTAGTAGGGCGTCAAAAGATCAAAAATGTTCATTCGGGGTCAAACCAAAGGTTAAGGTGACTCCCACATAACAAGGTACATGAATGAAGCTTAACATCCCATTTTAGAGTTACGAAGGGTACTTAACAAGTCTCCGAAAAACATAAATTTATCTATTTAAAGAGGGAGATGGTCAAATTTTTTACTAGAAAGTCAATTTCATCTTGTCGATAAAACAATATTGTAGAGATCTAGTTTAGGTAGGAAGTTTTCTAAATCACCTCAAAATGAGGGTTGAAGTTCATGGTTTAATACAAAATGGTTATTTTGATTACGTGAGTTACGATATATGACATTTATTGATTTGTAACCAATTAATATAAACAATTAAATGTATGATAATTCTAAGATTTTAAAATTATCTTTCATCACAAATGAGAAACTAAAGTATGATAATTACAAAGGACAAGGAGAGATGAACCATGCTCAGAGGAATGAAGCCGGTCAAAACCACTGGGATTCAATTCAACATCACACTTTGGAATTTTGTCAAACATTTCACAAGCATTGATCTATCCTCCACGATGACACACAAATCTTCTCGATCCCTTGAAAATTTCAAACAGGATATGTTTCCCATTATGTTTTGATGATTGACTAAGGCCTGCTCAAGACTCCAAACTGAACATACCCTGCAATCATTAAATTCCATTTTGACCCAGGCTGGGAAGGTGCTGGCAAGGGTTGTAGAAATATGGATTTGCACCTACCCGCCATATTTTCTTGAGAGTTTCTAAGACTTTTCAATGAACTCATTTTTTGTATATCCGACAAAAGTTGTAGTCCATGAGCCACATTTCATGTGTTTAAAAAAATTCACCTGTCAATGCATGCTTCCATGTTTTTGCATAGGGTTCCACATTTACATACATGTCCCACAGGGCACTTGCAACTATGATGTGTAATGAAAATATTTATTAAGCTTTGAAGGATGAGTAAAGGCTCTCATTTTTAATACTGGCTGAGAAAATGTTTCCTTCCAACTTGCCCATTATGTGTATATCCTGAGACTTCCATTGACAAGGATAAGAACGAAAAACATGGGAAATTTCACGTAGAGGGAGAGTGAAAGAAATAAAGAAAAGCATTGCAGGCATACGTGGAATAGAAGAGAAGGGACTTCCAATGTCTTAATCAATAAAATCAATAACTCAAAATAAAAGATAAATAAAAAAAAATGGAGTGGTAGACGTTGGATACAAGTGTTGCAGAGGTTATAGTGCACGTAGCACCATTTCAGAAGCAACAAAAGTAATTCAATACAAACCAGACATCCTTCCTGAAATGAGTGCCTCTAAATCTAATTTTTTTTTTTGTTTTTCCCTTCTTTTGCATACAACAAGAATAAAGAGGAAGGCATACATTTTCTCTCAGAGGAAATTGAAACCATTACAGTTGCAGATCTAGATTAGATGATTTGTATATAAAAATATGAGTTGATAATAGTATTACAAGTTTATCTCTGAGCAACACTATCCCACTTAACATTCTATTTATTTAATTATAAGTGAGCCGCCCACCTGCTGCATTTTCTACCATGATCCAATTATTGGAAAATTTCAGAATTAACTTGGGATACAATGTGGATAACAACTAGAAATCTCAATTCATCTTCTTGTATTCTTATGCAAGGAAAATGACATACATGATGGTCTTTCGAGGTGCCCACATGCTTGTCAAAGAGCCCACATGCCTTTGCAGTTGAAAATATTATTATGCGGTGGGAAATGATAGGTTTGAATGGACATTACTAGAAGCCCATGCCCTGTCCACATCTGACAAGGACCTCTCTCCTCCAATCACGCCTTTACCAAATCCACTCACCCACCATTCACGCACTTCACTGTTTATATATTTTTTAAATTTTATTTTAATGTTATTTTATAGTTGGCACTACATTTCCCTCCCCTTATAAGAGCATCATCCTCGATGTGACACAACACCGATGCTCGAGGAATACGTAAGCAAGAAATTCAATAATGACACATGTCACTATCAAAACAACTCGTCGGTACAAAGTGACCACAAGGAAACACTAATTTTGGCAAGTATCTTAAATTTTAATGTTTTGTGAAGATTGGTAGTTATCTTTTACTTTATTACTTATTTTTTCCTTTAATGTATTTATTAATCTCAAATATGGGTATTTCATTGTTTAAGATTTAAGTCTATCTATCTTTTTGGGTGCCCAACAAATTCTCACATCACAATACCACATTAGGGTCAAAAACAACACTAATGGTTCACAAGACATAACTTCACATACTTCCATGAATGTATCACATCGAAGAACTCAACTAACCCATGGAAAGAACATACATAGCTCTCACAACATAGTACTTGTCACACATGTTCTCTCGACACAATAGTACCCATAACATAAGTAGACTACTTCAACATGGAATTCCCAACAGGTACACATATAAAGTTTTCAAACAACTCAAAACCATAATTGTAGCTATATAGGGTCAAGATGGAAACAACATCATACCAACATGAGGAACATCAATCCTCAACATCAAAAAACACAACCGAACTCACAAGAAGTACACATAAATCATAACACCAACATCATACACCTCCCAAAACATCACAAAACAACTCCATATACCTCCCAAAGCATCACCAACATTGACATATGCCTCTCAAAGCATTAGAAAACAACTATATAATCCTCTCAAACATCACAAAACAACTCCACATACCTCCCAAAGCATAACAATACAACCACATAAACCTCCCATGCATCACAAAGAAACTCCATATACCTCCCAAAGAATCAAACACACCCACACAATTTCCTTATACCTCCCCTAAGTCTCTTATGCCTCCCTCAAGTGTTCTCTTATGCCTCCCTTAAGTATCTTATTCATCCCTCAAGTCTCTTATTTCTCCCTCAAGCAATAAAATAAAGATAAATTTTCCTTTTCGCTCCCCAAAAGAGGCCGATCACCCTATGGCCATAGGTGCATAGATTCTAGATACCTCTAACCCAAGTGACATAATAACTCATGGTTCAACAACCCACTAGTTATCTATAACTCCTTGGGGCATACCCCCATACAACAAAGCGGGTCCATAGGTTCCACCACTCCATGGTGAATCCCATGACCCTATTCCAACACATTACGACATTAGAACCAACATAACAATCCATATCAAATGCCAAGTGGAAAAAATCCCAAGCCTTGGGCTAGGCTATAAAATTTTTAAACTTGATATGCAATTTAAAACTGAGAAAAGTAAAATGGCTAATTAGCCATGGTTAGTGCAAAATCTGAATGTTAGTGCAACAACCAAATAAATTCCCAAAATATAAGAACATGTCAGTCAAGAAAACTATTGGTTCTAGCAAGAAAAGGGAAAGTGTTCAATTTATGAATAAAATACATGTATAGGAATAACACATTATGATAACTATGTGGCCTTATATAACCACCAAGGGGGTACTCAACGAGTTGCTGGAACTCGAAACATCGA
The DNA here is from genome assembly GCA_018340775.1 of Taxus wallichiana var. yunnanensis. NCBI lineage: Eukaryota > Viridiplantae > Streptophyta > Pinopsida > Cupressales > Taxaceae > Taxus > Taxus wallichiana. Next base: position 891,628,312 of record CM031242.1, read on the forward strand.
GCCTCAGCTTGTAAAATATCATATCAATAATACAACTGTCATCATCTCTATCTGAATCATCCCACCACCACTTTGACAAGGCTCAACATAGTCAAAATCACATAGGTTGAATCCATACGATAACCATATTGGGAGAGAGAAAGGAGTACAAGTCTCCATCTATTGAGCCTAAGGTGTTCGCGAAACACAATATGTATGACACCCGTTGAGAAAGTGTCACACATACCAAACGAACAAAAGTGGGTTTTCAGCCTATGTAAGGCTCCACTTCCTATCTCGTACTTGGCTCGAGTGACTGGTCAATGGTACACATTTCCTCACTCCAAACATACACTTTTATCGATTTCCCTTAGGGTTGGTTAGTGTAGGGTCCACAACATAACACATAACTACATCACTAACACAATGGTGATTCACACAAATTAACCATAGCATCTTACGCATGGTATATATATAGGGTAAAACACAATCATTACTTTCACGGGTTATGATACATCACATTACCACATTCTGCACCCAAAGTGCAATCACTGTACAATAGGGATCATACACTCACCATATGCCCCTAAATCACGACATGAACCATCACATATTACATGAATTATACGTATGAGGAACACAATGTCTAACTTTACAACATATAGTCAATTTTAATACAACATGGTGATGCACACGATTCCTCACAATATAGTGATGACATCACGATACAATCTAATTCACTTTACACCAATTTTTTCATGCAATACATCAATACACCTACATATCACATAATGAAAAAATGCTCCAACACTTCACAATCCACAATAACATTTTTTTTGTCACACACAATAAGGTGATACATCACACATGAAATCTTCATAGAATCCATGAAAAGGAGAGAGAATAATCTCATCAAAAGCACATCAACATGATAAAAAATATGCACTAAGTGACATACACAACATGTGCGTTCACAATTTCACAATTACGACATAGTTCACATCACGCTTATATCACATTACTCTTCCAATATCCACCACCATCATGCAACACCATCACAACTCAAATCTGCCCCAGAGGTTTGAGAGCATGAACCTTGCTCTAATACCAAATGTAACGCCCACATCTTACACACAAATACAATAGTAGAAATACTAGAGTTAAATTTTATTTTTTATTTTTACGTTGCTCACTACACAACACCACAAGGGCTCCAAGTAGAGAAACTCAACAACGCATAAGACACTTACATAAGTCATCGACTCACATAGACACATGACAACACCATATACATGTCGATGCCACACTTTCCCCAATGAATGAATACTAACAATGACCCAACCATAAGAAGGAGACCCAAGGATTGGAAAACCCACAACACATCATTACCATGATTACATCTTAGTTATGATTAACATTCCAAGAACATTATTATGAAAGGATAATTTTATCCTTTTTCCACCTATAGTTTTTAAATTCATTTCACATTCAACTTATAGTTTGACCATTTAAGTTGGCTCCTTATCCCTTACGACAATCTCCATAACTTACATAATTATTTTCCATATTTCAAATTACATACAAAGTACCTAATTCTCTCATTCTTATGTTAAGATTATGCTTCCCAAATGTTTATTCAAAGTTTAAATTTTACCCTTGCTACACAAGTGAATCGGATGTGATACCAAGAAAGAAATATTAGGATTTAAGGAAGATTTAGATTCAAGATACCTTTTTCCCATAAACATTCTTCGATCACGGTACATTTATTTCCCATCATAGTTAAAAATAGTTCAAAAACTTGTTGAATCCATTTGACATTTCCACATTAAGAAATTCTATTTAGATTTATATATATCTTTTGTTTTCTCGAAGTTTGATCACACCAAGGCAAATCATATTCTTTTTAACACAAGTAAATGTCTAATTGAGTTACAAGGACTCCAAGAGTGACATTATTCCTAACCTCAAATATTGTTTTACTCTATATATTTACTCTAACATCGCACTATGGTCTCATTAATAGCATCACTTTATAACAAAAGAATTACAAAGGTACTTGTCTAACCTCTTGAATAAGTACATGATTGGAAGTATTATAAACTACACATGAACCACAAGTGATTTGTGTTCAAGGTAAGATCCCATGATTCTACATTTCATGATTCCGCATGTGAAATTTCTTTTATTCTTAATGTCATAAAAGGCATGACAAGGGATTACAATGGACAAATTTTCAGTTTCTTGGGTTCTCTAAAGTCAACATATTTCAAATCAATTTCATTTTCAAGGAGTTACTTACCATTTTCTACCCACGAGTTAACCCCTTAATTAGCCAAGGTTTGACTTAATTCCAATTGCACCTAAGGATCTACACCCTAACTATATATGAGTTTAAGGTGAGAGTACATATTTATGCTAAACAACCTTCATGAAAGACTAAGGTGCTATGTTGTTAGTAACCTCAGGGTAACACATTTATCTGTGAAGAACTAAGGAGATCATTAACAAGAGTTTAAGTCAAAGCACAACTATTTCCCTAGCTCCATTTGTGTCATCTGGATCCAAAAAGGAATTCATTCAATGAAAAAAATTCTAGATCTAACTTCGTGAGACTCGGGAGTCCACTAGATATTAAGGGAGTAACAACTCTACTTACTCCATATAGGGTAAGGCTACACCACATAGTCATTGCTTTGAACAAGGACTCTTAAGGTGACTTCTAGAGTGGTCTTCACCACTCAACATGGTGTCAGAACTGAAGAGAAGACATTCCCCTTACCCCATGCATGGTTACCAAACCTAAAAGGAAACCACATACTCTAGATAAAGTTTGACCATGTCATTCCTAAAAGATGGGTTCACGACAAAGTCGCTAAACATACCAACTATGATGGTAAAATAGACTAGGAATCTTGAGTACTTAAACCAGAAGGTACCATAGAGTGCAAATTTTAAGTTCATTCTACATTTTCAATTTATTCTATGCTAAGAAGGAACATGCGAGATGGGGAAATATGCGCAAGTTCTAAACTAAGGTCGATTGTCTTATTTAGATTTCTCTACTACATTTTTAAGGTAAGGAACACAACACCAATTATTTAATCATCTATTGCACACTAAAACATACTACAAGATATTTGATTCAAATTTATTTACATATATATCAATCCTTTTTACCAAAAGTAACCTATGAATCACATTGCACCTATGATTAAATGCATGTTTCCCAAGGTATCCCTAAAACTAACATCTCAGACATATTAAAAATTTCAAACACAACCTTTCTGTAACATGGGACTACATTATACATATATACATTTTACAAGGAACTATATAAATTACAAAAATAAATAATAAATTACACAACGCCTTTTCGCCGTCTTTCTTGTATCCTGCAAAACCATGTGAGCATGAAATCAGCGATAAATCGCTGGCATGGCATCCACCATAATCTAGCATAATTAACATTTTTAGTTTCCCATTTACATAATAACATTAATAATTTTGATTTGAAGGAAAAAGGTTAGAGACACATTTATTTCTTTTCAGTTTGCTTCATTTCCTAACCAAGGAGAGAGAAGAAATAAGGAAGAGAGAGAAACATATATTTTTCAAAACTTCAATTTCACACAAAAATCACACAATAAAGTTTCAAATAGTTATTTATAAGTGTCAACCACTTTCCATGATGGTTTGGGCACACGACATGGGTCATACAACTTCCTTCTTACATTTCCTTGCTAGTTACAAAAATATTCAATTAACACTCGGAGGCTAAGAAACCAACTTCAAACATTGTCCTCTAATGAGAAAAGCACACTCCAGGTAAGTTTCTACGTGTTTCCTCCTATACACCAAGAATTCATAGGAACTGATGGAATTCAGAAATGGTAAACGGTTTACAAATAGTGACATGCCTTCTGGAGCCTCTGGTAGTAGTTGGTCCCGTTTGACTTAGTCAACTAGAACCGTAAGAGTAGAAAATGGCTTTTCTAGAATATCGGGAAAAGTGTTTTTCCTCAAACTGAAAGTAACAAGAAATTTTCTAGTAAAAATACTATAGGTTTGTGAAGATGGATAAGCATTTCATTGTTGAAGATTCAAATGGTGGTTCAAAATGAAAGCCAACTTTGTAGTTTTAATAGAGTCTTACAACTACAAGATGGTGAAACATTGCTCCCAATAGAGGCGTCAAAAAGATCAAAATGTTCATTCGGGGTCAAACCAAAGGTTAAGGTGACTCCCCACATAACAAGGTACATGAATGAAGCTTAACATCTCATTTTCAAAGTTATGAAGGGTACTTAACAAGTCTCTAAAAACACAAATTTATCTATTTAAACAGGAGATGGTCAACATTTTTACCAGAAGTCAATTTTGTCTTGTTGATAAAACAATATTGTAGAGATCTAGTTTGGGTAGGAAGTTTTCTAAATCACCTTAGAATGAGGGTTGAAGTTCATGGTTTAATACAAAAGGGTTATTTTGATTGCATGAGTTATGATATGACATTTATTGATTTGTAACCAATTAATATAAATAATTAAATGTATGATAATTCTAATCTTTTAAAATTATCTTTCATCACAAATGAGAAACTAAAGTATGATAATTACGAAAGACAAGGAGAGATGAACCATGCCTAGAGGAATGAAGCTGGTAAAACCTGTGGGATTCAATTCGACATCACACTTTGGAATTTTGTCAAACATTTCACAAGCATGATCTATCCTCCATGATGACACACAAATATTCTCGATCCCTTGAAAATTTCAAATAGGATATGTTTCCCATTATGTTTTGACAATTGAATAAGGCTTTCTCAAGACTCTAAATTGAACATACCCTACAATCATTAAATTCCATTTTGACCCAGGTTGGAAAAGGTGCTGGCAAGGGTTTAAGAAATATGGATTTGCACCTACCCACCACATTTTCTATAGATTTTCTAAGACTTTTCATGAACTTAGTTTTTGTATATACTGGAAAATGTTGTAGTCCACGAGCCACATTTCATGTGTTTAAACAAATATTTCACCTGTCAACGCATGCTTCCACATTTTTTCATAGGGTTCCAAATTTACATATATGTCCCACAGGGGACTTGCAACTTTGATGTCTAATGAAAATATTTATTAATCTTTGAAGGATGATTAAAGATCTCATTTTTAATACTTGAATGAGAAAAATTTCCTTCCAACTTCCCATTATGAGTATATCCCGAGACTTCCATTGACAAGTATAAGAATGAAAAACATGGTCACTTTCATGCAGAGGGGGAGTGAAAGAAAGACAAAGAATTGCAAGCTTACATGGAATAGAAGAGAAGAGACTTCTAATGTCTTAATCAATAAAAAAATAACTCAAAATAAAAGATAAATAATAGAAGAAAGGAGTGGTAGACGTTGGATAAAAGTGTTGTAGATGTTATAGTGCACGTAGTACCACTTGAAGCGAAAAAAAAGTAATTCAATACAACCACACGTCCCGCCTAAAATGAGTGCCTCTAGATATAAATATATATATATTTTTGTTTTTCCCTTCTTTTGCATAGAGCAAGAATAGGAAGTCATATGTTTTCTCTCAAAGGAAATTGAAACCGTTGTAGTTGCAGATCTATATAAGATGATTTGTATATAAAAAAATGAGCTGATAATAGTATTGTTATCTCAATTTTGCCCCAGTAGAATTGATCAAACATGATCCCTGTGTAGATGAAAATAGAAAGGATGGTTCCGTCATTCAATCCCATGTTTCAAATCCAAAAAACATGTTACATGTGGGATCTACAATGGATTAGTAGGGTCGGGAAAGAGAAAACATTGTCAAAGAAAACTAGAGGCTCTCAGGAGAGAAACGGGAAAGGCTCAAAGTCTTGGTCTTTACAAATGATTCAGAGCTAGCTTAAATGGACTAAGTATGGAAGAGATGGAAGAAGCTGCCAAGTGTCTTAAAAATTCACATTCAAAGGTTTAACCCAAAAGGAAGACTCAAATTAGCGCTAGCTCTCCACATGGTCAAGGTCCGATTGAAGTCAAATGGCACGGCCCAAATCTGTTAAGTATATAAAACCGGTGCAAGGTGTCACGTGTCATCCCCACGCATCTTTAAAGGTAAATCTAAAAGTGAAGACCTAAATGAGCAAGGGCCATCCATGTGTCCTAGGTCCAAAAAGGGATAGAGCGGTCATTAAAAAGTCAAAGTAGAGGTAGGCAAGTGAAAGGAACCACATGTCAAAGCATGGTGCTACTTCAAAGGTAAAATCATGAGTGGGTTTTGAAATGAGCATGAGGCCTCCACATGTCTCGGAGTCAAACTTATGGCCCCACCAATAAAAATAGGAATTAGTTAAAATACAAAGGAACAAACTCCAAGTTAAGGCAGAAGGCAGGTCGTTGGGGTAATTCAAAGTTTTTGATTGAAAAGGTGTAAAGTATCAAAGAGAGACACACCTCCACTGATGCCCAGGGATCCATGTGTCGACCTAAATCACATGCAGGCCGGTGGGCCTTGAAGGGACTTTTTCACCCAGTGGGAAATGTGGTGGCGGACCCAAAGATGGTTTTTTGACAAAAGTGAATTACGGGTGGGGTATTTTTTTGCGTTTTGTATTTTTGGTGTAAAAAGATGCAAATTGAGTTTTGGGCCCACGAACCCATTCTGCTAAACTAGTTTTTTCCATTTTTGTAAAGAACCAACTCAAATATTCAAATGGACATATCTTTTAATCCGGTTCCGAAATTCAACAAATTTGGCACCATTGGAAAGGTCTCGACCTCGTCTACACCATGGAAACCTAAAAATTAATTTTGATGAGGTTAGGTGGGTGAAAAATGGGAAAACATCTTTCAATCCATTAATGTAAAATCTGATTGCTTCATCTATCGATATGATTTGATTCAATCCGCCCTTCTAACTTCTTTAACACACCAAAGCAGACATAGGGAACTAGAACTAATAGGTTATGGGTGGATTGGCGGTGGGAATTGATTTTTGGTTGTTGGATTTTAGGAGCAGAGTCGAGTTCCTCCTCTCTCTTTCTAGTTTTCATCGCCTATATATTGTAACACTTCTCATTTGAGAAGGAGAGACATTCTGGGATGTGGGGAAACTCTGTCAAAGTTGTTTCCCAACTCCATTTTAGCTGTAAGCCTTTTCGTATGCCTGGAGAGTGTATTTGCACCTCTGAGCACCCATGTAATAGTCTATGCACCTTATAGAGAAATAAAATCTTGTTTCGTGGCATCTTTCAACCATTGGCATCATTTTGTTGTTTCTCTATGCCTCTCTATCTCATGTTTGCTCCTATGTATGTATTTCATGTTTACAGTGTAAGATGTCATGCTTCATGGAGTTTCAATGGTGGATTTGGATCTGGGTCTATATCACTTCTTTCTAACCTCCCTCGGTTTGTTTTGCCTATTTCATTCTCCCTAAGTAGAGTATGTCGCCACTTCCTTTTCTGGTGTATCACCACTTAGTGTAGGCTCTTTTAACCCCCTCTCTCTCCATGTCCCCTTGGAATGGTTAGATTAGGATTATTTAGATTCTACCGCACGGATTAACTTGTGCTAGGTAGATCGGAAGTAAGAACTGACTTTCTATGGAGGTCCATCTCAAGTTTTGCAAGTCCCATAGCTTGAGAGATGGTCTTATGTTGTGCAATCACACCGAATGCCCTACTTCAAACCAGGCCATTTGGGGGTGTTGTGATTCAGCACTAACAAGTATTACAAGTTTATCTTTGAGAACCACTATCTCACTTAACATTCTATTTATTTAACTATAAGTGAGCTACCCACCTATTGTATTTTCTGTCACGATCCAATTATTGGCAAAATTTCAACATTAACTTGGGATACAATGTGGATAAGAAAAATAAATCTCAATTCATCTCGCTTGTATTCTTACGCAAGGAATATAATAGACGTGATTGTCTTTTGAGGCATCCACATGCTTGTTAGAGAGCCCACATGCATTGGCGAGTTGAAAATATTAGTATGCGGTGGGAAATGATAGGTTTGAATGGACGTTACTAGAAGCCCATGCCATCTCCACATCCGAAAAGGACCTCTCTCCTCTAATCACACATTTACCAACTCCACTCACCCACCATTCAAATACTTCAATGTTTATATATTTTTAAAATTTTATTTTAATGTTATTTTATATTTGGAACTACACTTGGAAACACATGAAAATGCAAGACATGAATATTAAACCTAGAAAAAAAAATTGTTTGGAAATTGTATATTTTAGTAAACATAGAAAACCATAATATAACCTAGAATAATGAACTAACTCTTGCCTTAGTCTCGTACATGAGGTGGGAACCGGATGAGGGGTTATTACATGTAGATCTAGACTTGCCACCTCTAGAGCAGGTCGTAGTGACCATTCTACCTCAGATTTTATAGACACTTCAGGACGTCAATGTCGCTTATACACGGAGGGTCCTTAAGAGGATGGTCAGCCAAACATGATAGGGAGCCATCCATTGAGGCTTGTGCATCTTCTCAACACTTCAAGGATCATAGGGTAGAGAACTCCCATGTGGAGTCAACTAGAGTGATTCACCTGCAGAGGGGATAGGAGACAGGATTTCAGGACACAGGGATAGGTTTTAGAGCCCTAGACCTAGAGAGGAGCATGCAGAGAGGCCTAGGGGTCACCAATCAACAGTTGTAGACCATATTAGGGAAATCTTGAAGCTACGACCATCTCACTATTCTAGAGATAGAGGTGGATTTTAGGTAGAGGCCTGGTTGGTGAGCTTGAGTGGGTGCTTCAAGCTCTACCCTTGTACTAGTAACACGAAATCTCATGTTATGATCCATATTTTAAGGGATGTAGCAGGTGTCTAGTGGAGGATTGAGGAACAGATGCTCCACATTGATTTATAGATGTTTACCTGGGAGATCTTTGAGGTGTTTTTTAGGAGTAGGTACTTATCCTGGAGGTTCATTAAGTAGAGGATAGACGAGTTCCATGAACTCGTGAGGAATCTATGATCGTAGCCTGAGTATGATATTCGATTCCTTAACCTACTTTAATATGTCGACTATATGCAGGATGAGCAGATATGGATTCACAGGTTCATTAGGGGACTAAATTTAGATTTGGGTGGTACAATGTGCATTGATTACCGACAGTTCTTAGCAAAGGCCATGGAGAAGGCCTATATTAAAGAGGAGCTATGGGGGAAGATGCAATAGGTTAGGGACAAAGTTGGGAGCTGCATCTAGTAGATGGAAGATAGCAGGTCGAGGGGGTCAGCTCCTCCTCCTCGTGGTGGAAATGTTTCTACACAGTCATTATTCGAGCCACCACAACAGCCATCTCAAAGAACAAGTAGCAAAATCAGTCACCATTTAGACCTACTTAGATATTTAACACTCAGAGGGGAAAGAGTATGGGGCCTCCTCCTAGGGGTCCCATTAGGACACATGGTGTAAAGAGAGCTCACTCAATAGGAGCTCACCAGTAGAGACCTCAGTAGTCCATAATCGGATCATCGGGATCCACAAACACGACCTCTAGAGTAGTGGTGGAGATGTATCTCAATGGAAAGGACCAGGAAGTTGTTATGGTTGTGGTGTTGTCAGACATCATTAGAGAGAGTTCACATAAAACCCTAGTAACAAGGGTAAGAAACATATTTTAGAGCCTACTGTTGGTGACATGGGATGCAACCATCAGATCTATATAGCGGTCAAGAACCACCAAGCTGAGCACTAGAGTACCGTGATAGAGAAGACATGTAACATTGGTGGTATTCCTACCTCCATTTTGTTTGATTCTACTTCATCTGATTCTTTTATTATACCATCCATAGTAGAGCATTGTCAGATTTGGTGGCGAAGTTAAGGTGCTCTTAGTTGGCACGTTGAAATGGATTATGGAGCCAAAATTTCTATAGAATCCTTAGTTAAGGAGTGTGTGGTGGATTTGGGACCCTTTACCACTAGCTCGGATCTTTGTATCCTTTCATTGGGTTCATATAGAGTCATCTTGGGCATGGACTAGTTATCTTCACATAGAGCCAGAGTGGATTGTTACCATAAGACTATATCATGTACAAATGATCTAGGAGTTGACTCTATGATAGCAAGAGTTAGGAGACCCATTTATATTCACACCATCTTCGCTATACAACTTAAGCGATGTGTGCGATGAGGTTTGTAGATGCATGTTGTTACAATTAGTGACAGATCATAGGATGATTCTAAGTGGCCATCTCTTGATGACCATTGCATCTTGAGATAGTTTTCTAATGTCTTTCTAGGAGAGCTACCAAGGTTACAACCCCCATGTGAGATAGATTTTCACATAGATTTGGTTTCGAGAGCAGAGCCTATCTCACGAGAACCTTATCGATGACTACCCTCAAGGTTTTCGAGCTCAAGTTGCGGTTTGAGGGCCTTCTAGAGAAGTCCTAATCCATCCTAGTGTATCTCCTTGGGGTGAACTAGTCATTTTGTAAAGAAGAAGTATAGATCTCTGTAGTTGTGTATTGATTACCTCTAACTGAACAAAGTAACAATCAAGAATTGTTACCCCCTTCTATGCATTGATGATTTATTTGGTCGATGAATGGGGCCCATAATTTTCTCCAAGATAGATCTTGATTCAGGTTATCATCAATGGAGGATCATGGAGGTAGATATTCATAAGACCACATTTTATACGAGATATGGCCACTATGAGTTCACACTAGTGCCTTTTGGTTTGATGAATGCCCCACAAAGTGTCATGATCTTGATGAATTACATGTTCAGGATATTTTGGATAGCTTCATGCTAATTTTCCTTGATGAAATTATGATTTACTCACGTACACGTGAGGATCACGAGGAGCACCTTCATGAGGTTCTTTTTGTGTCTTTGTGAGCAGCATCTTTATGAGAACTTGGAGAGGTGTGCATTCTTTCAGAAAGAGGTGCAATATTTGGGCCACATCATCTTTGGGGAAGGTATCAAAGTCAATCCTTCCAATATTTGAGCTATTATGAATTGGCCAACACCCACTAGTGTGACTAATGTGCATAGCTTCATGGGCTTGGTAGGATATTACAGGAGATTTGTATAGGAATTCTCTCGGGTTGCGCACCCATCACTTCCATTCAATAGAAAGGGAAGAAGTTCATATGGTCTGCTAGATGTGATAAGGACTTTAGGAGAGTGAGGGAATTCCTCATGACAACACCTATTCTTGTAGTGTCAGATCGTCAGGGTGAGTTCTTCATTTACACATATTCTTCTTTGGCACGACTTGGAGGTGTGTTGATGTATGAGGGCAAAGTAGTTGATTTTGAGTCTCACAATCTTAAGGATTATGAGATCAATTATCCAACTCATGAACTTGAGCTTGCAGAAGTTGTGCACACCTTTCTTTGGTAGATAAAATTCCTTCATCGCCGAGAGATTTACACTCAGGATTGATCACTTGAGTCTTTGCCACCTCTTCATGCAACCCAATCTCAACACTCATTAGTGGTATTGGATGGAGTTTCTTTGTGAGTATGACATGGAGATAGAGCATGTAAAGGGGAAGGAGAACATGGTTGCATATGCCATGAGTAGATGTAGACATGTGGTTATGTCCAATTTAGTGGGTACAGATTTACAGAGCAAGATTTTATAGCAGCTTCCCAAGACAGTTTCTACCTTGTAGATAGAGTAGAGATTGAGTCTCAGAGACCCCTTGAAGGGAAGTTCAATGGTTTTTCATTATAGGAAGATGTCCTTCTCAAGCACAGAGGTCAGATTTATGTTCCTAGAGATGGAGGATTGAGGCTGGAAATTTTGACAGAGGCTCATCATGCACCTTATTCATCCCATCCCGAGGTGAAGAAGATGCACACCACCGTGAGACAGTTGTACCATTAGAGGGGAATTTGGAGATATGTAACTCAGTTCATGTCATGGTGTCCATAGTGTCAGAAGGTGAAGATCGAGCATCAACATCCAACTAGCCTTCTTTTTCCTCATGCTATACCAGAGTGGAAGTGGGACACCATTTACATAGACTTCATTGTTAGGTTATCGACATCGATATACAACCACGACGCCATCATGGTCACAAAGTGGATAAATTGACAAAATTGGATAATTTTTCTCTGGTTAAGACCACCTACACAGCTAGTGTAGTGACATGGTTATATCTAGATGAGGATTTTCAAATTACATGGGATTTTGTGCAATATAATTTTTGACCGTAATCCTTTGTATACTTCTCACTTCTAGACTACCATGTAGTATGCCTACGGGACAAAGATAAATTTCAGCATACCATATCGCCCTGAGAAAAATGGATAGACTAAGCAGGTGAATCAGATCTTGGAGGACATGTCTAGGATGTACATCATGGATCATTAGTTGAGATGGGAGGACTATTTATACTTGGTGGAGTTTTCCTATAATAATAGTTTTTAGAGTTCGATAGGCATGGATCCTTTTCAAGCACTATATGGAAGAGAGTGTAGGACACCTCTTAGTTGGGATAGGTTATAGGACAAGGTCTCTCTTGGGTTGGCTTTATTATAGGACATGGAGTAGTAGGTTGTTATGATCATGTATAGATTACGGGAGGCTCGGAGACGGACATAAGAAGTATGCAGATTAGCATAGGACAGATCATAGTTTTGAGGTGGGCGGAAGGTGTTCCTTTGTTTTAGGCCACATAAGAGCCCTATCTACTACATAAAACACTCTAAGATTTCTCCTAGGTTTGTTGGTCCCTTTGAGATATTGGAGTGTATTGGTAACTTATCCTATCACCTAGCATTGCGACCTAGCTTGTCTTACATCCATGATGTGTTTCATGTTTTAGTACTTAGGAGATACATTTTTGATCCTTCTCACATATTAGATTGGACTGAATTGTAGGTTCCAGATCGGGGGTAGGTGATGGTGGAGCCATCCGTATTCTAGAGTGTAGGACCCTAGGCCCTCGGGAGAGAGATTGACCAAGTTCGAGTCTAGTGGGATAGGTATGATGAGACTACCGCTACATGGGAGGATGCTACATTGCTACAAGTATAGATTCCACACTTGTTCTAGTGACTTCCAGGAGGAAGTCGAGTCTAAGGGGAGGGGAATGTAGTGCCCACTTCCCTTTGACACTTATTACTATTTTTTTCGATATTGTTGACTATACTTATGGACATTTTGCATTATTTTGACTTAGCATGATGTTAGATGTTAGAGATAATTGGTCTATTGTTGGTTTTGATTCATAGTATGTTGTGTGTGGATTATTAGAGAAATTTTATATTGATGATGATATGTTGTTGACATGGTTACATATTCGACATGTGATATTTGTTTCTATTTTATTAGACCTTAACAATTGAACTAATCTTTTGATCCTATTGTTATTCATGAAATATAAGACCGAGATGTTGTTAGAAATTGTAAATGATACCGTTACTTTCCTAGATGATGATGTGATTAATATATAGATGATTTTGGATTTATATTGTATATTTTATCTTGGATGTTTTGATATGGCCATGAGGTGAAGGAGGTATTATGTGTTTTACTGAGATAAATCTATCACAACATACAACGGGGGGATTAGAGACCAACCACATTGGAATGCTACAGGAATTCAACAAGGGTCACCATTGCAACATGTATTTTGGTTGTGTGTGTTTGTTTTTATTATTGTTAGGGGATCCCATGGGGGATCACTTGCGGTGTGACCAATGGGGTTGTGTGTTATTCTTTTATTATTTTCCTTTATTTGATTTTAGTATGTGATTTTATAGTGATGTATTCTACTTTTATTAATTACTTGATTTGTGTCTAGATTAGTAAATTAAAATTTTTACTAAACTAAATATTGGATGGGTCAAAATAATTCATTTATTAGATTCGATTTCTCTTGGATTATGTGTTGTAAGTTGAATGTTTAGTATCTTGCATGTCGTACACTCTACCCCTTCATGAAAGTTCGGATTTGGCCTTAAGGGACAATTTTGAAGGCTTGTGGGACAAGTTAAAATTTTCCCACACCTCTTAAATTGCTATACCAACCCTACCTATGGATTGGGGGGTGAAAAATAGACCCCATTATGTGTTTAGGGAAGACAAAAATGTAAAATTTTATTGCACTTTTTTCATGTAATTAAAGTTTTCCTTAGGGGTTATGGGCTTGGATTGTGTGTGTAAGTAATTTTTCATTCCTCCCACCCACCAATTTATTATGCATTTGGGGTTGTGGTTTGATTTGTGAGGTGGAGTTGAGGATGAGTGATGTGGCATCTCGCATTGAGCCACCTCACCCTCATCTCTCCCTTTTCTATCTATTCAAGTTCTTTTTCTTGTTTGGGGTTACTTGACTTCTTTTTGGTGTTCTTGTATTTTGGAGTTGAGGATTTCAGAGTGCTTGTGGATCTTTTTGGAGATTGTTGGTGATTGTTTGGGCTTGAAGAAGCTTGTTGTGTGACTCTTGGATCAAGATATAGCATGGAAAGGTAGGATCTATACTCTTGTTAAATGTTTTCTTTTATATTGTGTATATGTGCATGTCTTTATGCGTTTTGGTATTCTTGTTGGGTGCTTGGGTAGATTACCTAAGTGTGGTGTAGGAGGAGAATATGGGGATGTAACATGTAGGGAGGAATAAGAGTTTATTTCATATTTTGGAGGGAGTTGGGTTGGGTGCCCCACCTTGGAAAAGAAAATGCTTGCATTTCTTACTTTGTTTTTATGAGGGAGACATAAGAGATTGTAGGGAGGCATAAGAGAATGTGGGAGGCATAAGAGGTTCTTGAGGGAGGCATAAGAGTGTGTAGGGGTTTTGAGATGTATATTAGAGGGTTTTAAGGTGGGCACCTATTTCCCATTGGGAGGCATAAGTGACCTCCCCATAGATCTTTCTCCTTTGGCTTTATAATTTGAAGCCTTGTATATTGTGTTAGTTCTTCTTGTGATTGTAGTTTGAGTTGTTTGTGTTTTGGTATGGTTGTGGAATCCTTGTATTGTGATGTGGAAGCTTGTTTTGTTGCCATGAGTTGGATCCATTTTTCATTGCAATGTGGTTGGGGCTCAGGGGCCAATGAGGAGGATAGCTTCTTCTCCTCATTGGATTATTGGTTGGGTGGAGAGTGTTGCATCTTCCCTCTTTTTTTACTATTGATTAAATGAAGCATGGTGGAGGTATTTTTGGTGATCTGTAACTTGGAGCATTGTTTGTGTCCTTTAGTAATCCTTCCTTGTGTGAGAACCTCCTTTTTATTTCAACTTAGGGTGGAAGACTTGTAATATTGTGTTCCTTTTAGCTTTCATTCTTGTAAGTTTTTCCCACTTTAAGAGGAAGATATATTTTTAACCTTGTGAAGAAAATTTATATTCGTTATTGGACATTAACGTTGTATTTTAGGTTGAAAAAAGAAGAATAAAGATTTGTGTTGTAATGCTAGTTTTGTTGAATTAGAATATAAGTTCATAAGGGAAATATCTTATTTCATTGTAGTTGATTTATTTCCCACAAAAGTGTGTTGCCTTTGTTCTAAATAAATTATTACAAATATTTTGAAACTCTCTTGTGAAATGTTTTAAAATTGTATGAGGAAATATTAAATCTCATTGTGATACTTGAAAGGAATGTATTGGAAAAGTTAGACCATTTGGGCATTTTCTTGTATTATGGATGGAAAAGAGCTTATATTATAATTGTCTTTTATTTGGTGAGTGAAGTAAACTAAGATCTAACTCTAGTATGTTATTCACATCTAAAAATTCATTATAAATTCCATTACAGATTATTAAGGGAAATGAAATGAAATCTATTTTACCTCCTAAACAAAATTTATCTATGTGTTAGAGAAGAAAGTGAGTGCATATATGTTTTAACTTGTCAACATTGCAAACTACATTCCATTATTACTTTGGATAGTAGGATTGATATTCTTTTTATATTATTAGTAATAAAATATTTTAATATAAATGGACTTATTAACAAGGAAATATATTAATATTAATATACTATTAATATTATTATATTAATGAAAATACACTATTATAAACAACAGTTATAGAAATTAAATTATGATATTGTGTGTGTGCACGTGTGTGTACGTGTGTGTGCGCTGCGCGGCGTGTGCGTGTGCATGTGCACGTGCGCGTGCGCATGTGCATGTGTGTGTGTGCGTGTTTTGTGCATGCACGTGCGCATGTGTGTGCAAGTGTGTGCGCATGTGCGGGCATGCACGGGAGCGTGTGGGTACACGCGTAGGTGTGGGGGTGTGGGTGTGGGTGTGTGTGTGGGTGTGTGGGTGTGGGTGTGTGGGTGTGGGTGTGGGTGTGTGGGTGTGTGTGTGTGTGTGTGTGGGTGGGTGTGGGTGTGTGTAGGTAGGTGGGTGGGTGTGTGTGTGTGGGTGTGGGTGGGGTGTGTGTGTGTGGGTGTGCGTGGGGGTGTGTGTGCGTGCGTGCGTGTGTGTGTGTGTGTGTGTGTGTGTGTGTGTGTGTGTGTGTGTGTGTGTGTGTGTGTGTGTGTGTGTGTGTGTGTGTGCGCGCGTGTGTGTGGGTGTGTGGTTGTGTGTGTTAATATGTTTTATATAACATAGTTTTTATAAAAGTTAAATCTTTTAAAAAGTATGCGGTGGTAGCCATGGTCACGGCCTATGTTTTTTAGCCAAAGGAATTAGTGGGGCGGTTAGGGTTGACTACCCCACCCCAATAACCCGAATTTAGAACCCCTCGCATATATAAGACCTGCGCCTTTTTTTCTTCTTGTGGCATGTACATGGTGACTACGGCCTACACATTACACTATGCACACACACACACACACATATATATATTTTTGATTTCAAGTTTTAATACATTAAATATTTTCTATATACACATATATATAATAAATACATATGTATAAACATATATACACATATATATGTATGTATAGCCTTTCAAAATGAAAACATATATCAAATATAGCTATTTAACAAAAATGGGACAAACCCATTGCCTACTTGGGCAAATAATATTGAAATGAAATAAATAAATACATTTAAAACCCTAATGAGGGTATAAACAAAAGAGAAAAATAATGGATCTTGTATGCCTTCTAAAAGCTTAAGAGGGCCTCCAATGGCTTCTCATCCTCCTCCAACAACCTGCAAAACAAAAGGGAAATAATGAGCCAAAAGAAAATGAGAAATTAGTTTTCTTAAGCATGCTTTAGGGTTAGTTTTCTTTTTACCCATCTAAGGGTCCTAAGTGAATCCATCCAAGGGATGAGATTCATCCCTACAAAAATTAGGTGGGGAGTGGGTGAGTGGAATTTGAATTTAAATTTAAATGTTTAAATTCCAAAATACATGGGTTGAATTTTTAAGGGGTCACTTTATGGGGTAGGGGTATGTTTATTATTCTAACCCCATGTCAAATGGGTACCTTGTTAATTGTTTTAACCTTGTGGAATTAAATAACTTTAGTATTTATTTATATTGGCCCCTTTACCCTTGAGACTTAATTGTGGGATATTTAACTATAGTGGGAATTAAATTGTTTATCAAAATAACACCTTAGGAAAAAATTTCGCCATGCTTAGTCTAATTAATTCTTAAAATTTTAATGTGCGTAAAAAATTTTACGTTGTTGGAAAATTTTATTGTTTGATATAACCGACTTAGAATCATTAATGGGAAAAATATATTTTCGAATCGTGTATGCGGGCACGTTTTAAAAAATAAATTATTACATCATTTCCTTCATTTCATTTAGTAATGGTACATGCTTTAAGCTAAATCATCACCTCCATTATTACATCTTGTAGTGGCATACACCTTAGGTTACATTTCCACTCCTTACCTTTCATCATATAGTGATATACACTTAGGGATAAATCATCACTCATCCACTTATCTTATAGTGATATACGCTTAGTGATAAATTATCACTCATCTTTTAATCTTCTAGTGATATACACTTAGCATTTAATCATCACTCATCCTAATCCTTTCATCATATAGTGATATATTATTAGATGTAAATCATCACACATTCATTCAAACAAGTCATGATATATGCTTCAACTATAGGGTTCACGCACATCATTTATACATGTTACATCTCATCACTCATACATACACAGTCATCATAGTGCACTAGACACAACAAATACTCCTCGACCATTTCCCAATGACACACTCTCATTTATAGTTCATTCTTGACTGCTGAGGGAGAAAACAAAATTAATCTCATTACATACACTTCCATCCACTGGGGGCATGTTGCTCCTATCATTCCATTTTGCATTTCATTCCATCCATCCATAGCATATTGCATTGTCATGGGGGCATTTACTCTTGCTTTCTAGTGTTTTACGTGTTCACTTTACAATACATGTTAGGGTAATGTCTCATATGTCATTATCAATATCTATCCACACATGCAAATTAACACCTTTTTCTAGTTTGATTAGATACAAGACACCTACACATGGCATGGATGCTAACCTTCTACCCTTTGTATATTGGTCATTGTGGGCATCCATATTCATCTGATTTAGGTGTTATTGTTTCATTTTGTTCTTAACATCTTACATTACTTGATCATACACACTTTGAAATATTGGTTATTGCTCTAACATGCTAATGAGTGTTCCATGTGCAACACTTATTTTACAAGATTACATGTTTCCATGACTACTTGTTTGTTTTTCTATACTTGTCTATAATTTTTACCATTGTAGATGGGATTTTCCATTTTCATGTGTGAAAACTTGTTAGTTGTTTGTGGCTATGATGACCTTGTGTGCCTTGTGACATTGTGTGTGATGTCTCATGTTTACAACTTTGTATTTTTGGATTCCTTGTTTTCTTTCATGTTTATATTTACTACATTGTCTGTATAGCTTACACATGTTTTCTATATGCATGTATTGTTTAAACTTGTCTTTGGATAGCCTTCTTGTTTGTGTGTGCCTTTGTTTCTACTAAGTAATTTTCAGGATACACAGTTCAAATTGTGGTTGGTCCTCTTTTGGGGCTGCATTCTCCTATCAACGATATTGCATGTGCTCCCAAAGAGGGGGGCATCATTTGGGGGTTTACATATTAACACATCATATTTAAACAAGTTCGAGACGGTGGAGTTTTTGCACTGTGGAATTGTGGGTTTACATACATCGAGTGGCTTTAAACCAATTTACGAACCACATAAACAAAGGATTTTATAGGAGATGGTGTCCTTAGCATTTATGGGAAGTAGTTAAAGCATTGGAGGTTATAGTGGGTGTGTCTCTCTACACTAATTTTACCAGTGGAGTCATATCGCCTAAAAACCAAGATGGTACAGTTATCTCTTCATGCACATTTCAGCGAAGCGATTGAAGTTTGGAGGACACATATCATTTTCTCCCTACAAATCTTCAGCCACGGCGATGTGAAATCTCTGGAAAAAATTGTAGTATCACAAGACATCCTTTTACACCCTTTCTCTTGACATGGATTAGGTGCACATGTTCCATTTACACTTTTCATTTCAAATATTTTACATTTTCATATTTTAAACATTTCGTATACATGTATATTTTATAGAGTATTTTTACGAGACACACATATTTGACTACTTGATCATTTTCTCCTTGTATGTCCGAACGTATGGGAAACAAGAAGTCAAATTAGGGGCATCATCGTCATCAACAACAACAAAAATAACATCCTGCGATGGAACATGTATTATTAACCATGTATGTACACTCCATACTACATCAAGTACAAACATTTTCCTCCCTAGGTTCAGTCTCATCACTTTTTCTATGCAAATTTTTCATATATAGTTTCCTCGCTCCATTTTTTATCATTCCATGCTTTTATCCAGTCCTTCGGCTTATTTTATACTACACTCTACCTGGATATTAGGTACACATCTCTATTTACTTTATGTTAATGAGATTTTCTGTAACCAACATAGTGTGGGGGAAAAAGTAGTCAAAGAATGATGTAATTTAGACATTATTTACTTAAGTATCATACTACTATTTAGAAGGTTCTTGAGTGAAGAAATTAATAGTTAATCCCACCTTTTGACCATGTTTTTTTCTTTTTATTTCATCATTCCCACACCTTTTACATATATTATCAATTGTTTTGGTACTTTCCTATCATTTTAGCCTAAACCGGGAGAACGCAAGCTGTCTTTGGGGTACCTGGGGTGCCTTGATAATTGTTTTACTTTCCCACCTCTTTTTAGGATCTTTCTAGCCATTTTTCATTCTTATATTTTTCCTAATCGGCCATATTGGAGTTAATTATGAAATTAGAGAAAGATAACCCTATAAATATAAAGTTATGAGACGATAATGAGGGTCCTAGTGTAACTTAATACTATCACTCCATCTAGAGTTGCATCCATTGCATCACTTGCATCCACATAGTTTCATGCATCAAGGATAGAATATTTTCATCAACACACACTTCATAGGGGATGGATTCTATTCTATTCCATGCAAACATAATATTACTTTTATTATATTTAGTTATTTCTCACTACTTCACAAAGTGTGACCGACACAAGAGTGCCTAGAAACAACATGCACACACACACGAGAACTACATATGGGTCTTGAATGTAGTGCAATGCTCGGTTTAGAAGGGAATGGTTGTGGCAAATAAGGTCATTCGATCCATTCATTTGCATCTTTTACTTTTTTAGGGTTTTGATATTTCTTTTTCTATTACATGTCTTCAATATAATCTTGCTATATTCGGTACATTTGGCACAGTTCAATGAATCCCAGTGACAGACATCAAATTTTACATTGCATCTTGACCAAGAAATAATCAACTTCGAGATTTTTAAGAGACCAGGGGGCTTATTCTACAATACCAATATGCCCCAGAGTACCCTCCTAGGTGCTTCAGTCTTTTCAAATTTTCTAGATGAAGACTTTTTGGGATCTAAATGCAGCCGTTCTGCTTCAGAATCTCTTATCACACTGCGACACTCTGCGACACCCACATGCAATCAGTGAGTTCTTTCCTTACCTTCTCCATACATAGTAGGATTTTATTTTCTATTAATTAATTGTTTAATTACATTATATTACTTCAAGATAAATTTGTTTAGATCGTTTACGTACTCTGGAGATTAGATTACCTATCATTATAATTCCCCTAGTTTAGTTAATTTTAGTTAATCGAAGCCAATGCAAGAGCATGAGGAGGACCAAGAGATCGAGTAGAAAATACCTCAAGAGTCGGTACTTCAATGGTATAGGAAGATGGTTTTTTTACTCGAAGCTTGGCTCTTGATGTAGCTATTTTCCAGTTGTCTGGCTCTATGATTTTCACATCATCTTCTTCTTCTTCAAAACTTTCTTCCTTTTCATCATTCATTTCATGCTCTTCAACCTATTTCTCATATTCATATTTATGTTTGTTAGTGTCTTTCTCTTCTTCTTCTGAAGTATGAGATATTTGTTCTAGCACATGAACTTCTTCTTCAATTGATTAATGATCCTTCTTTTACTCTACCTTTTTTTTCAGGTTTTTTCTCAATCTTATCTATTTATTTGAAATTTACTTTCCTTGTATACACCATGGTTACTGAATCCAAGGGTGAAGAGGAAAGAGTTGGAACCTCTGAGGAGTGGAGAATTATTTATGTTAAGTGGAAGATTCTTGAGAAGTGGGCTGTTTCATTTCTTTCCTATAATCCTTCATCCTTTTGTTGAACCATTTTCTTGTTCTTACACTCACTATACTGTTCATGTCTAAATTATAATCTCTCTCTTTCTAGTACCAATCAATAATTAGGAGACACATATGTTGAATAGTTTGATATACTATGAAAAATACAAATTCTCATTTTCATCCTCAAGGTACTCGAAATATGAACATGATACACACTGAAATCCTTGATTTTTTGTAGAGAAAACCTTCCAAAATACTTATACCTCACTTCATATTCATCAGTACAATCTACCCAATAATATTCAATGGTGGGAAGATGATAATAGGACATCCTTGAATGGTTTGAAACGAAACCTTTGATATCAAAAGAATATATTCTTTGGTATAAATGGAACTTAAAATCAATTATTTTCCTTTCAACATTTTGGGAATCCGGGGAAGATGTGCATGCGTAGTTTCCTAAGGAGATAGGGAACCTGGATGCCAATGATTTTCTTTTCCCTATATGTCGTATGTAGCATATTAATATGTCTAAAAATTCCATCAAAACCAACTTATCATTGGAATAAATGGGTAACTTGTTTGGTACACCTACAAACCGACCAATCTAATGTAGGAAAACCTCTTGAATTGGATAAAGAGACCGCCATAAGTTGAAATAAACTACTTGGCTTCTACAAATAATCTTTTAGGTATGTTCCCCTCAACAATCTTGACTATGAACATTGTGAACACATCATTTACCCTCATGTAGTGAAATTTACTATTCTAAAAAGTGAGGTGTGGATAAAACTCATAGACTAGTTCATTCTTCTTATAATTTTGAGGAAACAACCCTACCCACACTTTGTATAATCTGCAATCGTATACGGGAGATCAAAAGTCATATGAAAGGTTTTACTTTGCTACACATCCACCAGTTTCTTATTTAATTTTTCACAAATTATCTCCCCCTAATTGAGACTTTTCTTTCCTTCAAAAATGATACCTATGTACACACATATCCAAAAATGGAATTAATTTTTTTGAGGTTAGGCCCATCAATATTTCCATTATGGTGAGCATATTAGACAATTCCTCCTTGATATCTAACTTATATAGGAATTTTTGAAACTTTGAAGCTCCTCTCTTTTGATCCTTTAGCCATGATTTATTTACTGTCGTTTTACGGGTAAAAGTATATAAGTGTATCCAAATATGTGGCCAAAGATATTTTAAAATTTGACAAGATAAATAAATCTATCAAAATAATTTGAAAACTTTTAAAAATTACGTAAATCATGAATGCCTTGCACCATTGTATATTTATTCTCTTAAAATACATATTTGGTCAGTTTATATGTGTTTGGTAAATTTTTAGTTGTGAGACATATATTTTTTAAAGGTAAAAAAACTACAGAAAGTGGTACACAGTTATATGGTTTAACCTTTATATCTATGCTTATCTTGTTGAAATATTTTGAGCTTGGGCCTTGGTCAGGGTATTTGATTCTTCAAACAAAGGGATTCCTAGTGTAACACCCTAAAAATGACATTCTAGGAACACGTTAAAACCTAACACTTATCCCAAAAATTGTGGCTAATTTTTTTTGTTATAAGTTAAAAGGTTACAGGGGTGTTAACCCCTAGGGTACATTAAATTAATTTACACCAATAATCTCAACTTTACAATTGATAGATCAGGTCTAGTTAAATGATTAAATATTTAATTTACTTTATCTCTAAGGTTGATTAATTAAAATTCATTTAGTAAGGTGCCCTAATTTAAATTACTTGGTTAAGTGTTTTCTCCTCTTTAGTTAATATTCAAATTCCAAAATGGTTAACCTCATGCTTAATTATTTTAGTTTCATTATCCTAATAGCTTAAAGTCCTTTTATTAATTTCCTAAAACATACTAAGAACTAATAAAAACTTTGCACCCCAAGGAAATTAAATGGCCCCATTCACCCATCTACACATACCTTAAAATTTATTTACAACAACCATAGATTAAATTCCTATCAAAGAAAACTAGGGTTTATCCCGAACCCTTAGATCAATTCAATTGTGGCCACTAGATCCTAGGGTTCCAAACTAGCCCTAAAATTCCTTATGAATTCTTATTAAAACCTTTCCTTTATTCTATTCTCCTCATTTGGTCTATTTTCTCTTGTTTGATTTGTAGGTTGGAGAAAAGGAAGCCATGGGAGCAAGGAAGGGAGAAACCATGGAGAAATTCTTCAAGATCAAGTTTAGGGTAGTTTTGTTTAGATTGTAGGTTTATTATTGTAATGTCTTTCATTCAAGGATTGAAGGGATTTCCTTTTCCAATCTGATTTTATTTCCAAACATTTGTATTTGGAGTTCTCCATTTGGGGAAAACCCTACTCCCAATTATAAATACAAGTTTGAGTACTTTGAATCCACCATTTGAAGATTTTATTACTTTAAACAATGAGATTTAGCCATTATTTGATTGTTGGAGGTTTCCTTGTAAATTTTGCATGCTTCAAATTTAGTTATTAGAAGTTAAATTTTGCATGGGACCTCCGACCCACCTAATGAACTACCACCCGAGCATGTCGGTGGTCATGGGACCTCCGACCCACCTGGGTGATGATTCATGAACCGTCACCTTGCTAAAGTGGCGGTTCTGAGACCACTTCCTTTCTTGAGTGGCGGTTACGAGACCACCACTCTGCATAGGGTGACGGTCCTATTTATTAGAAACAAAACCTTAAATCAAAGATTTCTCAAATAACAAAAGTCACTAAAAATTTTAAAAATGCATTAGAACTTGATTTTATGCACCTACAGTTTACGATTCTATAAGATTTAGTTCCATCTATTCATTTCATAGTTAAAATTACTGATTTTAAATAATTTCTTGTTTCAATTGTAATAACAACAATGAATCATTTTAACAAAATAATCTACTTACCATTTATCACAACTATATACTTCAAATTTGTGGCTTATTTCCATTTCCACTACAACTTATTAGTTCAAACAACTACTAACAACTTGGTTCTACATTCAAATTTTCCAAGCATACACCATACTCATTTTTACAATTTCTAGATTCTTTCTTTTCTCTTCACAATACTAAAACTTCAAATAAAGATAATAAAATTTCTTTTATATTTCAGAAGAATAACTTTACAACACAAATCTCTCTTTCTCATTTACAATAATACAACTTCGCAATGAAATTAAACTTTCTTTTCCCATTGAGCATAGCTCATTTCTTTTAAAACAAAGAACTTCTTTTCTCACAATACAAACTAAAGCTAAGATTTTAAGCATGATTTACATTTTGGTCTATTTCTTTCCATATTACAATCTAAAGAGAAGGGAAATTTTATATCTCTTTGATGAAATTTTTCAAATAATATTACAACTTACAATACTACATTTCCTATAAAGTAAAATACCATATTACAACCCTTCCACCTTGAGTGGGAATAATAAGAAGGCTTTATCACAATTAACGATTTCTTGAGGACACCAAAAAATCTCCATGTTTCACATCACAAACAAGAGAGCTTCACCATGCTTCATTTGATCACAACAAAAAGGGGGAGAGACAACACTCTCCACCCAAGCTAAGAATTCAATGAGGAGAAACCATTCTCATCATTGGCCCCAAGCCCAACAACCATTGTAAATAAAGGTGGATTGAACACATGGAAACAAAAAAATTCCACATCACAAAACCAAGTACTTCACAACCAATCCAAAGCACATTCAACTCAAACTACAAACGAAGAATGAAAAACCACAAAATATACAAGGCTTCAAATATGACAAGCCGAAGGAGCAAGAACCTATGGGGAGGTCATTTATGCCTCCCAATGGGAAATGGGTGCCCACCCTAAAACCTCCAATACATATCACAAAACTCCTACACACTTTTATGCCTCCCTCAAGTACCTCTTATTCCTCCCACATACTCTTATGCCTCCTTATAAAAGAAACAAGTAAGAAATGAAAGCATTTGTTGTCCAAGGTGGGAACCCAACCCGAACTCCCTCCAAAACATAAAATAAAATCTTATGCCTCCCTAAATTAATTCTCCCCATAGTCCCCTCCTACAAAACACTTAGGAAATCTACCCAATCACCTAAAAATCATATCAAAACATTCAAAACAAACACATATAAAAAACAATAAAAGAACAACATTAAGCGAGAGTATAGCTCCTACCTTTCCATAGTAGATCTTGTTCCAAGAGTCAATATCCTAGATCCTTAAAACCCAAGAAATCACTAATAAGCTCCAAAAAGACCACAAGAACTCCAAAATCCTCTAAATCCAAAAAATGGAATAGCACAAAAGAATTAAGTAACCCCCAAACAAGCAAAAGAACTTGAATAAATTGAAAAGGTAGAGGGGAGGGTGAGGTGCCTCCATGTAGGATGCCACATCACTCATCCTGAAATCCACCTCACAAGTCAATAATCAAACCCAATGCACCATAAATTGGTGGGTCAGAGGAATGACAATCTACTTACAGACACAATCCAAGCCCATACGGCTAAGGACAAAATTTAAGACCCATGTAAGAAAAGTGCAATAAATGTCACCTTTTGACTTTCAAAACACATAATGGGGTCTATTTTTGAACCCCCCAATCCATAGGTAAGGTTGGAATAACAATTTAAGAGGTGTGAGAAAACTTTAACTTGTCCCAAAAGCCTTCAAAATTGGCCCTTAAGGCCAAATTCGAATTTCCATGAAGGGGTAGAGTGTACAACACTCAAGATCACAAGCACTCAAACTTACAACACACAACTCAAGAGCCATCTAGTATAATAAATGAATTCTTTGAGTAACATCCATAATTAGTTTAGAAAATGATTAAATTAACTTAAATAAGGAACTTAAACACATTAAAGGTAAGAGGGAAAAATACACCACAATCTAAATAAGTAATACTAGGAAATTACATAACTAAAAACACATACTAAAATTAAATAAAGGAACTAAATAAAAGAACACAAAAACCCTTGGTCACACTTAGAGGTAATCCCCCATGGAAACCCCCTAACAACAATTTAAACACACACACAAAAATACATGTTGTCATGGTGACCCATGTGGAATTCACCTAGCATTCCAATGTGGTTGGTCTCAATCCCCGTTATTTTTTGTGAATATATTTACTGTAAAACAAATAATACATCCTTCAGCCTCATGGCCGCATCAAAACATCCAAGATAAGATATGTAATTTGAATCCACAATCATATACATATCAATCAAATCACCATCTAGGTAATTATGATATCATTTATGATTTCTAACAACATCTCTATTCTACATTTCATCCATGTCAAAAAGATCACAACATTAGTTCAATTATCAATGCCTACTCAGTGTGACGAAAATATCGTATGTTAGATATATATAACTATGTCAATAGCATATCATCATCTATATCAAAATGTCTCTAAAAGTCGACACACATAATACTAAGAATAGAAAACCAACAATAGTCTTAGTATCTTTAACATCTAACATCATGCTAAGTCAGAATAATATAGAATGCCCATAAGCATAGTCAGAAGTATAGAAATTAACAGTAATAAAGGTTGAAGGGAAGTGGGAACTACACCTAGGGCTGCATTTATGCAACTTACATCAAGATTAGTAATGATTTGTTCATGAGGATCTCTAACTTCCTTCGTTATAGGGTCAAAGCATGAGGCATATGAAAGGATAGTGTTAGTGCATTGAATAGAAAGGGGAAAACCAGAAGCATGCGAAATTACACTATTTTTAATACATGTGTCATAATTGTGGGAGCATCATTAGTTATCCGGCAACAAAATCATTTAAGTTTAGATGCCTAACATTATTATCCCCTATGTTTAGTACAAATATCTCTAAGGAAAAGATGTGTTCATAGCCTCCATATTGGAACTTCATGGTGAAAGGTGAGGGGAAAAACTCATAGAAATGGAGCTCAACAATGGTTTTCAGGAGAAATTGAATGGGAGGATACAAAACTCAACTTGATACTAAAAGAACTATGGGGAATGGAATGAATTACCTTTTCAACAAGATAATAATGATGTTTTTCGAGGGATTCCAACACAATTTAAACTTTTAAAATGGTAGTATAATGAGAAATATACGACCAAAATTGTTCTCGAGGGCTCAAGAGAGAGATAGAGAAAATGCACATCATAAATCATGGCTTGGAATGGTGAAAATGATTTATTTTACTCCTTTTGTAAAGAAATAGTTCCAAAACTAGAAAAATTGAATGACCACCATAGAATGTGGGACAAGGGGATTAGAGAGGTTTTTTTAACCATTTTTACATAATCTACATACATGATGGGTTTTTGGGGAAATGGAGGCCCGAGCGAACATGGATCGCAAGTTACCGCATTAATCACGAGAATCACACCCCTAAATGGCCTGATTGTGAGTGGGGCATTCGGTGTGATTGAACAACATGGGACCATCTCTCAAGCTGTGGGACTTTGAAAACTTGAGACGGCCCTCCAGAGAAAGTCGGTTCTTACTTCCTAATCTACCGCCACAAGCTACTCCAATGTAGGTTCAATCTAACCTAATCCTAATCTAACCATTCCCGAGAGAGACAAGGGGAGAGAGAGAGAGAGGGTGAAAGAGAGTACACTAAGTGTGATACACCGAGAAAAGGAAGTGGCAAGATACTCGTTGAGGGAGAATGAAACAGAAAAAGGGATTGAGAAAGGTCGAAATAAGTGAAAAACCTAGATCTAAATTGAACATCGAAACTACATGAAGCATCACACCTTACTCCTGCAAACATGAAATACATACACATTGAGAAAAATAAAATAGAGAGGCATAGAGAAATAACACAATGATGCCGAGGGTTGAAAGACGACACGAAACAAGATCTTATTTCTCTATAAGGTGCAAAGACTATTACATGGGTGCTCAGAGACACAAATATGCTCTTGAGGTATAGGAGAAGGATTTCATCTCAAATGGGGTCAGGAAACGACTTTGAAAAAGTTTCACCACATCCCAAAATGTCTCCCCCTTCTCAAATGAGAAGTGTTACAATATATAGACGATGAAAACTAGAAAGAGAGGATAAACTCAACTCAACTCTTAAAATCTAACCACGAACCATCAATGTCCACCACGAATATACCCACAATCATCCAAGTCTACCACTCTATGTCCATTCGGGCGTGTTGAAGAAGGAAGTGTGACAAATCGAATCAAATCAGATCTGGTAGTTGAAGCAATCAGATTTTGCATTAATGGCCTGAAATATGTTTTCCCATTTTTCACCCACCTAACCTCGTCAAAATTAAATTTTCAGACTCCCATGGCATAGACGAGGTCGAGACCTTTCCAATGTTGCCAAATTTGTTGAATTTCGGGCACTAGATCAAAAGATACGTCCATTTAAATGTTTGAGTCGGGTTCGTACAAAAAAGGTGAAAACAAGAACTAGTAAAATTGGTCCGCGGGCCCGAAACTCACTTTGTGCCTTTTAGCACCAAAAATACAAAATGCAAAAATTTACCGACAGCCTCGAAATTCATTTTTTTAAAAAACCATCTTCGAGCCCTCCGGTCCGCATTTTTCATTTAGGTGAAAAGTTCTCTCGTGCCCGCTCGGCTCATTCTTGGCAAAAATTACCGCAAGGTCTACCTCCCTGCATGTAATTTAGGCTTGACACGTGGCTCCTCTAGCCATTGGTGGAGGTGTGAATCATTTTTATACTTTACACCTTTCGAGCCAAAATGTTCGAATTACCTCCAACAACCCGCCTTCCCACTTTGTCTTTTTAGCATGGCCACATGGCGAGCCGGTGCTAGTTTGGGGACAACTTTTAAATGTTTCTTTTGAGTTTTTGCCGAAGAGACATGTGGAACCTTCCACGGCTTTTTTTTGTTTCATTATGTTTTTGCTAATTCATTTTTTTTTTTTGCAGTGCCCATATGCCTTACCCTCGAGACGTGGAAAACCAACACACATTTGGGAACTCGATCAGGATTTTACCTTTGAAGGAGTGCTATGTCGACACGTGGCTTCTTCCGTTAACACCTTTATAATTAGTCATTTTAGGCCCGCTCTGCCCCCATTTTTGAATTTTTAGTTGTTGCCTCTGCGCCTCCTTGGACCTACGACACATGGAGGCTTTGGCTTCAACCTCTTGAAGGTGTGCCATTTGTACACTGGCAGCTTCCACTGGTCTGTGATTTTTCAGTTGCTGATTTGGGCCTGCTCTGTCCCATTTTTTAACTGACACTACGTGGCGAGCCTATGCTCGTTTGAGTCTTTACTTTTGGATTTTATTTTTGGAGACGCTTTGATGGGGCATGTGGAAGCTTCCGTCATCTCCTCCATACTTAGCCAATTTGGGCTCACTCTGAATCATTTGTGAAGCCCAAAGACTTTGAGTATTTCCTTGTTTTCTTTCCTATTGAGCTCTTGATTCCTTTAGGCATCATTTTCCTCCTTATCTCGACCCCCGATCCTCCATTGTAGAGCCCACATGTAACCTAGTTGTTGTATTTAAAATGTGGGCTTGAGCGACTGAACTGTCCCTTGGATTTCTTCTATGCGGGGTCGTGTTTGACCAATTTTACGGGGGGGGCAAAATTGGGATAATAGTTACATAATTCTCTAAGGTAGCCACAATGTATATGAACACTATCAAGTACGTAAGAAAGTACCTGGAGGAACAACGGCCATGAGTACATGAGATATTCGAAAAACTAGTAATACAAGCATACCATGGTTAGTGTGAAAAATTGAGATTTCGGGAAACACAAGGTCCAATGGAACAAGGGTCACCAGTTCTCTAAAAATCTAAACCACCCACACTTTAATAGTTAAAAAATTTGCATATGATAATGGGGCATAGGGAACAAGGACCAAAAAGGAAAGATTTCCATCATCATTAATACAATCCTCAAAACAAAGAACTCTATGAACAATGCGGAGAAGGTGGGGATGCAGGGAATGGAAGGCCCAAAGGAACTCGTTCCTCATGTTACCATAGAACCTCATATCACCGCAATAAAATCAATTTTCCCTAAAAAACTTAAAAATACCAACTATTTAATTTTTTCTCATTCCTAAAGACTTCACAAAGGTAAGAAAGTTGAGTAAAGGGATCACTTGACCAAAATTTTAATTTTTTTCAAAAATTACACATTACTTAGGTAAGTAACAACACATCCCTTCTACAAGTATTGTTCTAAGATCCAAAATCAACTCAAGAATTTTCAAAAAGATACCAAATTAGAGTTGTATTCATTCCTTTATCACATGCTAGGTTGAGTAAACATTTTGGTTTGAGGCCTTTTCACACTAGTGTTGACATTGGTTGTGCATATAAGTTTGCACAAACTAACTATTTTTTTGAAAGATCTCCCACATGGGGACATGGTTTGAGATCTTATTCAAAAATTTAAAAGGATTTGTAGCATGCACAAAAAAATTATGGTTTGATATATATAGATACTTCCAAAAAGATGACACTACCAAAATGGTGTAGGAATAGATTTGAGTACTTCCATAAGTATATAGTAGGGTCAAGACTATATAGACAATCTTGGTAGAGTTCAGACAATCCTCACCAAGTCATTTTAAAGTCACATTTCTAGAATCAAATAAATATTGGGTTCATATCCTTTAGTTCTAATAGTCTATAGATCTACATCTTCTCAAAATTACCTTTAACAATTTATGTGTACTGTTCCATAGTGTTTTAAAGTTTATAAAATATTTTATAAATCTTGAATGATTTGTTTTGATATTATATGATTAATGCTTGAAGTTATTTAACGAGAATACCCTTTGTATCTCCTCTTTCAATTCTTAATATCCTTAATTCACTAAAATATAAATTATTTAATCTAAAAATCTTGTACAAACACGTTTGGTTATGAATTCCTCTCTAAAAATATGGATTTTTCACACCGATTAGGTTTGGAAGTCTAAATTTGAGCCTAAAAGTTGTGAATTTCTAAGGTATTTTATATATAAGGGCATTCCTTAGGGCAAGAGACTAAATCATATTGGTGTCTCGAACCTTCTTTTATTTTTGTGTACTCAACTAAAGAATTTTATTCATTTTTTTGGGTCATTCCCCAATGCATAGGCATCATATTCTTCGAAGAATTATTTATTCCATCATTTCCATGTCGGACCTTCTTCCATGAAAAATTGCCTTGTACATTATTAAATCTAAGTTCTTTACCTCAAATTTCGTATATTTTTATCATATCTACTGACTTATTTATCTATCTATATATTTCATAAATAGTATTCTAGGCATGTTTACCTATTTATGTTATTTACGTTTTTAAACTTTTATGAAATATAATATTTACATAAGGTATTTGATGGCAAAATGATGTTAATTCTATCCTAAATTAATAGGTATATTTTTAGTATTTGTTTACCTATTTATCTCTTAAACAATATTCTAGACATATTTATCTAGTGAAATTATTTAGTTATTTTAATTATAATGAAATATAAGATTTAATTAAGGTATTTCTTAGTAGCAGGATGTTAAATCATTAAATTTTAATTTAAGATGTATATTTTGTCATTAAATAAGTGCTTACATATTTAATTGAACATTTAAATTAGGTATTTTAGATTCATTTTGATTGGGAAAATGTTCCTCCACAATATTCTACAACTATTTTTAATTCAAACTACTCTAGAATGTGTGTGCGTGCACGCACACACACACACACACACATGCACGCACATATGTATGTTTGTACATATGTAGTTTGGCCTGTTAATGCCAAATTACATTTATATTATAGAGGTATATGTAGAGGTATAACATATAATTTTATACATGTTTATCTAAAAGGGTAGTCAATGATAGAGTAGTGTATATGGTTTGAAAGAACTTTGGTAAGTAAATAGTTATCAAATGTTTTTAAACGTATTTATTCACTTGAAATAGATGTACGTAATATCAAAAACAAATGTCTCTTCTAAATAAAATATTAAAATGAAAAAATAACTAAGATAATATTAAGTAGCATAACTAGCTTAGATAAATCTACGTTCCTTGAGATTGATATCTCTTGGCATATTTTACATATATATTTCTAAGATATGCATGCTAGTACTATATTAATAATAGAATTTAGAATGTAAGTATATGAACAAACAATGAAATAACAATATAGAATATAATTATGATGAGAGAAAAAAATTATTATGAAGGATACAAATACATTTGTTTTTAAAATTTGTTTAGAGAAGATTCTAAAATCCAGTTCTTCATAAATATTTTTTGATATAAATAATTACAAAATTCACTTTTAAACATATTTTTATTGTGATTAAAAATAATAATAATATTAACATATTATATATGTCGAATTGAAACTATTATATTTGACCACTTAAATGATTATTTTTATGACCTGTGAAGAACACACACACACACACACACATACATACATATATACATACATACATACAACCATACATACATACATAGTATTTTAGCTATAAATTGTCAAATTTACTATTTGGATACAATTTAACTAGTTTAAATCTGTGATTCAATTTTTTTAAGTTCAATATATGGTTAAAATAAGGGGGAAATTGGCTTTAGGAAATGATTAAATGCGTGTTTTCAATTTAAAGACCAAAAAAACATGTCTACCCTATTTCAACCGCATTATGCAAATTTTTTGGTGACATTTTAACTATTTTTGTAGTTAGTAAGGATCAATCTTCATTTTCATAATCTTGTGGTAATATCTAGGAAAGTAGTTTACTCATTTGGATAAACTTTTAACAAAAGAAAAAGGATGACGATGAAGATAAGGTCATGGCCAATCAATGCAATTCATCGCTTTGACGATAAGATAAAATGCAACTGAAAAATATATGTGATCTAATATTTCACAGGTGGAAGAAATTGAGGTAGTTCTTGCGGAGCTTTGTGAAATACAAAAAGGACCCACTAAAATTTGCGAAACTAACCATTCAGGTGTAACTCATTGACTAAACTTTAAAGTGTTCGTATTCGTAAAAATATATTTATCATAAAATTTTAATAGCAAACATTGATTTATATCTCTTATTTTATTATAACAAAAAGAGAAAAATAACTCAATCTATTCTGATGTATATGGTGAAAATGAAAATTAAATATTGTAAGTGTACATTCCACTAAAACTAATGTACATTAAAGAAACATCCTACGATATTTTTTTCTTACCCCGAGAAACAATTTAATTGTTACAGGAAACCATTTCACCGGTCTAAATCTACAGTTTTTAATTTTTCAAAGTTGTAATATTCACAGACCGTCAAATTCGAGGCCGAGGAAACGATTAATTGGTTCTAATTTGGAAACAACAAAAACATTTCTATCACCATTAACTTGGAAACAAACGAAACTTGTCAATCGCTATTTCACGTGCATCACACGCATCAACTCCACAAAAGTCGTTTGCTCATGGACCAGTGTTCATTTTCATACTCCTGTACTATTTTCATACTCCTGCTCATTTTCATACTCCTGTACTATTTTCATATCCAGGAAAATAGCCAAGGATGATAACCAGTCTAAGCCAATCACTGGGATCTACATCCCAGTGATATAACCAGTCTAAGCCAATCACTGGGATCCACATCCTCATTTGGATGAGGATGAAGATATGGTCATGGCGAATCACAGGAATCCACCAAATTCTGATAAGATAAAACATAATTTAAATTATTTGTGTACTGCTGATTCACACTTTTCATTGTAATCATCAGTGTCACACGTGATTGACAAAGGAGAGAAAATAATGCACAAATTATAGTGAAAACAATCAATCATAAAATATAACATCCAAAAAGTACGAAATAGTGGGGACATATAGTTAATTATCTCGGTCTAAATTTCATGGCTGTCATGTTTGTTTTTGATATATTTTTGTGTTAAAATACCATTTGAACGTATCTATAATTTTAAAATATGTCTATATTTATTCAATGTAAGTTTTATACGAATTTTATTAATGTGTATATATGAATATTAATTTTTTTAAATTATTGATACAATTGAAATTGAAAGTCTTTTTGAAAATTTGGACCATTATCTCTATGGATTTTAAATTTGATGATGGGTGTTTCTTTATTGAATAGTCTAAAGGGACGTAATTATTCCCTTTCTTATATTACAATTTCTCATTATTTAAAATGAGCATTTTTAAAACATTATATATTACATGTGTTTTATATGTATTTTTTTAATATTTGGTAAAAGGAGGTTATTGACAGGACCCTACCTTGTCACAAAAGGGATCTCAAATTCAGATATAACCATAAGCATTTCAATAAACTAAAAAGGACCAAACATAAAAAATAAATCGTGCAAACAACAAGCAACCATAACAAAACTAGGGAAAAAACAACACAAAATCAAACAAAAACAAGCAAAAATGAAACCAAGACTCAGTCTGAAGATAGAGATCTAAGCTTCATCTTCGATGGTATTAAGATCTGATTTGAGGAAGTTCTTTTCTTATTTTTTGACTACCTTGCAATCCTCCTTGTTTGGATCATTGTAAGAATTCGGCCAACATGGAATATTAACCTCAATGGAAGAAATGGGCCTAAAATTTGAATCGAAACGTGAACTTTTACCTCATCCAACCGAGGATGGGTCGTAGAGGATTGATTCCGCAGATTCGGAATAAGGAACCCGAGGAGGTTTCTCATATTGAATAGGGATAGGTTTGAACCTAGAGGGACTACTTTGAAAAGATTCAACATGAGCGGTTGAAGTAGCAATTGAGTAGTGTGAAGGAAGGGAGCCCTTCCACCAATCCGTCTCGAGCCCCGTTACTTTGGGGCACCAAAAATGCTTAAGAAAGTGTCTAGTTTCATAACACCTATGGAAACGGAAAGCCAAAGTTTCATAGTCCAAACTTTGTTTCCAAACCCTCTCGCCAATCTTAAAATTAGTCTTCTCGGGAAACCCAAGAGATACATCTAGGTACACCAAAATCCTAGCATAATAGGTATGCAATTTTTTATTTGTAGTATCATCAACTTTAACAAAACCCCAATATACTTCCAATGGATTCAAAGCAAGGATACCATAATTTTGACAATAGACCATGACGATCCCAAAACAAAGTATTTTCATGTACCACACCCCCATCTTTAATAGATTAAAAATAAAAATAAAGTACGCTTTAGAGCATTTTCTAAAGCTCCAATTTACAATTAATAATGTGTTCCCACTCCTTTGTGAGCCAATCAAAAAGTTGAGAAAGCTTCGATCATAGATATTTTAAGTACCATATGAGTCCCCTATTTCCACCTGTTGAACAAGAGCTTCTTAAAACTTTAGAGAAGGAGTTTTTGGGACGGAGTTCCAATGGCTACACCCTTTGTTTGTACCCTTGAAAACTACAACAAAGGACGCGAGAATATTCTTTCTTGAGAGATAGTTGCATGGCCGACAAGTTTCTAAACCCTCGCCACATTTCTCACCACCTATGCCACGGATTTTCTTTGGATTTGTTCTCGGGATGTGAGTAGAAACTTCTCCTATTCAATGGAACAAGAATCTCCTCCTTAATCCCCACCCCTCTATGTGTTCTATATCAATGATGCATAATGTTATCATATATATTTTATTATCTCGTGATTTTATCGGTGAGTGTTATATTAATATCCAAATTATTTTCAAATATCAACAATATATTACAATTACTTATCTACAAATTTATGTAAACATATTGGTCAACCTTTGTGTGAACATAATAAAAGTCACATTAGAAAAATAAAATATTTTTCTTAAATATTAATCTTTAAATATAATTATAGATGCATATGAATTCATAATTATAAGAGTTGTAAGGAAGATATAAAAGTAGTTATTAGAACCAAGAAGTGAAACTCAATGTCAAAGGACCTCACAAGTAAACATACCCTTTCTATCCTTGGGGGTCACCCCATTTTGAGTCACCATGTATTGCATTACATGTCATACTAAATGTAGTTTTCCTAGTGTTTTTGGCTAATGTGCTTACAAATATCAATTTACGTAGCGTGGCCTCTCTATACAAGGAAGAGTTATCAAATTTAAATTTTTTTCATGTGTTTTTATGTGGATTCATTCAAATTAAAATGATTTTATTCAATTCACTAATTTATGTAGGAAATGTTTGTGCTCAATTTGATCTTGCCTGTTTGTCCTTGAAATTCTTCAATTTGCGGGCTCTGTCGTCTTTTCTATCTCCCCGTATTGATGCATGAAAACCGTGTCCTCCATTTGGTTTCCATGATCAATCCCTTCCATTTGTTGAGGATCTCTTTAAATAAAGATTTTGTTTTCCGTTCCTCCGTCCATGTGAAAGAATTTGTAACTTGGGAGTAAAATCGGTTTTTTACCTTCCTTTCGTTCTTCCATAGCCACGTTTTTTTTTTCGTATCAATTTTCATCCTATTATCTATGGAAACGTGATTAGATGTGGCTCAAGGATCATATTTTTGCCTTATATCATTTCCAAATTCTCTATCTTGGAAGAAAAATTCATTCTGAGCACAAATAGTGATTTCCCTATATTTTACGATTTGTGGTGTGTTTTCCTTGTAAAATTTATATCTTAGCATTTATGGAAATGTGGCCCTTTCGGTCAGATGTGGATTGGCGGGCACTTTGAAAACTCTAAGGCCTACTTCATTTAAAAAATTGTCCACATGGAGGGCCGGTGCTCATCTAAAAATTCACCTTTTGGTTTGACCTTGGAGTTACGCCGGGGAGACACGTGGAGGTTTCGCCGCCTTGCAAATACTTAGACATTTTTTCCATGTGGCTAATGTAGCTTTGGCGTAACATGGAAATGTGGAGGAAAAACTCATTTGAGTATTCGGCTTAAGGTCCCACCTTAGCGGTTGTGCAAGGGGATACATGGTGAGCCCGCGCATGTTTGGGGTCTCGCTTTTGGGGACCATTTCAAAATTATGCTAGGGAGACATGTGGAGGCTTCCACTGGCTCCTCTCTATACTAAAAATTATCCAAGCAATTTTCTAAGGCCACGGGATACGTGGAGGGACCGCGCCTATTTGGGGACCGAACCTTAAGTGCTAGGAGGACACTTAGAGGCTTCCGCTCTCTCGCCATTGCTTGGACTTTTCAATGGCCAAGGAAAACTGTTTCAAACCCGAGACACATGGCACCTTTCATTGATCCTTCAATTTTTTTTTGAACAAATATTTTGGACTTAGACACGTGGTGAGCCCACGCTTATTTGGGGTCTCCTTTTGAGGACCATACCAAAGGTGCACCACGGCTCGGGAAGGCCCACACTTATTTGTAAACTTGCCACCTTGCATGTCATCTTTACATTTGCACCAAGATAACACGTGGACAACTCTAATCTAGAGTTGAGAAGGGCCAAAATAATTGGTTACTGTGTATTTCACCTATTTTTCTACCATTTTTGGTCCAACATTCCTGGAGATGCGAATACGCACTGTTTTTCATCATTTTTGATTAAATTCCTTATCTTTTTGTCTCCAAAGTTCCACTCGAATGGATTTAGAACTTAATTTATAAGTCCAAGAATTGTTAAGATTGATATTTTAAAATTGGAATTGCTTAGGAACTTGCAAAAATGTGAATTATCGAGAATTTGAATATAGGACAAAGTTGCAAAGGAAAGAGAAGGAAAATGATGAAATGATGGAGGTTATAGGCACAAAAGATGAAAAAGGTGTTTCCTTGAGGGAAAAAGGATTACTATTAGATCCTACTGTACAGAGCCTCTAGAAAATAATTAAAACAAGGATTTCTCGTATGAAATAATCAGAATGATTAGAAGGACTGCCAAAAATTTGTGGCATGGCATCCTAGTCATTAGTTGAGGGTGTGAGAAATGTGATCAATTTATAATTTGTCCAACTAGCCGCTTTCAAATGTGAATTTGTTAAACGTCAATTTTTTAGGAAAATTGGTAACAAACAAAAGGTCCCTCGAATATTCTTCCTTTTGGGGGAAAATTTGGGATGAGTGAGCAAGTAAAATGTATAAATGCAATGAGAATACTCTTGTAAAAGGTTGGGGGTTGAATTCTTAAGAGAAAATTTGAGAGAGCCCATCCTTCGAGAGACCAATCCGAGAAACCTATTAATTTCTTGTGTATTAGATCTCAATCACGTCAAGTTGGTTGTGAGTGTACAACCATTGACAAGATCTAAGACTGTTCAAAGAAACTTTCCCCTATTGATGAATCTAATCAATTTCGAGTTAATTTGTGTCAATCTTGGAGTAATTTGTGTCTACTTTGTTTTAGAATGTCTGTAAGTAGTTTTTCTTATTCCTATTGCAATCTTGTGTTAAAGTCCCTCCTTATCACACCAGATCTCATCCTGTGATGAGCTTTAGTAGTATTTGCAATTTCATTTCAAGAAGAGCCTTCATCTTGTGATAAGATAAAAATATATAAAATCACTTCACTGGTCATTTGTTGATAAAGATTGTCTATAAGCCTTCTAAAGTGTGTCTTAGCCATGAAGAACTAGGGGTATTTGATATTTAATTGAATCTTTAGCTCGAGTCATGTTAAATTCTTGGAGATTATGTGAAACCGTGAAAATATGGGCCTCTGTTGATGCACACCTTCTAGTTGAAGGAATATTTTAGCTATTCCAAAGCTTTCTGTCATTTAACTTTCCAATTGTTGTGAAGTCTCTCAAAGATCTGGTATAATCAACTTTATCCTACTTAATCTCCCACCAAAATTATTCAAAAGCAATGTATTCATCCCTGAACTACCCATGCTTACCCTATTTGTCCAAAAACATATAAATTCTACTATGAAAATATGAAGGAGTCATGATTCCATAATGCCTTTAGTAACCTTAACCCTGTCTAGGAAATATCACCATTATTTAGAGGTGACAAATCGTGAGAGTTAAATTGTGGTGCATTGATCATATTTTATCAGCGTCCCCTTCTAAATTTGTGTAAAGAAGGATATCTTCATTCTCCTTAAGCAAAAGTGGTTACAAAATGGGTTCTATCACCCTAGTCGAAAGGCACGGCCTAAAGCGGTGAGGATAGATCAAATCCTCAATGAAGGTGCTATCTATTTCTCTCGATGCCTAAGTGACAAAGAGTTCGACTAATCCCCTCCTTGGTTACACAATGAGTTATAATAAGATTTGTCTTTCTCTCAGTTTCCTATTGAATATTTGATGTTGCTCGGTTTAAGGGAAAATAAATTTGGATTCCAACACCATAATGGTGCCATTGTCGGGACTATTTGAGCTGACGATATTTATTTGTGTGGCAACAACATAAGAATGATGACGTTGCCAGGGATTATTTGAGCTCTGAGATTTATTTGCGTGGAAAAAAAACTAGAATGACACCATTATCGGGGATTATTTAAGCTCGAGATTTATTTGTGCAGCAACAACTCCTGAATGGTATCTTGCTGGGGATTATTTAAGCTCGAGATTTATTTGTGTGGAAACAAGACTAGAATGGTGCCGTTGTCGGGGACTCTTTGAAGTATTTAATAAATGTAGTACATACGGACCTTGGTAATACTTCTTACACGTGATGTGTGCTAATACATTGCTAAAACATCATTATCTGTTTAGATATGTAAGAATTGTTCAAAGTTGTAAGTTCTGAGTGCAATATTTCCAACTTATATAGTTATTACACTAACGTTTGTATCATCATTGAAAAATTTGGGTAGAAGAGGTGTAGATCTTGTAAGTGTTGCATGAATCTAGTATTTACAAACATTTGATATGTCTTTCATAGTGCATTTGCACAATCTAAGGTTAAAGTCCTTAGTGGCGGTTTTGTGTTGTTTAAATTATTAATAAATACCAAAGTGTGTTAACATATATCAAGTAATATTTGTCATTAATATCCGTAAAGTTGGAAGGAAGAAGATATTTCTTTGCAAGGACCCTAGTATAAGGTTGTTTCAGAGTTGGGAAAGTCTAATTGTAAAGAAGAAGAATTTGGAAGGTTTTGGAGATAAAGAATCAAGAAAAGAGATCTCCATTACTGAAACCGATCAGCCTATACCATACAGACTTCTCATTCCTCATCAGTTTGCATCTCCTCCAAGGTCACCTCCTCAAAATAATATGGCTTAGCCTCCACCTAGACCTCCATTTGTTGTTAATACTTTTGGTCCCATCAATTTTAGAGGTATGGCTAGTTATCCAAA
Organism: Taxus wallichiana var. yunnanensis; assembly: GCA_018340775.1. Taxonomy (NCBI): domain Eukaryota; kingdom Viridiplantae; phylum Streptophyta; class Pinopsida; order Cupressales; family Taxaceae; genus Taxus; species Taxus wallichiana. The sequence continues at coordinate 891,669,136 of CM031242.1, forward strand.
TGTTGTGCCACAAGATGTAAAAATAGATTGCCTAAGTTTCAAAGAAATAATGCAATCACTAGAGATTAGCACTTGAAGCCCTTTTTCTATATGATGGGGGACTTTGGGATAGAATTTGAGGATGTGTACATTAAATTGTTTATCCATACTCTAGAAGAAGATGTAAGGGACTGGTATAAATCTTTTCTAGATAATTCCATTGATTCTTGGATAGAGATGAAGAATGCTTTTAGATTATAATATGGAGATAAAATAGACCCTAGTTTTCTTTTATAAGAATTTTGAAATATAAAAAAGAATCCTCATGAGTCTATTCATGACTTCAATACAAGGTTCAATAAGACCCTAAATAGGCTTCCCGTGATCCTAAGGCCAAGTGATGTTTCTTTTTTGATAAAATACTTTGATGCTTTTGATAAGAAAGTTGCCTATTATCTAAGAGACAAGAACACGGAAAATTGAGGCGTGCCTTCACCATGGCTTTCAGATTGAAAATAATATAAAAGTAGTTGGTAAGCCTCCCAAGAGGGAAGGTATCAAGCTAGTCAATCCGGAGAAGCCTCAATAAAGTAAGGTTGTGCATCTTTAGGAAGTTGTAAAGACTTTGGCCAGAGATGACAAAGAAATCTCTTACAAGCTAGCCAGGAAGAGAAAGGAATTGAACAAGGTTCTCAAGGTTAGCATAGGCAAAAAGGACAAGACATATTTGTAAATCATCATAGAAATGATCGAGATCGATGACAGAGGTAAAGGACCCATGGGATATATACAACCCCAAGATAGGGAAAATAGAGAAGTTCTGATCCTCTAAATGCAAGATTTGTAATTGTCGAAGAGACAAATGAAATTTATTGGTGTGACAAATGTTTCTTACCCCACCCACCATGTGAAGTACATCAGAAAGTTGAAGAAGCTGATGATGATGATAACACCGATGATGATACATACATGATGGATTGCTATACAAGCTCACAACAAGGAGCAAGTTCAATCAAGTAATAAGTGAAAGAAATGCTGCAAGTTTTGGGATTGCATTCTCTAGGTACCTCTTTTTCCTCCCTCTCATACTTTATAAATAGATATGGTACAAGATTTTGAACTTCCTAATAATGATTTTGAGTACCTAAGAGCTCTAATGATTAAGAAGTATGATGGAGGAATCCCATCGAAGAGAATAGACATTTGTTAATGAATGTTGTTTTTGCGAAGAAATAGAGTATAACACAAGATGTAAAGTTGTCAAAATGGAAGGGCCTCAAGCCAAACCAAAACCCAGTTCTCACCAATATCCCAAAAGAAACTCCAAAGAAAGATGTATCTCGGAAAAGGCCTTGTTGTCTCAAGTAGAACCGGTGTTCTCACCCATGCCTAAGATGTAAAAAAACTTGTGTCATCTCGATGAGTTTGTCAATCTTTCTCCAAATGATACTTTGCTCAAATTCATTCCTTATGACATTGCCCAAGTCTTGATTTAGATCAAGATTTCTGTTCCAATTGTTAAAGCGCTTAGGATTCCTGAGCACAAGAACAGTGGCATTTGAGTATTTGGGATTGGAATTAGATAGGAGTACCCAAGGTAGAAATATAAATAATGTAGACACTCCTCCTCTAACCATTACAGACCTAGAAAAACCACCAGCATTGGAGGAGATAGGTGAACCATCGAAGTTTACTTGGTAACATCTTTGGTTGAGTCTCAATTAAATGTTGATCATTTTTTTACAATGCTGATTATTAAGGACAGACTACTCCACAATTGTATGTTTGATTCCAGAGCATCATGCAATGTTATGCCTTCGAGAGGTCATGAATGAATTAAGTATTAAATTGGAAGTAGCTTATGGAAGGTGTACCTGCAATGGATTGTAGAGAGGTTCTAGTTGTAGGATGTGTAAAAGGTATGGTGGTATAACTTGTAGCTTATCCAGGGTAAGAACTTGAAACTTGATGTTTTTATTGTTTATTACTCGCCAAATGTGGCATGTTTGTTATCAAGAAAGTGGGCTGCAATTGTTGGTGGAAGTGTTGATTGATATGTATTTTGCCACCATTCCAATTGAAGGAAGCCTTGTAAAGTCAGTATAGAGAGAAGAAGATGTTGCACCTCTTTGAAGATCTCAATAATGCTTCTTATGAAGTGTTGTATGCTGATGTAGAAGCTAATAAATTTTTGGATTTGGTGATGGCAAGCAATGCAGAAGATTGTTCGATGTAAATGTCTTGAATAAGTAGGTTTTCCTTGGAAGTTGTTATTCAATGGAGCTTACTCCATGTTTTGAAATGGTGTTGGTATTGTTTCGATTTCTCAAGGCCAAGAAGAGTTTCTTTTTTCTTTCAAACTCAAATTTGAATTCACTAACAACATTTTTGAATATGAAACATTGTTATTGGGTTTGAGAATTTCATGGAAATATGGTGTAAAGGATGTCATTGTCAAAGGAGATTCATAACCGATTGTTAAGCGAGAATAGAAAAATGTATGCTACTAAATATTAGAGAATAAAACAATACAAGCATGAAGTCTAGGATTTGATTGAAATGTTTGACTCATTGAATATTGTTCATGATGATAAAAAGTTTAATGTTGTTTCAAATAAGTTATCGTGCTAGGATCCAGATTTTGAAATTATACAAGATTCCATTTTGTGAGTATGATGCTGAAATAATAACAAGGCTATCTATCCCTAACAATGTTAAAAATTGGCAATTGTTCCTGATGATGCCTAGGTGAAACGGTTTCTACAGAACCAAGGTGAGTTTCTTGACAAAAATATTGATTAGGAACCAATGGTGTGTGATGTCTTTGAAGGAAAGGAAAATTTATTTGACAAAGACATCATCCAGATGAAGACAAACACGATTCCCAGAGGTTTCGTGGTGCTTGAATAAAAATTTGATAATGTTGATTTCATTATTAATGAAGTATGTCAATTTCAAGAGATGTGGAAGAGAATGACCTAGGCACAAAAGAAAAACCACGTAAAATTTGGTTCGGAAGCAACTGAGCAAGGAAGAGAAGCAGTCCTATGTTAATTGTTGAAGAAATATGCAGATCGCCTAGCTTGTTCTTACTCTAAGTTGAAGGCATACAGGGGAAGATTTGTTCTAGCATGAAATTCCTCTTGAATCTAATGCCAAGCCTTTCAATAAAAAATAGAGGCCGATCAACCTGCTCCTTTCTTTTAAGACATAAGAAGAATTGAAGAAGTTGAGGGAAGGAGGGATCATTTAGCCCACAAAGTTCTCATCTTGGGTTACAAATTTAGTACATGTTAGAAAAAATAATGGTGATATAAGGCTATGCGTAGAATTTAGGAACTTGAATAAAGCATCATTGAAAGATAATTACCCTTTTCCAAACATGGAGAATATGCTACAATTGGTAACTAGTTCTGAATTATTATCCACTTTGGATGGTTTCTCTGGGTATAACCAAGTTGTTGTGAAAGAGTAAGAAAGAATAAAGACTTCCTTTACCACTTCATGGGGAATTTATGTCTATGTCGAATGCCATTTGGCTTAATGAATGCCTTTGGAGCAATTTTCCAAAGAGCAATGGATGTAGTGTTTGCTAGTTATATTAATGATTTCATTTTTTTATCAAGATGATGTAACTATGTTTTCCGAATAAGAAATGATCACGTGCAACACTTCGAGATAATTCTATTAAGGTGTAGAGAGTATGGCATATCATTGAATCCGAGAAACACCATTTTGGAGTGCAAGAGGCAAATTTGCTTGGTCAGATTGTATCAAAGCAAGGGGTCATGATTAATCCCGAGAGAGTGGAAGCCATTAGGAAGGTTCCATTCGAGAATTATTAAGGTGGTTCAATCATTCTTTATAAAAATAACATTTATCGAAGATTTGTGTCTAATTTTACTTGGTGACCAATCCCATTACTAGCATGCTTGAAGAAGGACCATGTTATCAATTGTGAAGAATCTTCCATTCAAGATTTCAATGGAATGAAAGAAGCATTAAAGCATGCCCCTATTTTGGTAGGTCCAAATTACAAGAAGCCTTTTTAAATGTTTTATTTTTCTTTAGAAAACACCTTTGCATCTGTCTTGTTACGGAAGGATGTTGAAGGGGTGAGAGACCAATTTCCTTTTTAGTGAGTAATTGCAAGGAGCTGAGTTAAAGTACACTATCATAGAGAAGAAATAATTTACCTTTGTGAAAGCAACAAATGTTTTCAAACCTTCCATCTTGAGCTCGAAAGTTGTTGCTTATGTTCCTCGCACCATGGTGAAATATATCTTATCATAGATGGAGGTCTCAAGAATTTAAAGATGTAGATGGGTAACCAAGCTGCAGGAATAAGACGTGGATATCCAAACCATGATATTGATAATACGTTTGGTCTTAGCTTAACTTATGGTGAGAGCAACTTACGAAATATTGAGGTGAATGAATTAGAAGGAGAAAGGGTGGATGTCCTCAAATATCTCGGAAAGATTTGAATGGTACATAGATATAATCTTTTATCTTAGACATCTATGCTGCCTTGAACATTTGACTAAAAATCACAAAGGACATCTTAAGTTAACCTCCCTAAAATATGTTGTTACTGATTTTGGGTTAGCTTGAAAGAACCTCAAGGAGTACTCTTGAGATGAATCATGAAGATGAGGCCCCCAAAATAATTATTGATCTCCATGGAGGATTTTGTGGGGAAATTTTGATGAAATATTTACAACACATAAAATATTTAGGGATGGTTATTGGTGGCCAACTCTTTTCAAGGATACAACTCTATTGGTTAGAAAATGTGAAAGTTGCTAGTGTTTTTCTAGAAGACTCAAAGCTTCATGTTTCCTTCCTTTCTGACTTGTGTCAATTGTAGCCCCATTTAAGCAATGGGGAATGTATTTCATTGGCAATATTTCAGATCCTTCTAGTGCTTTTCATAAATGGAATCTTGTAGCCACTAATTATTTCAATAAGTCAGTGGAAGCAATCCCCACAAAGAAATAAATACACCAAGTCATCATGGACTTCATGTTGAATCAAATCATATGTAGATTTAGAGTGCTAGCTAAGATTGTTGCTTTGATAATTCCATGAGTTTCATAGCCAAACAGTCGGTGGAAATGTGCAAAGGGTATGGAATCACTTTGACATATGCTTCTAACTACAATCCCTAAGGAAATGGACAAGATGATTCCAGCAATAAAAACTTAGTGAAGATCATTAGAAGAACATTAGAGCTAAACAAAAAGAAGTGGGGTGAGCAACTGAAATTTTTGTTTGGGTTGATAGAATCATTGTCAAAAGAGATATTGGTAAGAGCCCATTTGAGTTGGTATATGGAACTCAAGATTTGTTGCCCCTTAATTTTCAATTGTCTTCATTTCAATTTGTTCAACAAATTGAAGATCAAGAAGTTAGTCCATATGATGCTTGAATCAATCAGATTATTGAGTTAGATGAACAAAGAAGGGCATCTCATCAGTGGCATGTGAAGTTCATAGAAAAGTTGAAGAAGTTATTTGATAAATAAGTGACTCCAAGAGCTTTAAGTTTGGGAAATCTTGTGTTATTATGGGACAACAAGCACAAGGATAAGGGTAAACATGGAAAGTTCGATGCATTATTGATGGGCCCTTATTAAATCGATATTTAAATTGGTGAATTACTCGAATTGCTTGTTAATGGTAGGTATTTGAAAAATTTCCTTGATTTATTTATCGAATCAAGATATACTCTATGTAAAGTGTATAGTCTTTTGTTTTCTTTCTAATTTCATGTTTTTCTATTTTTGTTTGTCTTGGTCCTTGATGGCTGTTTTGTTGGTTTCTCGGTTCATCCTTGGGGGAGTTGGTTATTATTGTTCTGCTCTGAAAGATTATTCTTTGATTCCATTTTCCAGTGGTTTGTTTTTAGCACTAGGTCTGCTATTTGTTCTTGTGGTACTCACAGGAGTGCCCATCCCCGAGTCGAGAAGATGTTGGAACTTAATTTGATCTTGCCCGTCTGTCCTTGAAATTATTCAAGGCTCTATCATATTTTCTATCTCCCCATATTGATGCATGAAAAATATATCCTCCATTTGGTTTCCATGATCATTCCCGCCTTTGGTCGAGGATCACTTATAATCTAGAGTTTGTTTTCTTCCTTTATCTATGTGAAAGAATTTTTAACTTTGGCATAAAGTTGAGTTTTTTTGTTACTTCCATTCTTCCATAGTCACGTTTTGTTTTACCTATCAATTTTTGTCCCACTATCTCGTGGAAAGGTGATTGAATGCATCCTGGAGGATAATATTTGGGCCTTATATCATTTCCAAATTATTTGTCTTGAAAGAAAGATTAATTTCCACACACAAATGGGTATTTCCCTATATTTTATTGTTTTACAAGTGTGTTTTCCATGTCAAATTTATATCTCAGATCTGTGGAAATGTGGCCCTTTTTGGTTGGATGCGGCTTTGCAGGGCACTTTAAAAAGTCTAAGGCTCGCTTTAACTCATAACGTGTCCACATGGAGGGTAGGCACTCATATGAAAATTCACCTTTTGGTTTGGCCTTGGAGTTACGTCAGGGAGACACGTGGAGTTTTTCTATGCCTTGCCTAGACTTAGACATTTTTTTCATGTGGCCAGTGCAACTTTGGTAGACCATGGACATGAGGTGGGCCATAGCTCATTTGAGGATCCACCTCTAAGTCCCCCACTTATTGATTGCGCCAAGGGGACACCCGGTGATCCCACGCTTGTTTGGGGTCTCGATTTTGGTGACCATCTCAAAATTGTGCCAGGGAGACATGTGGAGGCTTCCATCGGCTCCTCTCTATACTTAAAATTTTCAAAGAAATTTTCTAAGGCCTAGGACACGTGGAGGGACTGCACCTGTTTGGGGACTAACCCCTAAATTTTATTTTGAAGAAGCGCTAGGAGGACACTTGGAGGCTTCCATTCACACCGGCTTTACTGGACTTTGCAACGGCTAAGGAGAACTATCTTGGAACCTAGACACATGGCAGCTTCGTTGATCCTTCAACTTTTTTTTTAACAACTCTGTCAGATCGAGAGAAAAGGAAAGCCGCGCTTGTTTAGGGTGTCAACTTTTGAGGACCATACCAATGGTGTGCCAAGGTGACACGTGGAGGCTTTTGCTGGCTCCTTTTTTAATGAGCCTTTTTCAAAGGCTAAAAGGCATTTTTCTTGGGCCCATAACACGTGGAAGGCCCACGCTTGTTTGGAAACTTGCCACTGTGTCTCACCTTTGTAGTTGCACCATGAAAACACATGGATGACTCTAATCTAGAGTTGAGAAGGGCATAATCAAAAGTAGCTATGCATTTCACCTCTTTTTCATAATTTTCACTTCAAAACTCTTGGGGATGTGAATACACACTATTTTTCCTCATTTTTGATGAATTTCCTTGTCGTTTTTGTCTACAAAGTATCATTGAATGGATTTACAACTTAATTTGTGAGTCCAAGAATTGTTAAGGTTAATATTTTGAAACTGGAATTGCTCGGGCACTTGCAAAAACATGAATTACTAGAGGTGTATGTGGGAAACAGTTACAAAGGAACGAGAAAGGAAAAGGATGAAATGATGGAGGTTGTAGGTGTAAAATATGAAAAAGGTGTTGCCTTGAGGGTGAAAAGGATTACTTGTCGATCCAACCGCATGAGCCTCTAGAAAATAATTAAAACAGGATTTCTTGTATGAAAGAATCGAGAATGATTAGAAGGACTTCCAAAAATTTATGGCATGGCATCCTAATCATTAGTCGAGGGTGTGAGAAATGTGATCAGTTCATAATTGGTCTAACTGGCAGCTTTCGGATGTGAATTTGTTAAACGTCACTTTTTGAGGAAAATTAGTAACAAAAAAAAGGTCCATTTAATATTCTTCCTTTTGGTGGGAAAATTTGGGATGAATGAGCAATTAAAATGTATAAATGCAATGAGAATACTCTTGTAAAGGTTCAGTGGTTGAGTTCTTAAGAGAAAATTTGAGAGAGCCCTTCTTTTGAGAGACCAATATGAGAAACCCGTTAATTTCTTGTGCATTATATCTAAATCAAGTCAAGCTGGTCATGAGTGTACAAAACCATTGACAAGATCTCGAGACTTTTTAATGAAACTTTCCCAACTGATGAATCTAATCAATTTTGAGTTAATTTATGTCAATCTTGGAGCAATTTATGTTTTCTTTATTTTAGAATGTCTGCAAGTAGTTTTTCTTATTCCTATTGCAAACTTGTGTTAAAGTCCCTCCAAATCACACAAGAGCTCATCCTCTAATAGTTTAGTGACATTTGCAATTTCATTTGAAGAAGATCCTTCACCCTGTAATGAGATAAACAAATTTAAAACTACTTCATTGTCATTTGTCGATAAAGATTGTCGAAAGCCTTCGAGTGTATATTAGGGGTGAAGAACTAGGTGCCTTTGATGTTTAATTGAGTCTTTAGCTCAAGCCTTCATGTTAAATTCTTGGAGATTGTGTGAAATCGTAAAAATATGGGCCTCCATAGATGCACACCTTCTAGTTAAAGGGATATTTTAGCTATTCGAAACAATCTATCATTTATCTTTCCAATTGTTGTGATGTCTCTAAAAGATCTCGTATAAGCAACTTTATCCCGCTTAATCTCCCATAATTTTTTTTCAAAAACAATGAATCCATCTTGAACTACCCATTCTTGCCCCATGTGTCTACAAATGTATAAATTCTACTACGAAAATATGTAGAAGCAATCAAGATTCCATAATGTCTTTAGTAACCTTAACCCTGTCTAGAAAATATCACCGTTCTTTAGAGGTGACAACTCGTGAGAGTTAAATTGTGGTGCATTGATCATATTTTCTTAGGGTCTGCTTCCAAATTTGTTTAAAGAAGGATATCTTCATTCTCCTTAACCGAAAGAGGTTAGAAAACCGGTCATCTCACCTCGGTCGAAAGGCACGGCCTAAAGCAATGAGGATAGATCCAATCCTCAATGAAGGTGCTATCCATTTCTCTAATTCCTGAGTGACAAAGAGTCGATTAATCCTCTCGATGGCTACAAAACAACTCATAATAAGATATGTCCATCTCTCAAAGTGTCTCGTTAAATCTTTTATGCTCCTCATTTTTCAAGGGAGAATCAATTTGAATACCAACAAGAAATGTATAAATAAATAAAAATGTGATACTTTAGTTTTATCATATATTCTCCTTTGAATAAAAATAGTCAATCAAAACATGGAAATTTTAGATATCATTCAATATATGAAAATCATTGTTTCAAAATATTCCAAATAATGAATAACAAGTTACAATCAACATCAATTTTCAAAATATTTAATTTACATGATGAAATGATATGGGATTCCATATTCATTTTATTTTTGAAAAACTGATTGGTAGCCTAATGTACTTGAGGACAATTGACTCAAAGTATATGGAAACACTAATGGAATCTCTCTTAAAAGATGGAAAATTTCAAGTATATAGTAAAGAAAATGAAATTTTATATCCATCATTTGAGGAACTCAAGTTGATTGGTTACGTAGATAGTGAATATGTAGGACACATAGATGAAAAAAAAGTGCAAGCCAAGTTACATTTTCCACGTTTGCTCAATTCTAGTTTCAAGGGGATATAATAAATAACCCATTGTAACCTTTTCTTAAACAAAATTAAAATATTTTGTAGCCAAAAGAATATTATGTCAAGTAATTTGGAGGAGAAAGGTTTTGTCAAACCGAAGGCCTTGGAAAAAGAGGTAAGGAATATCTTTTATGATAAAAATTACTAATACCATTAACAAAGATTCATGTTTCTAATGGAAGAAGAAAACATTTAGATAAAATATATCACTTAATAAAATTATTAGTAAAAAATGTAAAATATAATTTAAATCTTATAGATTACAATAATAGTTTTCTACTATCTCTATAGAACCCTTAGAAAATGAGATTTTTCACAATTACGATGTTGCTTATGTGTCACATGACATATCACTCTAACAATATCTATGTAATCTAGATTACAGGTGAGTGTCAAATATATTTGTAATCTCGGATAGCTTAATTAATACTTTGTAATTCCATCAAATTAAAATATTTTTGCATGATATATTAAAATTCAATAGGGACAATGCTTTCAAGACAAGTTTCTTATAAAATACTTCATTATTAATGTAAATATCATCAAATCCTTATACGTGTATTGCATTACTAATGTGTTTCAAACATATTCCATTTTATTTTGGAAGAAGTTATTAAATCTCTAAAGGAAGAATACATCTATAAAAAAGGAATCTTTTTTAAGTAAGAAGAAGAGCAATGAAGTTCATTTATTTTTTCAATAGAAATTTTATTATGTAATATTGAGATTCTCTATGTTTGTTATTTAATCTATACTACATTATAGATTCTTGTTTGATTATTTTTAGCAGACACTTTGGAATGTTTTTATCCCAATCCTATAGTAACTAGTTTCCACTTATTCATTTGGCAATGAATACTCTAAAACACTTACATTGAAACAATGTGTATGTATAATATTTCTAGTCATTTTGTGTAGTGCCCACTTCCCTTTGACACTTATTGTTATTAAGTTTGATCTTTATTGACTATACTTATAGAAATTTTGTATTATTTTGACATAGCATGATGTTAGATGTTAGAAATACTGAGACTATTATGTAATTTTATTCATAGTATGATGTGTGTGGGTTATTAGAGACATTTTATATTGATGATGATATGTTATTGGCAGGGTTATATTTTTCTAACATGCGATATTTTTGTCATATGGAGTAGATCTCAACAATTGAAATAATTTTGTGATCCTATTTATATTGATGAAATGTACAATCAAGATGTTGTTAGAAATTGTAAATGATAACGTTAATATCCTAGATGATGATTTGATTAATATGTAGATGATTATGGATTTATATTTCATAATCTATCTTGGATGTTTTGATGTAGCCATGAGGCTGAAGGAGCTATTATGTGTTTTTTAGGTAAATATTATCACAACAAACAACGGGGGGATTGGAGATCAACCACATTGGAATGCTAGATGAATTCAACAAGGATCACCATAACAACATGTATTTTGTTATGTGTGTGTGTTTAAATTGTTGTTAGGGGGTACCCATGGGGGGATCACCTCCAATTGTGACCAAGAGGTTTGTGATTTCTTTCTGTAATTTAGTTTCCTTTATTTAATTTTAGTATGAGATTTTATAGTGATGTATTCTAATTTTATTAATTACTTGATTTGTGTCTAGATTTGTAAATTAATCATGCCCTAAACTAATTGAATGGGTATAAATATTTCATTTATTTGATTTTATGGCTCTTTGGGTTATGTGTTTTAAGTTGAAAGCTTGTGATCTTGGATGTTGTACACTCTACCCCTTCATGGAAATTCGGATTTGGCCTTAAGGGCCAATTTTGGAGGCTTGTGGGACGAGTTAAACTTGTCACACACCTCTTAAATGAGTATACCAACCTTACCTATGGTTTGGGGGTCAAAAAAAGACCCCATTATGTATTTTGTAAGTCAAAAAGTTACATTTATTTCACTTTTCTTACATGGGTTTTAAAGTTGTCCTTAGTCGGTGTGGGATTAAATTATGTGTGTAAGTAATTTGTCATTCCTCACACCCACCAAATTTATTGTGCATTGGGGTTGAGGTTTGACTTGTGAGGTGGAGATGAGGATGAATGATGTGACATTCTACATGGAGCATCCTCACCCTCCTCTCTCCCTTTTCTATTTAATCAAGTTCTTATGCTTTCCTTGGGGTTACTTGATTCTTTTGTACTCTTGCATTTTTAGAGATGGAGTTTAGAGTGCTTGTGGAGTTTATTGGAGCTTGTTGGTGATAGTTGGGCTTAAAGGATCTTGGTTTGTGACTCTTGGATCAAGCTCTATGATGGAAAGTTAGGAGCTATACTCTTTCTAAATGTTTTTCTTTTATATTGTGTATATGTGTATGTTTTTGAGTGTTTGGTATGCTTGCTGGGTTCTTGGGTAGATTAGCTAAGTGTGGTGTAGGAGGGGACTATGGGGATCTTACATGTAAGGAGGCATAAGTGTTTATTTCATTTTTTTGAGGGATTTGAGTTGGGTGCCCCAACTTGGAAAAGAAAATTCTTGCATTTCTTACTTTGTTTTTATGAGGGAGACATAAGAGATTATAGGGTGGGAGGCATAAGAGGTTCTTGAGGAAGACATAAGAGTGTGTAGGGGTTTTGAGATGTATATTTGAGGGTTTTAAGGTTGACACCTATTTCCCTTTGAGAGGAATAAGTGACATCCACATAGATTCTTGCTCGTTTGGATTTTACATTTTCAAGCCTTGTGTATGTTGTTGGTTCCCTTATTGTGATTGTAGTTGTGTTTTTGAGTTGATTATGTTTTGGTATGGTTGTGAAATCCTTGTATTTTGATATGGAATCCATTTTTTTTTCCATGAGTTGGATCCATCTTCCATTGTAATGTGGTTGGGCCTCGGGGGCCAATGAGGAGGATAAATTATCCTCCTCATTAGATTATTGTTTGGGTGGAGAGTGTTGCCTCTCCCTCCTTTTTGTTTTTGATCAAATGAAGCATGATGGAGCTCTCTTGTTAGTGATGTTAAACTTGTAGCTTTTTTGGTGTCCTTAAGAAATCTTTATTTGTGAGAAAACCTTCATTTTATTCCAACTCAAGGTGGAATACTTGTATTATTATATTTTGTGTAAAGGAAATGTTGTATTGTAAGTTGTAATATTATTTAAAGGAAGTTCATCAAGAGTTGCAACATTTACTGTCTTTAAATTGTGGTATTCAAAGGAAGGCACCAAAACGTAAATCATGCTTACAAGTTTAGTTTTGGTTTGTATTGTGAGAAAATAAGTCCATTGCTTTAAAAGAAAAGAGCTATGCTCAAGGAAATGAAAGTTTACTTTCATTGTTAATGTTGTATTATTGTAAATGAGAAAGAAGAAATATATAATTTGTACTTGATGCTAATAGTGTATGCATGGCAAACTTGAATGTGGAATAAATTTGTTGTAGTTAATTGAACAAATAAGTTATAGTGAAAATGGAAAGAGGCAACAAATTTAAAGTATGTTGTAATGTTGTTTTTTTGTAGTAAGAAAAATAACAATAATAAAAATAGATTTAGTTCCTTTTACTTTTGGAATTGAAAGAAAATTTGATGAACAAAATGAAAATAATCTTGTAGTCGTTGTTGTTACTATTAAAATAGAAAATTCTCTAAAAATGAGTAACTTTACTATGTAATGAATAGATGAGATAAATTTTACAACTGGAAACTTTAGGCACATAAATTGAAGTTCAGAATGAATCTTAGAACACTCTTATGAATTTTTTTTTTTGAGAAATATCAGAGATGAAGGTTCTGTTATAATAAATAGGACTGCCACCATGTGTAGTGTGGTGGTCTCTTAACCACTTCTCAAGTAAGGTGGCGGTCTCAGAACCGCTTCTTAGGAAAGGCATCGGTTGATGATTCATCATTGAGGTAGGGCGGTGGTCCCAGGACCGTCAGCTTGCTTTGGGCAGTGGTTATGTCACTTATGGAGGAAAAACATAGATCCACGTCTGTATAAATTTTAAGTTGGTCTAATTGAATTTTAAGCTCGTAGAATTACATAAGGAACTTCCAAAGCAAGAAAAGGATGATTAAAATTCATTGTTCAAAGAAAACAAATACTCAAATGGTTAACTAGAAGTTCTACTTCTATATCTCATATATATTAATGGAGGTTGGGTTTTCCCCATTTAATGAACTCAATATACAAAATAAATATGTAATAAAACCATATTTGTAAAGGAGATTCTTTCAATCCTTGAATGAAAGAAATTACAATGATAAATCTACAATCTAAACTAAACTAAGGTTGATTTCTTTATAGGCTCTTCCATAATTCTTCCTTTCTTACTCCCATGGCTTCCTTCTCTCCAACCTGAAAATTAAAAAAGTAAAAGTGACCAAATGAGGAGACTTGGGTAATGAAAGGGATTAAATAAAAAAATTCATAAGGAATTTTAGGGCTAGTTTGGAACCCTAGGATCTAGAGGCCACAATTGAAATGATGCAAGGGTTGAGGATCAACCATACTTTTGTTTTGTAGGAATGTGTATTATAGATGTCTTAAATGAAAATTAAAGGTATGTGTAGATGGGTGAATGGGGCTTGTTATCTCAAATTTTCTCCTTAGAAAAATTGATCAAACATGACCCTGCACATAAGAAAATATAAGGGCCATTTCAATCCAATGGGATTATAATCTATCCTAAATCGAGGGGTAGGAGGGCTTGATAATGGAGGATCAAACAATGTCAATGGAGTCCAAATATTGATAGGAGAAAATAAGAGAAAGGGCTCGAAGTTTTTGTACTTCACATGCGAGTTGACTTAGGGATGAAAAACAGACTCACAAGAGGTGCCACATGTCAACTCGGTGCAATTACAAAAGGCCCAAAAAATGCGAGACCCCAAACGAGTGCTAAGATTCCACATGTCTAGGACCCAACACACAAATACTCCTACATAAGAAGAATGGTCCAGCCCAAAAATGGAGAAAGAGGAGCAGGCCCGAATCGGCTTAAGTCGAAGGACCAGTGGAAGCCTCCATGTGTCATCTCGGCGCATCTTCAAAGGAAAAATCTGGAGGCGGTCCCTAAACATGCACCAATGTGCCACATGGTCGAGTCGAGAAAATAGTCTCTTCGGCCATTGAAAAGTCACAGAGCCGCAAGGGACCTGTCATCACCAATCCGGCACTATGATAATTCTTCACGGGAACTCCTCGTGCTATGATTATTTACTAATCCACGACCTTTAGTTTGGTGGATGTAATCTGGGAACAAAACAACAACCGAACACAAGAATACCATCGACTATGGTAAGACGGAATGATGAAAAATATGAAATATCAAAGTAAATTATAATATTAACATGAAATTGTTACAATCTCACCCATGAGGTACTTCAACAAGACTATGGGAGAAACTTTACAATTACACCTCTCGATGGCTTCTTCAACACACCTTTAATTGATGGCTTCCTTTGCACACTTCCTACAATATTTCTCACTACTTCTTTCTATGCTAAATGAGGGGGTGGCTCTCTATTTATAGAAATTCTAGGATTATCCATCTTATCTCTAAGATAGGATAAGAAATCCACTCTGACGAATCATATTCCATACCTTAACTCTTATCTGTACATGTAAGCTTATCTCTTAAGATAAGATAAACCTTATCATTTTACATGGGTTCCACATTTTTAGACTTTTTACAAATAAAATACACAAAATATTTATGACCTCACTCCTTGTCCTTATTACCAATATAATATTTCTAATTCCTAATCATGTAGACCCTACTTCTCTAATTACCCAAACTTTGACATTTTAACATTACCGGACCACTTATGACAAATATTTACTTTTACAACATTCCTATTGTACTTTGATCTTACCGTACTCGACATTATTAGCGACACCGCATCGATGGTGCCGTTATCTTCTATCAGACGCTACTACTAATTACACTTAACAACATCCTATTCCTAATACATACATTAATGAAATAGAAATTACGGAGGAAAATTTTAGTGTCGACATCTTCCCCTTCCTAGTTTGCTACTCCGTCCCTGAGTAGACTATTCAGTGCTTGGAAAATCTTCAACTTGTCGTGGTTAACCCATTTCGTAATGGGAGTGCCATCCAATTCCTCCAAACAAGACATTACCATTTTCATGCACATTTGTTATTTTGAAGGGCCCCATCCATTTTGGAAGAAATTTTCTCTGTCTTTTTTTTGTATCGGAATCATATACTAGGACCAAGTCATTCACATGAAATGGAGACCATCGGATCTTTTAATCAAAGTATTCCTTTCGCTTCATTTTTTTCTTATGGCTTGTATCCTTTGCTATTTCCCTCATTTCCTCTAGCAAATGAAGATGTACCAACCTTTCTTTTACCGAATCACTTTCATCCATCCTTTCATTTTTCATAACTCTCACAATGGGAATATCAAACTCAATAGGAAGAACTGGATCAATGCCATAGGCCAACTGAAATGGGGAGTATCCTGTTGCTGACTTTGATGTTGCCCTATATGCCCACAATGCTGCATGAATCCTTTTATCCCATTTATGTACCTGCAAGGCTACATCTTTTGCTAGAATTTGACACAACACAAAATTTGTTCGTTCCACCTATCCATTTGTGCTTGGCTTGTATGTTGTTGCCTTCCTGTGCTTAATAGAAAACTTATTGACTAGGGCTTCTACCACCTCATTAATGAAGTGGCTTCCTTGATATGTTACAATTTCTAATGGAAACCAAATCCGTGACAATGCGTTCATACATGAACCTTGCCACTTCATCCATGGAAGTTGTTTTCAATGGCCTAGTTTCAACCCACTTGGTTAAATAATCTGTGGCAACTACAATATACTTATTTTGGCGTGATGTAGTTGGAAGTGGACCTACAATGTCTATTCCCCACTTTTCAAAGGGACCAAGGGGAAGAATAGGACATAATGGAGCTGATGAAGTCTTACGGTTACCATGTGTTTGACAAATATCACACGTCTTACAATAATTATAAAAATCTTTAAAAAGAGTGGGGCAGTGATAACCTGCATCCAAGATCCTTCTTGCTATAAGTTGTCTAGAGAAGTGCCCTCCACATGTACCATTGTGGAATTCTTCTAGCAGTTCCTTTCCTTGATCACGTCCAACTACCCTCTTATACTGTCCATCAGGTCCTATTCGAAATAATGCTCCATGCAGAATGGAATATGGATGACTGGCTTGAGTAATATTTCTCTTAGTCTTTGCATTGGCACCATCAGGAAACTTGAATTCATTCAGATAATTCCAAATATCTATGTATTCACTAGGGATTGTGTCAAGGGAGAACAATGCTGCATCGGGAAAATCATCATCATCACAAGATGATCCTAAACCATCATAGGCTCGAGAGAGTGCATCTGCATTGACATGCTTCTTTCCTGGCCTATCTATAATATCAAATTCAAATTCTTGTAGCAAAATTATCCATCTTGCTATCCTCCCTGATGGGTTAGGCTTATTGACAATATATTTCAGAGCCTGATGATCTGTTACAACTATAAATTTCTGCCCTAGCAAGTAATTTCTAAACTTCTTTACAGCAAAAATGATAGCTAGAGCCTCTTTTTCAGTTACAGTATAATTTACCTCAGCACTGCTCATTTGTCTGCTCCCAAAGTAAATTGGATGTTCATTCCCATTTTCATCCTTTTGGCTCAAAGTACTTCCTAGTGCTGCATCTGAGGCATCAGTGTACACAATGAATGGCTTGCTCCAATCTAGATTCTTCAAAACAGGTGAAGACACCAGGGCTTCCTTCAGTTGTCCAAAAGCTTCATGCGCCTTATTTCCTGGTTCATAAGTAACATCCTTCTTCAAGAACTGGGTTAGTGGCTGTGCAATCTTTGAGAAATTCTTGATGAACCT
This sequence comes from Taxus wallichiana var. yunnanensis, assembly GCA_018340775.1. Lineage (NCBI taxonomy): Eukaryota > Viridiplantae > Streptophyta > Pinopsida > Cupressales > Taxaceae > Taxus > Taxus wallichiana. The sequence continues at coordinate 891,686,630 of CM031242.1, forward strand.
TCTATAGTAGCCCACATGGCCTAAAAATGATCTCAATTTACTTCTATTAATAGGAAATGGTAAATCTTTGATTTTTGAAACTTTATCAGATCAGCACTCAATACCATCTCTGGAAACAACATGCCCTAACAAAACACCTTTAGAACATCCAAAGACACACTTTGTAGGGTTTAGTGAGGCTTATGCTTCATCTAACCTTTGAAATGCTATCTCCATCTCAGTGCGGTGGTCCAACTTGCTCCCATAGATGCAAAAATCATCCGTAAATACTCGATGAAGGTTCCAATGTAGGGTTCGAACACCCTATTCATCAAACGATGGAATGTTGCTGGAGCATTACACAACCCAAAAGGCATAACTCTATAAGCAAACGTTCCCCAAGGAGTGGTGAACGTGGTCTTCAGCTGATCTTTCTCTGCTATACGAACTTGGTTGTAGCCGCTATATCCATCAGCAAAACTATAGCACTCCGGCCGCCTACTTCGCCCAAAGTCCGATCTAAAAATGGAAGAGGGTAATGATCCTTCTTTGTTGCCTTATTGAGCTTCCTGTAATCAACACAAATGCGTAGCTTCCCATTCTTTTTTATTGAAATCACAATGGGAGAAACCCATTCTGAATTCTCCACAGCAAATATGAATCCTGCATCAAGCAACTTATCTATTTCTTCTTTTACAGTCTTGGAAAAATTAGGATTCATTCTATATGGCATTTGCTTTATGGGCTTAGCATCATCTACTAGCTCAATAGAATGTTCTACCCAACTTACTTAACGGAGTTCCTTGTAATCAAAAGTGAATAGGTGTATGTACCTTCGAAAGAGCTGGAGGTAGGATTCCTTCTCACTCTCCATCACAGCATCACCAATCTTTATTTGTTGGAGATGATCATCAACTTCTTCTTCAGATAATTTTATGGGGATCCGGAAGGATATCCATGATTGAAATATCCACCTCGCTTTCTTCATCTTCGATATCCACTTCACCGGTACTAGAGTAATCAAAGGATGTCCAATCATCGGTTTCATCACTTGAATCCACGTGTTCGCTTTATGATGTCGAGGGATCACATTTATCTTCACCCTCTCTCTACCATGTCCAAGTGTCATGAAACCTTCATTCCAGTAGTTTCTTGCATGAACTCTCCTTAGCCATGGTCTTCCCAGCAGCATTAGGTACGCAACAGTACCATTTTTCATCACCTGAAAGTCTACCACACATACAACACCCATAACAGATATTGCCACATTTGAAACTACACCTTCTGGTTTAGTTTTTCCCTTATTTAATGACCTTAACATAAGTGTTGAAGGGCGATCAATTTTTAAACCCAACATATTCATTATAGACTCGGTCATTACATTAACTGCAGCACCTCCATCAACTAAGACATCATGAATTGAAATACCATTACATAATACCTCAGCTTGTGGAGCATAGGGATCCGCCTCTGCCTCCAAAATAGGGACCTCAACCTCCTTCCTTCTTCGAGCATTGAGTCCACTTCACAACTCCCGCCTCTTCTCGTAAGACATAGCCAAGAGTTGACCATATGTAATATTTGCAGCCTTTTGGATAGATCTTCCAAGATGGAGTATGGTCCTTGCCCTCGTGAAATCGAAAATCCTGCACACCCAACTTTCTTCTCCTATGTTTCTTACTAGTTTCTCCTTTCATCTTCTTAGGATCAGTTCCATCTTGATTATCTTTTTCTTTCTTTCTTTTTGTTACAAACACATCTACTTCATTATTTCTACTCTTATCTACTACATCAAGAGAATTCACAGTGCTTTTCCTTTATCATTATCTCTTGTACCAGATGTAGAAGCTCTATCTTGGACAATTATACTTATAATGACCCTTTTTATAACAACCATAACAAACAACTTCAGAAATATTTCATTTTGGACCTCTATCTCCTTCCTGAGAACTAAATTCCTTCCTGAAGAACATTAATAGTTAATCGACCCATCTTTTGAGCGGATCTTCATACTCGGTAGGTGTACTAGGAGAAATATTTGTGCTCACCGGGAGTGGTTGTGGATTCTGGACCAAAGGTGTTGGTGTAGGCTCTACTTTAGCAACAATTTCTTTGGGCTCCTCTTCCATGCTTTCTTCTTGCCTTCTTACAATCTCCTTTGCTTGTTCAATGGTAGCTGGGTGGTCATACTTCACTCGTTGTCTGATCTCTGGCTTCATCCCAAGAATGAAGTGTTTACAGAGGAGATTATCCACGCCATTCATCAACCCATCCGCTAGTCCTTCCTTCGGATCTGGGCATCGAGCTTCCTCCTTAGCTCTAGAACACGAGCATGATAATCCCTTATCTTCTCCTTCTCTCCTTGGGATAGCTTTGTGATCTCGATCATGAGATCTACATATTTCTGTTGTTCACCAGATTCTTCAAGAAAACTTTCGCTTAATAAATCCCATGAATTTTTCACATTATCACCTAGTGTTTAAAACCACCTAAGTGTTGAACCATCCAAAAAGGTAGGAAAAAATTCAGTCCATTGTTCCCTTCTTATAAGGCCATTACAAATACAAGATCGCTTAAACTCTTGAATGAAAGAAGAAGCATCTTCATTAGATTGAGCTGAAAAAACAGGAATCTTTCCCATTTTCAAAAGTAACCACCGTGAAATACCAACCCACAAGTACAATCAACAAGACTTATGTGCACAAATAATTGGAATCACTGTAGAAATGACCACAGTAAACTATGGTAAAATTTGACTTACTGCGGTAAAAACTGACTTTACTGTGGTAAACACTATTCACGGTAAAAAGTGAAGTTACTGCGGTAAATACTATTCCCAGCAAAAAGGACTTTACCAGGGTAACTACTATTCATGGCAAAAATGACTTTAACATGGTAACTACTATTCACGGTAAAAATGACTTTACCATGGTAACTACTATGCACAGTAAAAACAAGGTTACCCTCCAATTGATTTTTGACTAAGTGGGAATATCTCTCCAGAAAATCCACCAACGAGGAATGGTCCCGGCAACGGAACCAAAATGTCATCACCAATCTGGCACTATGATAATTCTTCACCAGGAACTCCTCGTGCTATGATTATTTACTAATGCACAGCTTTTAGTTTGGTGGATGTAATCTGAAACAAAACAACAACCGAACACAAGAATACCATCGACTATGGTAAGATGGAATGATGAAAAATATGAAATATCAAAGTAAATTATAATATTAACATGAAATTGTTACAATCTCACCCATGAGGTACTTCAACAAGACTATGGGAGAAACTTTACAATTACACCTCTTGATGGCTTCCTTTGCACACTTCCTACAATATTTCTCACTACTTCTTTCTATGCTAAATGAGGGGGGTGGCCTCTCTATTTATAGAACTTCCAGGCTTATCCATCTTATCTCTAAGATAGGATAAGAAATCCACTGACGAATCATATTCCATACCTTAACTCTTATCTCGTACATGTAAGCTTATCTATTAAGATAAGATAAACCTTATCATTTTACATGGGTTCCACATTTTTAGACTTTTTACAAATAAAATACACAAAATATTTATGACCTCACTCCTTGTCCTTATTACCAATATAATATTTCTAATTCCTAATCATGTAGACCCTACTTCTCTAATTACCCAAACTTTGACATTTTAACATTACCGGACCACTTACGACAAATATTTCTGTTTACAACATTCCTATTGTACTTTGACTATTACCGTACTCCACATTATTGGCGAGACCATACCGACGGCGCCTGTTATCTTCTATCGACGCTACTACTAATTACACTTAACAACATCTTATTCCTAATACATACATTAATGAAATAGAAATTACGAAGGAAAATTTTTAGTGTCAACAGGACCCATGTGTCCCAATGTCGTAACTTCAGGGGCACGACTCAAGGGGAAGTCTCCAAACAAGTGCAGGCTCGGCACGTGGTCAGAGTAAAAAAAGGGGATAGAGCTTACCCAAAATCGACTAAGTATAAGAGAGTCAGTGGAATCCCCAAAGTGTCTCAACGACATAACTTCAAGAGGTAAATCAAGAGTGGGTTCCCAAATGACCGCGAGCTTGCCACGTGGCCAAAAGTTAAAAAGGGTCGAGCTCGTTGAAAAGTATATAAGCTTGTGGAGGCCTCCACATGCCTCATCAGTATAAATGCAAATGCATGACCCAAAGTAGAGACTCAAACAAGCACTGGCCCTCCACATGTCTAGAACCCGAAAAGTTAGAATCGGCCGTTGAAAAGTCTAAACAGAGGCATGCTAGCAAAAGGAGCCACGTGTTAGTCCAATGGAACTTTAAGAGTGAGAAGAGGGGTCTTAATCTTTAACATGCATGGGGCTGCCACGTATACCTTCAGATGGGCAGACTCGTTTGCATATTGCAAGCCCGCATTTTACACCCGACCCTTGACCTCTCGTGCAGCCATAACTTTCGACCGGGAGCTTAGTTTTGAGTGGAAAAGGACATTTTGGAAATCTCTCGGCCGGATTCTCACCCACCACCATTATATTTTACTCCATCATTTCGAGGCTGTCTAGTCTCTCACCTACCACCATAATAAAGGACAACCCTCTTTCTTTCCCAAAGAAGGAACAATACATGAAGGCATGGACTCTATTAGGGAACCCATCATTGTTGTAGGTGAATTTCAATGCTTCTAGGGTGGTTGGAGTAGGTGAATTCAATGCATAACTTAGGGTGGTTGAAGTATGATTTGAATTCTTCCCTTTCTCTCTCTCTCATTCTTCATATATATTGTAAAGGACGGGCATATTTCAAAAGGTTTGTCATTATTTCTCTCTTTCCGCCTCTCTCTTTCTTCCCTAGGGCTGAAGCTGGAGTCTAAGCCTCCTCTCTTGGCTATGTAATGGAATTTTCTTAACTCTTTTCCACTGATGATGTATTGTGTAAACTCATGGAGCAATAAAATTTGTTTTGTGATGCATTTTGTCCATTCTTCCTTATTTTATTTTTGGTTCTTGCCTCTCATCATTAGGTATACTTTACATACTTCTGATTTCTATTGTAGGTTTTGGGAGTTGTGTTTAATGGGTTTGAAGTCACAGCACCCCTTAATGTCTGCAACTCGATGGTTTGAGACTCTCGGTGTGATTGCATAACATGGAGCTTTTCTTAAGTGTGGGACCTTGCAAATCGGGAAGGCTCTCGGATGAAGGCCGGTTCCTATTCCTCTGCTCCGATGCACACATAAAAATGTAGAGGGTTTAATCAAAACCTAATATAAATTGCGAAGGAGATAGGGTAAGAGGATACATAAAAATAGACCTAGACTAAAAAAGGTGATGCACCAAGGAATGAAGAACACCTATCTTGCCAATAAACACAAACCATAAAAATGCAATGCAAGATCATGCATAGATAACCAAATTTGTAGTGAAAGATTAGGAGGATGCAAACGAACATAGATACAATTGAGAATCATCCATGAGACATGCATTATTTGCTCCAAAGATTGATACAATACACTACAAAATGCCAAGAGGCAAAGTTGCATTACGGTTTTAGATGGGAGGTTTGAACTCCACAAATTCATCTCGCCAAAGAGAAGAAGGGAGGGGAAAACAAGAATGTCCCTCCTTTAGAAAGAATCCCTCCTTATAATTTATAGGAAGAATGAGAGAGGGAAGAGAGAGTAATTCCAAATCTATCCCAACCACCTCTAGGTTGTATTTAATTTATCTCATTATGGTGGTAGGTGAGAACCCTAAAGAAACGCAAAAATAGTGAACTATATTTTGCATTTTTGAAGAAGTTTTTCTCATAAATTTTTTAAATAATTTGGATAGAGGACCTTGTAATCTTTCTAAAAGTGCAACCTTGCATGAATCCGAGCTCCCGTGAAAAGTTATGGCCATTTGAATATCCGGGTCGAGTTTGCTTCTGTCGGGTTTGGGGTGTCAACACTCAAAATGTTGCGCCTCCTAAAGGCATGCCTTTGCACATTCGTCCTCATGTCAACATAATTTTAAGTGTGCCATAGGCACTGAAAATGTGGTGTCGGAGCCTTGAATTTGCGCCAGGTGTGTAATCTTGTTTCCATGTCGGCGCCTTCTAATCTGCGCCAGGGGTGAAACTTTTTCCATGTCAGCACCTTCTAATCTACACCGGGGGCATAAATTTTTCCATGTTGGTGCCTTCTAATCTACACCAGGGGCACAAATTTTTCCATGTTGGCACCTTCTAATCTGTGCAAGGGTGCAACTTTTTCCATGTTGGTGCCTTCTAATCTACACCAGGGGCGTAACTTTTTCCATGTTGGCGCCTTCTAATTTACGCTAGGGGCACAAATTTTTCCATGTCAACACCTTCTAATCTATGCCAGGGGCATAACTTTGGTGCAAATAAATGTTGGGTTTTGAGTTTCTTTGATTTCCATATTCTTTTGTTTGTCTATATTTACCCGGGGTGAGATATATACAACAGCTTGTGTTCTCGTGTGAATCAGTATCTTTTGTATGTGATGCATCCGTCCATCATCTCCATTGCTCACCTCTCTCCATTTTAGGTAGCTAAGATTTTGGTCAGCCACCTCCTTCTCTGGTGTATCACTATTTTAGTGTAAGCTTTGTTTTCATGCACTTTCTCTCCCTGGTCCCTTGGAAGGGTAGATTAGGATTAGATAGTTTGTTTGTATTAGAATAGCTTGTGGCGGGTAGTTTAGGAGTAGGAACCAACCTTCTCTGGAGGTCCATCTCAAGTTCACAAGTCCCACATCTTGAGAGATGGTCCCATGTTATGCAGTCACACCGAAAGCCCCACTCAGATCTAAGGCCATTAGGTGGGTGCTACAATTTTGCATCAACAGGGCCATTTAAATACCTTGGGGTGAAAATTCATTATTGAGTTCTAGTATGTTATAGGAAATTAATCAAAAGGACATTAAAGCTATTAGGATAATGAAACTAAAGTAACTAAGTATAAGTTTAATTTATCTCGGGTTTCAATAGTAAGTAAGGAGGAGAAAAACATTTAAGCATGTAAATTAAATTATCGCACCTTCCTAGTTGAGTGTTAATAATTTGACGTTAGAGATAAATAAGGAATATTTAATATTTTAACCTACACCTGGTCCATCCTATGTAAATTGAAGATTATTGGTGAAAATTAACTTAAAGCACTTTAGGGGTTCAATTTCAGTAACCTTTGACCTAAACAAAAAAATCCGCAACATTCGGAGTTAAGTGTTTAAGGTTTTAATGTGTTCTTAGAATGTCGTTTTTACAGGCATTATATTTTGTGTAAGTTTAATAATTGTTATATGTGATTTTTCTATAGATATTTCCATTTGAAAATTTCTTCTTTCTCCTTCATAATGTACATATGCATATTTTTCCGATCTAATTAATGGTATTTTCAAAGCCATTTTCTTATTATTATTGCAATGGATTAGTTTTCTTCTTCTTTAGATCACTTAAAATAACCCAACACTTTAATTTTATGTAAACACAAAGTAGGTCACCATTGTTTCCTAAAATAATATTAATATTTCATGTCTCGTACATATTTTAAAGTAAAATCAATTAAAAATCATAGAATATGAAGGAATGTTCATTGTGATGGTTCAATTATTTTGTATAGTTTCCATTCCTATTAATTTGTTGTGGAGAAGTATTTTGATTTTTGATTTTGAATTCTAAGATTGAATCTTTTTCACATTTTTTAACACTAAAATCTATTTAATAATAGTATGTGATATTTTTGTTGCATTTGTTATAATTAGTCTCACTTCTTGATGAAGAAATATCCTTGTTATAATTTATGATTTACATTCTAAATTCTATTACAAAACATTACTATGCTTCTCTCGTAGTTTTAGTAAGATTTTTGTTGACACAAAATTATAGCACCCCGAATGGCCTTAGATGTGAGTGGGGCATTCGGTGTAATTTGTGTAACATTGGATCATCTCTCAAGATGTGGGACTTGTGGGCTTGAGATGACCCTCCAGAGAAAGTTGGTTCTTGCTCCTAAACTACCTTCCACAATCTAATCTAATGTAAGAAAACTATCTAATCCTAATCTAACTTTCCAAGGGACCAGGGAGAGAGAGTGCATGAAAAACATTCTACACTAAAGTGGGGATACACCAAAAAAGGAGGTTGTTGATAAAAAAAATTAGATACTTGAAATAGAGAGAGGTGAGAAATGTAGAGGATGGACAAGATGCATCATAGACCAAGGATAAATTTCACACAGAACACCACTTCAACCCATGAAAAAAAGATCCCAAAACCTACAATAGACATCATATATATGCACAATATACCTTGAAGTGATGAGAGGTACGAAGAGACAATAAAATAAGCAAAGGATGGATAAAATGCATCACAAAACATATTTTATTGCTCCATGAATTCACACAGTACATCATCATTGGGAAAGAGGAAAGAAAATTCCATTACAAAGAAAAGAGAGGAGGATTAAGATCCACATTAAAACTTAGTAGGGAGAAAAGGGAGAGGGGGAAGGAGAGGAAAATGACCCACACTTAGAAAATTTTGCCACTTTACAATATATAGAAGAATGAGAGAAGGAGAGAGGGAGAATTTAGATTTCTGCTCCAACCACCCAAGAAAAATGCATTGAATTCACTTGCAACAATGATGGGTTCTACTGCAAAACCCATGCCTCCATTATTGTTCCTTGTTGGGCAAGAAAGGAAGCCCATACTTCATTATGGTGGTAGGTGAGAAGCCTGACAACCTCAAAAATGGTGGACTGTATCTTTTCATTTTTAAGAACTTAGTCCCACTAATTTAAAGATATCCATTCGTATTTATGATCATCTGAAGGTCAAGGTCGGGCATTCTATCTTCTGGGCTCTCACAATATTTTAAAAGATATAAGCATTTAAAATTCTTGGTGGGCTTCATGATTCATCTTTCATTGAATTGACCTTCCGCCAATATTTTCCAAACTGCTTGGGTTTGGAGTCTATCTATGCAAGATCCACGTGGAAGCCCCGCGCATTCTTAAGATTTTTGCTACCTTTTAGGGTCCTGGGAATGCGACATGTCGACACTTGGCACCATCTACAAACATGCTGCTTCATTCCTTTGGGTGAGTAAAGGGCCCCACTATATATAATGTAAAAACCACTTTTTAGGTGGGACATTTGTAGTTAGCTCAATGTGGAAGCCCCATGTATTATTAAGATTTTAAAGTTGTGATGGTTGAAAAGTTGGCATTCTTCGCGAGCCTACTTTGATTTCTTTTTGTTTTGGATTTTCCACCTATTTAGGAGTGACTTTGTTGGATCCTAGACACATGGAGGGCCTATGTTCATTTGGGGACATGACTTTGGACATTACCTTGTAAGTTACACTCGATGAAGCACATGGAGGCTTCCTTTGATTCTTCCCATGCTTAGACTTTTCAACGGCCGGTACTACCTTACACATGCAGAAACTACGCTCATTTGGGAACCCACCTTTGGATTTTACCTTTGAAGTTACACTGATGAGGCACGTCGAGGATTCTACTAACGCTTCCCATTCTTAGACTTTTCAACGGCCGGTACTACCTTTTCTGGAATCTAACCACATGGAGATCCTGCACTCGTTTGGGTACCCGCCTTTTGATTTTACCTTTGAAGTTACACTAATGAGGCACATGGAGGCCTCTGCTGGCTCTTCCCATGCTTATAATTTTAAACAAATGGTAATGACTTTTTTCCGGGCTCGACCATGTCGAGCCTATGCTCATTGGGGACCCAACTTTAGATTTTACCTTTGAAGTTGCGTTGATGAGCCAGTGGAGGATTCCATTGGCTCTGTTGTTTACTTCAAGTCGACTCGCTCTGGGATCTATTTTTCCTTACCAAGTTATCTTTCTTCATTTTTTCAACCATCTGTTTTCCTGAGATCCCTGAAAATGTGAAGTCCAAAACTTGAACCTTTCTCCATTTTTTCACTTAAGCTTTGGCCTTCTTCAACATTTCTATTGGCCATTCATTTCCCACCTTCCATTGCCATTTCTGAGCCTACTTGAAACCTGATTGTTAGATTTGAAATGTGGTCTCGCATGACTAAACCGACCTCTTAATTTCTTTAGTGTGGGAGGTCGTGTTTGATCAAAATTTTCCGAGGGGAAAAATTGGATAACATGTTTACATGGACTAGACGTTTTGTCACTTTATGAATTTTTTAAAAACTAGAAAATAAGTTGTCCATCGTGTAAGTAAATTTCCACATTAGCGGGTGAGTAATATCACTTAGGTGAGAACGTAGGTTTTGTGTCATTTACAAGTCATCATGGGACTATTTTACATGTTAGTACATCATTTGCATTGTTTGGACTTACTTTTCTATTATGGTAAAGTAACTCCCCTCCTTTACTCAAGTTGTCTTGATTGCAACACTAGGGGTTACCTAACACACCCTTATGTGTACACCCCATTGGATCTATGAGATAGAGTGAGATTTTATCAATTATGTTGAGGTTCAGCCCATTTTTCATCATTGCATGCCCATTTCTTGTTGATGATCACTCCTATCAAGATCTCGTCATAATGTCTTTCATACATCCATGGATTTTCACATCACCCCTTCGATCCTTGCACTTCATGTGTTTTTGCACCCTCTTTCATGGTATCGATCACACATTTTGGATCCGTTCAACTCTTTGGCATTTTCATGTGTTTCTAGTTTTCAAATGCGTGATATACAATTTCTATTTGGAAGCATCGTAATGGCTATTTCTCTTGCGCTCTACTTGCATTAATTCAAAGTTTTTACTCCTTGTTCAGCTATTTTTGCATGTTGAGTTTGTTGTTCATGTTTTCATGGGTTTCATGCATGTATTTAGCTTTCTAGGTGTTACAGTTACAAATCTTGTATTTGGTGTTGGTTTTGAGAGTTTTTCTAGTGGTTTACAACATTGTTTTAGACTAACTCAACCCCAACTCACTAAGTTGGGAACTAAGCTACCCTCAGCTCGCCACTCCCCAACTCACCCCGCCTTACTTTAACTCAGTTTATTATCCCTGGTTTCATAGGGTTTACAACTATTTTGGGTTTAGTGTCTTTGATCGCTCATTATTTTCTCACTAATCCTAGCTCTCTGGTTCACCTCATGTCGTCGGCTCAACCCTACATGTGACTTGACCTAAATCTATGTGCCTTTCGGTCTCCTCAATCCCTAATTTTGTCAAGATCACCTGTTTTCCCTTCAAAGATAGATCCTACCTCCATAGTTACTTTCCTCCGTCTTTGACACGTGTTATGAATCATCCATTGTGTTTGAATTGGACTCTCTTGGCTTGACCATCTATTTGGTGATTGGTCTATTATGTCCCATCCGACTACATAACACTCCATCTTGGCACCTAACTCGGCATGGACCTAGTCTCCATCACATCGTTCCTTCGAGCTTTGCATGAACCTAACATCTCAGCGCGCCTTACTCGTCGCCTTAATTATCCCGCAATGTTGCTCCACCCACCGACAAAATTAGCTCCCCAATCCAACTTGGCAACCAAATCAGCCAACACACAACTCCATGTTCCGTTCTCTTAGATTCCCTGGTGAGGTAAACTCATTGTGCATCCTATTACCTCGAAGCTCTAGCATTGCATACTACATAACTCGGATTGGGTCTCAACTACTCGACACCTCATCCGGTAAATCCCCAACACCTCATGCTCCACATGACCCATTTAATAAGCGGGGCCTATGTTTTCTCGTAACCGTATTTAATCGGCCATCACCTCGGACTCGACGCTCGACTTGACTCCCATAATTAATTTGTCGCCGTATCTCGAGTTTGTTGTTTTGTATTAACACCTTCATCTCTCTCTGGCTGAGATATTTTCTACCCTTCCACCATTTTAATCGTGAGACACCCTCCATTTCCCCTCCACTCCCTTTTTACCAAAGGCCCAACCAATGTGAAGGTAAAATTAATAAAAAAATCATTATAATAAGGGGCATTCATTTTCTAGGACATTTTGTTGACATGTCATTTTAGCACTTCTTCTTCTCATGTGGCTAGTGGAAGCGTCCATCACAACCTTACCAAAATAGAGCCTTATTTTTTTGTCACCTCCTCTAAGCCGAGTCGTCAACTTTCGATGCCACATGAATGCACCCTATTATAGTCATAGATTATCTAGTTTCGTAGATAGGGGTTACCATTGCTTCTCTCGGGTGTTGTATTGCTTGCAAATACATTATTGGTTGAGTTCGACGACTTGTAGTCTTGCAACCTCTTCTTCTTGTGCACCTTTCACTTCTTCCTTCCAATTTTACATCATGGAGAATACTCTTTCCAAACTTGGGAATCATAGGAGCTCAATGCACCCTCTACCACTTCTTCGAGAGATAGAACTATTCACTTCATGTTTTTCTATGGAATGATACTTTGCACATGAGGGTCTTATACACTTCTTGCTTAACTCGGTTCCTACACCCACCGATTCTGGTTATCTTGAGGACTTTCTTGAAATTTGTGACCATGTTGTTGTTCGGTTGATATTTTCGATCTCCAGACCTCTCCGCTTTCACGTGAAAGACTCGTATCCTCCCACCACATCTAGAGAATCTTTCAATCCCTCTTTCTACACCCTTAACATACTACAACCATTATTACTATTATTGATCCAATGGTCTCCTCTTCTTCTTCATGTGATGGTAATTTTGATGACTTGTACTCACTTGGTTATTCTTCCGATGATGAGGATTGTGCACCCAACTCTAATGCTTAGAGTACTACAAAGTAATCCTCTCCTACTTCTATCACTATTCCAAAGTGTGTCGACACCCCTCCCATCTCATAAAAAATTGAACTTTCTCCTTCTTAGCCTCATAAATTCATTGCAGTAGCCTCTTTTCCACTTCTAATTGTGATCCCTACTTCACTCCTCCTTCATGCTTGGATGACTTATACCTATATGATATCGCTCTCCTATTTGTTGGGCCGCCTCATTAGGATGAGTATATGGTGAACTTGGTCATCATTTCACAAAGTCCACTTATGATGCACTATAGGTTCCACATCCACTTATAAGTGTCTTGGAGGAGTTCATCATCTCCATTTTTAAGAGTTACCCTTCCGGGATTATTATCACCTCCACTTTTCTACGGAGTTCTTTTTGATCCATCCTTAGTTATGGATCCCTTTCCCATTCATGGGGGTTTTGGCCCTCACATCACTTGAAAATCCTTTATGTGGGTTTTCCTTCTTCATACTTTGGTATCTCTACGCATGAGGCATTACCTTCAGTTCCTTGGCACTCTATTGCTAGACCTATTTCACAATTCTCTAAACCAAACTCGAGTTCTTCTTACTACTTCCTTTACTTTCCTTTGTGGAGTGGGTAGATAACCAACATGTAATTTCTATCCTTTCTTAGGCCAAGAACATAGTTCTCTAAAGGTGGCTCTTCTTCGGTCTAAAGGTAGAGGACCATGTTGTCAACACTCTTCCGATAGACTTACTAGAGTATCGAGTTTAGATCCATCCATGACATCTTGACATTCCTCTCATCTTCCTCTTCTTTTATTTTCTTCTTCTTTGTAAGAGTTGATCGCCCTCCGTACATGAGTACCTTATTAGGATCCTCAAAGTGGCAAGACACATTCTTGGCAACTTTCATAGATTAGAGAGTGTGTTTATCTCTTATGGTGGATGTTTTTCACAATTGGTTTTCCTTCTCTACTTGAGATTCTTTTTTATGCATGGGTACCTCATTAGAATTTTGTGTCGGGACCCATTTCTCTTTTCTTACGTTCCGCCTCATCCTAACTTACCATGATGGAGGGGTGTTGGTGTGAGTCATTTTCGACATCAATAGGAGGCGAGAACCTTCTTTCGAATCTTGTGAGACTCCTTTGATATTTTTAGAGGGGTTGGCCTCGGTCCCTGTAATTGAAATTCCCTCTTTCCACCCCTCATTCTCTCGATCGAATCCAATAAAACCAAAGAGACGACATATTGAAATTGATCTAATTAGAATTGAAGATGAATGAAAAGAACGATTTTAATACAAAAACCCGAGTCAAGTCAACACTCGGCTCCTAATAGATAAATGAAAACATCATGAATGTAAGTCTTTATTGTGTACTCAGATATTTCAAAAAGTCACAGGACGTCGCACTGCTTTGATCGATTCAATCGCTCCCTCTCGAATCCCCGATTCCCACTCTTCGCTTCACAAAAATTAAATCGTGAGACCATCACAAAATTGAATAGGGAGAATTAAATAGGTAATTGTCTTCAAACTACATGAGCATGAGTGGGAGCAAAGTGGTGGTGCTTATGCGGTCTTTAACTTTTGAATGGAGAAATTGGTAATACAAGTCAAAAATATTAAAATATTTTAAAATAAAATACTAAATGAAAAATAGAAAAGATAATATTAAGTAGCATAACTAGCTTAGATAAATCTAGGTTCCTTGAGATTGATATCTCTTGGCATATTTTATATATTTCTTAGAAATGCACGCTAGTAATAAATTAATAACTCGAATTTAAAATGTAACTATATGAACGAACGATGAAAAAACAATATAGAATATAAATATTATGAGAGAATAAAATCATTATGAAGGATACAAAAATATTTGTTTTTAAAATATGTTTAGAGAAAATTCTAAAATCGAGTTCTTCGTTCAAACTATTAGATTTCATCATTTTAATTATTTTTTTGTTTACTATAAAACACACACGTGCGCGCACACACACACGCACATGCACGCACATGCACACGCACATGCACATGCACACGCACACACACAAGTATTTCAGCTATAAATTGTCAAATTTACACTTTGGATACAATTTAACTAGTCTAAATCATGGACTGAATTTTTTAAATTTCAATATATGGCTAAAAATTAAAAAAAGAAATTTAACTTTAGGAAACGATGAAATGTTTGTTTTCAATTTAAAAACCAAAAAAACACGTCTACGCTATTTCATCTCGCATTATGAAAATTGTTTGCTAAAATATTAACTATTTTTGTAGTTACTAAGAATCAATCTTCATTTTCATAATCTTGCAGTAATATCTAGGAAAATAGTTTACTCATTTAGATAATCCTTAACAAAAGAAAAAGGATGAGGATGAAGATATGGTCATGGCCAATAAATGGAATTCATCGCAATGCCGATAAGATAAAATGTAACTGAAAATATATGTGATCTAATATTTCAGAGATGGAAGAAATTGAGGTAGTTCTTGCGGAGGTTTGTGAAATACAAAAAGGGCCCACTAAAATTTGTGAAACTAACCATTCAGGTGTACCTCATTGACTAAACTTTAAAGTATTCGCATTCGTAAAAATATATTTATCATAAAATTTTAATAGCAAACATTGATTTATATCTCTTATTTTATTATACCAAAAAGAGCAGAATAACTCAATCTATTCCAATGTATACGGTAAATATGAAAATTAAATATTGTAAGTGTACATTCCACTAAAACTAAATGTACATTAAAGAAACATCCTACGATATTTTTCTTACCCTGAGAAACAATTTAATTGTTACAGGAAACCATTTCACCAGTCTAAATCTACAGTTTTTAATTTTTCAAAGTTGTAATATTCACAGACCATCAAACTCGAGGCCAAGGAAACAACAAAAACATGTCTATCACCATTGATTAATTGGTTCTAATTTGGAAACAACAAAAACATGTCTATCACCATTAACTTGGAAACAAAAGAAACTTGTCAATCGCTATTTCACGTGCATCACACGCATCAACTGCACAAAAGTCGTTTGCTCATGGACCAGTGTTCGTTTTCATACTCCTACCATGGAAAATAGCATGCTCTTACCAAGGATGACGATGTAGATATGGTCATGGCGAATCACAGGAATCCACAAAATTCTGATAAGATAAAACATAATTTAAAATATCTGTGTACTGCTGATTCACGCTTTTCATTGTAATCATGTGCTTTACAGTATTATGAACCATCAGTGTCACGCGTGATTGACAAAGGAGAGCAAATAATGCACAAATTATAGTGAGAACAATCAATCATAAAATATAACATCCAAAAAGTACGAAATAGTGGGGACATATAGTTAATTATCTCGGTCTAAATTTCATGGCTGTTATGTTTGTTTTTTGATATTTTTTGTGTTAAAATACCATTTGAACGTATGTATAATTTTAAAATATGGCTGTATTTATTCAATGTAAGTTTTATACGAATTTTATTAATGTGTATATATGAATATTATTTTTAAAAATTATTGATACAATTGAAATTGAAAGTCTTTTTGAAATTTTGGACCATTATCTCTATATGGATTTTAAATTTGATGATGGGTGTTTCTTTATTGAATAGTCTAAAGGGACGCAAGTATTCCCTTTCTTATATTACAATTTCTCATTATTTAAAATGAGCATTCTTAAAACATCATATATTACATGTGTTTTATATGTATTTTTTTATATTTGGTAAAAGGAGGTTATTGAGAGGGGCCCTACCTTGTCACAAAAGGGATCTCCAATTCAGATATAACCATAAGCATTTCAATAAACGAAAAGAACCAAACATAAAAACAAATCGTGCAAACAACAAGCAACCCTAATGAAACCAAGGAAAAATAACACAAAACCAAACAAAAACAAGCAAAAATGAAACCAAGACTCAATCTAAAGAATGAGATCTAAGCTTCATTTGTGATGGTACTAAGATCCGTTTTGAGGAAGTTCTTTTCTTATTTTAGAATACCTTGCAATCCTCCTTGTTGGGATTATTGTAACAATTTGGCCAACATGGAATATTAACCTCAATGGAAGAAATAGGCCTAAAATTTGAATCAGAAACGGGAGCTTTTACCTCATCCAATTGAGGATGGGTCGTAGAGGATTGATTTTGTATTTTAGAATGAGGAACTTGAGGAGGTTTCTCATCTTGAAAAGGGGTAGGTTTGAACCTAGAGGGACTACTTTGAAAAGATTCAACATGAGCGGTTGAAGTAGCAATTGAGTAGTGTGAAGGAAGGGAGCCCTTCCACCAACACGTCTGAGCCCCGTTACTCTTGGGGCACCCAAAATGCTTGAGAAAGTATCTAGTTTTATAACACCTATGGAAACAGAAAGCCAAAGTTTCATAGTCCAACCTTTGTTTCCAAACCCTCTTGCCAATCTTAAAATTAGTCCTTTCGGGAAACCCAAGAGATACATCTAGGTACACCAAAATCCTAGCATAATAGGTATGCAATTTTTTTTTTGTGGTATCATCAACTTAAAAAAAACTCGAATATACTTCCAATGGATTCAACGCAAGGATTATACAAAATTTGTAATTGTAGACCTAGAATTCTAACCAAGATTGGCATCGAGTCAAAATAATCCATTAAAGTGTCAAAAGATGGATACCATAATTTTAACAATAGACCATGACGATCCTAGAACGAAGTATGTTCATGGACCACACCTCCATCTTCAATAGATTAAAAAATAGCAATTAAGTAAGATTTAGAGCATCGGTAAAGCTCCAATTTACAATTAATAATGTGTTCCCACTCCTTTTTGAGGCATTTGAAAAGTTGACAAAGCTTCGGTCATAGATATTTTAAGTACCATATGAGTCCCCTATTTCCACCTTTTGAACAAGAGCTTCTTAAAACTTTAGAGAAGGAGTTTTAGGGACGAGTTCCAATGGCTACATACTTTGTTTGTACCCTTGACCACTATAACAAAGGATGCCACAAGATTCTTTGTTGAGAGGTAGTTGTTGCATGGTCGAGGTGTTTCTAAACCCTGCCACATTTCTCACCACCTATGCCAGAGATTTTCTTTGGATTTGTTCTAGGACGTGAGTAGAAACTCCTCCCCGATCAATGGGACAAGAATCCACTCCCTAATCACCACCCATATGTGTGTTCTATATCAATGATGCATAATGTTATCATATATATTTCATTATCTATGATTTTATTGGTGAGTTTTATATTAGTATCCAAATTATTTTCAAATATCAACAATATATTAGAATTAGTTATCTACAAATTTATGTAAACATATTGGTCAAACTTTGTGTGAACATAATAAAATTCACATTAGAAAAAATAAAATATATTTCCTAAATATTAATCTTTAAATATAATTATAGATGCATATCAATTCATAATTATAAGAGTTATAAGGAAGATATAAAAGTAGTTATTAGAACCCACAAGTGAAACTCAATGTCAAAGGCCCTCACAAGTGAACATACCCTTTCTATCCCGGTGGTCACCCCATTTTGAGACACCATGTGTTGCATTACACGTCATACTAAATGTAGTTTTCCTAGTGTTTTTGGCTAATGTGCTTACAAATATCAATTTACGTAGCGGCCTCTCTATACAAGGAAGAGTTATCAAATTTAAATTATTTTCATGTGTTTCTATGTGGATTCATTCAAAATTAAAATTGTTTTATTCAATTCACTCATTTATGTAGGAAATGTTGGTGCTCAATTCGATCTCACCCCGTTTGTCCTTAAAATTCTTCAATTTGCAGCTCTGCTGCCTTTTATATCTCCCCATATTGAGGCATGAAAACTGTCTCCTCCATTTGGTTTCCATGATTAGTCCCTTCCAATGGTCGAGGATCACTTTAAATATAGATTTTTTTTTCCGTTCCTCTATCCATGTGAAACAATTTGTAACTTGGGAGTAAAATCAGGTTTTTTTACCTTCCTTTCGTTCTTCCACAGTCATGTGTTGTTTTCCCTATCAATTTTTTTCCTAGTATCTATGAAAACGTGATTGGATGTGGCTCAAAGGATCATATTTGGGCCTTATAGAATTTCCAAATTCTCTATCTTGAAAGAAACATTCATTTCCAGTTACAAATGGTGATTTTCCTATATTTCTTGTTTTTGACAGGTGTGTTTTCCCTATAAAATTTATATCTCAGCATTTGTGGAAATGTGGCCCTTTTTGGTTGGATGCGGCTTGGCGAGGCACTTTGAAAACTCTAAGGCCCACTTCAACTCAAAACTTGTCCACGTGGAGGGCCAGTGCTCATCTAAAAATTCACCTTTTGGTTTGACCTTGGAGTTATGCCGGGAGACATGTGGAGGTTTCCACTACCTTGCCTAGACTTAAATTTTTTTCATGCGATGGTGTAGCTTTGGCAGACCATGGACACGTGGAGGGCCAGTGCTCATTTGAGTATCCACTTAGGGTCCCACCTTAGCTTGATTGCGCCAAGGGGACATGTGGTGATCTCACCTTTGTTTGGGGTCTCCGCTTTTGGGGACCATCTCAAAATTATGCGAAGGAGACATATGGATGCTTCTGCTAGCTCCTCTCTATACTAAAATTTTTTTGAGAAATTTTCTAAGGCCTGGGACACGTGGAGGGACCGTCCCTATTTTGAGGATTGGCCCCTAAGCGCTAGGAGGACACTTGGTGGCTTTTGCTCACTCTGCCATTGCTTGGAATTTTCAATGGCCAAGGAAAACTATCTTAGACCCGAGACACATGGTGACTTCCATTAATCCTTCAATTTTTTTTGAACAACTCTTTCGGACTTAGACATGTGGTGAGCCCGCACTTGTTTAGGGCCTCCACTTTTGAGGACCATACCAAAGGTGCGCCAAGGTGACACATGGAGGATTCCACTGGCTCCTTTTTTACTGAGACCTTTTCAAAGGTCAAAAGGCATTTTTCTTGGGCCTAGGGAATGTGGAAGGCCCACGCTTGTTTGTAAAATTTCCATTGTATGCCATCTTTATAGTTGCACCAAGATAAGATGTGGACAACTCTAAGATAGAGTTGAGAAGGGGCAGAATCAATGGTTACTGTGTATTTCACCTGTTTTTCAACCATTTTTGCTCCAAGACTCCTGGAGATGCGAATACACACCATTTTTCATAATTTTTGATGAAATTCCTTATCTTTTTTGTCTGCAAAGTGCCACGAAATGGATTCGTAACTAAAATTATAAGTCAAAGAATTGTTAATATTGATATTTTAAAATTGGAATTGATTGGGAACTTGCAAAAACGTGAAATATCGAGAATTTGAATGTAGGAAAAAAAGTTACAGAGGCAAAAGAAGGAAAATGAGGAAATGACAGAGGTTGCAGTAGTGCAAAAGATGAAAAAGGTGTTGCCTCAAGGGTGGAACGGAATACCTGTCGATCCATTGACTATACAGAGCCTCTAAAAAATAATTAAGACAAGGATTTATCATATGAAAGAATCAAAATGATTAAAAGGACTCCCAAAAAGTTGTGGCACGGTATCCTATCCATTAGTCAAGGGTTTGAGAAATGTGATCAGTTCATAATTGGTCCAACTGATGACTTTCCGATGTGAATTTGTTAAACATCACTTTCGAGGAAAATTAGAAACAAAAAAATTGTCTTTCGTATATTCATCCTTTTAGGGGGCAATTTGGGATGAATGAGAAAGAAAAATCTATAAATGCAATGATAATACTCTTGTAAAGGGTCGGGGTTGAATTCTTAAGAGAAAATTTGAGAGAGCCCGTCTTTTCGAGAGACCAATCCGAGAAACCTGTTAATTTTCTATGTATTAGATCTCGATCATGTCAAGTTGGTTTTGAGTTTACAGCCATTGAAAAGATCTAAGAATTTTAAAAGAAAATTTCCCATTTGATGAATCTAATCAATTTCGAGCTAATTTGTGTTAGTCTTGGAGTAATTTGTGTCTACTTTGTTTTGGAATGTTTGAAAGTAGTTTTTCTTATTCCTATTGCAATCTTGTGTTAAATTCCCTCTCGAATCACACAAGATTTCATCCTGTGACAATTTAGTGGCATTTGTAATTTCATTTCAAGAAGATCCTTCATCTTGTGATGAGATAAACAAATATAAAATCACTTCACTATCATTTATTGATAAAGATTTTCGTAAACCTTTGAGTGTGTCTTAGGCATGAAAAACTAGGGGTCTTTGATGTTTAATTGAATCTTTAGCTCGATCCTTTATGTTAAATTCTTAGAGATTATGTGAAACTAATGCAAATCTAGGCCTCCATTGATGTACACCTTTCGGTTGAAGGAATATTTTAGTTATTCGAAGCTTGTTATCATTCATCTTTCCAATTGTTATGAAGTCTCTCAAAGATCTAGTATAATCAAATTTATCCTAGTTAATCTCCCACCAAAATTATTCAAAAGAAATGAATCCATCCTGAACTACCCATGCTTACCCTATGTGTCCAAAATGTATAAATTATATTGTGACAATATGCATAAGTAATCATGATTCGATAATGTCTTTAGTAACCTTAACCATGTCTTGGAAATATCACCATTATTTAGAGGTGACAAATCGTGAGAGTTAAATTGTGGTGCATTGATCATATTTTCTCGTGGTCCCCTTCAAAATTTGTGTAAAGAAGGATAACTTCATTCTCCTTAAGCAAAAGAGGTTACAAAATGGGTCCTCTCACTGGTCGAAAGGCACTGACTTAAAGCGGTGAGGATAGATAAAATCCTCAATGAAGGTGTTATCTATTTCTTCGATGCCCGAATGGGAAAGAGTTAGACTAATCCTCTCCCCAACTAAAAAATGAATCATAATAAGATCTGTTTGTCTCTCAATGTCCTATTAAATATTTGATGTCGCTTATTTTCTAAGGGAGAATCAATTTGATACCAACACCGTAATGGTGCCATTCTTTGGGACTATTTGAGCTCCGAGATTTATTTGTGCGGAAACAACACCAAAATGGTGGCATTGCCAGAATTATTTGAGCTCGAGATTTATTTGTGTTGAAACAACACTAGAATGACACCATTGTTAGGGGTTTGATTTGTGTTTTCAGGGATTATTTGAGCTCTAAGATTTATTTGTGTGGTAACAACACTTGAGTGGTGGCATTATCAGGGACTCTTTGAAGTATTTTACAAATGTAGTACATACAGACCATGGTAATACTTCTTACATGTGATGTTTGCTAATACATTGCTAAAACATCATTATCTGTTTAGATATGTAAGAATTGTTCAAAGTTGTAACTTCTGAGTGTAATATTTCCAGCTTATATAGTTATTACACTAAAGTTTGTATCATCATTGAAAAATTTGGGTAGAAGAGGAGTAGATATTGTAAGCTTTGCATGAATATGGTATTTAAAGACATTTTATATGTCTTTCATAGTGCATTTGAACAAAGTAAGGTGAAAATCCTTAGTGGTGACTTTGTGTTGTTTAAATTATTAATAAATAATAAAGTGTGTTAACATATATCAAATAATATTTGTCATTAATATCTGTAAAGATGGAAGGAGGAAAATATTTCTTCACCAAGGACCCTAGTAGAAGGTTGTTTCCGAGAGTTGGGAAAGTCTAATTCGGAAGGAACAAGAATTTGGAAGGTTTTGGAGATCAAGAATCAAGAAAAGAGATCTCCATTAGTGAAAATGACCAGCCTATGATTGAAGATTGCAATTCTTCCTCAAGTGAATCGAATAAAGTATTCTCTTTGTTGAATTTAATTCTCCATCTGGAGAGGGGCCTTCATTTTTATTTGAAAAATTTGCTTCTCAATCTGCCCATGTATTTTCCAAATCTGATAGAGTTTTCCAAGAAATAGAGCCTTTAGAGGGTAGTCATTATGAGAATTGCATCCTTGTACCACAGAATTCTCATTCCTTATCAGTTTGCATCTCCTCCAAGGTCACCTCCTCAAAATAATATGGCTTAGCCTCCACCTATACCTCCATTTGTTGTTAATACTTTTGGTCCCATCAATTTTAGAGGTATGATCTGGCTATCCAAATGTTGTGCCACAAGATGTAAGAAATAGATTGCCTAAGTTTTAAGGAAATAATGCAACCACTGGTGATCAGCACTTGATGCCCTTTTTCAATATGATGGAGGACTTTGGAATAGAATTTGAGGATGTGTACCTTAAATTGTTTATCCATACTCTAGAAGAAGATGCAAGGGATTGGTATAAATCTTTTCTAGATAATTCCATTGATTCTTGGATAGAGATGAAGAATGCTTTTAGATTATAGTATGGAGATAAAATAGACCCTAGGTTTATTTTATTAGAATTTTAAAATATAAAAATGAATCCTAATGAGTCTATTCATGACTTCAATACAAGGTTCAATAAGACCCTAAATAGGCTTCCTGTGATCCTAAGGCCAAGTGATGTTTCTTTTTTGATAAAATACTTTGATGCTTTTGATAAGAAAGTTGCCTATTATCTAAGAGACAAGAACCTAGAAACATTGAGGCAGGCCTTCACCATGGCTTTGCAGATTGAAAATAATATCAAAGTAGTTGGTAAGCCTCCTAAGAGGGAAGGTATCAAGCTAGTCAATCCAGAGAAGCCTCAATAAAGTAAGGTTGTGCATCTTTAGGAAGTTGTAAAGACTTTGGCTAGAGCTGAAAAATAAATCTCTTACAAGCTAGCCAGGGAAGAGAAAGGAATTGAAAAAGGCTCTCAAGGTCAACATAGGCAACAAGGACAAGGCATATTTGCAAATCATCCTAGAAATTATCAAAGATCGATGATGACAGAGGTAAAGGGCACATGGGATCTAAACAACCCCAAGCTAGGGAAAATATAGTAGTTCATGATCCTCTAAATGCAAGATTTCTTTGTTGTTAAAGAGATAGATGAAATTGATTTCTGTGACAAAGGTTTCCTACCCCAACCACCATGTGAACTAGATCAGAAATTTGAAGAAGCTAATGATGATGATAACACTAATGATCATGCATACATGGTGGATTGCTCTACAAGCTCACAACAAGGAAAAACTTAAACTGAAGTAATAAGTGAAATAAATGCTGCAAGTTTTGGGATTAGATTCAATAGGTACCTCTTCTTCCTCCCTATTATACTTTAAAAATAGATATGGTACAAGCTTTTCAACTTTCTAATAATGATTTTAAGTACCTAAGAGCTCTAATGTTTAATAAGTATGATGGAGGAATCCCATCGAAGAGAATAAACAATTGTTAATGAATGTTGTTTGTTGTCTAAGAAATAGAGTATAACACAAGATGTAAAGATGTCAAAGTGGAAGGGCATCAAGAAAAGCCAAAAACACCAGTTTTCACCAATATCCCAAAAGAAACTCCAAAGAAATATGCATCTGGAAAATACATTGTTGTCTGAAGCAGAACTGGTGTTCTCACTCATGCCCAAGATGTAAAAATCTTATGCCATCCAATGAGTTTGTCAATATTTCTCCAAATGCTGCTTTTCCCAAATACATTCCTTATGACATTGCCCAAGTCTTGATTCAGATCAAGATTTGTTCCAATTGTTGAACTACTTAGGATTCCTGAGCATAAGAAGAGGGAATTTGAGTATTTGGGATTGGAAGTAGATAGGAGTACCAAAGATAGAAATATAAATAATGTAGACACTCCTCCTCCAACCATTACAGACCTAGAAAAACCACTAGTATTGGAGGAGATAGGTGAACCACCTGAAGTTTACTTGGTAACATCTTTGGTTGAGTCTTAGTTAAATTTTGATCCATTTTTTACAACGCTGATTATTAATGATAGACTGCTCCACAATTGTATGTTTGATTTCGGAGCATCATGCAATGTTATGCCTTTAGAGTTCAAGAATGAATTAAGCATTAAAGTGACAAGTAGCTTATGGTAAGTGTACTACAATGGATTCTAGAGAGGTGCCGTTATAGGATGTGTAAAAGGTTTGGTGGTATAACTTCTAGCTTATCCAGTAAGAGCGTGAAACTTGATGTTTTTATTGTTTATTTCCCTACCAAATGTGGCATGTTGTTATCAAGAAAGTGGGCTGTAAGTGTTGGTGGAAGTTTTTATATGGATATGTCTTTTAACACCATTCCAATTGAAGGAAGCCTTGTAAAGTCAGATAGAGAGAAGAAGATGTCATAGCTTCTTTGATGATCGCAATAATGTTTGTTATGAAGTGTTGTATGTTGATAAATTTGTTGGATTTGCTGATGGCAAAGAGCATAAGATTGATCAATGCAAATGTCTTGAATAAGTAGGTTTTCCTTGGAACTTGTTATTCGATGGAGCTTGTTCCATGTTTTGAAATGGTGCTGGTATTGTTCTAATTTCTCCAGGCTAAGAAGAGTTTGTTTTTTCTTTCAAACTCAAATTTGAATTCACTAACAACATTGCTGAATATGAAGCATTGTTATTGGGTTTGAGAATTTCATGGAAATATGGTGTAAAGGATGTCATTTTCAAAGGAGATTCATAATTGATTGTCAAGTGGATTAGAAAAATGTATGCTACTAAAAATTAGAGAATAAAACAATACAAGCATGCAGTCTAGGATTTGATTGAAATGTTTGACTCATTTAATATTGTACACAATGATAGAAAGTTTAATCTTATTGTAGACAAGTTAGCAATGTTAGAATCCAAATTTTTAAATTGTATAGTATCTCCATTTTGTGAGTATGATGTTGAAATACTAACAAGGCTATTTATCCCCGACAATGTTAAAATTGGCAAGTTTTCCCCGATGATTCCCAGTGAAATGGTTTCAGTAGACCCAAGGTGAGTTTGCTTTGACCAAAATATAGATTAGGAACCAATGGTGTGTGATGCTGAAGGAAAGGAAACTTTATTTGACAAAGACATCATCCAGATGAAGACAAACATGATTCCCAGAGGTTTGGTGGAACTTGAATCAAAATTTGATAATATTGATTGCATTATTAATAGAAGTATGTTAGTTTTAAGAGATGTGGAAGAGAATGACTTAGGCACAAATGAAAAACCATGTAAAATTTGGTTCAGAAGCAATCTGAGCAAGGAAGAGAAGTAGTCCTATGTTCAATTGTTGAAGAAATATACAAACTACCTAGCTTGGTCTTACCGTGAGTCAAGGAAAAACAGGAAGATTTGTTCCAACATGAAATTCCTATTAGATCTAATGCCAAGCCTTTCGGGAAAAAATAGAGGCTAATCAATCCGATCCTTTCTTTGAAGATGCAAGAAGAATTCAAGAATTTGAGGGAAGGAGGGATCATTTAGCCCAAAAGGTACGCATCTTGGGTTGCAAATTTAGTACCTGGGTCGGAAAAAGAGAATGGTTATATAAGGTGTGTGTAGACTTTAGGAACTTGAATAAAGCATCATTGAAAGATAATTACCCTTTGCCAAACATGGAGAATATACTATAATTGGTAATCGGTTCTCAATTATTATCCAATTTTGATGTTTCTCTGGTTCTAATCAAGTTGTTGTGAAAGAGTCGAAATAATAAAGACCGCCTTTACCACTCCTTGGGGAACTTATGTCTATTTCGAATGCCTTTTGGATTTATGAATGCTTGGAGCAACTTTCCAAAGAGCAATGGATGTAGTGTTTGCTGGTTATATTAATGATTTCATTTTTTTATCAAGATGATGTGAATGTGTTTTATAGAAAAGAAATGATCTCTCGCAACACTTAGAGAGAATTTTGTTAAGGTGTAGAGAGTATGGCATATCATTGAATCCTGAGAAATGCCATTTTGGAGTGCAAAAGGTAAAGCTACTTGGTCACATTATATCAAAGCAAGGGGTCATGATTGATCCCGAGAGAGTGGAAGCCATCAACAAGGTTCCAATTACGAAAACTAAGAAAGTGGTTCAATCATTCTCAGTAGGTAAGTAATATTTATCGAAGATTTGTGTCTAATTTTTTGAGTTGACCATCCCCATTACTAGCATGCTAAAGAAGGACCAAGTTATCAAATGGGAAGAAGCTTCCATTCAATATTTCAATGGGATCAAAGAAGCATTAAAGCATGCCCCTATTTTGGAAGCTCCAAATTACAAGAAGCCTTTTCAAATGTTTTCTTTTTCTTCAGAAAACAGCATTGCATCTGTCTTGTTGCAGAAGGATGATGAAGGGTCTGAGAGACCAATTTCCTTTTTTAGTAAGTAATTGCAAGTAGCTAAGTTGAAGTACACTATCATGGAGAAGCAATAATTTTCCTCGGTGAAAGCAACAAAGGTTTTCAAACCTTACATCTTGAGCTCGAAAGTTATTGCTTATGTTCCCTAGACCATGGTGAAAGCTATATTATCATAGATGGAGGTCTCAAGAAAAATATGCAGATGGGAAAATAAGCTATAGGAATAAGACATGGATATCCAAAGAACAATATTGATAAGAGGTTTGGGCCTAGCTAAGCTTATGGCTGAGAGAAACTTACGAACTATTGAGGTGAATGAGGTAGAAGGAGAAAGGGTGGATGTCCTTGAATATTTGGTAAGCTACGAATGGTATACATATATAATATTTTATCTCGACATCTATGTTGCCCTGTACATTTGACTAAAAATCATAAAAGAGTTGTTAAGTTAGCCTCCCAAAAATATGCCGTTATCGATTTTGGGTTACCTTGGAAGAAACCCAAGGGAGTACTCTTGAGATGCATCACCAAGATGAGGCCCAAAAATAATTAATGATATCCATGGAGGATTTTGTACGGGACATTTTTGCTGGAAGAGTTACAACACATAAAATGTTAAGGGCTGGTTATTGGTGGCCAACTCTTTTCAAGGATACAACTCTATTGGTTAGGAAATGTGAAAGTTGCAGTGTTTTTCTAGAAGACTGAAAGCTTCAAGTTTCCTTCCTTTGCAGCCTATGTCAATTAAAGCCCCATTTAAGCAATGGGGAATGGATTTCATTGGTGAGATTTTAGATCCTTCAAGTACTGGTCATAAATGGATTCTTGTAGCCACTGATTATTTCAATAAGTGAGTGGAAGAAATCCCCACCAAGAAAGAAACATACCAAGTCATCATGGAATTCATGTTGAATCAAATCATATGCATATTTGGAGTGCTAGCTAAGATTGTTGCTAATAATTCCATGAGTTTCAGAGCGAAACATTTAGTGGCAATGTGTAAAAGGTATGGAATTAATTTGACATATGCTTCTAACTACAATCCCCAAGGAAATGGACAATCTTATTCTAGTAATAAAAACTTGTCAAGATCATTAGAAGAACCTTGGAGATGAGCAAAAAGAAGTGGGGTGAGCAACTGAAGTTATTTGTTTGGGCTGATAGAATCATTGTCAAAAGAGATATTGGTAAAAGCCCATTTAAGTTGGTATATGGAACTCAAGCTTTGTTTCCCCTTCATTTGCAATTATCTTCATTTCAATTTGTTCAACAAATTGAAGATCAAGAAGTTAGTCCATATGATGGTTGAATCAATCAGATTATTGAGTTAGATGAAGAAAGAAGGGCATCTCATCAGTGGTATGTAAAGTTCAGAGAAAAGTTGAAGAAGTTATTTGATAAAAAAGTGACTCCAAGAGCTTTCAGTGTTTGACATCTTGTGTTATTATGGGACAGCAGGCATGCGGATAAGGGAAAACATGAAAATTTTGATGCATTATGGATGGGCCCTTATTAAATCAACATTAAAATTGGTGAATTTCTCAAATTTCCTTTTAATGGTAGGCATTTGAAAAATTTCCTTGATTGATTTATCAGAATCAAGGTATAGTCCATTGGATAGTTTATAGTCTTTTGGTTTCTTTCTAATTTTTTGTTTTTCTATTTTTGTTTGTCCTGGTCCTTGACGGTTGTTTTGTTGGTTTCTCGGTTCGTCCTTAGGGGAGTTGGTTATTATTTTTTTCTCTGAATGCTTATTCTTTGATGTCATTTTCCAATGGTTTGTTTTGGCACTTGGACTTCTATTTGTTCTTGTGTTAATCACAGGAGTGCCCATCCCCGAGTCGAGCTGATGTTGGAGCTAAGTTTGATCTTACCCCGTTTGTCCTTGAAATTCTTCAATTCATGGGCTCTATCGCTTTTTCTATCTCCCGTATTAATGCATGAAAACTATGTCCTCCATTTAGTTGCATGACTAGTCCCTTCCTTTGTTCGAGGATCACTTAAAATCAAGAGTTTTTTTCCATTCCTCTCGTCCATGTGAAATAATTTTTAACTTTGGCATAAAGTTAAGTTTTTTCCTTACTTCCATTCTTCCACAGTCACATTTTGTTTTCCCTATCAATTTATGTCCCACTATCTATGGAAAGGTGATTGGATGCATCCGGAGGATAATATTTGGGCCTTATATCATTTCAAAATTATTTACCTTGAAAGAAAGATTCATTTCTGCATGCAAATGGGTATTTCCCTGTATTTTATGGTTTGACAAGTGTGTTTTCCCCATCAAATTTATATCTCAACATCTGTGGAAACATGGCCCTTTCTGGTTGGATGCAACTTGGCAGGGCACTTTAAAACTCTAAGGCCCGCTTCAACTCAAAACTTGTCCACATGGAGGGTCAACGCTCATATGAAAATTCACCTTTTGGTTTGGCCTTGGAGTTACGCTGGGGAGACACATGGAGGTTTCCGTTGCCTTGCCCAGACTTAGACATTTTTTTCATGTTGCCAGTGTAGCTTTGGTGGACCATGGACACGAGGAGGTCCACAACTGATTTGAGGATCCACCTCCAAGTCCCACCTTAACAGCTTGCACCAAGGGGACACCTGGTGATCCCACGCTTGTTTGGGGTCTCGATTTTGGGGACCATCTCAAAATTGTGCCAGGGAGACATGTGGAGGATTCCATCGGCTCCGCTCTATACTTAAACTTTTCAAAGCAATTTTCTAAGGCTTAGGACACATGGAGGGACCGCACCTATTTGGGGATTGGCCCCTAAATTTTATTTTGAAGAAGTTCCAGGAGGACACTTGGAGGCTTCCATTCACTCTACCTTTGCTTGGACTTTTCAACGGCTAAGGAAAACTATCTCGGACCCTAGACACATGGTACCTTCCGTTGATCCTTCAACTTTTTTAACAACTCTATTAGAATGAGACACAAGGTGAGCCTGTGCTTGTTTAGGGTCTTCACTTTTGAGGACCATACCAAAGGTGTGCCAAGGTAACACGTGGAAGCTTCCACTGGAACCTTTTTACCGAGCCTTTTTCAAAGGCCAAAAGGCTTTTTCTTGGGCCCAGGGCACGTGGAAGGCCCGCACTTATTTGGAAACTTGCCACTGTACCTCAACTTTGTAATTACACCATGAAAACACATGGACGAATCCTAGAGATGTGAATACACACTATTTTTCCTCATTCATGATGAAATTCCTTGTCTTTTTGTCTACAAAGTGTCATTGAATGGATTTAGAACTTAATTTGTGAGTCCAAGAATTGTCAAGGTTGATATTTTGAAACTGGAATTGCTCGGGAACTTGCAAAAACATGAGTTACTAGAGAAGATGAATGAGGGACAAAGTTACAAAGGAAAAAGAAGGAAAAGGATGAAATGATGGAGGTCAGTAAGTGTAAAAGATGAAAATGTGTTGCCTTGAGGGTGAAAAGGATTACCCGATCGATCCAAATGACAGAGCCTCTAGAAAATAATTAAAATAGGGATTTATTGAATGAAAGAATCAGAATGATTAGAAGGACTGCCAAAAAGTTGTGGCATGGCATCCTAGTCATTAGTCAAGGGCCTGAGAAATGTGATCAGTTCATAATTGGTCCACCTGGTAGCTTTCGGATGTGAATTTGTTAAACGTCACTTTCTGAGGAAAATTGGTAACAAACAAAAGGTCCCTCGAATATTCATCCTTTTGGGGGAAATTTTGGGATGAATAAGCAATTAAAATGTATAAATGCAATGAGAATACTCTTGTAAAGGGTCGGGGTTGAATTCTTAAGAGAAAATTTGAGAGAGCCCATCTTTCCGAGAGACCAATCCGAGAAACCTGTTAATTTCTTATGTATTAGATCTCAATCACGTCAAGTTGGTTACGAGTGTACAACCATTGACAAGAATTAAGAATTTTCAAAGAAACTTTCCCCTGCTGATGAATCTAATCAATTTCGAGTTAATTAGTGTCAATCTTGAAGTAATTAATGTCTACTTTGTTTCAGAATGTCTGCAAGTAGTTTTTCTTATTCCTATTACAATCTTATGTTAAAGTCCCTCCGAATCACACAAGATCTCATCCCTATGATAGTTTAGTGGCATTTGGAATTTCATTTCAAGAAGAGTCTTCATCTCGTGATGAGATAAACAAAGTTAAAATTACTTCACTTTCATTTATTGATAAAGATTATCTGTAAGCCTTCGAGTGTATATAAGGTGTGAAGAACAAGGGATATTTGATGTTTAATTGAGTCTTTAGCTCGAGCCTTCATGTTAAATTCTTGGAGATTGTGTGAAATCCGTGAAAATATGGGCCTCCATAGATGCACGATTCTAGTGGAGGGATATTTTAGCTATTCCAAAGCTTTCTATCATTTAGCTTTCCAATTGTTTTGAAGTCTCTAAAAGATCTGGTATAATCAACTTTATCCTACTTAATCTCCCACAAAAATTATTCAAAATAAATGAATCCATCTTGAACTACCCCTTCTTTCCCCACGTGTCCAAAATGTATAAATTCTACTATGAAAATATGTAGAAGCAATCAGATTTCATAATGTCTTTAGTAACCTTAACCCTGTCTAGGAAATATCACAACTCATGAGAGTTAAATTATGGTGCATTGATCGTATTTTCTTAGGGTTTGCTTCAAATTTTTTTAAAGAAGGATATCTTCATTATCCTTCACCGAAAGAGGTTACAAAATGGGTCCCCTCACACTGGTCGAAAGGCACAAACCCTAAAGCAATGAGCATAGATGCAATCCTCAATGAAGGTGTTATCTATTTTTCCAATTCCCGAGTGACAAAGAGTCGACTAATCCTCCCGACTACAAAACAATTCATAATAAAATATGTATATCTCTCGGTGTCCCGTTAAATCTTTGATGCTCCTCATTTTCCAAGGCATAATCAATTTGGATACCGACAGGAAATGCAAAAATAAATAAAAATGTGATATTTTAGTTTAATGAAATATTCTCACTAAATAAAAATAATCGATCAAAACATGGAACTTTTAGATATCAATCGATATATGAAAATCATTGTTTCAAAATATTCCAAATAATGAATAACAAGTTACAATCAACATCAATTTTCAAAATATTTAATTTACTTGATGAAACGATATGGGATTCCATATTCATTTTTAAAAAATTGGTAGCCTAATGTACTTGAGAACAATAAGGACTGATATCATGTATGGTGTAATCATTGACTCAAAGGATACGGAAACACTAATGAAATCTCTCTTAAAAGATGGAAAATTTCAAGTATATAGTAAAGAAAATGACATTTTATATCCATCATTTGAGGAACTCAAGTTGATTGGTTACATAGATAGTGAATATGTAGGACACATAGATGAAAACAAGTGCAAGCCAAGTTACATTTTCCAAGTTTGTTCAATTCTAGTTTCAAGGGGATATAATAAATTACCCATCAGAACCCTTTCTTAAACACAAGTAAAATATTTCGTAGCCAAAAGAATATTATGTCAAGTAATTTGGAGGAGAAATGTTTTGTCAAACCGAAAGCATTGGGAAAAAGAGGTAAGGAATATCTTT
The DNA here is from genome assembly GCA_018340775.1 of Taxus wallichiana var. yunnanensis. Classification (NCBI taxonomy): domain Eukaryota; kingdom Viridiplantae; phylum Streptophyta; class Pinopsida; order Cupressales; family Taxaceae; genus Taxus; species Taxus wallichiana. The sequence continues at coordinate 891,719,035 of CM031242.1, forward strand.
TATGAAAAAAATTTACTAATACCATTATCAAAGATTCATGTTTCTTATGGAAGAAGAAAACATCTAGATAACATATATCACTTAATAAAAGTATTAGTCAAAAATTGTAAAATATAATTTAAATCTTATAGATTACAATAATAGTTTTCTACTATCACTATATAACCCTTAGAAAATTTGAGTTATCACAATTACGATGTTGCTTAGGTGTCATAGACATATCACTCTAACAATATCTATGTAATCTAGATTACAGTGAGTATCGAATATGTGTAATCTCAGATAGCTTAATTAATGCTTTGTAGTTCTATCAAATTCAAATATTGCTGCATGATATATTAAAATTCAGTAAGGACAATGTTTTCAAGACAAGTTTCTTATAAAATACTTCATTATTAATGTAAATATCATCAAATCCTTACACGTGTATCGCATTACTAATGTATTTCAAACATATTCCATTTTTTTTTGGAAGAAGTTAGTAAATCTCTAAAGGAAGAATACATCTATAAAAAAGGAATCTTTTTAAAGTAAGAAGTAGAGCAACGAAGTTCATTTATTTTTTCAATAGAAATTTTATTTTGTAATATTGAGATTCTCTATGTTTGTTATTTAACGTATACTACATTATAGGTTCTTGTTTGATTATTTTTAGCAGACACTTTGGAATTATTTTTATCCCAATCCTATAGTAACTAGTTTCTACTTTATCATTTGACAATGACTTCTCTAAAACACTTACATTGAAACAATGTGTATGCATAATATTTCTAGTCATTTTGTGTAGTGCCCACTTCCCTTCGACACTTATTACTGTTGATTTTGATACTGTTGACTATAATTATGGACATTTTGTATTATTTTGACATAGCATGATGTTAGATGTTACAAATACTGAGACTATTGTTGAATTTTTTTCATAGTATGATGTGTGTGGATTATTAGAGACATTTTATACTAATGATGATATACTATTGACAGGGTTATATTTTTCTGACATTCAATATTTTCATCATATGGTGTAGACCTTAACAATTGACATAATTTTTTGATCCTATTTATATTGATGAAATGTAGAATCAAGATGTTGTTAGAAATTTTAAATGATAACATTAATTGCCTAGATGATGATTTGATTAGTATGTAGATGATTGTGGATTTATATTTCATAATCTATCTTGGATGTTTTGATGCATCCACGAGGCCAAATGAGGTATTATGTGTTTTGTAGGTAAATATTATCACAACAAACAATAGGTTCTTGTTTGATTATTTTTAGTAGACACTTTGGAATTATTTTTATCCCAATCCTATAGTAACTAGTTTCCACTTTATCATTTGATAATGACTTCTCTAAAACACTTACATTGAAACAATGTGTATGCATAATATTTCTAGTCATTTTGTGCAAAGGCCCACTTCCCTTCGACACTTATTACTGTTGATTTTGATACTATTGACTATTCTTATGGACATTTTGTATTATTTTGACATAGCATGATGTTAGATGTTAGAAATACTGAGACTATTGTTGAATTTTATTCATAGTATGATGTGTGTGGATTATTAGAGACATTTTATACTAATGATGATATACTATTGTGAGTGGTTATATTTTTTCGACATGTAATATTTTCATCATATGGTGTAGACCTTAACAATTGAAACAATATTTTCATCATATGGTGTAGACCTTAACAATTGAAATAATTTTTTGATCCTATTTATATTGATGAAATGTAGAATCAAGATGTTGTTAGAAATTGTAAATGATAACGTTAATTGCCTAGATGATGATTTGATTAGTATGTAAATGATTGTGGATTTATATTTCATAATCTATCTTGGATGTTTTGATGCATCCACGAGGCCAAAGGAGGTATTATGTGTTTTGTAGGTAAATATTATCACAACAAACAATGAGGGGATTGAAGACCAACCACATTGGAATGCTAGATGAATTCAACAAGGGTCAGCATAAAGCAACATGTATTTTGTTATGTCTGTGTGTTTGAATTTTTGTTAGGGGGTACCATGGGGGATCACCTCCAATTGTGACCAAGAGGTTTGTGTGTTATTTCTTTTATTTAGTTTCCTTTATTTAATTTTAGTATGCGATTTTATAGTGATGTATTCTACTTTTATTAATTACTTGATTTGTGTCTATATTTGTAAATTAATCATGTACTAAACTAAATGAATGGGTAAAAATATTTCATTTGTTAGATTTTATGGCTCTTTGGGTTATGTGTTGTAAGTTGAGTGCTTGTGATCTTTAGTGTTTTGTAATTCGAAAAGTGACATTTATTTCACTTTTCTTACATGGGTTTTAAATTTGTCCTTAGGGGGTGTGGAATTAGATTGTGTGTGTAAGTAATTTGTCATTCCTATCACCCACCAATTTATTGTGCATTGTGGTTGAGGTTTGACTTGTGAGGTGGAGATGAGGATGAATGATGTGACATTCTACATGGAGCCACCTCACCCTCCTCTCTCCCTTTTCTATTTATTCAAGTTCTTATTCTTGTTTGGGGCTTACTTGATTCTTTTGTACTCTTGCATTTTTGGAGTCGGAGGAGTTTAGATTGCTTGTGGAATTTATTGGAGATTTTTGGTGATATTTGGCCTTGAAGGATCTTGGTTTGTGACTCTTGGATCAAGATCTACCATGGAAAGTTAGGAGCTATACTTTTTCTAAATATTTTTCTTTTATATCATGTATATGTGTATGCTTTTGAGTGTTTGGTATGCTTGTTGGGTGCTTAGGTAGATTGCCTAAGTGTGCTATAGGAGGGGACTATGTAGATCTGACATGTAAGGAGGCATAAGATTTTATTTCATGTTTTTGAGGAATTTTGGTTGGGTGCCCCACTGGAAAAGAAAATGCTTGCATTTCTTAGTTTGTTTTTATGAGGGAGACATAAGAGATTGTAGGGAGCAATAAGAGAATGTGGGAGGCATAAGAGTGTGTAGGGGTTTTGAGATGTATATTGGAGGGTTTTAAGGTGGGCACCTATTTCCTATTGGGAGGCATAAGTGACATCCACATAGATTCTTGCTCCTTTAGATTTTGCATTTTCAAGCCTTGTGTATTTTTTGGTTCTCTTCTTGTGATCGTAGTTATTTTTTTGAGTTGATTATGTTTTGGTATGCTTGTGAAATCTTTGTATTATGATATGGAATCCATTTTTGTTGCCATGAGTTGGATCCATCTTCCATTGCAATGTCGTTAGGGCTTGGGGGCCAATGAGGAGGATAACTTCTCTTCCTCATTGGATTATTGTTTGGGTGGAGAGTGTTACCTCTGCCTCCTTTTTGTTTGTGATCAAATGAATCATAGTGGAGCTCTCTTGTTGGTGTCCTTAGGAAATATTTCCTTGTGAGAAAACCTTCATGTTATTCCCACTTAAGGTGGAATACTATTATTGTATTTTGTTTAAAGGAAATGTTGTATTGTAAGTTGTAATATTATTTGAAGGAAGTTCATTGAAGAGTTGTAAAATTTACTTTGTCTTTAAATTGTAGTATGTAAAGGAAGGCACCAAAATGTAAATCATGCTTACAAGTTTAGTTTTGGTTTGTATTGTGATAAAATAAGTTCTTTTCTTTAAAAGAAATGAGCTATGCTCAAGGAAAAGAATGTTTACTTTCATTGTTAAAGTTGTATTATTGTAAATGAGAAATAAGAAATATAGAAGTTGTAAGAGGCTAATAGTGTATGCATGGAAAACTTGAATGTGGAATAATTTTTTTGTAGTTAATTGAACAAATAAGTTATAGTGGAAATGGAAAGAGGCAACAAATTTAAAGTATGTTGTAATGTTGAAATGTTGTTTTTTTGTAGTAAGAAAAATAACAATATTAAAAGTAGATTTAGTTCCTTTTTACTTTTGGAATTGAAAGAAAATTTGTTGAACAAAATGAAAATGATCTAAAAATGATTAACTTTCATATGTGATGAATAGATGAGATAAATTTTTCAACTGGAAACTTTAGGCACATAAATTGAAGTTAAGAATGAATCTTAGAACACTCGCTTTTTTTTTTTTTTTGAGAAATATCATGATGTGCAGAATGGTGGTCTCATAACCATCGCTCGGGTAAGGTGGCGGTCTCGTAACCGTCACTCAGAAAGGTGGCGGTTCATGCTTCGTCACCTAGGTAGGCGAGTGGTCCCAGGATCACTGCCACTGCTTTGGGTAGGGGTTATGTCACTTACGGAGGAAAAACATAGATCCACGTCTGTGTAAATTTTAAGTTGGTCTAATTGAATTTTAAGCTCGTAGAATTAGATAAGAAACTTCCAACAAGAAAAGGATGATTAAAACTAATTGTTTAAAGAAAAAAATCCTCAAATGGTTAACTAGAAGTTCTACCTTGCTAGATCTCATATATATTAATGAAGGTAGGGTTTTTCCCATTTAAATAACTAAATATACAAATAGATATTTAATAAAACCAGATTTGTAAGGGAAATTCTTTCAATACTTGAGTGAAATAAATTACAATGATAAATCTACAATCTAAACTAAACTAAGCTTGATTTATTTGTAGAATCCTCCATAATTCTTCCTTTCTTTCTCCCATGGCTTCCTTCTCTCCAACTTGCAAATTAAACAAAGGAAAAGTGACCAAATGAGGAGACTTGGGTAATGAAAGGGATTAAATAAAAAATTCATAAGGAATTTTAGGGTTAGTTTGGAACCCTAAGATCTAGAGGCCACAATTGAAATGATCTAATGGTTGAGGGTCAACCCTACTTTTGTTTGGTAGGAATGTGTATTATAGATGTCTTAAATAAAAATTAAAGGTATGTGTAGATGGGTGAATGGGGCATGTTATCCCAATTTTACCCCCAGAAAAATTGATCAAACATGACCCTACACAGAAGAAAATCTAAGGGTCATTTCAATCCAATGGGATTACAATCGATCCTAAATTTGAGGGGTAGGAGGGATCAATAATAGAGGATCAAACAACATCAAAGGAGTCTAAAGCTCGATAGGAGAAAATTAGAAAAAGGTCTTGAAGTTTTTATACTTTGCATACTAGTTGACTCAAGGCCGAACAAATAGACTCTCACGACAGTGCCACATGACAACTCTAAGCACAATTACAAAATGCGCAGCAAAATGGAGACCCAAAATGAGCGCTAAGATTCCACATGTCTAGGACCCAACATAGTCACTCCTAAATAAGCACAAGGGTCCCAGCCCAAAAATGGAGAAATAGGAACAGCTTGAATCGGTTATGTCAAAGGACTAGTTGAAGCCTCCACGTGTCATCTCAGCGCATCTTCAAAGGAAAAATCTAGAGGTAGTCCCCAAACATGCGCTAGCTTTCCACGTGGTCGGAGTCAGAAAATAGTATCATTGGCCATTGAAAAGTCACAGATCCACAATGGACCCATGTGTCCCAACGTCACAACTTTATGGTTAGGACCCAAGGGGAAGTCTCCAAACAAGCGCAGGCTCTTCACGTGGTTGGAGTAAAAAAAGAGGACATAGTTGGCCCCAAATCGGCTAAGTATAAGAGAGTCAGTGGAATCCCCAAGTGTCTCAATGACATAACTTCAAGAGGTGAATCAAGAGTGGTTTCGAAATGAGCTCGGCTCGCCACGTGGCTAGAAGTCAAAAAGGGGGTAGAGTCGACCGTTGAAAGTCTATAGGCCTACTGAGGCCTCCACATGCCTTGTCACTATAAATGCAAAGACGGGACCCAAAGTAGAGACTCAAACAAGTGTTGGACCTCCACATGTCTAGAGACCAAAAAGGTAGAATCAGCCATTGAAAAGTATAAATAGAGGCAGCCAACGAGACGGAGCCACGTGTCACCTAATGTAAATTTAAGAGTGAGAAGAGGGGTCGAATGTTCAACATGTGTGGGGCTACACTTAGACCCGTATGGGTAGACTCATTCACATATTGTAAACCCATAGTTAGTGCCCGAACCTTGACCTTCGTGCAGCCATAACTTTCGACCGAGAGCTGGGCATTTTGAATGGAAAACGACATTTTGGAAATCACTCGGTGCAGCCTTCTTTCCCACCACCATCATGTTTTACTCTATCATTTCGAGGCTATTTAGTCTGTCACCTACCACCATAATGAAGGACAGGCCTCCTTCTTTCCCAAAGTAAGGAACAATACATGAAGGCATGGACTCTATTAAGGAACCCATCATTGTTGTAAGTGAATTTCAAAGTGCTCTCCGGGGTTGTTGGACTAGGTGAATTAAATGCATAACTTAAGGTGGTTGAAGTAGGATTCAAATTCTTCCCTTTCTCTCTCTCATTCTTCGTATATATTGTAAAGGAGGGGCATATTTCAAAAGGTTGGTCATTATTTCTCTTGTGCCCCCTCTCTCTTTCTTCCCTAAGGCTGAAAGTGGAGTCTAAGCCTCCTCTCTTGGCTCGAAATGGAATATTCTTAACTCTTGCCCACCGAAGATGTACTGTGTGAACTCATGGAGCAATAAAATTTGTTTTGTGATGCATTTTTCCATTCTTCCTTATTTTATTTTCAGTTCTTGCCTCTCATTGTTGTAGGCTATAATTTGCATAATTATGAGGTCTATTGTAGGTTTTGGGAGTGTGTGTAATGGTTTTTAAGTGGTGTTCTGTGTGAACTCTATCTTTTGTCTATGATGCATCCATCCATCCTCCCCATTACTCACCTATCTCCATTTTAGGTAGCTAAGATTTTAATCAGCCACCTCCTTCTCGGTTTATCACCTTTTAGTGTAAGCTTTGTTTTCATGCACTTTCTCTTGCTGGTCCCTTGGAAGGCTAGATTAGGATTAGATAGTTTTCTTGCATTAGAATAGCTTGTGGTAGGTAATTTAGGAGTAGGAACCAACCTTCTCTGGAGGTCCATCTCAAGTTCGCAAGTCCCATAGCTTGAGAGATGTTCCCATGTTATGCAGTCACACCAAATGCTCCATTCATATATGAGGCCATTCGTGGGGTGTTGCTATTTTGCATCAATAGGGCCATGTAAATACCTTGGGGGAAAATTCATTATTTAGTTCTAGTATGTATTAGGAAATTAATCAAATGGACATTAAAGCTATTAGAATAATGAAACTAAAGTAACTAAGTATAAGGTTAATTTATTCTAGGTTTGAATAGTAAGTAAGGAGGAGAAAAACATTTAACCATGTAAATTAAATTATGGCACCTTCCTAGTTGAGTGTTAATTATTTGACCTTAGAGATAAATTAAGAATATTTAATCTTTTAACCTAGACCTGGTCCATCCTTTGTAAAGTGAAGATTATTGGTGAAAATTAACTTAATGCACTTTAGGGGGTTGACCCCCTTGTAACCTTTTGACCTAAACAAAAAAAAAAATCTATAACTTTCAGGTTAAGTGTTTAAGGTTTTAATGTGTTCCTAGAATGTCGTTTTTACGGGAGTTACATTTTGTGTAAGTTTAATAATTGTTATATGTGATTTTTCTATAGATATTTCCATTTGAAAATTTCTTCTTTCTCCCTTCATAATGTACATATGCATATTTTTCATATAACCTATAAATACATAGAAAAAATTATAATTTCCTAATCTAATTAATGGTATTTTCAAAACCATTTTCTTATTGTTATCTGTAATGGATTAGTTTTCTTCTTCTTTAGATCATTAAAATAACCTAACACTTTAATTTTATGTAAAGACAAAGTAGGTCACCATGTTTCCTAAAATAATATTAATATTTCACGTCTACATATTTTAAAGTAAAAGTAATTAAAAATCGTAGAATATGAAGTTATGTTCATTGTGATGGTTCAATTATTTTGTATAGTTTCCATTCCTATTAACTTTTTGTGGAGAATTATTTTTATTTTTGATTTTGAATCCTAAGATTGAATCTTTTTCACATTTTTTAACACTAAAATCTATTTAATAGTATGTGATATTTTTGTTCCATTTGTTATAATTAGTCTCACTTCTTGATGAAGAAATATCCTTGTTATAATTTATGATTGACATTCTAAATTATATTACAAAACATTACTATGCTTCTCTCGTAGTTTTAGTAATGGTTTTGTTGACACAAAATTATAGCACCCCGAATTGCCTTAGATGTGAGTGGGAAATTCGGTGTAATTTATGTAACATTGGATCATCTCTCAAGATGTGGGACTTGCGGGCTTGAGATGACCCTCCAGAGAAAGTTGGTTCTTGCTCCTAAACTACCTTCCACAATCTAGTCTAAGGTAAGAAAATTATCTAATCCTAATCTAACTTTCCAAGGGACAGGGAGAGAGAATGCATGAAAAACATTCTACACTAAAGTGGGGATACACCAAAAAAGGAGGTTGTTGATAAAAAAATTCAGATACTTGAAATAGAGAGAGGTGAGAAATGTAGAGGATGGAAAATATGCATCATAGACCAAGGATAAATTTCACACAGTAACACCACTTCAACCCATGAAACACAGATCCCAAAACCTACAATAGACATCATATATATGCACAATATACCTTCAAATGATGAGAGGTAAGAAGAGAGAATAAAATAAGCAAAGGATGGATAAAATGCATCAAAAAACATATTTTATTGCTCCATGAATTCACACAGTACATCATCATTGGGAAAGAGGAAAGAAAATTCCATTACAAAGAAAAGAGAGGAGGCTTAAGCTCCACATTAAAATCTAGTAGGGAGAAAAGAGAGAGGGGGAAGGAGAGAAAATGACCAACACTTAGAAAATTCCCGCCCTTTACAATATATAACATAATGAGAGAAGGAGAGAGGGATAATTTAGATTTTTGCTGCAACCACCCAAGAAAAATGCATTGAATTCACCTACAACAATGATGGGTTATACTACAAAACCCATGCATCCATTATTGTTTCTTGTTGTGCAATAAAGGAAGCCCATACTTCATTATCATGGTAGGTTATAATCCTGATAACCTAAAAAATGGCGGATCTGTATCTTTTCATTTGTAAGAACTTAGTCCCACTTATTTAAATATATCCATTAGTAGTTATGATCATCCGAATGTCAAGGTTAGGAATTCTACGTGAGCTCTCACAATATTTTAAAAGATATAAGCATTCAAAATTATTGGTGGGCTTTATGATTCATATTTTATTGAATTGACCTTCGCAATATTTTCCAAACCGCTTGGGTTTGGAGTCTATCTATGCAAGATCCAAGTGGAAGCCCCGCACATTCTTAAGATTTATACTACTTTTTAGGTTCCGGGAATGTGACATGCCGAAACTTTGCACCATCTACAAACATGATGCAAAAACCCCTTTTAAGGTGGGACATTTGTAGTTAGCTCAACATGGAAGCCTCGTGTATTCTTAAGATTTTAAATTTTCGATGGTTGGAAACTTGGTATTGTTCGTGAGCCTTCTCTCGATTTCTTTTTGTTTTGGATTTTTCACCTATCTAGGAGTGAATTTGTTGGATCCTAGATGCGTGGAGGGCCCGCACTCATTTTTGGACCTGCCTTTGGACTTTACTCAGTAGGTTGCGCGATGAAGCACATGGAGGCTTAGTTGACTCTTCCTATGTTTAGACTTTTCAATGGCCGGTTCTCCCTTTCCCACCTATTTCAGAGAAAAATTTTTGGTCCCTAGACACATGGAGTAAGCGCGCTCATTTCATAACCCACCTTTGGATTTTACCTTTGAAGTTGCACTGATGAGGCACTCTGGAGGATCTTCACGATGCTTCCCATTCTTAGACTTTTCAACGATCGGTATTGCCTTTTATGGGATCGACCACGTGGAGTTCCTACACCCGTTTGGGTACCCGCCTTTGGATTTTACCTTTGAAGTTGCACTAATGAGGCACATGGAGGTCTCTGTTTGCTCTTCCCATGCTTATAATTTTAAATGGATGGTTATGACTTTTTTGAGCTCGACCACGTTGAGAGCCTACGATCGTTTTGGGACCCAACGTTGTATTTTACATTTCAAGTCGCACCGACGAGCCCATGGAGGCTTCTCGCTAGCTCGTTGCTTTGCTTTAAGTCAACTCGCTCTGGGATTTATTTTCCTACCAAATTATCTTTCTTTGTTTTTTTAACCGTTTGTTTCGCTAAGATCCCGAAATAGTGAAGTCAAAAACTTCAAACCTTTCTCCATTTTTTCACTTGAGCTTTGGCCTTTTTCAACATTTTTGTTGGCCATTCATTTCCCACCTTCCATTGCCATTTATGAGTGTACTTGAAACTTGATTGTTAGATTTGAAATGTGGGCTCTCATGACTGAACCGACCTCTTAATTTGTCTAGTGTGGGAGGTCATTTTTGATCAAAATTTTCCTAAGGGTAAAAATTGGATAACATGTTTACATAGACTAGACTTTTGTCACTTTATGATTTTTTTTTTAAAACTAGAAAACAAGTTGTGTATCATGTAAGTAAATTTACACATTAACAGTGAGTCATATCACTTAGGTGAGATTGTAGGTTTGCGTGTCATTTATAGGTCATCATGGGACTATTTTACATGTTAGTACAAAATTTGCATCGTTTGGAGTTACTTTTCTATTATGGTAAGGTAACTCCCTCCTCTACTCAAGTTGTCTTGATTACAACACTATGGGTTACCTAACACACCCTTATATGTACGCCCATTGGATCTATGAAATAGAGTGAGAGTTTATCAATTATGTTGAGGTTTGGCCCATTTTTCATCATTGCATGCCCTTTTTGTTGATGATCACTCCTATCGAGATCTCATCACAATGTATTTTGTACATCCATGGATTTTCACATCACCCCTTATGATCCTCGCACTTCAGGTTTTCACACCCTCTTTCATGGTATCGATCACACATTGTGGATCCATTTAACTCTTTGTAATTTTCGTGTGTTTCTAATTTTCAATGTGTGATATACAATTTATATTTGGAAGCATTTTAATGGCTATTTCTCATGTGCTCTACTTGCATTAATTCCTCGGTTTTACACCTTGTTTAGTTGTTTTTTCATGTTGAGTTTATTGTTCATGTTTTCATGGGTTTCATGCTCATATTTAGGTTTCTAGGTGTTACGGTGTTAGAAATCTTTTATTTGGTGTAGGTTTTGACAGTTTCTCTAGTGGTTTGCAACATTTTTTTAGACCAACTCAGCCCCAACTCACTAAGTTAGGAACCGAGCCGCCCCCGCTCGCCACTCCCTCAACTCACCCCGCCTTTCTTCAACTCAATTTGCTATGTTGGTTTCATAGGTTTACATATATTTTGGGTTTAGTGTCTTCGATTGCTCATTATTTTCTCACTAATCCTAGCTCTCTGGTTCACCTCATGTTTTCGGCTCAACCCTACATGTGACTTGACCTACATCTATGTGCCTTTTGGTCTCCTCAATCCCTACTCCGGTCAAGATCATTTTTTTCCCTTCTATGTTGATCCTACCTCCGAGTTACTTTCTCCTGTCTTTGACACGTGTTATGGATCATCTATTGTGTTTGAATTAGAATCTTTTGGCTTGACCATCCATTTGGAACTTGCTCTATTATGTCCCTTTCCAGCCGCATAACACTCCATCCTTACACCTAACTTGGCATGGACCCTATGTCCAACACATCATTCCTTCGAGCTTTGCAAAAACTCCGACATCTCAAAGATTGCCTTACTTGTCACTTAATTTTCCTACAACATTGCTCCACCCATCGACGAAATTATCTCCCAATCCAGTTGGCATCCGAATCAGCCAACACACAACTACATGTTCCATTCTCTCGCATTCCTCGGTCCTAACCTCGCTGCATCCTATTACCTCGTCGAGCTCTAGCCTTGGATACTACATAACCCGCATTGGGTCTCAACTACTCGACACCTCTCTGGTACATCCCCGAAACCTCATGCTCTACAAGACCCATTTAATAGTGGGGCCTATGCTTTTCTCAAAACTATATTTAATTGGACATCACCTCGACTCGACAATCGACTTGACTACCACACTTGAGTTGTTGTTTTGTATTAACACCCTCCTCACTCGCTGAGCTATTTTCTACCCTTCCACCCTTTTAACTCCAAGACACTCCATTTTCTTCCCCCTCCCTTTTTACCAAGGCCCAACCAATGTGAAGGGAAAATTAATTTAAAAAATCATTGTAATAAGGGGGCATTCATTTTCTAGGACATTTTGTTGGAACGTCATTATAGCACTCTTCTTCGATGTGGCTATTGGAAGCGTCCATCATAACCTTGCCAAAATAGAGACTTTTTTTTTGTTGTGACATGGATTTTTCCTAATTTGAGTAGTGTTTTTACCCCGATGTTTCTTTCCATTTTTTGTACTTGACTACGTGTGTTCCTCCTCTTCCAACTAGGACTCCATTTTAGTATCCAATCTTGCACGACTTGTCACCTCCTCTAAGCTAAGTGGTCAACTTTTCGATGTCACATGAACACACCCTATAGTCATAGATTATCTAGTTTCGTAGATAGGGGTTACCACTGTTTCTATTAGGTGTTCTATTGCTTACAAATATATTATCGAATGAGCTTGGCATCTTGTATTCTGGAAACCCTTCTTCTTGTGCACCTTGCACTTATTCCTTCCGCTTTTACATTATGGAGGATATCTGTTTCTGAGAATTGGGCATCATAGGATCACGATGAACCCTTCGCCAATTCTTCTTGAGAGAGAGAACTATTCATCTAGATATGCTTCTATGGAATGTTACTTTTCCCATGAGGGTCTTATACACTTCTTACTTAGCCCCGATTATTGCACCCAATGGTTCCCTGTAATCTTGAGGACTTTATTGACATTTATGACCATGTTTTTGGACACCCGATGTTATCTTTCTCCATACCTCTCTCGCTTTCATGTAGCGAGACTTAGATCCTCCCCACCACATCTAGAGCATCTTTCAGTCCCTCTCTAGACACCCTTCACATATTGCAACCATTATTACTATTTCTGATCCGGTGGTATCCTCTTCATCTTCATGTGATGGTAATTTTGATGACTCATAATCACTTGGTTATTATTCGATGAAGAGGATTGTGCACCCAAATCTAATCTTTGAGAGTACTACAAAGTAATCCTCTCCTCCTTATATCACTATTCCAAAGTGTGTTGACACCCCTCCCATTTCATCAAACATTGAACTATCTCCTTCTCAGCCTCATGCAATCATTGCACTAGCCTCCTTTCCACTTCTAATATGTGAGCCCTAGTCCACTCCTCTTTCATGCTTGGACGACTTATACCTATCTGACATCGCTTTACTATTTATCGACCCCCTCATTAGGATGAGTATATGCCCGACATTGGTTATCTTTTCACAAAGTCCACTTATGTTGCATTATAGGTTCCTCATCCTTATACAAGTTCCTTAGAGCATTTCATCATCTTGATTTTTGAGATTTACCATTTTGGGATTGTTATCACTTCCAATTTTCTAGTGTTCTTCTTTGATCCACCCTTACTTGTGGATCCCTTTTTCGTTGTGGAGGTTTCTCGCCCTCACATCACTTAAAAATCCTCTATGTGGGTGTTCCTTCTTCACACTCGATAGCTATACACATGTGGAATTTCCTCGTTTCCTTGGCACTTTATTACTAGACTTATTTCACACTTATTTGAACAAAAATAGAGTTCTTCATGTTGTTGTCTTTTGTTTCCTTTGTGGTGTGGGTATATTTTCAAAAATTCATTTCTATCCTTCCTACGGGCAGCACATAGTTTCGTGTTTGTGGCTCTTCTTGATCTAAAGGCACATGACTACATCATCAACACTCTTCCTGATAGACTTACTTGAGTTTTAGAGTTCATATTTTTCCATGGCATCTTGTGCATTCCTCTCATCTCCCTCTTATTTTATTTTCTTCTTATTTTTAAGAGATTGCCCCTTTGTACATCAAGTACATTATTAGGATCCTCAATGGCCGGGACCCATTCTTGACATATTTCTTAGATTATAGAGTGTTTTTTCTCTTGTGGTGGATGTTTTTCCCATTGGGTTTTCCTTCACTACTCTAGAATATTTTTTGTGCATGGGTACCTCATAATAATTTTATGTCAAGACCCATTTCTCTTTTCTTACTTTCCACCTCATCCTAAGTTACCATGAATGAGGGTGTTGGTGTGACTCGTTTTCCATATTAGTAGGGAGCCATAACCTTGTTTCGACTCTTTTAAGAATCCTTTGATATTTTTAGAGGGCTCACCTCGATCCTTGAATTTGAAATTCCATCTTTCCACCCCACATTCTCGATCAACATCCATTAAAACCAAAGAGAATGAAGATTGAAATTGATCGATTAGAATTCAAGATGAATGAAAAGAATGATTTTAATACAATTACCCTAATTCAAGTCAACACCGACTCCCGATAGATAAATGAAAATGTCATGAATACAAAGTCCGTATTGTGTACTCGGATATTTCAAAAAAATCACATGGATGTCACACTCGATTTGTATCAAATTTGATCGTTCCTCTCGAATCCCACTCTTCTACTTCATAAAAATTAAATCATGAGACTATCAAAAATCGAAGACAAGAGAATTAAATAGGTAAATCTCTTCAAACCGCATGAGCATGAGCGGGAGCAATGGCGGAGCTGGGAGGTCCTTGACTTTTGAATGGAGAAATTAGGAATACAAGTCAAAAACATTAAAATATTTTAAAATAAAATATTAAAATGAAAAAATAACAAAGATAATATTAAGTAGCATAACTAGCTTGGATAAATCTAGGTTCCTTGAGATTGATATCTCTTGCATATTTTACATATATATTTCTAAGATATGCAAGCTAGTACAATGTTAATAATAGAATTTAAAATGTAACTATATGAATGACCGATGAAAGAAAATTATAGAATATAATTATTATGAGAGAAAAAATCATTATGAAAGATACAAAAACATTTGTTTTTAAAATTTTCTTAGAGAAATTCTAAAATCCAGTTCTTCATAAATATTTTTGATGTAAATGATTACAAAAATCACTTTTTCAAAATATTTTTTATCGTCATTTTCAAAAAAATAAATTAACATATTATATGTATCTAATTAAAACTATTATATTTGACCATTTAAATTATTATTATTTTTACTATGAAGAACATGTAACACCCACTATTTCACACACAAATACAACACCGAAAAACTCGGAACTCACGATAGGCTTGACCCAACATTGACCACCCAGGTACAATGAAATCTACGATGTCAACATGAAACTGTTCACTTCCCATTTCGATAGAACATCACATACATGTCCAACCATAGAACACACTTACGTTAGGGGAATCCCACGAGGAAATTATTGTTAAAGTTTCTTGTTTACTAAAACGTCTCTTAATTCTTAACTTACGTTCTTATAAAAATTCATGTAATGATTCACACAATTTTTTTCACAAGGGAGAACTTCTTTCTTTTCTACTATTGACTAAATAGCTTAAGGCTGAGCTTTCTAACATAGGATCATCAATTATAATTCAATAACTTATTTAATTCATTTGATTTAAGAACATTTTGCATTCTCACAAGGGTAATTAATGTTACTCAAGCCACTGACACTTTTTCACACCCCTATTGCACGAGTGAGAAGCACAAGCTCCGATTGAGGGAAAGTACCATTTAAGGTTTATAACAATAATCTTCCTTGTTTAAGGATCAAAATTTGACATTACTTAAGAAAGATCACCATAAATCAAGGCAAGGGTTAACGTAATAGTGAAAAATAATTTAGCTTCGTGGTCTCATTACTTGATTAAGTTTTACAAACGAAGAAATTTTACATTTCAAACAATTGAGAGAGATTGAATGGTTTCTTAATAAATTTCCTCCCATTTATACAACCTTATTATCTTCAAAAACTAGTCAATGATTACACTATAAGATCACCTAAGATTTCACCATAAAAGGATAATGTTGATTAGTTTAGCTTGGGGAAAAACAAGTAATTATATTTCGTTACAAAAGATAGTTTCCTCTTTGATCATTCAAGGGCTCAAATTTTATCAAGTAGATCACATCTACATTAATTTATTCATATATATAAATTTTAGTTTAAATTTTATAAGGATTATCCAGCCCATTTTATAATGCTTATAAACACATTATTACTATGTCTTAGAAAGATTTACAACTCAACATTTTATCTCAAGAGAAAAGTTTACCATTACTCATTTGTGAAAACTATACAAGGATACATCAATTCTTTCCCACATGATGCATGACCCAAAGGGACAACCAACTCTATGGAACCATGACTAGGGATCAAGAGAGAATAACATTGGTCATGCCATGCTATATAATTATTATATTTTCTTATAATACATTAATCACCCAAAAACCAAATGGTAATCCACCTTTGTATTTTCCAAGGTAACAAAACAAACAAAGGTCTCATAGTCACGACAAAAAACTCCACAACACATAATAATACGACACTAGTTTTATTCTAAATTCCCCACATAACCCAAACTAGAATCTTACAACATAAAAGTATTCGTACAAAAGAACTTCACAAACCAAGTTGATGCAATATTCTACAAGTCATTCCCTCATCTACTCGCATAAGCCATCTACAACACATTATTAACGATGAGTTCATGAGAACTGAGCAAGATAAGGCTACACAAAGCAACAATAAGCTAATATCTAACAAAATCAAGAAAGGATAAAATATTCTATTCCAAGAAGTGGCTCGAAGCTCTAAATTCTAACAACCCCTTAAGATAATTAAAAAAAAATTTTCCCCATGCCAATCTAAGAAGAAATCCTTATACTTCAGTTATGAACATTGTCTCAAAAGAAAAAAAAATTAACCAATCATTTGAGAAGGGGCCAATGGCCTGATAAGTTAGAAACAACAGTCTAGTGTAACAGGATTTCCATCAAATAAACAATTAGGTTAAAATATTGAGAATTGATATTCAAACCAAACAATCTACATTCATAAACAGGTACCAAAAGCACAAGCTGTGATACTCATTTTTAGAAATGACAAAAAAAAAAAAAAACAATAAATCTAGGAGGAAGCATGGATTTCAAGGTTAACATGAAAGGTCGAGTGTATTAAAATTTTAATCATGTAATCATATAAGTTATAAGATGGAAAACTAATACATGACCACCACTCAACATTGTTTAACAAGGGGAAGAAGATAATACTAGTTTTGACCATTGACTCCAAGGAATTTCACAATCATTTAAGAAGAGGCCACTACCCTTATAGGAAAGTAATGACAAGTGAGAGTACAAAGAGTTCGACATACAAGTTAACATTTTAAACATCAAACCAAGTTTTGCCACACTAGGGATTTCCAAACCTTCTCTATAAGTCTATAGTTTTGTTTAAAATAGTGTGGATCACTACTTTCCATCACAAGTCTTTTAGAGTGCCCCTCATTGACAAATTCAAACCATTCAAAAGTAAAATTACATTTGTAAGTATCACCAAAAGCCATTAAATTAACATCAACTTCAACTATCAATCAACAATGCATCTATATATAAATACCCCCAACTATCCCTAGTGCTCTTAACCATTCTATCATAAGTCAACAAGATATCAACACACATACACCATCCAAACATCAATTAAATCATCAATGAGTTGTAAAATTATGAAAATTCCCCAAGAATCACCATGAGTAGAATTATGCCAAGGTAGTTCTGACAAATAAGGAATACTATCCATAACACACACATGAAACTACAAATCTTGATGACGAAAACCTTTGTTATGATTTAAGTTTCATAAGGGATGGTCAGAGTGCCCCTAAAGGAAGAACTTAAATATCTAGACCTACACCGATGATCATCAAGCAGTTGGGTAAGTGTCCAGGATTCTAATCAATTCTAAAGGAAAACCAAGGTGCACAAAGACTAAGTAATCAAGGTACCTTAGCCATGATACCCCCTTCATACATAATAACAACCACATAACAGTCAACTACACGTAAAGTTTTGTAGACCTATGGGAATGATTGGATAATGAAGGGGCCACCTACCTAGCCCAAGAAAGGAGAACAAGGAGGTCCAACAGACCTCGACAACCACACCTCACCGTGGTTGGGTAACACCAAAGGAAAAAACTAACATTATGAAAATTAAGCCATAACTCAAAAGGATGACTAAGTGTCCATAAAACTATAGTCAACCCGATCATCGGGTTCAACCTAGTGGTTGTTCACTAAAGTAAGGTTTTCATGACCCAAGTAATCTGTGCTCAACATACCCATAAGCGGGAAGGTAAAGCTATACTAGATTTGGTTCCACTAATCCAATTGATTTAAGGAGTAGGAGAGAAGGGGAAAAGGGGTATAAACCTTAAAGATCAACACATCTCGCATACCCGGAAGAGACATCCTTTGATAGAGTAACTACTTGAGTACCCAGATCTAGAGTCACCGAAATAGGGACAACTCGATTATCTAGAAGGAAGAAAAAAACTAATCTACAGATAATAAGCTCGTATGAAGAGCAAGGGGTTTAAAGTACAAAGGCTTGTTTTCACAACCAAAAACTCTAGTAATAAACAACATGAAAAACTTGTTACTTAAACCCAAAAATGCAGTTAATAATGTTAGGAGGTTGATCATTCAAGCATGAATACACAACAACTAGAGAAGAGGAATACATCTTTGTTGTCCATTTTAACACTGATAACTAGTATAGTTAAAACAAGAAAATATTTCAAGAGGAAAGGAGATCTTTCCCAGCAAGGCATACAAACCCACATCAAAAGTAGTAGAGACAAGCCAATTTCAGGGAAGGGAAGGTTCCATTTCATGATATTTTTAAATTTTAGCAATTGTAGCAATGGTAGAATTATCTTTTTGTGTTTCTCCAGATTCTACAAGTCGCATGGACACCACACGGACCAAACAACAATCTTCAGGTTGAATCTCTATCCATAAACATGATGGGTGCTAAGACCCCACTCACTCCCACGTTGGCATAGGCAGGGAGCTCCAAGATCCACAGTGCATCTGCATTAGACGGAAATAAAGTGGCTCAAGGACTGTCATGACTGCAATATATACACCAAAAAGGGTTTATCCAAAATTCCTGGAGACACGTGATAGCCAGGGGAAAATCTAGACTCCACAACATTGCAAACATCCTCCCATCCTGCGTCAAAAGGGGATGGTTAGAGCAGGGTATGGACATCCAATGAAGCATAATGGAAAACTGATTTTTCCAAATGCAGAAGTAGGTGCCTCCATAGCCATGTATGAAATGTGTGGAATCATCCACGAGGCAACATCAATTGACCAAAATGACTCAAAGTGTTGGGGTGGTCTCAAGGTAGCAACCACAAATGCAGGATAAGCACAAAATAGAGGTCTACTAAATGGCCTGCTAAAAATGCCCTTCCCAAATATACATGTAGCCAAAAACAATATAATAAGGAATCAGGAAAGGACATCCATCAAAGCACAATGAAAATTGTTTTCTAATTAGTTGCAGGTGCAGGAGCCAAGAGGCTACGTATGCAAAGAGTGTAAGAAAATACAAGGAGGACCATTGAAAAAATCCTCAAAGAGATGAGGTCATAGGAAAACCATGGTTGTAGGATCTGCATAGGAGAATCTTAGACACAATCTTGCAACACAACAAAACAACCAACTAGGTGTCTAATCTGTTCAACTCGCTTGTAATAGTATGCACACATCCAGTGATAAAAATGGAGCTTAGACATGGTAGGGGGGAAGCTTATTCCAACAACATTTTCCTGTAAACAATGGCACAAACTACAGACCCCAACCAAGAATCCTTCCACCACACTCATGCATAGGAAAGGTACATTTAACCACCAAAATTCCTCACGTATTCAGCCAAAAAGGTGTGAGCAGATTACACACAGCCAAGCAGAAATTTTAATAAAACAAAACTTGCAAAAGCCGTGTCAAACAAAGCCAGGCACCAACACAAAGTAGAAGTTACCAAGTCAATCAATGACCCCTATGCAAATCCTTCCCAAGGGGATCTCACACGGCAAGAGAAATTAGGGTGAAGGTAGATAGTA
This sequence comes from Taxus wallichiana var. yunnanensis, assembly GCA_018340775.1. NCBI lineage: Eukaryota > Viridiplantae > Streptophyta > Pinopsida > Cupressales > Taxaceae > Taxus > Taxus wallichiana. The sequence continues at coordinate 891,739,010 of CM031242.1, forward strand.
AGTTCTGGCAGATTTTGCAGATCAAAACAATAAAAGACATAAGGTGTAGCCACCCACAAAGCCTACCCAACACGTCTAACATTAATTAGAATTTTGGAAATGGAAGGTGGCCATCATATCCACCCATGCACCCAATTGAAAGCAAAACAATAAAAAGGAATTGGAATCCAAAGATCATTTCCACTATCCCACCTGCCACACACACTCACATAATATATATATATATATATATATATATATATATTTTACATATATATAATATATATATGGTCTTGTCTGGTTGGCACTACATTTCACTCCCCTTATAAGAGCATTGTCCTCGATGAACATAACACTGAAGGAAGGAAGGGTGGTAAGAAACAAGAACAAAGAAGATGAAAGTATGCCCTATGGTTAAAATTTTAGACGTTAAAGCATGGCCATGGGGTCACCTTATAAACATTTTGGTAGGATGTTTAACTTTCAAAGTTTTGTGAAGATTGGAAGTTCCCTCTTATTCATTATTTAATTAGTCTCTTTTCATTTACATTATTCCTAATTCAAGTTCTTTAACATTTCCTTGTTGTATAATTTTAGTTTATTCATTCTTGAGGGTGCCCAACATGAACTGTTATCACAACACCCAACCAGGGTCATACACAACACTAAGGATTCACAAGCATAACTTTACATACTATCATGACTATACCACACCACAAGAGCTTGACCAAATTATGGAAGAGAACATGCTCTGTCCACATGAAATCATACTTGACACACACCTATGATTGACATACAATATTCGAACAAAAGTGTACTTCAACAACCAAAATTTTCCACAATTCCACAGATGAAGGTTTCACATAACTCAGAACAATAACTACATGTACATAGTGTCAAAAGGGCATCAACACCATATCCACAACATTACAAAACATATCCAACTAACATGAGTAACACATACAACATAGGACCACTCCCAAGACATCACAATAACTCAACATATATCCCAAAACCTCAATCATACACACAAATCTCTTATGCCTCCCTCAAGTCTCTTATGCCTCCCTCAATCTCTTATGCCTCCTCAAGTCTCTTATGCCTCCCTCAATCTCTTATGCCTCCCTCAATCTCTTATGCCTCCCTCAAGTCTCTTATGCCTCCCTCAAATATCTTATGCCTCCCTCAAGTCTCTTATGCCTCCCTCAAGGAGGCCGGTCTCCTATGGCCCTAGGCACATAGAGTCCAGACACCCCTAACCCAAGTGACATAATAACTCATGGTTCAACAACCCACTAGTTATCTATAACTCCTTGGGGTGTACCCCATACAATGAAGCGGGTCCATAGGTCCAACCATTCCATGGTGCATCCCATGACCCTATTCCACACATCACGATAATAGAACCAACATAGAAATCAATTCAAATGCCAAGTGGCAAAGTACAAGCCTTGGGAAAGGTGGTAAAATTTAAAATTTAAAAGAAGATCCAACTCAAGCAAAACAAATGGCCAAATAGCCATAGTTAGTGCAAAAATCACATGTTAGTACCACAAACCAAGGAAATGCCCAAAATATAAAACATGGCAATCAAGAAAACTATTGGTCCTTACAAGAAATAAATAAAAAAATAAAAATTTCAATTTATGAATAAAATACACATATAATAATATCACATTACGATAACTTGTGTGGCCTTATCTAGCCACCAAGGGGGTACTCAATGAGTTATGGCACTCGAAACATCGAGCCTCAGCTCGTAAAACAACATATCAATAGTACCATTGTCATCATCTCTATCTGAATCATCCTGCCACCACCACTTCGACAAGGCTAAACACAGTCATAGCTACACTTAGGTTGTATACATACAACCACATAGGGAGAGAGGAAAGAAGCACATGTTTTATCTACTGAACTAAAATTTGGCTCGAGTTACTGGCCCATGGTACACCATTCCTCACTCTAAACATACACTTTTACTAAATTCCCTTAGGATCGGTTAGTGTAAGGTTCACGACATAACACATATGCACATTACTAAAACAATGGAGGTTCCTACACATTAACCATAGCACCTTTGCATGGTACCGATACAAGGTATATCACATACATTACATCCACAATTTACAACACACCACATCACTACATACTACACCCAAAGTTTAATTACTATACGATAGGGATCATATTCCCACCATATGTCCCTAAATCATGACATGAATCCTTACATATCACATGCATTACAATTATGATGAGCACAATCACAACATACAATCAATTACCATATAACATGGGGACACACACATTTCTATACAAATGATAATGACATCATTATGAAATCTAGTTCACTACAAACCAACCTTTCCATACAACACATCAACACACCCACACATCACAAATGTCGAAAGGCTCCAACACTCCATAATCAAAAATAACATTCCTTTCACACACACAACAAGATGGTACATCACACTTGAATTCTTATTGAATTCATGAAAAAGAGAGAGAATACTCTCATCTCCAACACATCCACATGCCAACAGTTACGCACTAAGTGACATACACAACATGTGCATTCACAACATCACAATTACGACATAGTTCACATCACGCTTATATCACATTACTCTTCCAATATCATCCACTCAAGCAACACCAACACCATCACCATCATGTAACACCATCACAACTCCAAATTGGCCATAGAGGTTCAAGAGCATGAACCTCACTTTAATACCAAGTGTAACACCCACATTTACACACAAAAAAAACACATCAAAAAAACTTGATAACATTTTTTTTACTTACTTGGAGTTTACACGACACAACAAGGGATCACAATGGCTACCACCAACTCCAAGATTGACCCAACATTGACCACCAAGGTACAATGAAATCTACGATGTCAACATGAAACTGTTCACTTCCCATTTCGACAGAACATCACATACATGTCCAACCATAGAACACACTTACGTTTAGGGGCATCCCATGAGGAAAGTCTTGTTAAATTTTCTTGTTTACTAAAATGTCTCTTAATTCTTAACTTACGTTTTATAAAAATTCATGTAATTATTCACACAATTTTTTCACAAGGGAGAACTTCTTTCTTTTCTACTATTGACTAAATAGCTTAAGGCCAAACTTTCTAAAATAGGATCATCAATTATATGTCAATAACTTGTTTAATTCATTTGATTTAAGAACATTTTCCATTTCTCACAAGGTTAATTAATCTTACTCAAGCCACTGACACTTGTTCCACACCTCTATTGCATAGGTGATAAGCACAAGCTCCGATTGAGGGAAAGTACCATTTAGGGTTTAAAACAATAATCTTCCTTGTTTAAGGATCAAAATTTGACGTTACTTAAGAAAGATCACCATAAATCAAGGCAAGGGTTAACGTAACAGGTCAAAAATAATTCAGCTTCAGGGTCTCATTGCTTGATTAAGTTTGACAAAGGAAGACAATTTTACATTTCAAACGATTGAGAGAGATTGAATGGTTTCTTAATAAATTTCCTCCCACTTATACAACCTTATTATCTTCCAAAAACTAGTCAATGATTACACTATAAGATCACCTAAGACTTCACCATAAAAGGATAATGTTGATTAGTTTAGCTTGGGGAAAAAAACAAGTAATTATATTTCATTACAAAAGATAGTTTCCTCTTTGATCATTCAAGGGCTCAAATGTTATCAAGTAGATCACATCTACATTAATTTATTCATATATATAAATTTTATTTTAACTTTTATAAGGATTATCCAGCCCATTTTAAAATGCTTATAAACACATTGTTACTATGTCTTAGAAAGATTTACAACTCAACATTTTATCTCAAGAGAAAATTTTACCATTACTCGTTTGTGAAAACTATACAAGGATACATCAATTATTTCCCACATGATGCATGACCAAAGGGACAACCAACTCTATGGAACCATGACTAGGGATCAAGAGAGAATAACATTGGTCATGCCACACTATACAATTATTAGAATTTTCTATAATACATTAGAATCACCCGAAAACCAAGTGGTAATCCACCTTTGTATTTTCCAAGGTAACAAAACAAGAAAAGGTCTCATAGTCATGACAAAAAACTCCACAACACATAATAATATGACACTAGTTTTATTCTAAATTCCCCACATAACCCAAACCATAATCTTACAACATAAAATTATTCATACAAAAGAACTTCACAACCAAGTTAATGCAATATTCTACAAGTCATTCCCTCATCTACTCGCATAAGCCATCTGCAACACATTATTAACCTGAGTCAGTTTGTGAGAACTGAGCAAGATAAGGCTACACAAAGCAACAATAAGCTAATATCTAACAAAATCAAGAAAGGATAAAACATTCTATTCCAAGAAGTGGCTCGAAGCTCTAAATTCTAACAACCCCTTAAGATAATTAAAAAATATTTCCCCATGCCAATCTAAGAATAAATCCTTATACTTTAGTTATGAACATTGTCTCAAAGCAACAAAAATTAACCAATCATTTGAGAAGGGGCCAATGGCCTAATAAGTTAGAAACAACAGTCTAGTGTAACAAGATTTCCATCAAATAAACAATTAGGTTAAAAGATTGAGAATTTATATTCAAACCAAACAATCTACATTCATAAACATGTACCAAAAGCAAAAATTGTGATACTCATTTTCAGAAATGACACAAAAAAAAATAATTCTAGGAGGAAGCACGTATTTCAAGGTTAACATGAAAGGTCGAGTGTGTTAAAATTTTAATCATGTAATCATATAAGTTATAAGATGGAAAACTAATACGTGATCACCACTCAACATTGTTTAACAAGGGGAAGAAGATAATACTAGTTTCGACCATTGACTCCAAAGAATTTCACAATCAAATAAGAAGAGGCCACTGCCCTTATAGGCAAGTAATGACAAGTGAGAGTACATGGAGTTTCGAACATACAAGATAACATTTTAAACATCGAACCAAGTCTTTCCACACTAGGGATTTCCAAACCTTCTCTATAAGTCTATAGTTTCATTTTAAAACAATGTGGATCACTACTTTCCATCACAAGTCCTTTTAGAGTGCCCCTCATTGACAAATTCAAACCATTCAAAAGTAAAATTGCATTTGTAAGTATCACCAAAAGCCATTAAATTATCATCAACTTCAACTATCAATCAACAATGCATCTATATATAAATACCCCCAACTATCCCTAGTGCTCTTAACCATTCTATCATAAGTCAATAAGATATCAACGCACATACACCATCCAAATGTCAATTAAATCAGTGAGTTGTAAAATTATGAAAATGCCCCAAAGAGTCATCACGAGAAGAATTATGCCAAGGTAGTTTTAAAAATAAGGAATACTATCCATAACACACACATGAAACTACAAATCTTAGTGACGAAAACTTTTTTACAATTTAAGATTCATAAGGGATGGTTAGAGTGCCCCTAAAGGAAGAACTTACATATCTAGACCTACACATTGATGATCATCAAGTAGTTGGGTAAGTGTCCAGGATTCTAATCAATTCTAAAGAAAAACCAAGGTGAAAAAGACTAAGCAATCGGGTACCTTAGCCATGATACCCCCTTCATACATAATAACAACCACATCAGTCAACTACACATAAATTTTGTAGACCTATGGGAATGATTGGATAACGAAGGGGCCACCTACCTAGCCCAAGAAAGGAGCACAAGGAGGTCAAAAGACCTCGACAACCACACCTCACCGTGGTTGGGTAACACCAAAGGAAAACAACTAACATTACAAAAATTGTTTCCATAACTCAAAAGGATGACTAAGTGTCCATAAAACTATAGTCAACCCGGATCGGGTTCAACCTAGTGGTTGTTCAGCTAAAGTAAGGTTTTCATGACCCAAGTAATTGTGCTCAACATACCCATAAGTGGGAAGGTAAAGCTATACCAGATTTTTTTCCACTAATCCAATTGATTTAAGGAGTAGGAGAGAAGGGGAAAAGGGTATAAACTTAAATATCAACACATCACACATACCCGGAAGAGACATCCTTTGATAGAGTAACTACTTGAGTACCCATAGATCTAGAGTCATGGAAAACACGGACAACTTGATTATCTAGAAGGAAGAAAAAAAAATTAATCTATAGATAATAAGCTCGTATGAAGAGCAGGGGTTTAAAGTACAACAGGCTTGTTTTCACAACCGAAAACTCTAGTAATAAACAATGAAAAACTTGTTACTTAAACCTAGAAATGTAGTTAATAATGTTAGGAGGTCGATCATTCAAGCATGAATACACAACAAAAAGAGAAGAGGAATACATATTTGTTTTCCATTTCAACACTAATAACTAGTATAGTTAAAACAAGAAAATATTTCAAGAGGAAAGGAGATCATTCCAGCAAGGCATACAAACCCACATCAAAAGTAGTAGAGACAAGCCAATTTTAGGGAAGGGAAGGTTCCATTTCATGATATTTTTAAATTTTAGCAATTGTAGCAATGGTAGAATTATCTTTCTATTTCTCCATCTTCTACAAGTCGCATGGACACCGCACGGACCAGCAATAACAATCTTCAATTTGAATCTCTATCCATAAACATGATGGGTGCTAAGACCCCACTCACTCCCACGATAGCACAAGCAGGGAGCTCCAAGATCCACAAAGTGAATTAGAAAGATAGAATTGTGGCTCAAGGAATATCATGACTGCAATATATACACCAAAAAGGGTTTATCGAAAAGTCCCAGGAGACACGTGATAGCTTGGGAAAATCCAGACTCCACAACCTTGCAAACATCCTCCCATCCTACGTCAAAAGGGAATGATTAGAGAAGGGTATGGACATCCAAGAAGCATAATGGAAAACCAATTTTTTCCAAATGCAGAAGCAGGTGCCTCCATAGCCACATATGAAATGTGGAATCATCCACGAGGTAACATCAATTGACCAAAATGACTCAAAGCACTAGGGGGTCTCAAGGTAGTAGCCACAAATGTAGGATAAGCACAAATAGAGGTCTACTAAATGGCTTACTCAAAATTCCCTTCATAAAATATACACAGCCAAAAACAATAGAGAAAAGTTTAGTAAAGGACATCCATCAAAGCACAATGAAAACTGTTTTCTAATTAGTAGAGGCTACAGGAGTGAAAGGCGAGTGTAAGAAAATACAAGGAGGACCATTGACAAAAATCCTTAAAGATATGATGTCATAGGAAAACCATGGCTATAGGATTTTTACAAGAGAATATTAGACATGTTGGTGTTCAATTTGATCTAACCCCATTTTCTCTAAAAATTCTTCAATCCACAGGCTCTCATCATCTTTTCTATTTCCTTGAATGGATGCATGAAATTTTATCTTCATTTATATGTTGTTCAAGGATACTTCTCCATGGTTGTGTATCACATTTGGGCCTTATATCATTTCTAAATTCTCTCTGTTGTTAAAGAAAGATTCATTTCCGGGCATTAATGGTGATTTCCCTAAATTTTACAGTTTGATGGGTGTGTTTTCCCTGTCAATTTATATCTCGGCATTTGAAGAAACATGGTCCTTTCGATCGAGATGGAGCTCGGTGGGGAATTTTGAAAGCAATAAGGCCCAATTTAACTCAAGTCTTGTCCACGTGGAGGGCCTACACTCATCTAAAATTTTGCCTATTGGTTTGACCTTTGGAGTTACGCCAAGTAGACACATGGAGGTTTCCATTGGCCATGCCAAGACATAGACAATTTTTCATGTGGCCAATGTAGCTTTTTTTGGACCATGGACACATGGAGGGTTAGTTATCATTTGAGCATTCACCTCTGGTTCCTACCTTAGCATTTGTGCCGGGAGACATGTGGTGAGCCCGCACTTGTTTAGGGTCTCTCGCTTTTGGGCACCATCTCAAAATTACGCCAAGGAGACATGTGGAGGATTCCGCAAGCTCCTCTCTATACTTAAAATTTTCAAGCAACTTTCTAAGACCTGGGACACATGGAGGGCCCATGCCTATTTGGAGACCTTTCGCTTAATTTTATTTTTGATAGAGCGCCATGAAGAGACATGGAAGTTTCCACTCACTCTACCCTTGCTTGGAATTTTCAATGGCCAAGGAAAATGTCTCGAACCCTAGACACATGGCACCTTCTGCTGGTCCTTAAACTTTTTCAACAACTTTGCAGGATCGAGACATGTGTTGAGCTCTCTACTTTACGCACCATATCAAAAGTGCGCCATTGAGACACGTGGAGGCTTCCGCTAGCTCCTTTTATAATGAGACTTTTCAAAGGCCAAAAGATAATTTTCTTGGGCCCAGGGCATGTGGAAGGCCCGCACTTGTTTGGAAACTTGGCTCTATACCTCACCTTTGTAGTTGCGTGAAGGAAACATGTGGACATCTCTAATGTAAAGTTGAGAAAGGTGAGAATCGACATTTATTGTGCATTACATCTGATTTTTTTGCCATTTTTGCTCTAATACTCCTGGAGATATGAATATACATTGTTTTTCATCATTTTTATTGAATACCCTTTTCATTTTTCTCTGTAAAGTGAAACTAAATGGATTTAAATTTTAATATGTGAGTCCAAGGAATTTGAATTTGGAATTCCTCGTGCACTGCAAAAAATGTGAATTACTAGAGAAGTTGGATGCATAGTAGATTTTTAGAGAAAATAGTTGGAAAAAGATGAAATGATGGAGGTTATAAGTGTAAAAGATAAAAAAGGTGTTGCCTCGAGGATTAAAAGGATTTCTTGTTAGATCCAGCTATATAGAGCCACCAAGAAATGATTAAAACATGGATTTTTCGCATGATAGAATAATAATGATTAGAAGGACTATCAAAAAATTATGGCATGGCATCCTAGTCATTAGTCCAGTGGTCCGATAAATGTGATCAATTCATGATTCGTCCACTTTGCATCTTTCGGTATGAATTTTTTAATCGTCACTTTCGAGGAAAATTGCTAACAAGTAAAGGATTCCTCGAATATTCTTATTTTTAGGGAAAATTTGGGACGAGTGAGCGAGTAAATTGTATAAATGCTATAAGGATACTCTTGTAAAAGGTCGGGGTTGAATTCTTAAGAGAAAATTTGAGAAATCCCATCTTCCTGAGATACCATCAGAGAGACCTGCTAATTTCTTATGTTTTAGATTTGAATCACATCAAGTTGGTTACAAGTGTATAGTAACACCCACCAAGTGAGTCACTTAACTCCTGAAGTCACATGCATGAAACTAATTGAAAACATACAATAGAAATTGTTAATAATGTCTTTAAGTATGTGTTTGTTCTTGAATATTTCTTTTTTTTAAATTACATTCATTCACAATTTAACAGGATCCTCAAATTACTTGATCAACATGAGATACACAAAATAATTCTTTTTATTTTCACAATTCATTTCTTACATCATTCTAGTTTATAATTCAAACATAAACAAATGTTTTTTTCTTTTCTTTCTTCACAATATAACTTCAATTTTACATTCCATCTCTACATTCATATCTTAACAAAAATAAATTTTTTTTTCCCAACTTAAAAGGAAATAATTACAAGGATTTTTATTTTTACAATACAATTGTGGAACAAGTTAAAAGATACATGGCTCCAATAAATAACATCTCTCAATCCTCAATCCTCCTCAACATGATCATAGCACAAAGAAATAGGTAAAGGTGATGGTCTCGCCCAACCTTAAATCCAATAAGAGGAGAACCCTTCCCCATTATCGGCCCTCGAGCCCTAACCAAAGAAGAATAGGAAATGTTTTCAACTTGACAACCCACACATAACACATTCCTTCGCACTCTTAAATAAATTTAACATTTAAACAGTCTGCTATAATATCTCATAATATTACAATCATCATCTTCAATAAATGAACGAATATATACAAGAGTAAACCAAATACAAGGGATTCAAACAAAGCCTAGTAGAGACAAGATAATTTAGGACTGTCCATATGCCTCCCATGTCGGAAGAGAGGTCCACCCAAGGTCTTCAAGTGCACTATCAATCAAACACACAAACACTTTTCACTCCTTTCTTTTTCCTATGCAAAATAACATGTTAATTTTCTTTTTACCTCCACATAGGTGGATCTCTCTCTAGAAATCCCTCCACAAGCCTCACTAACTCCCTTTTTCCTCCACAAAAATATCTCCATATCTTTCTTCCACACCATCCTATGGCAATCTACCCTCTACCCAAAAATTTCAAACAAAACATGAACTAAATTTGAAACAATAAACAAGAGAAGGAAAAACAAAATGAAATGGAGATCCTACCTCTCCATGCCAGCTCCAAACTTGAATTTTTCAATATTTAATTCTTCACAAAAAGAAAGAAATCCAAAAATACCTTCCAAGTTCGAAGCCAATCTCCTAAGAAGAAAAAACCCTCTTCTTTTCCAAAATCTCACAACTAAAAGAAGTGTGTAAACCAAAACAAAAACAAAACACAAGTATAAAATCAAAGAGAGAAGATGAGGATGAGATTGTTCCCCATATGATTCCACATACCTCTTCTATAATCCACCTCACCCACTCACACATTAAACCCATGAAAATAAGATTATTTAGGAAATAAAAAATGAATATAGTGCACAAAGTGCATAGTGCCCAAGTTGCACATACAAAAATAGAATTTAGTGGCCCAAGGTGGAGGGTCCATTTCATTCCTCTTTACACTAAAATAACATGACTAGGGTCCAAATGTGACCCGTCAAGTCATGGGTAGTGATGGGGAATGGTATAAATGAATGAGGACTAACTCATTCTTTTCCCCCATGCCATCTAAAGTGACCCCAAAAGAAAAATCTGAATTTTGTTTAGAGATAAGGGTGATTCACATAGGTAATAAAATATTAAGGTAAAAACAAAGGAGAAAAGGACAAGACCCTTTCCATTAATTTCCACTTTCTAAAAAATCACATTAAAATTACATTAATTACAAAACTTTACCCCACATGATTGAGAATATTAATTTACATTAAATAAATATGGCTCTCCATTCACAACATTATAAATATTCACAAAATGGATGAATAAAAGAAATAAACACAACATTAATATTACTAAAATTATATGTCAACAATAACTATCAACTAAAAATTAAATAAAAATAACACACATAATTCCCTAAGGACACATAAATGAGATAACCCCCAATTGGTAATCTCTGAAAAAAATAGACAACAAGAACAAAACACACATTCACACACACACACACACACGAGTTATCCATCGCCCTATTGCAAACACTTGATATTCTTCCATGGTTGGTCCCTAATCCCCTTTCAATGTAAAAAGACATATTGTTCCTCCAACCATAACAAAATACCTTTCTAGCCCTTTGACCATATTAGCAATATCAAGAAACAAAACAACATAACAATAATAAGCATCATTTCAATTAACAATTTCAAACACTAAATAACAAAGACCATCAAAGACAAGGTTAATTTCATCATCTAATTATCACTATAAACCACAACAATCTATAGTAACATCATATAATAAAACAACAATAGTGAATATCTATCAATATATGCTAGAACAAAATAAAATCATAATGTCCATCTAAAATTATAATGTCCTGAAGGTCTATCTCTAACCAATAGTACCCAAAATCATAATATAATAAGTAGAATGAAAGAGTCTCTAGTCATTATATAATAAAACTATGATATAACCATGTTCCGGAGAAGTGGGAATTACATCCCCCTCCCCTTAGACTCGACTTCCTCCTAGAAGTAATCTGGAGCAGATGTGGAAACTTAACTTTCAATAAGGTGGCATCCTCCCATGTAGCAGATGTATCATCATAATGATCCCAATGAATGAGCACTGATCGATCTCATGGCCTCAAGGGCTTAGGGTCCTGTTCTCTATAATGTGTATTGGTTCCACCATCACTTATCCATGCTTATGCACCTGCAATGCGGTCCAATCCAAAACATGAGAAGGATCTATAATGTATCTCTTGAGAACAGAAACATGGCATACATCATGAATGCAAGGCAAACTTTGTGGAAAGACTAAATGGTATGCTAATGTACCAATCTACTCCAAAATCTCAAAGGGACCCATAAATCTTGGAGATAGCTTAGATCCTTTTCCATAACGAATAGGGATCTTATGAGGTCTGACATGAAGAAACACCTTCATACCCACCTCATAATTGTGGTCAACTCTCTTCGATCAACATACTTATTTTTTCTATCTTTTTCCTCCCGTGATCTCTATCTAATAAAAACCACCTGTTGCTCCATATCCTACAACATAAATGGTCCAAGAAACTCCATGTCCTCTAACGTATCCCAACTCAAGGGTGTCCCGCACTCCCTTCCATATAAAGCGTAAAAAGGTGCCATGCTAATCGAACTTTGAAAGATCTTATTGTAGGAAAACTCAACTAGGTACAAATACTCCTCCCACCTAGATTGATGGTCCATTACATACATCCGAAGCGTGTCCTCTAAAATCTAATTCACCCACTCCATTTGTCCATCTTTCTCAAGATGACAACATGTACTGAAATTTAGGTTTGTCCAAGAGAAAACGACATGGTAGTCTAAAAATGAGAGGTGTATAAGGGATCACGATCATAAATGATCTTCCATAGAATCCTATGCAATCAAAAAATCTCATCTAAGTACACTTGTGCTACTGCACTAGCTATGTAGGTGGTCTTTACCAGAGAAAAATGAGCCACTTTTGTCAATTTATCTATTGTGACCATAATGGTGTCATGGTGATATCTTGACATTTGTTATCCCATTATGAAATCCATAGAAATGGTGTCCCATTTCCACTCCGGTATAGCATGTGGGTAGAGAAGACCAACTAGATGTTGATGCTCGGCCTTCACCCTCTAGCACTCCAAACATTGTGACATAAAGCGAGCCACATCTCTCTGAAGTCCCTTCCAATGATACAACTGTCTCAATGTGGCATGCATCTTCTTCACCCCTGGATGGGCTAAATAGGGTACACGGTGTGTCTCAATAAGTATGTCCTGATGTAATCCTCCATCTCTAGGTATGTAGATCCTTCCTCGCGCCGTAGAAGTCCATCTAACTCTAAGGTACAACCATCAAATTTCCACTCAAGGGGCCTCTACAAATCAATCTCTGCCTTAATTGAACGATAGAAAGCGTCTATCCGGGAGCCACTGTAAGATCCTGGTCTTCAAGTCTCGTGCCAACGTCTATATTCATAACCAAATGTCTCCAATGACTCAAGGAATCTATAATAACATTATCCTTCCATTTCACATGCTCAATCTCCATGTCGTATTCACATAACAACTTCATCTAACGTCGTTGACGGCATTGAGATTGGGTCGTGAAAAGGTGTTGTAAAATCAAATGGTCAGTCTAAGAATGAACTTCCTGCCTAGAAGAAAATGATGCTAGCACACTAAAGCATGCACTACTACTATAAGCACATAATCATGAGTCGGATAGTTGAGCTCATAATCCCCAAGTTTACGAGACTCAAAAGCTACCTTGCACAACTATCCCGCATTAAAACATCTCCTAAACCTACCAATGAAGCATCAATATAGACAAATAAATATCCCTACGGATCCGGCATCGCTAAAATAGGTGTCATTGTAAGGCATTCTTTTAGTTTCTCGAAAGCTAGTTCACACTGTTTGACCACTCAAGATTCTTCCCTTTTCATTGTAGAGAAGTGATGGGATGCGTAATATGAGAGAAATCCTAAAAAATCTCGTATAATAGCTCTGTAAGTCCCATGAAACTATGAACCTCGGTGACACTAGTTAGTATGGGCCAATCCGTGATGGCTCTAATCTTATAAGGATCAATTATGATACCCTTCCTTGAAATAATGTGGCCCAGATACTATACCTCTCCGGCTGAAAGAATGTACACTTCTTCGATTCCCGTAGAGATGCTAGTCTCAAAGACACCGTAAAGCCTGGCGAAGGTGCTCCTCATCCTCCTCATGTGTGCGTGAGTATATCAAGTATGTCATCAAGAAATATGAGCATGAAATGATCTAAAATGTCATAAATACCTCGCTCATCAAACTCATGAATACTGCAGTGTATTTTTCAAACCGAATAAGACAAGTGTGAACTCATAATGATCATATATCATATGGAAATTTGTCTTCGAATATCTCTATCTATAATCCTAAGCTGATGGTATCTCAAATTCAGGTCTATCTTGGAAAACATAGTAGCACCCTTCATCTAGTCAAATAAAATATCGATACGTGGAAGGTGGTAACGATTCTTGATCGTTACTTTGTTCTCGCTTCCTATAGTCAATACATAAGTTCAAGGATCCATCCTTCTTCTTCACAAAGATAACTGGTGCACCCCAAGGAGATACACAATGATGAATAAGACCCTTCTCAAGAATTCCCTCCAATCAGAACTTGAGTTCATATAGTTCCGAGTTAGTCATCCTATATGGTGCAAGTGAAATGGGTTCCATTCCGGGAACCAAATAAATGTGAAAGTCTACCTCACATGGAGGTGGTAACCTTAGCAAATCAGTGGGAAAATATCTAAAATTCCCTCGAATATGGTGATCATCAAGAGATGGACCACTCGAATCATCCTCTCGATCGGTCACTAATTGTGATAGAAAACATCCGACATCCCTACTTCACAAACAATTTCAACTACATAATAGAAAGGGTGCGAATAGATATGGTTCTCCTCACTCCAACTATCACCATCTCCAAACCCAAATCATTAACACAAGAAATTACCTTATTATAGCAATCTACACTAGCTCTATGTGTGGATAGCCAATCCATGCCAATGATAAATCCATATGATCCCAAAGGTAGAACACGAAGATCCAAGGTCATGGTGAAGGATCCTAGGTCTAAAAAAACTCCTTAACTACAGAGTCAACTATGAGCTTGGATCTAGAAGCCATGTCAACATTCCAACTAAGGCCTTGCCTAACTTCCGCCAACCTACATCGCTCAACTAATGATGGTGCAATAAAGGAAAAAGAAGAACAGTAATCAAACAATATAGGGGTAGAAATACCACCAACGCTACCTGTGGTCTCAATGACTATACCTTGATACTCTTTATGGAAATTCTCGACCGCTACATAAATCCGATGACTCTATCCCATGTCGCCTACTCTAGGCTCAAACCGGTGCCTTACCCAGATTAGTAGGGTTTACTGACATTCATTCCAATGATGCCCTCATTCTCCACATCTGTAACAATTACAGGTCCCCTCCACTATGAAGAAACCCCTCCAGGTCCCCTAACTATACGTGATGTAGATCCTAATGATCTTGCTACAGAATGTTACTACTGAGGTGGCCGCACTCCTGTTGACTAAACTCGAGGTGCAGCTTGTGTCCTATTCGGACCTCGAGATGGAAATCTCATACACGCTGCGTCCTCTCTAAGCATCATGACATTGTGGATGTCTAAAAGGTGATCTATTTTGCTATGGTGGCAGTTTGAAAGAGGATTGTGATGTACCTTGGCCACCATGAATAGGAGGTACCGATTCCCTTGACCTATTATCATGTATTTACTGAATATGACTCTTAACTCTATCTCCGCCTCTTTGAATCTTCCCTCTATTTTCCTCCCCAATGCAGCCTTCTCAATAGCCTCTACTAAAGTTTAAGGACAATGCATGTGTACCGCTTCTCCCAAATCCAAATTCAATCCTCGATGAACTTGTGTACTCAAACATGTTCATCCCACATATAATCAACATACCGTAGTAAATCTAGAAAGTGACTCTAGTATTTGGCGACTATCAAGGATGCCTACGGAAGGTCATGAAACTCAAATCGACCCTCGTTGAATAAATCTCCTAGAAAAATATCGAATCCTAAACCATTATTCAAAGAGTTCTCAGAAACTGTCTCTAAATCTATGTGTAGTTTATGTTCCTCTATCCTCCACAATTCCCAGATCCATCTCTCGAGAAGATGGATTACAACACGAACCTTCGTGTTTCTCGTGACATGGGAATAACTTAAAGCATCCACTCAAGCTCACTAACCAAGCCTCCGCCTAAAACCCTCCCGTATCTCCAAAAAAATGGGTCAGGTGAAGCTTCACAATCTCCCTAATGTGATCTACTAAAGTCCGTCGACCCCGAGACTTCCCTACATAGTCATCTCATTGTTTGGGGCTTTTGGATCGATCTCTCAATCATGTCACTCTATCTCCGGAATCGAGTCATGTCTATCCGGCCCCACAAGAAAATTCTCTTCTTTACGTTCCTCGTTATGTTATGAGGGTCAATGAACCTATACTTACAGCCTCCCTATCCCTACCGCTAGGTTTTCCTCTAAAAACCTTCGTGTATAACAACATTAACATCTTGCAATGTCTCGTAACATTTGTGGCGTATGGCCGCGATCGCCTACTCAATGGGTGGTACCTCCAACTCTACGTGTAATATCCCCTTGTCGATCCATGCCTCCTACATAGATCATAACCAAGATTAGTCCCTCATCATTCAAGTTTGTTTAAATTTTTCGTAATTTCTATGTTTTAGTAATATCCGACGGTGTTGTGTTTTCTAGGTGTAAGTGATCTAAAATCAACTTTAACTAGTAATTGTATAAAGCATAGATTTTTCTTTGTATTGTTTATTTTAAAACTTAAAGTTGAGTATTATATCATTTTTTATAAAATAATTAAAAATGAAATCTCGATGTAAAAAATAAAAATACGAGAGATGAATCAACAACAATTTAACACAAGAATTGATAACAGATTTCGACTCTTGTGGCCTATGTCTTCGGGTCCAGCATAAGGATCAATGCATTAAAATATTAAAAATTAAAATTAAAAGGTATTCTACGATAATTATGATCATCTCATCATGTTACTCTTCTGAAAACAATAGGATTCACGTTTTACATGACCTCAAAATTCCATCTCTAGCTCAAGTTATGAACAAAACAATATTTCACACAATCCGGATACATGTTAAATAGAAAACCACCCCTTTTATAATGTTTCACATGCATGTGTCATGCTCGTTGAGGCATATCTTTTGGTAGAGGAGATCATTGTTCAAATCCCTATAGGCACATTTCATGGCTATGTACAACAATTTAATCCCACATGTAAGGGAGTATGCAATGAAGGAGTGTTCTAATACCATTGGAGGCATGTTTGTAGTGTCTTAGAGATACATGATGATATTTGAATGGATTGTGAGACTTATTTTAATACCATTATTTTTTCCACATGTCACAACCTCGTTGATCCAATTAGCGAGTGTGCACATGTCCAACTCCGCACGTAGTTCTAAATTTTTGCGTTGCTTGAAAATTTCAGAGGGCTATAACTTTTGATATGAACTCCATTTCCTACAAATAAGATATCGTTGGAATTGCATAATTTTTCTACACGCTATGAAACATACTGTAATAGAATTTGAGAATTTATACTTTTTTTGTTTGTTAGTTAGGATCCTTTGATAAAATAAGTTACACTATGTTTAATTATTGAGTTTCACGTTGGCCCATAGTCCAAGTGTTGAACACGGCTACGATACCAACCGTAACACCCACCCAATGATTCACCTAACACCGAAGTCACATGCATGAAACTCCTAGAAAACTTATAGTATAAATTGTTAATAATTTCTTTAAATATGTGTTTTTTCTTGAATATATATTTTTAAAATTACATTCATTCACCATTTACCAGGACCCTCAAATTACTTGATCAAAATGAGATACACAAAATAATTATTTTTCTTTTCACAATTCATTTCTTAGATCATTCTAGTTTACAATTCAAACACAAAAAAATGCTTTTTCTTTTCTTTCGTCACAATACAACTTCAATTTTATAGTCCATCTCTACATTCATATCTTAACAAAAATAAGCTTTGTTTCCCAACTTGAAAGGAAATAATTACATGGTTTTTTTGTTTTTTACAATACAATTGTGGAACAAGTGAAAAGATCCATGGATCCAAGAAATAATATCTCTCAATCTTGGTCTTCCTTAACATGATCATAGCACAAAGAAAGAGGGAAAGGCAATGCTCTCGCCCAACCTTAAATCCAATAAGAGGAGAAGCCTTCCCAATATTGGCCCTGAACCCCAACCAAAGAATAATAGGGAAGGTTTTAATTGACAACTCACACATAACACATGGCTTCCACATTTAAATAAATTTAATATTTAAATATTTACAATATCTCACAATATTACAATCATCATCTTCAATAAATGAATGAATATATACAAGAGTAAACAAAATACAAGGGCTTCAAACAAATCCCTACAGAGACAAGATAGTGAAGGCCTCTCCTTATGCCTCCCATGTGGGAAGAGAGGTCCACCCAAGGCTTCGAGTGCACTATCAATCAAACACACAAACACTTATCACTCCCTTCTTTTTGCCTATGTAAAAGAACATGTTAATTTTCCTTTTACCTCCACATAGTTGAAGCTCTCTCCAACACTCCCTCGACAAGCCTCAGTAACTCCCTTTTTCCTCCAAAAAAATCTCTCCATCTCTTTCTCCCACACCATCCTATGGAAATCTAACCTCTACCCACAAATTTCAAACAAAACATGAACTAAATTTGAAACAATAAACAAGAGAAGGAAAAACAAAATGAAATGGAGATCCTACCTCTCCATGCTAGCTCCAAACTTGAATTTTTCAATCCTTATTTCTTCACAAACAACCAAGAAATTAAAAAATCCCATCCAAGTTCCAAGCCAAGCTCCCAAGATGAAAAAACCCTCTTCTTTTCCAAAATCTCACAACTAAAAGAAGTGTGTAAACCAAAATAAAAATAAAACACAAGTACAAAATTAAAGAGAGAAGATGAGGATGAGATGGGTCCCCATATGATGCCACATACCTCTTCTAGAATCCACCTCACCCACTCACATTAATCCCATGAAAATTAGATTATTTAGGAAATAAAAAAGAATATAATGCACAAAGTGCATAGTGCCCAAGTTACACATCAAATTAAAATAGAAGTTAGTGGCTCAAGGTAGAGGGTGCATTTCATGCCTCTTTACATTAAAATAACATTAATAGGGTCCAAATGTGACCCCTCAAGTCATGGGGAGTGATGGGCAATGGCGTAAAGGAATGAGGAATGACTCATTCTTGTCCCTCATGTCTTCTAAAGTGACCCCAAAGAAAAATTCGAATCTCCCTTAGAGATAAGGGTGATTCACATAGGTAATACAATATTAATGTAAAAAAAAAGTGGAAAAGGACAAGAGCCTTTTGATTAACTTCCACTTTCTCAAAAATCACATTAAAATTACATTAATTACAAAACTTTACCCCACATGATTGAGAATATTAATTTAAATTAAATAAGGATGGCTATCCATTCACAACATTATAATTATTCACAAAATGGATGAATAAAAGAAATAAACACAACTTTAATATTACTAACATTATATGTCAACAATAACCATCAAATAAAAAGTAAATAAAAATAAAATTGATAATTCCCAAGGCCACATAAAGGAGATATCCTCAATGGGTAATCTCCGCACAAAATAGAACAAGAAAACACACACATTCACACACACACAAGTTGTCAATTGGCCTTGTTGCAAACAATTGATATTCTTCCATGGTTAGTCCCCAATCCCCTTTCGATGTAGAAAAAACATGTTGTTCTGCAACCATAACAAAATAAATTTGTGGCCCTTCGACCATATTAGTAATATCAAGGAACAAAAGAACATAACAATAATAAGCATCATTCCAATTAAAAATTTCAAACACTAAATAACAGAACTACCAAACACATGGTTAATTTCATCATCTCGATTATCACCATAAACAACAAAAATCTATACTACTATCATATAATAAAACAAGAATAACGAACATCTATCAATATATGCTAGAACAAAATAAAATCATAATGTCCATCTAAACAAGAATGTCCTAGAAGGTCTATCTCTAACCAATAGTACCCAAAATCACAATATAATAAGCGAGAATGAAAGAGTCTTGATCAGTCTATAATAAAACCATGATATAATAGTGTTCCAGTAGAAGTGGATGTTACATGTATAGCCATTGACAAGTTCTAAAAGCTGCTCAATGAATATTTTCCCCGCCGATGAATGTAATCAACTTTGAATTAATCTATGTTAATCTTGGGCCAATTTGTGTCTGCTTTATTTCAGAATGTCTGCAAATAGTTTTTCTTGTTCCTATTGTAATCTTCTATCAAAATCACTACAAATTACACAAGATCTCATACCTATGATAGTTTAGTGGCATTTGCAATTTCATTACAAGAAGAGCCTTCATCTTGTAATGAGATAAACAATTTAAAATCACTTTACTATCATTTGTTGATACAAATTTTCTATAAGCCTTTGAGTGTATCTTAGGCATGAGAAACTAGGGATCTTTAATTTTTAATTGAGTCTTTAGCTTGAGCCTTCGTGTTAAATTCTTAGAGATTGTGTTAAACCATGCAAATCTAGGTGTCCAATGATGCACACCTTTGGTCAAGGAATATTTTAGCTGTTCTAAAGCATTTTGTCATTTAGTTTTCCAATTGTTCTGAAGTTTCTCAAAGATCTAGAAAAATCAAGTTTATCCTGCTTAATCTCCCACAAAAATTATTCAAAAAATAATAATGAATCCCACCTGAACTACCCTTGTTTTCCCTATATGTCCACAAATGAATAAATTCTACTGCCAAAATATGTAGTAAAACCAGATTCCATAATGTCGTCAGTAACCTTAACCCGCTTAGAAATATCACCATTCTTTAGAAGTGAAAATCATGAGATTTAAATTTTGGTGCATTGATCATATTTTCTCACAACCCCCTTTCAAATTCGTGCAAAGAAGTATATCTTCATTCTCCTTCACCGACACAGGTTACAAAATTGGTCCTCTCACCCTGGTCAAAAGGCAAAGCCTAAAGTAGTGAGGATAGATCAAATCCTTAATGAAGGTGCTATCTATTTCTCTAATTCTTGAGTGACAAAGAGTCAGATGAATCCCCTCCCTAGCTACAAAACAACTCATAATATGATATGTTTGTCTCTCAGTGTCTTGCTAAATTTGTGATGTTGCTCGGTTTCTAAGGGAGAATCAATTTGGATACCAACACCAGAATGGTGCCATTGTTAGGGATCCTCAAAGGCATTCTTATATTTATCCTTGGTAATGTTTCTTACATACTCTAAGTGCAAATACGTTGTTGAAACATCATCTTGTGTCCCGATTTGTAAGAATCGAGAAAAGTTACAAGTCCTGCGTGTAATATTTCAAGTTTCTATTGGTTTTTGCACTAAGTTTACATCACCAATGTTAAATACAGGTAAAGGAAGGTCAGATCTATGAATATTTGCATGAATTTAGTGTTGACAGACATTTGATAGACCAATTTTAGTGCATTTTCATAACTAAGGTGAAAATCCTTAGTGGTGACTCCATTTTGAACTAACTTTTGATAAATGCCAGTGTCTTAACCTCTGTCAATTGAAATTTATCACTAATCTCTACAAAGCTGGAAGGAAGAAGATATTTCTTCATTAAAGACCCTGCTAGAAGGTTGTTTCTAGAATTGGGAAAGAAAAATTTTGAGGGAAGAAGAATCTAGAAAGTTGTTGGAGATTAGAAATCAAGAAAGTAGTTATCAATTGTGGAAACTAATCAGCCTGTCATTGAATATTTCCATACTTTGTCAAGTGCTTCTCGGATTAGGTAGTCTTTTTAGATCTGAATTCTCCATCCGGAGAATGGCCTTCTTTGTATTTGGAAAATTTACGTCTCATTTTTTCCCTATGTTCTCCAAAGATGATAGGATCTTCCAAGAAACAAATTTTTTAGAGAACATTCATTATGAGAATTACATTCTTGTGCCCCATAGATCACTCACTCCCCATCTTTTTGTTTCTCTTCTAAGATCACCTCCCAACACAATATGGCCTAGCCTCCACCTGAGACCTCTTTTTTGTGAACACTTTTCATCCTATAGATTTCAGAGGTATGGCCGGATATCCAAATGTTGTGCCCAAGATGTTAGAAATATAGATTTCCTAAATTTCAAGGAAATAAAGTTATTACTAGTTATCAACACTTAAATATTTTTTTCAATATGATGGTAGAATTTGAGATCGAGTTTGAGGATGTGTACATAAAATTGTTTATTCATACTCTAGAGGAGGATGCACTGGATCATTATAAATATTTTCTAGATAACTCCATTGATTTATGGACAGAAATGAAGAGAGCTTTTAGATTGCAGTATGGAGATAAAATAGACCCTAGTTTTCTTTTATCAGAATTTTAAAATATTAAGAAGAATCACAATGAGTTTGTTCATGACTTCAATACAAGGTTCAATAAGACCCTGAATAGGCTACCTTTGATCCTGAGGCCAATTGATGTTTCTTGTTAGATAAAATACTCTGATGCTTTTGATAAGAAGGTTGCCTATTATTTGAGGGATAAGAACCCAACAAAATTGAGGCATGCCTTCACCATTGCTTTGTAGATTGAAAACAATATAAAAGTAGTTGGTAAGCCTAATAAGAGGGAAGGTATCAAGAAAATCAATCCAGAGAAGCCTTAGTCAAGTAAGTCTATGAATCTAGAAGAGGTTGTGAAAACATTGGTCGGAGTTGTTAAGGAAATATCCTATAAACTGGCCAGGGAAGAGAAGGGGATTAGATAAGGTTCCCAAGGTCAAGAAATATTTGCAAATCATCCTAGGAGTGATAAGAGATATGATGATGATATAGGCAAAGGACTCGTGGGATTAGGAAATGACAGTCCCAACCCTGGGGGAAAAAAATTGGTGCCCGATCCTTTAGTTTCCAGAGTTGTTATTCTTGATGAAGCTAATGAAATTGAGTTGTGTGACAAATGTTTCTTTCTACATGCCCCATGTGATGAATAAAAAGAAGTTCAGGAAGCTAACGATGACATTGATGATGATGTGTGCATGATGGGGTTCTCTACAAGCTCGCAAAGAGGGAGCAACTTCAAGTTGAATTAATTAGTGCCAAAACTACTACAAATTTCTGGGATTGCATTCATTGGGTATTACCCCTTCCTCCCTATCATACTTTTGAAATAGATATGGTACAATATTTTGAATACTTATGGGCATTAATGATTAAAAAGTATGATGGAGGAATCCTCTGAGGAGGATAGGCAATTGTTAATGAATGTTGTGGTTGCCCAAGAAAAGGACTATAACACTAGGAGTAAAGTTGTCAAAGGGGGGCCTTAGGACAAACCAAAAACCCTAGTTATCACCAATATCTCAAAAGAAACTCCTAAGAAAGATGCATCTAGTAAAGGCCTTGTTTCCCAAACAAAATTGGTATCCCTACCCATGTTCGGACCATGAAAATCCTTGTCTATCAGATGATTTTGTGAGTTTTCCTCCAAATGTTGCCTTGGCTAAATACATTCCTTATGACATTGCAAAGTCTTGAGTCGATCAAGATTTTTGTTCCAATTGTTGAGATGCTTAGAATTCCCAAGCACAAGAAAAGGGCTTTTGAGTATTTAGGATTGAAAGAAGAAAGGATTACCCAAGGTAGAAATGTAAACAATGTTAAGAATCCTCCTACCATTACGAGTTGGCAAAACCCCAAGTAATCGAAGAACTAGGTGAGCCACCTAAATTATTTTTGGGAACATCCTTGGTTGAGTCCCAACTGAATGTAGATCAATTTTTCACTACTCTAATTATTAGAGACATGTTGCTACACAACTTTATGTTTTATTCTAGATCATCATGTAATGTTATGCCTCTTAAGGTCATGAATGAATTAGATATCAAAGTGTCAACAACTTATTGCAAGTGCACTTGCCATGGATTCCAAAGAGGTGCTAGTGGTTGGATGTGTCAAGGGTTTCATAGTACAACTTACAGCTGCACTAAGAACTTTAAAGTAGATGTTGTTATTGTTTATTGCCCTGTCAAATGAGGAATGTTGTTATCAAGAAAATGGGATGCTAGTGTGTGTGGGAGTGTGCAAATGGATATGTATTTCACCACTATACCTATTGAGGGCAGCCTTGTAAAGTTTTATGGTGAAAATAAGATGTTACATCTCATTGAGGATCCCAATAATGCTTCATATGAAGTGTTACACACAAAAATTGATGCTAATAAATTTGTTGGATTTGTTGATGGTAAAGAGCACAAAATTAATCAATGCAAGTCTCTTAATCAAGTAGGTTCTCCTTGGAATTTGTTGTTTGATGGGGCTTGCTCTAAATTTGGAAATGGTGTTGGTATTGTTTTTATATCTCTAGGCTAGTAAGAGTTTTCTTTCTCTTTTAAACTCAACTTTAAGTGCACTAACAATATTGCTAAATATGAAGCACTATTATTGGATCTAAGGATTACATGGAATATGGTATTTTAGACATAATTGTTAAAGGAGATTCAAAGCTAATTATCAAGCGGGTTCAAAAATTGTATGAAAAAAATTTAGAGAATGAAGCAAGTATAAGCATGAAGTTTGGGATTTCATTGAGATGTTTGACTCCTTCAACATAATACATCAGGATAGAAAGTACAATACTCTAGCAGAAAAATTGGCTATATTGGCATCCAAATTTGAAAATTGTGTTGGATCCTTCTATTATGAGTATAATATTGAGGTATTGACTAGGACATATCTTCTTGAAAATGTTATACAATGGCAAGTGTTTGAAGATGACGCCTAGGTGTAAAGGTTTTTGAAGAACCAAGGAGAATTTGTTGATCAACGTATAGATTGAGAGCCAATGGTTTGTGCGGATGATGGAAATGATACTTTATTTGGCAAAGACATCATTTAGTTGAAGACTAATATCATCCCCAGAGGTTTGGTAGCACTTGAATCAAACTTTGATAATGCTGATTGTATTGTCAACAGACACATGTCATCCTCGAGGGATGTTGAAGAACATGATTTGGGCATGAAGGATAAGCCACATAAGATCTAGCTACGTAGAAATATTAGCATGGAAGAAAATCATTCCTATTTCCAATTGTTGAAAAGATACCAGGACTGCTTAGCATGGTCTTATTTTGAACTGAAAGCATGCAGAGAGGATCTTTTCTAGCATAAAATTCCCTTGGAATGTTCTGCCAAGATGTTTAGGTAGAAATAGAGGCCAATCAATCCACTCCTTTCCTTGAATATGCAAGAATAATTGAAAAAAATGAGCGATGCAGAATCATACAGCCCATAAGGTGCTCATCATGGGTTGCAAACTTTGTACCTATCAAAAATAAGAACGGAGATATAAGGCTCTTTGTGGATTTTAGAAACTTGAATAGAGAATCCATGAAGGATAACTACCCTCTACCAAACAAGGACAATATGTTACAATTGGTTCTTTGGTCGGGAATTTTTATCCACCTTGGATGTTTTTCTAGATATAATCGGGTAGTTGTGAAGGAATCAAAGTGAATCAAAACTTCCTTTACCACTACTTGGGGAACATATGCATATGTCAAGATGCCTTTTGGTCTAATGAATGTTGGAGTCACTTTCCAAAGAGAAATGGATGTAGCTTTCTCTAGCTATATTAAAGATTTCATTGTTGTATATCAAGATGATGTGTCTATTTTCTCCGAGAAAAAGGAGTGACCACCTACAACACTTAGAAATGTTTTTGTTAAGATGTAGGGAGTATGTTACTTCACTTTGAATCCCAAGAAGCGTCATTTTGGAGTTCGAGAAAGCAAAGCTACTTGGACACATTGTGCGAAAGGAAGGGGTCATGATTGATCCCGAGCGGGTAAAAGCTATCAAAAAGTCCTTATTCCAAAAACCAAGAAGGGAATTCAATCCTTTTTTAGGAAGATTAATTTTATTAGGAGATTTATCTCCAACTTCGTTGAACTAACTATCTCAATCACTAGCATACCGAAGAAAGACCAAGGTATCAAATGGGAAGAAGCAGTTATTCAAGATTTTGCTAGGATCAAAAAAGCATTAAATAATGCCCCTATTTTAGTGGCTCCAGATTATAAGAAGGCTTTCCAAATGTTTTCTTTTTCTTTAGAAAGTACTATTGTATCTGTGTTGTTTCAACAGGATGATGAGGGAGCTGAAAGACCAATTTCCTTTTTTAGTAAGACATTATAAGGAGCTAAGCTAAAGTATACTATCATGGAGAAGTAGGCATTTACTTTGGTAAAAGCAACAAAGGTCTTCAGGACATATATTTTGAGTTCCAAAGTCATCGCTTATGTTCCCCATACCATGGTGAAAGATATCCTATTAGAAATGGAGGTTTCAAGCAAAATATGCTGATGGGTAAACAAATTACAATAGTATGATATGGATATCCAAACAAAAAAATTGGTCAGAGGTTTGGGCCTACAAATACTTATGGCAGAGAGCAATCTGCAAACAATTGAGGTAAATGAAGTTGAAGAAGAAAGGTTGAATGTCCTTGAAAAACTGATAAATTCTTAATGTTATAAGGACATTATTTTTTATCTCAAAAATCTATAATGCCATGAACATTTGAGCAAGAATCAGAAAAGAGAACTTAAGTTAGCTTCCCAAAAATATTTCATTACTGATTTTGGGTTAGCTTGGAAGAACCCTAAGGGATTTCTCTTAAGATGCATTACTGAAGATGAAGCCCCTAAAACAATTGTTGATCTCCATGGAGGAGTTTGTTGGGGACATTTTGTGGGAAGAGTCATAGCTCATAAAATCTTAAGAGCTGGTTATTAGTGGCTAACTCTTTTCAAGGATATAACTTTGTTGGTAAGAAAATGTGAAAGTTACCAACACTTTTTTTGAAGACTAAAAGCTTCACGATCCCTTCCTTTACAACCTATATCAGTTGAAGCCTCATTTAGCCAATGGGGAATGGATTTCATTAGGGAGATTTCGATCCCTCAGTGTGAGGCCATAAGTGGGTATTAGTGGCCACATATTAGTTCACCAAGTGGGTGGAGGAAATTCCCACCAAGAAGGAAACTCATCAAATTGTCATAGATTTTATTATGAATTATATCATTTATAGATTTGGGTACCTACTAAAATAGTTTCGATAATTGCATGAGATTTTGAGCTAAACCTTTGGTGTTTATTTGTCATGAATATAGGATAAATTTGACATATGATTCCAATTAAAATCCCCAAGGAAATGGACAATCAGAGTCCAGCAATAAAAAAAATTTCAAGATAATTAGAAGAACTTTGGAGTTGAACAAAAGGAAGCGGGGTGAGAAGTTGAATTTTGCTGTTTCGGCTGATCGAATCACTATTAAACAAGCTCTGGAAAAATCCCATTTGAGTTAGTGTATGGAACTCAAGCCCCTGATTTCCTTACATGTGTAATTATCTTCATTTGAATTTTTTCAACAACTAGAAGATCAAGAGGTTAGTCCCTACGATGCTCGTGCATCGATTAGATTGTTTAGTTAGATGAAGAAAGAAGCGCATCCCATCAGAGGCATGTAAAATTAAGAGACAAATTAAAGAATCTATTTGATAAGAATGTGAATCCAAGAGATTTTAGTGTGGGAGATATTGTGTTATTATAGGATAGCAGGCATGAGGATAAGGGAAAATATTGAAACTTTCATGCATTGTGGATGGGCCCTAATTCAATTAACATTCGAATTGGTGAACATAACTTCTTCTTAAAAGACCTAGATGGGAGTTAATTGAATCATTTGTTAATGGAAGGCATTTGAAATGATTTTTTTATTGATTTCTCATAAGGTATGCACCATTGTTAAGTGTATAGTCTTTTGGTTTCTTTCGCTTTTCGGTTTTTCTATTTTGGTTCGTCCTAGTCCTTGGCTATCATTTTTGTTGGTTTATTAGTTTGTTCCTAGAAGGTTGGATATGAATCGATGCCCAATGGTTTATTTTGGCACTCTGTCTACTATTAGTTCTTATGGCACTCACTTTGGGAGTGCCTGTCATCACCAATCCGGCACTATGATAATTCACCACCGAGAACTCCTCATGCTATGATTATTTATTAATGCACAATTATTTTTTTGGATGTAATCTGGAAACACAACAAACATAACACAAGAATACCATAGATGATGATACGAAGGAATGATGAAAAATCTAAAAATATAGGTGTAAATTATAATATCAACATGAAATTGTTACAATCTCACCCATGAGGTACTTCAAGTGTTACTAACTTCACTTGCCTTCCAACAATAACTATGGGAGAAACTTCACAATTACACCTCTTAATGGCTTCTTTAACACACCTTCTAAATGATGGCTTCCTTTACACACTTACTCATACAATATTTCTCACTACTTCCTTCTATGCTAAATGAGGGGGGTGGCCTCTCTATTTATAGAACTTTTAGGCTTATCCACCTTATCTCTAAGATAGGATAAGAAATCTACTCTAACGAATCATATTCCATACCTTAACTCTTATCTATACATGTAAGTTTATCTTTTAGGATAAGATAAACCTTATCATTTCACATGGGTTCCACATTTTTAGAGTTTTTACAAATAAAATACACAAAATATTTATGACCTCACTCCTTGTCCTTATTACCAATATAATATTTCTAATTCCTAATCATGTAGACCCTACTTCTCTACTTACCCCAGCTTTGACATTTTAATATTACTAGACCACTTACGACAAATATTAACTTTTTACCACAACATTCCTATTGTACTTTTGACTATTACTGTACTATACATTATTGGAGGTTTCGTACCAGTAGCGATGTTATCTTCTATCGATGCTACTACTAATTATACTTAACAAAATCCTATTCCTAATACATACATTAATGAAATAGAAATTATGAAGGAAAATTTTAGTGTCGACATCTTCCCCTTCCTAGTTTCTACTCCGTCCTCGGAAGAGCGGACTATTTCGGTGCTTGGAAAATCTTCAAATTGTTGTGGTTGACCCATTTTGTAATGGGAGTGCCATCCAATTCCTCCGGTCAAGACATACCATTTTCATGCATAATCGCTATTTTGTAGGGCCCCATCCATTTTGGAAGAAATTTCCTATCTTCTTTTTCATATCGGAATCATATACTAGAACCAAGTCATTCACATGAAATGGATACCAACGGATCTTTTGATCAAAGTATTCCTTCGCTTCATTTTCTTCTTATAGCTTGTATCCTTCACTATTTCCCTCATTTTCTCTAGCAAATGAAGATGTACCAACCTTTCTTTTCTTTGGATCACTTTCATCCATCCTTTCATTTTTCATAACTCTCATAGTGGGAATATCAAACTCAATAGGAAGAAGCTGGATCAATGCCATAAGACAACCGAAATGGGGAGTATCCTGTCTTGACTTTGATGTTGCCCTATATGCCCACAATCTTGCATGAATCCTTTTATCCCACTTATGTACTGCAAGGCTGCATCTTTTGCTAGAATTTGACACAACACAAAAAAATTCGTCGACCTATCCATTTGTGCTTGGCTTGTATGTTGTTGCCTTCCCGTGCTTAATAGAAAACTTATTGACTAGGGCTTCTACCACCTCATTAATGAAGTGGCTTCCTTGATCATTACAATTTCTAATGGACAACCAAATCTAGTGACAATGCGTTCATATATGAACCTTGCCACTTTATCCATAGAAGCTATTTTTAATGGCCTAGCTTCAACCCACTTGGTTAAATAGTGCGTGACAACTACAATATACTTATTTTGGTGTGGGGTTATTGGAAGTGGACCTATAATGTCTATTCCCCACTTTTCAAAGGGACCAAGTGGAAGAATAGGACATAATGGAGCTGATGAAGTCTTATGGTTACCATGTGTTTGAAAAATATCACGTCTTACAATAATTATAACAATATTTAAAAAGAGTGGGTCAGTTATAACCTGCATCCAAGATCCTTCTTGTTGTAAGTTGTCAAGAGAAGTGCCCTCCACATGTACCATTGTGGAATTCTTCTATCAGCTACTTCCCTTGATCATATCCAACTACCCTCTTGTACTGTCCATCAGGTCCTATTCAAAATAATACTCCATGCAGAATAGAATATGGATGACTGGCTTGAGTAATCTTCCTCTTAGCCTTTGCATTGGCACCATCGGAAACTTGAATTCATTCAGATAATTCCAAATATATATATATTCACTAGGGATTGTGTCAAGGGATAACAATGTTGCATCTGAGAAATCATCATCATAACAAGATGAACCTAAACCATCATAGGCTGAAGAGAGTGTACATGCATTAACATGCTTCTTTCCTGGCCTATCTATAATATTAAATTTAAATTCTTATAGCAAAATTATCCATCTTGCTATCCTCCCTGATGGGTTAGGCTTATTGACAATATATTTTAGAGCTTGATGATCTGTTACAACTATAAATTTCTACCCTAGCAAGTAATTTCTAAACTTCTTTATAGCAAAAATGATAGCTAGAGCCTCTTTTTCAGTTACAGTATAATTTACCTCAGCACTGCTCATTTGTCTGCTCCCAAAGTAAACTAGATGTTCATTCCCATTTTCATCCTTTTGGCTTAGAGTACTTCCTAGTGCTGCATCTGAGGCATCAGTATACAAAATGAATGGCTTGCTCCAATCTGGATTCTTTAAAACAGGTGAAGACACCAGGGCTTCCTTCATTGTCCAAAAGATTCATGCACCTTATTTCTGGTTCATAAGTAACATCCTTCTTCAAGAACTAGGTTAGTAGTTGTGCAATCTTTGAGAAATTCTTGATGAACCTTCTATAGTAACCCACATGGCCTAAAAATGATCTCAACTTACTTTATTCATAGGAAATTGTAACTCTTTGATTTTGAAACTTTATCAAGATCAGTACAATACCATCTCTGGATACAACGTGCCCCGACAAAACACCTTTAGAACATCCAAAGACACACTTTGTAGGGTTTAGTGAGGCTTGTGCTTCATTTAACCTTTGAAATGATGTATCCATCTCAAGTGCGGGTGATCCATATTGCTCCCATAGATGTAAAAATCATCTAGAAATACTCGATGAAGTTCCCAATATAGGGTTCGAACATCCTATTCATAAAACACTGGAACGTTTCCGGAGCATTACACAACCAAAAAGGCATAACTCTATAAGCAAACGTTCCCAAGGAGTGGTGAATGTGGTCTTCGGACTAATTTTTCTCCGCTATACGAACTTGGTTGTATCCGCTATATCCATTAGCAAAACTATAGCACTCGTGGCCAGCTACTTCATCCAAGATCTAATCTGAGAATGGAAGAGGGTAATGATCCATCTTTGTTTCCTTATTAAGATTCCTATAATCAACACAAATGTGTAGCTTTCCATTTTTTTATTGAGATCACAATGGGAGAAACCCATTCGAATTCTCCACAAAGAAATATGAATCCCTGCATCAAGCAACTTATCTATTTCTTCATTTACAATCTTGGAAAAACTAGGATTTATTATATGTGGCATTTGCTTTATGGGCTTAGCACCATGTACCAGCTCAATAGAATGTTCTACCCAACTTACTTGATGGAGTTCCTTGTAATCAAAAGTGAATATGTGTATGTACCTTCGAAAGAGATGGAGGTAGGATTCCTTCTCACTCTCCATCACAACATCACCAATCTTTATTTGTTGGAGACAATCATCAATTTCTTCTTTAGATAATTTTATGGGGTCATGAGTCGGTGTGACTAGAAGGATATCCATGACCGAAACATCAACCTCACTTTCTTCATCTTCGGTGTCCACTTCACTGGTACTCGAGTAATCAGAGGATGTCCAATCATCAGTTTCATCACTTGAATCCACAGGTTCTGCCTTATGATGCCGAGGGATCACGTTTATCTTCACCCTCTCTCTGCCACGTCCAAGTGTCATGAAACCTTCATTCAAGTAGTTTCTTGCATGAACACTCCTTAGCCATGGCCTTCCTAAATACATTGGAGTGTACGCAGACATACCATTTTTCATCACCTAAAAGTCTACCACACATACACCACCCATAACAAATATTGCCACATTTGAAACTACACCTTTTGGTTTAGTTTTTCCCTTATTTAATGACCTTAACATAAGTGTTGAGGGGTGATCAATTTTTAAACCCAACATATTAATTACAGACTCGGTCATTATATTAACTGTAGCACCTCCATCAACTAATACATCATGAATTGAAATACCATTACATAATACCTCAGCTTGTGGAGCGTAGGGATATGCCTCTACCTCTAAAATAGGGACCTCAACCTCCTTCCTTCGTCGAGCATTGAGTCCACTTCGCAGCTCCCACCTCTTCTCAGAAGACATATCCAAGAGTTGACCATATGTAATATTTGCAGGCCTTTTGGATAGATCTTCTAAGATGGATTATGGTCCTTGTCCTCATGAAATCATAAAATCCTGCACACCCAACTTTCTTCTCCTATGTTTCTTACTAGTTTCTCCTTTCATCTTCTTAGGATCATTTCCATCTTGATTATCTTTTTCTTTCTTTCTTTTTGTTACAAACACATCTACTTCATTATTTATGCTCTTATCTACTACATCAAAAGAATTCACAGGTGCTTTTCATTTATCATTATCTCTTGTACCAGATGTAGAAGCTCTATCTAGAAAATTATACTTATAATGACCCTTTTTATAACAACCATAACATACAACTTCAAAAATATTTCTTTTTGGACCTCTATCTCCTCCCTGAGAACTAAATTCTTTTCCTTGAAGAAGATTAATAGTTAACTAACCCATCTTCTTGAGCAAATCTTCATACTCAGTAGATGTACTAGGAGAAATATTTGTGCTCACTAAGAGTGGTTGTGGATTCTGAACCAAAGGTGTTGGTGTAGGCTCTACTTTAGCAATAATTTCTTTGGGCTCCTCTTCCATGCTTTCTTCTTGCCTTCTTGCAATCTCCTTTGCTTTTTCAATGGTAGTTGGACGGTCATACTTCACTTGTTGTCTGATCTCTTGCTTCATCCTAAGAATGAAGTGCTTAGAGAGAAAATTATCCATGCCATTCATCAACCCATCTGCTAATCCTTCCTTTCGGATCTGGGCATCGAGCTTCCGCTTAGCTCTAGAACATGAGCATGATAATCCCTTATCTTCTCCTTCTTTCCTTGGGATAGCTTTGTGATATCGATCATGAGATCTGCATATTTCTATTGTTCACCAATTTCTTCAAGAAAACTTTCGGTTAATAAATCCCATGATTTTTTCACATTATCACCTAACATTTCAAACCACGTAAAAGGGCGAACGATCTAAAATGCTAGGAAAAATTCAGTCCATTGTTCCCTTCTTATAAGGCCATTACAAATACAAGATCGTTTTAAACTTTTGATTGAAAGAGGAAGCATTTTCATTAGATTGGGCTGAAAAAATAGGAATCTTCCCTATTTCCAAAAGTAACCACAGTGAAATACCAACCCACAAGTACAATCAACAAGACTTATGTGCACAAATAATTAGAATCATTACAATAGAAAATAGAAATGACCATGGTAAACTATGGTAAAACTTTACTTATCGTGGTAAAATTGACTTTCTTGTGGTAAACACTATTCACAATAAAAATTGAAGTTAGTGTGGTAAATACTATTCACGGTAAAAAGTGACTTTACTGCGGTAAATACTATTCACAGCAAAAAGTGACTTTACCATGGTAACTACTATGCACAGTAAAAACAAGGCTACCCTCCAAATGTTTTCCGACTAAGTGGGAATATCTCTCCAAAAACCCCCAACGAGGAATGGTCCTAGCAATGGAACCAAAATGTCATCACCAATCCGGCACTATGATAATTCACCACCAGGAACTCTTCATGCTATGATTATTTACTAATGCAAAGCCTTTAGTTTGGTGGATGTAATCTGGAAACACAAAAACAAACATAACATAAGAATATCATAGACTATGATATGAAGGAATGATGAAAAATCTGAAAATATAGGTGTAAATTATAATATAAACATGAAATTGTTACAATCTCACCCATGATGTACTTCAAGTATTCGACTTCACTTGCCTTCCAGAATAACTATGGGAGAAACTTCACAATTACACCTCCTAATGGCTTCTTTAACATACCTTCAAAATGATGGCTTCCTTTACACACTTACTCATACAATATTTCTCACTACTTCCTTCTATGCTAAATGAGGGGGTGGCCTCTCTATTTATAGAACTTTCGAGGCTTATCTATCTTATCTACGAGATAGGATAAGAAATCCACGCTACGAATCATATTCCATACCTTAACTCTTATCTGTACATGTAAGATTATCTTTTAAGATAAGATAAACCTTATCATTTCACATGGGTTCCACATTTTTAGAATTTTTACAAATAAAATACACAAAATATTTATGACCTCACTCCTTATCCTTATTACCAATATAATATTTCTAATTCCTAATCATGTAGACCCTAGTTCTCTACTTACCCCACCTTTGACATTTTAACATTACCGGACCACTTACGACAAATATTTACTTTTTACCACAACATTCCTATTGTACTTTTGACTATTACCATACTATACATTATTGGCGGCATCGTACTGGCAATGCCGTTATCTTCTATCGGATGCTACTACTAATTATACTTAACAACATCCTATTCCTAATACATACATTAATGAAATAGAAATTACGGAGGAAAATTTTAGTATCGACATGCCCATCCCTAAGTCGGAGCCGATATTGGTGCTCAATTTTATTTTGCCCGTTTTCTCTAAAAACTCTTCAATTTATGGGCTTTGTCATTTTTTCTATTTCCCGAATGGATGCATGAATTTTTTATTCATTTGTATGCTATTGAAAGATCCTTCTCCATGGTCATGGATCAAATTTGGGCCTTATATCATTTCCAAATTCTCTGTCCTTAAAGAAAGATTCATTTCTAGGCACTAATGGGTATTTCCTTCATTTTACGGTTTGATGGGTGTGTTTTCCCTGTCAATTTATATCTTAGTATCTATGAAAACGTGGTCCTTTATGATTAGATATGGCTTGGTGTTGAATTTTAAAACTCTAAGACCCACTTCTACTCAAGTCTTATCCAT
Organism: Taxus wallichiana var. yunnanensis; assembly: GCA_018340775.1. Lineage (NCBI taxonomy): Eukaryota > Viridiplantae > Streptophyta > Pinopsida > Cupressales > Taxaceae > Taxus > Taxus wallichiana. The sequence continues at coordinate 891,774,003 of CM031242.1, forward strand.
GTGGAGGGCTTTCACTCATCCGAAAAATTCACCTCTTGGTTTGACCTTTGGATTTGCACCAAGGAGACATGTGGAGGTTTCCACTGCCCCTTCCTAGACATAGACATTTTTTCATGAGGCCAATGCAACTTTTTCGGAACATGGACATGTGAAGGATCGGAGCTCATTAGAGGATCCACCTCTGAGTCCTACCTTATCATTAGCACCGGGGAGACATGTGGTGAGTCGGCGCTTGTTTAGGGTTTCCGCTTTTGGGCAACATCTCAAAGTTGTGCCAAGGATACATGTGGAGGCTTCCACCAGCTCCTCTCTATAATTAAAATTTTCAAGAAACTTTCTAAGGCTTGGGACATGTGGAGGGCATGTGTTGATTTGAGGACCTGCCCTTGAATTTCCTTTTGAAAGGGCACCATGAAGACACGTGGAAGTTTCTACTCACTGCCTGCCCTTGCTTCGACTTTTCAACGTCTAAGGAAAACTGTCTTAGACACATGACACCTTCCTTTGGTCCTTAATCTTTTAAAAACTCTACTGATCGAGACATGTGAAGAGCCCGCACTTGTTTAGGGTCTCGATTTTGGGTACCATATCAAAACTCTACCATTGGGACACGTGGAGGCTTCCGTTGGCTCCTTTTATCTTGAGACTTTTCAAAGACCAATAGGAAATTTTCTTGGGCCCGGGACGTGGAAGGCCCGCGCTTTTTGAAACTTGCCTTTGTACCTCACCTTTATAGTTAAGTCAAGGAAACACATGGACGACTCTAATCTAAAGTTGAGAAAGGGGAGAATTGATGGTTCTTTATAAATTGCATTTGATTTTGCTGCTTTATTTTTCTCCAAGACTCTGGAAATGTGAATATGCATTGTTTTTCATCATTTTTAATGAATCCCCTTGTCATTTTTGTCGACAAAGTGCAAATGAATGGAATTCAAGTTTAATCTATGAGTCCAAGGAATGTAAAGTTTGAATTGCTTAGAACTTGTAAAAAATGTGAATTACCAGAGAAGCTGGATGCGCAGAGAAGCGAGTTGTATAGGAAAGAATGGGAAAAATGAAATGATGGAGGTTATAGGTGCAAAATTTGAAAAATGTGTTGCCTCGAGGATGAAAAGGATTGCCTATCAGATTCAACTATATAAAGTAACTGGGAAATGATTAAAACGGAGATTTTTACCCGACAAAATAAGAGCGATTAGAAGGATTGTCAAAACATTGTGGCACAACATCCTAGTCATTAGTCAAGGGTCTAATAAATGTGATCAATTCATGATTTGTCCACACGGGTGGAAGCTTTCGAGTATGAATTGTTAAAAAGCAAAGGATTCCTTGAATATTCTTATTTTTGGGGGAAATTTGGGATGCTCGAGTGAGTAAATTGTATAAATGTAATGAGGATACTCTTGCAAAATGTTGGGGTTGAATTCTTAAGAGAAAATTTAAGAAATCCCATCTTCCGAGAGACCATATGAGAGACTGTTAATTTCTTGTGTTTTATACTTGAATAACGTCAAGTTGGTTTACAAGTGTACAATGATTGACAAGCTCGAGACTATTCAATGAAACTTTCCCCTGCTAATGAATCTAATCAACTTTGAATTGATTTGTGTTAATCTTGGGCCAATTTTTGTCTACTTTATTTTAGAATGTCTGGAAGTAGTTTTTCTTGTTCATATTACAATCTTGTGTTAAAATACCTCCGAATCACACATGATCTCATCCTGTGATAATTTAGTGGCATTTGCAATTTCGTTACGAGAAGAGCCTTCATCCTGGAATGAGATAAACAATTTAAAATCACTTTACTATCATTTGTTTATATAGGTTGTCTATAAGCCTTTGAGTGTATCTTAGGCATGAGGAACCAAGGGTCTTTATTGTTTAATTGAGTCTTTAGATCGAGCCTTCATGTTAAATTATTGGAGATTGTGTGAAACCGTGCAAATATGGGCCTCCATTGATGCACACCTTCTAGTTGAAGGAATATTTTAGTTGTTATGAAGAATTATGTCATATAGTTTTCCAATGTTGTGAAGTTTATCAAAGATCGGAAAAATCAATTTTATCTGCTTAATTTCCACCAAAATTATTCAAAAAATAATAATGAATCCCACATGAACTACCCTTGGTTTACCTGTATGTCCACAAATGAATAAATTCTACTGCAAAATATGCGAAGCAATCATGATTCCATAATGTCTTGATAACCTTAACCTTGCTTAAAAATATCACCATTCTTTAGAAGTGAAAATTCGTGAGAATTAAATTGTGGTGCGTTGATCATATTTTCTCAAGGTCCCCTTTCAAATCTGTGCAAAAACAATATCTTCATTCTCCTTCACCAACAAAGGTTACAAAATGGGTCCTCTCACCCTGGTCGAAAGGCATGGCCTAAAGTAGTGAGGATAGATCAAATCCTTAATGAAGGTGCTATCCATTTCTCTAATTCCCGAGTGACAAAGAGTCAGATGAATCCCCTCCCCAGCTACAAAATGACTCATAATATGATTTTTCTATCTCTCAATGTCTTGCTAAATCTGTGATGCTTCTCGGTTTCCAAGGGAGAATCAATTTGGATACCAACACGACACAAATTTGCAACACCAAAGTCAACCAACCAGTGTCTAATCTATTTAGTTTGCTTGTAAGTATGCACACAACGAGTGATAAAATGGAGCTTAGACATGGTAGAGGGAAAGCTTATTCCAACAAAGCATTTTCTTGCAAACAATGGCGCATCAATACAGACCCCAACACAGCATCCTTCCACCACACTCACATGTAGGAAAGGTGCATTTAACCACCAAAATTCCTCATGTATTGCCAAAAATGCGTGAGCAAATTACACATAGCCAAGTAGAAATTTATATAAAATAAAACTTGAAGTTACTCGATGAAACAAAGCCACGTGCACCAAAGACAACGTAGAAGTTACGGGGAAAATAAACGACTCGATATGTAAATCCTTCCCAAGGGGATCTCACATGGCAAGAGAAATAAGGAGAAAGTAGACAATAAGTTTCTAGCAGAGTTGCAGATCAAAACAATAAAAGACATAGGGTGCATCCACCCACAAACCCTACACAACACGTCTAACATTTATTAGAATTGGAAATGGCAAAGCGACCATCATATCCACCCACACACCCAATTGACACCAAAACAATATAAAAAGAAGTGAAATCCAAAGATCATTTTTAGTATCCCACCCGCCACATGCACTCTCTCTCTCTCTCTCTCTCTCTCTCTCTCTCTCTCTCTCTCTCTCTCTCTCTCTCTCTCACACACACACACACACACACACACACACACACACACACATGATTTTAGTCTTGTCTTTTTGGCACTACATAACACACACACACATTCACAAATACATATATACATACATACATAGTATTTCATCTATAAATTGTCAAGTTTACAGTTTGGATACAATTTAACTAGTCTAAATTTGCGATTCAATTTTTTTTTAAGTTCAATATATGATTAAAATAGGAAAAATCAATTTGGCTATAGGAAATGATTAAGTGTTTGTTTTCAATTTAAAGACAAAACAAAACATGTCTATCACCATTTTTGGTGCATTAATTTGGAAATAACCAAAACTTGTATTTCCCTATTTCAACTGCATTATGCAAATTGTTTAGTGAAATTTTATCTATTTTTATAGTTAGTAAGGATCGATCTTCATTTTCATAATCTTGTGGTAATATCTAGGAAAATAGTTTACTCATTTGGATAAACCTTTAGCAAAAGAAAAATGATGAGGATGAAGATACGGTCATGGCCAATCAATGGAATTCATCACAATGCCGATAAGATAAAATGTAACTGAAAAATATATGTGATCTAATATTTCAGAGTGGAAGAAATTGAGGTAGTTGTTGTGGAGGTTTGTGACACTAACCATTCAGGTGTACCTCATTGACTAAACTTTAAAGTGTTCGTATTCGTAAAAATATATTTATCATAAAATTTTAATAGCAAACATTGATTTATATCTCGTATTTTATTATACCAAAAGAGAAGAATAACTCAATCTATTCCAATGTATATGGTAAAAATGAAAATTAAATATTGGAAGTGTACATTTCACTAAAACTAATGTACATTAAAGAAACGTCGTACGATATTTTTTCTTACCCTGAGAAACAATTTAATTGTTACAGGAAACCATTTCTCCAGTCTAAATCTACACTTTTTAATTTTTCAAAGTTGTAATATTCACAGACCATCAAATTCGAGGCCAAGGACACGATTAATTGGTTCTACTTTGGAAACAACAAAAACATGTCTATCACCATTAACTTGAAACAAACGAAACTTGTCAATCGCTATTTCACGTGCATCACACGCATCAACTCCACAAAAGTCGTTAGCTCATGGACCAGTGTTCGTTTTCATACTCCTGTGCTAATATCCAGGAAAATAGCATGCTCTTACAAAGGATGAGGATGAAGATATGGTCATGGCGAATCACATGAATCCACAAAATTCTGATAAGATAGAACATAATTTAAAATATCTGTGTACTGCTGATTCACACTTTTCATTGTAATCATGTGTGCTTTACAGTATTATGAACCATCAGTGTCACACGTGATTGACAAAGGAGAGCAAATAATGCACAAATTAGAGTGAGAACAATCAATAATAAAATATAACAGCTAAAAAGTACGAAATAGTGGGGACATGATAAATATAGTTAATTAGAGTGAGAACAATCAATCATAAAATATAACAGCTAAAAAGTACGAAATAGTGGGGACATGATAAATATAGTTAATTATCTCGGTTTAAATTTGATGGCTGTTTTGTTTGTTTTTTGATATTTTTAGTTGTAAAATACCAATTCAACGTATTTAGAAATTTAAAATATGGCTATATTTATTCAATAAAATTTTTATATGAATTTTATTAATGTGTATATATAAATGTTAAAAATTGTTTAAATTATTGACACAATTAAAACTTAAAATCTTTTTGAAATTTAGGACCATTATCTCCATGGAATTCAAATTTGTTGATGGGTGTTTCCTTATTGAATATTCTTATGGGATTAAAGTATCCCCATTCTTAGATTACAATTTCTCATTATTTAAAATAAGTATTCTTTAAACATTACATATTACATGTGTTTTACATGTGTTTTTTTATATATTTGGTAAAAGGAGGGTTTTGAGAGGCACCCTACCTTGTCACAAAAGGGATCTACAATTCAGATATAACCGTAAGCATTTCAAAAAATTAAAAAGGACCAAACATCAATAACAAAACATGGAAACAATAGGTAACCAACATGAAACTAGACAAAAAAATAACACAAAACCAAATATAAACAAGTAAAAATGAAACCAAGACTCGGTCAGAAGAATGAGATTTAAGCTTCATTTGCGATAGTACTAAGATTCGATTTGAGGAAGTTCTTTTCTTATTTTAGACTTGTTATCCCAAATTCACCCCTCGAGGTAATTTGGATAACTTGCATAATCTCCTCATGTTGGAGCAACCAGAAATGATGGAAGGACAAAAACTAGATTTTGGGGGCCCCTCTGGTTTCTCTCAGACTTCTCCATCCAAAAAAATTATTCAAGGAGTTAGGAAAAATGGAAAAATCTTAAAAAGGGCTCAAGACAATGTATGCAGTAAATTGGGTTTTGGGGCTTAGACCACAGTACTCATGGGACATTGGGAAGAGATGGGACCCGCATGAGCTAAAAAAAAATTTGTAGTCAAGAAAAAATGGTAAATTGAAGTTTTATCCGAGCGGTCCGCGAAATAGTTGGGAGATAGGTATGCGTAGGCTCCGAAAGTCTGAAATAGCTGATTACAAAAGTGATGCGGGCATAGCGGGATTCAACGGCCCACACGTCCCGATCAACAAGTATGCATGCGACAGTGCATCAAGTGTGATGCGGGTGAAGTGGAGGTTTTAGCCCAAGTCACACAAGGGACATCTGAGACACCTGGATCCACGATACCGACATATCTCGCATGCGAGGGAAAACACTACAAATAGGACCCCAAACATCAAAGGGCCATAACTTTTGACCCCGAGCTCCGATTTTCACAAAATATGACTTTATTGAATGATATTCATATCTAGTGAAGGGTAGCTATATGAAAATAAAAGAAACATATTTAGATCTAGTGAAGTAAATGTTCAGTCCCGTTAAATGACGGAAATACTTGTCAGACCCAAAATAGCTGCCCACACTCATAAGGCCATAACTTTTACATTTCTCAATGAAAACACACAAAACTATTACCATTGGAATCAAGTTTCAAGATCGATGCACAAAATTCAAGAAATCTAGAATTTGGTGAGGAATCAATGGTGATTACATAGAATATGTTCCCAGTTCAAGAAAATGATTTTATTTTGTAGTTTAGATGCATTCAATGAAGCATGGTATGACGTTCTCATAGTTGCACAGTTATGGGATAGTATGGGGGCCTTTTGCATAGAAACAAAAAGTCATTTCACTTCATTTAATACATCTTGCAAGTGGTTGAAGGACATATTTTGGGATTCTCATTTTCCCTCTCTCTCTCTTCTCAAAATTCTATAAATCAGAGTGTTGGGTTTTGTTGGTATCCAAATTGATTCTCCCTTGGAATCCAAGCAACATCATAGATTTAACAAGACACTTAGAGATAGACAGATCATATTATGAGTCATTTTGTATCTGGGGAGGATATTTAGGTGTGTAATGCCCAGTACGGGGCATCGGATCCTTTCTTCCCACCTACCTCCTCTGCCACCGTGGCTCACAGCGGCAACCACCCTACCTGCCGTCTGCATGACTGTCACGTCTGTCCTTGCGTGAGGGAGACGGGAGTGGGTGGAGTCCCATTTTCTTCGCCAAAATCTCTTTTGGGATCCTCCTTCAATGCGCAGGTGGGTGTGGGTCTCGAAAATCATGCTTGTACAGGTAGGCTATTCAACTATGTTACTTTGGTTCATTTAGAATGCATCCCGAGATTCGAGTTCTACGGGGTAGAGAAGTAAACTTATCTCAGAAAATCAGTGGCCTCCAGGGAGAGTAAGTAAGCGGGAGCTCTTTAGGCGAGTCCAGGGAGCCATTGGTGTTGATCCTACTATTTGGCATTTGCACGCGACCACGATCGTGATCTCACATTGCTGCAAAATCTTACAGTATGTAATACAAGAACGAGATAAAGTTTTGTTTGAGCTACCTTTCCTTTCATTTTAGAGAGTCACTTGTCAGGGTGGTGAGTCTAACATGGAAGAAGCTCGACCAAATCTTGGGCAAGTTTTGCAAGTGAGGTGAGTTTGCGTGCACCACTGTTTCTAATCGACCTGAAAGTTTTCAGCGCCTAGCCATGGGTTAGATATGGTGGTTATAGATGAAGCCGCGTTTGGGAAGTAGGCGTGTTACCTCCACGTTCATTGGGTGTTGTATGGTGTGTTCTTGTTGGGGGATCCACAGAAACTGCCTGCAATAATAATTAGCTAGCGGCAAGAGACATGTTGCGATAGTAGAAGCTGTTTGAGCACTCCAACAAGCAGGTGTCCAACTTTTTTGTTATACTTCAAAGCATCGATTACACCATCAAATTTGGGATTCTCCTTCAAGGTGACAGATCACACCCACGGGCACGGGAGATCTATGCAATGTTGGAGAAAATGTCTTGGGAGATGAAGGTAGCGCAGGATATTTGTCGGATCAGAGCTTGCATTGAGTTTGTTCATCCAAAACCGATTCGTGGCGAGTGAGGGTGTTACAATGCAGAGATTTGATGAAATTTATTTCTAAGATTCTCTATTGCTTTCTTACTTGTTTACGATGTAACTCGTGGAAAGAGAGCCTCATAGAGGCCGATCATTTCATATCGAATATTCATGAAAAACAATTTGCTTTGCTATTATATGAGTTTCTTCAACGAGTCACTAAGTTGGCGAGGCATAAAGGTTTCGTTGGAATTATCACACTTTTCAAGCTACAACTGAAATGTTTGCACCGAGTGTTTGATGCTGCCCTCAAATCTGCTGAAGGAAAAAGGTTTATCCATCAATACGGTAGATGCCTTTCAGAGCCAAGAGCTCTGCTATCTTTCTTGTCTTTTGGGTTGTCATCAAATCTGCATTTTATGGTGGCCCTATGTTCCTTATGCCCGGTTTGGTTATTGCCTTGTATGTAACAGGAGCACTAAATGTTGTTTTAACGGAAGCGCATCAAAAAGAAATGTGTCGTTACTTGTACAATCATTAGGCAAAATGAAGACGGTGGATGGGGCTTGCACATTGAAGGTCATAGCACAATGTTTGGGACAGTACTAAACTATGTAACTTTGAGACTTCTTGGCCAAGGGTCTGATGGAGGAGATAAAGAAATAATGGAAAAAGGTCGTGTATGGATTTTGGACCATGGCGATTGCTCTTGCTATACCTTTATGGGGAAAAATGTGGCTTTCGGTGCTTGGAGTATTTGATTGGTCTGGAAACAATCCATTGCCTCCAGAGATTTGGCTTCTTCCATATTTTCTTCCCATCCATCCGGGGAGGATGTGGTGTCATTTGTCGAATGGTTTATTTGCCAATGTCATATTTTTATGGGTGGAGATTTGTGGGACCTATAATCGAGAATCTTGTTATGTGTTTAAGAAAGAAGCTCTATACAATGCCTTATGAGAAAATAAACTGGAATATAGCACGTAATATGTGTGCAAAGTTTACGAAATGGTTATTGTTCCTCTTGCATGGTATTGGGACACCGTGTGGGTGAGAAGCGTGCGTTTGGTGGAGAAATAATTTTGGGACTCTTTGGGAGAAGGGGTCTGCTCGTGCGTGGCCATGAGATATAGCATTTAAAATAGGCATGATAAGCCCTAACCCTCTCTCTTAATGATTTATTTCTTTTAGCATTTAGATAAATCAATATCTGCAACTTTGTTCGAATGCTGTAGATGTGGGTTTCTTTTGGAATGTGGATGTGTTTTTATTTTACTAAATAGATAGCATTTGGACTCGGATATCATATAACATGTATTTACACATATTGACTCCTTCTTGAAAGAGATGCTCAAAAAGAGACGAGTTTTCCAAATGACTTTTAATCATAATTGCATGAAGTGATCTCTCCCCCTTTACAATTTATCTTATTTACTGTTTGAAGTAGAAGAAATCTCTACATCGATTCTTGCCTACTGATTTTATAATGTTGGTTTCTCTTTTGCCTTGATTATTCCTTTGAATGATGGTTTCTGTAGAAAATAGTATGGAGCGTGAATGAGGTTTATAATTTTTCTTGTATTGTTTATATTATGTAGAACATGGCTTGAAAAAGGGAATTTCCGATATGACTGTATTTGGATTTTACTGTGGTTTTATAATAATTTAAACTCCCACTAGGATTGGGGCTTCCATTTGGGAAGAGTCATACTAGTTTAATTGGTCTTCTAGATAGCTCCATCTGAGTCATTTGATTATCATTTACCTTGGGGATTATTGAAAACCCCTCACCAGACCTCTACTATTATTATTACTATGAGCTTATTATTAGATTGGAACCCTCCTGAAGCATGCGTTAATGGGTTTTCTATGACCTCTACGAATATGTTATGCACGCAAGTCATTATCCTCTGTGGATAATTATTTGGCTTAATTTTTGAGGCACTACTTGGATCCTTGAATCGGTTAAAGTAATATTGGATACATCGACATTCCTCAAGTTTGATTGATATGTGATGCCCTCATGCATATGAATTCAGGCAATGCCTGAAATATGAAATTATAAATTTATCTTATACTTGACCTTGAAGCTTGTCGATAGACGTTTGGTAGAAAAAGCAGATGAATAGGGAAGTTAAGATAATTACCCTAAAATGGATTCATGACGCCCTCAAGTAAAGGTAAAGCTAAGGATATACTACCATAATGGGACCGTGCATACCATGTATGCCAAGAAGGATAAATATGTTATTTCAATACTTGGTTAACGAATGGAATATTTTCGGTATTTACGATGATTATTATGTTAGCTAAAATTTGATACTTGCATCTCAACCTGGGAGTTGAGATAATGTTGGTACTTGTATTTATAGTGGCTTGGACTACACTTACTTATCTTAGTTAGTCAAATGTATCTTGGACATATTAGCAAAACATGACAATGTCGTTAATCGTAGCTCATTCCAATGAGTTGGACCCTTGTACTAAAAGAAATATATAGAGACATGGAATAAGCAACCAAAAGGATACCTAAATATTATACGAACTTGTGGATTGGTGGAATCTTTGTTAACATAAGTATATCCTTAAAATTGTGAAATAAATATCCAAATTATACTTCATATCACTGAGTTTCTATGAAGGTTTGATACTTGGGTAATATCGATGAATAATATAAAATTGGTACTTGTATTTATTATATAAGCTTAATGTCATTGGTGCTTTTATTTAATTGAAAGATAATATTGTTGGGTACTTAAATATGGGAAGTAGGTCGAGGTTATTAGGTGAGCGTCATTATTATTACTGCAATTTGAGTATGATTGATTACATGGTTAAGATTGTATATCTAGTCACTTGGAATTGTGTCTTAGGTAAGCAAATCTTAAGGAAGTGAACATTAATGAATAGGAAATGTATTATCATGAGATGTGCAGTTAAGTTTTAAATGTATGTTAGAAATTTATTTGATAAGGAGTATTGCAAACTTTCATTTATTTAAATACTAGATGGCATAAATTATTAGGTGAGGTTTATATCTTATCATGCTCGGTTCTATGAACCGACTCTAGTAAATATTTGTGCGAGATGGATTATGCGAGTAGATTAAAGGAAAAGAGTGTAAAAGTTTCATCAGTTCAAATTATGAAGTTCTTTGTAGAAAGTTCAATGCGTTGTAAATTTTGTAACTTTGCTTGCAAGGAGTTTAGAAGATCTCTTGCCTTGGTATGTTCAGAAAACTACGTAGTGAAGTGTTCTTTCCCTTTTGTTGTTAGACTAGTAACTTATCTTGGGTGAGGAATGATATTCAATCCTTACCTTGGCATAAATATTGTAATACCTTGTTTTTTTTTTTGAGAATAAAGTGTTAAGTCAAAACTCTCTGACACCTTGTAATGATGTGATATAAGTAAAATTAAATGGAATGGTTAACCCTTATAGAAGTTAACCAAAATATGTGTATTCAGGTAAAATAATATAGAGATGACTTACTTGAGAACAAGAGATTCCTGAAGTACTCAAAGGTGAAACTATCCTTGTAAAGTAAATCTTTATAAATTGATATCCCTAGCTAAACTAGTGAACACTACTCTTTTTGGAGAACGCCTAAAACAAGCTAAAGGAAACAATAGTTAGTTTCTAATAAGATTTAACAAGTAAGAGAAGGAAATTTAGAAACCACACAATTATCTTTCAGCCTATTTGAAAGTAAGTAGTTTCCTTTTGATAAACTCTTTCGATTAAGCCTAACTAAAAGCGTTAATAATTACGTATAAAACCCCAAGCTCCAATTAAACCTTGGTAATAACTAATGACATCTTAAAGAGGAATTTAACTCGACCTTAACTCTTTCCTAGGATACTTTGTAAGTTCCTCTTGATTTTGTTGAACACGAATTCTTGTTGTAGCAAGGTAATGAACAAGTTCTAGTAGTGTAAGTATGGACAGATAGCCTTGTGGAATTTAATTATTCCCTTTATTAAGTTAATGGAACTAAACAATTCTATTGTCGTAAAGTGAAGATTTTAAGTGAACTTCTCTACAGTGTATAAGAAATTAACTCAGTTGGTAAGGTGAATTTGTGCGAATCATATATTGAATCCTTCTGAAAACTTAAGTCATGAGCTAAAGGGTGTCTTATCAAAATAAATAACCTCCAATCATTTCTTACTGTGGCTTGCCCTAGCTGTAAGTGTGTCATGTGGATTGGACTTCCATGTTGTCTTGTCAAAAGAAGAGTACATTGTCCTTGATAGGTGTGAACGTTCTCGTGTTGACCTTGTGGTCTCCCCCGTAACAAGTGGTTCCTGGTGTTGGTTGTAACCTTGTGACGACATGTTGTGTCGTGTTGAGTCAAAAAAAAAAAAAAAAAAGTTATCCTGTATTTCACTGTGTTGTCCTTGTGTTGGTATTTTTGTTGTGTTACACTTTGGTATCAGAGCGTAGGTTCATGCTCTCGAACCTATGGGCCAGATTGGTGTTATATGATGATGTTACATGGTGGTGGTGGTGTTACATGATGATACTGCATGATGATGATGATGTTGCATGATGGTGGTAGATATTGGAAGAGTAATGTGCTTTAAACGTGATGTGATTATTGTTGTAATTGTGATATTGTGAACGCACATGATGGGTATGTCACCTTGTGCGTGTTTGTGATCATGTTGATATGTTGGGGATGGGAGTATTCTCTCTCCTTCTTGTGGATTCTATGAAGAGTTCACGTGTGAATTATTGTTTGTGATGTGTGAAAAGAATTATAATGTGGATGACATAGTGTTGGAACATTGTGACATATTGTGATATGTAAGTGTATCAATGTGTTGTATGACTAGATTGATGTTAAAAGAAATGAGTTGTATCATGATGTTTTTATCTTCTTTTGATGAGATGTGTGTATCACCTTGTTATGTAGCAATGGATGTTATGTTGTGATGTATTATGTTCATCGTATGTATGACTGTGCAAATAGGTAATGCTTCATGTTGTGATTTTGGGTCATACGGTGAGTGTATGAACCCTATCGTATGGTGATTGCGCTTTGGGTATAGAATGTGGTAAAGTGATGTATTACGCCCTGTGGATGTATGATTGTGATCTACCCTGTATGCATACCATGCGTGAGACGTTATGGTAGTTATGTGTGTGCCACCGTTATGTTAGTGATGTTGTTGTATGTTATGTTGTGAACCTTACGCTAACCGATCCTGAGGGAAATCGGTAGAAGTGTATGTTGAGAGTGAGGAATGGTGTACCATGGGTCAATAACTCGAGCCAAAACTCGGTTTAGTAGATAACATGTGATTCTTTCCTCTCTCCCTATGTGGTTGTATGTATGCAACCTTAGTGTATCTATGACTATGTTTAGCCTTGTCGAAGGGTGTGGGATGATTCAGATGGAGGTGATGATAGTTGTATTATTGATATGTATTTTATGAGCTGAGGCTCGATGTTCCGAGTGCTAGCAACTCGTTGAGTACCCTTTGGTGGCTAGATAAGGCCACACAGTTATCGTAATGTGACATTATTATAAGTTGATTTTATTCGTAAATTGAGCTTTTTACTTTATTTTGTAAGGACCAGCAACTTTTCTTGATTGCAATGCTTTACAATTTTGGGCATTTCCTTGGTTTGTGGCACTAACATGGGGATTTTGATACTAACTTTGGCTATTTGGCCATTTATTTTAGCTTGATTTGGGGTCTTCTTTTAAATTTGGAATTTTTACCGCCTTGCCCAAGGCTTGTACTTTGCCACTTGGCACTTTGATTGGATTGTTGTCTTTGGTTCTAATGTCGTGATGTGTGGAATAGGGTCATGGGATGCACCATGGATTGGTTGGACCTATGGACCCACTTCGTTGTATGGGGTACGCCCAAGGGGTACATATAACTAGCGGGTTGTTGAACCACGCGTTATTATGTCACTTGGGTTAGGAGTGTTCGAACTCTATGTGTCTTGGGCCATAGGGACAACCTAACTCCTTGAGGGAGGCATAAGAGACTTGAGGGAGGCATACTTGAGGAGGCATAAGAGTTTGAGGGAGGCATAAGAGACTTGAGGAGGCATAAGAGACTTGAGGGAGGCATAAGAGTTTGAGGGAGGCTTATGATATTTGTTGTGTATGGTTGATGTTTGGGATATATGTTGAGTTATTGTGATGTTTGGTAGTGGTCTTTTGATGTATGTGTTACTCATGTCAGATGGATATGTGTTGTGATGTTGTGGACATGTCATTGATCCCCTTGTGGACACTATGTACCTGTAGCATTTGTTTGGTGTTATGTGAGTTTTTCATTGATGCAAATTGAGGAAATGTCTAGTGGATTGTAGTACTGTTTTGGTTAAGTATTTTGGTATGTCAGTCATTGATGTGTGACGAGTACTATGTTATGTGGAGTGTGCCTATTCTATTCCGTAATTGTGTAACCTTTTGTGGTGTAATACAATCTTGAAGTATATACTTGTGTGCTTGTGAATCTATAGGGTCTTGTGAACCTGATAGGGTGTTGTGTTAGCAGTTCATGTTGGGCACCCACAATAAAGAATAAACCAAAACTCTTCAATGATGAAATTTTAAAAGGAATTAAACTAAGAATAATGTTAATGGAAAGAGACTAATGAAAATAATGAACAAGAAAGAACTGCCAATCTTCACAGAACATTGAAAGTTAAAATTTCTACCAAATGTTCCTAAGGCTACCCTGTGGCCGTGCTTTAATCAACTAAAATTTTAAACCATAGGGTGTTTTTTTCTTCTTTATCTATCCCTTGTTGCGTACCATTTCCTTTCCTCTGTGTAATGTCGCATCGAGGACGATGCTTTCTTAAGGGGAGGAGAATGTAATGCCCCGCTGGGCATCGGATCCTTTCTTCCCACCTACCTCCTCTGCCACCGTGGCCTCTGGAGCCACCACCCTACCCTGCCGTCTGCATTTATCACGCGTCTGTCCTTGCGTGAGGGAGACGGGAGTGGGTGGAGTCCCATTTTCTTTGCCAAAATCTCTTGCGGGATCCTCCTTCAATGCGCGCGCAGGGGTGTGGGTCTCAAACATCATTTTTCATGCAGAAGTGGAGCTATTCAACTATATGTTGCCTCGGTTGTTTAGAATGCATCCGAGATTCAAGTTCTACAGGGTAGAGAAGTAAACTTATCTCGAGAAAATCAGTGGCCTCAGGGGAGAGTAAGTGCGGCATTTCTTGCGAGGGCGAGTCCGAGGAGCCATTGGTGTTGATCCTGCTATTTAGTTTGCCTGCACGCGACCACGGTCGTGATGATTGCAAAATCTTGTGTGTGTATAGAAGAACGAGATAAAGTTTTGTTTGAGCTACCTTTGCCTTTCATTTTGGAGAGTCGCTTCGTCAGGGTGGTGAGTCTAACATGGAAGAAGCTCGACCAAATCTTGAGGCAAGTTTTGCAAGTGAGGTGAGTTTGCGTGCACCTTGTTTCTAATCTTGACCGAGAAGTTTTCCAGCGCCTAGCCATGGGTTAGATATGGTGGTTATAGATGAAGCGCACAAGCTGGGGAAGTAGGCGTGTTACCTCCACGTTCATTGGGTGTTGTATGGTGTGTTCTTGTTGGGATCCACAAAGAACTACTGCAATAATAATTAGCTAGAGCGGCTTGAGACATGTTGCGGTAGTAGAAGCCTGTTTGAGCACTCCAACAAGCGGGTGGCCCAACTTTTTGTTATCTCTCAAAGATCGATTACACCATCAAATTTGGGATTCTCCTTCAAGGTGTGATCACACCCACTGACACATGGGAGATCTATGCAATGTTGGAGAAAATTTCTTGGGAGATGAAGGTAGCAGGATATTTCTCGGATCGAGCTTGCATTGAGTTTGTTCATCCAAAACCGATTCGTGGCGGTGAGGTGTTACCGTGCACTGATGAAATTTATTTCTAAGATTCTCTATTGCTTTCTTACTTTTTACGATGTAACTCGTGGAAGAGAGCCTCATAGAGGCCGATCTGTTTCATATCAGAATATTCATGAAAAACAATTTGCTTGCTTATTATATGAGTTTCTTCAACGAGTCACTAAGTTGGCGAGGCATAAAGGTTTTGTTGGAATTATCACACTTTCAAGCTACAATGCTGAAATGTTTGCAAGTGTTTGATGCTGCCTCAAATCTTTGAAGGAAAAAGGTTTATCCATCAATACAGGTAGATGCCTTTCAGAGCCAAGAGCTCTGCTATCTTTCTTGTCTTTTGGGTTGTCATCAAATCTGCATTTTATGGTGGCCCTATGTTCTTTATGCCCGGTTTGGTTATTGCCTTGTATGTAACAGAGAGCACTAAATGTTGTTTTAAGGAAGCGCATCAAAAAGAAATGTGTCGTTACTTGTACAATCATTAGGCATAATGAAGACGGTGGATGGGGCTTGCACATTGAAGGTCACAAACACAATGTTTGGGACAAGAGTACTAAACTATGTAACTTTGAGACTTCTTGGCCAAGGGTGCGATGGAGGAGATAAAGAAACAATGGAAAAAGGTCGTGTATGGATTTTGGACCATGGCGGTGCTCTTTGCTTTATACCTTCATGGGGAAAAATGTGGCTTTCGGTGCTTGGAGTATTTGATTGGTGCGGAAACAATCCATTGCCTCCAGAGATTTGGCTTCTTCCATATTTTCTTCCCATCCATCCAGGAGGATGTGGTGTCCTTTGTCGAATGGTTTATTTGAATGTCATATTTTTATGGGCGGAGATTTGTGGGACCTATAACTAAGAGGCTGTTATGTGTTTAAGAAAGAAGCTCTATCAATGCCTTATGAGAAAATAAACTGGAATATAGCACGTAATATGTGTGCAAAGTTTACCGGAATGGTTATTGTTTCTCTTGCATGGTATTGGGACACCGTGTGGGTGAGAAGCGTGCGTTTGGTGGAGAAATAATTTTGGGACTGCTGGGAGAAGGGGTTTGCTCGTGCGTGGCCATGAGATATAGCGTTTAAAACAGGCATGATAAGCCCTAACCCTCTCTCTTAATGATTTATTTCTTTTAGCATTTAGATAAATCAATATCTGTAACTTTGTTCGAATGCTGTAGATGTGGGTTTCTTTTGGAATGTGGATGTGTTTTTGTTTTACTAAATAGATAGCGTTTGGACTCTGGATATCATATAACATGTATTTACACATATTGACTCCTTCTTGAAAGAGATGCTCAAAAAGAGACGAGTTTTCCAAATGACTTTTAATCATAATTGCATGAACTGATCTCTCCCCCTTTACAATTTATCTTATTTACTGTTTGAAGTAGAAGAAATCTCTACATCGATTCTTGCCTACTGATTTTATAATGTTGGTTTCTCTTTTGCCTTGATTATTCCTTTGAATGATGGTTTCTGTAGAAAATAGTATGGAGCGTGAATGAGGTTTATAATTTTTCTTGTATTGTTTATATTATGTAGAACATGGCTTGAAAAAGGGAATTTCGATATATTTGTATTTGGATTTTACCGTGGTTTTATAATAATTTAAACTACCACTAGGATTGGGGCTTCCATTTGGGAAGAGTCATACTAGTTTAATTGGTCTTCTAGATAGCTCCATCTGAGTCTTTTGATTATCATTTACCTTGGGGATTATTGAAAACCCCTCACCAGGACCTCTACTATTACTATTACTATGAGCTTATTATTAGATTGGAACCCTCCTGAAGCATGCGTTAATGGGTTTTCTATGACCTCTACGAATATGTTATGCACGCAAGTCATTATCCTCTGTGGATAATTATTTGGCTTAATTTTGAGACACTACTTGGATCCTTGAATCGGTTAAAGTAATATTGGATACATCGACATTCCTCAAGTTTGATTGATATGTGATGCCCTCTTGCATATGAATTCAGGCAATGCTTGAAATATGAAATTATAAATTTATCTTATACTTGACCTTGAAGCTTGTCGATAGCGTTTGGTAGAAAAACAGATGAATAGGGAAGTTAAGATAATTACCCTAAAATGGATTCATGCATAGCCTCAAGTAAAGGTAACAGCTACCATAATGGGACCGTGCATACCATGTATGCCAATAAGGATAAATATGTTATTTCAATACTTGGTTAACGAATGGAATATTTTTTGGTATTTACGATGATTATTATGTTACCTAAAATTTGATACTTGCATCTCAAGCTGGGAGTTGATATAATGTTGGTACTTGTTTTTATAGTGGCTTGGACTGTGCTTACTTATCTTAGTTAGTCAAATGTATCTTGGACATATTAGCAAAACATGACAATGTCGTTAATCGTAGCTCATTCCAATGAGTTGGACCCTTGTACTAAAAGAAATATATAGAGACATGGAATAAGCAACCAAAAGGATACCTAAATATTATACGAACTTGTGGATTGGTGGAATCTTTGTTAACATAAGTATATCCTTAAAATTGTGAAATAAATATCCAAATTATACTTCATATCGAGTTTCTATGAAGGTTTGATACTTGGGTAATATCGATGAATAATATAAAATTGGTACTTGTATTTATTATATAAGCTTAATGTCATTGGTGCTTTTATTTAATTGAAAGATAATATTGTTGGGTACTTAAATATGCGAAGTAGGTCGAGGGTATTAGGTGAGCGTCATTATTATTACTGTAATTTGAGTATGATTGATTGCATGGTTAAGATTGTATATCTAGTCACTTGGAATTGTGTCTTAGGTAAGCAGATCTTAAGGAAGTGAACATTAATGAGTAGGAAATGTATTATCATGAGATGTGCAGTTAAGTTTTAAATGTATGTTAGAAATTTATTTGATAAGGAGTATTGCAAACTTTCATTTATTTAAATACTAGATGGCATAAGTTATTAGGTGAGGTTTATATCTTATCATGCTCGAGTTCTAGTGAACCGACTCTAGTAAATATTTGTGCGAGATGGATTATGCGAGTAGATTAAAGGAAAAGAGTGTAAAAGTTTCATCAGTTCAAATTATGAAGTTCTTTGTAGAAAGTTCAATGCGTTGTAAATTTTGTAACTTTGCTTGCAAGGAGTTTAGAAGATCTCTTGCCTTGGTATGTTTAGAAAACTACGTAGTGAAGTGTTCTTTCCCTTTTGTTGTTAGACTAGTAACTTATCTTGGGTGAGGAATGATATTCAATCCTTACCTTGGCATAAATATTGTAATACTTGTTTTTTTTTTTTTTGAGAATAAAGTGTTAAGTCAAAACTCTCTGACACCTTGTAATGATGTGATATAAGTAAAATTAAATGGAATGGTTAACCCTTATAGAAGTTAACCAAAATATGTGTATTCAGATAAATTAATATAGAGATGACTTACTTGAGAACAAGAGATTCCTGAAGTACTCAAAGGTGAAACTATCCTTGTAAAGTAAATCTTTATAAATTGATATCCCTAGCTAAACTAGTGAACACTACTCTTTTTGGTGAACGCCTAAAACAAGCTAAAGGAAAACAATAGTTAGTTTCTAATAAGATTTAACAAGTAAGAGAAGGAAATTTAGAAACCACACAAATTATCTTTCAGCCTATTTGAAAGTAAGTAGTTTCCTTTTGATAAACTCTTTCAATTAAGCCTAAGTAAAAGTGTTAATAATTACGTATAAAACCCCAAGCTCCAATTAAACCTTGGTAATAACTAATGACATCTTAAAGAGGAATTTAAACTAAACCTTAACTCTTTCCTAGGATACTTTGTAAGTTCCTCTTGATTTTGTTGAACACGAATTCTTGTTGTAGAAGAAGGTAATGAACAAGTTCTAGTAGTGTAAGTATGGACAGAGATAGCCTTGTGGAATTTAATTATTCCCTTTATTAAGTTAATGGAACTAAAGAATTCTATTGTCGTAAAGTGAAGATTTTAAGGAACTTCTCTACGAGTGTATAAGAAATTAACTCGGTTGGTAAGGTGAATTTTGTGAATCATATATTGAATCCTTCCGAAAACTTAAGTCATGAGCTAAAGGGTGTCTTATCAAAATAAATAACCTCAATCATTTCTTACCGTGGCTTGCCCTAAGTGTGTCATGTGGATTGGAAGTTGTGTCAAAAGAAGAGTACATGTCCTTGGATTGGACTTCCATGCTGATGTTGGTCTCTTGTGGTTGTAAAAGACATGTTGTGTCGTGTTGAGTCAAAAAAAAAAAAAAAAAAGTTATCCTGTATTTGACCGTGTTTTCCTTGTGTTGGTATTTTTGTTGTGTTCAAGGTGGCTCTTTATCACTCAAGCGGTGGAGAAATGGATAGCACATTTATTAAGGATTTCATTTATCGTCTGTACTTTAAGTCATGCCTTTTGACTAGGGTGAGATGACCTATTTTGTAACCTCTATTGGTGAAGGACATGAAGAGATCTTTGTTTACAAAATTTTTAGGGAAACCTTGAGAAAATATGATCAATACGCCAT
Source organism: Taxus wallichiana var. yunnanensis (assembly GCA_018340775.1). Lineage (NCBI taxonomy): Eukaryota > Viridiplantae > Streptophyta > Pinopsida > Cupressales > Taxaceae > Taxus > Taxus wallichiana. Next base: position 891,794,099 of record CM031242.1, read on the forward strand.
AATTTAACTCTCACAAGTTATCACTTCTAAAGAATGGCGATATTTTACGGGACAGGTTTCAGATTACTAAAGAAACTTAAAACATGATTGCTTTTGTGTATTTTTGCAGTAGAATTTTCTCATTTGTGGATACATAGCACAAATAGGGGTACTTCGGGTAGGATTGATGGTTATTTGAAATTTTTGGAGGGATTAAGCAAGATGAAGTTGATTTCACCGGATCTTTGAGAACCTTTACAATAATTGGACAACTTAACAATAGAAAGCTTTAGAATAGCCAAAATATTCCTTCAACTAGAAGGTGTGCATCAATGGAGCCCCAGATCTACATAGTTTCACACAATATTTGAGAATTCAACATGAATCCTTGAGCTAAAGACTCAATTAAATATTAAAGATCCCCGATTCCTCATGCCTAAGAGACAATCAAAGGTTTACGAGACAATATGTATCAACAAAATGACAATAAATTGATTTTAAATTGTTAATCTCATTACAGGATGAAGGATTTTCTCATAATGAAATTGTAAATGCTGTTAAACTATCACATGGATGAGATCATGTGTGACTCAATCGATTTTAACATAATATTACAACGAAACATCAAAACCCTTTGAAAACATTCTCGAAATAAAAGAAGCCACAAATTTTTCCCAAGATCAGCACAGGAGTTAATTTGAGATCTATTAGATTTATCAACAAGGGAAATTTTCTTTAACATGATCTCAAAGCTTGTTAATGGTTGTACACTTTGCAACCATCTAGACATGATCAAATCTAAAACACAAGAGATTAACATGTTTCTCAGATGGTCTCTCAGAAGATGGGATTTCTAAAATTTTCTCATAAGAATTAAAACCCCGAACCTTTACAAGAGTATCCTCATTGCATTTATATAATTCACTCACTCACTCATCCCAAATTTCCCCCCAAAAAGAAGAATATTCGAGGAATCCTTTACTTGTTACCAATTTGTCTCAGAAAGTGATGTTTAACAAATTTACACCCGAAGCTTCCAGGTGGACGAATCATGAATTGATCACATTTCTCATACCCTCAACCATTACTTTGGGATGCCATGCTATAGCTTTTGATGATCCTTCTAATCATTCTTTTATTCTGTCATGTGAGAAATACCCTTTTTATCATTTTCAGGTGGCTCTGTATAGTTGGATCTGTTAAGCAATCCTTTTCACCCTCAAGAATACACCTTGAGAAATGAATTCCCTTGCATGGATGCCTACATTTGTGCCTCTCAGAAATGAGTTTCCATGCATGGATTATTCCACATGCCTGCGCTGTAATTTTGAGTCGGCCATGTGCGAAAAGAGGAGTCGATGAGAAAACCTCCATGTGTTTCCTTGGCGCAACCGCAAAGGTGAAGTACAGAGGAAGGTTCCCAAATGAGCGTGGGCCTTCCACGTGTTTGTTTGGCACAACTTCAAAGATGAATTTTAGAGGCGGGACCCCAAATGAGCGCAAGCTCTCCACATGCCCTAGGCCCAAGAAATTTTCCTTTTGGCCTTTGAAAAGCAGCCAACGAAGCATCCACGTGTCTTTTTGGTGCACTTTTGATATGGTGCCCAAAAGCAGAGACCCTAAACAAGCATGGGCTCACCACATGTCTTAGTTTGACAAAGTTGTTGAAAGAGTTTAAGGACTAGTGGAAGGCACCATGTGCTTAGGGTCTAAGAAATTTTCATCGACCATTGAAAATTCTAAGTATGGAAAGATCCAGCGGAAACCTCCACATGTCCATTTGGCACTTCTTCAAAATTATACTATAGGGGTAGGTTCTAAACATGCGTGGGCCCTCCACATGTCCTAGGCCTTAGAAAGTTGTTTGAAAAGTTTAAGTATAGAGAGGAGCCAGTTGAAGCCTCCACGTGTCTCCTTGGCGTAACTACTAAGGTAGGACCCAGAGGTAGATCCTAAAATGAGCGTTGGCCCTCCACATGGAAAATATTTGAGTTGAAGTGGGCATTAAAGTATCAAAATGCCCTAGTGAGCTGCCTCCTTGCTTCAGTAACTTGAAAAACTTCCGCGTGTCCTTCCTCGTGGTCAAAGTAAGACTTTTTCCCTATGGCTTCATATTTCTAAATAACCAATTAGATGCTAACAGGTCACGGGGCCAATTTGGTATTTTTACAAATGTGAGCAAAGTGAAAATTTCACCAAAAAGTCCCGCCGAGCCGCATCCAATCAGAAAGGAAAACATTTCCATAGATATTGGGACAAAAATTGACAAGGAAAACATGACTATGGAAAAATAGAAGGAAGGGAAAACCAATTCAAGCCTAAATTACAACTTCTTCCACATGGATGGAGAAATGGAAAACAATATCTGGACTTAATGTGATCCTCGACCAAAGAAAAGGATAGACCATGGCAACAAATGAAGGAAAAATATTTGATGCATCAATATAGGGGGATAGAGAAAACTTCAAACCATGCAGACTAAGATGTTTTTGAACGAACAGGGAGAGATTAAATCGAGCACCAACATGCTCATTGTAAAGGGAGATAGTTTTTAAGTAGCGAAACTCTATAAAAATTTCTTTGTGAAGCTAATGTGTTACGAGGCATTTGTATTGGACTCCTTCGCATGGTGATCCGTGCCCTTATCCAGTAATAGATCAAGCTGTGCATACTTATGAAGCAATAGATGCAAGTTTGTGGATATATCTTTCCATGCTGTGTTTATTTGCATTCCTCTTGTCCTTTTGATCTCATTGCATATATATTGTTTCTATCTTATGTTGTTGCAGGTATCCATTATCATTGTGTGTGCATGAAATATTGTTGTGAATGCAGTTGCTAGATTGTGGAGAACTGTTATCACCCCTTCTAGTTTGCATTTTGCTTCTACTTTTCACACATTAGGAGACTACTCTCACACTCTCCTTTTCTGGTGTATCACCGCTTTAGTGTAGGATTTTTTTTCATGCACTCTCTCTCCTTGGTCCCTTGGAAAGTTAGATTAGGATAGATAGTTTTTCCTACATTAGAGTAGATTGTGGCAGGTAGTTTAGGAGCAAGAACCAACTTTCTCTGGAGGTCTATCTCAAGAAGCAAGTCCCATAACTTGGAGATAGTACCCATGTTATCCAATCACACTATGATCTCAAGCACACACACTTGTGCAAACCATAGGGTGTTGTGATTTGGAGATAACAGACTACCATAGAATCCTCCTTGTTAGTATCATTGTAATAATTCGCCCACATGGAATATTTACATCAATGGAAGAAATAGGCCTGAAATTTGAATTAGAAAGGGGAGATTTTACCTCATCCAGGGGTCCCGTAATGAGGAGGGGTCATGAAAAAGGTAGGATTTGAACCTTCTTGCAAAAGATTAAACAGTAATCAAGTCGATTGAATGAGGAACCTACGAGGAGGTTTCTGGGGCATAAAAAAATCATTGAACAATTTTATAAAGGCAATGAAAGACGAAAGTTTATTATCCTAGATAGATCATTGTTTTAGAGTCAAAAAACACGGGGTTCATTAGCTAGGCAATATCAGACGTGGGTTCATATTGAGGTAATTAAAATTAATAAAATTAAATTCAATATAGTAGACATGAGGGGTGAAAGGGTTTAATTTATTAATGTTTTGAATCAGGTATTGGGGGTAGGTTAGAGAGGATGGGCCAAAGGAAATAGAGGTTTACTTTTAATATAAAACTAAAACGTTTGAACCCTAGTTTTTAAAAGTAAATACCTTAAAATGCGTAAAAGGAGTGTGGTCATAAATTAAATTATAAACTCTTTTTAATAAATAAATCTATATTCTTAACCAAGAAATAATAAGATGGTAGAAAACTAGAATTGGGAGTGATATTAAACCATCTTAATTATTGAAGAACTATTGATAAATGAATAAACCTTAACATATATAAGGTGACTTGTAATATGTGAAATGGCTTCAAACTATCTTTCGAAAGGAAATGCATATTAAAAAAATTAGTGAGAAATATAATATATTTTTGTCTAATATATGGGGTAGAAATAAAAAGGGGTAAATAAAATTGTAATTGAAAAATGGGTAAGTAAGGTACATGGAAAAAATAGGGGTATTTTCATTCTAATAATATAACAGAGGGGGTATTATCAATTGAATAATTAGAGGTAGAAACTAGAATTCTATTCTTAATACCCTTCGAACGCACGTGCTATACCATACTTTTACTAAGTGAATCCCGTGCTTAAAAACAATGAACACTTTAGTTTCATGTAACCACAAATGGGTCACCATTCTTTCCTAAAAAAATATAAATCTTTCATGTCTACATATTTTAAAGTAAAATCAATAAAAATCATAGAATATAAAGGTATGTTCGTTGTGATAGTTCAATTATTTTCTATAGTTTCCCTTCCCTGTTACTTTTTTGTTGAGAAATATTTTGATTTTTGAGTTTGAATCTTTGAGATTGAATCCTTTTTCACATTTTTGAACACTAAAATCTATTTAATAGAATGTGATATTTTTGTTGCATGTGTTATCATTAGTATCTCTTCTTGATGAAGTAATATCCTTGTTACAATTTATGCTTTACATTCTAAACTTTATTACAAAACATTATTATGCTTCTATGTAGCTTTAGTAAGGGTTTACATGGACTAGACTTTGTGTCACTTTATGATTTTTTTCAAAAAGAAGAAAACAAGGTGTGCATCTTGTTGGTGTGTCTCATTTTCCAAATCGGTGGGTGAGTCATCTAACTTAGGTGAGATCGTAGGATTACATGTCATTTATAGGTCATCATGGGATTCTTTTACATCTCGGTGCATCAATTGCATCATAGGGTGTTACTTTTCTATTTTGGGAATGTAACTCCCGTCTCTACTCTAGTTGTCATGATTGCAACAATAGGGTTAAATAACACCCCCTTATATGTACACCCCATTGAATCTATGAGATAGAGTGAGAGTTTGTCAATTACAGCGAGGTTGGGCCCAGTTTTCATCATTGCATGCACATTTTTTGTTGATGCTCGCTCCTATCAAGATTTTATCATGATGTCATTCGTACATATTTGGATTTCCACGTCACCCCTTGTGATCCTTACGCTTCAAGTTTTCGCACCGTATTTCATGGTATCATTTCACACATTGTGGATCCATGCAACTCTTTGGCATTTTCATGTGTTTCTAGTTTTCAGTGCGTGATGTACAGTTTCTAGCTGGAAATGACATAATGGATATTTCTCGTGTGCTCTACTTGCATTAATTCCAGGCTTTTATACCTTGTTCAGTATGTTGTTAGTGTTGTGGTTTTTGTTTGTATTTTCCATGGTTTCATGCATGTTTTTAGGTTTATAGGTGTCACAGGTTGTATATCGTGTATTTTGGTGTAGGTTTTGAGAGTTTCTCTTGTGGTTTGCAACATTATTTTAGGCCAAATTGGTTCCCAGCTCGCTAAGCTGGGAACCAAACTGCCCCAGCTCGACACTCCCTCAGCTCACCCAGCCTTACTTCAACTAAGTCTGCTCTACTGGTTTCACAGGGTTTACATCTATTTCAGGTTTAGTGTCTTCGACCACTTATTATTTTTTCACTATTTCTGGCTCTCTGGTTCACCTCATGTCGTCGGCTCAACTCTACATGTGACTCGAACTAGATCTATGCGCCTGTTGGTCTCCTCAATTCCTATTCTAGTCAAGATCTTCTGTTTTGCCTTCTGTGTTTATCCTATATCTTAAGTTGCTTTTCTCCATCCTTGACACATGTTATGGATCAGTCATTGTGTTTGAATTGGACTCTTTTCTCTCTTCACAGTCTGGTTTCCCCAAGCATTTAATTCGTTGCACTACCTGCATTGGATTGACGGTCTGTTTGGCGCTTGGTCTGTTACATCTAATCCCGTCACTCAACGCTCCAGCCTAGCACCTAACTCGACACGGACTCAGTCTCCAACACGTCATTCCCTCGAGTTTTGCACGACCATGACATCTCAACACCTTACTCCTCGGCTTAATGGTCTTGCCATGTTGCTCCACGCACTAATGAAATTAGCTCACCAAGAAAACTTGGAATCCAGCACACAACTCCACGTTCCATTTTTATGGCTTCTCCAGTGAGCTAACCTCGTCGTGCATGACCCATTCGATAGTGGGGTCTATGTTTTTCCGAAAACCGTATTCCAATGGCTATCACCTCGGAATCGACACTCAACTTAGCGCCCACACCTATGTTGTCACTACCTCTCGACCCGTTGTGTTGTACTAACATCCTCCTCACTCTGGCCGAGCTGTTTTCTACTCTTCCACCCTCAATTTGGAAACAACAAAAACATGTCTATCACCATTAACTTGGAAACAAAAAGAAACATGTCAATCGCTATTTCATATCCATCACTCGCGTCAATTCCACAAAATTCGTTTGCTCACGGACCAGTGATCATGTTCATACTCTTGTGCTAATATCCAGGAAAATAGCGTGCTCTTATGGATAAACCTTAAAAAAACAAGGATGAGGATGAAGATATGGTCATGGCAAATCATAGGAATCCACCAAATTTTGATAAGATAAAACATACTTTAAAATATTTGTGCACTGCTGAGTCACCCTTTTGACTGTAATCATGCTTGCTTTAGTCTTATGAACCATCAGTGTGACACATGATTGACAAAGGAGAGGAAATAATGCACAAATAATATTGAGAACAATCAATCATAAAATATCAGCCAAAAAGAACGAAATTTTTGGATATAATGAAGAATATGATGGTTGTTTTGTTTTTTGGATATTTGTTGTGTTAAAATACCATTTAAACATATCTATAAATTTAAAATATGGCTATATTTATTCAATATAAGTTTTTATATGAATTTTATTAATATGTATATATAAATAGGATAATAGTCTTTGTGAGTGTTATTTATCTATCTATTTGTTTCATAAATAGTATTTTAGACATATTTATCTATTTATGTTATTTAGGTTTTAAATTTTTATGAAATATAATACTTATATAAGGTATTTCATGGAAAACTGATGTTAATTCTATCCTAAATTAATACATATATTTTATTTATTTACCTATTTATCTCTTAAATAGTATTCTAGACATATTTATTTAATGAAATTATTAAAGTATTTTATTTATAATGAAATATACGATTTAATTAAGGTATTTCATGGCAGCAGGATGCTAAATCTTTTTAAATGTTAATTTAAGATGTAGATTATGTCATTAAATAAGTGTTTACATATTTAATTGAACATTTAAAATAGGTATCTTTGATGTATTTGGATTCGGAAAATGTTCTTGCACAATATTACAAAAATATTTTCAATTCAAAATACGTTAGAATGTGAGTGCATGCACGCACACACACACACACACACACATGCACACACATATGTGTGTTTGTAAATCTATGGGTTGGTGTGTTAATTCCAAACTACATTTGTATTATAGAGGTATAACATATAATTTTATACGTGTTTATCTATAAAGGGTAGTCAATGATAGAGTTAGTATATATGGTTTGAAAAAACTTTGCTAAGTAAATTGTTAACAATTTTTTTAAATGTATTTATTCACTTGAAATAGATGTACCTAATATCAAAAACATATGTTTCTTCTAACTACAATATATAAAATAAAATATTAAAATGAAAAAACATATGTTTCTTCAACTCAGTCTACTCTACTAATTTCAGAGGGTTTACATTTATTTCAAGTTTACTGTCTTCAACCACTCATTTTTTCTCACTTTGTCTGGCTCTCTGGTTCACCTCATGTCATCGGCTCAACCCTTTATGTGACTCAACCTATATCTATGTGCCTCTTGGTCTCCTTAATTGCCATTCTGGTCAAGATCGTTTGTTCGGGATTTTACGTTTATCCTACCTCTCGAGTTGCTTTGCTCTATCCTTAACACATGTTATGGATCAACCATTGTGTTTAAATTGGACTATTTTCTCTCTAGTTCACTTTCTGGCTCACAGTCTGGTTTCCTCCATTGGCTTAACTGTCTGTTTGGCGCTTGGTCTGTTACATCTCATCCCACCACTTAATGCTCCAGCTTAGTACCTAACTCCGCACGGACTCAATCTCCAACACGTCACTCCCTCGAGTTCTGCACAACCTTGGCATCTCATCACCTTACGCACCGGCTTAATGGTCTTGCAACGTTGCTTCATGCACTGATGGAATCATCTCCCCGAGACAACTTGGCATCGCAATCATCCAACACACAACTCCATGTTCTGTTCTCCCAACTTCCCCAGTGAGTTAACCTTGTCGTGCATCTTATTACCTCAGAGTACCCGCCTTGCACGCTACCCAGCCCGGACAAGCTCCCAACTCCTCTTACACCTCACTTGGCATGCCCCCGACACCTAGAGCTCTGTATGACCCATTTGATAGTGGGCTTCGCTCTTTACCCTAAACCATATTCCAATTCCCTCACCTCGGACTCGATGCTTGACTTTATGTCCACACCCAATATTTCACCATCTCTCAAGTGTTTGTGCTAATATTCACACCCTCCTCACTTCTGTCGAGCATTTTTCTACCCCTCCACCCTTTTATCTTTGAGACACCCCTACTTTTTCCCGCTCACTTTTACCAGTTCCAAGAAAGTGTAAAGGGAAAATTAATAAAAAATTCATAGTAATAAGGGGCAATTATTTTTCCAGGTGCTTTTATAGAGTTATTGGGCTTTCCGGGACATTTTGTGGCTCATCATTTTCACACTCTTCTTCTCTTATGGCTAGTGAACGCATCCATCACAACCATTCATAAAAAGAGCCTTCTTTTTTGTGTTTTCATATGCTTTTTTATAACTTTGATCAAAGTGTTTGTACCGTGTTGTTACTTTCCTCTTTTTGTATTTTATTACGTGTGTTCATCTTCTTCCAACTAGGACTCCATTGTGGTCTCCATTCTTGTGTAACTTTCCACTTCATCTAAGGTGAGTGGTAAAATATCTGACGTCACATGAACGCACCCTATTACGGTCACACACTATCTAGTTCCACATATAGGGGTTACCAATGCTTCTCTTAGGTGTTGTATTGCTTGCATATGCATTATTAGTTGAGTTTGCATCTTATATTCTTCTACCATCTTCTTCTTGTGCACCATGCACTTCTTGATTTTGCTTCTACATCATGAAGGATGCTCTTTCTAGACTTGAGCATCATAGGATTGTAGTGCACCCTCCGACATTTATTCTTGAGAGACAGAACTATTAGCTTCACATGTTTCTATGGAATGTTACTTTTCCCACGAGGGTCTTATATACTTCTTGTTTAGGCGGTTCTTGCACCCACTAATTCTAGTCATCTTGAGGGAGAGGACCACTACGTCAAAACTCTTATGATATAATTCGTAGAGTTTTAGAGGTTAGATCGATCCATGACGTCTTATGCATTCCTCTCATCTCCCTATTCTTCTCTTTTCTTCTTCTTTCTAAGAGATTTCCCCTTTGTACATGTGCTTCTTATTAGGCTCCTCAATGGCTAGAACCCATTCTTGGCATCTTTTTTTTAGATTAGAGAGTTTTTTCTCTTGTGGTGGATGTTTTTCCCACTATGCTTTCCTTGAATACTTGGGATTCTTTTTTTCGCATGATTACCTCATCAAAGTTTTGTGTCGGGGACCTATTTCTCTTTTCTTACTTTCCACCTCATCCTAAGTTACAATAAAGGATGGGTGTTGGTGTGAGTAATTTTCCACATTTGTAGGGGATTCATCTCACTTAGGTGAGATCATAGGTTTGCATGTCATTTAGTGATGTCATTAAGAGTTACTTTTCTATTCTAGTAATAGAACTCCCCCTCTCCACTCAATTTTCATGATTACAACACTTAGGGTTACACATTACCCCTATATGTAGACCCCATCAAACCGATGAGATAGAATGAGATTTTTGAGTTTCTTCTCGCTCCTCGTGAGATCTCTTCATGATTCTATGGTTGTATTGGTATCCAAATTGATTCTCCCTTAAAATTCGAAAGAAAGATCACTTTGGTTTGATAGGAAACTTAGAGAGGCAGTTAGATCATGGTGAGTTGTTTTGTAAGCTAGGGATGAGATCTAACTAGCCCTTTGTCACTCAAATGTGATGAAATGGATAGCACCCTCAAGAGAACCTATTTTGTAGCCTCGTTTTATTGAAGAAAAATGATAAATCCTTCTTTTACATAAATATCATAGAGAACACCTTCAGAAAATATGATCAACACACTAGATCTGACACTCACGAGTTGTCACTTCCAGATCATGGAGACATTTTCACAACAATGAAAAGGTTACTAAAGACATTTGAGACCTTGATTACTTCTGCGTGTTTTGGTATGAGAGATTATGCATTTGCGTGCACACAGGACAAATAGGGGTAGTATAGGTAGGATTGGTTGTTTTTGAATGAGTTTTTTGGTGGGAGTTGGGGCGGGATGAACTTGATTCACCGGATCCTTGAGGAATATTACAAAATGGAAGATTAAACCAACAAAACGCAATAGAATAGCTAAAATTTTTCTTTAACTAGACTATGTGCTTCAATGGAGGCCCGATTAGCACTCTTTCACACAATCTTTGAGATTCTATCATGAAGGATCGAGTTAGAAAATTCAACAAAGAATCGATATTTAAGCCAAATCACGTATAAGGTACACCCAGAGGATTATAAATAATCTTTGTCAATAGATGATTTTAAATCATTTATTCCAATTCCAGATGAAATCTCTTCGAGAAATGAAATTGCAGATGCCACTAGAATATCACAAGGATTGAGGCCTATGTGATTGAATCTGATTTTAATACAAGATTGGAATAGAAACAAGAAAAACTACTCATGCGTATGTTTAGAAATAAAACAAACAAATTTTACTCAAGACAACAAAGAATAACTTAGATTTAATTAGATCTATCAGGCGGGGAAAGTTTCTAGAACATTCTCAAAGATTTTCAATGGTGTACACTTACAACCACCTTGACATGATCATATTTAATACAAAAGATATATACAAGTTTCTCAAATGGCTTCTCAAAATGATAGGCTCTATCAATCTTTTTCTATTTAGAAAATTCAGTCCCAACCCTTCACACTCTAACCTCCAACCTTCAACCCTTTGCATGAAAAATTTGTGCCATTTATAACATTTACAACAAAGCCCCTCCCTCCCCAAAAGACAAAAATGTTTAATGCACCAGTGCTCACCATGATTTAGATCATGATTCTCATAATCAAATCTACAAAAATTACCTAGGTTCTCGAGGGGCAGATCTCATCGAATATCTCCCGCATTTAACTCCTTCCTCCGATAGATAACTCTTTCTTAACATTTGCAACCACTTCTACCTCTAATCTGTCAAATATGGGTCCTTGTGTGCTTGGGAGAAGAAAAACAGAAAATTTGATCGAGCATGATAGTTAGACCATTTTAATGTCGAAAGATGTCTTCCAGATCTTCCCACCAAACTTATATATCAACATTAACTCCCTCTCTACTTTGCATGCAGGAAATACCAAGAAATCATGAAGACTCGCACTTCTAGGCATGTTTCAGTAAAATGGGGGGAAAAATCATATTCATATTCTCAGCTACCATTGATCTTTACTTTGAAGTTGGGCCATCCATAGGGAAAATTCAAACTTACAAACAAACCCAGGGCTTCCTTTGATGTTTTACAACCTTTTAGAAAATGGAAAAAATTCCATTTTTCTCTGCACCTCCACCCTCAGAAATGATCTTGACATGTGTCCTAAGGTGGGCCCAGGCATGACCCATGGCCATATTCTTCCATTTTACTCCCTTTTTGGAAAAGGTAAAATTTTCAAGTTTTCCACGCAGCTCGCCCTTCCGCCATTAACCGAGTAAAAATATTGGCTATTTCCTACCAGTCCGTGGGCCATTTTGGTAAAATCATTTATTGTTTTCACATTCTATGCCTTTCAGAAAAGGGTTTTGATTGATTGAAGAATACGGTTTAATCATGCTCAACTCATCACTAAAGGAAAATGTGAGGTTATAGAAGTATTCTATAGAATACAAAATTCTCCATAGACCAAAAATAAATTCGTAACTCCTCGAGACTTCATTTTTAGAATGCATCCATATCTTGTATAGTTCTAGAATGTCTCTTTTGTAAGAAGGGATATAAAGCATCAAGCTCAAGTTTGAAGAAATACAATTACAATGATACAAATATGCATCCACAATAGAAATGAAAACATACATATATAACCTCCAAGATTCCACCCAAGAGTTTTCTAAAAATCCATATGCTTTCAAAGTATAGGTACATATGCCAAAAATTGTAGTTTTATTTACAACTTGCAAAGAGAGGTATACATCAAGAGATATATCATGCAAACTCTAAGATAAGGTACATATTTTACATCATTAGCATGGCTTACAAATGCTCTATAGAGATTCAAGAGTGAATATATGAATTACATACAACCATAAATTTTATTTTAAAAGTTAAATTGTCTCAATGATTTTTCCTTCAAATTTTAGATGTATAGTTTGCAAGAGCCCATCAAGGAATCTGTTTAAGTTTTAAAGACATAAAAATATAGACATATAAGGAGAGATGAAACCAACATTCTATAAATGAACATATAATTATACATTTCTCTTTTCATTCATGTTTACAACAAATGAAAGTAATAAATCCTCCAAATTTTATTTCAGATTCTAATGAATTTAGAGTTTCAAGGACATACTGAGTTTCCAAAACAAAAAATCGAAGGGAAAAGGAGAACACAATGATCCTCTTGCATGATTATCCAACTGCACATCAAGGAAGAATTTCATTGCATCTTGCAAAAAATAATCAAGGGACCAACAAAGTATTCACTACTACTGGGGGTCATTTAAGACATTAATAGAGACAAAATTTGACTAAATTGTCTCAAATAGAGACAATAAAAAGTTTTATATCATCTCTATTATTGTCTCAAAGTGGGTGTCTCTAATATTTTCTCTAATTATTGTCTCTCAAGAGACAATTAATGATTGATACATATTTTGTCTCTTGAGAGACAATATCATTTTCATCTCTCTAGAGACCATATCATTATTGTCTCCTTAGAGACAATACCAAATACTAACATTTTGTCTCTCTGGAGACAATACTAATTTCAATTTTTATTGTCTCTCTAGAGACGATACGAATTTAAAGAATGAAAAATATGAATTTTAAAACTACACAATAACCAAATATCATATAGTGCAATCAACAAAGTTACATATCATCTATGATGTCGGAGTGGTCTGGTAATTAATACTATAAATTAACAACAATTTGATTTAAATATTGTTCCCAATAAATGGATCCACAAATATTTTATTAATATCAAATAAGATAAGATACAAAAGGGTGTCTAAATTCTATTAACCCTTAAAATACAATGGTAAAATACAAAAGGGTGTCTCAATTCCGTCAACCCTTGATATATAATATTAACACCTTCTCTCCACCACCAACTTCAAGTGATCCATATGATTCCCTAGTGCTAATTTGAGGTTATTTTTCTTAACATCAATTTTGAGTAACTTCCTTTTTGAGCAATTACCTCTCCATCGGCAAATGATCATCTTCATGTTCTTCACTTTGATTGTCTCAACTTTGATGCAATTCTCTACTATCGTTAGCTTAAGGTGCATTGGATTCTAAGAAATTATGATCACATATTTTACTCCAATTATACCAAAAGTATTCAAAAATACATTTAAATTAGGACAATAATTAGTTTTCACTAAATCGACTGATCTTTACATTTTGTTCGAAAAAATTAGTTATCACTAACTCATTACTATCAATCAATTTTCATAACTTATATCAAGGACTAACCTCGGACATTATAATCCTGGAAATCCACACATGCCTAGTGAAAATGTTCCGATATAAGCCTATCTGAGAAAAAAAAGAAGAAGCCATTATTCATCTATTTTTTCTTTAGTGGGTATTCTACACTACATGTATGAAAATTGAGTAAAACCTACAAGCATTTATATACAAACAATGCCCAGTGAAACCATTGAGGCACAAAACTCACCAATAGACCAATAAAAGATACCTTGCTTCAAAGCAATTTCAAAGAATATTGATGAGAATGCCCTTGTATAACAAAAAATGAGTCAAGATAATCCATAATAAACACGAATAATTGTTATCTTGCTGAAATCAATCTATTCTATTCTTGCTGAAATCTAGAAGCTTAAGTTGTGTACAATTGGCCAAGGATGCAGGTAGGGTCCCTAAGAATTTATTTGAATGAGTAGATAGAACCTCTGTAGAAGAGGAAAATTTAATATCTAGATCCCTGAAGAATGAATTTCTGGACAACTTTAGCCTCCTCAATGCTATGTGGTTACCCAATGTCATGGGAATGCTATGTGGTTACAAAGATTTTTCAAATTTCCAAGTTCAGCTAGTAAATTGCCAAATAGGGAGTTACCGCATAAAAATAATATCTCGAGTGAAGAACAATTACCGAGAGATGCAGGGGATTTTTGATTTCAAGCTTTTGAAATACATGTAAAGATATTTTAAATTGTTAAGGCCACTCTCTGTGTCTAGAGTCACATATTGTAAAATCCAAGAGTCAGTTTGTAATACTGCTCCACTAATTATGCAGAACTATGACACATGCTTCATGATAATTCAAAAATAATACAACCAACCTTTCTGATTTCATTTAGCTGTTATGTTACCACCATATACTCACTCTTTTAAACCCACAAAAGTCAAGAATTCAATTCTTTAATGAAACCTTAATTCTTAACACATCAAATAATTTTCCAACTTCAAATGCTATATCCAGTTTCATAATGTCATTGCAGCATCCAGGTTGGAAGGCACCAGACTCAATCAGGGCTTCTCAAAAATAAAGCTTGCTGCTCCTGGAAAATATCATCTCAACTTCCCTTCTGTGAAGCCTGTTGGCTGTAGAAATAGATGTTTGGGCTGTCAATATGCATCAGCACAAAAGATTTGAACTATCTATTTACCATCAAAGCAACATTTCGCAGATCAGCTTGATGAAGATTCACTTGATTGACCATTGAAAAGTGACTTTTTGTAGGTAGACGTAGCTCTTAATCTTGATTTCCTCTTCTTTTACACAATACTAGAAACCAATCAGACATGCTTATTTTAAAATCAACTTAAGACAAAGGCTTAGGAATGTAAGAGCAGTCATTTCATCTTCCATAAAGGTTCCTTGGCCTTTGGTAGTATCATTATGCATATGTACCTACATAGATTTAGATAGATAAGATAGACTGCCACACAGCTCTTTCAATATGATGCCATGTACAGAACAACCAAACTAATAAAATTATGTTATGGGTCTATATCTTGTTATTGTCTAATGGATTAATGTTATTTTGATATTTTGAATTCTTGTTTATAATTTGCTTCCGCACATAATAGTGTGAATTCTAGTGATTTAGAGTGTTGGCTAGCAGATATCTCCTAGGATCAACACGAAATCCCCGGACACCCAAGTTTATGGGGGCCTATATCAGATGCTATGGACCTGTAACCAGTGCACCCTTGCACATAAGTGACCTTGATGAACACGAATACATTGATTAATAAATTCACACATATATGAGCTTTTGTAAGTGCTGACTACAGTGGAATTTTGAAATTACACTACAAAACAATATGTCTACAAAGACCACTTCCTATCTTCTATATGCCCAAATAATTCCCATATATAATATTTAAAAAGTGCATATAGAAGGTCCATCAAATTGTTCCACATTATCTTTAAAATCTCTTCAATGAAAAGTGTCTTGAAGGAAAGACATATGAACATTCTTGGAACTTCAATAAAGAAAAGAAATATACTCATTCCTGGGCCTGTAATTAATTGACTATAGTCAAACTATAGTCAAAAGTGGACTCAGAGTCAAAACAGTGACATTAATTCCATATGAATCCTTACGTTATGAATCAATTCCGTATGAATTAATGTCATACGGATTTGACTATTTGAGTCCACTTTGGGCTATAATTTGACTATGGTCAATTAATTATCAAAGATTTGAAAGAAATTAAAGTATCCAACTTCTATCGGAAGTTGCAGATTCAAGGTATAAAATTGAAGACAACAAATAAATTTCTTATTTACCGAAAAGATTTAGTACAAATTTCCCACAGAAGTTTGACCTGAACACATTTAGAATGAGTCATAAGTCATTGTGTCTCCCAAGGTCTTACAGATCATCTTACAATTGTTGCTTTGCAAGGGTAAAGGGTATTTCAATTTTCAATACATACCTCAGGAAACAAATTGGGACATTCTGCAATATGTCGAGCTAAATTAACAACAGAAGGTAATGTCGGTGTCTCTCCCACTGTGATATTGTTGAAATAGAAAGCTGCTAAATTGTCTACAGCCGAAGCACACTGACGCAAAACAAAAATACAAGCTAGATATTAGTTCCAAAGAAATTCATTCAATTTATGAGGAACAGGCAATATTGCAAGTCAAATATAACATATGAAATGAACAACATGCTGTAAAAATGGCTACAACATTCCTGATGTGCTTGCAAAAGATGAAAAGTGAGCAAGCAAATTTGTGTTTAGTTTCTATTTCCCCGTCAAATAGCAGAAGAACAGAAAACCATAAAGGAATTAGTTAACTGTATAGGCTGTTTTGTTATACCTGAGTAGAGATGTTAACATCTAGGCTTTTGAGACCGGATTCTAATGAGCCAACAATGTGAGCAAAGGTACTTGTATCCAGATTTACAATGACGTTTGTGTGGCTATTGCACAATACTTCCAAGAGAGAAAATATGAGTGTGTAAGCTGAAAATGACACAAGAAACTCCAGAGCTTTAAACAACGATCAGAGATGGGGAAAATGTTGAGAGCATACAATAAAATTACATGTTTTATATTCATTGACTGAATGAGAAACAAACAAATAGTTATAAAACACCCCCTCCCCCTAGCTTCTTTTATGAACTGAGAATGTGATCTTAGAGAAGTCCTTAAACAAAGTCCATTGTCCTGTTTTGTTTCAGCTTTCAGTTTCATTAAACAATAACAAGGATTTAGGTGGAAGCTTAGTTAACCTTCCAAAATTCCATTATAATCAAAGATATAGTCAACATCAACAATACCTAATCTAGGTGTAAGCTCAAATTCTATGACGAACACTAACAAAAAGTAAGTGTAGTAGATTAAGAATCAACAATGTCAAAAAGATGGTTGTTGGAAATGTTAGCAAATTAATACATTTGTGTTAGTATTTGTTAGTAGGCAGGTTGTATAATCTTTTTTCCTCATGCTCTTCCCTATCGGCCTATATAAAGGCGTGCTCTGTATTCTTAAAACATATAGCAATACATTCATTCTTCTTGTGCGTCTATCATTGGTATCAGAGCCGGTCGTGCGTGGAGGAAGAGAGAACCAGAGCAGACTAGCGCGTGAAGGAGCAAGGTTGCCTGTCCCGCGTGGAGGAGACTGGTGCCGCGTGAAGGGAACAAAGTGAGTGCCTGTGTGTGTTGGAGAGTCCTTTGTTGGTTAGAAACGTGAAGGAGGAGACCAGGCGTTGATTTGTGGTTCCCTGTCCCGTTTTTTGGTGTACGTTTTTGCTGGTGCGTGAAGGAAGAGAGGCCATTTCTTTTCTGCATGCGTGCCTGAAGGAGCGTGAAGGAAGAGAGGCCATTTCTTTTGCTGTGCGTGCCTTAGACTGTTGCCATTTCTTTTGCTGAGGAGAGGAGACTGAGCCTGTCCCTGCGTGAAGGAGGAGAGGGTGTTCCTTGCCGAGAGTTATAACCCTTGCGTGAACTCTACCTGTCTCTGTTTGCTGTTGGCTGTGCGTGGAGATTCGGAGAAGATTCATTGCTGGTGCGCCTTCTTTGTTGGCTGTGCGTGGAGAGAAGAAATCTGTGCGTGGAGGGAGACTCGTGCACTTGCTGGCGTGGAGGTGAATCCAACGTGAAACCCCTGTATGTGTGAGCAAAGCCGGGAAATTACAAAACTGTGTGTGCACGTATGTCTCAAATTTCTGATGCACAAAGCACCGCAAGCAATGCACCAAATATTTGGGCATTGAATGACAACGAGGACACCACTGGGCTGTTCTTTGCCTTGGTCAACGAGCTACACAACACTAGTAACATTCTCTTTGGCGAGATTGTCGCGCCGAGGAATTTGTTGGAATACTTTTGGTTCGGACGTTCGATGTCAAGCACGGCGGATTCGTGCGAGAACTTGAACGTGGTTATGATGCGAGATGACGAATGTGAAATAGAACGCCCACGAGAGCGTCGGCGTCTCCTTTGCATGAGCCTATAGAGCCCATCTTCGGGATAGATTCCTTCGGTAAGCATTGTAGCCATTTTTGAAAAAAATAAATAAATAAATAAATAAGATACATTTTTGAGTTTTGAAAATGTCTGCTCCAAAAATATTGCTATCCGATGCCCAACTCTTGAAAGGGCCAAATTTTGCCACATGGAAAACCAAAATGCGGACGATTCTTCAATTCGAAGATCTTTGGGGGATTGTCTCTCTGAAAAGACGCCCCTCCCACGAGGCGATGATTTGTTGGAAAAATATGAAAAGGCTGATGCGAAAGCACTCATGCTCATCACCCTCAGTCTTTCTGATGAGGTGCAGCCGTACATTCGGGAAGCAACTGCTTCTTCTCAGGCATGGAGCGCATTTTGTACCATCTACGAAGCTAAGAATCTGACGACAAAGTTGCAACTTCAGACAAAGCTTCATACGATGAGTATGCATGATGGCGAATCAGTAGAAGCCTTCTTGCGGCGTGTAGCTGAGTTACGTGTAGAACTCTCTGCACTCGGTGAACCAGTGGACGACAAGTTGCTAGTCCCGCTCACCCTGCGAGCTCTTCCTTCACGGTTTCGGACACTGATCACCACGTTGACAATCACTCAACAGGAGGTGAGTTTTGCAACCCTGGTGAATTATCTCCAGCAGGAAGAAGCCATGCAAAACGTACAAGAAGCCTTCGAAGACAAGGCTCTCATCACGAGGTAAAAACATAAGCCTCGGAAAGGGAAATCCCCCCAAAATCGAAGCGAACATGCTCGGCCATCTTCACAATGGCCACCACAGTGCCACCCCAGAAGCAGCATAATCACAAGGTGGATCGGTGGTGCCACATTTGCTCCACGGATACGCACACGACTGCGAACTGTTATTACAACGGTCGCAAGTATGGAAATTCTGGCGAAGAGAGCACTTCTAGCCGAGGATATTCTAAGAAATCCCGATGGCATGCTCGTAATCAGAGGCAGAAGGGCCACATTGCTTTGCTCAGCAGGATGCCACCTCCGATGAAGAGGTACCAGATACGACTCATTCTGACATTGTTCTAGTCTCACAGGACCGAAGATGTATGTCGGTTGATTGATTCAGTGCCGTGCAAACACATGACTGGAAACAAGAAGTTGTTCCTTACTCTGAGTGACCGCCCAACTGGAGATCGGATCACCATTGCAGACAATCAAGAGTATATTGCAGCAGGGATTGGTGATGTCATCATTCCTCTTGGAACACGAAGATGTACACTCACAAAGGTGCTCTATGTTCCAGGTTTGACTTCAAATCTTTTTATGCGTAAGTCAACTTCTTAACCATAGAATGCGGGTTGAATTCTTTGTTTAAAAAGGGGTCAAGTCTGCATCATTTCCCGAGGAGAGTCAGTCATTGCTCACGCATTTCGAAGGGCCGTCTATTTGCCTTTGGATGTGGTCACTTCATCTAGCATTGCTCTCTCTGCATCAACGGCGAGTCCACGCGCACTTTGGCACTTTTGATATGGTCATCTTTCTCAGGGGCTCTACATCAACTCGGTGTAAAGCAAATGGTAAGAGGGCTTCCTCCACTCTCCCATTCCTTACCTTTGCTCAGGATGTCTTGCGGGCAAACAACATAGAGGTCCATTCAAACAAAGCTCTTATCATTCTACAGAGCCTCTTCAGGTCGTTCACACCGATCTGTGTGGACCCTTGCAGACTAGCTTTCAAGGTTTTGCATACTTTCAGCTCATCATTGATGATTACTCACGAGAAAATGTGGGTATATTTCCTTCGGAAGAAGAGTGAGGCACTTACAAATTTCGGACCTTCTACCAATGAAGCCACTAGGCGAGCGGTCTGGGAAGCCTCTTCTTCTCCTCCGCTCGGATCGAGGGGGAGTTTGTGTTAAAGAAGTTCTTAGCATACTGAAAAGATAAAGCATTCAGCAACATTTGGATTGCTCCCTATACGCCCCAACGCAGAATGGGATTTCAAGCACCACAACAGTCACATGGAGATGGCTCATTGTATGCTCTTGACCGCCAAGTTGGAGGATCGGTTTTGGCGAAGCGATCCAGACGAGCAGTGTATTTACTCAACCTAGGCACCCACGAAGATCTTACATAACAAGACACCGGAAGAGGTATGGGTAGTCGTAAACCTTCTATTCATCATTTAAAAGTTTTTGGTTGTCTTTGCATATATGCATGTTCCAGATAAGAGAAGGAAGAAGATCGATCCAAAGACACTGCCATGTCTTTTCTTGGGGTATAGTACTACCTCAAAGGCATATCGTCTCATGGATCCTGAGACAAAGAAGATCTACAAGAGTCGAGATGTGGTATGTGATGAGTCATCCTTTGACTCCTTGCCACACAATGGAGATTCAGTACCGACCTCGTCACATAGATTGCTCACACATCCAGATGATGGGCAAGATGATTCTTCTCAGAGAGAAGAAGAGATGAGTGGAGACTTGTTCGTTGATCTTGGCACACTGGAAAACACATCTTCACATCAACAGCGCCAACGTCCGAAATGGGTCCATAAGTATTATCGGGATGCACACCTGAACTCACTTCCTGGTACTTCTACGGGAGTTAGAACACGAAGTCAAGCTAGACATGAGGTAAATTTTGCACTCATGAGTTCAGTTGTTGAGAGCACCGAACCTGACACTGTTCGTGAGGCATTAGACCAACCACAGTGGAAACAAAGCTATGGATGCTGAATATGATTCCCGATTGAGAATCGGACGTGGGAACTTGTCGATCTGCCTCAGGTAAGAAATCCATTGGCTGCAAATATATTTTCAAAACAAAATATAAAGCGAGATGGTTCAATCGACAAACACAAAGCATGACTTGTTGCGAAAGGGTTATGCTTAGCAAGAAGGAATTGACTATGACGAGACCTTTGCACCCTTTGCGAAGATCAAAACCATAGAGTTGTATGTGCCTTTGGCGGCACAAAATGGATGGAAACTTCAGCGAGATGGATGTCAAGAGTGCTTTTCTAAATGGTGATCTAAAGAAGAAGTGTACATGACCCATCACGAAGGGTTTGTAGACGAGCATCAACCACACAAGGTATGTCGTCCGATAAAGTCTCTTTATGGACTTAAACAAGCACCTAGGGCATGGTACATAAAAATAGATGATCACCTATTGCAGCATGGATTCACTCGTAGCCCCTCGGATACAAATTTGTATATCGAAGGTAGGAGCAGAGATTGTCATTACGGTTTTGTACGTAGATGATCTTGTGATCACGGGAAGTTCGACAATCTTGTAGATGATGTAAAGAATGATACGAAGAAATCCTTCGACATGACCTGATTTGGGGCTACTTCACTATTTTCTTGGCTTAGAGATATGGCGGAAGAAGAATCATATCTTTTTCCCGGATGAAATATGCCAAGACACTCTGGAAAAGTATGGAATGTCGGATTGTAAACCAATGTCACACCTATGGAAAAAGGTTTGCAATTATCTAGATTCGAGGATTCACCACGGGTAGATGGCACTCACTACGGGCAGCGGCTTGTGGGGAGTCTCATTTACTTGACTTATACAGACAGATCTTTGCTTTTGCGGTGAGCTATCTCACCGATTTATGCAGGAGCCGAAGAAATGTCATTGGATAGCAGCAAAGTATGTGTTGAGATATGTCAAGTACAGTTGAATTTGGTGCGGAGTATCGAGAAGAACACTCAGTTCTTCTTACGAGGATATCTGAGACTCGGACTATGCGGGATCCGTTGATGACGGAAATCCACTTGAGGATATGTTTTCATCTCGGATCTGCGGACCTATCTCATGGATCAGCAAGAAGCAAGCTGTGTTGTTGCTCTCTCATCCACCGAGGCTGAATACCATGTTGCACGAGGAGGCTGTGTGTGAAGCAATTTGGTTACGTCGCATTCTTGCGGATATAGGGATTCTGAAGAGAAACCTCCCATCATTCTTCTGCGACAATCAAGGTGTGTTGAAGCTTGTGAAGAATCCTGCTTTTTCATGAACAAACAAAGCATATTGAGGTCGAATGTCACTACATTCATGAACAGTCTTGAACCACCAAATTCAGCTCAATACTACCCTACCGATTCTCATTGCGAGATATTCTCACCAAGCCTCTTGGCAGGTGAAGTTTGATTTATTTAGGGGTACATTTGTAAGAGCAATGTATTAAGGGGGAATGTTAGCAAATTAATACATTTGTGTTAGTATTTGTTAGTAGACAGTTGTATAACTATTTTTTCCTCACGGCTCTTCCCTATCGGCCTATATAAAGGCGTGCTCTGTATTCTTAAAACATATAGCAATACATTCATTCTTCTTGTGCGCCTATCGGGAAATAGTGATAGCAGATTGAACCTGATCACATCTATAAGACCATCCCCACATACGCAAAGAACGTTATGATCAATGTGTAAATGTCAATGTGTGTTTTCATAGGGCACATTATATTCCACATCTAAATATGATGGTTATAACAACGTAGATGATTATGAATGGTTGAAATCAAGATTTAGTTCAACAAAATCGGCATAGAAACATATCTTTAAATGTTAACAACTCAAACTACTAGAAATTTTGAGCTATATGGTGGTTAATCCTAATCATGAACTCGGGTGGTTCATACTAGCTTTTCACATATCGGTGCACCGGATAAAAGATTAAATTAGTTCTTTTCTATAAGGAATATACTTTATCATCAACTATAGACATAAATATAAATAAGTTACATCATAAATATCAAAAACAAAGTTTGTAGTTTTGCTCAAAGTAAAAGTATATTAAGACCATGAAGCCCATATGAAATATTTTCAACTATGAAATTTGATTTTATTTTGCATAAAGCCCAAGGACCATTTTAAAAATAAAAATCACAAGGTAAATCCTATTATTCATCTGCAATATCAAAAATAAGATGGAGAGAGAAAAACCCACAACTCTGACAACTGTAAGATGTTTCGAGGTATAACTCAAGAACAACTACAAACTGGCTATGTACCAAGCTCAATCACATGTATATTTGAAGTAATGTACCCTTGGGTAATTGTTTTTGAAGCAAAGGAAATAAGAATAGAAGGATTTTCATTGCTTGTAATCTGCATAAACAACAAATCAATGCTAGAAATACTTCACGAGTGCTTCATATATTAAACACAACATGGCAATTGAAATCGACATGAAAGAAGTAATTACCATGATTCAGGCATGGTTATCATAGATAAATTTAAACAATTGTTTATAATTGGGAGAGAATTTTACCTTAAATGATGCAAAAGCAGCAACATGAGCTTATAGAGCCTGACTGTGCTGCTGATCTATAGAAAACAACTGCATGTTCCCTTTAACAAGTTGTGGCCTCTATCCAAAGAATATTATTATTGTCAATTATAAAGATGAAAATTATTTGTATGGGCATCTGGAGCACCGAAAGCATGCAGCCCACCATTGTTATGATAATAAAGAAACCTTTACAAACTCCTATAACTATGCCACAACTCAAGAATTACATTACCTGTCTAGCAACACCAAGAGATCGAAGTCCGCATTCAACAAATTTATCAATTACTGAATGCACCTTATTTCTCATAGCTTGTGTGCATTTGCATAAGACTCATTCACCAAACTCAAGCATAAGACTCATTCACCAATATAACAAAGGACCTCACATATATGTGTATTCTGACAGACATAGATATTAGAAGAAGCCTACAAATTTAATAATACAAATCTGATTAGAAGAATCCTGCATGAGTTTGCATCACACATCTATGAAATTAAAATATGGGATGGATTTTCATCACACATCTATGAAATTAAAATTTCTTATCCACATTTACTATACATGGCTATCAAAGGAATAGGAATGAACTCAGACAGAAAGAAAAGCTTAAGAAACAAATATACTAGCAAGCCTTGAAGTCCAATCTCCAAGAAGTGCAGTCTGTACTCATGTGCATGTAGGTCTTCAATATAGAAAAGTTAATAGGTATGTTGAACACACATACAATGTATCCTCAGAGATTCTTGATTTGATTGGTAAGGTATAATTCAAATTTTTACAAGTTCACTAGTATACTTAAAATTCAAATCATAAAACAATCAATAAGTTCACTTTGGTAATGAAATAGTCAATAATTCATAAAATAATAGTCAATTTAAATCTATTTAGCCATATAGGAAAAATGTCTATTCTTTTTTATCCTCTTTTAACGAGGAACTATAATAGATGGTGCAACATGGTAATCATCCGAACTCTTTGTATGTTGGATTTATGGGTTGTTTTCCAGATGAGTTGCAAGAAGGTCAATCGATTCATTTTTTCCAACAACAAAATCATCACATCCTTCTATGACATCTTCATGTTCACTGTTAGTTGCACCCTTTAAGGAGTTTGATTGTTGCACATCCTATTAAACAACATACTTTAGTTAATTAAATTACCACAACATTGATACTTAAATGTTTTATTATGTCATCAAATACTATAATAAACTTACCGAGATTCATGCTCAATCACCAATTTCTCCCTCGATCTATCATATGTTGTCGGAGGCCTTGGGAACCATGCATTAAAGCATATTTCAGATCTTCATCTGAAGCTTCCTTTCAAAATTGGTGAACCTAAGTGTACAAAGACATTTTAATTTATCAAGTATCATTTGTCATCCAATACATTCAAGTCACCGAATAAATATAAAAAATTAAATGAAATTATTTACTTACCAAGCTCCCACGAATACTATTATACCCACCGACCCCAATTTATACCCTTGACATCCTAGCTTGGGTAGCCTTTGTTGTATCTCGAAGGCGTTTTTACCTCCTTCTCATGCGAGATGGCATGTAGTTTGGATTTTGAAGGACTTTCTCTTAAATTTGGCATCTTTGATAAGTTCATCCCATGTTGTTTGGTTAGTGATCCAACCTAGTCAGGGATATCTCAAGTCATTTGTAAGCTTTGATCTTATTTTGTCTCTTTTAGAATGAATGAATTTCTGTGCATAATCCATTATGAAACCCTTGCTAAAACCGGGATTTCCAAACTCTTTTATGACATCTTCAAAGAGTTCATCTTTCTCGGAATTGGCTTGCTTTCTCTAATCCACTTGTATGGTATTTCCAAATAGGCATTCTCATGCGATGAAATAGAAATTGGAAAAATTTCGTCCCCATTTCATCTTTTAAGACATTTCCATCTAAGGTTAACAAGATTGTAACCTCTTTCTTTCCTTTTGTGTTCTTTGTGGAGATTGTTGCTGTCATAGGGGTCATAGTAGCTTCCCCTATAGGTACATCAGGGGGCATGCCATTTTCTTTCTGTATGTATAGAGCATGAATGTTTGCTAGGACTATTGTAAACCATGTAATATGAAAAATTGTTGTTATGACTGTTTTATAGCACTTGAATGATAATTAGGATTGTTAGGAATATTTTATACATAATTAATTATCATAAGAATACCTCTTCAGTGCAACAAGACTGTACTTTCTAGAAATTTAGACTCCAATGCATGAATTTGCTTAATTACCTCCTATCTAACTTCATAAAATTCACAAGTATCTGGTAGGAGCATTAAAATTTTGGCTTGTGATTCTATGATACTTTTCAAGCATGTTGTGGTGTTGGAGGGTGAATTCGAGAGAACCCACACATGAAGGGCTACTCTTACTATGTGTTGGCATTCTTGACGGAATTGGAATACTAAATGTTTCAATGTTGGATGTAGAAAGTATGGTACGAGATTTACTTCTCGGTGGCACTTTCATGTTAGGATTTTCTAGTACATATGTAGAGGGCCTGCCACGATCCTTCAAAATATCATAAAACAAAATTATTAATAGTAAAAAAACTTCAAAGTTGCATGTAACATTGAACAACTTCACTAACAAAGGAATAATAACATATGCGATATTAAATTTCCATTTCATTTCATTTATCAATATATATATATATATATATATATTCAAACAGACCAAAAGGTGTGTATCTTCATATAATCTTCAATAAGGAAACATTTAATGAAACAAGGAAACATGTGCAATGTATGCATTGACATAGACAAAAAAACATTAGCAATCCACTCATAAAATATATCAAATTTTGTTATTTCCTTACAATGATTTTAAGGTTTACATTATGATTAAATAAAATCATCTTCATTTGACATTACAATTTCCTCATCTGGAGGCATGAATACACCATAATTAATGGGCCACATATCCACAAATAAATTAATACCATGGTTGTCATGATCTTCATCCCCTTCAGCCATAGGTAAATGATGATCAATAAACTCAACATGTTCATGTATTTGATCACCAAAATGTTGTTGTTGTCCTTCTAGAACTTCATCTTGTTCTATTCATCATCAATAGTCATGTTATCATCATCCTCCACTTGGTCATCTATGTCTTCAAGTGGATCTTCTACCTCTTCAATTACATCATGGCCTTCTACATCTTCAGAAATGGTGACTCTTTGTCCTCTTGGATCATAATCTATCATAACGGACCAGCTAGGGTGTTCTAAATTTGGAACAAGAAATATTTGACTGCATTGGTTTGCAAACACATAAGGTTCAGAAGTAGATTCAAACCTCGATGTATTTATCATATTGAATCCATTCTCATGCAACAAAATAGTTTTTTCAAGGTCCACTTCAATGAGCCTATACCATTCAACATGAAAAATAA
Organism: Taxus wallichiana var. yunnanensis; assembly: GCA_018340775.1. Lineage (NCBI taxonomy): Eukaryota > Viridiplantae > Streptophyta > Pinopsida > Cupressales > Taxaceae > Taxus > Taxus wallichiana. Next base: position 891,821,081 of record CM031242.1, read on the forward strand.
CTTTTTTAAAAGATGTGAAATCAAGCTCTATTATATCCTCCAACACTCCATAATACCGAAGTGTACTCGTGATTGTGTTTGTGTCATATGCATGTGAATGACACTCCACTTCAAATGGTACTGAAATTCCACTATCATAATTTTTCCGCTTCTCGTCAATCTTCCCGATTCGAAAATGATGACCACTAATCCACATTGCTTTGTAATATGTTACCTAAATGCATATGTACATATTATCCAATTAGATTCAAGGACACAAAAAGTTAACTAAATAGTTTTAATGATAAAAAAATTTAGATTAAACTATATTCATCATAATACTTTATTTGTATACTACCTCCCCATTTATACATCCTTTAACGAAATCTACTTGTTTTTTTGTCACCGATTTCATTCCCTTGGTTTCCTCATGTTCAACATTTGTTTTAACCAATGCCATGAGCATCTATCGGCCATTTTCTTTTATGGCATGTAGGAAGTCCTCTATTAGATTTTTGACCATGTCAATTATATATATCAGCCCATGCCTTCTCATCTTCTATTTTCTTTTGTTCATCATACTTCTCCATCCATTATAACATAAATTTAGAGTTGTATGCAACACATAGAAATGCAATGACTCCCACTCCTTAGCATCTACAACAAAAATTATTTAACTAATCATTGATCTAACCATTCTTTAAAGCATGCATCATACAATACTTAGGATTTAAAAACTACCACTAACATTTAAGATTACCTTTTATCCTCTTTGAAGTTCCTTGACCCTCTAGTTTTCTATCTACAATGGATTGAGGTTGTTGATCACCCCATAATCTTGGAGCCTCTAGATGCAATTGAGGTAAGTACTCAGATAAATGAACCATGGTTTGAAAAACCATGTACCCTTCAACCATAGAACCTTCGAAGTCGATCTCTTTGCCTCACAAAATGTTGTAGGACCTTCATATATCTCTCTACAAGCCACATTGTCCGAGATGGATGGGCCCAAATTGTTCAATCTCTTCTACCAAGTGTATATAAGGTAGTGCTCTTGAGAATTGAAGAAACTTGGAGGAAAACACATTTGAATGTCACACATCAAAAGAGCGACATTCCTCTTCCAATAGTTCATCTCATCTAGATGTATCTCTTTAGATGATACCCACCTATAAATTTTAGTAACAAGCATTAACATATCACCGGTTATAATATTTGCAAAGTATATGTTAAAAAATTATAAAGACATTGAAAATGATATTTATAGAAGGAAAAAAATTAATTATTGAATAACAAATGATGGTTTATAATACCTCAAATATTTTGACAATTTGTAAATTGTTTGTGCGATGTCATGGTTGAAAGTGCTTTGTATTGCTTGTGTAGGAAGCACATATTACACCAACATTGAAAAATAGCGTTTAAACTATATATTATCTTCTACATTACTAATATATTGAAAATTTCAATTATACTACAAAGAAATATAATATATCATGAATTACCTTTATCAATTATGCTAATCATGTGTTTTCATTCCAAAAAACTCTAAACCATCTATTGTGAATGCGGTTTTTAATGTCACACCAAAACCGATTGGAAATCTTATGGCATGAATAGTATCAAACATATATTGTTTCTCCTTTGTTGTAAGAACCCATGGCACAAGATCATATGTGTTATTTTCATGTAACCACATGTTTTGCATCATATTGTGAGTTTTGAGGTCCTTCCTTAATTTTATTTGGTCTTCATTGTAGGTTCCCTTTAGATGTTTCCATAAGCACTCTGCCACATTTTTTCCAATATGCATTGTATAAAATAGATGAGCTATTAGGATTTGCTTGTAATAATCTAACTTATAAAACTTAGATAGTCTTTTCATTCCCAATGGATAAGCTCTCCCTTCCTTTTTATCATATTCTGATTTCCACCTCAAAGGGTTCATCCTTTTTGGCCGCATCATTTCCTCTTCCTTTCCATTGAACTTATTTTTCTCATGCATGTGATAACGATGGTTTTCATGTAAGAAGTGTCTATATTCATCGTACACGGTTTTTTTAAGATCCTTTGATTGCCTAGATACAATGTTTGTCCCGCATGATGGACAACCATGTTTCCCTTTAGTCTGTAGGCCTGAAAAATTAGTATGGAAACCATATTTAATTAATGGGCAACAACATAAATAGAATGATTACAAATTAATATGATAAATAGATTACCGCAACACACTGAGAGCCCCAGAGCATCGTGAATTGTCCACATAAGTATTGAATGAAAAAGGAAGATCCTATCATTACTAGGTCTCGATACATCATACATGTTGACACCCTTCCATAATTCAATAGCTCATCAATGAGAAGCTCCATGTATGTGTACATATCTTTCACCTAGTGTTTTCCTATGAATCAAATGTGAATAAAAATTTAAAAATATGTTCATGTAAGTGTACATCATCTTCAAGAGAACATAGCGCTAAGAATCTCATGTACTGGTATTATTAGAGTTAGCATTGCATGCTTTTTTCATTTCCATCCAAGGGGAAGATTATTGTTAATAAGGAAAATTGACCAAACAGAGTGTGTTGTTCTAAGATCTCCGAAAGGATTGACGCCATCCATAGCCCATGAAAGTCTTACATTCCTTGACTCATTTCTTAAATCAGACCATTTTTCTTCAAGCTCCTTCCAATCTTTACTATCACAGCCACCATACACATGACACCATCTTGGCTCGTTCTTAGTGTATGATAGTCCATAAATTTTGTCAAATCCTTACATTTAAACATCCTCTCAAACCTCGGTGTTATTGGAATGTGGCGTAGTACCTTATAAGAAACTTTCTTAGACACTTGATCTTCACGATATCTATTGGTGAAACATATTGGGCATTGTTGTAAATTTTCATTTTCGCCATAGTATAAGATATGATCATTTGGACATGCATCATATGTTTTGTACTCCATCCCAATGTATTTTATTGCTGAAGATACTTCCTTTTGCGAATGAGGAATCTTATTTTCCTTTGGAAGTATCTTATCTACCAAAAGTCTACATAAAACAACAAAAAATATTTATATTATTCAATATACACAATATTCAAAACTTGAATGACATGGAGAGATATAGTTTAGAGGAGTTTAAAATATACCTCAAGATATTAGTGAAGCATGTATTCGTCATTCCATGCATTAATTTCAAGTTCAAAAAAAACATAAGTGTTGCCAATACAAACAAATTTGCATTTAAGTAAAGAGGTGTCCTAACAAGATGAGCTAGGGGCGAATCATCAACTTCTTTAGCATATGTGTAGAAGTCTTGTAAAAATTCATTCACCACATCCTCATTTAATTGAGAAGTGGTATCACCCATATATGTGTCTTCTCCTTCATTGTGAGTGTCACTATCATCATTATCATATGCCCTTTCATCATCATTATTATGAACTTGGTTTGGCTAAACATTACAATATCATTTAAAATAGTTAATAATAATGCGATATGAAAAGTTTATATTTTTCAATAACAAGCATTTTTGAAATTTCATTATAATATACCATTCTATATAAACTCCACACTTCAACCTATGGATACCATGTGAAGTCGGTGCTTCTTTAATTTTCTATTGTTGCACTTTTCACAAGTCAATATATCATTTCATTAAAATATTCATTTGTCCCTAGTTAGAATGTAGGTCTCGGTACATGTTCATCTGAACATTCAAATGAAGATATACTATTTTCTGCATAAATCATATACTTTAAATAATGAGCATCTACCTCTCAACTTTAGACTTGTATTTTTATAGTTTGGAAATGGGTAATTCTGTTATGATGTTTCCATAAACTAAAACATCATTAGTTTGAACTATGAGATCATTTGTGCCATTATATATTCCATCTACTCATGAAAATTATGGTCCTTGGCACTTACTTAACCATTTTTGTAATCTAAAATAGGGTTCATTATGAGTGTTATTAAAGATCGAGTATTATTAAAAAAACTCATGACTGTGATAATATTAATCTTCATTGAGATTCAATTCATTAAAGAAATAATACAAGTGCGAGAAAATGAAAGTACACAATCGTTCCATTTTTTTCCAAGAATAGTGGCTAATTGGGTAATATTGTCCTACAAAAAAAAGTAACACTCATGATAATAATACTGAGAAAAATATTTTTAAAAAATGAATAAAAGTATATGCACGTTCTAATTATTTACCAATATATCTAGGACTAGAATGTCATCTTATCTTACCTTCTTGCACTAAAGCTACTCCACACCAATTAGAGCAAGAGAAGAAAATGAAACCTAGAAAAAGGAAAAGATGAAGAAATTAGACAAGGAAAAGCAATCTAATTTATTAAAAATAAAAAAAAATAGCATGAGAAGGTCCACATATTCAAAACCATACTACAATAAGACCTACGATAAGTTCAAGGTTAATTTGGAAGAAAACTTGAATCTTGGAACTTATCATAGGTCTTTGTTTTCATTACGAGATAAAGTAGATTCCTTTTCATTGTCCCGATATCGGTATTAATCCAATTTATACTCTACATAAGATCCATCATTATAATATCTAATAACCAAATATGTGCCTTTAGAAGAGGCTTCTCTACCCAAATGTACAAGTCATGAAATATTTTAATTCCTTTCTCCAATGAAGGGAGGAGGCTAAGAGAAGCCTCTTATCAAGGCACGTATCTTTGTTTTATATATTATAATGACAAGATATTATTCTACTTTATTATTGTGTTACTCCACTTAATCTTTTCAAATATAGCCTTTATTTCTAAGCTTAGAATTTTCCAAACCGAGAATAAGTTACAATGTTCTCGGTTGTAATGTATTATAACATTAAAACTATACTAACAAGGAGGAAAATTAATCAAGCCTAAAGATAGTTTGGGTCATAATTTTAATCCAAGAAAAGTAGGAAAAATCTTGTAGAAACCAAGAAATATCAGGCTAGAAAGCATCCTGACAAGACAAATACTATGGGGAGTTCGTCCACTCCTTTCCAAGAGTGTTGGAAATTACTCATATCAAGTTTGAAGATTTACACCATTTGTATGACCAAAGTGAGGTCAAGACATTATTTCTTGGGAAACCATTTATAGAGGAGTGAAATTTAGTCATTGTCATCGAAATTAATGTGATTATTTATATCACAACCTCATATATCAAAGGTTGGTTAGGAAAGCTGAATTTTGAAAATTTGTTTAAGATAGATTTAACAAATATCAAAGGCATGTAATCGTTTCCAATTAAATTTGAGGAATTAAATAGCCTTCGATATCTAGATCTATATATCTGTAATGATTTAAAGAGATGCCACATACTTTTACTCAACTATTACAACTTCAAGTATTGAACATTGAGAAATTGCAGCAAGCTCGTCCTCTTGGATTTTGGAAAAATCTCCACTTCGAGATAACGAGCTTCGTAATTTAATGGTTGGTGGGAACTGTCTATCTCACTAAACATCAAACAATGGAAATGATGGTTCCATCTTTGTCAAGCGTGTGGCATTTGTTCAATATATTCTCTGCATCCTTTCGTAACTTTCATCAATTGATGCCTCCACAAATCAAATATAGCCTGGTGTAAGATCCTTAGATGATTTAAATTTTCTTGGAAGTTCTTTTACGGAATCACTCACAATATCTTCATCTATAAATACCTCTAGATCATTGATGCATGAAATAAAGAATCATGTGTCTTCCCTACACCGCTTATAAGGCATTGTTGCTTCGTTCCCTATTCTTGCAAGTCCTCATCTGCAAATATCTGAAAGTTTTCAATAGGTTGCTTGAAAGTTTCAGCCCTTGGTGGTTGCTTCTTACTTGTTGGCTTGTCAAATTGAAGTGGCTTCAAAAAAATATTTTTTATTTCATTCATTGCTTCCTTTGTATTAATGGTTGGATCAACAAGACCGTGATGATTCAATTCTTTACTATCACCAATTATAGTAGAATCTACAAATTTATGCATAAATATTGTGTTCTTGCTAAAGGATTTGGAAGGCATATTCATTTCTCCAACGTTTCCAAATTGTCTATGACCATTTTTTCCTTTTGAGTTTTTGCCATTTTTCTCTATTGTAGTTATTCCATCCTGATAAAACTCTCCTGGTACAGAAGAGAGTGCCCAGTCTTTGCTTGTATTTCTCTCCTCAAATGTTGTAGTTTGGTTCCTTTTAGAATTGCTTTGGGCAATACTCGCAAGCCTTGAACAGATGCAAGATACTTGGATGAATTGGCTTCATCAGAGGAATTATAGATGAGATTTTCATCAACAAATACCTTCAAGTATTTTTCCAATGGAACAATAGGAGTATCTTCCTCTAATATTTTGGACAGAATGTGTTTCTGTACTGAACCTAGCTCTTTCAAATCTTCATCAACAAACAACTGAAAAACATTAGTAGGCTACTTTCTTTTTTGCATCCTTCGTGCTTAATTTACTAATTTTGGATTTTCAAAATTAAGTGGCTTCCCAAACATATTATTTATGTCTTTCATGGCTTCCTTTGTATTGATAGTAGGTTCTATCAGACCATGATGGCAAGCATCCTCTACTTCATTAGTATCACCAACAATGGTAGAATCTACAAATTTGCGTATAAAAACTATCTCTTGGTGCAGAACTTAGGTAGTAAACAAGTTATAGAATCAGAACCTTCACCAAATTGCTTATGAGTTTTTATCTCCTCTAGCGCTCCATAGTCATTGTCCTACCAACTTCCCCACCCCCTAGATCAGATCTCTATATAGGTTAGGTATGGGTGAGATCTATAGATAGTAGGCCCCTATTCCTCTCTATACATGGGGATGTGGTGCCTCTCTCTATTCTATATAAAGTAGCCTAGCCCCCTCCCTGAATAGAGATATTGGAGAATTTGAACTGTCAAGTAACATTCACCTATCAAGATACAATATGCCTTTGAAAGGTGCACTATTAGAGTGAGATATACTCGACACCAGATTTAGAAACATTCTAACCAAAAATAAAAGTCAGAAGCACAATTTTGAATCAGCTTTGTTACATATAGGATTCTTTTAATCCCGAAGGAAAGGAAAGTTTGAGCATACAATTTTATTAATTAACCTCCATTTATTCATGAGTGTGAGTTGCAGGCACCTATTGATGGGTTTAATTGTTTCTTTTCAAATCACAATTTTTAAAGGTGCCCTGTATCTTTCCTCAGCCATATCTCCTCAAAATCATTTGCAAGTCACAAACAAAGTTTGTGAGCATGGTGCTTCATGAAGTAAGAAAGGTTGTTCCTGAAGCATTCTATGAGGTAAGGTCAGTTGATCACTACACACCTATAGATTCCAAGCTTTAATATGATCCTTACTGTAATACTGTTTGATGTACATTCATAATATGTTATATAAGTCCAATACTGATTTAAAAGGATTGTGGAGTGCCATCTTGTAGCTTCACTGAATGTTCTACGTTATCCATCCTTGGCTTCAACATGTTCTCAGCCACTCACTGTTGAAACTGCAAGATCTGATTCTCATTATGTGGTACAGCTGGGTGCCATCAATACCAGACCAGGCGTGGATGCTCATGTTGGGATAGCACCAGAAAATAAAAAAGTTCAAAAGATCGATTGACATAAGGACAAATGTTACTTCTAACCATACGACCTTGCCTTCTCCTATTCATCAAGAGGCTTCTAGTTTTAGAATTAGATTTTGTATGCGCCTTATTTTTTACTCTTACCAATGATTTCTCTTTGCAATGCAGCAGGCCTAACTTTTGCAGGTAACTTGCTTGCCTGATTGTTATAGAAATATCCATGAAAATATTACATTCTTTAGAAATTAGATCTTATTTCAATGCCTCATGTACAGGAGTACATGATTCATATTGGACACATGTGTGTGATGTGGAAAAAATTAACCAGATACTCAAGGAGAACTTTGTTGAATTGTACAGTAATCCTATACTGGAAAATGTAAGTTTCAAGCTTGCATGAATAAACATAAACACTGATATTTATTCATAACAGTGAAAATTATTTGAAATACCAAAGCTTTATACCTGCTGATATTTAAGGTGTAAAGATGAATTTATATGAATGAAGCTAATGATGGTTGCACTGAATCAATGTGCAGTTGCTGGAATATTTCGAGACCACATTTCCTCAATTGGGCTTTCCCCCATTACCAGATCGAAGTGATTTTGATTTAAAAGAAGTGTTGAACTCCCCTTATTTTTTTAATTAATTGAGCATGGCAGTTTGGTCTCTTGATGTTCAGTCACTCTTTGACTGTGATGGAGATTGACCTTGTAATATCGGCTTCTTTGATCCTGTGTCATCCCTTGTCTTTGGTGGCCATCAGTTGTATTTGTATTTCCTTTCTTTGGGATTATGACATGGAATAGTGGAGGAATAATTTTACTGCCACGTCATTCTCAAAAGATAAATTTCCTTTAGGAAAGCAAGCTCCCTCTGGAGAATTTATGTTATATTACTAATTTTATATACCTATAAAGTAGGGTTAGGGGGTTGAAGCGGATATTCAAAGATTCATTGGTATCAGCAGTGTTTCCATTGCAGAGGCTTGTCTCTTGTATATTAAAGTTACAGATGTAGGCGATATGATTGATAACACAAGTGCCAATAATAGAGTTAAATTACATTTTCTCTTAGTTGAAGTATTTTCAATTCTTTTATTCAGGCTTATTTGTAAGGTGGTGTCTGCAACTTGCAGATTTATTCACTTTTAACCTTTATATATGCAATGTTATCCATTTGAAGTACATAACATTTGGAAATGATTCGAACCTCATAAGATAAGGGATTGACAAGCCTCAAAAGTCACTGATTCAAATTATGTTTATAGAATATTGAATTGGGGTCACTTTGGAGAAGTTGTTATAGAAGTTACACTCAATCACAGTGCTGGATATTTACTAAAATGACAAGCCTCAAAAGTGATTGATTCAAATTATGTTTGTAGAATATTGAATTGGGGCTAGTTCGAAGAAGTTGCTTTAGAAGTTATACTCTATCACAGTGCGTGATATTACTTCATTGAACCAGCAAGATAGAGAATATAAACAACTGTATTTATAAAATATCAAAAGAATCATATGTTCTCATGGTAATGTGGGAAATGGATTCTCAATCAAATTGAAAATTTATTGTAGGTTGTAAGCAAACTTATTTTATCCTCAACAAACACAGCCAATCCTATAGAGTGTTAGCGCATTAGTTAATAAGTTAATACATTAGTTTGGATTAGTAGTTAAAGGCGGTTACCTCTCCTAACCGCATTCTCTCATGTATTAATACTCTCCTCTCACATTGAATAAAATGCATTTAGAAATTTCTTTCCCGAGCCATCATTCGTATCAGAGCTCCTTTCTTTCTTTCGCCTGCGTGAAAATTTGGAGAAGCCAAATTAAAGCTTAGATGTCCTGCAGCAAGCGTGGGAATCTGGAGACCTAGCCTGGAGCTGCGTGGTGCATTGGCAGTCATAGCCAAACTTGTGAGGAGAGATTTGAGGAGACAAACTGTTAAATGCCACAATACTCACTCGTTTTCATGCACGATTTTCTGTGAATTGACGGCTTCTGCGCCTGCTGCTAATGTTGCTTCACCATCGCGAACTACCTGGCCCGTGAAAAAGAAGACCTTTGGCTCGGAGTCACTGTTTTCACGTCACCCATACACATTATAGGGAAAGGAGGGACTTCGCAATGGTTTCTTGTTGAGGATTGATCTGTTTGTCTTTTTCCCTGCAAAGTGGAGCCACTTGTTAATTTTTGTTTGGCAACGACCTATGGATTTAGCAGCAACGTGTGCATAGGAATCTGTGTAACCCGCTTGCTAGTTTGACATTGGAGCATATGAAAAAGAGCAGGTGTATCTTTGACATGGATCAGCTTATGGAGACCTGTTTCCTGGATGGGACGTGGAACTTGCCTGCATCTAGACTAGCGACCTGTTGTTTTTGACATACTTGGAAATGAGGCCAGCCAGCGTATGTCGCAAATTTCAGATGCAGAAAGCACCGCGAGAAATGCACCAAATGTTTGGGCATTGAGTGACAACGAAGACACCGCTGGACTATTCTTTTCTTTGGTCAATGAGCTCCACAACACTAGGAATATTCTCTTTGACGAGATTGTGTGCCGAGGACTATTGGAGTATTTTTGGTTCGACGTTCGATGTCAAGCACAAGTGGATTCGTGCAAAACTTGAACGTGGCTATGATGTAGATGATGAAGGTGAAGTAGAAAGCCCACAGGAGCATCTGCATCTCACTGCATGAGCCTACAGAGCCCATCTTTGGGATAGGTTCCTTCAGTAAGCATTGTAGCCATTTTTGAAAAATAAATAAATAAAATACAATTTTGAGTTTTTGAAAATGTCTGCACCTCGCATTCTATTTTTGGATGCCCAGTTGCTCAAAGGGCAAAATTTCTCTGCATGGAAAACCAATATGCGGATGATTCTTCAGTTTGAAGATCTTTGGGTGTTCGTTTCTATCAAAGATGCCCCCCACCTGACGTTGATATGTTGGCTAAGTATGAAAAGGACGATGCAAAAGCACTAATGCTTATCACCCCGAACCTTTCTGATGAGGCTCAACCTTACATTCGGGAAGCAACCCCTTCTTCTTAGGAATGGACCATGTTGTGTACCATCTATGAAGCCAAGAATTTGACGACGAAGTTGCATCTTCAGACAAACCTTCACACAATGAGTATGCATGATGGCGAATCAATCAAAGCCTTCTTGCGGTGTGTGGTGACTTGAGCATAGAAATTTCTACTCTTGGTGAACCGGTAGACAACAAATTGCTAGTCCCGCTCACCTTATGAGCTCTTCCTTCCCAGTTTTGGACACTTATCACCACGTTGACCATCACTCAACGGGGAGGTGAGTTTTCCATCTTGGTGAATTATCTCCCAGCGAAGAAGCCATTCAGAATGTTCAAGAAACCTTCAAAGAAAAGGCTCTCATCACGAGGCAAAAGCATAAGCCTCGAAAAGGGCAGTCAGCCCCCTAAAATCAGAAGTAGCATCCTCAATAGCAACCTTCTTAGCAGCCACCCTAGAAGCAACAGAACAACAAGGCGGATCGATGGTGCCACATTTTCTCCACGGATATGCACATGACTACGAACTGTTATTACAATGGTCGCAAGTATGGCAACTCTAGCAAAGAGAGCACTTCTGGCCAAGGATATTCCAAGAAATCTTGATGGCGTGCTCGTAATCAGAGGCAAAAGGGTCATATTGTCTGCTTAGCAAGGATGCCACCTCGATGAAGAGGTTCCAAACACAACTCATCTGGACATTGTCCTAGTCTCATAGACTTCGCAGCCGTCAGAAAGTGTCTGGTTGATTGATTCAGCATCAAGCAAACACATGAGTGGCAATAAGAAGTTGTTCCATACCCTGAGTGACCAGCCCATTGGAGATCGGACCACCATCGGAAACAATCAGGAGTATATTGCGGCGGGGATTGGTGATGTCATCATTCCTCTTGGGACACAAAGATGTACAATCACAAAGGTGCTATATGTTCTAGGTTTGACCTCAAATCTCTTGTCTGTGAGTCAACTTCTTAATCATCGAATGCAGGTTGAATTCTTTATTGAGAAAGGGATCAAGACCAACATCATTTCTCAGGGAGACTCAGTAATTGCTCGAGCATTTCTGAAGGGACATCTATTTGCACTAGATGCGGTCACTTCATCTAACATTTCTCTCTCTGCTTCAACGGCAGAGTCCGCTGCACTATGGTACTTTCAATATGGTCATCTTTCTGTCAGGGATCTACATCGGCTCGGTGCAAGGAAATGGTAAGAGGGCTTCCTTCACTCTCCCATTCCTTACCTATTTGCTCAAGGATGTCTTGCGGGTAAACAACATACGAGTCCGTTCAAACATAGCTCTTATCATTCTACGGAGTATCTTGAGGTTGTGCACACCAATCTGTGTGGACCCCCGCCAGCCTAGCTTCTAAGGTTTTGAGTACTTCGAACTCATCATTGATGATTACTCACGAAAAATGTGGGTATATTTTCTCTAGAAGAAGAGTGAGGCATTTGCCAATTTTCAAACCTTTACCAAAGACGCCACCAGGAAGTCTGGGAAGCCTCTCCTTCTCCTCTGCTTAGATCGAGGGGGAGATTTGTATCAATTTTTTTTTTAGCATCCCTAAAGCAACATGACATTCAGCAACATCTAACTACACCCTACACTCCCCAATAGAATGGGATTTCTGAGTGACACAACAGGACTATCATGGAGATGGCTCATTGTATGCTCTCCACCGCCAAGTTGGAGGATCAGTTTTGGGCAGAAGCAGTCCAAATAGTAGTGTATCTACTCAACTGGGCACCCACGAAGATCTTACAGAACAAGACACGAAGAGGTATGGACTGGTTATAAACCTTCTATTCATCATTTGAGAGTTTTTGGTTGTACTGCATATATGCATGTTCTAGATGAGAAAAGGAAGAAGATCGATCCAAAGACACTGCCATGTCTTTTCTTGGGGTATAGTACTACCTCAAAGGCATATTGTCTCATGGATCCTGAGACAAAGAAAATCTACGAGAGTTGAGATGTGGTGTGTGATGAGTCATCCTTTGACTCCCTGCCACACAATGGAGATCCAATACCAACCTCGTCACATAGATTGCTCACACATCTAGATGATGAGCAAGATGATTCTTCTTAGAGAGAAGAAGAGCTGAGTGGAGATTTGTTCATTGATCTAGGCACACTGGACAACACATCTTCACATCAGCAACAATAGCACCAATGTCTGAAATGGGTCCAGAATATTATTGGGGATGCACACCTGAACTCACTTCTTGATACTTCTACGGGAGTTAGAACATGAAGTCAAGCCAGACATGAGGTAAATTTTGCACTTACGAGTTCGGTTGTTGATAGCACCGAACTAACACTTGTTCATGAGGCATTAGAACAACCAAGTGGAAACAAGCTATGGATGCTAAATATGATTCCCTACTTCAGAATCGACGTGGGAACTTGTCGATCTGCCTCCAGGTAAGAAATCCATTAGCTACAAATGGATTTTTTTAAAAAAATAAGGCAAGATGGTTCAATCGACAAACAAAAAGCACAAATTTTTGCAAAGGGTTATGCTCAAAGAAGATGGAACTCGACTAGATGAGACCTTTGCACTTTGTGAAGATCAAAACCATCGAGTATGTCTTCATGCCCGAAGCAGCGTAAAATGGATGGAAACTTCGGTAGATGGATGTCAAGAGTGCTTTTCTAAATAGTGATCTAAAAGAAGTATACATGGCCCAACAGAAGGGTTTGTAGATGAGCATCAACCACACAAGGTATTTCATCTGATAAAGTCACTTTATGGACTCAAACAAGCACCTAGGGCATGGTATATAAAAATTGATGATCACCTATTATAGCATGGATTCACTCATAGCCCCTCATATACAAATTTGTATATCAAGAAGATAGGAATAGATATTGTCATTCTAGTTTTGTACATAAATGATCTTGTGATCACAGGAAGTTTTGATAATCTTATGGATGATGTAAAGAATGATCTAAAGAAATCCTTGAACATGACCAATTTGGGGCTACTTCACTACTATCTTGGCTTAGATATATGGTAGAAGAAGAATCATATCTTCATCTCCCAGATGAAATATGCCAAGACTCTCCTGGAGAAGTATGGAATGTCAGATTGTAAACCAATGTCCACAGCTATGGAAAAAGGTTTGCAATTAGCTAGATTCTAGGATTAACCATAGGTAGATGACACTCACTATAGGAAACTTGTGGGGAGTCTCATTTACTTGACTTATACCAGACCAGATCTTTGCTTTACAGTGAGCTGTCTCACCAGATTTATGCAAGAGCCAAAGAAATGTCATTGGACAGCAGAAAAGCATATGTTGAGATATGTCCGAGGTACAGTTGACTTTGGTTTGGAGTATCAGAAGAACACTCAGTTCTTCTTACAGGGATATATAGACTTGGACTATGTAGGATCCGTTGATGACAGGAAATCCACTTCAAGGTATGTTTTTCATCTCGGATCTAGACCTATCTCGTGGGTTAGTAAGAAGCAAACTGTTGTTTCTCTCTCATCCACTGAGGCTGAATACCACACCACACAAGGAGTTGTGTGCAAAGTGATTTGGTTACGTCACATTCTTGCAGATATAGGGATTCCTGAAGAGAAACCTCCCATCATTCATTGCGACAATCAAGGTGTGTTGAAGCTTGTGAAGAATCCTATTTTTCATGAATGAACAAAGCATATTGAGGTCGAATGTCACTACATTCATGAATAGGTCTTGAACCACCAAATTCAGCTCCAGTACTACCCTACTGATTTTTAGGTTGCAGATATTCTCACCAAGCCTCTCGGCAAGGTGAAGTTTGATTTGTTTAGGGGGTACATATGTAGAAAAAATGTATTAAGGGGGAATGTTAGCGCATTAGTTAATAAGTTAATACATTAGTTTGGATTAGTAGTTACTGTGTAGTTACCTCTCCTAACCAAATTCTCTCGTGTATTTATACTCTCCTCTCACATTGAATAAAATGTAATCAGACATTTCTTTCTGAGCCATCATAGAGGTGTACGTCCTAGTTGGGGCCAATATTCTCTTGTAGTTATGGGTCCATATTGAATAAAAAGGTTGACAAGCTAAACAGTTGGCACATGATTCAGGTATCTCATGCCACTGCAATGCACTATAACTACACAAGAAGTGATAAATCCACGAAGAAAAAACATGATACATACAGAATATGACGAGACAATGATACATGGCAAATCCATCTTTTCGGTTGGCAGATCAAAAATTAAGTGCAATCGTTCATCACAAGTAAAAAGGTTAAATTCTTCAATTTTGTATTAGGTTAGGTTGGATTTCAAAACACAAATAAAATGAATACTATTGCATAGGTATTCAACCCTGTCTGTTGAGGTACATCACAACCAGCAAGTTCACCGATGTTTGTTTTAATTATTGGGTAAATTCCCATTATCGGATAACCTTTGGCGTAGTTGCCTCAATAAGGATTGAGTACTATTGTTCAAGTACTTGGCCTCATTTGTTGAGGTATGCCACACAAAACAAATTGGATGTCGTATTTTGCATAATTTAAATACTGTATCATGTCTCCTGGATTTAAATTTGGGATTCACTTTTGGAATAGCGGAGGATTTCTAGAATTGAGCTCAGAGTATGGCTTTTGACATGTCCTGCAGACCAAGTTTTCGTATACAACAAATCTCATCTCATCTCATAAGTTTTATCCATTGTAAGATATATATACCTCCATTCTCGAAAGTGGTATGCATATTGGAACCCCTATGTAGAAGACCCTGAACAATCCAGAGGCAAACATAACTGGAGGCGTACATTCCATAGCCGAGTTACTTGTTAGTGACCACAATATAGAGTTTAGACTCTTTGTTGGGTGGCGCCACATTCATTGCAGATCGTATTCCTTGTGCATGCTTTTAAATTTTACATATTGATTTTCCTTAGTGCGGAAGCCAAAAAAGGGAACTCTTCTCATTTTCTCGTAATGCTTTACTGGTGTCCATACCCTGTTTCAAAACCCCATTTTGCATAGGCTGGAAGCACGAGAATGTGGAAGTAGGTTGAATAACAATCCACATTTACAACTAATAAAGATTAGGTTCTATACGCCACTGACACTCTAGTTTTAGCTAAAAGTGATTGTTGTGGACCGAAACCCACTGATCCTTGATGTTTTCCATCATCCACGAAAATAAAAATCTCCCACTAAGATTCAAGACATAGGTCTTACAAATTTTTAACAACTTCCTCATCCTCTGCCCATAAAGTATAAAAAACTCAAAACCCCACACACATCCCCTCTACTAGCCTGTAGTTGTACACCGCTCAACTCTGCACTGTGAATTTAAAGTTTAAAAACAAAAGCAAAACACATGACATGATATTTTTTTAATGCCTCCATCACAGGGGATTCCGGTTTAGACACGCATATTGGTCCACAACTACACATTGAGTTACTCCACACTCCAAATACAAAGTTACATGACATGAGGTTTTTACATTGCCTCTATCAAAGGAAACGTTGGTCTAGGCACGTGGAGTTGAATGCAACTTTGGTTTTTTTTTGTCGTGATGAGATCAAACCAAAAAATTCTATATCCGTCAAACAATTTAAATGCATGTTTAAACCCTCTCCCCGATTCAACCAAAGTAGCTAAAAAATCATTTGTTTCAAGCAAAACACAACACAAACATTTAAAAAAATACTTATACCAGCTCATGTATTTTGCTTTCATTGTTTAACTCTAATTTCATAGTGTAGAGTAAAGCTATGTATAGTTACGGAAATGTAGAGGGGGCTCTGTGTGGGGTGTCAAGAGTTTTATACATTCTGGACCAAGGTAGAGGGAGCTGTAAAAAAAATTGTAAGGCTTGTGCATTCCATCAACTCCACCCTTATGGACATGCCATTTAAGGGTTGTGCATGTATTTTCTATTTTATTTTTTTCCTGCTATGATCTCAAATCAAAGAAGCCTCTATAAAGATCTAAGGGTTTTTCATTCCATCAACTCCACAAATCTGTAGAGGTCGTATAATAGTTTAATTCCTTTCTCATACCTTTGGATTGTACATATTGGCGGACTGGATGGAATGGACATATCTTAAAAAAATTCAAAGCACAATACATGATCTATAGAGATTTGTGTAGCAAAGAAAATATTTTCTAACCCCATGCATCCATAAACCCTCTTTGAAGATTCAACCAAACCAGCTAAAAAGTCAATTATTTCAAGAAAAATATAACACAACTATATTTCATTAGAGGGAACTGCAAAAATTCTTCTGAGTTATTCAATAGATTTTGAACCAAGACAAGAAACTCCTCAAAACCATATTTTATTTTCTTCTTTGAAACCAAAGGGTATGCAACTCTATTTTTTATTTCTTTTTGCTATGGACTCATATCGAATAAGTGTATATAAGGATTCAAGGGATGTTCATACAATCAACTCCACAAATCCACAAAGGCCATGCAATATTTTAATTACTTTCTATCACCCATGGCCTGTGCATATTGGTGGGCTGGATGGAATGCACATTCGTTAATTTTTTTCAAAAAATAGGTCTCAATTGTGTATTGTCTTACTTGAAAGTGTGAATTTGTAGGTATACAACATAAGCAAAATACATGATCTGAAGAGAGATGTGAAACAGATAAAATATTTTATAACTCAGCAAAAGCCCATGTCGTCAAACACTTTCCATGCATCCATAAACCCTACCCCCCAAACCTTTCCCCCGGACTCAATGAACCCGTGAATAAACATAGCCACTGCGTGGATCATTGAATCTGTCCCCAGGTTTCCCTGCCGCAATTGCAAACCAGGGCCAAACATTTGTAAATTTTAGGCTTCGAGCCCTACTACTTTTGAACCCCAGTAAATCTCACACCCTATATACTTCACGCACCGAGAAAAGCCAAATTTTTAGACAAAGAGGGTCATTTTCGTGCGTGAAGTATATACTTGACTAATATTGTCTCTAACTATTACAGACAATGTTAGGGTTTAGAGTACCTGGGATATTTAAACCAAAAACTCAAACCCAACAAGGGTATTTCAAACTGATAACCAACCAGGCAGGAGAACAATGGAGGATGTAGGCAGAACCAGAGCCACAATTTTGGAATACACTCTCGTGCCCTCCTGAGCAGTTGAACTAACCCATGAAGCGAACATAATGCATGCCACGATACAGATGGATAAGCCTTGAGCCACGAATCTGAGATGGAAGACCCAAAAACAAGGGCACGAAACACAATCGTGGGGCAAAGGAAGGGCACGAAAAACTAGATACGAATCCCCTCAAGAAGGGTATGACGTAGGGCAGAGGAGCCACGAACTAGAGCCATGAAGTACTGACCCTCACAAACCAAATCTTGCATAGATGTTAAAAAAACAGGGCAAAAGGGATGCGGATACCTGCTTGCCCTCCTCCTTGCCTAAGATCTCGCATGCGAGGATGAAATCCCCTCCCGCTCAATGTCGTTTACCATTTTGCTGGCCGCATTCATTTTTCCCGCAAAAACTCCCGCAAAGCAAGCCGCAGCTGCAAAAAACAAAGTATTTTTAATTAAAATTTGTTATATATTTCAATAAGTTAACTAGAGACAAATTTAGGAGGGTGTATTAATTAGAGACAAAAATATATTTTTGTCTCTAATTAATGTCTCTAAACACCCCTCCATGTAGTAGTGATTATAACATACAGATTTGAGCTCATTATAAGGAAGAGGTTTCAACCATGCAAGTAATAGAATACAGTTCTCAAGAAACCAAGGCTCATTCATGAGAGATAAAACAACTATATTTATATCTAGATTTTCATATCAAGACTTCAAAACAGGAATAATGCATAATTCAGAATGGGATTAAGTATTCACATTCAGTTTCGGACCCACAAAATAGAGCCCATCAAAAGAAATTGTATTCATATTTCGAATTCAGAGGAAAAATTTACAACCACTTTAGTTTCACAAAAGGCATCCATGACACAATAGGGAAAATCTTACACTGGGAATTCAAAACAAATATGACTAAGTTTGAAACCTGACTAAGTTTGAAACCCTTGAGTAAGAGTCACAGAGATCTGAAATGGCAACTAAGAGTGAAATGCGAGCCAAACTAGAGCTCATATGCTCTTACCCATGTCAGAATAAATGGAATAAGAGTTTTCTCATATATTGTACTAAATGAATCCAACAACCCAATTCAAAACATTCCAAGACACAAATGTATAAAGTGAGTAAAATGAATATACACAGGTTCGAAGGAGAGCTAATAAAAGCGATCACCCGGAATGTCATCTCACAGATAAATATGAACCCTTGAGATAAATGTAGTGTGTGTAAAACAATGTTCATTAATGACACCCCAAATAAAAACCCAAATGTGCCATTTCAAAAGAATAATATAGATATAGAAAATAATGCACAAATCAGAACTGATGTACTCCGTGGTGGCCACGGTAGGGAAAAGTAAACCAGCCCAGTGAAAAACATAGTGAACTGGACATGGCAAGGGTGTCTTAGATAGAGCAAGTGAAGGTAAAGCATCCTAACAATTATAGAAAAAGTAGCTCGAACTCTATAATGGCGACTACATACACAGTCCCCAGCTGGTAAAAATGGCAAAACATTCAGTCAATCATGAACTTCAAAGCACAACTGAGTACCCAGTTTGGTATTCGGTTCAGATATAGACAGAGACACTAAATAACACTACATCGAGCTCCGCCCAGGTTACCAACTCCGTAAAGTCAAAGCAGATCATCTGAAGGATAGAATGCATGGTGATTTCAACATTTTTGAGTTAGCAAAAGCCAAAATAGAGCTCTGTAAATGAAATAATGAAATAATGAAATTCCCAACATGAATAATCTAAAGCTCAAAACTGTGGTGAACCAAGACAAATGCGAACTGTGGATGAAAAGTAAATCAAAATCTTCAATTAATACAATTTTTCATAAAAAAAAAATATATGCAAAATGTGGCGAATTGACAAGATCTTACCTTCAAGAAGACAAGAATTAATGGTAGCAACGCTAGGTGACAGAGCAACAAACAAGGCATTATGAGGTAAAGTAGAGTTCAAACGGAGCTCCGAAGAATAAAAACAACCCATTAAACCCTAAAACATGCCTAGTTAAGGCGAGAAAACAACCAACTTCCACACGACTGCTAAAAAGGATTCAAAATAGAACCAAGGATTTATTTTTTGAAGCATCGAATAACTCAGATTTTCCATAAAATGGTGGCCAAAAGGTTCAACCAAAGCTCTAGAGTCTTCAAAATCATGGCAGACACAAAACTATTTCAGAGCTCCTCTCCAGAAATTTCCAAAATGATACAAGTGAAAATGAAATCATTTTTCGGGTTTGACCGAGATATTAATTTTCCCTAACCAAAGTTGGGTTAACTATGGTCATGATTAGTATCACCTTTCCATGTGGGTGAGTTTTTTTAGATTAATCATATGATTATTTTATGTAAAGTGGATGTAGGGGGTGCAATAAATAAATGATTTCTTTTACCTTAGTCAAGGGTGACCAAATTTTGTGGTAAATAATCATGGCAAAGTTAAGGTCCACGAAGGGGAATCCTTTTATAAAGTTTAATTATTGTAAATTATTGCACCTGGGAAGATAAAATATAGTCTAAGATGAGTATGATTTTTCATGCACATGGGTGTCCAACCAAGGGTCATAAAGTTGCATATGCTAGAATATCTAAATTGTAGCCAATTATTAAAATATGCATGCAGGTGCTCATGTGGAGCCAAAAATATACTTTTGGGAATAAGAAAAAAATAGATTTATCTATTTTTGTCATTTTTATCTTAATTTATGCATAGAAATCTCCATACATTCCAAAGGGAAGATTGAAGAGTCAACTTTAGTTTGACAAGTCATCACGATTTTGAAGATTATATTTGATTGAAAGAGTTAACGATAGTGATGTGTAGGAGTGAACCGGAGTGTAACCGAGGGTGTTAAGCAGATTTGAATCCACCACTCTATTCTATTTATTCAAGCTCTTGAAAGCATTGATGGAGGAATTTTTGATTCAACGGAGTCTTTGGAGAATTTTTCCATTTTTGCCCTTTTTATGAGAAGAAGAAGATTTTTCCTTTCCGGATATTTTACAGTGTTGTGTGTTTAAGATAGTTTTTATTGTGAATTATCTTCCCTAAATTATTAAGTTTTGCTGAAGCTATCTATTATACTATAAATTAGATGTTGTAATTCATTTTAGTGTGCAATATTTGTGTTTGTTATTGTGAGAAATCCCTTAGTAGTGACGATATTTATCTTGAAATTAACAACCCTTTGGATCGTGTTTGTTTTATGCTTCTTTTTATCAGATTGTGTTTGTTCAATTTTCATAAAGTCCCCAAAAAATGTTTTACATTTACAGCCCATTTTATTGACATTTAACCCCAAAAATATAGTTTACGGTTACTCCAAAAAGGAATCAATCCTTCCCGATATGGAGATTTATCTCACATCTGGGAGACCTGTATCCCATGAGGTGTCTCAATATTATATCCACATAAGTAAGGGAAGAGAGTGATAGAAAAATCCGTTGACCCCTCAAATAGGTGCAATTTTGTTAGATAACAATTTTTGGCACACCCAAAGGTGGGACCCCGAATCAGATCTATTAAGTGTTTTGTTTGCAGATGAGCATGATTTATTTGCATGGTTGTTCCAAAGGTGTTAATCACTCAAGATCGGCATCCAAATACATGGTTTGAAGCGAGTTATTAGCACACAACATGATATAAATGAATATTTACAAACAATAATTAGTCAAGATCTATTAAATCAAAAAAGGAAGCTTGCTCCACTGACTATCCTAAATGAGGATTACATGTGTTGTTATAATGAAGAATAATCACTTCTCAAAGGAAGTAGTTATTTTCATTTATTAAAGATTCATAGAAATACATTTGGCATCTCTGTAAAGAAATGATTTCATACTAGTACCACATGTTCTATTCCTAAAGTTACAAGAAGATAAGCAATAGTAGGAGGCATTCCCCTTGATTTCATTTAGTCACCTCTTAATTTATCTACGAGAAGAAGAGTTGGAAATACTGTGCCATATAAAAGGACAAATATTACCAACCCTCCTTCCCCAAACCCGAATCTTGTGATTTAGATTCCTATTTTTCCAATGGTTCCCTGGTTAGAATTGAGCCTTTTGTACGCTTTCCTATTTGTAGTCCTTTTCTAATCATTGTTTATCATAACACACCCACTGCTGGTTTAAAAGGCCTTCCATTTTTTATTGGCAAAAAGAAAATTACACATATTGAACACATTAGAGATGTTACAACCCTTTAGTCTTTGCGTAATATTATTGATGAGGATGTTACTTTAAAGTTGTTAGCTACTTCTTTTAAAGGTTAAGACCTTTAGTGGTATAGGATCCTGACCTTAGGATCAATAACAACTTGGGATGCATTAGGTACAACCTTGTGCAAATAATTTGAAGAAAAATCTGATCATTTATCCCTTATTGAGCAACTTTCTACTATTTAACATGGACCCCATCAGTTTATGAAAAATTTCAACTTAAGAATATCTAGAACATGGGAGAGAATAATGCTAATAGTTAACCCTCTAGATAATCATGATTTCATTTACTATCTAAGAGCCCTAAACAATGATATTGGAGTAATGATAATATTAATGGGTGGTTCAAAACTTTCGTAAAAACTAAAAATAATCTTATTCATCTTTGGTAAACTAGCCCCAAGGTCTTTAATGCCTATTTCTATAGATTTGGTTCCTATTCCACCACCTATTCAAAAGATAGAGCCTATTGAATCGTGCAACCAAATGAAATAACTGAGATAAACTGAACTTTACAAAAATTTGGAAATGAGTTAAGATTGATAAAGAAGCAAATTCCTCAACCTATCAGACCTTACAAAGCTCCTTATCAAGTTTCCAAGCAACTTCATCAGAAAAATAAAAATTATAGAGCTCCTTAACAACCCAAAAATGTTAATCTTAAGGCCCTTTCTTCCTCAAATGCACTTGTACCAGTTAACATAGGTCAATAATGAGAATGGTTTTTTCCCTTAAGTCAGACCCATCCTCAATTTTCATTCCCAAATTCCAATCTAAACCTTAACCCTATTGTCCTACCTCAATCTGAAACATTACATATGCCTCAAATGGATGGTGGACAATAGAAAAAAAAATCAATTGCATCTAGAGAAAGTAATTGTCAACTATGAGGAAAATGAGCATTATATAGTATTTACCAGATCTAAAAAAAGATCTCCTGAAGAGGAACAAAGTAAGGAAACATGTTTAAATGTGCCTCGTATTTCAGATAAAACAACCAATAGTTCTAGTACAGCTTAAAAATATAAAGAAGCACCTAAAAACCAAATGTCGAAGTCATTTTCTATTGCATATTTCTAACACTACGTAGCGAGAATCGTCGCTTCTAAGAATCATTCTAAAATATTACAACTCCAATAAATATTGTTGAATTTATGAAAAAGAACAATGTTAATATTTATTTGTGGGATTATTTAAACATTCTAGGACAACAAGACATTCTTCCTAGAGAACTTGCTAATTTGAAACTATCATCTCACTTAATGAGAAATAGCCAAATAAAGATGATGCATTTCTTATAAAGATTAACCAAGAAAGAATGAAAGAGGTAAAAATTATGGTTCAAAGGTTACTAAATAATGATGTAAAAAGTAACCTACTTTTTATCTATTACTCATTATTTTTGATCTATTATTCCACAATTTCATGGTAGACAATGGGACAACTAAAGTACAGTCATGCCGAAAGAAACATCGAGACAAGGGACTTAATTATTAGCCAACTTCAAGAATACTATTGCATCTTGATGGGACAAAAGTAAATACTCTTGGTTTGATTAAATATTTCGAGGTGACATTGTATTTTTGTCCTAATGTAACAATTTTACAAGATGTAATAGTTGTAGATTTACCTCCCTACTTTGCACTTTGTTTGTCAAGGGATTTCACAACAAAGATTGGTGGGTACCTTTCCTTAGATTTGTCTTACCTTTTCTTTACTATGAGATATGGTACTAAAGTTACTATTAATTCAGAACCATTGGAAAATTTTCATGTTGAGCCTCATATTCCAAAGCTAGTTCTGCAAACTATAATGTAATTGATAAAGTAAATTTTGACACCAATTCTCAAATTTCCCCTTTAGATGTTGTTTAAAAAATTTTTATGGATGAAAGGATACACGAATTTTATGTTTATGATCCTTAAAAAGAAATAGAATAAAAACTTCTTAGAGTATACTGCATACATGACGAAAATAGTTCTATGCCTTCGCTGTCCAAAATAGAAAATGGAGAAGAAGGGATTTGGCAACTCTATTTTGATGGAGCAAAGAACAAGAAAGAAGTAGGTGTTGGTTTAGTGTTTTTTTCTCCATCAAGATAGGGGTACTTTACATCTTTGATCTTATAGTTTGGCTGCACTTACAATGTTGTTGAGTATGAAGTGCTAATTAATGGCCTAGAATGGGCGAGAATAAGAGAAATCAACTTATGCAAGTTTTGGTGACTCATAGTTGTTGATTAATCAAGGTTAGAGACCTAAATGTTTCCAAAAATCCACTACTAAAGTATTACAAACGTAGATTTTGGGTCTTAATAGAACAATTTAAAGCTTTTAATGTTCAATTTGTTCCAAGAAAATTAAATAAACAAGTTAGGCTTGCAACAATTGGGGCTAGTTTTGATGTACTTGAACAAGTCCAAAATGAAAAATTTCAGCCTCATATTAAGTTGGTTGTCGACCATCATTGCTGATGAAAAAGAGAACTGATAGGTTTTTGAAGATGAAAAATAGGTTTGTAGTTTTTTGCAAGAAGAAGTTGAGTTTTCATCAACTAATCAAGAAAAACTACAATGTTAATACATTGATCAAATTATACAGCTAAAAACCGACAAGTTACCTCAGGACTTGTTTACATTAGAGAAAATTTTCAGAAGTGGTGATTAGCTAAGAAAGGATCAAGGGAAAATATATACTCATGCTGATAATTAGGAGGAAATATTAGTAGATGAAGGAAGAACACCGCAGATTGGTATGGTATGTTCCACTTCTTAGAAGCGAGATTTTGTTGATTTATGGAAAGAATTTATAGCTGTATTTTCTTGGAAATACCAAGTTTTGAGAGGTTTTAATCCTTGTTTGGATTTGCATATGATATAATTAAAGCTTGATTCAAAACCTATACTAGCAGTAAACAGAGGCCTATAAATCCAAAAATTGAGCATTTGATAAGAAATGAGCTGTCTAAGATGATTGAATAAGGTATAATTTTTCTAATTAAGCACTCCAATTGGTTGGATAATTTGGTACCACTATGGAATAAAAATGGGTAAATTCTATTTTTTGTGGATTTTAAAGACCTCAACATAGCTTCATTGAAAAACAACTATCCACATGGATAAGATTTTGAGAACAATTTTAGTTTTTGATAGGTTGTCTCTTTTAGATGGGTATAGCAAATTTTGGTGTAGGAGGAAGATAGGTTCAAAACAACATTCACTACATAGTGGGGGACTTATCCATTCAATAGTATTCCTTTCGGTCTTTCTAGCTTAGGTGTTACTTTTCAGCGTGTAATGGACATGACTTTTCATATCGTTTTGAACATGTGTATACTTGTATATCTATATGATGTGAGTGTTTTCTCAAAAAAATCTAATAATCATTTTATACATTTGAGGAAAACATTGAAGATTTGCAGTAGTTTGGTATCTTTTAAATCCCCAAAATCCAATGTTTTAAGTGCACGAAGGAAAATTTATTGGTCATATTATTTCTAAACAAGGTCCTGGCTATTGATCAATAAAGGGTAGATTTGATTTCACAACTATCTCTACCACATCATAGGAAGTCTATTCAAATCCTCTTAGGAAAATAAACTTTATAAGATTATTTGTACCACATTTTTCATCTTTGGTAAAACCATTGATTGCTATGCTCAAGAAAGGTAAAACTTTCTCATGGACCAACAAAGGAAAGAAATATTTTGACACCATTAAGGTGGCTATTTCTCAAGTTCCTACTTTGGTAAATCCAAATTCTGAAAAATAATTCATTGTGTATGTTGTTGCAGGAGCTAAAACTATTTCAACCATTCTTACTCAAGTCAATGATGATATAGAGCAGACCAATTTCCATCTTCAGGAAAATCCTTCATGACTACGAAACAAGGTATACTTTTTTGAAAAATAGGTACTTGCAGTAGTTAGAGGGCTGAAAAACTTCAAGTACATGCTTTCAAATAATAATATTCATGTCTTAGTGTCTCATCTAAGTATGAAAGATTTGCTTTGGAAAAATTACTTGTATGAAAAGAAGGATAGATGGATCACTAAGGTGATGGAATATAATGTTGAAATTAGAGTGGCTAAAATAGTCAAAGCAAAAGCACTTTGTGAACATGTGATCGCAGATATGGAATCTAAAAATGTTGAAGTTTTTTTGCACCCTAAAAATCGGCAACCTAAACCTAATCAAGAGGATCCTATTTCAAGTTGGATGGATGATATGTTCAAATTTTTGTAGCATGGAATATATCTTGAAGGTATGGATAAGAATAAGAGAAGACATTTCCATTTGGAGGTTGTAAATTTTGTTTACATTAATGGAGTACTGTTCAAGAAGGATATAAATGGAATACTACTGCATTGTGTTGATTTTGATCAAGTACAATAGTTACTCAAATAATTTCATGAAGGGTCTACAAGTGGTCACTTTTTAGACACACAACAACTCTTAAAATCATTAGAGCTGGTTACTATTGGCCCAACATTTTGAAGGAATGTTATGAATGGAAAAAATAATTCAAGAAATGTGCATTCTTTATCGACAAAGAATAGTTAGAATCACTACCCTTATAGAATTTTTAGTTGATCAACCTTCTATGTATTGGGGCCTTGACTTCATTGACATGATTAATCCATATTCATATCAAGGGAGCAAGTGGATTTTGATAGCCACAAATTACTTTACTCACTCGATTGAAGTTTCAGATTTAAAGGAAGAATATCAGACCTCCATTCTATCATTTTACAAAGATATTGTTTCTAGATTCAGAGTTCCAAACCACCATAATTTTTATAAGATTCTAGCTTTTTTCAGAGAAAGAGTAACTAAGTGTCCTATTAAAGACAATTTTTATTCGAGTACTTCATCCAATTATTTCCCCCAAGGTAATAGATTGAATGAAAGTGTGCATTCAAATTTGCTAAGGATAATTAAGAGAGCCTAGTACGTGAAATCAAATTCAGCATTATGGGTTGATAGAGTGACACCTAAAAAGTCTATTAAAAATTCACCATACAAGCTACTTTTTGGAATGGAGACAATAATGTATATTTATCTTTACCATCCAACATTAGAATTATTGTATCTACTGGATTTAATTAAGAATGAGCCAATGCAGGTCATGTATACAAAGTTAATGGAATTGCTAGAGTCAAGGGATCAGACTCATAAAAATATGGACAAACATCATGCACAGGTTAAGAGAACTTTCGATAAGAAGTAAATGCTAATAGTCTTCCGGGAAGGATACATTGTATCAAAATGAGGTGAAGATAGGGCTAAGCCTAGAATCCATACAAAATTTGATACAATTTGGAGAGCTCCTTACATAATTTCAGCCTGCAAGAAGCATAACGCTTTCCAAATTACAAGGATGAATGGAGAGGAACTTCCCATTCCTATTAAAGGTATGGTTCTCATGCATTCTATTGAACCTTTTCAATGTTGGCTCAAGTATGGTAGTTTATGATTTCCATTTTAATAAAGTGCTTGTGCACGATTGTAGCTTTAATTAAATAAGTGCATTTAATGCACAGGATGCGGTTCCTTCACCTATTTTCCTCCTTTTAATTGTTTTTAGAAAGAAATATTTTTCAGTACAATGGGAAAGAATTGGTTTGCTCTTTGACTCCATGGTTAATGGATGAGATTAAGGTACTATTATTTTAAGCTCGTAGGTAGTGATGCCACATAATCGCCATAAATTTTGACATTTTTCACACTGTGTGAGAGGACAACTTGATAAAAAAATTCTCAGATTGATGGTGTTAGGATGAGTGATCTAACTGGGGAAAAGGGGAATGAACTGTTGTTGTGTTTGTTTCACAATTTCAATCTTCCTCCTAATATGTCTTTCCATGCATCATCCATGTTATGACCATGCATCAACCCTTCATGAATGGTGCAAAACCCTAACATAGAAGGGAAAGACAAGACGGGAAGAAGACAGATAACCTAAAGTGAACAAAGGGATATTACATTATCAGAAAATTGTAGGTTGCTACTTTCTTTCATTTTAGTTTCATATTTAATCAAGGTACATTTGATTCGTTACTTTATGATTAAGTCAAATTACTTAGTGTGCTGAGTTACAAAAAGTTCATTTAACATTATGTTAATGAAAAGGAATGCAAAAATAAATATTTACAACTCATCACAATAAGTTATTTTCATTTATTTCATAATTTAAAAGTATTGTTTCCCACACAAGTTATGGGAAATAAAATAATGTTACAATAACAAGAAGATAAAGTGCATGTATGTGAAATTATGAAGAAAAGAGAAGGAGAAAATCCATCATTTCCTTGATTTTTGATCGATTTTCCCCATGACTCATCGGCTTTCATCTCTCTCGTTCTCGCTTCTATTTTTTTCTTCAAAAGTTCTTGAAAAATAGACATTAGAATATTAGAGCTTTGCATTTATTTCGTCTTCTTATATTCACATTTTCAGACAAATGTACTTTCTTTAAAATGTAAATGAAAATAAGAAAGTATAGAAGTAATACAAGGTACAAATATCATAAGCAAAAATATTACAAAATGTCATCATTCGAAGCATATCATGAAATGAAATCAAGAAAATGGAATGAAAAGAAAAGAAAGGACCATGGCATTTAATTAGTTTCTAACTGTTCTCTTAATGTGTAGGTACAACTTTGAAATATTTCATCAAATATCATGAACTTGAAGATGCTTAGAAGGAAAACAAATAAGTACAAAAAGTATTCATTATAGGTTATGTGCATGTTGATGCATAATCACAACACCCCTGAATGTTTGTAACTCGATGGGTTAAAACTCTTAGTGTGATTGTATAACATGGAGCTTTCCCCAAAGTGTGGGACTTTGAAATTAAGAAATCTCTTCGGATGAAGGTCGGTTCTTACTCCTCTTTTCAAGTACACACATAAAATTTATAGAGGATCTACTCTAAAACCTACTCTAACTTTCCAAGGAGACAAGGTTAACAAGATGCAATAAATAAACGTAAACTAACAAAGGTTATGCACTAAAGGAATGTTGAACATTTACTTTGCCATTAAACAAAAACCATTGAAATGTAACACAATCACCATACACAGATAAGCAATATTGCAAAGAGAGGTCAGAAATGTGCAATAAACACAAGAGAGGTTTGAAAATCATCCATAGACATGTATTATTGCTCCAAAAATTTGATACAGTCCATTACAATGGCCAAGAGGCACAAACTTGTATTATAGCTTCAAGGGGAGGTTTGAGCTCCACAAACTAACTTGCAGACAAGAGAAGAAGGGAGGTTGAAAGGAAAAACATCCAACCTTTAGAAAAATTCCCTAATTACAATATATAGGAAGAATTAGAGAAGTAGATGGAATAAATTTGTATTCTTGCACCAACCACCCAACAAATGCATTAAATTAACGTGCAATAATGATGGGTTCTAGTGAAAACCCATGCCTCCATTCTTGTTCCTTGTTGGGAAAGAAAGGAAGCCCATAATTCATTATGGTGGTAGGTGAGAAACCGGGACACCTCAAAAAATGGTGAACTGTATTTTCATTCTTAAGAATTCGTCCCACTAATTTAAAGAAACTTATCAATCGCTATCTCACGTGCATCACAAGCATCAACTCCACAAAAATTATTTTCTCATGGACGAGTATTCATTTTCATACTCCTATTTTAATATCCAGGAAAATAACGTACTCTTATAGATAAACCTTAAAAAAGGATGAGGATGAAGATATGGTCATGGAAAATCAC
Organism: Taxus wallichiana var. yunnanensis; assembly: GCA_018340775.1. Taxonomy (NCBI): domain Eukaryota; kingdom Viridiplantae; phylum Streptophyta; class Pinopsida; order Cupressales; family Taxaceae; genus Taxus; species Taxus wallichiana. Next base: position 891,850,777 of record CM031242.1, read on the forward strand.
ATGAATCCACCAAATTCGATAAGATACAAAATAATTTAAAATATCCTTGACTGCCGAGTCACCTTTTCGATTGTAATCATTCTTGCTTTAGTCTTATGAACCATCATTGTCACACGTGATTGACAAAGGAGAGGAAATTATGCACAAATTATAGCGAGAACAATCAATCATAAAATATAATAGCCAAAAAGTACAATTTTTTTGGATATAGTTAAAAAAATGATGGATGTTTTGTTTGTTTTGGATATTTTTTTATGTTAAAATACCATTTGAATGTATCTATAAATATAAACTATGCTATATTTATTCAATATAATTTTTATAGAAATTTTATTAATGTGTATATATAAAAGGAAAATAGTCGTTTTCTCATGGACTAGTGTTATCTATCTATTTGTTTCATAAATAGTATTCTAGACATATTTACCCATTTATGTTATTTAAGTTTTTAAACTTTTATGAAATATAATACTTATATATGGTATTTCATGGAAAAATGATGTTAATTCTATCCTAAATTAATATGTATATTTTTATTTATTTACCTATTTATCTCTTAAATAGTATTCTAGACATATTTATTTAATGAAATTATTTAGGTATTTTATTTATAATTCAATCAGAGATTTAATTAAGGTATTTCATGGTAGAAGGATGTTAAATATTTAAATATTAATTTAAGATATCAATTTTGTCATTAAATAAGTGTTTACATATTTAATTGAACATTTAAATTAGGTATCTTAGATGCATTTGGATTGGGAAAATTTTCTCGCACAATATTATAAAACTATTTTTAATTCAAAAAACTATAGAATTTTTAGGAATTAATAATATCCAATGCGGAATAATTTTTCAAAATCGCAATAATAAGAAGTATGAATAGAATTACATAAATGAAAAATGCACAACATGAAGACAATATTTAACGTGGTTCACCCAATGTAGGCTATATCCACCAAGAACACTTGCTTAGATTTTATTACAAGCCAACAGTCTTCATAATTACAATAATTAGATCTTGTTTGGAGCTGCGCTTAACAAACCCTCCCGAATTTGCACTTGAATTCGCACACCCTATTCACCTTCACAAAACACACTCATATAAATCCTATTGTATTTCCATCAATTTATAAGTACATCAATAGGTAGCTGAAGGGGTGGTTTTACAAAACAATGGGTACTAAAAAACCATGGGCCCAAAAACAACCCATAATAGTTACCCATTACCCATGGGTTAATAAACCACCCATGAAAATTTGCTTGGGGGCTTCACCCCCGAACCCCCTTGACCCACTCACCATCGTAAAAATATCCGAGTGTAACACATGGAAGGTGTACCAAACTCTAACATGAAAACAGGCTCCACAAACATAACAATCTCCCACTTAGAGACTGATTTCCACTAAGCAAGCTTCTCAACCCTTCACTGTCATCCGCGAAGGCCAACCAAAGCTGAACATAGCTTTAGTTTATCCCTTGTGACTACCTTGGTCATTATGTCTGTAGGATTCTGACTGGTATGAATCATCTCCAAGTTCAACTTATCTTCCTCCAAAGTTGTCCTGATGAAGTGATATCTAAACTTTATATGCTTTTTCCTAGAATGGAAATCGAGTTCTTAGCTAAGTGAATAAGACTCGAATATCACTATATAGCTTTCCAACTTCCCGCTTATGCCTCAACTCATCAAGTAATTTTTGTAGCCAAATCCTCTCCTTGCTAGCTTTTGTAGCAGCAACATAATCAAGCTAAATGGTTGACAAAGCCATAACCTTCTGTAACCATGAAATCCAGCTCCTTTGTTGTATAACTTACAAGTAAATACATAACCTGTTGTGCTCCTCCCGCTGTCCAAATCTCTATCCATATTTGAGTCAACATATCCACACAAAGTAGTGTTTGATCCATAACACAAAATAGTACCCATGGTCCCTCTCAAATAACAAAGTATCCACTTTACTACTTGCCAATGCTCATTTCCTAGATCACTCATAAACCTACTCAATGCTCCCACCGCATGGGCAATATCGGCCTAGTGTATACCATAGCATACATCAAAGCGCCAACCCGATGAGTAAGGCACCTGGACATCTAGTTTCTTTCTGCTCTCCTGCCTTAGAACACCGATCCTTTGATAACATAAAATGGCCTACCAAAGGAGTCCCAACTGGTTTAGCATCCTGCATGTTAAACCTATCCAATACCTTCTTAATGTACTCTTCCTAAGATAAAGTTAGCTTCTGTTCCTTCCTATCCCGAGTTATCCTCATACCAAGGATTTGTCTAGCTACCCCCAAATCCTTCATATCAAAGGATTCACTTAGTTGTTTCTTGAGTACTTTTATTTCCTACATGTTTTTACCTGCAACCAACATGTCATCAACATACAAACACAAGATAATATAACTTCCATCCTCAAATTTCTCTGTATACATGCAATGGTCAGAATGACATCTAATATAACCTTACTCCATCATGAAGCTATCAAATTTCTTATACCATTGACATGGAGCTTTTTTCAGAGCCATACAATCACTTATTCGGTTTGCAAACCATCTCCTCTTTACCTTTGACTTCATATCCTTCTGGCTACTCCATATATAGCACCTCCTCCAAATCACCATGGAGAAATGCAGTCTTTACATCTAACTGTTCTAAGTGCAAGTCTTTTGTTGCCACTATTTCAAGAACAATTTCGATAGAAGTCATTTTTACTACGAGGAGAAAAATCTCATCAAAAGCTATACCTTGTTTATGCAAACCCTTGACCACCAACTTGGCCTTGTATATTTTCTTTCCTCATTCATCTTTAACTTTGACACCCACTTTTATGCAATGCTCTTTTTCTTTCTGGTAGCTTCACCAAATCCCAAGTCTGGTTCTCCATGAGAGACTTATGCTCCTCATTCATGGCTTGCTCCCACTTCTTACTAGCATCTACCTGCATTGCTTCATCAAAGCTCTCTGGCTCTCCACTATCAATGAGTAATAAATAATAAAGAGAAGGAGAAAAACATTCAGGTTCTTTGATTACCCTAGAAGACCTCCTCACTGTACGAGTTTGGGGTTCCTATTGAGTAGGTTCCTGAAATGATTTATGGGTCACCGTCCGTCTAGAAGATCCTCTACCACTGCATATTCTTTCTTGGATTCTTCCCTATTTTCCTGCAACTGTTGCTTATACATGACTTTCTCATTAAAGACCACATCCCTAGACCGAATGATTTTAATGTCCTTAATACTCCAACATTTAAATCCAAAGTCATCACCACCATAACCAATAAAAGTTTATTTTTCTTATTTAACCTCTATCTTGGTCCTATCATCCTTGTCAATATGAACAAACACCTCACATCCAAAGACTCTAAGAAATGAGTAATCAAATTTCTTACCATACCAAGCCTCCTCGGGTATGCCTCCATCCATGGCACTTAAGGGTCCTTTGTTTATCAAGTACACAGCATTTGTGCTCACCACTTCTACCCAAAAATAAAGAGGCAGTTGTGCATGTATCCTCATGCTCCTATCACGTTCCATTATTGTTCTATTCATCCTTTCTTACACCCCATTCTGCTGCGGGGTTCCTGGAACTATCTTTTTCTTGCGAATTCCATTTTTAGAACAATAATCATCAAATTCATTGCTGTAATACTCCCCTCCATTATCTGACCTGAGACATTTTAACTTAAGACCTGTTTCATTCTCTACCAAGGCTTTCCATTTAACAAAAGTATCAAATACATCAGATTTTTTTCTAATACAATAAACCCAAACTTTCCTTATTACATCATCAATAAAAGTAACATAATAACTTGAACCCCCAAGAGATGATACCTGAGCCGGCCCCCACACATCAGAATGTACCAGCGCTAACTTAATCTCTTTCTTTTCAGTCCAACCTTGAGAAACCTTACTCACTTTTGTTTCCCATATATGCAGTTCTCACGTAAATCCAAACTTGTTTCGTTTATCTAAGAAAATTCTTCTTTATAATTTCCATGCCCTTGTGGCTCATATGACCGAGCCTATAGTGCCATAATGTTGTATCTGCATCTAAAGCCACAAGATTACAATCATTAGTACTATCGGTGGTTAAATACAAGGGTCCAACTTTCTTACCTCTTGCCACCACAAGAGCACCCTTGGTAACCTTCCAATAGTTAGTGTAAATATCACAAGACAACCATCACTTCCCAATTACCCTGTCAATATGAAATTTCTCCTTAATGTAGGCACATGTCGACATTATTCAATAGCCATGTATTCCCATTCTACATCTTAACCTAAACAAAACATTTTCCAACTATCTGCAAGGCTCATCATCACGAAGAAAAACATGCCCAAAATCCCCTTGAATATAATCAACAAAATAATGCCTATGTGGAGTAGCATGAAAAGAAGATCCTGAATCTAAAACCCAAGATTTAGTAATATTATGCAAAGAAAGAATCAAAGCATCCTAACATACATTACCGATGCCACATTTGCCTCCTTGTTTTCTTCTTGTTGTTTCTTATTATCCTAAAGCTCCTAGTAGTCCTTCTTTACATGCCAAGACTTTCCACAATTCAAAGCATACAATCTTGCTCTTAGATTTTGACCTTACCCGATCTTTTGATTTTCCACAGTTTCTTGTATTCTTCTGTCTCCCTCTAGTTTCCCTTTGTCAAATAATTCTTTGAAGTAGAAGATTCCCTAGAGATTTTTCCTCGGATTTCCTTGATTAGAATCACCCCTAAAACATCCTCAAACTTCAACTTCGAGTTAGCTGAAACCGAGTTGCTTACCGCCATTACCAAGCTATTCCAACTCTCAGGTAAAGAGCACAAAATTAATAAAGCCCTAACTTCTTCATCAAATTCTATTGTAACCAAATCTAGCATATTCACAACCATATTGAAATCATTTAAATGATCTGCTACTAAACTATTCTCAGACATCTTCATATTAAACAACTTTTTCATTAAAAATATCTTGTTAGAGGCGAGATGGTTTTTCATACAACTTCCTAATGCATCCATTAGATTTTTTTTAGTCTTTTTCTTTGAAACATTAAATAATATCGAAGATGCAAGACACAGCAGGATCATTCCAAGTGCCTTCGATACGACAAATCCCATTCCACATATGTCATACTCGAGGGTTTGTTCACCTTCTTAGACAACGGAGTATAAAGATCCTTTTGATAAAGGTAATCTTCCATCTTTATCTTCCAAAGACTAAAATTCTACCGGTTGAATTTATCAATCCTTGATCTTCCATCATCTTCCATAGCTCCCACTCAAGATAAAAAACTTTCCCTACGATTCAACACTTCAGCAAACCAAACCAGGCTCTAATGCCAATTGTTAGGAATTAATAATATCTAATGCGGAATAATTCCTCAAAATCGCAATAATAAGAAGTATGAATAGAATTATAGAAATGAAAAATGCACAACACAAAGTCAATATTTAATATGGTGCACCCAATGTGGGCTACTTCACTTAAAAACACTTGCTTATATTTTATTACAAGCCACAGTCTTCACAATTACAATAATCTGATCTTTTTGGAGTTGCACTCAACAAACCCTCCCAAATTTGCACTTGAATTCACACACCCTATTCACCTTGAAAAAAACACACTCATATAAATCCTATTGTATGTCCATCAATTTATAAGTACATCTATAGGTAGCCGAAGAGGTAGTTTTACAAAACAATGGGTACCAAAAAACCATGGTCCCAAAAACAGCCTATAACGGTTACCCATTACCCATAGGTTGATAAACCACCCATGAAAATCTACTTCTAGGGCTTCATCCCCAAGCTCCCATCGAGGGGGATTCACCTCCCCAAACCCCCTTGACCCGCTACCTGGCGAGTAGGACTGCCATAAAAATATCTAAGTGTAACACATGGAAGGTGTACCAAACTATAACATGAAAACAGGCTCCACAAACATAACAAGAATGTGTGTGCGTGAATACACACACACACACACACACACACACACACATGCACACACATAGGTATGTTTGTAAATCTATTGTTTGGTGTGTTAATGCCAAATTAAATTTATATTATATAGGTATAACATATAATTTTATATGTGTTTATCTATAAAGGGTAGTCAATGATAGAGTTAGTATATATGCTTTGAAATAAACTTTGCTAAGTAAATAGTTAACAAATTTTTAAAAAGTATTTATTCACTTGAAATATATGTACCTAATATCAAAAACATATGTTTCTTCAACTCGAGTTTGCTCTACTAGTTTCACATGGATTACATCTGTTTTGGGTTTAGTGTCTTCGACCACTCATTATTTTCTCACTATTCCTAAATCTCTGGTTATCTTCATGTCATCATCTCAACACTTTGCATGTAACTCGAACTAGATCTATACGCGTCTTGGTCTCCACAATGCCTGTTTTGTTCAAGATCATTTGTTTGGTCTTCTGCATTTATCCTACCTCTCGAGTTACTTTTCTCCATTCTTGACACATGGTATGGATCAGCCATTATGTTTGAATTGGACTCTTTTCTCTTTGGTTCAATTTCGGCTCATAGTCTTGTTTCTGGAGTGGATTGATGGTGTGTTTGGCGCTTGGTCTCGTTACATCTCATCCCGCCGCTTAACACTCCACCAAGACCCACCTCAGTGCAGACTCGGTCTCCAACACATCATTCCCTCGAGTTCTACGACGACTCGGTATATCAAGTACCTTGCTCACTAGCTTAACGGTCTTGCAACGTTTCTCCACGCACTAATGGAATTATCTCCCGAGAAAACTTGGCATTCTAATCATTTAGTACACAAATTCATGTTCGATCTCCCATCTTCCCCAATGAGTTAACCTCGTTGTGCATCCTACTACCTCGGAGCTCTCTGCCTTACACGCACCCGGCTCGGAAAATCTCCCAACTACTCTAACACCTCGCTTGGCATGTCCCCAAAACCTATAGCTCCACATGACCAATTTGATAGTGGGCTCTGCTCTTTTCCAAGAACTGTATACCAATGGCCCTCACCTCAAACTGGATGCTCAACTTTATTCCCTAACCCAATATTTCACCATATCTCGAGCTCTTGTGCTTTGATAATCACACCCTCACTTTTTTCTAGATGTTTTCTACCTTTCCACCCATTTAACTCGAGACACCCCTCATTTTTTTCCCCTCCTTTTTACCAAAGTGCCCAGCAAGTGTAATGGGAAAATTAATAAAAAATCATTCTAATAATGGGGCATTATTTATCCTGGGGTGCTTTTACAAAGTTATTGGGCTTTCCAGAGCCACTTTATTCAACTCATAATTTTAGTGCTCTTCTACTCTTATGGCTCGTGGATGCATCCATCATAGCCTTACAGAAATAGAGCCTTCTTTTTGTGTTGTCAAATACCTTTTCTCACTTTGAGTAGTCTTTGTACCATGTTGTTACTTTTTATATTTTTATTGTATTGCGCTTGTTCATCTTCTTCCAACTAGGACTCCATTGTGGTCTCCATTCTCACATAATTTTTTTCCTCATCTAAGTTGAGTGGTTAAATATATGACGTCGTGTCACATGAATGCAACCTATTGCAGTCAAACACTATCTAGTTCGAATATATGGGGTTACCACTACTTTTCCGAGGTGTTATATTTGTTGCATTTGCATTATCGATTGATTTTGACGTCTTACATTCTTCTACCCTCTTCTTCTTGTGCACCATGTACTTCTTTCTTTTTCTTCTACATCATGGAGGATGTTCTTTCCTTACTTGAGCATCGTAGGATCATAGTGCACTCTCATACATTTCTTCTTCAAAGACAAAACTATTCAACTTCACATGTTTCTATCAAATGTTACTTTTCCCACGAGGGTGTTATACACTTGTTAGTTATGCCGATTCATGCACCCACCGATTCCAGTCATCTTGAGGTAGGGGACCACATTATCAACACTCTTATGATAGACTTCATAGAGTTTGAGTTCAGATCCGTCCATGAAATCTTTTGCATTCCTCTTGTCTCCCTCTTCTTCTCTTTTCTTATTCTTTTTAAGAGATTGCCCCTTTGCACATGTGTCCCTTAATAGGCTCCTCAAAGTAGCTAAGACAAATTCTTGGCATCTTTTTTATATTAGAGAGTGTTTTTTTCTCTTGTGGAGGATGTTTTTCATGATGAGGTTTTCCTTGACTACTTGGGATTATTTGTTTTGCATGTGTACCTCATCATAATTTTGTGTCGGGATCCATTTATCTTTCCACCTCATCCTAAGTTACAATAAAGGATGAGTGTTTGTGTGAGTCATTTTCCACATTAGTAGGGGAGTCATCTCACTTATGTGATATCATATATTTGCATGTCATGTAGGCATCATCATGGGATTCTCTTATGCGTGAATGTGCTAGTGATGTCATTGAGAGTTACTTTTCTATTATGGTAATGTAACTCCCCTCTCCACTTGATTTATCATGATTACAACACTTAGGGTTACATATTATCGCTATATGTACACCCCATCATATCAATGAGATAGAGTGGGAGTTTGAGTTGCTTCTCACTCCTCTCGAAATCTCTTCATGCTTTTGTGGTTGTTCACATCATCCCTTGTGATCCTCACACTTTGGGTTTTCACACCCTCTTTCATAACATTATTACTCTAAGTATATATATATATATATATATATATATATATATATATACATTCGATAGTTATTTAGAATGTAATTGAATATATTGCTCTTTCAAAATATATATTCCATAGGCCTTTTTCGATTCAATTGTACATATATATGTGTCAATTTATGACCAAAGCTTCTACGTTACATGAGACATATTAATGCTATTATTTTTTATAATTTTGTTGATCGAGTATGAGGATGGAGATGGTGACCTCATGTAATAGACGCGTCAAGAGTTTTCCAAAAGTCCTTTCTTACAAAAATCTAAGCTCCTATTCAAAAGTTATGGCAATTTGAAAGTCGAGGTATCATTCCACAAAAATGGCGGGTTGAGAGTTACGAAACTCCAAAATTTAGACTTTTAGACATTTTTGTTTCGAGAGATTGAAATAATGTTCATTGCCTAAATCGCCTTGAAATTTCTGAAATTATGACACCGAAGTTTTGAAACTCAAGCGTGAAGCTCAAACGTTGACCCCAAAACCTACATTGACTTCTAAAATATGAACCCTTTCAGGTTTGATTTCAAGATTTCAGACATTTTTGGCACTTTTCTAATTTTTCTTGAGACATCCGAAACCCTAAATCCCAAACCACCAAAAGTAAAACATTTCAAACTTTCAAACTCTCGATTTCAAACTTTTACTCACTTTTCCACGCACGATTCCCAAAAACATCGAAACCCCAAAAGTCTAAAATTTTGGACTTTCGGACTTCAGGATTTTAGAATTTGTCACTTCATTTTGCAATGCTTCCCAAAATTCTTGAAATCATGAACGTCTAAAATTTCAAACTTTCAGACTTTGGGATTTCAGACTTTGGTGGCCATTTTTTCTAGTTTTTGATTCGAGAGTTTTGAAACTCCGAAACCCGAAAGTCTGAAATTTTGGACTTTTAGGGTTTCAGGTTTCAAACATTACTGACCCATTTTTTTGCGCTATTTTTCTCCGAAGTGCCAAAAATGCAAAATCTCCAAAATGTCACTATTTTCTTCATTTTTTTCTCTTGAGCTCGATCTTCTTTGACATTTGCTCACCCATTGATTTTTTCGACCTTGCATTTCATTTATGATATTTTCTCCAACTTGATTTTCAAAATCGAATGTGAGCTCACATGACTGAACCAACCTCTCCATCTCTCCTGTGTAATATTTTGTTTGATCAATTTTTTTTCAAGGCCAAAATTGAATAACAATTCCACGATAAAAGCATTATTTATTTTAATATTTTATACCTTTCAAAAAATGATTTGAGGATTAAGATTGAATAATATAGTTTAATCGTGCTCAAGTCGTGACTAAAGGTTAATACAATTTTATAGAAGTATGTTACGAGAAAAAGAAAATTCTCCATTAGACACAAGAAAATGTAGAATTCCTCAAAGATTTCATTGTAATAGTGCATCCATCTTTGGTACAGTTCTAGAATTTTTCTTTTGTTGGAAGGGATATAAAACATCATGGTCAAGTTTCCAAAACAGAATAAAAATGATACAAGTATGTTAGCATAGCAAATATTAGAACATATATATATGACCTCCAAGATGCATGTCAAAGAGTTATATATAAAAAGCCCAATATGCTTTCAAAGTACTAGTACATATGCCAAAAATGTAAGTTCTAATTAAAACTTGCAAAAAGAGGTCGACATCTAGAGAGATATCATGCAAATTCTAAGATAAGGTACATAGTTTACATCATTAGCATGGATTACAAATACACTATAGAGATTCAATAGTAAATATATGAATTACATACAACCATACATATTTGTTAAAAAGTTCTAGTTCCTCAACACTTTTACCTTCAAAATTCAGATGTGTAGTTTACAAGTTCCCATTAGGGAATCGATTTCACTTTTCGGGACATAAAAATGTGGAGATATCATGAGAGATGAAACCAAGAGTTTGCAAATGAATATAGAAGTAGGAAGTTCTTTTTTCCTTCATATTTATAGTGCATGAAAGTCACAAATATTTCAAATTTTAGTTCCAAATTCTAATAGAAGTCATAGATTCAAGGAAATACTTAGTTTCAAAAACAATAAATGCAAAGGAAAAAGGAAAACACAATGATCACCTTGCATGATTATCCAAGTACACATTACTATCACAGAATCATAAAGCACCATACGATCTGCACAAGTGTGTGTAATTGAGCTCACGGTGTGAGTGGATAACATGGGTACTATCTCCAAGTTGTGGGACTTACTACTTGAGATAGACCTCCATAGAAAGTTCGATCTTGCTACTAAACTCCCTGCCACAATATACTATAATGAGAGAAAAACTATCTTATCCTAATCTATCTTTCCAAGGGACTAGGAGAGATATGGATGAAAACAAAATGTAACGCACCAAAGGTAACAACACAAGGACAACACAGTGAAATACAGGAAAACTTTTTTTTGACTTGCTTTGACTCAACACGACACAACATGTCGTCACAAGGTTACAACCAACACTAAGAACCACTTGTTATGGGGGAGACCACAAAGTCAGCACGAAAACGTTCACACCTATCAAGGACAATGTACTCTTCTTTTGACAAGACGACATGGAAGTCCAATCCACATGACACACTCACAGCTAGGGCAACCCATGAGGAATTTCTTGTTAAATTTTCTTGTTTACTAAAGTGTCTCTTAATTCTTAACTTACGTTCTTATAAAATTTCATGTAATGATTCACACAATTCTTTTCACAAGGAGAACTTCTTTATTTTCAACTATTGACTAAATAGCTTAAGGCCAAGCTTTCCAAACTAGGATCATCAAATTTTATGTCCAAATCTTTCTTATTCATTTGATTTTAGAAAATTTTCCATTTCTTACAAGGTTAATTAATCTTGCTCAAGTCACTAACACATGTTCCACACCTCTATTGCACAGGTGAAGGCATAAGCTCCGATTGAGTGGAAAGTACCGCTTAGGGTTCATAACAATAACTTTCTTGTCTAAGGATCAAATTTTGACCTTGCTTAAGAAATATCACCATGAATTAAGGCATGGGTTAACAGAACAAGACAACAGAATTTAGCTTCAGGGTCACATAGTTTACTATCCGTCTTTTATTGAGGTTAAGAGTTTATCAAGATTGGTTAAATGTTCCATCTAGACTTTACTTAATTAAGTTTGACAAAGGGGAAAATTTCAAATGATAAAGAGATATTTAAGGTTTTATTAATCACTTTCACTCCTACTTATTAAAACCTATCATTTTCTAAAATCTAACCATTGATTTCACCATGAGATCATTTAAGGTTTCATTGAAAAAGGATGGTGTTTATTGGTTTGGCTTAGGAAAGAAATAAGTAATCATATTTCGTTACAAAGATAGTTTCCTCTTGATTGTTCCAGGTCTCAAAGGTTATCAAATAGATCACATCTACATTAATACATTCATATATATATAAATTTTAGTTTAACTTTTATAAGGACTATCCAGTTCACTTTATAGTGTTTACAAACTCATTACTACTATGCCTTAGGAGGATTTACAACTCAACATTTTAACTCAAGAGAAAAGTTTAACAAGACCGTTTAGCTGAAAACAAAACACGGTTATATCAATTCATTCCAACATGAAGTACAAATCAAAGGGACATACCATCTCTATTGAACCATGACTAGGGAGCAAGAGATTAATAACATGGGACATGCCCCACTACTATACTAAGGGTTAAAATTCACTAGAATATCCCATAACCAAGTGGTAATAAATTTTAGTCTTTCAAATGATAACCAAACAAACCAAAGTTTCAATAGTTACAACAACAATACTCTATAATACATTTACTAGGCACTGACCCTTCTTCTAAAATGTCCAAAGGCCCTTTCCAAATTTTATAACATAATACACATTCGTACAAGGGAACATCATAACCAAGATTGATGCAATAATCTACAAGTCTTTCCATCATCTAATCATGTAAGCCATCTGCAACAATTAATAACCTGAGTCAGTTCGCGAGAACTGAGCAAGATAAGACTATACATAGCAACAATAAGCTACTAGCTAACAAAACCATGAAAGGAAACATTCTATTTCAGGAAATGGATCAAAGTTCTAACCTCTAACAACCTTTTGATACAAGATGTAATTTTCAAACATATCAACTAAGAAGAAAACCATAAGTTTTAGTTATGAAAATACCTCTAAAACTACAAAAGTTTGACAACCAAATACGCAAGACTATGACAATTAAATGATTAGACACAAGAGTTGAGAGTATTAGGATTTCAATTATATAATCCCGTAGATTACGTGATTGAAATCTAAAGTGTAACCCATCAATCCACATTCTCAAGGTGAAGTCAAAAGATAAAAACCAGATCCGATCTTATTTTGCCAAAAGAATATAGTTTTGGAATCGTTCCATAGGGCCATAGGCCTAATAGGCTATAAATGAACAACGAGGGTAAAAAAGTTCCATCATGTAATCAACAAGGTTTAAAGGATGAAAATATTATATTCAAATCCACAACCATTATATCCTAGGTAATAAGTGACTTCATAACTAATAAGGATGAGTGGAAAGGACAAGTAAGAATGTCCAGGAATAGGTATTTCCCTAATGACTTACCTACTGAACATAACTAGGGCCGGAATAGTGACAAGCCTCATTAATACCCAAGTTGAGTAGGCAATCTAGCATTCTAAACACATCCTTGCAATTTTCATAATACCTTAGATTTATAATCGTCCTGTTTTTAGAGGAACACAGCCATCAATCTAGACTTGGTTGAAAATTTTCCGACATCAACTCACTCCTAATATCATAAACGATGTATACAAAGGAAAAGGTCTCTCAACTCTCCTTAATTTACATCTCATCACTAAGTTTATGGTAACCTATGCAGAGATTAAACACATAACATACCATTGAGCATAGATATCCTCCAATAACGAAATTCTATAACGATGTAATCACAATTATTACGTTCGACACACAAACAAACTATTCCATAACTTCTTTTCCCTTTTGACAACAAAATATATTTTCACGACCTTCCGTCACAATCATTCTAAATTTGTAATGAAAGGGCACTCATCAAGAAGGAAGTACAAAACAAGTTTGACTAAATTAAGGAACTTCATGTTACCTTAAGCAGTTGATGAAAACCTTAACTTTCACGAACCGTTAAAGATATTACCTTACTCCATCAAGGCATTATGTCGATACATGATTAAATCGATCACACAAGGAATCATCAACATACCATATCTTAACACCATAAAGGTCATTAATTTTATCAAATTTTACTCATCGAAAGAGTAGAATCGAAATGGGGTTCTATCAATAATTTATGCCCTTCTATCAACCGGGACATATTTTTGGCCCAAAACTTCCTTCTTAACAAGCATATAAATATTGAACTTCTAATTTCCAAAAAGCCCTAATAATTTGCACAATACACGAAGTGCATAATCATGCTTATCATAAAAATAATAATAATAATTTAACTGTATGTTTTCCTCTAGGGAAACAACATAACAGGAAACGAATAATAGTCAACGCTACAACATTCTAGGGGCGATTACATACGCAGGATCGCAAAAGAAACAACGACATTTTTGTAGAAGGAAGTAACTTTAAGATTATATACATATATATAATATATATTTCATATGATCAATCAAAGCATACACTGAGAACCTTTGTTTGTTTTATATATAAAAGGGTTTGATCACGTCAACAAGAACAACCAACAGAGGCAAATCCAGAAGTAACAAACTGTTAACCATATAATGAATGCAAATCCACAAAATCATGAATTTAAACCAATTTCTAGAAAGAAAAAGTTTCATTTCAAGAGGTTTATTAGATACTAGCATATTATGTATATGGTTAGTCTATCTTGCCTATTTTAACGCATCCAGCTGTCGATCACAAGATGGACGGGGCCTGCAACAACAACACAACCTGTGTAACTTCTCTTCCTCCGCCTGCTGAAGATCCATACCCTGTTAACTGCCATGCTTGGCATAGGAAAGGGGGTGATTGAAACATGCCTGCTTGGAATCCTCGGGAGCAACTCCGGGAAGATAGAAGCACTCTGTTCTGAAGAGCATCACAACCACCATAGAAAACCCACACAACCAATGCACTAAACTTAATACAGATAAACACAAGTAACATATAATCAAGGACCACATTTAATCTACCAGTAGCTTGCAACTATCCATTACTCGGTATTGGATTATTTCTCTAAATCCTACATGTTAACTACATTGGTACATAGATATTAGCAACCGAGGAATTTCACTAACCCCTAAATATAATTTCTGAGACTCTGAAGAAAATGGAAAAACAAACATCAGTGTGAATACCAATTAAAGGTGGCCCTCATATCCAAAACAATAAATAAATCCAACATATACATTACTTACTAAAACTAAGGGAAAACAAAGTGTTGAAGTCTCAATAACTAGGACAATAAACATATCTAACACATAAATTAGTTATTCGAATTACAAGAACGTGTAAAAATTGTAAACGCTAGAAAGATCAAAGAGTCAAAACTACAAATAAGGTGAAGTTGGATGATGAAGATTTTCTAGAGTAAAGCAAACCCTAACTTATTAGTCCTTTCAGTACATTGTAATTTACAAAAGCAATAAGAGTTGGCTTATTTGTCTTATAATACACGTAGAGAATTTATTAAACATGGAATTTTAAAATCTACCACCGAAGGTATGTACTAATAGCTAAAAACTAAACCGCCACAATATCATAGAGTACTAAACCACCACCAGACACAATTGTAATAAAATACATAACATAAATCCATATCAAACATAGTAATGTAGTGGAAATGCTACGACAGCAAGAAAATATTAAAAACCCTAAACAATCCTCGAAAAACAAGTAAAAGCTTAGAAACCTTAAACATTTTTACTGAACTCTTGATGTTAAAACCACCTAAAAGCATAAATAATGGAAGAGACATCGACTGACCTTGGCCTCGGTTTCTCTGTTTTCCCTCATGATATGATGCCGCCTCCATTTTTTTTTCTATTTTCTAATCTTGGCCTCTGTTTCTCTGTCTCCCCTGCGCAAGTTATGGCCGCTCGCAATAAGATGCCGCCTCTAGGAAATGAAATAAGTACCTACAGACCTGTTGCAGGTCTCATTAGAGAATCTTTGCACTAAATTTCATCAAGTCTCCTGGTAACACTCTCACTATCACTTAATCAATTTGGTAACAATATCTTATAGGAGAATCCCGAATTTGAAGATGCAGTCGACAATGAACCGAATGCAACATAGTTGGACATGACACCTGCCTGTTGGATGCACTCAAAAACGCCTCTGCCTCACTGTGACCTGTTTGTCGCCTGGTTAAGAGTTGTTGCAGGCTATGGCGTGGATCCCTGACCCGAACACACCTTGAGGCACCCAAAGAAAAGGAGGTAACATGCCCATTACACTAGCTTATAAAGTGCACGGCCAACAAGAAGAAGACAACGCTCCTTTCTCCCCCAAACGCACCCAGAAACAACCACAAACCACGTCTACCCGAGCTTAGGAGTAGGACGTACAGGTGAAGACCATTTTCTTTAGATTGAAGCTTCATCTAACAAAAACGTGTATGAGGAGGTACCTGGGGGAAAAAAAGCCATGAGAAGGATTTTACTCGCCTTTCTGCCCACGCAACAGGAAAAAACGTCCCTCAACCACTCCACGCGTAGAATATCCAAGGGAGATCTCCAGACAGTCAACAAGAAGCAGGTAAGATTTGCAAATCAGAAATAAATGAGTGCGGCCACCAACAGGGAGAAAGGAAATGCGCTGCAATGACCATATGCCCTACCATAGCATAAAATTTTATTTTATCTCATTTTGGAGATAAGGCGTGGGGACAGCCGCTGCACGGAGCACAATGACGGGCATTACATTCTCCTCCCCTTAAGAAAGCATCATCCCTGATGCGACATTACACAGAGGAAAGGAAATGGTTCGCAACCAAGGACAGGTAGAGGAGACATCACACCCTAAGGTTTAAAATTTTAGTTGATTAAAGTATGGCCACAAGGTAGCCTTAGGGACATTTGGTAGAGATTTTAACTTTCAATTGTTCTGTGAAGATTGGCAGTTCTTTCTTGTTCATCATTTCATTAGTCTCTTTCCATTATCATTATTTCTAGTTTTAGTTTCTTTTAAAATTTCATCATTGAAGAGTTTTGGTTTATTCCTTATTGTGGGTGCCCAACATGAATTGCTAACACAACACCCTATCAGGTTCACAAGACCCTATAGATTCACAAGCACGCAAGTATACACTTCATGATTGTATTACACCACAAAAGGTTACTCAAATACGGAATAGAATAGGCACAGTCCACATAACGTAGTACTCGTCACACATCAATGACTGACATACAAAATACTCAAACAAAAGAGTACTACAATCCACCAGACATTTCCTCAATTTGCATCAATGAAAGACTCAATATTACAACCTGTCATCACCTCCATCCGAATCATCCCGCCACCCTTTGACAAGGCCAAACATAGTCATAGATACACTAAGGTTATACATACAACCACATAGGGATATACAAAAGAATCACATGTTATCTACTAAACCGAAGTTTTAGCTCGAGTTATGACCCATGGTACACCATTCCTCACTCTCAACATACACTTCTACTAATTTCCCTCGGGATCGGTTAGCGTAAGGTTCACAACATAACATACAACAACAAGTACTAACATAATGGTGGCACACACATAACTACCATAACGTCTCACGTATGGTATGCATACTGAGGTAGATCACAATCATACATCCACATGGCGTAATACATCACTTTACCATATTTCGCACCCAAAGCGCAATCACCATACGATAGGGTTCATACACTCACCGTATGACCCAAAATCACAACATGAAGCATTACCTATTTGCACAGTCATACATACGATGAACATAATACATCACAACATAACATCCATTGCTACATACCAAGGTGATGCACACATCTCATCAAAAGAAGATAAAAACATCATGATACAACTCATTCCTTTTAACATCAATCTAGTCATACAACACATTGATACACTTACATATCACAATATGTCACAATGTTCCAACACTATGTCATCCACATTATAATTCTTTTCACACGCCACAAACAGTAATTCACACGTGAACTCTTCATAGAATCCACAAGAAGGAGAGAGAATACTCCCATCCCCAAACATATCAACATGATCACAAACACGCAAAAGGTGACATACCCATAATGTGCATTCACAATATCACAATTACGACAATAATCACATCACGTTTAAAGAACATTACTCTTCCAATATCTACCACCATCATGCAAAATCATCATCATCATGCAGTATCATCATGTAACACCACCACCACCATGTAACCTCATCATATAACACCAATCCGGCCCATAGGTTCGAGAGCATGGACCTACGCTCTGATACCAAATTGTAACGCACCAAAGGTAACAACACAAGGACAAACAAAGTGAAATACGGGAAACTTTTTTTTTTTTTTGACTTGCTTTGACTCAACACGACACAACATGTCGTCACAAGGTTACAACCAACACTAAGAACCACTTGTTATGGGGGAGACCACAAAGTCAGCACGGAAACGTTCACACCTATCAAGGACAATGTACTCTTCTTTTGACAAGACGACATGGAAGTCCAATCCACATGACACACTCATAGCTAGGGCAACCCATGAGGAATTTCTTGTTAAATTTTCTTGTTTACTAAAGTGTCTCTTAATTCTTAACTTACGTTCTTATAAAATTTCATGTAATGATTCACACAATTCTTTTCACAAGGGAGAACTTCTTTATTTTCAACTATTGACTAAATAGCTTAAGGCCAAGCTTTCCAAACTAGGATCATCAAATTTTATGTCCAAATCTTTCTTATTCATTTGATTTTAGAAAATTTTCCATTTCTTACAAGGTTAATTAATCTTGCTCAAGTCACTAACACATGTTCCACACCTCTATTGCACAGGTGAAGGCATAAGCTCCGATTGAGTGGAAAGTACCGCTTAGGGTTCATAACAATAACTTTCTTGTCTAAGGATCAAATTTTGACCTTGCTTAAGAAATATCACCATGAATTAAGGCATGGGTTAACAGTAACAGGACAACAGAATTTAGCTTCATGGTCACATAGTTTACTATCCGTCTTTTATTGAGGTTAAGAGTTTATCAAGATTGGTTAAATGTTCCATCTAGACTTTACTTAATTAAGTTTGACAAAGGGGAACATTTCAAACGATAAAGAGATATTTAAGGTTTTATTAATCACTTTCACTCCTACTTATTAAATCCTATCATTTTCTAAAATCTAACCATTGATTTCACCATGAGATCATTTAAGGTTTCACTGAAAAAGGATAGTGTTTATTGGTTTGGCTCGGGAAAGAAATAAGTAATCATATTTCGTTACAAAGATAGTTTCCTCTTGATTGTTCCAGGTCTCAAAGGTTATCAAGTAGATCACATCTACATTAATACATTCATATATATAAATTTTAGTTTAACTTTTATAAGGACTATCCAGTTCACTTTATAGTGTTTACAAACTCATTACTACTATGCCTTAGGAGGATTTACAACTCAACATTTTAACTCAAGAGAAAAGTTTAACAGTACTCGTTTGCGGAAACAAAACACGGTTATATCAATTCATTCCAACATGAAGTACAAATCAAAGGGACATACCATATCTATTGAGCCATGACTAGGGAGCAAGAGAGTAATAACATGGGACATGCCCCGCTACTATACTAAGGGTTAAAATTCACTAGAATATCCCATAACCAAGTGGTAATCAATTTTCTTCTTTCACATGATAACCAAACAAACCAAAGTTTCAACAGTTACAACAACAATACTCTACAATACATTTACTAGGCACTGACCCTTCTTCTAAAATGTCCAAAGGCCCTTTCCAAATTTTATAACATAATACACATTCATACAAAGGAACATCATAACCAAGATTGATGCAATAATCTACAAGTCTTTCCATCATCTAACCACGTAAGCCATCTGCAACAATTAATAACCTGAGTCAGTTCGCGAGAACTGAGCAAGATAAGACTATACATAGCAACAATAAGCTACTAGCTAACAAAACCATGAAAGGAAACATTCTATTTCAGGAAATGGATCAAAGTTCTAACCTCTAACAACCTTTTGATACAAGATGTAATTTTCAAACATATCAACTAAGAATAAAACCATAAGTTTTAGTTATGAAAATACCTCTAACACTACAAAAGTTTGACAACCAAATACGCAAGACTATGACATTTAAATGATTAGACACAAGAGTTGAGAGTATTAGGATTTCAATTATATAATCCCGTAGATTACGTGATTGAAATCTAAAGTGTAACCCATCAATCCACATTCTCAAGGTGAAGTCAAAAGATAAAAACCAGATCCGATCTTAGCTGCCAAAAGAATATAGTTTTGGAATCGTTCCATAGGGCCATAGGCCTAATAGGCTATAAACGAACAACGAGGGTAAAAAAAAGTTCCATCATGTAATCAAAAATGTTTAAAGGATGAAAATATTATATTAAAATCCACAACCATTATATCCTAGGTAATGAGTGACTTCATAACTAATAAGGATGAGTGGAAAGGACGGTAAGAATGTCCGGAATAGGTATTGCCTAAACACCTACTACTAAACATAACCAGGGCCGGAATAGCGACAAGCCTCATTAATACCCAAGTTGAGTAGGCAATCTAGCATTCTAAACACATCCTTGCAATTTTCATAATACCTTAGATTTATAATCCTCCCGTTTTAGAGGAACATAGCCATCAATCTAGACTTGGTTGAAAATTTTCCGACATCAACTCACTTCCTAATATCATAAACGATGTATACAAAGGAAAAGGTCTCTCAACTCTCCTTAATTTACATCTCATCACTAAGTTTATGGTAACCTATGCAGAGATTAAACACATAACATACCATTGAAGATAGATATCCTCCAATAACGAACTTCTATAACGATGTAATCACAATTATTACGTTCGACACATAAACAAACTATTCCATAACTTCTTTTCCCTTTTGACAACAAAATATATTCACGACCTTCCATCACAATCATTCTAAATTTGTAATGAAAGGGCACTCATCAAGAAGGAAGTACAAAACAAGTTTGACTAAATTAAGGAACTTCATGTTACCTTAAGCAGTTGATGAAAACCTTAACTTTCACGAACCGTGAAAGATATTACCTTACTCCATCAAGGCATTATGTCGATACATGATTAAATCGATCACACAAGGAATCATCAACATACCATATCTTAACACCATAAAGGTCATTAATTTTATCAAATTTTACTCATCGAAAGAGTAGAATCGAAATGGGGTTCTATCAATAATTTATGCCCTTCTATCAACCCAGGACATATTTTCGGCCCAAAACTTCCTTCTTAACAAGCATATAAATATTGAACTTCTAATTTCCAAAAGCCCTAATAATTTGCACAATACACGAAGTGCATAATCACGCTTATCATAAAAATAATAATAATAATTTAACTGTATGTTTTCCTCTAGGGCAACAACATAACAGGAAACCAATACTAGTCAATGCTACAACGTTCTAGGGGCGATTACATACCCAGGCTCACAAAAGAAACAGCGACATTTTTGCAGAAGGAAGTAACTTTAAGATTATATACATATATATAATATATATTTCATATGATCAATCAAAGCATACACTGAGAACCTTTGTTTGTTTTATATATAAAAGGGTTTGATCACGTCAACAAGAACAACCAACAGAGGCAAATCCAGAAGTAACAAACTGTTAACCATATAATGAATGCAAATCAAAAAATAATGAATTTAAACCAATTTCTAGAAAGAAAATGTTTCATTTCAAGAGGTTTATTAGATACTAGCATATTATGTATATGGTTACTCTATCTTTCCTGTTTTAACGCATCCAACGATCGATCACAAGATGGACGGGGCTCGCAACAAGCAACACAACCTACGCAACTTCTCTTCCTCCGCCTGCTGAAGATCCATACCCTGTTAACGGCCATGCTTGGCATAGGAAAGGGGGTGATTGAAACATGCCTTCTTGGAATCCTCGGGAGCAACTCCGGGAAGATAGAAGCACTCTGTTCTGAAGAGCATCACAACCACCATAGAAAACCCACACAACCAATGCACTAAACTTAATACAGATAAACACAAGTAACATATAATCAAGGACCACATTTAATCTACCAGTAGCTTGCAACTATCCATTACTCGGTATTGGATTATTTCTCTAAATCCTACATGTTAACTACATTGGTACATAGATATTAGCAACCGAGGAATTTCACTAACCCCTAAATATAATTTCGAGACGAAGAAAATGGAAAAACAAACATCGGTGTGAATACCAATTAAAGGTGGCCCTCATATCCAAAACAATACATAAATCCAACATCTTCATTACTTACTAAAACTAAGGGAAAACAAAGTGCTGAAGTCTCAATAACTAGGACAATAAACATATCTAACACATAAATTAGTTATTTGAATTACAAGAACGTGTAAAAATTGTAAACGCTAGAAAGATCAAAGAGTCAAAACTACAAATAAGGTGAAGTTGGATGATGAATATTTTCTAGAGTAAAGAATACCCTAACTTATTAGTCCTTTCAGTACATTGTAATTTACAAAAGCAATAAGAGTTGGCTTATTTGTCTTATAATACACGTAGAGAATTTATTAACACACGAATTTTAAAATCTACCACCCGAAGGTATGTAACGCAATAGCTAAATACTAAACCACCACAATATCATAGAGTACACTAAACCACCACGACACAACAGTTGTAATAAAATACATAACATAAATCCATATCAAACATAGTAATGTAGTGGAAATGCTACGACAACAAGAAAATATTAAAAACCCTAAACAATCCTCACGAAAACAATTAAAATCTTAGAAACCTTAAACGTTTTACTTGTACTCTTGATGTTAAAACCGTCTAAAAGCATAAAAATGGAAGAGACATCGATCGACCTTGGCCTCGGTTTCTCTGTTTGCCCTCATGATATGATGCCCTCCATTTATTTTTCTGTTTTCTAATCTTGGCCTCTGTTTCTCTGTCTCCCCCCACGCAAGTTATGGCCACTCACAATAAGATGCCGCCTCTAGGAAATGAAATAAGTACCTACTGCACATTGCAGCAGTCTCATTAGAGAATCTTTGCACTAAATTTCATCGGGTCTCCTGGTAACACTCACACTGTCACTTAATCGATTTGGAAAAAATATCTTGTAGGAGAATCCCGAATTTGAAGATGCGGTCGACACTGAACCGAACGCAACATAGTTGGACAGCCTGCCTGTTGGAAGCGCTCAAACACACCTCTGCCTCACTGTGACTCTGCTGCCTGGTTAAGAGTTGTTGCAGGCTATGCCGTGGATCCCTGACCCGAACACACCTCGAGGCACCCAAAGAGAAGGAGGTAACACGCCTGTTACACTAGCTTGCAGCTGTACGCGGCCAACAGAAGAAGACAACGCTCCTTTCTCCCCCAAACGCATCCAGAAACAACCACAAACCACGTCTACCCGAGCTTAGGAGCAGCACGTACAGGTGAAGACCATTTTCTTTAGATTGAAGCTTCATCTAACAAAAACATGTACGAGGGAGGTACTGTGGGGGAAAAATGCCATGACAGAAGGATTTTACTCGCCCCTTCGCCACGCAATAGGAAAAAATGTCCCTCAACCACTCCATGTGTAGAATATCGAGGAGATCTCCGAGATGATCAACAAGAAGCACGTAAGATTTTCAAATCAGAAATAAATGAGTGTGGCCAGCTAACCAGGGAGAAAGGAAATGTGCTTCAACCACCGCCACTACCATAGCATAAAATTTTATTTTATCTCATTTTGGAGCCCCGCTGCATATGCATGGGGACAGTGCCTGCCGCATCACAATGAACGGGCATTACACAAAACCTATGCTAAAGAGGTGATACACTAGAAAAGAAGAGTGTGAGAATAGTATCCAATATGTGAAAAACAGAAGCAACATGCATACTAGAAGGGGTGATAAGAGTTCTCCACAATCTAGCAACTGCATTCAACACAATATTTCATGCACAAAAAATGATAATGAATCCCTACAACAACATAAAATAGACACAATATATTTTTAATGAGGTTGGAGAGGTAAAAAATAATGCAAACAAACACAACAAGGGAAGACACATCCACAAACTTGTATCTATTGCTTCATGATATGCATATTTCAATCTATTACAAAATAAGGTCCTGGATCCCCATAAAAGGAGTCCACTATAAGGGCCTATAGCACATTGGATTTACAAAACCAATTTGATAGCATTTTTATACATAAAAAAACTACCTCCCTTTACAATGAGCCCAAAATTCTAATTTTTAGAATTGAGAGAGAGAGAGAGAGAGAGAGAGAGAGAGAGAGAGAGAGAGAGAGATGAAAATCTTGAAATATACCTTCCCATGACTTGCAAGATGTCATAAATGGAGTGAAATGATGATATGTTGCTTGCAAAAAGGATCCCCATGCTGTCCCATAACTTGCAACAGTGAAAAATGTCTTCCCATGCTTCATTAAATACATCCCAACCACCAGTAAAATCATTGTTCGAACTTTCCCATGTTTTTAGAAAAATTAATATCAAGTGCTCTTCAAATTTTGGTTTTCTTGGTTTGTATGTGTTGGGCTCAGAATCACGATTCTTAATGGTACCGATTTCACATGATTTTGTTGAGAACTACAAAAGATATGGCATTCGAGTTATAGCAGCTACTTTGAGTCTACCAAGCATTTCTTGCATTTTACGGGACTAGGAATTTAATTTGGTGTAGAGAATGTTGTGCCCATTTGGAAAGGTCAAACTTTGTAAAAATCGGTGTTATGGGTCAAAAGTTATGGCTATTTGAAGTTCGTGGGTGGGCGTTGACTTTTCCTTTATATTGCGGGTATCGTGGATTTTTGGGGAACTCATATCCCTATGGTACTCAGATGTCTGGGCATTTTTTATCTACCATTTATGATTCCTTATTTGTGTGGTGATTTCAGGTTTTCGTGTCCTATTTGTCACTATGTGACCTAGAACATTTTTTTCCAAAAAACCCATAGTACACTAAGCCTGTGCTTCGATAAGTGATTTTAGGTTTTCGTGTCCCGTCTATCCCGAGATAACTTTTTCCACCATATTTGCAATACAATGACTTACGACGATCTCAGCATTTTAGATCTTGCACGTTCTTTTGTCCCAATTATCTCACAGACTACGCAGATAAAACCTTTCACCTTTTCAACATTTCTTTGGCTTGCGGCTATTTCAGCTTTTTGGGTCCCAACTGCCCTGTGTGAACTTGTGGTTCCTGGGACAATTTTTTTCGAAAAACTAGCAATACATTGCTTATTTTGAAAATTGGACCTAAACTCAGTATGAACAACCCCTGGTATGACCCGCATTGGTTTCATCCACATCCCACAAACCCGCAATGCACTAAAATAGGCCTTTGACTTCATTTTTTAAGATTTTTACAAATTTTCACTAACTCCTTGGATTTCTCTAGAACAATGGAGTTAGAGAAAAACAAAGGGGTTGCAAAAATTTGAATTTTGGCCATTCACCATTTCTATTTGTAATATCCCCTCTGTCCACATAAGCACAGGCGAAGACCTTTGGCCCTTTATGTCTACCCGACGGCCAAAGGGAAGTTTTAGGGTGACTTATCTTTATTATTTTATTATATTGTGCTATTGTTTCAAAAAAATAATAATATCATGAAAAAGCACATATAATAAATAATAAAGTATAATGATGAATTAAAATGTCAAAAATACAATTAAAAATTTGTATTAGAAAAGAGAAAGTGCGACTTACCTTAGGGAGTCAATTTTTGGAAAATGTGCCAATTAGCCCAAAAGGGAAAATGTGCCCAGCATAGGAGAATGAAACAATTTGATTGGCTGATTTGAGGGTGGTGGTTGGCTGATCTCCCTTTAAATAAACAGACGACTTGTAGAGAGGGCATCCAGATTTTTATTATAATATTTTGCATTACTAAGAGCTCTGAACTTTTATCAGAAATTCCAAGGACAAAAACCCTTGTGAATTTATCTCTTGCGGATGAAAACCCCAGGATATTGAGAGAGGATTTCACTCAAAAATTCCTAGTGATATTCATCAGATTTCCGTGTTGATTCAGATCGTGTGTGTAAAGAGATTTGAAGGTGTTTTCTAGTGATTTGCAACCAGCAGTTGGGTCGGTCCATTGTAAGTAGTTTGGCAGCGAATTAAGAGGTATTTTTAACCAAGACATTTGTCAAATGTTTGTCATCAACTCGTAAACTGATCGCTGTACATTTTTATCATTTCGAGGTGTATTTTGAAGGTTTTTCAATCTGAATTATAACAGACCTCAGATCTGATCTTTGGGCTATTTCAGTTAGTAATAAGTTTAGTTTTTCTGTGTAATTCAGCCCTCAAAAATCTGGGTAGTCATTAGAAATTAGAAATAATTTTATTGGGTGTGTTTTACATTGATGTTTCTCTTTAACCCTAGTCGCACTTTGCAGATCTGCACTAGGAACTCGACATAAAATACACGAAATCTTTATTTCTTGTTTTTGTTTGATAAAAAATCAATATAGTGTAAGAAGGTAGCGGTATCAGAGCATCAATCCTCCCACCTGGAGGGTTTGTTTGTGTTTGTTTTATACAGCCTACAGAAGTTGGTCCACACCGATATTATACAAGGAGTCAGGCACGTCTGAATATTGAAGGTATCATGGATAGCGAAGGAGCACACACTCCTCCATGATGTGAGCGGCCTGATCCAGATGCCCTTTTTAGTGGAATGATCGATTCCCATCAGGAAATGATTCATACAATGAGACTAATGAAGAATTTGACTATGGATAGGGCAAGAAATCGACATAATAAGGGAAAGATGTACATCCTTAGCTAGCACCCAGAAGGCACAAAGTAGGGTTCTGCTGAAGTAGGCAGCGTAAGAGGCTCCCCTCCATGAGATAGGAGATATACAGAGGAAAGGAGACCCACGAGGACTGCGGATCGACCTATGCAACCTAGATTCCTACCAAGGGAGGAGCCGCCATTAGTTGAGGACCCACTTGAAGACATAGCTTTTCAAGATAATGTAATGGTAGCTCATGATGAGTGGAGAGCATTACCAAAAGAGGTACAAAACACCTTTCCCCTCCACCAGTATTGTATGTAGAAAAGGGAGAGCTTAAAATCTAGGCAGGCACTCAGGCCTAGGACCCAACAAAACAGAGAATGAAGCAAAGTTACCAATAAGGTGACCCTTTCAACCTTCAATGGTAGTGGAAATATTAGTTCTAGGGCATGGATTCACAAGCTTGATACATACCTCACTCTCAAACCTATGCAGGAACAGGAGGCTATTCAGTTTGCTACTCTTCACTTGGAGGGAGTGGCATATGATTGGTGGCACCATGGGCTTATCACATAGAGACATGACTTACTGCGGTCATATAGGGAGTTTAGTGAGAAGTTGATTGCCAGATTTGACCACAAAGATGTGGAGCTATATTACAGGGATTTGGCATAGCTACGACAGAGTGGGCACATTGATTCTTACATCAACGAATTTCAGCGAATTGCAGTAATGGTTCCCGAGATGCCTGAGAGATGTGTGGTAATGCTTTTTATTGAGGGCCTGCATGACAGGTTAAGAGGGTTGGTCAAGGCCCTTAGGCCTACTACATTACATGATGCTATCCAGACAGCATTAGATTTGGAGACCACTCCCACTTCTTACCAGCCTAGTAAGAAGCCCTTCACAAGCTCCAAGCCAATTCAGCGTTCCACTACTCAGCAAAAGAGTGTTCCCCCTCCTAGGATGGATCAAGAGACTCGGAATGAATTGAGAAGAAAGAAACTTTGTTTCCATTGCAAAGATCACTGGGAGCCTGGACACAACTGCCTTGGGAAAGGCAAGGTGCATCTTATTGAGGTTATCTCGGATGCAGAGGCAGATTCTTCAGCAGATACAGATACAGAGGACAGTGGTCATGGTGCACATGAGGAGCAGCCCCAGGTAGAGCTAGGAGATGGAGATGCATCAGGCTCAGGTACTATTGCTTCACTTTCTGGAGTCCCTAGGTATCATCCATTTCGTGTGAAAGGAGTACTTAAGGGCCAACGAGTTGTTTGCTTGATTGATAGTGGTGCTACGCACAATTTCCTTGATGAGGGATTTGTGATGAAGCGGGGATTACAGGTTGAAGAATTTGAGGGGTTTAGTGTACGAGTGGCAGATGGCTTTGCTCTAAGCTGCACTAGACGAATTCCACAGCTTAGTATCCAGCTAGGAGACTACACATTGACAGATGATTTTTACATAGTTGGACTTGGAGAGATAGATGCAGTTTTGGGAATTCAGTGGCTTCAGTCTCTGGGGAGATATGTGCAGGATTTCAAACGAATGGAGATAGAGTTTATGTCAGAGGGGAAGAAGATTGTGCTACGAGCTCTTTCGGATGGTGGACCTAGAGTTGTTTCAGCACATAGGATGGAATCTATTATCAGTCATGGAGAGGTTGCATGGGCAGCCCAATGTTTCATTTCATCCAAATCTTCTCTAGATGGTGGACAGCAGTTGCATACAGATATTCAGACCATAATAGATAGGCACGGGCAGGTTTTTGGTGATATTCCTCCAGGGAGACCACCAGACAGAGGGTTTGAGCATGTCATAGAGTTGGAGGAGGGTGCCAAGCCTGTGATCACTACACCCTATCGTCATCCTAAGAAATTTAAGGATGAGATAGAGAGGACCATCAGGGAGCTTCTTGATATGGGGCATATCCGTCCTAGTTCTAGCCCATTTGCTTCTTCGGTGGTGTTGGTAAAGAAGAAGGACGGGACGATGAGAATGTGTATCGACTATAGGGCCCTTAACAAGAAGACCATCAAAAACAGGTATCCCATCCCTCGTATTGATGAGCTTTTGGATGAATTGCATGGAGCCATTTATTTTTCGAAGATTGATCTTCGATCGGGATACCATCAGATTCGGGTTCGAGAGGAGGACATCCTCAAGACAACATTCAGATGTCATTATGGGCATTATGAGTTCTTGGTGATGCCATTTGGTCTCACTAATGCACCTGCCACCTTCCAGTCATGCATGAACCATCTCTTCAACAAACAGTTGAGGAAGTTCGTGCTAGTTTTCTTTGATGATATCTTGATCTACAGCAGGACATGGGAGGATCATTTGAGGCATTTAGATGAGGTACTTGGCATTATGGAGATTCAGTCTCTATTTGCTAAGATGTCCAAATGCGAGTTTGGACTTACTGAGATACTATATCTGGGACATGTCATTGGGGCCAATGGGGTCAAGGTCCATCAGGAGAAGATACAGGCTATGCAGGATTGGCCTCCACCTAGGAACATATCAGAGTTGCGGGGATTCCTAGGGCTATGTGGATATTATCAGAGATTTGTGAGGGGTTATTCAGATATTGCTGCACCTTTGACAGATCTCACAAGGAAGGGTGCATTTAGATGGACAGATGAGGCACAGATAGTATTTGATGAGCTCAAGATGGTAATGAGCACATGTCCAGTCCTTGCTCTTCCGGACTTCTCTAAGCCATTCATCTTAGAGTGTGATGCCTCGGGCTCAGGCATTGGTGCAGTTTTGATGCAGGACCATCATCCCATTGCCTATGAGAGTAGAAAGTTGAGGGAGAACGAGAGGTTGTATTCCACCTATGACAAGGAGATGCTCGCCATCATGCATGCATTGGCAAAGTTCAGACAATATTTGGTGGGAGGGAAGTTCGTAGTGAGGACCGACCATAACAGCTTGAGGTACTTCTTGGAGCAGAAGGAACTCAATGAGAGGCAGCAGAAATGGGTCAGCAGGATCCAAGCCTATGATTTTGACATCGAGTATGTCAAAGGGAAGAAAAATGTTGTGGCCGATGCGCTATCGAGGAGACCCCATGTTGCTGTCCTATATTCTATGAGTGAGATTTCTGCAAATTGGAAGTCTCAATTATTGGTCAAGTATTCAAAGAACACCTTAGCATGTGAGATCATGGATGGCAAAATTCAGGATGGGCGCTACCAGGTAATTTCTGATTTGATTTATTATAAGGGTAGGATTTATTTGGTACCTGAATCTAAGCTTAAGGGGAAGATTCTACATGCACTCCATGATGCTCCATTAGTAGGACATCTAGGTTATTTCAAGACATACAGGCAGGTTAGAGAGAGATTCTCTTGGAAGGGTCTCAAGGAGGATGTTCTACAGTATATTCGAGAGTGTATGACTTGTCAGCAAAACAAGTCAGAGCATACTTTCCCTGCAGGCTTATTACAGCCCTTACCTATTCCAGAGCAGAGGTGGGAGAGTATATCTATGGATTTCATTACAGGACTACCAGTTGTGCAGGGCTATGATCGCATTTATGTGATAGTTGACAGGTTGACTAAGTATGGGCACTTCTTCGCCATCCCCACAAGTTTTAAGGCACCACAGGTGGCTGATTTGTTCTGTAGGGAGGTATTAAGGTTACATGGTCTTCCAAAGAATATTTTCAATGATAGGGACATCAGGTTTATGAGCACATTCTGGCAGGAACTATTCAGGTTGGTAGGCACTGAGTTGACTTCGAGCACTATCTATCATCAGCAGACAAATTGGCAGATGGAGATTGTGAATAAGTGGATTGAGGGGTACTTGCGTAACTATGTTTCAGGGCAGCAGAGAGCATGGGTTAAGAAACTTTATTTGTGCGAGTATTGTTACAATACTACATTCCACATGTCCATTGGGATGACCCCTTTCCGAGTTTGTATAGTTATGACGTGAGTTCCTTTATGGATATGGCGTTTGGAGATAGTAGAGCTCCTAAGGCTCGAGAGTGTTTCAGGACAGCCAGGATATCCTTAAAACCCTTAAGGACAATATGCAGCATGCCTAAAATCAGCAGAAGGCATATGCAGACAGCACAAGATTGAGCGATCATTTGAGGTGGGGGATATGGTCTTTCTACGACTCCAGCCTTACAGACAGAGTACTCTTAAGAAGAGTGGAGCGGAGAAGCTTAAGCCTCGCTTCTATGGTCCATACAGGGTAGTGAGGAGAGTTGGACAGGTAGCTTATGAGTTGGAGTTACCTTCTGAAAGTAAGATACACAATGTTTTTCATGTATCTTGCTTAAAGAAGGCATTGGGACAGCATGTGACCTCTTCAGTAGAGTTACCCCCCTTGGATGATGAGGGAAGACTGGATTTGGTACCTGAGGGACTTCTGGATTGGAGGGAGAGAAGATTGCGGAACAAGGTGATACGGGAGTACCTGGTTCGTTGGAAAGATTTACCCTTGGAGGATGCCACTTGGGAGGGTGAGTCTATTCTTCAGCACCCCGCGTTGCTACAGTTGCTTGTGGGCAAGCAACTCCGGGGAGGGAGGACTGTAATGTCCCCTCTACCCGCATAAGCCTGGGCGAAGACCTTTGGCCCTTTATGTCTACCCGACGGCCAAAGGGAAGTTTTAGGGTGACTTATCTTTATTATTTTATTATATTGTGCTATTGTTTCAAAAAATAATAATATCATGAAAAAGCACATATAATAAATAATAAAGTTTAATGATGAATTAAAATGTCAAAAATACAATTAAAAATAATTGTATTAGAAAAGAGAAAGTGCGACTTACCTTAGGGAGTGATTTTTGGAAAATGTGCCCAGCATAGGAGAATGAAACAATTTGATTGGCTGATTTGAGGGTGGTGGTTGGCTGATCTCCCTTTAAATAAACAAGTCGACTTGTAGAGAGGGCATCCAGATTTTTATTATCATCTTTTGCATTGCTAAGAGCTCTGAGCTTTTACCAGAAATTCCAAGGACGAAAACCCTTGTGAATTTATCTCTTGCGGACGAAAACCCCAGGAGATTGAGAGGGGATTTCACTCAGAAATTCCTAGTGTTCTTCATCAGACTTCCAGGTTCAGTTCAGCCGTGTGTGTAAAGGGATTTGAAGGTGTTTTCCAGTGATTTGCAACCAGCAGTTGGGTCGGTCCATTGTAAGCAGTTTTGGCAGCAAATTCAGAGGTATTTTTATCCAAGATATTTGTCAAATGTTTGTCATCAGACTGTAAACTGATCGCTGTACTTTTTATCATTTCTGAGGTGTATTTTGAAGGTTTTTCAATCTGAATTATAACAGACCTCAGATCTGATTTTCTGGGCTATTTCAGTTTGTAATAAGTTCAGTTTTCTGTGTAATTCAGCCCTCAAAAATCTGGGCAGTCATTAGAAATCAGAAATAGTTTTATTGGGCGTGTTTTACATTGATGTTTCTCTTTAACCCTAGTCGCACTTTCCAGATCTGCACTAGGAACTTGACATAAAATACACAGAAATCTGTATTTGCTGTTTTTGTTTGATAAAAATCAGTATAGTGTAAGAAGGATCCATCTAGGGATCTTTCATCTTCTTGCTCTGGCCTACAAGTTATCAAAATTACCTTGGGTGGTGAATTTTGGATAACACACATCATGAAATAATTTTATTAAATCTTGCCAAAAAATAGTCAAGGGACCAACAAAGTATTATAGCATACAGATTTGAGCTCATTATAAGGAAGAGGTTTCAACTATGCTGTTAATGTAATACAATTCTCATGAAAGCAAGGTTCATTCATCAAAGAGCAAACAACTGTCCTTAAATCTAGATTTGCATATCAAGACTTCAAAAAACGAATAGCGTGGAATTCATAATGGAATTAAGTATTCAGATCCAGTTTTGAACCCACACAATAGATCCTGACGAAAGAAATTGTATGCATATCTCAAAGTCAGAGGAAAAATTTGCAACCAATTTACTTTGAGAGAAGAGAGCCATGACACAATAGGGAAAATATTACCGAGGAAATTCAAAACAAATATGAATAAGTTTGAAACCCTCCAGCAATAATTTTCGAGATCTGAAATGGTTAATAAGAAAAAAATGTGAGCAGAACCAGAGCTCGTATGCACTTACCCAGGTCAAAATAAATGGAAGCAGAGCTTTCTCATATACGATACTGAATGAATCAAACAACCAAATGCAAAACATTTCAAGTCACAAATTTACAGAGCCAGTAAAATGAATATACCCAGGTTCGAAGGCGAGCTAACAAAACGGCTCTCCTAGAACACCATCTAATAGAGAAATATGAAACATTGAGCTAAATGCAGTATGTGCAAAACAATGTTCATTAATGGCACCCTAAAATGAAACCCCAACGATCCATTTTGTACGCATAATATAGATATTGAAAATAAAGCACAAATCAGAAGCGGTGAACTCCATGACAGCCATGGTAGGGCGAAATAAACTAGAATAGTGAACAACCAAGTGAAATGGATGTGGTAAGGGTTTCTTAGACTGAGCAAGTGAAGGTAGAGCATACACACAATAAGTAAAATGTAGCTCGAACTCTATAATGGTGACTACATACACAGTACATAGCTGACACAAAATGCAAAAACATTCATCCAGTCAAGAACTTCAAAGCACAAGCGAGTACCCAGTTTGGGTTCAAAAAGACAGAGAGACAAGATGAAACTACATCGTGCTCCACCCAGTTTACCAAATCGGTACATTAAAGTTAGCTGAAGGACATAATGCATGGAAATTTAAACATTTTTTGAGCTATCAAAATCCAAAATGGAGCTTTGTAAATGAAATAATGAAATGTCAAACATGAATAACCTAATGCTCAAAAAAGTGGTGAACCAGCATAAAGGCGAACCGCGAATGAAAATAGAATCATGAGATTCAAACAACAAATTTTTTTCTTATAAATAAATACCCAGAATGTGGCCATTCAACAGAGCTTACCTTCAACAAGGCGAGCATTAATGGTAGCAACCCAGGTTGCATAGAAACAAACATGGCATTAGGAGGAATGGAATAGTTCAAATGGAGCTCCACATAATAAAAACAATAACCCATCACACCTTAAAACATTCCCCGTTAAGGCGAGAAAACAACCAGCTTCCACACGACTGCTAAAATGGATTAAGACAACCAAGGCTTCATTTTTTAATGCAGTCAATAACTTAGATTTTCTCTCAAATGGCGGCCAATAGCTTCAACCACAGCTCTAGAGTCTTCAAAATCATGGAAGCCACAAAAATATTTTAGAGATCCTCTCCAGAAATTTCCAAACTGATACAAGTGAAAATGAAATCATTTTTAGGGTTTGACCGTCATATTTATTTACCCTAACCAAAGTTGGGTTAACTATGGTCATGATTAGTCTCACCTTTCCACGTGGGTGAGTTTGTTTAGATTAATCATATGATTATTGTATGTAAAGTGGGTGTAGGGGGTGGAAGAAATAAATTATTCCTTTTACCTTAGTAAAGGGTGATCAATTATTGTGGTAAATAATAATGCCAAAGCCAAGGTCCATGAAGGGGAACTGGAAGGATAAACTTTAGTCCAAGATGAGTATGATTATGCATTCACATGGGTGTCCAACCAAGGGTTAGAAAATTACATATAGTAGAATAGCCAAATTGGAGCCAATCATTAAAATATGCATGCAAGTGGTCATTTGGAACCGAAAATATACTTTTTCGGAATAAGGAAAATATCTTTATTTAATATTTGTCATTTTTACCTTAATTTATGTATATAAAAGTCTGAAAATTCCTAAGGAAAAATTGAAGAGTCAACTTTAGTTTGACAAGTCATCATGAATTTGAAGATTGTATTTGATTGAAAGAGTTCAAAATTGTGATACGTGGGAGTGAACTAGAGTCTAACCGAGGGTGTTGAGTAGTTTGAATCTACTACTCTTTTTATTTACTCATGCTCTTGCAAGCATTGTTTGAGCACATTTTGATGTAATGGAGTACTAGAGAATTTTTCCATATTTACCATTTTTATGAGAACAAGATTTTGCCTTTGCAGATATTTTGCAGTGTTGTGTGTTTAAGATAGTTGTTCTTGTGAATTATCTTTCCTGAATTTTTATTTTTTTCTTAAGCTATCTACCGTACAACAAATTAGGTGTTTTAATTAATTTTATTGTGTAATATTTTTGTTTTTCATTGTAAGAAATCCCTTAGAAGTGCCAATATTTTCCTTGAAATTAATAGCAACCCGATGGGTCGTGTTCATTTTATACTTTTTTTCATCAGATTGTGTATGTTCTCTTGTCAAAAAATCCCCAAAAACCTTTGGTGTATCATCTCTTTCTTGTTTACAGTTCATTTTTCTTACCTTTAAACCCACAAATCTAGTTTAGGGTTAATCCAAAAAGAGAACTAATCCTTCGTAATCTAGAGATTCACCTCACATTTTGGATACCCAAATCCCGTGAGGTGTCTCAATTGTATATCCGCATAAGTAAGGGAAGAGAGAGATAGACAAATCTGTTGACCCCTCAAACAAGTGCACTTCTTCCAGATAACACATAGTATTTGTAAAAAAATTCCCATGAAAATCACATGTCCGATAGAACATAATTAACAATTTAAGTGACAAGATTAGTCAAGGGGGAATTAAACCCTAGGAAAACTCGTCAACTACCTTAGGTACCAACAGATTAAGGGGCACGTGAACCAATTTTTTTCCTTATTGTAGGCTATTTTTATAGCTTTAAAATAACAAAATTTGCCAACAATGCAATAGAAATTGACCCATTTTTTGATATTATTATACGAAGAACATAAGTTTCATGCATACACATATAAGATAGTATAATAATTTTTCAAGTAATAAAATATATGGCATATTTATGAGCTCGTATGATTTTTTGTTAATGTTACCCATTCACTAATATACCTCTAGATTATGTAGGTGTGAAATAGTTTTTAGGAAAAGCTTCATGTACTTTTTATAAAGTCACCGATGTAGCTAGGAGAGGAGCGTATAATTGAATGAAATAAATATTTAATTATTTATTGATATTTTTTGTGGGGAAATGACTATTATATTTTATGGACGAATATTTAGGATTGATCGAAATACCATTGCTCACAAAATTGTTGGAGATACATAAGTATTTTAACTGCTTTACAAAAAAATGGTGTTTTTTTCAAGTTTGAGTCCTGTCATTGAATCGATATTAATAAATCTTATTTGAAAGCATCCTTGCATAATAAACTCTATTTTTTACATCCTGAGAACCTCTTACGATTGATTTTATTCATCTATAGATTATTTATTTTCTTTCTATGCTAATTTTATAGGATATTTTTATTTATTTTGTATTGCAATTTCTCTAAATTTGTGGTTTATTTCGATCCGATAAAAAAATTAAAATGTGAGAATGCGAGACAAATATTCTTTATGTACTTGATGAGAAAAATATTAATTAAAATTATGAGAAGGGCGTCTACTCCAATTATTTTCTAGGGTGCTCCTAACCTTATATTTGGCTTTTAAGATTAGTGAAACAAAATAACCAAATTCTAGTTGAACATTGGTTGTAAAATAACACAAATTTTCTTAACGTTAGCTATGTAATGAATTTAAAACACATATCTAACATTTTACTACATTTGATAATATGTATTCATTTAAAGCATGCATTCACCGAATAATACAATATACAAGTTACTTTACAATTTAATTAATTTAAATATAGTCTCATATCCTACTAGAACGTAGCACATCGAGGTCATCATATATGTAGGTTTTTAATATAATATTTCTTCATTATTAAATTTTTAGATATTTTAAGAGTTAATGACATAGCACCCTGACACACTTCTTGGCATGCTAATGCAAATCGATTCCTCCCAACCGACTATGTCAATACAAGGGTAACCGGTGCCCTAGGGCTTGGAGGATTATTTCTTCATTTTTAATGAGGGCAAATTTTGGTAAGATAGTCATCTCTAGAGAATTTAAAAAGGCTAGTAGTATTTTAATAGTTATAATCCTTAAGATATGCATTCTTAAAGAATAAATAAATAGTTGCGTATGTGTTTTTTAATGATAGAGGAGGCAATCGATTAGTTGCAAATAATTAGTCAAATCCAATATTTCTACTTATACACATCTATAATTTTCCGAGAAGAGGTAATACAATGACACTAAGGCATGCTATATTAAATTCACGCACTTTTTAGTCCATTAAATAGCCATGTTCGTTCTATTCATTGAGAGATATTCACATCATCAACACAAGATGTATACATTCATTTGATTGATCGTATGTGGGGAAAT
This sequence comes from Taxus wallichiana var. yunnanensis, assembly GCA_018340775.1. NCBI lineage: Eukaryota > Viridiplantae > Streptophyta > Pinopsida > Cupressales > Taxaceae > Taxus > Taxus wallichiana. Next base: position 891,887,726 of record CM031242.1, read on the forward strand.
ATTGGAATGGGAAGATTAAGTACATCAATCATCGGGATGAAAGTGTGTAAATATTGAACACCAATGTAAATCAATCAAAGTGTGTTGGGTGCCATAGTTTTGGCAATGTTATGGAGGATGTAGCCTCTATTTTCACATGTGGCGCCATATTGAACATGTCAAGTGATCATTGGAATAAACAACCAAAACGTAATGATGGTGACCCCATATCTAAAACAACCATCCAAAGAAAATAGTGATTGCATACAAACTATAAGAACATGTACTCAATATATGGTACTTAATCTTTGATAGGTGATAATTGGCTCAATTTGATGTTGGATTCAATATTGGGCCATACTATGTGCTTACAATATAATCATTATATTTGAAAGGCCACTTTCTTTAGGAATAAAAACATGAAATCATAAATCAACAAGAAGAAAATTCTTATTTACTAGGTAATACTAAAATCTATGAAGTAGAATGTAAACTAAAAATAAAGATAGGTATGTACATTAAGAGCGGGAAGATAGCAATATTGATAAATTTTTCCATATATAGGTTGGCTCCACAAAAGGGAAAGATGGGTGGTAATGTAAAAAGTAGAGGCAAGTAGAGGAATAATTTATATGGTATGAAACTCTTCAAATTCACATTAATTTTGTAAAATTTATATAACTATAAACATCTTCGGGGTTTTGGCGGATGGGTAAAGTATGGGCACATACCAATATAAGGTCTAAGGTTAAAAACCTTGGGGGCATACCTACACTTGAAGAGTAGTATGAACGGAGTTATTTTGTTCTTCTAGAGTAATTTGATCGATGTCCCTAAGTGTGGGCTAGTCGTAGGAAGAAAATATGAAACCTATACACCCATTATACAATGACAATATGAAAATTAAACGCATGGTGGTACTCTTGACACCAAGATAAATGGATTTAACAAGACAAGGCAGCAATATCTCGCATAAAAAAAAACCTATAACAATCTTACATCTTTGGATAGTGTGATATGCTTACTGTTGTAACATTTCTTTTAAAAATTTAATAAAATGTGTTTATGTTCCAAAAGCAACAAGTAGATAAAAATTCTAATGTTTTTACAATGTAATTTTTAAACTACAATAATTTTTACGTGATCCCTCCATTAATTATTCAATTGACACATGTCACTGTCTATCTCCATTACATTTGTTAGCCTATTCTCGATTATGAAAATTCGGCACACATGCATGTTGCATGATTCATAAAATTCCAATTCATGCCCAGAAAATGTTTGTACACATTCCTCTAGAAATATGCGACTGGAGTCCACATTCTTATCGTATTGTTTCAAAAATATTTAAATTCTATTTCTATTTGAATATATTCCCTCTTTCTCATGGCATTATTTCATTTCAAATAATTTTATTCATAATTATTGTCACAAAATTCTGAAAAATAATAAAACAAAGTAGTAGTAGATGTTTTTGTCATCATAGTTAATGCTTGAGATGGATTTTTAGTAAATTTTCATGTCACAATAGATATTATTTAGATAAAGGGTAAATGGTGGTGTTATGACTGGATTCCTACCTAGGTACGAGAAAAGACATGAAAGAGAAGATAAAATGATAAGAAAAATAAGAAGTAAGAGGGGCACAACCGCTCAATAATGAACATAAAAAAGCTAGGGGAAAAAGATTGTTTGAGGTTGGAATTTTTCTTGCTATGAACTATTTAGGCATCCTAAATAGGAAACATGACTTCAAGATCTTCAATTGGCCGATATGTATTGTCATTTAAAGGAAACAAATGTGGAACATTTTCCTTAGCCGTTTCAGTCAATTTTGGTTCAATAATTTTGTTTCGGTGAATATCGGCCATTATGTTTTCCTTGTTTCCTTCTAGTTAAATTTCCTTAAGAGGAGTTTGATGGATTGATTCTTCCGATTCCTCCAAATCAACATTTCAATATAAATATTCCTTAGTATCAAAGACAAAATGATTTGGGATATCATTTTTACACTAGTTGGATGTTTAATTTCTACGCTTTACCATCACACAATAAGTTGCCTTATATCCCAAAGAAAAACATATTCTAAATATAGAAGCTAAATCTTCATAATAAATGGGTTGGGCCCAAGTTCTATTTTAAACCTTAAGCTCAATGTTAGTGAGTAGATTTTTTGAGGTATCAAGCTTAATGAAAAATCGAGAAGATGTTGTGTATTTAAAATCATTTATTTGGGAGTCAATGTTTAACATGTCATTGCCAATGGAGATAAGATAGGTAGGATCCCAAAATTAAAGAGGTAAATGAGAAAATATAATTGATACAAGGTCTGAAAGAAAAATATTCAATGGTTAGATTAAAATAAGGAAACAAAGGTTATGTGATTGACATGCCCAAAGATTTCCAGCTATGGTATCCTTACAATCTAATGAAGTTAAAACTACTATAAATATTTCCTTTGCACAAGGATACAGGTATAACCTGCCATCAAGAAGAGGGATCAAATGTTTTGTGATCAATTCATGAAGTACTAGAAGGATGGAACAAAAATCACTGAATTTGGAAATCATGGTGTGGTCATGGTAGAAGCACACTCACCAAGCACTTCATCTCTAAAAACAACTCTAGGGTTATTGAAGGTGACATGGGTTTGAAGCTAGTATTCCCTTGAAGAACCTCTCGAAATAGTGATTATCATCTATCTTCTTACCAAGTCCACACCCCTTTCGAACAAATTCACCATTGTTCCTACCCACTAGGACAAGGGCGGAAAGTGGGGAAATCCTACCTCTAAAACACACCTTCCCAACATCACGGGTATTACCCATTGGACTCTATAAAGGTTCGATTTATTTTTTTGGCATAGGAGTGACATAGATAGAGCTTCCTCGACCGACACCATAAATTTTCAATCATGTTTGTACCTTATTTTTACCATGGCTAGATCTATCAATGTCGCTGACAACCTTTACCACCCACGAGACCGCCATAGAGTTCCCTATGTCTAGGTCGAAGCCGATTTTTATTTCTATAATATATTATCCTTCATTATATCAGCCATGGATGATCTTCCAACATCATATCATGTGTTACCTTCCAAAACATGATCCCAGGTTGGATGCAAGAATTCGCTCACCGAAATAAGCACATCCATGCATGATCGACCAGAATAGGGCATCTCTTAGGGTTAGGACTCGTGTAAATAATCATGGAGGGCATAACATAGGGTTTGGTCACAATGATATTATAATGAACATAGATTCAGGTCATTAATATGTTAGTAAACATGAGAACATATCTATCTTAAGAAAATACAATTGAAAATATGTGAATAGTGATGAGATTTTTACTTGTCAATAAACAATTCTTGAATACCTTATTTTGATCTTCCATTTCCATTCACATACCCAATGTCTTTATGGAATATTTTAATCTATAATTTTATACTATTTGTGGAAAGATATAAATTGTTAATGTAGATGCAAAATCACATCCTTGAGACAATTCTAGGTCCTAAAAGTATACTTGCATTCATATGATTCCTAAGTGAGAAAAAATAGTAATTGACACCTATATTTGGCCTCTTTTCTTTGGTTCTTATCATCTTTCTAGTATTTTACACCCTATATCCCATTCAAGTACTTTAATTTCTTATCTCTTATTCTTTTGGACACCATCGCCCAACCAGGATGCCCCCTTGACCCTTTTCTATCTTACTCACTTCTTTTGGTCTCTTTTAGATTTTGGTAATCTTGTTTTCTTATGGGTCGGCCTTCTAGCTTTCAACTAAAAAACTCAAATGAGGGAATCATATAATAGAAAGGTATATATATGACCAAAATAAAGGACCAAAATCTAAGCATCACTTATACTCAACTAATCTTGCATCTAAAGGCATCTAAAATAATAAAAGAAATCCATATAGAATCCATTCAAGGGACAAGGGAATGCATACAATGCATACACTACATAAGAAAGGGAAGTTCATTAATCCATCCAAATATCTATTTACATATATACATCTAGCTATGACTAGTTATCAAGTGCACTCACACAAGGGATTTATAGGGCATGATTACTTTGTTAGAATTTAAAGGATTCTAACTATTATGAATTTAATCAACCAACATATTTAAATACCAAAAAAATCATAAAATATTAAATGTTAAACGTTATGCAATGTAATAAATAAATTACATAACATACTAATTAAGTAAAACATACCAAAAGTAAGAACACGATGACACAATGTTTATAGTGGAAACCCCTTTAAACCCTAATACTTTCACCTTTAACCTTTAAACCCCTTTAACCTTTTACTTTTAGAGAACCAAAGTAACATCTAGCATTTTCAGCCTCCTCCTTTAAACAATAATTTCAAGGGTAAATAATTTTCATCTTTGATATATTTCATTAAGATATCAAATGAGGACGTAAAGTTATTTTTATATTAGGTGATCGAGTATGTCTCCCGACCCTACTTTTCAACCTAAAAGGTTGACACATACACATAGGTTTATACTATTTAATATTAGAAATATAATGATTTAATGAAATTAAATATTTAATCTAAAGTATATACCTAGGTTAGCATGTTTAATAATATAAATTTAAATATTTCATAGTATTAAATATTAACCTATATATTAGTGATGGACACATATACATTAAGGGGTGGCCAACCCACTTAATCATAATGTTCCAACACTCCCCCTTAATGTTAAGGGGGGTAACATATGCCAATAGATTACCATCCCGTGGTACACTACATGATTTACAATATTTAAACCATAAACTTTTTAGGCTAACATATGAGGTGAAGGAATTATAACACCTTCATCATACTCAAGTTACCTTTTTGGTACAAAAGGATTTGGAATCCCAAATATCATCCCATGAGTGGGTAAGTATGATTTGTGAGTTTTAGTTGTTCTCACATGTTCTTGTAAAATGTTATTGAATCCAAGCATATAGGATCCTTTTATAACTAAGGACCTCCTTAACAATATTCTTGCACTTTGAATGTTTCTTTGGTAAACCCAATACCTCTAAAGAGTTTATCAAGACCACCTTTAAGATATTTCTTCACTTCTTTTTGAAAAATAAGGCAAGGACGTATACATTCCCGAAGGTATTTTTACACTTGCTCAAAGGTTGTTTTACACTCTCCGAACGTATTTTTACAAATGCCCAAAGTTTTTTTTTTTAAAAAAAAACATCCATTAGGAGGTGACATTGTCATGCACACTCCCCCTTAATGGAAACTCTAAAAATCAAAGTTTTTCAAGAAAGTGAAAAAACTTTGCAGCACTCGAGGGCTTCATGAAGATGTTAGCAAGGTGCACTTGAGTCGGCATGGACTTGAGATCTATCTCACCACTTAGCACCTTTTCACAGATGAAGTGTATATGTACATCAATGTGCTTCATTCTTCGATGCTATACCTGATTATGTGCAAGAGATATGGTGCTTTGGTTGTTGCGAGAACAAAGGAACACTACCGGATCCTTCACCTTTATCTCATTGAACAAACTCTTCAGCTATAGAGCCTCTTCTCGTAGCTTCCATTACACTTTGATACTCGGGTTCTATTGAAGAGATAGATGAAATTGGTTGTTTTTATTGCACCAAGTATTGGAACCTGCACCAAATTTAAACACATAACCAAAAGTAGATTTTCTATCTAATACTTCACTAGCATGATCAAAATCACAAAATCTATATAAGTTAGCATTTTCATTCTTAGTATAATGCAACACTTAACTAATTCTTCCTTTACAATATATAAGAATCCTTTTTGCAAGATTCCAATGATCTCTATAAGGTTCCCATGTAAACTCGGGAAGTAATTCCTATTGCATAGGAAATATTTGGTCTAGTGATAGTTAGATAAATCAAACTACCAACTAAGCGCCTAAATAAAGTAGGATCAAATTTTTTTGCATCCGGGTTTATGATCAATTTTTAGTCTAACTTCCATAGGAGTAGAAATTGGTTTACAATCAATCAAATTAAAAAAAAATTAGTACATTGGTTTCATATTGTGCTTGAGAAACAAAAATGGAATGCATATCTTTTTTTTATTATTGGCAAATAGTTTTTATGAAAGGGACTATACCCTTGTACAATAGAGGCTCAGAAGCCGGATGTGCCAAAGCGAGCAAAAGAACAAAAGATCAAAATCAACGAGGACACAAGTAGGAAGATATCCTACCAATACCAGCACCAAAACCCGCAATACTCAGCGAGTAAACAACAACAAAGCAAAAAACAACGCCGATGAAAACTGTTGCATCCATCTTAAGTGCCTTTGGCACACACCCCCTTCGAAAACCATGAAATGATTTTCTACTAACATTTCACCACTCCGCATTGTTTCCATATCTTGAAATGCAACCATGTGAAGAAAATAATGTAAGATACCTAAATCGAGTCATTAGAAAGTACTATTTAAATTTTTCTTTAATTCTACAAATTCAAGCAAGACTATCACCAATCATAAGAAAATCAACAACATATATAATAAAAATGATAATAGGAGATCCTTCTTTCTTAATGAATAGATCATTATCAAAATAAAAATTAAAAAAAATCTAACTGTTTAAAGAAGGAATTAATTTTCACATATCAATGTCTAGGAGCTTGTTTTAAACTATACAAGGATTTTTGTAATTTACAAACATAGTTTTCTTTACCAGTTTCTTCAAATCATTTAGGTTGAGACATGTAAAGTTATTCTTTTAAATAACCATTCAAAAAATATTTTTTCACATCCATTAGGTGGATTTTCCTCCCAAATTGAGTAGCAATTGTAACTCAGGCCCTAACATTACTAATTTTAGCTATAGCGGAAAAGGTATCAACATAATCAAGTACCGGGTTTCTAAGTGAAACCACTAGAACATGTCTCGCTTTATGTTTTTCAATACTACCATCAACATTATATTTTACTTTTTATAACCACTTCGACCCTATAATACTTATTTTTTCGAAGGTGGAACTAACTCCCAAGTTTGTTTTTTAATTAGGGCATTGTGTTCTTCTGCATTGCATTGATCCACTTCTCATCTCGATGATATTCTTTATAATATTAAGGCTCGAGAGTTCATATAAGGTCATTAATTCATGATAGGTATGATGGCTCCTGTTCATTTTCCTAAGGTCAATAGGATTATAACTCAGTAAATACGATTGAGACCATTTTGGTTTCTTAGCTAAGAAGATAGGAATTTTATCCTTATGTCCATTTACTATATTCTTATTATCAGAATCAGAACCATCATTATAAATATTGAAAGAGTTAGTAACATCCTTACCATTATCGGATGAGCAAAATCATTTTTCAAAACCACCACATTGCATTTTTTCAATACTTCCCTTTTTGCAGGTCGTAAATACGAGACCCGCAGTGTTAATACCATATCAAATGAAAACAATAAAAAGTCATATCAAATTTCTTTCTTTTCTTTTTTGGAATGTTTAAAGAAGTAATACTACCAAAAAAATTTAGATGGGAAATATTAGGTTTTTATTTGATCATTTTTCTAAAGGATTCAAAACTTGAATATCTTTGGTAGGAACCCAATTTAGTATGTAAAATGTTGTGTTCATTTCCTCTTCCCATAGAAACTTGGGAAAAACAACAAAATGAAGCATAGTGTGAGCCATATCTAAAATACTATTATTTTGTCTTTCTACAACACCATTAGATTGGTGAGAATGAGGAGAATTTAATTCCCTTTTAATACCATAATGGATAAAAATAAATTCAAATGTCTTGCTAACGTATTCACCCCATTATCTATTCTAAGTCTCTTAAATTTCTAATTTGATGCATTTTCAACATATGCTTTAAATTCCTTAAATTTTTCAAATAAATTAGATTTATTTTTAAGAAAATATGTCCAAATCATCCTAGTGAAATCATCAATAAAAGTAACATCATATAAAGAACCATTTAATGAATCTACATCAAGAGGTCCTCTAACATAACTATGAGTAAGATTTAGAGGAGAATAACAACTCTTCTCAGGATGTGAATGAAAGTGTTTACCACTTTTTTCGAGCATAAGAACCCTTCACATGCATCATGAGAAGAAAATAACATAGGAAAACCTTTCACAATATTATATGTAACCATTTCATATAAATTTTGATAATTAAGATTTCATAATATTTCATTGCATAGTTTTGAATTATTTAAAATTTTGAGAAACAAAACAGGATACAGAAGAGAAATCATGAAAAATATACACACCATTTCTTTAAAATACTTCACCTATTATATTATCATTACTATCCTTGATATACCAAGTATCTTTAAAAATTTGAATAGACAAACCATCGTGAGTTAGTTCTGCAACCATGATAAAAGGTTATTTTTGAGCTTAGGAACCAATAAAACATTATGCAACACACCATTAAAAATTTTACATTTCCTTTCTGTATTGCTTCTAAAGTTGAGTTATCACCAAGATACACATGTTCATTATTTTTCTCAACATCAAACAAATAATTTGAAACACCATTCATATTATTTGGTGCACTGAATCTAGTATCCATTTAGAATTAGGGGAAGAATACAACACAACATATAATGCAATATTTTTAGGAATATCATTAGAACAATCCTTTTTCCTTAAATTATATTTAAAAGGAGTTTTTTTTATTTTTATGGATAGGTTTCTTATATTTGAAAATTTCCTTTTTATGTCCAAATTTACCACATTTGTGACATTTGCCATGAAATATTACATTCAATTGTTTAGAAGTAAAACTTTTCTTATCAGCAAAATAACATTTAGATTTATACTTCAGATCAGAGAAGGGCTTGCGAGGATTGAAATTTAAATTCGAGAAATAAGTTCTGAGAGGCATTCTCTTTAGTGTAAAATTTCATCATCACTTTTCTTCTTGAATCAAAAGAGACTTTAAAGTATTCAAATCAAGAGATTCACCTTCATTGTAATATTTTGAGTTGAGGATAAAAATTAAATTCCTAAATCTTTCATGTATATTTAATTGAACAATAAAGTAGATTAATTTTTCACCAATCAAGTCACAATTGCATCCATCTAATTTTTCTTTAATATTTTTAATTTTGGCTAAGAGATTAACTACTTTTTGATCTCCTTTCATAGGAGTTGTAAGAAATTATAAAACAATCTTAATGATCTTAAATAAGCACGTACCTTCATGCATGGATTCTAATTGTGTCCATACCTCTTTCAGATTTTTGATAATACCAATGTGTAGAAGGTATTGATCGTTCACATTGAAAAAAACATGGAAAGGGATTCATGCCTACGTTGAGAGAATGAATATATATTCTTCGCGAGTTTATCGATGACTAGTGGGGACAATCTCAATTCTTGAAACAATCATACATAGTTTCCTTTCCATAAGTTCTTATTTGACCATGATTTTCCAAACATTGTAGTTGGTTCCATTAAGGATCTGGGATTTGTCAAGGTAGAAATAATCTGGACGTCATTTTTCCCCGAACTTTTAAAACACACATCGAGTATATAATGTTAGATATATATCAAATGTTTTTACTTGACTTTTTCATCAAATATATTTAAAGGAAAATCATAACAGATTAAGATCTACAAATGTAAAAAATTATCAAATGCCAATTTTGAACAATCTACAAAAATCACTAGTGATTGTATGAATCGTCAATGATTCAAGGGAGAATCATTGGCGATTGGATCACTTGTTGAAGATTTGGTCTCAAAAAACAATGGAATCAAAAAAATATTTATATTTTTCAAATTTGGGTTTTTGGTTGGTAAAATTGCCAGAACTAATGAAAATCACCGTTGATTTATGAAATCACCTACAACTCCTGAAATAAATAATTTTTTTATATTTTATCCAAGATTTATAATGTTCTCTTTTTTAAAAAATGAGTAGACCACTGAATGTATCTGCTCATAAATTCTAATAAGAAAAAACTACATCTAATTTTTTACATATTATGATTTAAATCTTGCAAACACTATATATTTTATATAAACATATAAACTATAGTACACACACACACACACACACACACACACACACACACACACACACACACACACATAACCAAGTTAAATTTATATTTTATTTAAAAAAATTCAAGATAAAAAAAACTTCACTCGGCCAAAAAAATGTAAAAAACAAACTTTTGGATGAAAGTAAATTTACAAAGGAGACAGGAGATATCACCTTGCTAATGAAAAAAATAAGAAACCTATTTTCATGGTTTTTATCTCCTTCATTTACCCCAAAATAATTCAACCTATACACACAAGAAACTATAGAACCATAATGAAATATTTCATTTAAAAATGCTAATTACTTACTTGGTCCTGGTAAATGGTCTTCACATGCGGTAGAAATTCAAAATCTTTCTTGCATATGCACACACACAAATCTTTGAAAAAAATTGTGTTTTTCACAAAAATGAAATAAGAGGGCCAAACAATTTAAATATTCCTTACGGGTTGGTTGAAAAACCCGTAGGAATTAAATAGGATAAATAAAAATTTATTCAATGTAACCTATTTAACTCTAACCAAGCTCTTTTACCATGTTATAATTTAGAGGAATCTAAATATTAATAATTTATTCAACCAACATATCTAAATACCAACATAAACCATAAAACATTAAATGTTAAACATTATGCAATGTAATAAATAAATTACATAACATATTAATTAAGTAATACATACCAAAAGTAAGAACATAATGACAATCTGTTTATAGTTGAAAACCCCAAATAGGGTAAAAACCACTATGAAATAACCTTCTACTTTTAGAGAACCAAAATTACATCTAGTATTTTCGACCTCCTCTTTGAAACCCTAATCTCAAGGCCAAATAATATTCACCTTTGATATATTTCACAAATATATCAAATGAAGACCTAAAGTCCCTTTTACATTAGGTGATCGGGTATGTCTCCCAATCTGCCTTTTCTACCTAAAAGGTTGACACATACACCTAGTTTTATAATATTTAATATTAGAAATATAATCATTTCATGATATTAAATATTTGACCTAAAGTATATACCTAGGTTAGCATATTTAATAATAGAAATATAAATATTTCATATTATTAAATATTAACCTATATATTAGTGATGGACCTATATACATTAAGGGATGGCTATCCAACTTAATCATTATACTACATATGTGAACCTATATAGTACATACATGAACCTCATACACTAAACATTTTACCCTTCATGCTTCATGATACAACATTCTAGTATTCCATCCTCACACATAATACTAACCTATGACCCACTCTAGTTCCATGCTTCATACTCACTTGTTGAGAATCTAAACATTAAATGAACCACACCTCTTCTAAACTTTATGCTCTATGCTTCATAATATATCTTTTGATCGTGAATTCTAATACCATTTCCTAATGATGTAATCTTGTTCTACAGTTCATTCATTATTCCCGAGGGGAATTTATAAATTAACATCATTTCATACACATCCGTTGGGGGGGAACACTACTCCTATCACATTCAATATGTGTATCATTCCATATCACTCATACACAACATATTGTATATATTGGTTGTATTTATTCTTACTTGTTTACCATGCTAGATTGATACATAATATGTCAATATATTTTCTATATACACATGCAGGTTTACTTGATCTTTAGTTGTGAATGAAAAATTCCTATAGATATTTACATGCGGAAGCGATACTTGGAACTATACCTCTTACTAGTCTCATAGAAGCTCTGTGGTATCTACATTTACTACTCTTACACATCGCAGCACTATAATTATATCATATACTACTTCTTCTTCTTACTAAAACATTACTTTCCACTAATACATATATGCCTTGACATACATTTTATCTAAATTTCTAGTGGGTGCTTCATGTTCAACATTTTTTTGAAGTAATATTTGTCACCATGGTTATTTGACACGTTACTTTACACTGTTTTCCATTAATTTCTATTGTATGGCATTTTTATGAGATATGCCCTATGTCTTATATGATCACTTCTTGTATTATTTTTATACTTTGGACCTGATTTTCTAGTGATATTTTGAGTGATGTCCCACGTTTTAAACCCACTTTTCATAGTCTATCATGTATGCATATTTAGTCATTACATTATTTTTCTATGAAATATTTTATTATTTTTATAATAACACATGTTACTAGCCACTTTGTTTGAATGTGACTTGGATTCTACCATGCGAATCCGCTCTAACCTATAGAGATATAGTTTGAGATCATCATCCAGTCCTTTACTTTTCACCACATTCTCCTAGTAAGGATTCATGCACCCCAAATGAGGGGGGTATACATTGGGTGAATTAGTCACCCCAAACAATAGCTATGAGATACAAGAAAAAAGTTTAGTAAAGAATCAACACTTTGTATAAAGTTTCATAAATGGCCAAAAAATCTTACGTGGGTCCTCGGTTTAGTATAGATGTAAGCGCCTAGATACGAATACTATTTCCGGGCACCTATGTCCTAAGGGAAGATAAAACTACTTTCTCGAGATCAACATAGGTCACAAATCATTTTTCACAGTACAAGCACATTCCTCCAACAAGAAGAATGCATTATTTCTCAATTTCAACTCGTAACAAATATGGAACTAATATGATGCATTTTGGAACAAAATAGAATCACACCATTTGTTGTGGTGTATGATGATAAATCTCTAGATTTGCATAAATAAATTAAGTAATAATTAATTAAAATCAACACATGAAATGAAAACTACATAAGATAGAAACCAAATGTAAATAGAATGGAGAAACTTCTATTGAATATGAGAGGGAATTTTATACAATTTATTGCTCCTAAAATCGTGGAGTCAAGTCTTATCATTTTATCCTCATATCTCTCCTTTATTCCCTAGTATTACTCTCAATCCCAAGATATTCTCACACATTTCTATCGCTATAAATTGTGCACACTCATATATTATTTTATAAATATTAAAAACTATTACTAACAAATAACCCAAACCACTCCTAAGTGTTCACACAATGAATAATATTTCAGTAATTGTGACCCCTTAGTATGAACATGGGGAAAGATATCTCCTATACCTGCTCATGATCTACAAAGAAATGAAGGTTTTCAATGAGTACCAACAACTCAAACAATATGAGGTTTTCAAAGAGAACCTCCAACTCAGAAAATGGTTTTCTAGTGGAACCAACCACTACATAGCAACGTACATTATTTTGTTCACATCATTTTTTCTAACTTAGAGGGATTACAAATAAGAAATTATGCTTACATAGGAGATTTGAATAGAAATATTACCTCTTTTTATTATTACAATGGAAAGCAAACACACCACACAACTGAAAAAAATATGTCAACAATACAATGAAGCAATCTCTTTGTTGGTGAATAAGAGATGGCAATTAGCTTCCACCCTCCTATGCCTTCATCCTCCATCCGCCATCGTAATGTTGATAACTTAGCCAAATTTGTCTTTGAGGATCATTTTATAATTACATTGGGTGTTGATTCAACTCGATAATGCACCCTTACTATAGTAACCAACTTTATATTTAACCAAAATAATAAAGCATATCAAAGTTTATTAAGAAATCACTCACTATTTTTTACAAAATAATTAGAAAGGTTAGAATTATTTCCACAATTACTCTAAAAATATGAAATGGTTTTTTGTAATATTTTAAAAAGAAATTTTCTATAATACAAATAAAAAAACCCAAAAAATTGCAGAAAATTTCAAATTTAAGTTTTTGAGAAAAACACAAATTACCAGTCATTTTTTAAAGATCAGAATCTAGAAAATGGTGATGGAAGCTTTAAAACTCTCAGATATGCATCCTTGCGGCTATGGTTTTGTCCTAAAATCACTCTCATAAATATTCCTAACCTCATTTAATACTAGATGATGATAAATCTCTAGATTTGTATAAATAAATTAAGCAATAATTAATTAAAATCAACACATGAAATGAAAACTACAAAATATAGAAACCAAATGTAAATAGAATGGAGAAATTTCTATTGAATATGAGAGGTAATTTTATACAATTGCTTTCTCCTAAAATCATGGAGTCAAGTCTTATAATTTTATCCCCATATCTCTCCTTTATTCCCTAGTTTTACTCTCAATCCCAAATTATTCTCACACATTTTTATCTCTATGAGTTGTGCATGACAAGTAATTGTGCACACTCATATATTATTTTATAAATATTAAAACTATTACCACCAAATAAACCAAACCACTCCTAAGTGTTCACACTATGAACAATATTTTCGGTAATAGTGTATAATTAGGAAGCAATCATGGAAGGAAAGTACCACTAGACCTTTCTCCTTGACACTCTTCTACCATGGCGTGAGATCACCCAAAAACTAGGAATTTAAGTGAGACCGGCCAAAAAAATCACACTTAGCATGATATCGCGCAATAAACTTACTCTTGGCATGAGATTGCCCAAAATATGTGCTTAACAAAGCAGTTCTAGGACATGTTTATATTCTTTTACTTTGATGATCATTAGGTGAAGACTTTTATTTTACTACTTTTTCACACATTTACATACTATAACATAATTTTAGAGAGTTTTCATAATTCACATCTTTTATTAATATTTCACTCTTCATTTGTAGGTCCATCCTTAATACACAATAAGAAGCAACCCTATGTCAAGCACGTCAATAGGTACAACACAATATGCCTCATGCTTAAGGCCACTTCCACTTTCTTAGCATCTACAATTCATTTTTATAATTTCACTCTTTCACATGTCCCTCTCGCAATTTATCACCATCACATTCTACATGGTTTTCAAGTACACATATTTTATGTACAATATATTATCATGTATTCACTCAAATACATAAATTGGGGAAAATGTAGATGGAAACTCACACACTTGGGTACATTTATAGGTTCTAAAAGCATACTTGCGTTCATATGAGTCCCTGAGAAAGAATATTAGTAATTGACATCTAATTTTGGCCTCTTTTATTTGGTTCTTATCTTTTTTAAAAAAATTTACACCCTACATCCCAATCAGTAGTTTATTTTCTTATCTTTTATGACTTCGTACACCATTTCTTAGCTAGGATGCCAGCACCGAGACACCCTAGTCCCCTCTAGTTTCCCCGACCCTTTTCTATCTTATTCGCTTATTTTGGGCCTCGTATTTTCTTATAGGTCCGCCTTTCAATTTTCAATCATGAAATTAAAATAAAGGAATCATAGAAATACAAAGCTATGTGACAAAAATTAAGGACCAAACTCTAAGCATCTATTATCATCTCCTAAGCTTACATCCAAAGAAATCTAAGAGAATGAAAGGAATCCACATAACATCCATTCAAGGGATAAGGGACTATATTTTCTACTTATAATGCATAGGAATGGGAAGTTCATTATTCCATCCAAACATCTATTTACTCTAATACATCTAGCTATCACCCCCTATCAAGTGCACTCACACAAGGGATTCCTAGGAAAGATTCTTTCACATACTCACAAGAAATAAGTGGAGTTTTAGATGTAATGAAGC
This sequence comes from Taxus wallichiana var. yunnanensis, assembly GCA_018340775.1. Classification (NCBI taxonomy): domain Eukaryota; kingdom Viridiplantae; phylum Streptophyta; class Pinopsida; order Cupressales; family Taxaceae; genus Taxus; species Taxus wallichiana. The sequence goes on from CM031242.1 coordinate 891,903,273, forward strand.
GCTTGATCAAGTAATTTCACTCGGTTGAGTGACCTTTGAGGTCATTCGATTCCCCATATTGTATCTCTCTTTTAAGATTCTTTGTGGTATTGTGGCTTTTGCAGATGAATCTTTATTTTACGAGTTATAAGAACACTTGGAAATCATTTTGTAAAATACATGAGACAAACAACGACTATTAGCAACATTTTTGCAACACTAGAAGAATCATATTTCGACCACATTTGTAGTGACCGGAGCCTAGAAGTAGATTCTAGTACCTAGGCACCCTTGAACGAACCTAGGCACCCCAAAGACGGCCTCATCTAATAGCTCCAAATTTTACGGTGCATAGTTATGATGTTATGCCCTTCCTGTTCATCACTTTTCTAGTGTAGATCACTCCCATGAAAGACACAAATAAAGTAATTCCTTTCCTCTCTTTCTTTCACTTAGGGTTTCATATTTATTTTCTTATTTCTTGCATAATATTATATTGAGTAGCTATATATCATATTTTACATTCAATTTCTTTGTAATTAGGGTTCATCATAATCTATGGTTTTTTAAATCACTTTAAATTTTCAAAATGAAGATATTTCATGAAAACATTCCACTAATGAAATATTGGTTATCCTTTATTAGACGTATTTTTAGATTTACCTATAGTTATAGAAAGTGGCACTTGAATTCAAGTATTTGGAATAGCTTCATAACCACTAAGAGAAGAGAAACATGCACTATGATTTTTGTGCCTATTGACCCTCAACGATTGAGTCTTTAACTTTCTCTTGTTAGGCATATATAGATTCTCTCACATAGGAACCACTATTCCCTAGTTCATGGTTGATTATAAGATCCACAATATTAGTTGTTTGCTTAGAGTCTACTAGCTCATCAAGTAAATCTAGTTTATGGTTCATAACGGTGGACACCTCTTGATTATGTTAGGTTATTTTTATTGTACCTCCTTGTCTAGGAAATGTCATGATGCGGGAACATATCTTTTGTAGACCATAATTTTTGGTCCGACCATTACACATTCTTGAAATTTTTCACGGTGGTAGATCTTGATTAGTAATATGCCATGATTTTTTAAAAAATGTTGTGTAGATGTTTGACAGATTTTCGAGTGTCAAATTAGTTCATCTAGTGGTCTAATATCAGCTCAAAACATTCAATTGATGTGGAACCAGCTATATGAGGTCAATATACATCCAAAAACAGGTCAACACACACACACACACACACACACACACACACACACACACACACACACACACACACACACACACACGCACACACACACACACACGAGTTTGAAATGAGTAATAAGTATTGGAAATTATTGTGTCCTCTTCCACTTCATCCAAAATGTGGGAATCAAGAATTTTTGGTGATATTCATTAGAATTCCCATAATCTCATGCCCTCATGGTGCCACAATGGTCCTCATATTGAAATACTAGAGGATGTGGTTGATTTCCTAAGGATAGATTCAAATATTTGGTTCTTGGGAGTTTTAGGTCCTCATACCAAATATAGATTTTCTTAGAGATTGGTGCGGGGAGGAAATGGACGTGAAACATGGAGGTTAGAGAAATTATAAGGAGGGTTTCCTTTTCTACTTTTGAAATTAATATTATCTCCAAAATTGCTTCAAGGTGCCCCTTGGTTTTATGGGAAAGTAGATCTTAGCATCTCACAGTTAGAGACCTAGGATGGCATAAGATCTCACATCTCAACAAATCTCTGTTTGGATTCTCCTCCCTTATCCTCCCTTGGAGTTATGGGAGAACCAGCTTTTTTTTAGGGTATGATGAGATATTTGGGACTATTGCTTGATATAGATCATACTACAAAAGCAAGATCTAGGCTAGTGTTTTCTTTTCTCTATATTAGTGTCCCTGTTAGATCCAAAGTTACTATTTTTTTAATACTCCTTCGATGAAAGGGAACAAGTGATTGACATAGAGAGCTTGATCACTATCTTTGAAAAATGTAGGAAGTTTGGATATGATACTATAAAGTGTTGTTATGGTACTCTGCGGACCCGGATGGAGATCGAGAATCGTAGCAACCAATGGATACCTACTTCTCGGGTTGATGATGAATCATAGGAGGAGGATTAAGATTCGTAAGTTGAAATCGAGGGGGATAGTGAGATAGTTGAGAGTAGGTTTCATGCTCATGAGGAGATAAAACATAGTGATGGCATCGGTGATGTAGGTATGGAGGTCATTTCTTTAGCTTGGAAGAAAATTTTAGTGCGTGGCAAGGGTGAATTTTCCAAATGAGTCGATTTAGTGGAGAGGTATTATTAACCAATAATTTGGTAGGTTGATCTATTTCAAATGATTCGATAGTCTCTTGAATGGTATGGATGGTGGAGGAAACATGGATAAGGAATGATGTGGTGACATTGAGGTTTGGCTAGAGATTATCCTTGGGGTATTGATAGGAGATCCTCAAAGTGGTAATTTTATAGAGTCATTGAATCCCATGTTTGATGGGGATGGTTAGAATATGGTCCTCTCTAATAATGTAATTCCCTGCTTTCTCACCCTTAACCGATGAAGTGTGGATTCCACCTTCACACCTTGTTGTCAATGCAAGAGCGTACTCATTCAATTTCTCGGATGTTCATGGAGGTATCGGATCCAAGTCGTATTATCTTCATTGAAGCTTTGCAGACCTCCATGGAGATTATCTTATTCCCTAGTTATTTATTTTATCTTCTTCACATTGGTTGGATAATAACAATAAGGAGATTAATAAACAAATTCAAACAAGATATATAGATTAATAAAATATTATTTAACTTGACCGAATCAAATAAATAAATGAAAATAGTTTACTAAACAAAAAAAAAATTTATTAGTAAAACATATATAAGTAAAACAATATATATATATATATATATATAAACTAAAATAATATAAAAATATGTATATTTGCATTTATGAAAAATGGTTCACTTTGGGTATGGAAGCCTGCCAAGGAGTAAAGGATCTTTAATATCTTTGAGAAGTGATCGATGGGAGGAAGGGTATATTCCTTCCCTGCCATGCAAATAATGATGGATAATTCTTTAGATGGAAGAGAGGGTGAGGTGAATCCTCCCCAATGTCCCTTTTAGAATTGAATCTTTCCTTGCACAAGAATACAAGAAATATTTTGAGATCCATAATCCTTAATTGATCTGAAACAAGTTAAAGTGATATTTTAGAATTGATTGTACGGTTGCTAAAGTGATGCAAGAAATCAGATATCTACCATTTTACCGTTCAAGACTTCATATTTCTACCGGCTCTAAGTTATTGTTTAGGATCTTTTTTTGTTGAAGATGGATTGATCGTTCTTTGAGAAATAACTACTTCCTAAATTTTTATTTTTTTTGTATGCGATAGAAGAGGAAGGAGTGGATGAATTATTCGGGAGGAATGTTTAGTTGTAGGGGCTATGTTTTATTCTACTAGGCATCGTGCCTCATGGAACTATAACCTATGTACGGATCTTTACTTCTCTATGTTGGTTGTCTAATTTTTGAATAGTTGTGGTATCTGCTAAGACATTAATCATGCCCTTTCCTACTATTCCACTCTTGTCTCTCCAAAATTTGTCTCTTTCACCTTTCCTCTACATGGAACCATTTATTTTTCTTCCTCTGCCGACACATGAAAAGGGTGGGTTTTGCTTGGTCATTTATCAAATATTTACCTGTCTAGAGAGTTTTTGAGTGGGTATTTTAGCCACAAATGCCTAACAGTTATGATGCAAATCTATCATCTTAGCATGCACAAAATGGGTTTGTTAGAAAGGTCGTAAAACCGATCGGTGTAATGCAAAGAAAGGCTTCACGGCGTATACCAACATTATTCACCTGTGCCAAAATGGAGGATTTAGATCAGGGAATGGACATCCATCACAACATAATGAAGAAAGGGGCAGGATTTTGTTAGATGATGTAGTTACAAGTGCTCTAGTAGGTATGTATGTAATGTGGTGGCAAAAATATTGCTGGTCTAGTGTTTGAAAAAAATCATCCATAAAAATGTAATGTCACTGAGTGTAATTATTGCATGTTTTGGTATGTGTGGGAAGAGTGAAGGTGCACTAGAATTATTTTATCAAATGTATTATTCTGGTATTTAACCAAATTTCATAATGTTTATTGGACTTCCTTTTGCATGGTGGACCTTCTTGGTTAAGCTAGAAACTACTCAAAGCTAAAAAGTTAATTAAGAATATTCCATTAAAACCCAGTTCTAGTAAGTGGAGAGCCTTTCTTGAGGTTTGCAAATTTCATGGAATTTTAGAGCTAGCAAAGATTGCATCCAAGTGGCTTCTTGAGATAAAATCTAAAAATGCAGGAAAATAAAAAAAAATTCCATCGACGTGTTGTGAGTGTGTTGGTTGGTCCTTGAGGAGCATGTGCATAGAGTCACTTTGGCTACAATAATGCTTGTGAAATGCTTGAAAAAATCCTCTTCTATTACATGATTCTCTTTTGGGATTGTGGACCACTTGGAGCCCTCACATACCCTACTTTGCTCATCATTGTTAGGCATGGTCTCCCTTACCTTTTCTTTCATAATTTTCATAATTTGGGTTCTTCATTTGTAATATAATAGAAACGTTAAACCACTGGATAATATTACAAATGGATATGTAACCAAATTTAAATAGTGTAAAGAAATAAAACTCCACCTTGTGATTGACGAAACTAATTTTTCAATTTAAACATTAAATGTGGTCACTACCATAACCTTTTATGATGATACTAGAGTATCCAAATTAAGTGCTATTGTCTACCAGTATTGGAAAAAATTAGATGATGTCATCAAATCAAACAACCATTTGCCTACCTTGCAAAGTTAGAAAATGCAAATTCTAGAGGCTTACAAAACAAAACTCTGAGCCCCATATAAGAGTTGTTGAATGTCATATGTGTTCCTTGTTATGTAGAGAGTCCCATAAGGAATTATCGCAACCTTGTTTTAATTTTTAAACTATCTTCTTTGCTTCTCAAGGAGTCCCGCCACTTCATTTGCACTCTTGGGGAGCTTTTAAAAATAAAAATTTGGCTTCCATTTTGACCCATTGTTTGAACCCTGAGCAACAAAATTCTTATCCACATTTGTAAACCCCTAGTATTTTTACTAGAAAATTTCCTTGAATCTTCAATTTGGGAAAAAAACTCTTCTTGTTAGTTTGGAAAAGGCAACTTGTACACCTAAGTCACAGTTTGACTAGGTCAAACTAGAACAATTACTACCGACGGATACAAAAATCCATCATTGTTTGAAAACCATTCGTTACTTATACGAATTTTGTGAATTTTGTGAAGTTCTCGTATATAGGAGGACACGTAGAGTCTTACCTATTATTGGTGCTCAAATTAGTCTCACCCCATTTATCATTGAAATTCCTTAATTTGCGGCCTCTGTCATGTTTTCTATCTCCCCGTGTTGGTGCTTGAAGACTCTATCCTCCATTTGGTTGCCATGATCAGTCCCTTCCTTGGTTAAGGATCACTTAAAGGTCCAGAATTTGTTTTTCATTCCTCTATCCATCTGAAAGAGTTTGTAAATTGGGCGTAAAACTTGGGTTGTTCCTTTCCTTCCATTTTCGCAATCATGTTTTGTTTTCCCTATAATTTTTTTCCCAAATACCTAAGGAAACATGATTAGATGTAGCTTGGAGGATCATATTTGAGCCTTATAACATTTCCAAAATATTTGTCCTTGAAGAAAGATAGATTTATGGGCTCAAATGATGATTTCTGCATTTTACTGAGTTTGATAGGTGTACTTTCTCGGTGAAATTTACATCTTAGCACTAGTGGAAATGTGGCCCTTTCTACTTGGATGCAACTCGAGAAGGGCACTCTAAAAACTCTAAGGCTCACTTAAATACAAAAAATTTCCACTTGGAGGAATGATGCTCATTTGAAAATTCACCTTTTTGTTTGGCCTTGGAGTTGTACCAAGGGGACACATGGAGATTTCCGCTACTTTTCCTGCAGAATTAGACATATTTCTTATGCGGCCAGTATAGTTTTTAGTGGACCATGGACAAGTGGTGAGGCCATGCTTGTTCAAGGTCTTCACTCCTAGGCACCATCTCAAAATTTCACCATGAAGACACATGGAGGCTTCTGCTGGGTCTTCCCATACTTAGAATTTTCAAGAAACTTTCTAAATGCCTGGGACACGTGGAGGGACCATGCTTATTTGGGGACCGGCCCTAAAAATTACTTTGAAGAAGTGCCACAAGGACACTTAGAGGCTTCCACTCACTCTGCCCTTTTCTTGGACTTTTGAAACGGCTAAAGAAAAATGTCTCAGACCTTAGACACATGTCACCTTCTGCTGAATGTTCAAATTTTTTAATAAACTCGCCATACATCGAGACAGGTGGAGGATTGCACCCGTTTAGGGTCTTTGCTTTTACGAACCATCTCAAAATGTGCCATTGAGACACGTGGAGGCTTCCGTTGGCTATTTTTTTCACTGAGGCTTTTCAAAGGCCAAAAGGCATTTTTCTTGTTAGGGAATAAGGGATAAAATATGTAGAATAATCCGTCACGAGAATTGGAGCAAGAGAAACTACTATGCATAAAATATTATAGATCTCAAATAAAAGTGCGAATAAAATAACACAACACAAAGAGACAAGTATTTAACGTGGTTCACCCAATTTGGGCTAAATCCACCAAGAATCACTTGCTTAGATTTTATTATAAGCCACCACTCTCTCAATACAATACCCATATTTTTTGGAGCTATGCTCAAAAACTATACAAAATTCACACACGAATTCAAAACACATCTGCAATGATTTTCATATTTCTATCACATGCATAAAACCATATAACTAGACAACTATTTAAGTTGTTTTACAAAACCGTGGGTTTCAATACCATGGGCAAAAATTGTCCCATAAACCTATGAATCAAAATCCGGCCGATATGAGAAAATCATGTTTCCCAATATAACGGGCACATTTTAAGGCCCAAAAAAACATGAAAAGGGTTTCCCAGAACCCTGACAAGGATACATTAAAAGTGTTCATTACTCTTAGTGTACAGTCTTTAACACTTTCACACATGAAAATAGGCTCCAAAACCTAACAATCTCCCACTTGGAGACTAGTTTTCCTTTGAGCAAGCTTCTCAACCCTTTGCAAGTTTCCGTGAAGACCAACCAAAGCTGAACACAACTTCAGTTTTTCCCTTGTGATCACCTCGGGTCATCATGTCTGCAGGATTTCGACTGGAATAGATCTTCTCCAACTTCATCTTCTCTTCCTCCAAAGTTCTCCTAATGAAATGGTACCTTGACATATATGCTTTGTCCTAGAGTGGAAAGTAGAGTCCTTAGCTAGGTGTATAGCACTGATTTGTCACTATGTAGCTTTCCTTCCTCCTACTTATGCCCCAACTCCTCAAGCAATTGTTGTAACCAAATCATTTATTTTATTGCCTCTATAATAGCAACATACTCGGCCTTTGTTGTTAACAAATCCACCAGCTTCTGTAGTCATGAAATCTAGCTCACTACTATCCCACCTACAGTGTAAACATAACCTGTCATGCTCCTCCAACTATCTACATCTCCAGCCATATTTGAATCTACATAACCACACAAAGTCATGTCGATCCACTATAGCAGAAAATTTTCTCCATGGTCCTGTCTCAAATACCGAAGGATCCACTTTACTACCGCCACCGATCTCTACGGATCGCTCATTAATGTACTCACTTTGCTCCCAATGCTTGGGCAATATCGAGGCCTCGGTACACACCATGGCACACATCAAATTGCCAAGCTCGCATTGATGAGTAAGGTACCTTGGACATTTGGTTTCTCTCTGCTCTGTCTTGGGACACTGTTCCTTTGATAACTTGAAATGTCCTACCAAAGGAGTCCCAACGGAGTTTAGCACCTCCATATTAAAACTCTCAAAGACTTTCTTAATGTCCTCTTCCGAGATAAATTCAGCTTCCATTCCTTCCTATCCTGAGATATCCTCATACAAAGGATTTCTTTGGCTGCCCCCAAATCCTTCATAGCAAAGGATTCACTTCACGCTTCTTGAGTACTTTTATTCCTACATGTTTTTACCGCAACCAACATGTCATCCACATACAGAGACACGGGATAATATAAATGCCATCCTCAAATTTCTTTGTATACATGCAATGGTCAGAATGACATCTAATATAACCTTGCTCCATCATGAAGCTATTAAATTTCTTATACCATTGACATGTGGCTTGTTTCAAGTCATACACGCTCTTTTTCAGTTTACACACAATCTCCTCTTTACCTTTGACCTCATAGCCCTCAGTTTCTTTGCATATATAGTTCCTCGTCCAAATCACCATGGAAAAATGTAGTCTTTACATCAAGTTGTTCTAAGTGCAAGTCTTCTAATGCCACTACTCCTAGAACAGTTTTAATAGAAGTCATTTTTACTACAAGAGAAAAATCTCATCAAAATCTATACCTTTTTTCATCGTCCAAACCCCTTGACCACCAATTGGGCCTTGTATCTTTTCTTTCCTCCTTCTTCCTCTTTGACTACGAACACCCACTTGTTTTGTAATGCTTTATTACCTTGGGTAGCTTCACCAAATCCCATGTATGGTTCTCCATGAGAGCCCGATGCTCCTCATCCATGCCTTGCTCCCACTTCTTCCCGGCATCTACCTATATTGCTTCATCAAAACTCTCTCGGCTCTCCACTATCGGTGAGTAATAAATAATAAAGAGTAGAGAAAAACATTCGGGTTCTCTTCTTACCCTAGAAGACCTCCTATATATAGGAGTTTGGGGTTCATGTTGAGGAGGTTTCGAATTGATTCATGTGTCACTTTTCAATCCAGGAGATCCTCTACCACCGCATATTATTTCTTGGATTCTTCCCTGTTTTCCTACAACTGCTATTTATACATGAATTTCTCATTAAAGACCACATCCCTAGATCGAATTATTTTATTGTCCTTAAGACTCCAACATTTATAACCAAATTCATCACCACCATAACCAATAAAAGTACATTTTTCTTACTTAGGCTCTAGCTTGGTCCTATCATCCTTGTCTATATGAACAAACACCTCACATCCAAAGACTCTAAGAAATGAATAATCAACTTTCTTACCATACCAAGCCTCCTCAGGTATTCCTCCATCCAAAGAACTTGAGGGTGCTTTGTTTATCAAGTACACAATTGTGCTCACTGCTTCTGCCCAAAAAGAAAGAGACAGTCCTGCATGTAACCTCATGCTCCTAGCATGTTCTATTATTGTTTTGTTCATCCTTTATGGTACCCTATTTTTGTGGAGTTCCTAGAACCGTATTTTGCTGCTGGATTACATTCTTATAACAATAATCATCAAATTCATTGCTGCAATACTCCCCTCCATTATTTGACCGAGACATTTTAGATTAAAATCGTTTCTTTCTCTACGAAGGCTTTCCATTTAACAAAAGTGTCAAATACATCAGATTTGTTTCTAATACAATAAACCTAAACTTTCCTTGTTGCATCATCATCAATAAAAGTAACATAATAACTTGAACGCCCAAAAGATGATACAGAGCCGGCCCCTTCACATCGAGAATGCCGGCTCTAACTAACTCATGACCAAACTATCTTTCTTTGTGAGGTCCAACCTTGAGAAACATACTACACCCTTAACCTATTGCTTGTATTAGGATATGAGTAGTCGACTTGTGGCTTACCATATCATTTTATTATATCATTGATACTTTCTCATGCTTAATAGGTCGGCCTTAGTGTTGGCCATAGCATATGAATAGTATATATAGGGGATTATAGGTAGTATTTGATTATCATTTGAGAATTTGAGTCTTATTATATGGTTTGGAGGTTGCCCCCTCAAAGTGGCGAAGCTATTATAATTGCATATTGAGATCATTATTATGAAATATTTTGTTATTTGGTTTTCTATCATTTCTCCTAATCTAAATTTTACAAGTAATTTCATTACAAGTGGTATCACAGTTGCGATCTGGGCGGAAATTAGGGCAAAAACCATAATTTTTTGTTTCCACCACATATTGTGAACGAGAGAGAATTGGTGGGAGATATTTTTACCAAAGTTGTGAAGCATTTCAAGTAAGGTTCCTTGAAAATTTTAGACTTTTTAAATTTATTTTGCAAAAGTTATTACAAATTTAGGGTTTTTCATAAAATCACTCCCTAGGGTGCAAATTGTGGAAAATTTTCAAGTTCTTTACATTTTTAGAAAGACCTTAAAAAAATAGTATTAGTATATTCTCTTTGCTTTTTCTTGTTTAGCTGAAATTATATCGAAACGATAAACTCTAAGGTTTGACATCATGGTGGGGCCTTCCACAAGAGCAAAAAAGAATCCGGTTACTCCAGGTAAAACCCCAAATAAAGATGGGGTAGTGATTGAAGAGTTGGAGTCAGAAGGGGTAAATACATATTCCTCAGCACTAGGGTTTACCTTAGTTGATTATAAGGTGAGCTAACTTGAGTATGAGTTATGAAATGTACAATCTGAGATGGCCTCTAAAGGAGACATAGCCCAAATTAATCATTGGTTGGATGATATCATGCAACATGTAAAGGGTAAACAGTATGGCCCAAATCCAGCCCATACCAACCAAGGAGGACCTTCAATTAAAAATCATGGATAAACTAACCATATTGGATCACCTTTCCGGTCCCATCGAGAATCAAACTTATTCACAACCACTGAACATGATCTTTGAAAGTGGAAATGCATAAATTTTATGGTAAGGATCCCTAAATTGGTTAAATGAAATGGAGAACTTCTTTGAGTTACATTAAACACCATCAAGACAAAAGGTGACATTGGCATCCCTATATCTTGAACCTGACCAATTTGTTTGGTATCGTTGGTTATGTGCTCAGAAGCAGAAGAATGGTCTAGGTGTCACTTGGACAATTTTTACCTAGGAGTTGCAATTGCACTATAGTTATAGTGTTTTAGAGAAAAACTTTAGTTAATTAGAAAATTTACGAGAAAATAGGATCAGTCAAAGATTATGTGCATCAATTCCAAAACCTATCCTTAATAGTGGAGAATATTCTAGAAGAGAATCTGAATGACCTATTTCTTAGGGGTCTTAAGGACCACATCAAGCATGAGGTACATATGTTTAATCCAATCAAGCTTTCTGATTCTATTATCATGGCATGTCGTGTAGAGGAAAAAGTTCTTTGTAGTAGGAGGCCACCTTTCATTAACACTAGATACCGTAGTATCTCTTCCCCTTCATTTTCTCGGAATTAGATTGACATCTCAAAAATGGAAGAAAAGAGAGCAAAAGGATTATGTTTTAACTGTGATAGAAAATATGGACCAAGACATAAATGTGTTGAGAAGAAGTTATTCTATATTGACGGAGGTAATGAGGATGATGAGGAAGCTGAAATTATAGGAGAGGTTGAGGAACCAGTAGAAGATGAAGTAGAGGATCACCAACCTATAATTTATTTCCATGCATTGTCAGGTATTAGTACTCCTCAAACACTCAAGGTTATTGGCTATCTCAAAAAACAGAAGGTGACAGTGTTGATTGACTCGGGGAGTACTCATAACTTCATAAATAGTAAGTTAGTTGCCCACCTCAATTGTTTTATTTACCCAGCTCCAGAAATGCAAGTTATGATTGTGGATGGTGGGATAGTCAAGTGCATAGGAAAGTGTCATAGTATCAAGCTTTCCATGGGAGACTACATGTTAGACTCACCTATGTTTTTTATTTCTATGGGAGGGGCAGATATTGTTTTGGGGGTCCAATGGCTCACAACCTTAGGTACTATAGAGATGAATTTTCAAGAATTTTTCATGTGATTTCATTCAGATGGAAGGACAATACAATTGAATGGGATGGTAGCTAAGTCTCCATAGATTATTATCTCTCATCAGATGTCAGAAGGTTCTCAAAAAAGGAGTGGATGGCTTTATAACAAAGCTATTTTCCATAAAAGTACGAAATATAGAATCTTCAATGCCACCCGATCTTCAGAAGATTGTGGATGCTCACTCATTTATTTTTGATGCAATTCTAAAGGGACTACCACTAGTTAGGGATCATGATCATGCCATTTAGTTGATTCCAGGGAGCCAAACACCTAACATCAAACCATACAGATACCCATATTCCCATAAAAGTGAGATTGAGAAAATGGTGGAGGAAATGTTGAAGGCAGGTATCATCAGGCATAGCCAGAGTGCATATTCTTCACCAGTGGTCATGGTACGTAAGAAGGATGAAACATGGAGGATGTGTCTAGATTACTGATAACTCAACAAGTACACCATCAAAGATAAGTTTCCTATTCCAGTAATTGATGATTTACTTGATGAATTACATGGTGTTGTTTATTTCACAAAATTAGATCTTCGTTCGGGGTACCATCAAATTAGGATAAAAGAGGAAGATGTTCACAAAATAGCTTTCAAGACTCATGAGAGCCATTATGAGTTTTGGTAATGCCTTTTGGTTTTACAAATGTGCCCTCAACCTTTCAAAGGTTGATGAACACTATTATTAGGTTGTTTTAAAGGAAATTTGTATTAATTTTCTTTGATGACATATTGATTTACTGAGTAAGACATGGGAAGAACACTTATAATATGTAAATAACGTGTTGGAAGGTTTGGAGAAACATACTCTCGTATGCAAGGCCATCCAAATGTTCTTTTGGTGTACAAGAGGTAGAGTATTAGGGTCATATTGTATCCCATGAAGGTGTCAAATTTGATCCTCAGAAGATCAAAGATATGGTGGAATGCCCAAGGCCCAAAAATCTCAAAAATATTTGTGGGTTCCTAGGACTAACAGGGTACTACTGAGAATATTTGTGTGGGGTTATGGTAGAATAGCAACCCCACTCACTTGCATTACTAAATAAGGATGCCTTCCATTTGTGAGACGTAGCCACTAAATCCTTTGGGAAACTGAAGGAAGCCATGTGAAGCACCCCAGTTTTGGCTACTCCAACTTCTCAAAAACATTCATTGTTGAATGTGATGCTTTAGGATCAGGATTGGGAGAAGTTCTAATGCAAGAAGGAAGACCAATTACATTTGAGATTCACCAATTCAAAGGAAAAGATCTACTCAAACCTGTCTATAAGAAAGAAATGATGGCTATTCTTCATGCGGTCAAGCAATGGAGGCCCTATCTCATCGGTAGACACTTCAAGGTAAAAGTTGATCATGATAGTCTCAAATAATTTTTGGAGCAAAGGTTATCATATGAGGAACAACAAAAGTGGGTAACAAAAATTTTGGGTTTTGATTTTGAAATCGTGTACAAAAAAGCTAAATAAAATGTAGTAGGCTGATGTGTTGTCTAGAAGGGATACTTCCGCAGATGCCTTACTATGTGGAATGTCCATGTTGACGGCCGATTGGGTGGATGAAGCAAGATTGGAATTGAATCAAGATAAGGATATCCAATGTCTAATATAGAATATCAAACAAGGATCTATGAAATCTAAAAAATTTGAGTGGAAAGGTAATGCCTTATGGTACAAGGATAGGTTATACTTGAGTAAAGATTTTGAGTTGAAGCATAAAATTCTTGCAGAGCTATATGCCTCACTGTTGGTGGACACTCTAGGTTTTGAAGACATATCATAGAATAAAAAGAGAATTATTTTGGCAAGAACTCAAGGAGGATGTACAAAATTTTGTATCGAAGTGTTTAGTGTGCCAATAGAACAAAGGGGAAATAATTAAGACACGGGGCTATTGCACTGACCCTTACCAATTCCTAGCCGAGAGATGGGAGGAGGTCTCCATGGATTTCATCACCGGATTGCCTTGTTCTTAGGGTAAGAATTTTATTTTCATGATTGTGGATAGGCTCACAAAATATTCCCATTTTTGTGCCCTATCACATCCATTCTGACCCGATAATGTCACAACTATTTTTTTGGAGATAGTTTAAAGGCTACATGGAACCCCAAAGATACTTGTAAGTGATTGTGATCCTATTTTCACAAGTAATTTTTGGATGGAATTATTTTCATGTTTGGGTACTTAGCTAGCTCACGGTCATTTTATCATCCTCAAATTGATGGGAAAATAGAAGTGGTCAACAAATTCTTAGAGGGGTATTTACATTGTTTTGTATCGGATAAGCGGGAAAGGTGGATTAAATGGCTACCACTTTGGCGAGAATGGTGGTATAACTCATCTTTTCATACCTATTCTCAAATGACCCCATTTTTAGCATTATATGGTTACCATCTACCTTCTATCACTTCCTCCTTGAGGGTGCAAACTAAGGTTAGAGATATGCTAAGGAACACATTCAACATCAACAATTTGTTTTGGCTAGTTTGAAGGAGAATTAACATTAGCACAAAATAGGATGAAACAACAAGTAGATCAACACCGTAGTGAAAGACATTTTGAAATTGGTGGCTAGGTTTTTGTACATCTCTAGCCTTACAAACAAATGTCCCTAAAGTAATAAAAAATGAAAACAAACTTGCTCCTAAATATTATGGCCCTTATCGGAGTTCTACGAGAAAATTGGTACTTATGAACTAGAGTTGCCTCCATCTTCACACATACACCAAAGTATTCCATGTTTCATTCCTAAAGAAGGTTATTGGACCGAATTTTGAATCCCGAGATAGAGTTACAGAACTTGATGAGGAAGGAAAAATCATTTTGGAGCCATAGAAGATTCTGTAAACACGTACTAAGAGGTGAGAACTAGAGACATTAAGGAATATCTAATCAAGTGGAAGAATCTAAGCATAGAATACACCACCCAGGAAGGATGAAGGATTTCTACTGGTAACATCTAGGATTATTCAACGTTGAGGAAAAAGCGAGAAGATGATGGTGCAACATGTATTGAAGAATCAAATGCAAAAGAAGACTTGGTTCATTCTCTACCAAGGCTTTCCATTTAACAAAAGTGTCAAATACATCAGATTTTTTCTAATACAATAAACCCAAACTTTCCTTGTAGCATCATCAATAAAAGTAACATAATAACTTTAACCCCAAGAGATGTTACACCGAGCCGACCCCCACACATCGAGAATGCACCAACTCTAACTTACTCTCTTTCTTTTTAGGTCTAACATTGAGAAACCTTACTCAATTTTGTTTCCCATCTATGCAGTCCTCATAGAACTCCAAACCTATTTCTCTATATCCAAGAAAATCCACCCGTAGGTCCAACCCTATTTCTCTATAAACTTGTTTATCTATAAAGACAAACATTCCTTGTTACATCATCAATAAAAGTAACATAATAACTTGAACCCCCAAGAGATGATACCTGAGCTGGCCCCCACACATTAGAATGCACCAGCTCTAACTTACTCTCTTTATTTGTAGGTCCAACCTTGAGAAGCCTTACTTTTGTTTCCAATATATTCAGTCCTCATGGAACTCCAAGCCCTGTTTCTCTAAGTGGAAGAATCTAAGTATAGAAGATGCCACCTAGGAGGATGAAGGTTTTTCTGCAGCAACATCTATGATTATTCAACGTTGAGGAAAAATGCAAAAGATGATGGTGTAACATATATTGAAGAATCAAATGCAGAAGAAGACATGTTTCATTCTATACCAAGGCTTTCTATTTAACAATTTAAGTGTCAAATACATCATATTTTTTTCTAATATAATAAACCTAAACTTTCCTTGTTGCATCATTAATAAAAGTAACATAATAACTTGAACCCCAGAGAGATGATACGAGTTGGACCTCACACATCAGAATGCACCAGCTCTAACTTACTCTCTTTCTTTGTAGGTCAAACCTTGAGAAACCATACTCACTTTTGTTTCCCATATATTTAGTCCGCATAGAACTACAAACCTATTTCTCTATATCCAAGAAAATCCTTCTTTATGATCTCCATGTCCTTATGGGTAATATGACCAAGCCTATAGTGCCACAATGTTGTATCTACTTCTGAAGCCACAAGATTACAAACATTAGTGCTATAACTAGTTAAATACAAGGTTCTAACCTTCTTACCTCTTGCCACCACAAGATCACCCTTGGTAACCTTCGAAGATTCTGCTGTAAATATCACAGTACAACCATCACTTCCCAAATGCCCTACCGATATCAAATTTCATCTTAATATAGGCACATGTTTGACATCCTTCAATAGCCAAGTATTCCCATTCTTCATCTTAACCTAAACAGAACCTTTTCTAACTATCTTGCAAGACTCATCATCACTAAGAAAAACACGCCCAAAATCTCTTTGAAAATAATCAACAAAATAATGCCTATGTGGAGAAGCATGGAAAGAATCCCCCGGATCTAAAACCCAAGATTTAGTAATATTGTGCAAAGAAAGAATCAAAGCATCCTGACATACATTACCTATTGCCACATTTGCCTCCTTGTTTTCTTCATGTTGTTTCTTCTTGTCCCAAAGCTCCCAATAGTCCTTCTTTGCATGCCTAGACTTTCCACAGTTCCAGCATACTATCTTGCTTTTGGATTTTGACCTTGTCCAATCCTTTAATTTTCCATGGTTTCCTCTATTCTTTTGTCTCCCTCTAGTTTTCACTTTGTCAAAGTATTCTGAAGTAGAATATTCACGAGAGATTTTTCTTTACATTTACTCACTTAGAATCACCCCTACAACATCCTCAAACTTCAACTTTGAGTTAGTAGGAACCAAGTTGCTTTACCGACATTTGAGGCTATTCCAACTCTTAGGTAAAGAGCCAAGAACTAATAAAAGCCATAACTTCTTCATCAAATTCTATATGAATGAAGCTAGCATATTTACAACCATATTAAAATAATATAGATGATCTCTTGAACCATTCTTAGAAATCTTAATATTAAACAAATTTTTCATTAAAAATATCTTATTAGAGGAAAAGGGTTTTTCATACAACTTCCCTAATGCATCCATCAGTTCTTTTGTAGTCTTTTCCTTTGAAACATTAAATAATACTGAAGATGCAAGACACAACCGAATTTTCCCAAGTTCCTTCCTATCCAACAAATCCCACTCCACATTTTTCATGCTCAAGGGTTTGTTCACCTTCTCAGACAGTGGAGTATAAAGATCCTTCCGATAAAGGTAATCTCCCATCCGCATCCTCTAAAAATGATATTCTACCCGTTGAATTTATCAACCCTAGATCTTCCATCATCTTCCATAGCTCCCACTCAAGATAAAACTTTCCCTTTGATTCAACACTTCAACAAACCAAACCAGGCTCTAATACCAATTATTAGGGAATAAGGGATAAAATATGCGGAATAATCCCTCATAGAATTACAACAGTAGAAACTAATATGCATAAAATATTACAGATCTCAAATAAAAGTGTAGAATAAAATAACACAACACAAAGAGATAGTATTTAACGTGGTTCACCCAATTTGGGATACGTCCACCAAGAATCACTTGCTTATATTTTATTACAAGCCACCACTCTCTCAATACAATACCAGATAAGTTTGGAGCTATGCTCAGCAAACTCTACTGAAATTCACACTTGAATTTGAACCACATCTCTGCAATGTTTTTCATACTTCTATCATATGCATAAAACCATATAAATAGACAACTACTTAAGTAGTTTTACAAAACCGTGGGTATTAAAACCATGGGCAAAAACCGTCCCATAAACCTATGGGTCAAAATCCCACCCATATGAGAAAATCATGTTTCCCGATATATCGGGCATGTTTTAAGGCCCAAAAAATTTACATGAAAAGTGTACTATACTCTTAGTGTATAGTTTTCAACACTTTCACAAATGAAAACAGCTCGAGAACCTAACATTTCTTGGGCCTAGGGTATTTTCTTATACTTTGCATTGCGCCAACAAAACAAATGGACAACTATGATATAAAGTGGAAAAGGGGCATAATCAATGGTTCTTTGTGCATTTCACCTATTTTTCTGCCATTTTTGCTCCAAGAGTCTTGGAGACATGAATACGCACTATTTTTCATTGTTCTTTGATGAATTTCCTTGTCATCTCTATCTGTAAAGTTCCATTTGATGGATTCGGAACTTAATTTGTGAGTTCAAGGATTTGTAGGGTCGATATTTTGAAGTTGGATTTGTTCAGGCACTTCCAAAAATGACAATTACCAGAGATGGATGCGGGGTAGAATTGCAGATGAAAGAGAGGGAAAAGGGATAAAATGATGAAAGTGTAAGCATAAAAGATGGAAAAGGTGTTTCCTCGAGAGTGAAAAAGATTACTGTCATGTCCAACTATGCGATTCTCAAGAAGATGATTAAAAATGGGATTTCTCACATGACAGAAGAAAAATGATTAAAATGACTCATGAAAAGTCTTGGCATGGCATCCTAGTCATTAGTTGAGGGCCCAAGAAATGCGATCAATTCACAATTGGTCCACATGGTAGATTTCAGATCTAAATTTGTTAAATGTCGTTGTATGAAAAAAATTGGTAACAAGCAAATGTCCCTCAAATATTCTTCTCTTTTAGGGGAAAATTGAGTAAGAAAAATGTAGAAATGCAATGAGAATACTCTTGTAAATGGTCAAATTTTGAAATTCATAAGAGAAAAATTGAGAAAGATGTCTTAAATCGAGAGACCAAAGCCAAGAAAACATGCTATTTACTTTTGTGTTAGATTTTCTATCGTGTCAAGTTCATTGCATATGTATAGCCATGACAAGCACTTAGACTACTTTGGAATGTTTCCCCTACTAGTGAATCTAAGTTCATTGCATATGTATTTTGAAAATAATTTCTTTGTTTCAAAATGTTTACAAATACATTCTTTCATTCCTATTGCAATCTTACATTGAAATTTTGTGAAATCACACGGGACCTTGTCCTTGTGATAGTTTGATGGTATTTGTAATTTCATTTCAAGAAGAACCTTTATCTTGGGTGAGATAAATAAATGTAAAATCAATTCACTTTGTCATTTGTTGATAAAGAATATCTCGTAAGTCTTCGAGTTTACCTTAGGCCTAATTAATTAGAAACTTTGGTGTTTAATTGAGTATTTCAATTCGAGCCTTCATGTTGGCGTCTCAAAAATTATGTGAATATGTGCTGATCTGGGCCTCCATTGAAGCACACCTTATGGTTGAAGGAACATCTTAACTATTCTGAAGCTTTCTGTTGTTGAAGTTGTTCATTTTTGTGAAGTCCTTTGAAGACCTAGTATAATAAACTTTTCCTGATTCATCTCACACCAACATTATTCAAAAACCATGAATCCACCCTGAACTACCTCTGTTTGCCCTGTGTATCAACAAAGGAACAAAATCTACTTACAAAAATATATAGAACAATCCAAATTTCTTAATGTCTTCAGTAACCTTAGCCTTGTGTTGAAAGTATCTCCATTGTGTAGAAGTGAAAACTCTTCAGAGTTAAATCATGGAGTATTGACCATATTTTCCCAAGGTTCTCTTCATATAATTTGTGCAAAAGAAGGATATCTCCATCCCCTTCATCAAACAGAGGTTACACTAAGGGTCCTCTCACCCTAGTCGAAGAGACAAGGCATAAAGTAGTCGGGACAGGTCAAATCA
Organism: Taxus wallichiana var. yunnanensis; assembly: GCA_018340775.1. Classification (NCBI taxonomy): domain Eukaryota; kingdom Viridiplantae; phylum Streptophyta; class Pinopsida; order Cupressales; family Taxaceae; genus Taxus; species Taxus wallichiana. The sequence continues at coordinate 891,922,824 of CM031242.1, forward strand.
TCTTAAAGGTGTTATCCATCTCTCCACAAACCGAGTAACAAAGGGCAAGTAGATCTCCTCCTAGATACAAAATAACACACACTATGATCTATCTACCTCTAAGCTTCATGTCGAATCTATGTTGCTACTTGGTTTGGAAAGGAGAATGAATTTGGATACCAACACTCATGGCATCATTGTTGGGGACTCTTTGAAGTATTTGAACAAATTTGTACACGTACAGACCCTGGTAATGCTTTTTATAGATTTTAAAGTGCAAATACATTGTTGAAACATCATTATTTGTTCAGATCTGTAAGAATTGTTCAATGTTTTGTGTTATGAGTCTAATATTTCAATCTTATACAGTTATTACACTAGGCTTTATATCATCATTGATAAATTTGGGTAAACAAAGAGTATATCTTGTAAGTTTTACATGAATCTAGTATTGATAGACATTTGATAGGTCTTTCATAGTGCATTTTCAAAAACTAAGGTGAAAATCCTTAGTGGTGACTCTATGTTGTTTAAATTCTTTATAAATACTAGTGTCTTAACATATATCAAGTGAGATTTGTCATTAATATCTGCAAATATGGAAGGAAGAAGATATTTTTTCACCAAGGACCCTAGTAGAAGGTTGTTTCAAGAGCTAGGAAAGTCTAATTCAGAAGGAAGAAGAATTTGGAAGGCTGTTGGAGATCAAGCATCAAGAAAGGAGATCTCCATTAGTGAAACTGATCATCCTATGATTGAAGATTGCAACACTTCCTCAAGTGCTTTTAAATCAAGTAGTATCTTTGTTGAATTGAATTATCCATTTAGAGAGGGTCCTTCATCTGTATTTGAAACATTTACTTCTCAATCTACCCCTATATTTTCAAAATCTAATAGAGTTTTCCAAGAGACAGATCCTTTAGAGGGTAGTCATTGAAAAATGTATGCATGTACCACACATAACCCTCACTCCTCATCATTATGTTTCTCTTGTAAGATCACCTCCTCAAAATAATATGGCTTAACCTCCACCTAGACCTCCATTTATCATTAATACTTTTGGTCCCATCAGTTTTAGAGGCATGGATGGCTATTCAAATCTTTGTGCCATAGGATGTAAGAAATAGATACGCATAAGTTTCAAGGAAATAATGCAATAAGCGGTGATCAACACTTGAAACTCTTTGTCAATATCATGGAGGATTTTGAGGATGTATACATTAAATTATTTATTTGTACTCTAGAAGAAGATGTGGGGGACTGATATAAATCTCTGCTAGATAATTCCATTGACTCTTGGAAAGAGATGAAAAATTCCTTTAGAATGTAGTACGGTGATAAAACATACCCTAGGTTTCTTTTATTAGAGTTTGAAAATATAAAAAATAATCCTAATGAATCAATGCATGATTTCAACACTAGATTTAACAAAACATTGAGAAGACCCTGTTAATTTGAGGCCATGTGATGAATCATGTCGATAAAGTATTAATATGCATTTGATAAGAAAGTTGCTTACTATTTGAGGGATAAGGACCCTAAGACTTTGAGGTAGGCCTTTACCATGGCTCTAAAAATTGAGAATAACATAAAAGTAGTTAGAAAATGTCCTAAGAGGGAGGGTGTTAAACTCGATCAACCTTGAGAAACCTAAATCAAGTAAGGATGTGGATATTGACACGGTTTTAATGAATTTGGTCGAGGTGTCAAAGAAATCTCTTACAAGCTAGCCAGGCAAAGAAAGGAATTAGACAAGGTTCTTAGGGCAAGACAGACTTGCAAATCATCCTAGAAATGATCGGATGTCCGATGTGAGAGGTAAAGGACCCATGGGATCTAGACAACCCCAAGCTATGGAAAATAGAGTAGTGTCTAATCCTCTAAATTCCGAGTTACTATTATTGAAGATACAAATCAAATGGATTGGTGTGACAAATTCTTCTTACCTCACCTACCATGTGTAATATATCGAGAAAGTTGAATAAGTTGATGATGATGAAAACACTGATGATGATGCATGAATGGTGGACTGCTCAATAAGCTCAAACCAAGGATCAACTTCAACCGAGGTAATAAGTGCAAAACCGATGCAATTTTTGGGATTGCATTCATTCGGTACCTCTTCTTCCTCACTCTCATGATTTAAAAATGGATATGGTACAATTATTTGAAGCGCCTAATAATGATTTTGAGTACCTAAGAGCTCTAATGATTAAGAAGTGTTGTGGACGGATAGACATCTACTAATGAATGTTGTTGTGGCCCAAGTAAAGGAGTATAACACAAGAAGTAAAGGGGTAGGGCCTCAATCCAAACCAAAGACCCAAGTTCTCACCAATGTCCTAAAAGATACTCCAAAGAAAGATGCATTTGGTAAAGGCCCTTCTATCTCAAATAGAACTAGTGTTCCCATCTATGTCCAAAATGTTAAAAACCTTGTGCCATCGATGAGTTTGTCAATCTTTCTACAAATGCTACTTTTCCCAAGTACATTCCCTATCACATTACCTAAGTCTTGAGTCAGATCAATATTTCTTTCCCAATTGTGGAACTGCTTAGGATTCCTGAGCATAAGAAGAGGGATTTGAGTATTTTGGATTGGATGAAGATAGGAGTGCCCAAGGCAGAAATATAAATAATGTAAATACTCCTCCTCCAACCATTGTAGACCTAGAAAAACCACCAGCATTAGATGAGAAAGGTGAACCACCCGAAGTCTACTTGGGGACATCTTTAGTTGATTCTCGTTAAATGTTTATCTAATTTTTACAACATCTTGGTTATTAAAGACAACTCTTTGCATAATTAAATGTTTGAATCTAGAGCATCATGCAATGTTATGCCTCTAGAATTCATGAACGAATTAAACATTAAAGTGATATAATCTTATGAAAAGTGTCTTATGCAATGGATTCTAGAGAGGTCCCGGTTGTAGGGTGCGTGAAGGGTTTGGTGGTAAAAATTACACTTATCCGGGTAAGATCCCGAAACTTGATGTTGTCATTGTTGATTTCCCTACAAAATGGGGCATGTTGTTATCAATAAAATGGGATGCAAGTGTTAGTGGAAGCGTTTAGATGGATATATCGTTTGCCACCATTCTAATTGAAGGCATCCTTGTAAAGTTGTATGGAGAGAAGAAAATGTTGCACCTCATTGAAGATCCAAATAATGCTTCTTATGAATTGTTATATGTTGATGTAGATGCAGATAATTTTGTGGGCTTTATTGATGGCAAGGAGCACAAGATTGCACAGTGCAAATGTCTTGAACAAGTAGCATTACCTTGGACCTTTCTATTTGATGGATCTTGTTCCAATTTTGGAAATGGTGCTAGCATTTTTCTAATTTCCCAGGCCAAGAAGAGTTTTTCTTTTCTTTAAAACTTAACTTTGAATGCACTAACAACATTGTTGAATATGAAGCATTGATATTAGGCTTGATAATTACATGGAAATATGGTATAAAGGATGTCATTGTCAAAAGGGATTCAAAATTGATTTTCAAGCAAATTAGGAAATCATATGCTACTAGAAATCACAGAATGAACAATACAAACATGCCGTGGGATTTGATTGAAATGACTAAATATTTTAATATTGTGTACCATGATAGAAAGTATAATGTTGTTCCGGATAAGTTAGTAGTGCTAGGATGCAGATTTGGGAATTATATAGTGTCTCTGTTTTGTGAGTATGATGTTGAAATACTAATAAGGCCATTTGTCCTTGATAACATTTAAAATTGGCAAGTGTTTGATGAATATGCCCATGTGAAATAGTTTCGTAGAACTAAGGTGAGTTTGCTGACCAAAATATAGATTGGGAACAAATGGTGTGTGTTGCCGATGGCTCTTGAGTCAAACTTTGATAATGTTGATTGCATTATTAAAATAAATATGTTTGTTTCAAGAGATGTGGAAGAGCACGACTTGGGTACAAAGGAAAATCCATGTAAAATCTGGTTAGGAATTAATCTTAGAGAGAAAGAGAAGAAGTCCTATGTTCAATTGCTGAAGAAATATCAAGACTGCTAGCTTGGTCTTACTCTAAGTTGAAGGCATACAGGGAATATTTGTTCCAACATGAGATTCCTCTTGAATCTAATGCCAAGCCTTTTAGGCAAAAATAGAGGCCCATCAATCCGCTCCTTTCTTTGAAGATGCAAGAAGAACTGAAGAAGTTGAGGGATGGAGGGATCATTCAGCCCACGAGGTATTCATCTTGGGTTACAAACCTAGTGCCTATTAGGAAAAAGAATGGTGACATAAGGCTATGTGTAGACTTCAGAAACATGAATAAAGCATCATTGAAAGATAATTACCCTCTACCAAACATAAAGAATATGCCACAATTTGTATCTAGTTACGAATTTTTATCCGCTCTAGATTGTTTCTCCGGCTATAATCGGGTTGTTGTGAAGCAATTAGAAATAATAAAGACTACCTTTACTACTCCTTGGGGAACTTATATCTATATCGGGATGCCTTTTGGCTTAATGAATGCTAGAGAAACTATCCAAAGAGCAAAGGATGTAGCATTTTCAGGTTATATCAATGATTTCATTGTTGTCTATCGAGGATGATGTAAGCTGTGTTTTCTAGAAATAGAATTGATCACTTGCAACACTTGGAGAGAATGTCAATAAGGTGTAGAGAATATGGCATATCATTTAATCCCAAGAAGTGTGACTTTGGAGTGCAAAAGGAAAAACTGCTTGGTCACATTATATCAAAAGAAGGGGTCATGATAGATCTAGAGAGAGTGGAAGCCATTAGCAAGGTTCCAATTCCAAGAACAAAGAAGGGAATTCAATCTTTCTTTGGATGTAAATAAACTTTATCAGAAGATTTGTGTCTAACTTTCTTGGTGACCATCCCCATTCCTAGTATCTTTGAAGAAGGACCGGGTTATCAAATACGAAGAAGTTTCCATTCAAGCTTTCAATGGGATCAAAGAATCACTAAAGCATTTCGTTGCTTTGGAATCCCCAAATTAGCGAGAATTATTTTCAAGTGTTTTCTTTTGCTTGAGAAAACACCATTACATTTGTGTTGTTATAGAAGGATGATGAAGGGGTGAGAGACCAATTTCCTTTTTAGTAAGGCATTACAGGAGCTGAGTTGAAGTACACCATCATGGGGAAGCAAACATTTTCCTTGCTGAAAGCAACTAAGGTTTTTATACCATAAATATTGAGTTCTAAAGTTGTTGCTTATGTTCCCCACACCATCGTGAAAGAAAACTTACTAGAGATGGAGGCATCAACCAAAATATGTAGATGGGTGAACAAGTTGCAAGATTATGACATGGATATCCAAACCACAAAATTGGTAAGAGGTTTAGGCCTAGCTAAGCTTATGCCTAAGAGAAACCTGAAAACTATTGAGGTAAATGAAGTAGAAGGAGAAAGGGTGGATGTCCCTAAAAATTTGGTAAGTTCTGAGTGGTACAAAGATATAATCTTTTATCTCAGACATCTATGTTGCCATGAATATTTGGGTAAAAATTAGAAAAGAGCTCTTAAGTTAGCCTCTCAAAAGTATGTCATTATTGGTTTTGTTTTAGCTTGGAAGAACATCGAGGAGTGATCTTGAGATGCATTATTGAAAATGAGGCCCCCATAATAATTATTGATCTCCATGGAGGAGTATATGTGGGACATTTTTCTAGAAGAGTTACATCACATAAAATGTTGAGGGCTAGTTATTGGTGGCCAACACTCTTCAAGGACACAACTCTATTGGTTAGGAAATGGTAAATTTACAACATTTTCTAGAAAAATGAAATATTTAGGATCCCTTCATTTGCAGCCGAGTGTCGGTTGAAGCCCCATACCAACAATGGGGAATGAATTTCATTAGGGAAATATGTAATCCTTGCATTTCTGGTCATAAATGGATTCTTGTAGCCACTTATTATTTCACTAAGTGGGTGGAATCAATCCCCACCAAGAAGGAAACACATCAAGTTATCATGGACTTCATGTTGAATCAAATAATATGTAGATTTGGAGTGCCAAAGCTAAAATTGTTTTTGATAATGCCATGAGTTTCAGAGCCAAACCTTTGGTGGCAATGTGCAAAGAGTATGGGATCAATTTGACATATGCTTCTAACTACAATCCCCAAGGAAATGGACAAGCTAAGTCCAGTAATAAAAACTTGTTGAAGATCATTAGAAGAACCTTGGAGATGAAAAAAGGAAGTGGGGTGAGCAACTGAAGTTTGTTGTTTGGGCTAACAGAATCACTATCAAAAGAGCTACTGGTAAAAGCCCATTTGAATTGGTATATGGAACTCAAGCTCTATTGCCCCTCCATTTGTAATTGTCTTCATTTCAGTTTGTTCAATAGATTGAAGATGAAGAAGTTAGTCCATATGATGCTTGAATCAATCAGATTATTAAGTTGGATGAAGAAAGAAGGGCATTCCATCAATGACATGTGAAGATCAGAGAAAAGTTGAAGAAGATATTTGACAAAAAGGTGACACCCAAATCTTTCAGCATTAGGGATATTGTGCTTTTATGGAATAGCAGGCATGAAGATAAGGGAAAGCATGGTAAATTTGATGCATTGTGGTTGGGTCTTTATTCCATTGATATTCGAATTGGTGAAAATAATTTCTTCCTAAAAGAGTTAGACAGGGAACTACTTGAATTACCCATTAATGGTAGGTATTTGAAACATTTCCTTGATTGATTTCTTAGAATCAAGGTATACTCCATTTGTATAGTGTATACCTCTTTGTTGTCATATGATTTTGTGTTTTTGTTCATTATAGTCCTTGGTGACCTGGTTTTGTTGGTTTCTTGGTTCAGTTTTTGGAGGATGGTTATGGTTGTTTTGCTCTGTAAGCTTATTCTTTGACTCCATTGCCCAATGGTCTATTTTGGCACTTGGTCTATTATTTAGTTCTTGTGGCACTCACAGGGAGTGCCCATCCCCGAGTCGGAGCCAATGTTGGTGCTCAAATTATTCGCCCGTTTGTCATTGAAATTCCTTAGTTTGCGGCCTCTGTCACATTTTCTATCTCCCTGTGTTGGTGCTTGAAGACTCTGTCCTCCATTTGGTTGCCATGATCAGTCCCTTCCTTGGTTGAGGATCACTTAAAGGTCTAGAATTTGATTTTCATTCCTCTTCCATGTGAAAGAGTGTAAATTAGGCATAAAATTCGGGTTGTTCATTTCCTTTCATTTTTCGCAATCACATTTTGTTATCCCTGTCATTTTTTCCCAAATACGAGGAAATGTGATTGGATGTAGATAAAAGGATCATATATGAGCCTTATAATATTTATAAAATATTTTTCCTTGAACGAAGATTCATTTCGGCCTCAAAGGGATATTTCTGCATTTTACGGTTTGATAGGTGTGTTTTCCTAGTAAAATTTACATCTTAGCACTAGTGGAAATGTGGTCCTTTTTGGTTTGATGTGGCTTGGTGGGAACTCTATAAAATATAAGGCTCATTTCAACCCAAAACTTTTCCACGTGGAGGAACGAAACTCATTTGAAAATTCACATTTTGGTTTGGCCTTAGAGTTGTGCCAGGGGGGCACGTGGAGGTTTCCACTACTTTTCCTAGACTCAAACAAAATTTTTCATGCAGCTAGTATAGTTTTTGGTGGACCATGGACACGTGGTGAGCCCACGCTTGTTCAGGGTCTCCGCTCTTGGGAACCATCTCGAAGTTGCGCCATGAAGACATGTGGAGGCTTCGACTTGGTCTTCCCATTATTAAAATTTTCAAGCAACTTTCTAAAGGCTTGGGACACATGGAGGGACCACTCCTATTTTGGGACCAGCCCCTAAGTTTTATTTTGAAGAAATTCCAAGAGGAAAATTTGAGGCTTCCACTCACTCTGCCATTTCCTTAGACTTTCCAAATGGCCAAAGAAAAATGTCTCGGACCATAGACTTATGGTGCCTTCCATTGCACCTTCAATTTTTTTAACGGACTCTACTGGGACCGAGACATGTGGAGGGACCGCGCTGTTTGCGGTCTCCACTTTTGGGGACTATCTCGAATACGCCATTTAGACATGTGGAGGCCTCCCCTGGATCCTTTTTTCATTGATACGTTTCAAAGGCCAAAAGCCATTTTTCTTGGGCCTAGGTACGTGGAAGGCTCACATTTGTTGGGACTTGCCTTTGTACTTCTCCTTTGTAGTTATGCTAAGGAAACACATGGATGAATATGATATAAAGTGGAAAAGGGGCATAATCAATGGTTATTGTGCATTTCACCTATTTTCTGTCATTTTTCTCCAAGACTCTTGGAGAAATGAATATGTACTATCTTTCATCATTTTTGATGAATTTCCATGTCGTATATGTCTTTAAAGTGCCATTTGATGCATTCAAAACTTAAGTTGTGAGTCCAAGGATTTTTAGGGTCGATATTTTAAAGTTGGAGTTGTTCGGGAACATGCAAAAATGGGAATTACCGAGAGGAGATGGATGCGGGGCAGAATTGCAAATGAAAGAGAGAAAAAAATGATAAATGATGAAAGTGTAGGCACAAGATATGGAAAAGGTTTTACTTCGAGAGTGAAAAAGATTACCTATCATGTTTGTTGGTGCTCAAAATTATCTCAGCCCAATTTGGATTTGAAAATCTATCGATTTATTGCCTCTGTCACTTTCCTTTTCCCTCTATTGTGCTTGGTTGATGTTTGTGGCTATTTTTAGTCGGTGCCTAGGTTGTAAATCCCTTAAGTGTCTATAATTTGGGTCCCCCACCCTATGTTCATCTAAAAACTCAGGTTCCCCCATTTTTTTGTTCTCCACGGTCTGGATTTGTCTTCCTTGTCGTTTCGCCCTAAATACTTGAAGAACATGAATGGATGTATCTCTAAGGAACATATTTGAGCCCTGTAACATTTCTAATTTCTTTGTCCTTGAATAAATTTTCATTCTTAGGCTCGGACAATCGTTTCTCTATATTTTACAATTTGTGAGTGTTTCTCCTTGTCAAATTTGCATCCTAACATCGGTAGGGGACGTAGCACTTTCTCGGTGGGCGTGGCTCGGCTTGGTACTTCAAAATTTCTAAGAATCACCCCCACTTGAAATATTTCCATGTAGAGGCACACGACATGCATTTGAAGATCTACTTTTGGTTTGGCCTTAGACTAGTGTTGGGAGGAAATGTGGAGGCTTCACCTTTGCTTGGCGAGGACTTAGACAAATTTTCATGCAATTGGAGCAATTTGGTAGAACAGGACATGTGGCGAGCTCATGCTCATTCAGGGTCTCCACTTTGGGCACCATCTTGAAGTTGTACCATGGAGACATGTGGAGGAACCACGCATGTTCAGGGACCGGCCCTTGAGTTTCATTTTAAAAAAGCGCCAGGCTGACACGTGGAGGCCTCCACTTACTTTACATTTTACTTAGACATTTCAACGACCAAAAGAGCGCCTCGGAGCATGACACATGGTGCCTTCCACTCGGCTTCAAGTATTCGAGAAAAAACTTGTTGGAATAGGACACGTGGTGAGCTGTGCTCATTCAACATATCAAATTCTTAGGACCGTCTTAAGGTGCACCATGGTGATAGGTGGCGGTTTGAAAAGTCAAAGAGGTGGGGAGGCGGACCATCGAGAGAGACAACTTGGATTTTTACCCTTGAAGGATTAAAATCTCAAAATGGCCCACAAGCCCAATGAGGGAAAAAGTCAATGTTTTCCCTGGTCACAGCAGAGGTGAGGGCTCTCGGGGAAAATTAGAAAAATTTCCTTAGGGAGAAAAGAGTCAAAAGTATAAATAGAAGCACGGGTCCACTCGAATCACATTTGGACACGTGTCATGCTTGTTTCACGAGGGTGGAGCTGCGGGAAAACATGGAAAATTTTGTGTTTTTCAAAAAGAGAGTTAAATGGCAGAATTTGGCCGTGGTTCTACTATAATCACATTTGGACACGTGTCATGATCGTTTCTCGATGGCGGAGGTGCGGAGAAAAATGGATTTTTTTCCATTTTCTAAAAAGTTGTAAAAACTCAAAGGAACCCAGAGTCTTTTCTAAGGTTTGAAATTTGCCACATGGATGGCCCAAACTCAAAGTAAAGATCAATGATAGTGAGAGTCTAGATCTGATTTTTCCCCCCATTTTATTGAAACACGTATGGAAGTGCAAGTCTACATGATTTATTTGTATTTTCTACATGCCAAGCATAGAAGGGAGTTAATGTTGATATCTGAGTTTGGTGGGAATATTTGGAAAGACGTCTTTCACCATTAAAATGGTTTGACTTTTGTGCCCGATAGGATTTTCTATTTTTCTTCTCCCAAGCACGCAAGGAGCTAGATTTGAAAAATTAGGGGCAGAAGTGGTTAGAAAATTCAAGAAAGAGTGATCTACTAGAGGAAAGAGTTGAATGCAAGAGCTATTCGATGAGATTTTCCCCCTCAAGGACCTGGTGACTTCTTGCAAATCTGATTCTAAGAATCATGGTGAACACTAGTGCATTTAAAGTGTTTGTCTTTTGGGGAGAAAGGGGCTTTGTTGTAAAGGTTATAAATGGAAAAAAAAATTCGTGCAAATGGTTGGAGTGTGAGGGGTCGGAACAAATTTTTCTAATATAAGAAAGCTTGACAGAGCTCATCCTCTTGACAAGCCATTCGAAAAACTAGGTTATCTCTTTTTGTATTAAGATTTATTGTGTTTAGGTGGTTGCAAATGTACAATCATTAACAAGCTCTAAGATTGTTCTATTAAAATTTCCCCGCTAAATAGAGTTGATTAAATTTGAGTTGTTTTATGTTGTCTTGAGAAAAATGTGTTTGTTTTATTTCTAAATGTATACAAGTAGCTTCTCCTATTTATATTGCAATCTTGTATTAAAATATGACCTAATCACACATGCCTTAATCCTTGTGATAGTTTAGTGGCATCTACAATTCCATTTCTCATAAGAGCTTTCATTTGGGATTGGAATAAATGAATTAAAATCACTTTTCTTTCATCTGTTGTGAAATTTTACGTAAGCCAATGGGTGTACCTTTATCATGATTTGACTTAGATATTGATTCTTTGTTAGATCTTCTAACTCGATCCTTCATGATAGAGACTCAATGATTGTGCGAAAGAGTGTTAATTTGGACCTCTATTGAAGCACATAATCTGGTTAAAGAGACATTTTAGCTATTTATGGCGTTTTGTTTGTTTAACCCTCCATTTTGTAAGATTACTCAAGGATCTAGTGAGTCAAGTTCACCTAGTTCCACTTCCCACCAAAAAATTCATTCAACAACAACCAACCCTACCTGTACTACCCCTATTTGTCCTGGTATGTATACAAAAGCATAATCTTTGTTACCAAAACATGCAGAAGCAATCAGGGTCTTAAATGTCTTTAGTAACCTTTTCCTTGTTGTGAAAATATCTCGATGATACGGAAGTGAAAACTCGTGAGAGTCGGATCTAGTGTGTTGATCATATTATCCCAAGGTCTTCTCTATAAAATCTATGCAAAATAAGGATTCATCATTATTCTTGATAAAGAGAGGTTACAAAATAGGTTCTCTTACCTTGGTTGAAAGGCACAACCTAAAGTAGTGAGGATAGATCAAATCCTTTTAAGGTGCTACCCACTCCTATCAAAACTTGAGTGTTAACAAGGCGAGATAAATTGCTTCCCCAACTCCAAAATGACATAAATAATTTTCTATCGCCTTTGAGTGTCTTTTTCTAATCCATGATGCTACTCGGCCTTTGAAGGAGGTTAAATTTGGGTACCAACAATGTCTAGCTGTGTAGAGTCTCCTGAAAATGATTAAAAAGGGGATTTCTCACATGATAGAATCGAGAATGATTAAAATGACCCCAAAAGTTTTGGCATGGCATCCTAGTCATTAGTTGAGGGCCCAAGAAACATGATCGGTTCATAATTGGTCCAACTAGCTGATTTCGGATCTAAATTTGTTAAATGTTGTTGTCTGAACCAAATTTGTAACAAGCAAATGTCCCTCAAATATTATTCTCTTTTGGGGGGAAAATTTAGTGATAAAAATTTCTAAATGCAATGGGAATACTCTTGCAAATGGCTAGAGTTTGAAATTCCTAAGAGAAAAATTGAGAAAGCCATCTTTGTGAGAGATCAAAGCAAAGATAACTTTGTTATTTTATCCTATGTGATATTTTATATTGTGTCAAGTTGGTTGCATATCTATAGACATTGATGAGCATTGAGACTTCTCTAGAAGCTTTCCCCTATTGATGAATCCAAGCAATTTTGAAATTAATTTGTGTCTAGTCTCTAGCAATTTCTGTCTGCTTTGTTTGAGAATGTCTGTAAATAGTTTCTTTCGTTCCTATTACAATCTTACGTTGAAATTTATGTGAAATCACACAGGATGTCATCCTGTGAGGTTTGATGGTATTTGTAATGTCATTTCTAAAAGATCCTTCATCTTAGATGAGATAAACAAATTTAAAATCAATTCACTATCATTTGTTGATAAATATTGTTTGTAAGTCTTTGGGTGTACCTTAGGCATGATTAATTAGAAACTTTGGTGTTTAATTGAGTCTTTCAATTCAAGCCTTTGTTTTGGAGTGTAAAATATTATGTGAAAACGTGTTGATCTAGGCCTCCATTGAAGCACACCTTCTGGTTGAAGGAACATCTTAACTATTCTGAAGCTTTCTATTATTGAATTTTTTCATTGTTGTGAAGTCCCTTTGAAGATATGGTATAATCAACTTTATCCTGCTTCATCTCCTACCAACATTATTCAAAAACCATGAATCCACCCTGAACTGCCCCTATTTTCCTGTGTATCAACAACGAAAAAAAAATCTATTTACAAAAATATGTAGAACAATTAGGATTTCTTAATGTCTTCAGTAACCTTAGCCTTGTGTTGAAAGTATCTCCATCATTTAGAAGTGACAACTCTTAAGAGTTAAATCATGGAGTATTGACCATATTTTCCCAAGGTTCTCTTCATATAATTTGTGCAAAAGAAGGATATCTCCATCTCCTTCATCAAACAAAGGTTACACTAAGGGTCCTCTCACCCTAGTCGAAGAGGCACGACCTAAAGTAGTGAGGACAGGTCAAATCCTCTTAAAGGTGTTATCCATCTCTCCATAAATATGAGTAACAAAGGGTCAGTTAGATCTCATCCCTGGCTACAAAATGACACACACTATGATCCGTTTGACTCTAAGATCCCTGTTGAATCTGTTTGGTTGCTCAGTTGAAAAGGATAAAAAATTTGATACCAACACTGTGGTATCTTTTCTCTCTAGAAGACAACATTTGAAAGTGCTCTTTAGCTTCCGAGTCTAAATTGAACATTTTGTAACTAACAGGAAAACATAAAAAGAAAGTTGTAGGACCCCTTTCAGGTCGCCAAATCCCGTGGAAAACTTTTAACACTTGTAAATAATTGTTTCAATCTCTATAGTGTGATTTGTTATGTTAATTAGAGCTTTTGACAAAATGGTGTTTCTCTCTCCTTTGTAGAAAAAGTAAAGTGAAGTGAAATGAAATAAATATGTATGTAACTTTCTAATTTCAAATGAAAATTATTATTAGTATGTAAATGCAAACTAAATTTTTAATTATGATAGATCTAGGTGGAAGCCATGCCAACGATTTATTGCTGATTTCATGCTTACATGATTTTGCGGGATGAAAGTGAGATGGTGAAAAGGCTAGTGTAATTCATTTTTTATTATTGTAATTTATATATGTTATTGAGAAATGTATATAAGTGTAATGTATTTCCATCTTATGGAAATTTATATTTAAAATTAGGTAATATGTCGATATTTTATTTTTAGGAATCCCTTGGGAAATGTGCATTTAATCATAGGTACCATTTTGATTTAGATTTGCATATTGTAAAAGTTGGATATGTATGTTAAATGAATTTGAATTTAAAATCTTGTACTGCATTTTAAGTGTTCAATAAATGATTAATTAATTAGTGTGTTGCATTCTTACCTTGTAAATGTGATAAAGAGATCTAAACAAAACACTCAACCTAGTATAAGAATCATATATAACCACCCTTCATGCGTGAATTATTTTAGTGTAGGATACTAAAACCTTAGGATAAACTTCAATCTCTACACTCGATGACACCTTTTGTCTTAAGTAAATGAGATTCCTAGTTTGAATTATCGCCATAATCGGTATGTTTAGCGACATCATCGTAAACCCGATGGTTAGGAACGACATGGTCAAACTAATTTTGGTGTAAGAAGAACAAACACTTCCTTAGGATCCTAGTGGACTACCTAGTCTTACGAAGTTAGATCTAGAATTTTTCTTCATCATCGAATGAATTCCTTGTGGGACCTAGACGACACAAGTGGACATAGTGAAATAGTTCTATTTCTTAAACTTTTGTTAATGATCTCTTTAGTTCCTCATAGCTAAATGTGTTACTTTGGCTTGTGACAATATAGTGCCTTGGTATTTTACAAAGGATTTATAGGGTAAATATGTTTTCACACCTTAATTTTATCTATAATAGGGAATAGAACCTTGAGTGAAAATTGAAATTAAATTAGACCTCATTCGATTAGGAGGTTAGCTTGTGGGTAGAAAATGGTAATTAATTCCCAACAGATGAAATTTATTTGAATTATTTTTACTTTAGAGAACGTAGGAAACCAAAGACTTGGTCCTGTAATCCCTTCATATTCCCTTTTTATGAAATTAAGAATAAAAGAAATTTCATATCGAGAATCATGAAATGTAGAAACATGGGATCTTACCTTGAATAGAAATCGCTTGTGGTTCTTGTGTAGTTTATAATACTTTTGTAACTCCTTTTTTTATAAAGCATTGCTAATAATGAGACCATAATGTGATGTAAGACTAAAGCATACAAGAGTGAAACGAGATTTGGGGTTAGGAAAAATGCCGCTCTTGGAGTCCTTATAACTCAATTAAAAATTTTCATGTGTTTGAAGAATATGAATTTCCCTTGGTAAGATCAAACTTCGAGAAAACAAAAATATAAATAAATCTAAATAAAATGTCTTGATGTGGAAATGTTGAATGCATTCAACAAGTTATCGTAATATTTTAACTACGATAGGGAAATAAGGATGCTATTATCGAAGAATATTCATGGAAAAATGTATGTTGAATCTAAATCTCCCTTGAATCCTAAGATTTCTTTCTTGATGTCATTTTAGATTCACTTTTGTAGTGAGGGTATAATTTAAACATTTAATAAAATTTTGAGAAACATAAGGTTAACATAAGAACATGTGAATTAGGAAATTTGTAGGAAATTTGAAAGATGATAAATAATAATATAAATTTTGGAGATTGTAGTAAGGGATAAAGATCTAACCTAAATGATCGAACTGTAAGTCGAATGTGAAATGAATTTAAGAAACTGTAGGTGGAAAAGGGACAAATTTATCCTTGCATCATAATGTTCTCGAATGTTAATCGTAACTAAGATGTAATCATGGTAATGATGTGTGTGGGCTTGTCAATCCTTAGGTCCCTTTTCTTCGGTTGGTTCATTGCTAGCATTCATTCATTACGAAAATTTTGGCATCGACATGTATATGGTGTTGTCATGTGTCTATGTGATTAGATGAGTTATGTTAGTGTATTATGCTTTGTTGAGTTTCTCTACATAGAGCCTTCTAGTCTTTGTGTATTGAGAAATGTAAGTAAAAGTAAATAAAAAATTATGATGGTTATATTATTGTTGTATTTTTGTATGTAAATTGTAGGTGTTACAAAGAAACAAAAATATGGTTCATTCGGGTGATGAGGATTCATATTCGTGTAACTTCTTGTGGCATATATTGAGGTCTTGATTTTTGTTGCTCGGGGACAAGTCTCTTTGTCCGAGGTTTTCGGTGTAGGAAACTTCAGTCTTATCCTTGTTTCATTTTAGGTTTGAACCACAGTATCTTCTTTTGGTCATGTGTGACCTAGCTTCTCTTGATGTAAAGCATTTTTTTATCCCTTCAAAATCTAATTTTTTTTACCTTTATCCAAAAAAACACAATTTTTACAAAATTCCAGAAGTTCTAAAATAGATATCTTCTCATTCTTGAATCCACATTAATCTTGTAAAACATTACAATTTTCTTTTTATTTCTCACTATCTTTAAAAAATCTCAAACGTGAAAAAAACTAAAAAGACAAAAACCGCAAAAAGTAAAACACCTCAAATTGACCCCAAATTTTACATTCAAAATAGGTCTTCATAAATCAAGGCATATGCCAAATTTTGGCTTATTACATTAAACATAGAAAAATATATTAGAACTCTAAGTAATTTATACACAAAACAAAAATAACATTGAGCCGATGTTAGACCATTAGAAGAAGGAATTTATCCTAAAAAGTAATTTTAAAAGTCACCCAACCTTTCTGGAAATGTTGGTAATGGAATATTACTAACTAATATCTACCACACTAGAAAATTTCAATCCGATATAACGGTCGCATCAAAAGGTATCACCTCCGAATCTTATGTTCTGCATCACGTCATTAATGATGTCTCTCACTATTTAGGAAAACTCTCAGAATCCTTATAGATGGAACAATTTTTATCAACCTACTGAGGATCTCTCTAATTAGAATTCTTATCCCCATGGCCAACACCACACACTAATGTTATTTCATGTTCTTTAATTTATCTTGTCTTGTTGTGCAATCAGATTTTTTTTGGGTTAGTTATTTATCATTGATTCATTGTAATAGGTTATATTGACTTTATTTTTGGTGCCCATTTTTGATGTTATGTTGGCTACGATGTGTCCTTCCTACGTGTTTTGCGACATTATTTCTATCCATATTTTTATTGTAAATATATTTTATTGATTGGATTTTTATTATTGATAAAAGGGATATTTTTAAAGGGACTTAACCCTTATACACGAGCATGATAGACTAGCCATAAATGTCTAGATAAAACATTAATGTTTCTTTATGCGATAAATTGAAATATCTATTTCACAACTAATATAAAGGAACAATATGGCTAAACCACAAGCAAAACAAGCAAAAACAACCCATAAGAAGGAAATAAACTTGAGAGGGGGTTCTTATAAACTATCCTTAAACAAACATTTGTATGCATAGGGTCATCTTAGATTGATCATTCATCCTTTTTTGCTTCTACAAGAAATAGACTTTTAATTAATGACGTATGTGTAAAATCTAAATAACAAGTGTATAAATTGATATGTATATGCAATTTCAAATAGATTTTTAAGGCATTTGTACTAAATCAATTATTATTATTTATATCATCTTAATATTGCAAAAACAAATCTATTAGTCCAAAAACAAATAAGAATAAGGTTTTTATATTATTAGCTTATTTATAGTGCACCCTAAAATAGTAATTTTTTTCATTATATAATAATGTTGATAGGAATTTTACACTAGAAGAAAGGTGTGAGATCTAATAGTGTGACCATGTAAACATAAATTTTACAAATTAAATTTGATATCCATTTGACCGTCACTTAATTGTTTATTTATTTTTAATCTCTATGACATCAATGAAAAAATAGTTATATTTTAATCATATGGTAGAATTTGGAATCGAATTACAGGGGGAAGATTGTTTTGGCACCATTAAATATGAAAGATAAATTAAATATAATAATACTTTAAATAATTTTACATATATAAATTCAAAGATAAAAAATTGAAATTGATATTATTGACATTTTTCAAATATATATCTTTAAATGGTTTATATTAATTTTTTTTTTTAATAAAAAAATACAAAATTTATTTTTAAATGTTATTTTATCATATTAAAAAAGAGTAAATCTATTCTAAGAATCTACCTAATATAAATATAGGTTTCGCTAGAGCTAATAGTACATTGAAAAACATGATACGATGTTTTAACATACCTCGAATCGCGAGTTTCATTGCATTAATTTGGAAAAAACCAAAAATTGTAGATCGTGATATGTAAATTGTGTAGAAAATGAAACATGTCTAACATTATTTCATGTAGATTATGCAGTTACTAAATGTTTTGTTTTCATACTCATGTAGAAAAAAGTAGTGTACTCATTTGGATGGACTTTGAGAAAAAACAAGAATGAGGATGATGATAGGATCATATCCATTCAATGGATTCCCAAATATACTAATAAGACGAAACTTATATTAAAATAAACCAGCCCTTCACTATAACCATTTTTGTTTTAAAATCTTGCTAACCTTGACTCGAAATGTGATTGAAATAAAGAGAGCAAATAATGTAACAAGTATAAGGGTGGCCTATAATTAGGGTTCGAGAATTGTACATTTCTCGGCCCTTCCATAAATAATCTAAATTGTTAGAGAAGAGTAATAAAAAAATGCCGTAAAAAAAAAAAAAAAAAAAAAAAAAAGGCAAATGATAAACAAAGGGTTGTTTATAAAATTGTTTTTCTATGTTTGTGTCATTCATCAACTCACAACATTTAAAATTACATGCAATCACCAAATCTCAAGAAATAGTACCGAGTGTAATTAAAGAATACAATCAATTTTTAAACAAAAACAAAGAGACCAAATGAGGAGACTAGGGTAAAGAAAATGTTTTAATAAAAATTCATAAGGATTTTTAGGATTAGTTGGAACCCTAGGATCTAGTGGCCAAAATTTAATTGATCCAAGAATTGAGGATCAACACTACATTTGTTTGGTAGGAATGTATATTATAGATGTTAAAATTAAAGGTATGTGTAAATGGGTGAATGGGTCCATTCAAATACCACAGTATACAAAGTCATTATTTTAGTTCTTAGTATGTTTATAAAGTTAATGAAATGGGATTTTAATATATTAGGATAATGGAACTAAAGTAATTAAGTGTGAGGTAATTTATTAGGATGTGAAATGTAGTTAAGGAGGAGAAAAATAATCAACCAAGTAAATTAAGTTGTGGCACCTCCCTATTTGAATGTTAATATGTTTGACCTTAGACATAACTTAAGAATATTTAATCATGTAACCTAGACCTGGTCCATCCCTTGTAAAGTAAATATTATAAGTGAAAATTAACTTAATGCACTTTAGGGGGTTGAAACCCTTGTAATCTTATAACTTAAATAAACAAAAATTGCCACAAATTTCGCGATAAGTGTTTAGGGTTTTAACATGTTCCTAGAACGTAATTTTTTTGGGCATTACACCTCACACTTCCTTTAGTCAAGGCACTATGGGTGCCGATGATCAACTATAAATAATGAATATTTTTATTAGTGCTCGATCATTGACACCATATTGTTTCTACTCGGTAATGAAAACCACAATACTATCATATCAAGGTATTTAAACACTTCAATTTTTTATTGTATAACATATGTTATGTGAAGGTAGCATATGCTATAGTTCGAGTAGCATATTTTAACATGCATATGAAACATGGTAAATTTGAAGACCCTACATAAAACAAAACCATAGATATTACTTGACAAATTTCTTAAAAACATGCAATGAATTAAAAGGAATTGATGTCGGATTCGGTAGAAATTTTCATTTGGTAGCATAATGTTGTTAGTTGATATTAAATTTCTCTTTTCTACATGTGGTAAAGGAAATTTGAATATTAATGTAAAAACTAGGTGAGTCAACTAGAAAAATTAACATCTACCCAAAAAAATTTAGGTGAAATAATTAGCAACCCAACTCCTCAAAATTATCCAAATCCAAATTTCAAAAACCAAAATATTTGTAATTAATTAGGAAATATTAGCCACTTAAATTTACATTGATACGAAATACTACAAGAATGAAACATATGTTATGCTACTAACCATTAGCATATGATTTCAACTTCCTATTTTTACTTTTCAAAACATTTTTATAGTTTCTCACTAAAAATGATATGTATGTAAATTAATAGACTAGGTTAGGTATAATGGCATTTTGTAATAAAGGAAACAAAATAGTCAAACTCGAAAGAAAAAATAAAAAATAAAATTATTTTAACTAGCCAAAAGTGCACACATAGCATGCATCCACTAAAAACATATGCTCAATTAAAATTAAACTTTGAATATCATTGTTAAAATCTTGTCCATATTGAATGTAAAACATTCTACTTATAATCGTATTCTCGCATTAGACAATTAATCATAATAACATGTCACCGATGAACATATTATTGATGACAACATCTTTGGATCTGGAAGATAATCATTACTATGAGATTATTCCAATTGAATAGATTATTTTAGATGAGAACCAACTAGAACAAGATATTCCCACACATAAATTTTTATGAAGGAAAATAACAATTTTAAAAATATGAATGTCTTTTAAGGCGAGACTTGGTAGAAAATATCCATTCATTGAAACTGTAGAGACAAAATATTATAAGGATACTCAAGAAACTATAGATGTACCATATGTATTTGGAAACTAGGAAAATAGTACAAAATGTGACTTAAGTTTGACACAATTCAGAAATATTATGGTAAAATATATGTGAAAATCAAGGACAATAATGGAAAATTCACGAAGACACGTAGTTGTAAAACTTCAAAATAATTCATACATGTTAGAAATATGTATAGGAGGATCAAAATGAAGAGAAACAATGACAACATCATATTATTGATAAAGGGGTAACAATTAAATCAAAATTTTGAAAGGTTATGAATGCCTGTCTCTTGGTAAAAAATGATCGAGTTCTCCATTGTATTCGACATTTCTAAAAAGGTAGAAAATTTTCATATTTTTGAAAATTTAAAATTTTCTATCAATACAATGGATTTTATAACCTTCCAAAATCACATTGGTCTAAAAACTAGAATGTTGAAAACCTAATAAAATTGGTTATTTCAAATTTCAAGGATATATATAGGGTGTATATTATTCAATAGCTAATAAGTTGGTGTTTGTTGGCGATGATGGTGAATTAGTAAAATAATATCTTAGAATTCGTAATTGTATTCACTGCAAACATTAATTTCTATGTATATGATTCAAATTCATTCAATGGCTCACGGGATGAATTTTACTTATAAAATGGATAGAACATTTGAAAATTACACAAAAGTGGAAGATCTTATCGAAAAATCACATGTGTATATGAAAATAATGTAAAAACCGTATTTAGAATTTCATAGAATTTCAATTGGGGTGATATATGGTAAAGCGATTCTACATGTTTTTGATACAATATGGATTTCCATGTATGAGCCCGCATGTAGAAGTTAATATGGTATAGAGTTTGCAACAAAAACGACACAAAAAATAATATTTTTGTTCTTATTCAATGTTGAAATATAAAAAAATATAAGAGGAGTTCATCCTACATTAAAGAAGAATAAAATCCACAAATCTCTCTAGCACATTATCCGACGGGGGTTTCTCACAACCATCCATAATTCCTCCAAACATATTTATGTCTTGTTGGGTTTTAGATTTGCACTTGGTATGAAACCACAATCGGGGACAAGAAATTCCCTCCTCTTTTATGGTAGAGGTTCCCTTATTTAAAGTAGGGAAAAACCTATGTACAAATACGCAATCTTTCTTTCAATGGTGGTTTCTCGATATATTAAAATGTGTTTTATTCTGGAAAGTTATCAATACATGAGGATAGAAGACTTGAAGACAAGAGGGAGGAAGAATAAGACAATACTTTCAAGGAAAAGAGATGGCAGAGAAAACCCTTATATGTATTGAGAAAATGAGATATAGAGTAGAACCATTCACGTTTATAACAGAACAATCCATGAGACTCAAAGTTCTTGAGATTGTATAAACTAGAACACAAAGTTTCTAAGCATGTAAGGATTAAATGATTCATAGATCAGAGCAAGAAGGAAAGAGAAAACAAAGGAAAAAGGGGAAAACCCTTGTATTGATTTCTTCAAATTTGAAATTACAGTTCCAGAATATCAAAATTCTAACCCTATACAATGGATTTGAAATCCCATGAAATAGCTCACAAGAGATAATTACAACTTCCTCGAGAAAAAAGAAACATTTACAACTTCCTCAAGAAAGCAAGAAATGGTTACAAATCATTCCAATCATTCACGCCCTTTTGAATTCTTGATTCACAAAGAAATGTTAATGGCGGAAAAACCAGTTTTCAAATATACGGTTGTTACATTATTTCACCAGTTTAAATATGGTCCACTGGATTTTCTTTTACCTTTGGCCACCCACATGGAAGAAATTGATTGGAGCGGGTGCGGGGGGGAAACCTTTATGTTTTATAACTTTTATAGCGAAAAGGCATTTTGGAACATTTTCGCCCACTTGCTCACTTTGAATTTTCAATGGTCAAACACTAGCATTATCTGCTTGGTGACAGGTTCACGAATCACTTTTTGCTTTTAACTCTTTTTGATCAAAAAACTTCAGACTTCAAAATTCTCCGCCGACCCACATCCCCGCTTTAACTTTTCAACGTGGCTACGTGACACCATCTGATTGGTGGCAGGCCTTAGGAATTATTTTTCTATCTCTCTGTGCTCACCATTACCAATGAACCCTTTTCCAAAAGGTGTTAAGTTCCAAAAAACTCACACAACTCTGTCAGCTTTGCCTTGGGCAAATAATACCACATCAGTCCACCAAACCATAACTCGGAAAATATGAAGAGTTAGTAGGACTTCTTTACCTTTTCATAAATGGGAAGAAATTTACCATCTATTGAAGAAATTTCCAAGACACCAAAATCCCTTGGAAAGAAACATATTTCATGATAATTTGTTTTCAATATGTTTAGAGGCACCACACTGAAAATTTTAAGTCTAGACTTGGAAAATGAGGGGAATTTTGAGGGTTTAAATAGTTGGCTCTTTTCGGGGATGAAAGAGGACCAATGCCTTATCCATTGTGCAAAGGAGTCAAAATAAAAACCAATACAAGGCAAAACACACAAGATAGGAAAAGAAGCAATACAAACCAAAAGGAAAGACCCAAAACAAAACACACCACACAACAAAGAACAAGAAAGGGAAACAAGCGAAAACCAAAAACCAAATACAATGTATAGAAGGACTTCCTAACCACCTAGGACTTGAACACCTTTAGGTACTACCCACTATAAGGAAGTGGGAGAGGAGATCCATCCATGTAATCCAGATAAAAATAGTTCTCTCTAGCAAAATGTCTAATTCTAAATGGAACAAGCCAAAGAGAATCAAACTTACCATGACATCCTCGTGGCTCATGTATTTTATCCCAAATCAAAACAATGTCTCCCACTTAGAAAAATCCAGGTTTGGATTTCTTGTCAAACAAAGCCTTCACTTTCAACTGATGAGCTACTATTACGCCAAACACTTGCAATTTTTCATCATCAAGCTTACGAAGGTACAAAATTCTATAATCTAAAGAGCTACTGAAACTTGAATATTTAATGGTTTTCATTAGATGTAAGGCTATCAATTCCACCATGACTAGTAGTTGAGATTCCACACCATACACTACTTGGAAAGGAGAGATTCCAATTAATCTCTTGGGTGAAATTCTATCAGCCCAAAGTTCATCATATAGCTTCTTATGCCAATTCCTCTGAGAATCATTTACAAGCTTTCTAACTATGTTCACCAAGTTCTTGTTTGTTGATTCTACCTATCCATTCCCTTGGGGGTAGTAATATGAAGAATGAGCAAGGGAGATCCCATACCCATAACAAAATTCCATCATCTTAGCAGAAGAAAAGTTGGAAGCATTATTAGTCACAATCTTGTTTGGGGTCCCAAACCTGATCAATATGTTCTCCTTAATGAAGTTACAAACTACCTCGGAAGTAGTGCTTTTGACTAGGATGGCTTCCACCCACTTGGTGAGGTAATCTATGGAAATCAACACATTGGTATGCCCAAAGACTTTGGAAGAAGGATTAATTTCTCCAATTAATTCTAAACCCCATTGTTGAAATGGATCTTCAATCACTACGATTGAGAGGCAAAGTAGCCAACTTAGGTCTTCCAACAAACATTTGGCATGCTTTACATTTACTAACCCATTTTGATGCATCTCTTAAGAGAGTGGGATATTAATAACGAAAATGAAGTATTTTATGAGCTATCACAAAGAAAGGTGAAATGACCTCCACAAGCTTTGGTCATGAAAAGTAGAGAACCATATATTTGGTTGCTCCTTGTTTACACACTTCAAAAACCTTCCATCTATGCCTCGTTTGAATAAATAATTTTCTGTAACACATCTTTGTGTAGGCCTCGGTTTGATGGTTCTCTTCTCTTTGGCACTCAAGTGAGATGGAAACTCTCAATAGGTCAAAAAGTGAGCAATGTCAGCATACCATACATATGTCAAGCTAAGGTAAAAAACAATAGGACATCAACTCCATCGATAGAAAACTCCTTAGTAGTGCCCTCGGTAATGAGTTCACAACGGTCCTTACCTCGAACCAACTTTGTTGGCCTGATGTAAATATCATACTCTTTCACCTTTTCTACCAAATTACCTCTCCTGGTTCTAAATTTTTGTTGAGTAAGAATGGATTTGATTGTTTTATTAGGCCCCAGCACCATAGAATGAGAATTACGGATGTAAAATCTAAACTGCTTGATAGCTTTGAAAACTACAAAAACATGTTTCTCCATCATGGTTTACTTCAGCTCATGATTTTTTAGGACATAACTCATGAATGCAATTGGGAGCTCATGATCTTCAGTATTCTTCTGGGCTAACACAATAGCTAGGGTATTTTCAGTGGCATAACAATAGATAATGAAATATTTGCTAAAGTCAGGGCATGCCAAGATTTAATTATTTGCAATAGCCTATTTAATGTCCTTAAATGATTTCTTCCCTTCAGAGGACCAACAAAAATATTTCTTCCCTTGCATCATGTGAGAAATGCTCATAGTAAGTTCTTCAAAATCGGGGATGAATCATCTTAGGAAATTGATCTTACCAAAGAAAGAATGGACACCTTTCTTACTTGATGGAAGTGGAATTTGCTTGATAGCCCTGAACTCTCTCTCCGGAACAATATTGATCCCTTCCTTTGAAACAATGTGTCCCAACAACTTTCCTTCTGTGACACAAAACATAGAATTCTTAGGGTTTAAAGAAATCCCGTGCTCTCTACACTTCTACAATATTGTTTTAAGGTGTTAGAAGTGATATGTTCTTACTTTAGAAAACACTATCAAGTCATCCAAATACACAACAATGCATTTCCCTTTCAAACTGCCAAAAGCCAAGTCCATGGCCCTTTGGAAAGTAGCACCAGCATTGATGAGACCAAATGGCATCCTCTTGTATGTAAAGGTGCCCCAAGGAGTAGTAAAGGTAGTCTTATGTTGATCTACAGTATTCACCTCTACTTGATTGTACCCCGAGAATCCATCTAACATAGATAGCATCTCCGATCCTGTGATAACTTGTAATACTTGGTCCATCATGGGGAGAGGGTAGTTGTCCTTCAAAGAACCCTAATTTAGATTTCTGAAGTCCACACAAATCCAAATCTCACCATTCTTCTTCCTAAAAGGCACTATATTAGCAATCCATGTTGAATGGTGGATGGGGAAGATGATCTTAGCCTTCAAAATATTTTGTATTTCTTGGAAAATTGTATCAGCTACCTTTGGATTATATTGCCTTTTCTTCTATTTGAATGGTTTGATCCCATGCTTAAGAGCAATGAAATGTTGCATTTCTTAAGGCTGAAAAGCCTTAAGATCATTCTAAGAGTAAGCCATAATATCAACATACCTCCTCAAAAGATTCACCACCTTATGTTTCTCTTCTTGAAAGAAACATTTTCCAATGTTGACCATTCTAGGATCATCAAGACTCCTAATATTCACTTTCTCTAATTAAATTTAAAATATCTTTTACTAACTAATTAAATATGTGACCAAAAGAAATGCATTTATTAGAATATATTTATCTTGGAATTTTTGTTGTAAGTTGAGTTCTTGGGGATCTTGAGTGTTATACACTCTACCCCTTCATGGAAATTCGAATTTGGCCTTAGAGGCCAATTTTGGAGGCTTGTGGGACAAGTCAAACTTCTCCCACACCTCTTTAATTTCTATACAAACCCTACCTATGGGTTGGGGGGTCAAAAGTAGACCCCATTAGGTGTTTTGGGAAGATAAAAATCTGGAATGTTTATTGCACTTCCTTTCTTGTAATTAATTTTGTCCTTATGGGGTGTGGGCTTAGATTGTGTATGTAAGTAAAATGTAATTCCTTCAACCACTTATTAATTGTGCTTTGGAATATGAGGTTGACTAGGGTGATGTGGAGGGGAGAGGAAATGAGATGAAATCCTACTTGGTTCACATCATCCTCCTCCCTCCCTTTTCTATTTATTGATGTTTCTTTGCTTATTTAGGGTTACTTCATTATGTTGTGCTCTTGCATTTTTGGAGAGTTAGAGAAATTTTGGGAGTTCTCATGGATTGTTTGAGATTGTGGATACTTTCTTGGTTTTGAGGACCTTGGATATTTACTCTTGGAATAAGCTCTCCTATAGAAAGGTAGGAGATTTACTTTGCTTATGCCATGCTTTATTTTTGTGTTTATGTGTTTATGTTGAGTATTGTTTTCTTTGGAATGCTTGTTGGGTGTGGGTAGATTTCCTAAATTTGGAGTAGAAGGAGACCATGTGGAGATTTCATTTAGGGAGGAAAAATATGTTATCTTTTGTTTGGAGGTAGTTTGGGTTGGGTGCCCCACCTTGTACAAGGAATGCTTGAATTTCTTTCTTGTTTCTTGTATGAGGGAGGTATAAGAGTATGTGGGAGGTATAAGGGGTACTTGAGGGAGGCATAAGAGTATGTAGGGGATTTATGATATGCATTGGAGGCTTTAAGGTGGTCACCCATTACCATTGGGAGGCATAGGTGCCCCCATAGGTCTTTCTCCTTTGGCTTCCATTTTAAGCATTGTTTTTTGTTGTTTTGTTGTTCTTCTTTCTTGTGTTGTAGTTGATTTGAATGTGGTTGAAATGGTTGTGAAATATTTTTTTGTGTTGTGTAAGATTTTTTTTTCCATGTGTTGGAATCATCTCTCTCATTGTAGTGTGGTTGGGGCTCTGGGGCTAATGGAGAGGATGGTTTCTCCTTTTCATTGGATATCTTTGTTGGGTGGAGAGTGTTGCCTCTCCCACCATTTTGTTGTGAATCAAACAAATCTTGGAGGAGCTATATTGTTGGATTTGGGAACCTTGGAGTGTTGTTGGGGACCTTGTGAACTTTTCCTTTGAGAAGAATTTATTGTATTCCCACTTAGGGTTTGAAACTTGTATTAATGATTTTTCTTTTGCTTAGATCCTAGTATTATTTACCACCTTGAGTGGAAGACTTTGTGATAATTTCATGGAGAAAATTTGCATTCCAATATTTATATATTGTGTAGGAGAAAGAATTAAAATGGATATATTGTGTAAAATTTTATTTGGAAGTTGCGTAAAAAAAAAAAGGTTGCTTTCATTGTGAAGTTGTAATGCTTGTAAATGAGAAAGAAGAAATATAGAAGTTGTAGATGTTCAAAATGTATATATGGTAAATTTGAATGCAAAATAAAGTCATTATAGTTATTTTGAACATATATATGTTGTAGTAAAAATGTGAACAAGAGAACAAATTTGAAGTTTATTGTTATTCGAAATGTTGATTTTGTAGTAATACACCTCAAACATCATAACCTCATTCATAAGATTCTAATACTTTGAAACCTGTTTAGGAAAAAATATTTAGACAAAAAAATAGAAAATAATTATCATAAATAATCTTCTAAATAATTCTTATAAGTTACCAAACATTTTCCTTTCTCTAAATTTTTAATAACAACAAGTCCCCTATCTCTTGACCATGTATTATAGTAGCCTTGGGCTTCCTCATTTATTTTTTCTAATCTAATTAGCATAATATCTAAAAGGACATCCTTGTATAAGTTAGAAACATGCAAGTTATGCGATACAACATGACCTTAATTAAAATATAAAGGTTTGGTCATTCATTTAAATACAATATAACATAGAGCTATTTTTTAGAGTGGTTGTGAAAATGTGCATTAATTTATTTAATTGATATTTTTCCTGAAATCCCACATGTTCAAAATTTAATATCATTTAATAAATTATGTAGAGTAGTGGGCAAAAAACTCTCAAACAAAAGACACTATAATTAATTTTTTTCTCATCATCGTAATCGAAGTTTCCTTAAAAGTGTGTCAATTGTTTAATGCAGTTATGGATATTTATATCTTAAACCATGAATCATATCTTAAGGATTGCATTTTACAATTTCCTCCCATTTTTTCAACCCCAAGATAGTATTCATCCATATAAAATTTATTTAGAACAAAAATTATCCTTGAACTAGGTACTACTCCCAAATATAAATTAAGGAGCTCAAATGAAGATAAATAGAAGGTTTGCCTACTGGTTGTTAATAATGATATATTTTTCCCAAGACCCCTTATCTAAGCATGTTGGGGTAGTGGTGGCGGTGACATTGACATCCATTTTCTAAAATTAATAGATAGTGAAGGAAATGAAAATGGAAATCATATGATAATTGAGAAATATAAAAAATAGTGGAATAATTGAAAGTTAAATAATGATTTCTTACATGCAAATAATGTAGGTGTAATGGTTGTTGTTGTCATGTATGAAAAAGAGTGTAAAAGGAATGTGAGGTGACACCAAAATTGATTTAGCCATAACATTAATTAGGAGTTTTAATCGAAGAAATACATCAAAGCATAAAATATTGAAATGTTAAATTAAAGTAGATAGTTTGAAATATACCTTTAGAAAAAGACCAATTATCATGATCTTGAATAGGGTGCATTTATTCACTTTCATATCTTGAGCTGTCTACTGAGAGGTGGTTGACTATTTGCAAAATCAAATATTTACATTTAAAAACATATGAAAAACTAACAATTAAATAAAGGTATGTTTATCGGTGATTCATTACTACAAAATGAAATGTCATAGATGTGCATAAGGGACATGTTTCTTATTTCAATTTGACAAGGGCATAGATAAATCCTCATACATGTAGAATTTTTGGTTGATTGAGTTGATGATTACTCTTGCTCCCCAATAATATTTCTTGAGCACTCCATTGGATAAATATGTTTTAGAGGTTATCCTCGTTATTGGGTAGTTCTCATGGCCTTGTTCTATGAATATTATGCACAATATTAACAATTAACATTAATTACAATAAAATAAGAAAATTAGAGTAGTTCGAATAACCATCGCATAATGTTAGGAAATTCACAATATATCACAAGTGTGTAATGTTATGCATTATTTTTATGACAACAACGTTGTATTGATTTTTTAATATATTGATGAGCTCTAATTAAAACATTAATCAATTTGGTGTATACATAAATGTACCTTTTAAATTTTACACTTTTTAGAAGAATATATATATATATATATATATACATACATACGTACGTTTACGTACATACATATACATGATTAATTCAATATCTTTATGTTATTGTTTAAACATGAAATACACTTTTAATCAATGAGCTATGCTTAGAAACTGAAAAAAGTCTTGACATTAATAGGTATAAGCAATTTAGTATAGATGTGTTTAAGGAATTAGTACTAAATCAATTATTATTATTATTTTTATTATTATTGATATGATTTTTGTTATAAGAACAAATTTCTTACTCAAAAAAATAATAATAATAATGTTGTTTATATTATTAAATCTATTGATAATGCACCTTAAAAAATTAAAAAAATCATTACATAATAATGTTGGCAGGAATTATACAATGGAAGAAAGGGATGAAAAATAATGGTGTGACCAAATGAAAATTTATTCTATAGATGAAATTGACACGGATCCAACCTGCAAGAGGTTAAAGTACATCCAAAACACACACAAATTGTTTTCAAATAAACCAAAAGATTAAAAATACATTTGTTCTCATTCAAGAATCAACACTAATATTTTACATCATTACAATCTTCCTTTTATTTCACATTAGCTCTATTAAGCCTAAAATGCCAAAAAAACCTTAAAATGTGAAAAATCACCTTCTACTAAAACACCTGGGATAGGATCCAAATTTAGCGGGCTAAATATTCCTTCATGAATGAAGGCCCACATCAAATTTTGACTTATTGTATAAAGCATAACAAAATTTATTAAAACTCTAAGTTCTACACAAAAGCAAAAAATGTTCAGAGCAAATTTTAGAACACTAGATGAAGTAATCCAGCCCTTAAAAATATACTAGAGTGTATACAATTCAATTAAAAGTTGGTCACAACATATACTTAATCAATATATGCCACCCTTGAAAATTATAAGACAGGTCTGCAATGGTCAGATCAAAAGTTATGGAATTCACTAGTTATCCTCCCACATCATTCTCTCCGATTGAAAAGAATTATTCTCCTGTGATTTCAGTTGATGGAATTCATCCAATTTTCCATTCTAAATATTTGTTAACTCCCCACTAAGGAATCCAAGTATTTTCTTCCTACTGCAAACCTTCCAACAACACAACATATATATTGTATCTCTAATGTCTAGTAGTAACTATCTTTTGGTCAAATACATGCATTACCTTTTCCTTTTTCTTTTTCAACATATGTTGCTACCGAGTTTATTTATTCCTCCTCCACAACATTTTTTCATAACTTGAAAAATTATAAAATTCAGAAACATTAAAAATGGTGACATAGAAAAGTTGTAAGGTCACTCCACCTTGTAGGCATTATCACTCATTTTCTTTAGAATCCTACATAGCCCAATATTCGATACTTTAGGTTATTATATGTCACTTTTGGAAACCACTCCTTTATATGATGAACCATCACCATATATTCTTCTTTAAATACATTTAATATGCTACTAGAATCTTCAACTACTTTATATTATGCATTACAAACTTTAAGCTTTTCCCTCACATCTTCTTGCAGTTTTAGCATGTATACTTCAAATGCTTCTAGATCATCATTGGTTTTATCTTTACAGGTAGCATAATTATATCTCAAAATCCCTTAGGGTTCATAACATATAAAATATGGAAAGGAGACATTTTTTTAACTCGTTTACCTAAATTTTATAAGCAAACTCGGTTGAGGTAAAGCCAAGTCCCATTGTTTAGTCTTTTCTCCAACTATGCAATGTAGGATATTTCCCAAGCTTCGTTAACTACTTCTATTTGCCAATCATTCGGAGGTTATATCCACTACTAAATTTTAATTTTTTCCACATTTTCCTCCACGAGTCTTCCAAAAGTGATACAATTTTTTTATCCCAATATAAAGTGATAGTTCTTAGAACTCCATGCAACCAAACCACTTGTGAAAAACAAATCTCTATAGGTGGAAACATCATTAGTTGTCTCACAAGAAATAAAATGTATCATATTAGAGAATCTATCAACCACAATGAACACAAAATCATTCCCTTTTTGTGTGTTAGGAAGTCCTAACTTGAAATCCATACAAAACTCAACCCATGGCCTGTAGGGACAAGTAATTGCGTATAAAAACTAGTATTTTTGAATGAACCTTCATCATTTGGCACACTTTGCATCTTGATAAAATCCTAATTTTGTCCCTCTTTATTTTTTCCAATAATACTTTCCTACCACAAGAGCATTTATCTTACTTATACCAAAGTTTCAAGCCAACTAGCGATTATGCAATTCTCTTAGAATATTTTCTCTCATTTAACCAATAGGGATGAACAACTATTTTCCCTTGAATAAATAACCATCCTATATAAAATAATCAGAGGAACCAATACCTAATATAGGGTCCTTACATTGTCTCACAATATCACCAAAATTCGGATCACCTTTGTATAATTCCTTAACTATCTCAAACTGTACCACTTAATTTTCCATTGTTATGAAAGGTGCTAATCACCTACTCGGGGCATCAACAATTTATTATGCTTACCAAACTTATGATTTAATACAAAATTATATTCTTGAAAAAATGAAACCCACTTTGCATTCCCACTATTTAGTTTCTTCGTGTGTTTACAAACATCAATGCTTCATGGTCAGTAAATAGTGAAAATTCATTAGCTATAAATTAATGCCTCCAATACCTTAATTCCCAAACAATAGCATAAAATTCCGCATCATAAGTAGAACATTTCCTCCTCAATTCATTTAGATTTTCATTGAAGAAAGTTGTAGGTCGTTCTTCTTTACTCAGTACACCTCCAATCCCGACATGTGAGGCATCACAATAAACTACAAAGACCTTACTAAAATATGAAAATACAAGAACAAGTGCCTTTGACACTTTCTTCTTCAACAATTCCAAAATATCTATTGCTACCTAGGTCCATAGAAAGTCCTTCCCCTTTATACACTATGTTATGGGTGCAACAATACTACTAAAATTCTGATGAACTTCCTATAAAAAAATTCAAGTACATGAAAAGTACGAAATTCTGTCACATTCCTCGAGAATAGGAAATTATGAAATCATGTTCACTTTTTAATCATCCATCCTCACTCCATCCTCTAAGACGAAAAACCCCAAAAACTAAACTTTTCTAGAGAAATCTACACTTATTTAAGTTTTCATATAGAATCTCTTTACGTAACAATTCTAACAAAAATTTCATATGTAATAAGTGTTCCCCCTTTGTCTTACTAAATATCAAAATACCATCAATATATAAAACAAAAAAATTACCATTGTATTTATAGAGTACTCTATTCATCATCTTCATGAATGTACTAGGTACATTAGATAACACAAATCCAATCAACATCCACTCGTATAATCCATATTTTTTTGAAATCCATTTTCCATTCATCCCCTTCATGGATTCGAATCTAGTATTACCTACTTTATAGCTCAATATTTCTAAAATATCTCGGTTCTCGCTAAAGCACATCCATCATATCATATAATTGAATCATGGAATTGGGAATGGATACATACTTTTGATTTTATTGATAGCCCTAATATCCAAACACATTCTCGAGTCTCCATCATTTTTGGAGTCAATATCATTGGGGTTGCACTTGGAATCATGCTTTCTATCACTAACCATTTCTTTATTAGATCTGTCACTTTCTGTTTAACTCCTCACATTGCTTCGAGATCATTTGGCTACCTGATTTGGAAGGGATGATCCTAGGATTGAATCAATATGATGTTGTATATCCTATTTTTGAGGTAACCAATCTAGTAGCTCATCTATTATGAAATCCTTATATTATTTTATATCATTTTATTCCACAAAGGGTATATTAAATTCCTTTATTTCTACCTTCTTTGACATTAGTGTATAACACCAACCAAATTCTTCCATTTTTGTGAAAAATAATTTATTTAGCTAACAAGACCTCACTCTTCTCTTCTTCCTTTAAGGGTAAAAAAACCACCTCTACACCATCCTTCAAGAAAGTATATGTATTTTCCATCCATAATTTGTAATCTTTATATAATATTATAAAGGATTCCCTAGTAATATATGGCATACATCCATCGAGGATAACATCACACCACACCTCATCCTTATAGGTGTTCCCAATCGAAAAATATATTAGGCATATTGTATTTATGGTTACCTCATTCCCTTTCTTGAACCATGATATACGATAAGGATATGGGTGCTTATCACATTTCAAACTGATTTATCAACCATCATAGTTGAGACCATGCTTTCACAACAACCACCATCAATAATAATTTTACATACCCTTCATCTAGAGTTGTATCTTGTTTGAAAGATAATTGTCTACACCCAAGAATCAACACTATAACCATCCTGTTATTTCTCCTTCATTGGGAGAATCATCGTCCTCCTTATCATGATGGTTCTACCTAAGTCTTCAAAGATAGCCTCCATTTATTATTCTTCTTCAACTTTAAACATATTTACTCTAGGTTTTTATCCTTGCCATCTATCATGTGTAGGATATTGTGGAAATGCAAAATCTTTGTGCCCTTCTTTACCACATTAGTAATAGGTATATTGCCTTCGGGGCTATTCCAACCCCGTCCTCCATTATAATCTCTTCCCCTCCGAAACCCCCTACCTCTTTGGTAGTTAACATGGATTTGACAAAATTCTTCATGTCCTTATGCATTCTAGGTTTCACCTTTTATAAAATCAAATCTACCTCTACCTCTCATTGGCGATGATAATGGCCCTCTCTTCACACCTATTCGAAAATTATTCCTCTTTTTATTTTCTTCTCGATTTTAATGTGAGTTGATAAGTATCATCTAGGATATTGATTGAGCATACTCAGTTAATCTTGTATGGTATAACTCAACCCATTTACATACCTTGTATCCTTCTCTTCTTTTAAATTTCCTTGTTCCACATTGATTGATATCTTGTAAAATTCATTTTTGTAATATTCAATGCTAAGATCCTTCTCTCTCCAGCTTTTAAACCTTTGAAATAGTGTTTGAGTGAATTCTAGAGGAAGAAACTTTTATTTCATCTTCTTTACCATTTTATTCTAGTTTCAAATGTTGCCATTTCCTTTCTTTTATCTTTAATTTTATAGGTGATCCACAAGATCAATGTATGTATGACCAAATCGGTGCTTGAAAACTTAACCTTATAATCCCGTAAAAGGGTTTACCACTCAATCAACTCCTCTAGTCATAACCCCCGCACCATAATAAGGAACATTAATCTTGAATCTATCATTATTTCCCTCTAAATATTAGATCAATACATCATCAAATGGTCTCTCATTTAGGTTGTCTTCATTTCCCTCGTTTATTCTTTGTTTCCCCATTCATTCATTAATCAAGGTAGTTATTATGCATCACTATCTAGGACTGCATCCCCATTTCCATGCCTCTTTCTTAGGCATGTAACTTCTCACGTGACCTCAACAACTTGTCTTTGTAGCTACTGCATATGCCTATTCATTTGGGAATAATCTTCCCTCCGATGTCTAGTCATGCTTATATAAAATAGAGGTAAAAATAAAACTAAAAAAATATATATATATATATATATATATATATATATATAACCTTAACTATTCTTTCAAGATCAAAATCCGCTCGATAACAATTGACATAGATCCAAATTGCAAGAGGTTGAAATACATAGAAAACACAAAAAATAGTTTAATAGTAAACCAAAATATTCAATATATATTTCTTCTCATTCGAAAATCCAAAGTAATATTTTACATCATTACAATATTTGTTTTTGGTGACATTATCTCTAATACCCCTAAAATGCCAAAAAAACCCTAAAATGCCAAATATCACCTACAAGTAAAACACTTTAGATGGGCAAAAAGTTTTGCATTCTAAATAGGATTCACAAATGATGACTTAGACAAATTTTTGTCTTATTATATAAATCATAACAAAAAAATGTAAAATTCTAAGCTCTAGACAAAAATAAACAACAATGTTCAAAGAAATGTTTAGACCACTAGATGAAGGAATCTAGTGTTGAAAATGTTGGTGTGATTTATTTTCCACATCATCGGTGATTCATATCACTTAAATGAGATCATAGGTTCATGTGTCATTTAGGTGTCATTATGAGATTCTCTTGCACGTTAGTGCATCATATGCATCATTGGGAGTTACACTTCTATTATGGGAGTGTAACTCCCCTCTACACTCAAGTTGTCATGATTATAGCACTTGGGATTACTCAACACCTCCTATATGTACACCCTTTTGGATATATGAAATTAAAATATATTTTTGTGGCTTAACAAGGTTCTTCCCGTGCTTCAAATCTTTGCATGCACATTCGGTTGATGCTCGCTACTCCCGAGATATATTCACCATGAAAGTCACTTTCGTTGATGTGCGAGTCATCCTTGGTGATCCTTATGTATGCGTTTCGAACCATTTTCCATAAAATATGTCAAAGTGGAGAAATAACATATTACTAAACAAGATATACCGCCATGGAAAATTTCAAGACAATCTAATGGTCAGATCAAAAGTTATGGCCTCCACAAGTTATGCTCCTACATTATTCTCTCCCGGTTGAAAAAAATATACTCCGCAAATTTATTTTATGGAATTCCTCCAATTTTACATCGTCAATATTCTTCAACTCCCACTCAGAATCCAAGTATCTTGTTTGTACTAAATACCTTCCCACCGCATCAAATATATTTTGTAGTTCCAATGTGTAGTAGTGATTGTCTTTTGGTCCCTGACACACATTACCCTTTCCTTTTTCTTCTTTGGCATCTGTTTCTCTCAATTTATTTTTCCTCCTCCACAACATTTTCCTCATGACTTGGAAACTTATTAAAGTAAAAAAAAATTTAAAAACTTGTGAAATAACAAAGTTTTCGTGTATCTCTACCTTGTAGGCATTTTCAGTCATTTTCTTCAGAATCCTACATGGCCCAATTTTCTTATAATTTACTTTATTATATGTCCCTTTGGAAACCTATCCTTTGTAATATAAACCATCACCATATCTCCTTCTTCAAATACATTTACTCTCCCACCGACATCTACAACTACTTTATATTGTGCATTAGTGACTTTCAACTTTTCCCTCACTTTGATTAAGCCAAAATGTAATTTACTAAGCCTTATTTGAATTTTATTCATGCCTTAAATAAATGATAAATAAATACATAAATTATACACAAGTAATTAAGAAATAAATAATTAAACCCTAATTACAAAGAGAGGGTGAAAGGTCTTCGCGATTTGTAGAGCTAGGGAAATTACACATAGTTGGAAAAAATGAAAATTCTAAGTAATAACCCTCACACGGAAACACAAAAAATGCATATCCGGAGGAAAACGCTGGTCTCGGGCACTTGGACATGGGAAAGGGGCACCCATGGGCACCCTATATCTCATTTATTGGCACCTGTATCTGGGTAAATGCTTAGAAAACCTCCTTTAAGGTATCACAAGGTTTTTTCTTATAGTTTCCTTTGATCACTTCGAGGTTGCACTAAGATCCTTGAGGTCGTTGGAAACCTATGATAAAAAAAAAGAACCTACAAAACCCTTAAATAAAAATGAAATCATAAAAAATAAAGATGCAAAATGAGGGTTCGGATCGTCCTCTACTACCACAATGATGGTCTTACAATTGATCATTGTACTATGTCTCAAACCAAATGTAGTTTTGTGTGTGTGTGTGGAATAGTATGCCCTAGGTTGCTCTTGTGCGTGTCACACTTGGGATAGTGAGCAAGTAGATAGATGTAGAATGTAGCAAATGTGTGCATGGAATAGAATGAAAGTCCCTTCTATGAAGTGTGATGTAGAAAATCATTCCTTGTGTCACTTGTGATGGAGCTAGATGGATGTAATGGAGCTCTTAGATTCCTTGATAGATAGATCTTAGTGCTTGGTCCCCTTATTATGATCACATAGCTTTATATTTATATGATTCCATCACTTGAATCTTGTAATTATCCCACGATATGGCCAACTACTAAAAATAGATGATGCTTAAATGAATAGAAAGGACCCAAAAAGTGTGAGTAAAGTACAAAGAATATAGGGGCCCCAAGTAGGGATGAGGGTGCTTGACGCCGACATCCTGGGTGGGAGTTGGTGTCCATGATGAAAGATATCAAAGAGTAAAAGGGACTACTGAGCAAGTAAGGGTGTAAGAATGAAACTAACAACATAAAGTAAAGAAAGGTGGCCAAAGATATGGGTTAATTAGTACATTTCATATTTATGGATCATATGAATACTAGTATGTGACTAGGAATAAATATGTACGTAATAAACCATGTAGATCAAAGATGAAGGCATGTGAAGGACTAGAAAAAGCATGGAAGAATATAAATGTGAAGCGTGGATGCTAAGGATGAGGAAGTGTAAAAATGTGATGATGAAAATGAACCTACAATGGAAGAAAATTTGTAAATGTCATGATGTACCTATTGTTGATGTCAATGTGTGTCATATTGTTGCTTTTATATTGGCTACCACTTACCATACGAAGGAGATGGAAAATAAAAGTTGACAAGTAGTCAAATACACATGTATATGATAAAAATATGTAAAAAAGTGTAAGGAATGTATGTAAAAATGTTGAAAGTGTGAAAAAAAAACATGGGCATTTGTTTGTGATGAGTAAAGGGGTGTAGAAAAGATCTTGTAGATGATGTCGATGTATGAGGTTTTTAGGTGATTTCTTTGCAATGAAAAAGAAAAAGTGTAAGGAGAACTTTCCAGTGTCATCCTCCATCATTTAACTTCTTCCCGTTATGTAAAACACCATGATAATTCGTGTGTATGTGCTAAGGATTGTATTCCCTATAAAATCCATCGTGTATAGATTTCTATAGAATGTGTTGAACTACTAATCGTTGTATAACTAGTCCCTGGTATCACATATCTAACAAAGGGTGATGTATTCCCCCTTGGTTTCATGCTTCCAAGAAAGGATGTTGAACTAAGGTTGCAAGTCTGATTCTCAACCCTATCTGAAACTAAAAACGTTTTTGTACCAATACAATGTTTTTATAACGTTGTATAGAATGATTTATTCACCCAAATGATGCCCCCATCATTTAGGTGCATGCAATGTCATTAAAAGAGTATGTGGTTAAAAAGAGGACCAAACATTGTCTGAAACTCTACCTTGTAAGTGGGAAGGGGATGTTCATGGTAGAAACCAAGGCACATGCAAACAAGTGGCTAATAAAATCAAGTGTTAGTATAAGCAAATAAAAACACTCATGTATAAGAGGAAAAGTAATGTAAGTATAAAATGTGTAAGATAAGATGTAAGAAAAGAAAAATTACAACGCAAAATTAGGTTGTAATAATGAGACACCACTCATGTCATTGTAAGAAAATCAATTCCATAGTAGCCACAAGTAATCACAGGAACAAGCAAGACATAGGCAAAGACTGCAAAAATGAAAAGGAAAGGAAAAAAATGAACAAACAACGTAACAGAAAATCATGGAAAAAAGTATCCTTATACAAAAACTATTGCATATAATGAAGAAAACATTAACATGTTAGAAGCATAAAAAGTATGTTAAAGCATCTATAATATTTTAATGCAATGTGCATGGAAAGAAAATGAAGAAATAACACCAAATAGTGTATACAATTTGATGCCCCTAGGAGCCACTATGAGATCGGTAATGTATTACACCAAGCATCCATGTTGTGTGTAATGTATCTATAGAATCTATGATCACAACTAGAAAGGAAAGTAAATATGCATGTCCGAATGATAAATATAATGACATATAAGATATCTATCTACCAAGTGTAGTAAAGTTTACATGTAATAAGTAAATGTGAGAAAAGTAAAAGCAACCAAGATATACAAGAGATGCTATGGACGAGATGGAATGGAATGTAGAGTAAATGATAGCGTAAATATGCCCCCGAGTGGATGTGTATGTATGAAATGAGGTTCATTTGTTTATACCCCCAATACCAATCAAGAATGAACCACAAACAAGAGTGTGTCATTTGGAAATGGTTTTAGCGATCTGTTATATGTAGAAAGGGGTGTTGAATGAAGTGATGATATTGAATGTGACATAGGGATGATGTGCTATAATGTGTGATGATTTAGCATAAAGTGTATATCATATAATAGATGAACATGATGATGTAGCACAAATCTTATATTGCGAAATGTATGAATATGATGATGATATAAATGTGATGATGTAGAACAAAGCATATATCATGAGGTAGATGAACATGATGATGGTATAAAATGGGATGATGTAGCAGAAAGTGTATATCAGCAAATTTATGGATAGGATGCTATATGATGCTTTAACAACATAAAGCATATATCACGATATGTATGAAGAAGGAATTGACTCTAGGAATGTCATATAATGATAGGATTGAATTATTCAAAATGTGATTTGATGAGGTCCATTTGATATGTGTACCCTCAATAGTTGAGTAGGGACCATGAAACTAGAGTGTGTCTTCGGGTAATGTGTGAAACATGTATAAGTGGATGAGAAAAATGTGTACTATGTGTAGTATATGTGATGAGGAATATATCATTGGTGTGTGGCATGTAAAAGGTGTATTGTGTAATATTTACTATGTAGTGTGTAAGGTTCATGTGTATAATATCTGTCAATAGTCAAGTATTAACAATGGCACAAGAGTGTGTTATAAGTTAATGATGATGCTAGCATGTGTAAAGATGTATATAGGAGAAGTTATATGTGTAATAAGACGTGTGTTGATATCGTGGGGAAAGAAATAGATGTGATGCACCTAAAGTCTAAAATGATTAGGGAAACCAAGTGTCATTTTCTAAAATATCATCATTTTCCCGATTGAAGATGACTAGTGAAGCATCGAGAGATTTTATAGGAAATAGTATGAGGAGGATCATATAGAGTGCCATTTCAACGCAAAGTGTTCATAGTCATTACATATTCTTGAATGACGAAAGGTGTTGGTGGATATCCATGTGCATACCAATGAGTAATATTTTTAGAATTTCTAGGAGATGAATCAATACTAAGAGAAATATTGCCAAATGGCATGAGAAAAGTGATAGAAGTGTGAATAGAGTCTAAAGTGCCTCCAATATATTCAAGCCAAGATTGGTCGAGTGTCAATGGAGAAGTGCGAGAACTACATACAACAAAGATTACTTAATGATAAACACAAACACCATAGGTGACAGTAATGTTAAAATAACCATGAGAAAGGTGGGGTGAGTGAGGAGGGGTTAAATATCATTAAGCATCAACCTAAGTTGAGATAATCCATCATATGAGAAAATAGTAATGGAAAAAGTATGATCCATTAGAATATGATTCCAATGATATTTTTTGATTAAGAGTTTTCATGTGAAGGGAGGTGGTGTAGATGATGACTACTCAAGAAAAAGAGAAACAACGCCCAAAATATGGACAGATCCCTATTAGAGTACCATAACATTAGTACAAGGGTTATTGAATTTGTCCTCACCAAGGACATCGCCACAAAATTTTCATTGAAGTAAGAGTCACGAAAATCAATAGGAGTGAAGTTCAACTTTCTTAATGCTTCATCAATAAGGTAAAAATGATAAATTCCATCATAAGATTCGTCTTAATTATGTGTGTTTTCATTATCATGTTGTATTTCAAGATCAATTATGTTGGTAGGCGGTGGACTAGATGTAAGAGGAGCGTCAAAGGAATGATTAGTATTTTTATGGGATCGAGACACGTGGGTGAAATCATGGCTGTAGTATGAGTAGAAATAATTGGAGCGCTTGTTTGCGGTATATGAATATTGCTATGCACTAGACTAACGAACGTCATATGTATCAATACTACTATATGGAATAAGTTGTGTAGGAGGAATGGGCATAGCAATAATAAGGTCTATGCAGCAAAATTTGAAGGGTTTAGGATCTACAACAATAATATGTTCATATCCATCATGTAAGAATTTGGTGCATTGGTGTACAATATATGTGACTATTTGCATTACATGAATCTAAGGTTTACCTAGTAACATGTTGAATTTCAATGAAGCATCTATAACATATAAGTATGTGAGAATAGTCTCAGGCCCAACTCTAATGTGTAATGAAATAGTTCCTAGACATGTGTGAGTAGTTGAATCATATTCTGAATAAGAGTAGAGTTCTTAGAAATTAGATTATCGTTAATGCCCATCTGTTTTAGAAGGGAAGAAGCATATCAGTAGAAGATCGATCCATTATCAATAAACACACGTTTAATGAAAGTGGTGCTGATAAAAACCACGATAAGTAATGACAAACATAGATTGTCTTTAGCAAATGGTGATATATCTTCATTAATGAAGGATATAGCATGAGGAAATTTTTTGAGATACTTGAATGAGGTCCGAGGAGGCCACTACAAAATTAACACTTTCTATATGAATAGAATTAGGGAAGCCTCTAATGTTTGATGG
Source organism: Taxus wallichiana var. yunnanensis (assembly GCA_018340775.1). Classification (NCBI taxonomy): domain Eukaryota; kingdom Viridiplantae; phylum Streptophyta; class Pinopsida; order Cupressales; family Taxaceae; genus Taxus; species Taxus wallichiana. Next base: position 891,964,608 of record CM031242.1, read on the forward strand.
AGAATGGTGCATTGTGCAATAAGTCATAGAGGGATATTTTTGTTGACATATTCTTAAGTTGTTCAATGATATCATATCATTTAGAAGAAGTAGGAGTATCCTAATAAGTCATAGGTGGTGGGATATAAATGGGTGGAGCCTTAGGAGGATGAGTATGGCGAGTAGTTACCACATCGATAAAACAATCAACCCAATGTGTAATAAAGTGAGGAGGATGTTGAGTGCAAACTTGCATGAAATATCACTACAACATACAAGCCTTTTCTCCACAATTTTTCTACAATACTTTTGTGGCTGTAAGGAAATGTAAACATTAAAAATGTGGCTTTCAAGTTGTAGCCCATCCACAATTTCATATATTATTGTTTCTCCTCCACAATTTATAAAATTTGTAGCTAGCCTATAAATTTTAGTAGTGAAGCTTATCCACAATTTTAATAATTTGTAGATTGTCCATAACTTTTGTGATTGTAAATATTCCACTATTTCACAAATTGTTTTTTTCCATATATTTCAACATTATAGAATTTCTATATTTTAGCCATTTTTGTTTTATATAAATATAATATATGTAGCAATATCTACAATTTTTTCTACAAAATGATTTACCACATTAAATTTGTAGGTGGAAGCTACAATTTGATTGCCACAATAATAATTTGTAGAAATTATTTTTTTAAAAATGTATAAATGTTACTATTGATATTATATAGATTCCTTTACATAATTATTATGAGTTATCTACATTTTCATCACACATATTAAACAATTATTATTATCTACATGAAAATAATCTAATCCAATAGTTCTTAATTTTTATGAGAATAGTGAATTTATTCTAATATTTTTATTAATTTCTATAAAAATTTAATTAGCTATATCTAAATTACAAATGCATTAAATATAAATAGTTTTCCAAATCAAATTTAATTTGATAGATATATATAAGCTAAACTAAATTTTGAATTCTATATTATTATATAAATTTGAGATAAGCACTTGAATCTCATATAATGAAAAATAAAAATTGTCAAGATAAACACTAATAGAATAGTAATATAAAAAACAATAGAATTATATGTAACACATTAGATAATAATAAATAATATTCAAAGAAAAAGATAATAGAAATCAATGGATGAAATATATAATTAAAATTATGAAACACACTCTACTTAAAAAAAATAAGGGTAAAGTTAAACTATATGAGCCATCACAAATGATGAAGAGCGTTATAGATAAAATTTAGATCAGAACTTGAATAGATTCCAAAATGTTTATTCCAATTGAAGCAATGTGTTTGATGTGAAATCCTCTTTATGCAGTTCTAAAATAGAAGTTCCTCTCCATTTCATTTAAAGACATCATTGCGGGAGCCGCACTAAATTTCAAATACTAGAGAAAACGAATTAGTTCTTTTCTCAATTCACACTATCAAATTCTGAAGTCTTCTTTGATTTTACTTTTGTGCAAGTCATTTGAGTAAGAGTTGTCTACGCCACGCACATTCTGAAAACCTGGCCTGAATAGTATTTTAATAATTTGTACCGAAGATATGGATGTGAAGAATGCCCAAGATGGTGAGCATCCTGTGGTACTGGAACTACAGATCTGCATAAACATTGTTATAAGACTAAATGATATAACAAACTACAATTAAATCTTCAACATTAGATAAATTTATTTCATATGAGATTCTTCACATCAAACCTGTATAGCGCCCTGAAGGTGAGAACAAACCAATATGTAGGAAATAACTTTGACTGTGTATTTCAATAGAATGGTGAACATCTATCTATAAAGAGACAAAATCTTATCATCTCAGAATAAGGATTAATTATTCGAATTCCAATATTGTTGCCAATATTGTTAGGCATTAAATCAAAACCAACCATTATTATGATCACATCTTAACTCAAAATTCCTAAGATCCATGTGTTCTGTTCAGTATAAATAGACATGAATGTGAAGAGTTCTTGTAAAAACATGGTTTACTAAATAATACAAAATTAGAAATTATTTTACAAAACTACTTTCAAATATTTCAGTCTTTAATCAATATTTTCTTTTCTCGTGGTCACTGTTATCCGAATATTTGTTTATCATTTAGTAATTTGTATAAAATTATGGAAACACTTTGAATGGAGGGATGGTATTTAACACTATAAAATCGTAGTGATAACATTATAAAAAAGGATATTTAATATTTTGAAAATGTATAAAAATCACGTTAAGATTGTGTCATATAGTTATTTCACTATTTTTTACAAACTAAAATATCAACAAATAGGATTTAAATTTAAGATTTTGGTTATATTTCAAACATTTCAAATATATTCAACTTAGAGGAGACATATGTATTGAATAATTAACCATTTTTTAATAGCAATAAATTATTAAATACTAAATATAATTAAAAGTTATGTATGGTAATTACATGTTAAATCAAATATATATTTTTAAATATATAATTTATAGAAATTAATTTTTGTTAAAATACACAATACATAAACATATATATTTATCAAGAAGTTTAGGGTATACATACATACATATATGAAACTCTCATTAATATATGATATTATTTAATAAAGTAAAAAGTTTACAATCAAAAACAATAAATGGTAGCCATAATTGAATTATACTCTTTTCAAAAATACAAATTTTCATTTAAAATATTTACAAATATAGGTTTCCTCATTTTTATGAGTATAATTAAATTTTGGAATAACATAATTTATATTAATTTAATGAATATTCACTATTATTATTTATATTGTTTCTAACCTCATTGTTCCTTTAAGGAAAACTCTAACAAAGGAAATAATTATTGATCAGCTTCTTTGCAAATTCCCATTGAATACTTTGCGAGTACATTAGGAATCAAACCATGAACTAGGCCACCTAAAATGGAGACCAAGACCAAGCACTCCGAACCCTAATTTTTGAGTTACTCCTTACAACAAATGTATGTCACAAGTGATATCGTTGAATTAGTGAAGATATTAATTCACCACATAGAAACCCTCAAACATGTAATGATACAACACTTAATGATTTTGAAGAAGAATAAATACATATTTTGTATAATGTTGAATTTACACACAAAAAATGTACTAAAAGTCTAAATATTGAGTTTTGTGGCATTTCCACAATTGTTTTATATAACACAAACACTATTTAATGTGGCTTCCCACATATTCTTATTATAATTTATTAAATCTATTAATTTATTCCAAAAATATATAAATGTGGTAGATATTATTTAAATTATATTTTAAAATATTTATTGAAATGTGGATTTTCCACAATGAATGTTTAGAAATGTGGGTTTTCTACAATTTTGTATAAATATATTAAAATTGTGGAACATTTACACAATCTAAAAAAAAAATGAAATTAATACCACAAATATTCTACAATTCTCTTAAATTGTTGAAATTTTGTAGAATAATTGTGGTAAAAAGACCTTGTTTGTTGTAGTGTATGCATCGGTAGAACTATTCCTAAAACCTTAGAGGGTCAAAAGAAGGATATGATCATTGATTCATGATTTGATAAGGTGAATACATAATCAAAAACAGGGTTTTATTGGGTTCACCAAAATGATTAAGAAAAATGTAATTTACTAAGCCTTATCTAAATGTTACAAAGTAAAAATAAATAAATGATAAATAAATAAAATAAATATACTCAAGTAATTAAGTAATAAATAATGACACAATAATTGTAAATAGAGGGTGAAAGGTATTAGATGATTCTAGTTTTGGAAAGTGTGGAGTTGGTAAAATTCACATTAAGCACTAACCATCGTTTTGAGCACAAAAATATGTAAATTTGGACATGGAACCTAGGGAGGCACAGTGGCACCCATGGGTTCCTAGATTTTCAAAAAGTATCAGAAAACCTCTTGATATAGACACCCATGCCAATCTAAACTAACCATCAAAACAAGAACAAAAAGAATCCTTTCAAGCATTAATTATCATGTTTGTAAACTTTTCTAGTTATAAATTTATTTTTAGTAGGTAATTTTTCTCCTCCTTTTAATTTTAAACATATATCATATTTTTAACCCTTCACCATCATCATTACCTCTGAATTCAAGAATTGACATAATATTCTTCTTTTTCCTTGTTTCTAACTTTTCATCCATAGAAGTCTTAAGAAAATATAGCCCTAAATTTGTCTTATGTTTTGGATTGGTCTTGGTAAATACTTCACCTATGTCCTTCACCTTGTTATTAAATATCATTCATATCAAAGCATACCCAATGTAGAAAAATCCACCTTTCATTGATGTTCTCAAACTATCCTTATGAGCCCCTTAAGACCATGCTCTTTACTCTAACCTTGAATTCACACTTTTAAAGTACCGAAACGATATAATAGATCCTTTATTTCACTTTAGGCTATATTGAAATTCTCCTAAAATTTCATAGACTTAAACTCCCTATACACCATCTTTTGGGTTTTGATTTCTCAACCTTCACTAGGTCTATAGGACGACATCCATAATTTTCTTTGTATCAGATGTCAAGGTGTATTGTGCATTTTTAAAGATCTCATTGCATTTACCTTGTCTCAAAAATTTAAAGTGGATATATTTCTCCTATACACACTTGCCTTGTAAATGACACTATTCCCTCACTCTTCAAAACTAATAACCTTCCTCTAAACTATCTTGGAAAATGAATTTGGTCAAATGGGTTCATAAAATTAATTTTCCATCCCTCTTAGGACCTTTTGATAGAGTTAATTTGTAAAATTCAGTTCAAAATTCTATTTAAGTCCATCAAAATCTAGTTTTATATGAAATATTTTGTATATATCCGTGAGGCACCTAATCCTTTCTAATTTTTCTTTTCTTGTGATTCAAATTCCAAAATTCACTTACATGTGTATTTTTACCTATCAAACATGATTATTTTATAAGAGAGGATTGTTCCACACTTAGCATATAGATTTCTCAAATCTCTAACTCAATGCATAAAACTAGACAATGAAAATCCTCTAACAGTTAAGAGAAATTTTTGAAAGAAAATGTGTCTTTGGTATGAGTTAGCATTGCCTTGTAACCTGCAGATGTCTTACTTTCCATACATCCAAAACCTTGTTAGTCATTCAAATTTCAATGAAATCACAACGGTACAATCATAGTTTATAAAGAATTGAGGTTTTTCTCTCTTAAGGTATAGTCATAGTCTTCTCAAGCCTTAGGGTTTTGGATAAATATTCATCATACCTTTTAGTTATCAATGCATATTTAATGAATAATATATTCATTTTCCATGATCCAACCTAGGACCCCATCTTGCAATAAATAAGTATTCTTTCCCAATCGTGTAACAATGTTCACGCTTTATTTTACTTACATCAAACTTCACAATCATGCACTTAAGATCCTTCACTTACAAATATAAAAACCTACTAAGATTATATCATAACAGTAAAGGATGCTTAAGAACCATCTAAAAATGTAGAATTACTACAATACTTTTCTAATACAATTATAACTCGTAGCATTCTCGACATAACCTAACATATAAAGGTATTACCTACTTTCAAAGGCTACCTTGACAATTTCATACCCCAATAAACATGTTTATCTATAGGAAATTATGAACGGTATTTTTATTCCAATGAGAATGTAGTTTCTTAGGATTATTCCAATTTACATGCACTATATTGTCAAAATACTAAGCCTTTACCCCGAAAAAAAAGAGTGTCATATCCAAAACCATACTTTCCTTGAAAAATTCTAGTCTTCTTGAATTGTTCTTTCTAACTTCCTTAAGGAAATTCCTAATGATTTTCTTCATTTTGAATTTATCTCATTCCATACACTATACTCAACTCTAACCATCTTCAAAGGACTTACATTGCCCATTCATGGCCATTATAGGTATGATATAATAATTTCTAACATTTATATAAATTTATTGACTTAGGCTATGTCCTAGGACCTATTCCACCCTAGAACACTTTAAACATCCTTTCAACTCCTCATATTCCTAATATTTAAGCCTTTACAAATTCAAATTCCCATTTTGGAGGGAAATACAAAAATGTAGATAATTCAAATTTTGAAACTTATTGTTTTTTTGCAATGACTCCTTGAGCCTACTAAAGGACTTTATAATGCTCCAACATCTATGAAACATTTAAATAAATAATATTTATCACATAATGCTCATCTTTCTATGATGCTCCCTGCATCATACTCTAGGGTAAAGAAAAATAATTCTTGTAAGTTGACCTCTATAACATTATTCCTAAAATTTCAAAAGAATCTCCAACTTCTTTAATTTCTCTCTATCTATCTTCTACTCTCCTACTATCCTTGATCATGTTTGGACCACCTAGATCCAATACTTAGGTTTTAGAACTTGTATTTTCTTGAAAGTATGTCCTTTCTATTTTGATTCCTTCTTCATTTTCTCCATCTTCATTTCTCCATTAGTTGTACCTGCACACAAAGACATAAAAACAACAAATATAGGCTCTTCATCATGTTTTGTCATATTCTCCATCCTTGTATGGCTCTCTTCCAACTGGTTCTCATCATTTGTTTTGCTAGAAAGGACTACAAATTTTCCATTCCCTTCAATTTCTTGTTTTTCAGATTGTTTATTCAACTTCTCCACTATACCATCTTGTTCCATACATGTATCTCGTACTTGATTTTCCCTTATTTACATCATTATTTTCAAAATAAATCATCATCTTTTTAGCTATACCTTCACTCACTCTATCTTCATCCACTATACACACTAAATCTTGCAAAATATCATCTAGTTCTTCATCTTGTTTTCCATCATAATCACCCACTAAATGAATTCATTCACATCAAACTCATCTACTTCATGTTTCACACATTCACTATGAAATTCATCATCCACCATTTCAATAAATTCATCTAAAGAAGATTCAATTTCAGTTAGCAAATGAGTAGATTTTGAACTTGAATCACTTACCTTGATTTCATCCTTTGCATACCTTGACTCTTCATCTTCTAGGAAAGATAAGAAATTGGTAATGATCTCTTCTTCTTCATTCAATTACTTAGATTCATTGCAAAAAACATCTTTAATGGCTTCTTTCTCTAATTTTCTGAGTTCTTTCTTCATTTTCTTAAGCCTTCTTTCTTCTTGTTTGATCATCTCCTTCAACATTTTATTTTTGTCTCTTCTCACAATCGACTCTTTAGGCAATTTGATATTCTTTTTTGTTATTATTCAAAATTGGTCTTAATCCCTCTGCATGGTATTTTTATCACTATCATCTATTCCACATCTTATTTCAACTTCACAATCTCCTCTTGCAACCATTGTTCTTTGTTATTTTCTATCTCTTTTCTTTCTTACCTCATATTTCTTCCAATTCTGTGACTTAGCATTTTGGCTAACTAAAACACTAACTCTTCCTTTTCCAACACTTTCAATTTCTTCTCTAGAACAAGTCCTTTTCACCTTGATTTCCTCCACACCTCACTTAGGATTTAAAACTCAAATTTTGGTGTCTTATCTTTTCTTCTTTCTCTTTTCACTCTTTAACTTCTCAACTTCTCCTTTGTATCTCCAATCTCAAATTCACACTTAATATTTCATTTTTAGCTAAAAATGCATTGACTCTCCTAGCTCTAATACCACATGATGTAGAGGGTCATGTCAATTTTAGCTAACCATAAAAAAAAGAACCAAAAATCAATCCTTTCATGAATTAACTATCATGTTTGTAAACTTGTCTAGTTATAAATTTATTTTTAGTAGTATCTCCTTCTTATAATATTCAACATAGCTTTGATGCCTTTATTATCCTTCACCATCATTATTTTCTCTTAATTAAATAATCTTGACATAAGCTTCTTCTTTTTCCTTGTTTCTAACTTTCTTGTCCACAAACGTCTTAAGCGAATATAGCCTGAATTTTGGCGTACGTATTGGCTTGGTCTTGTTCAAAACTTCATCAATTTTTTTCACCTTATTATGATTCTATATCATTCATCTCAATGCATACTCAATGTATAAAACTCCACCTTTTCTTCAATGTCCTCAAACTGACCTTATAAGCCCCTTAAGACAATGCTCTCTACTCTAACCTTGCATTAATACTTCTAAAACTACACAAAAGTATATAATAGCTACTTTATTAAATTTATGTTATATATAAATCATCCAAAAATTACATACACCATCTACTTACACAACTCCCTATACATGATATTTTGGGGCATTACTTTCTAAACCCTCGGTAGGTCATTTGTAAGATTTTGACATGCATAATTTTAAGTGTATAAGGTGTAAAGGTGTATTGTTCATGTTTTTAGGATTTTAATATTTTATTTACTTTGTCTCCAAATTTTCAAGAGGATATTTTTCTCATATCACACACTTGCCTTGTAAAAATTACATTATTCCTTCACTCTTACAAATTGTGCAATAACCTTAAACTAAAATGTGATATATAAAATGACTTTCATCCAATAGTTTCATAAAATTAATTTTCCATACTTTAGAGGACCTTCCCATAGAGGCACATTGTAAATTTCAGTTCAAAATTCTGAGTTTAAGGGCATCAAAACCTAGTTTCCATCTGACCCTAACTTTAGGTCTATATATAGCCCATGTGGTACTTAATAATTTCTAATTTTGTTTTTTCTTGTGATTAGAACTCCCAAATTCACTTACATGTGTATTTTTACCTATCAAACATGATTATTTTAGCTGAGAGGATCCTTCCACACTAGCATAGGGATTTCTCACCTATCTCTAACTATACATGCACCTTAAAGATAGAGAACTTGAAAACCCCCACCCACTAGTTTAGAGAAATCAAATTTTTTGAAAGAAAATGTGTCTTTAGACTGAGTTAGAATTTCTGTGTAACCTCCATGAAGATATATTAATTTCCATACACCCAAAACCTTATCAATCATTAAAAATTCAATGAAATCATAAGTGGTACAATCATAGTTTGTAAAGTATAGAGGTTTTCTCTCTTGTAAGGTATAGTCAAAATCTACTTAAGCCTTAGAGTTTTGGATAAAGAGTCTTCATTCCTTTTAGTTATCAGTGCATATTTAATGAAGAAGATATTTATTCTCCCGATCTAACCAAGGATCCCATCTTACAATAAATACGAAATCTTTATCTACTCCAAATATTACCTTAACAATATCATACTCCAATACACATGTTTATCTACAAGAAATAATGAAAGAGTCATGTATTCGAATGATAAGGTAGTTTTTAGGCTTATTTCATATTTACATGCTTTGTACTATCACAATACTAAGCCTTTATCCTGCAAAAATATAGTATCGTATCAAAAACCATACTTTCCTTGAAAAATTCTAGTTTTCTTGAATTTTTGTTTCTCCCTTCCTTGAGGGAATTCCTAATAATTGTCTTCCTCTCAATATTATCTCATTTCATATACTATAGTAAACCCTAACCATCTTGAAGGACTTACATTTCCCATTCATGGCCATTATAGGCATTTCTAAGATTCTTATACATTTATTGACTTAGGCTATATCTTAGGACCTATTCTACCCTAGAAAACATTAAACATGCTTTAAAATCCTCATATTCCTCACTTTTAAGCCATTACAATTTCAAATTACCTTTTGGAGGAAATACAAAAAGGTAGATAGTTCAAATTTTGAAGCTTATATTTTATTTACAATGACTCCATGAGCCTACTATAGGAATTTCTCATGCTCCAAAATCTCCAAAAGAGTTTAAAGAAAGAAGATGGATCACATAATATTCATCTTTCTATGATTCTCCCTGCATCACCTTCTCGAGGTGTTATAATGTGTTCTCATGTAATCAACTTTGGTCACTCGAGGTCGCACCAAAATCATAGAGGTCACTTGAAACTTCCTATAAATAATGAACATGTAAAACCCTCAAATAAAAATCAAATCCTAAAAAAGAAAGATACTAAATGAGGGACCATACTTTCCTCAAATTCCACAATGATGGTCTTAATCTGAGCATTGTGCTACATCTTAGACCCAATCTAGTTTTGTTCATGTGTTTGGAATTGTCCCATAGGTTTCTCTTGTGCGTGTTGCACTTGGGATAGCGAGCAAGTAGGTAGATATATAATGTAATAAATGTGTGCATGGAATTGAATGAACATCCCTCCTATGAAGTTTGATACAGAAAGACCAACACTTGTGTCCATTGTGATGGATCTAGAGGGATGCGGTGGATCTCTTAGACTTCTTGATGGATGCAACCTTTAGTGATGATAAATATTTCTTAGTGTTTGGTCCCCTTATTATGATTATAGAACTTTGTATTTATATGATACCCTTTCTTAAAGTTCTTAATTAACCCCAAAAATTCCTATTACCAAAAAGATAAGATGCTCAAATGGCTAAAAAGGACCTAAAAATTTGGAGTAAAGTACAAAGAGGATAGGGGCACCCATAGTGGATGAAGGAGCCTAATGTTGGCATCCTAGCTGCATGATGGTGTCCAAGATGGAAGATTCCAAAGAGTAAAAAAGAGTACTGAGCAAGTAAAGGTGTAGGATAGAATGTAGCAATAGAAATTATAGAAAGGTGTCCAAAGACATGGGTTAATTAATAATTTTCTTACATAGGAATCATATGAAGATTAGTATGTGACTAGGGCTAAATAATTACCCAAAGTGAGTGATTTATTGTCTGCACACTTCTTCCTGTAATTGTAGTATGTGTTGTGTAAATGCTTCTACATCATCACTAGTTATATCATCACGGGGTAGAAAAATCATATCTATGACTCCCTTGAGGTTCCTACCATATAAAAATTTGGAAAGGAGACATTCATGTTGACACGATTCGAGTTGTTCTAACCAAACTTAGCTTGACGTAAAACACTATCCCATTAGCCATTTGGCACACTTTGCATCTTGATACAATCCTACTTATGTCCCTCTTTACCTTCAGCTAATGATAATTTTTCACAAAAAGAGTAGTTTTCTTAATTATACCAAAGTGTCTAGCCAACCCCAACTATGCAATTCTCTTATAATATTTTCTCTCATTGAACCCGGAGGGATGCACAATTATTTCCCCTTGAATAAATAAACATCTTGGATAAAATAATAAGAGGAACCACTACCTACCATAGGGTCATTACATTATCTCACAACATCACCAAAATCATGATCTCCTTAATATAATTACTTAAATTCCTCAAACCCCACTACTTCATTTTACATTTTTATAAAAAGTGTTACACACCTACTCAAGAAATCAAAAACATGATTCTTCTTACTCGAATTATTATTTAAGAAAAATTATATTCTTACAAAAATTAAATCCACTTTACATTCCCACTATTTAGTTTCTTCTATGTGTTTACAAACCTCAATGCTTCATGGTCAACAAAGATTAAAAATTCCTTAGCTACCATATAATGCCTTCTATGCCTTAATTCCTGAACAATAGCATAAAATTCAACATCCTTACATAATTTAGATTTTCATTAAAGAATTCCATAGGTCATCCTTCTTGACTCATAACACATCCAATCATGACATGTGAGGCATTACAATCAACCTCAAATATCTTGGTAAAATCTAACAATACCAAACTAAGTACCTATGAGAATTTATTCTTCAACAATTCAAAACTATATGATTCTACTTGGGTCCATACAAAATCCTTCCCCTCCATACAATTTGTTATGGGTGTAACAATTCTTCTCAAATTCCTAATGAACTTCCTATAAGACTTGCGCAATCCATAAAAACTATGAACCTCTATCACTTTCCCTATAATGGGTCATTCCAAAATCACCTTTACTTTTTCCTCATCCATCTGTTATCCAAATTTTACCACCCCAAAAAAATTGGTCAAGCATGACCTTACATAAGAAAATCGGAAGGGTTGTTTCAGTCTAACACGCTCACAATCAATCCCAAATCTAAGGGGTAGGTAGGCTCGAATATGGAGTCCAAGCAAGGTCATCAATAGAGGCCAATGGTGTCAAAGGAAACCAAAGGATCAACATGAGAAAATCAGAGAAAGGGCTGGAGGTTTCAAACTTCACATATGAGTCGACTCACAGCCAAGCATCAGGGTTAGAAGAATCCTCCACATTGTCGAACCTAATGAGCCAGTCTTCACTCGAGGCCCTTAATGGGCTAAGTATAAGAGAGTCAGTGGAATCTCCCACATGTCTCAACGATGTAAATTCAAAGGAGGAATACGGAGAGAGATGTCCCAAATGTGTGCCAGCCCTCCACATGGTCAAAGATTTGAAAATTTAGATCGGTTGCTGAAAAGTGTAAGGCCAGCAGATGACGCCACATGTCTCATGAATGCAACACCAAGGTTGGGTCCAAAGAGTGGGTTCCCAAATGAGCACAGGATCACCACATGGTAAGAGTCAAAAACGGGATAGAGCTAGTCATTGAATTGGATAAGTATGGATGGGCCATCTGAAGCTTCCACATGTCTCATTGGTGCTCCTTCAATGGTCAAAGAAAAAGGTGGTTTTCCGAGAAAAGTGTATGCTTTCCATGTGTCCTGTGTCCGGAAAGGAGATAGAGTCGACAGTTGAAAAGTCTCAGGGTAGCGGAAGCCTCGACGTGTCCAATCGACGCACCTCTGGAGGTCAGGTCCGAACAGAGTCTCCAAATGAGCAGGAATCCTCCATGTCTCTCGGGTCAGACATAAAGCCTTTGTCAAATAGAAGGGTCTTAGGTAGGACACAAGGAAGGTAGAACACGAGCCGCGGAAGGTTCCACATGTCTCATCAGCTCATCTTCAAAGGCACGGCCAAAGGAAAGACCACTGATTAGTGCCATCCCTCCACGTGTTGAAGGTCCGAAAAGGGGACAGAGTCAGCTTTTAATTGGCTAAGTATGGGTGAAGATTGTGTACCGGTAAGGTGGTAGGAGATATTTTGGCATTTTGCACTTTTCTGAAGGCACAAGTTACAATTGCGGGCCCATGAGCCTATGGAGGATCTTTGTGCCAAATGAAGAAAAAAATGCCTAAGGCCTACAAAGGGACACATGGCCATGTTTCAGGCCAAAGCAAGAAGGCAGATCATTGAGGAAACTTTGGAAATTTTGTAACTTTTGCAAATGGTGCAATTTCAATTTTGGGCCCGTGGAGGCTTTTGGGAAAAAGTGAATTTTGGGAATGCGGGAATGTGAGAGGTTTTAAGATTTTTGCATCTTTTTGTACCTAAATTGGTTCTCTATTAGAAGCTGAGCAACATCACAGGTCTAGCAGGAAATTTAGAGACAAGTAGAGCATGTAATGTGTCGTTTTGTAGCCGGGGATGAAATGCAACTTGCTCTTTGTCACTCAGATGTGGAGAAATGGGTAGCACCAAAGAGGATTTTACTTATCCTCAGTACTTTATGGTTGTGCCTTTCAACTAGGGTGAGAGGACCCTTTTGTAGCTTGTTGTATATGGAGGAGATGAAGATTTCCGCCTTACGAAGTATTAAGAAGACCTTGAAGAAAATATGATCAATGCAACAAAATCCAACTCTCATGAGTTGTCACTCTGATAATGGAGCTATTTTCTAGGAAAGGTTTAGGCCACTAAACACAATGAAAACCTTATTGTTTCTACATGTTTTGGTAATAAAAATTATGTATTTGTGTACATACTTGACAAACAGGGTAGTATGGGTATGATTAATTGTTTTTAAATGAATTCTAGTGGGAGGTCAAGCCGGATAAAGTTTATTATACCAAATATTTTAGAAATTTTACAAAATTGGAAAGATTGAAAAGTAAAATGCTTTAGAGTATCCAGGATGTTCTTTTAATCAAAATATGTGCTTCAATGGAGGCCCAGATCAGCACTTTTCACACAAACTTCAAGGATCCAAAATGAAGGCTCAAATTTAAAAACTTAACTGAACATTATCAATCTCTATTTCATCACAACTAAGATACCCACAAAGGCTAAAAACAATATTTTAGTCATGCTAGAAGTCACAGTGATTTTAAATTTTTTTATTCCACTATCAAATGAAGGCTCTTCTGATAAATGAAATTGTAAATGCCACTAAACTATCACAAGGATAAGATCTTGTGTGATTCACACAAATTTCAATGTAAGAATGCAATAGGAACAAGAAAAACTACTTGTAGACATTCAGGAATGAAGAAAACAAAAATTTTGCCCAAGAATAACACAGATTAACTCAAGTTTGGTTAAATTTATCAGCAGGGGAAATTTTCTCGAACAATCTCAGAGCTTGTCAATGGTTTTACACTCACAACCACCTTGACATGATCAAATGTAACACAAAGGAGATAAACATGATTCTTTAGATAGTTTCTCAAAGAGATAGGCACTTATCAAGATTTTCTCTTAGTAAATTAGTTTCTAACTCCTAATAATTCTACATTCATAAAATCCCAACCCTTTTCACAAAGCAAAATCATGCCTATTTATATCGGTTTACAACAAAGCCTTCCCTGCCCCCAAAACCAAAGACATTGAGTGTACTAGTGCTTGCCATGATCTCGATCATGATTCCCAGAATCAGATCTATAAAAATTTGTCAGGTGCTCAGGGGACAGATCTCTTTGAACATCTCCCGCATTTAACTCCTTCCTCTAGTAGATCACTTTTCCCTGTACTTGCCAACCAATTCTGCCCCTAATTTGTCAAATCTGGTTCTTCGCATGCCCAAGAAGAAGAAATGGAAGATCAAATCAATACCAGAGGTCAGATCTCATCTTAAATGGTAAAATACATCCCCATATTTTCTCACCCAACCAAGATATCAACGGGTCTTTTACATGCCAAGGAAAGAAAAATCGGGCCGAATCTAATAGTCAGACTGCATATTAATTGTGAGAGACATTTACAAATATTTTTAACCAAACCAAGATTCCAGATTAATGTTCATCTTCATTTGGCATGCAAGATACTCCAAGAAATGATAAAAATCCATTAGAATACACATCCCCGGGGAGCTCTAGAGTGAAAATTGTGGAAAAATCGAGATACTGAGATGCACAACGGCCATTTATTTGTATTTTGAATTTGGATCATCCACATGGGAGATCCTTATTAGAGTGGGCCTTTAGGTTCCCTTTTTCCTTTTACAATTTTTTAGAAAAATGTAAAATTTTCACATATTTGCTCCACACCTCCACCCTTGATAAATGAGCTTGACATGTGTCCTAATGTGGGTCCCCCCCAAGGAACTATGGCCAAATTCTTCTATTTCACCTCTTTTTTTTGGAAAGGAAAATTTTCCAAATTTTCCACGTAGCTCAACCCTTCCACTTCTATTCTTTGATGTGTGTCCCAATGGAACCATGCTTCCATTTTACTTTTAAATCCCTTTTGAACAAAAGGAAAAATTTTCAAATTTCCCCCATTTTGATAAGTCCACACCTCCGCCATTTACCTTGGGGCTAAATTTTTAAGCCAACTCTTGACCTCCCTTTGTCAGGCTTCAGGATATTTGAATTTTTAATTCTTTTGCTAACAAGAGGAAAAAAATCCAAGTTTCCCGATAGTTCACTTTTCCACCCCTTTGAATTTTCAAACTACCACGTGCCACAATGCCACATCTTAAGATGATCCCCAAAATTGAGACCTTGAATGAGCGCGGGCTCACCATGTGTCATTATGGTGCAACTTCAAAAACCTTAAGGCTTCAAAATGATTTTGCGGGGGCATGCTTCCATTTTAGAATTTTACTCCATTTTTCCAAAAGGGAAAAATATCCAACTTACCTTTGAAGGCCCACACCTCTGCCATTAGCTTTGCCATGTGTCCTCTGCATGATCAATGTAACACTTTATCCGTGCCACCTTAATATTTTCTTTAATCAAATCGTGGTCGGGCCATGGGGCAGGTTCAAAATTTTTCCCAAAGTAGAAAAAATAAAATGTTGAAAAAGCAAATCTACCACACCCCATCCAATTAGAAGAAGCCATGTAAGCATCAAAAGAACTAATCATAATTGAGTGAGCTACGGGACCAAATTTTCCTTTTTGCCAAAAAAGCAAAAAGTGATAAGTTAAAGAATTTACCTGTCATCCCTTGACCAACCAAAAGAATCCACGTGACCATGAATGCTGAGGAATAATTTTGATAAGAAAAAGACACCCATCAGACCGTAAAAAACATAGAAAATCACCATTCATGCCTAGAACCGATTTTTTCACTAAGGATGAGATTTTTTTCAAAAAAAAACCAAGTGAATCATGGTTCCGAGCATCTTTCAACCATGGGTTTGGATTTTCAAAGGAATAAAAATGTAAATTGATCATTCTCAAGCTTCCATGGTAAGGGAAAGATAGGGAAAATGGAAAAGCCCGTGGATTTTGAAGAAATTAGGGCAAAACACAGAAAAAAAAAACGAGACTCCTTCAAGGAGGGACATGATAATGGATTCTAAAAAATTCAAAGCATTTAAAATGAAGGTAGAAGCTTTTAGAACACCCACATTGAGAGATAAAATGTTTCAGAACACACAGATCAGAGGAAAATAATGGAAAATGGGGTGAAACAAATATGAGCACCAACATCGGTCTCGACTGGGGATGGGCACTCCTAGGAGTGCCACAAGAACAAAGGTAGAACAAGTTCCAAAATATCCATTGGGAAAGAATTCAACTTCGCAGAGCACAAAACTAGAACTATCCCCCCAAAAAAACCTAGAAACTAGCAAAAATAAGCCACAAGGGCCAAAACGAACAAAAACACGAAAGACAAAAACAAACCAACAAACTATACATTGTACAGATGATGTTCACCTTGATTCTAGGGAATTAATCCAAGAAATGTTTCAAATGCCTACCATTAATAGGAAATTTGATAAATTCCCATCCAAGTCCTTTAGAAGAAGGTATGTTCACCAATTCTAATATCAATGGAGTAAGGGCCCATCCATAAAGCATCAAATTTTCCATGCTTTGCCCTTATCTTCATGCCTGCTATCCCATAGCAGCATGAGATCTCCAACATTGAAAGCTCTTGGGGTGACCTTCTTGTTGAACAACTTCTTCAACTTCTCTCTGAACTTTACATGCCTTTGGTGGGATGCCCTCCTTTCTTCATCAAGTTCAACAATCTGGTTAATGCAAGCATCATATGGACTTACTTCTTGATCTTCCAGTTGTTGAATGAACTGATATGAGGATAATTGCATATGCAAGGGGCAGGGCCTAAGTTCCATACACCAACTCAAATGGGATCTTTCCAGTGGCTCTTTTAAAATTAGTTCGGTCTTCCTAGCAACAAATTTCAACTGCTCACCCCATTTTCTCTTGTTCAGCTCCAAGGTTCTTCTGATAATCTTCAACAAATTTTTATTACTAGACTCAGCTTGTCCATTTCCTTGGGGATTGTAATTAGATGCATATGTCAAGTTGATCCCATATTCTTTACACATTGCCACCAAAGGTTTAGCTCTAAAGCTCATGGCATTATCAACAACAATTTTAACTGGCACCCCAAACCTGTAGATGATATGGTTCAACACAAAATCCATGACAATTTGGTGTGTTCTCTATTTTGGTGGGGATTGCCTCCACCCACTTGGTGAAGTAATCAGTGGCTACAAGAATCCACTTATGGCCAACACTTGAAGGGTCTAAAATCTCACCAATGAAATCCATTCCCCATTCTTGAATGGGGCTTCAATTGATATAGGCTATAAAGGAAGGGAGCCTAAAGCTTTCAGTCTTCCAGAGAAGCACTGGTAACTCTCACATCTTTTAACCAAAAGAGTTGTATCCTTGAAGATATTTGGCCACCAATAACCAGCCCTCAAGATCTTGTGTGTTGTGACTCTTCCAGAAAAGTTCCCCCACAAAATCCTCCATGAAGATCAATAATTATCTTGGGGCTTCATCTTTAGTAATGCACCTTAAGAGAACTCCCTTAGGTTCTTCCAAGATAACCCATAATCAATAATGACATATTTCTGGGAAGCCAACTTAAGGGCTCTTTTTGGTTCTTACTTAAATACTTAGGGTAGTTCAGATGTCTAAGATAAAAAATTACATCTTTGTACCACTCAGAACTCATCAATTTTTCAAAAACATCTACCCTACCTTCTTCTACCTCATTTACCTCAATAGTTTGCAAATTTTCTCTCAGCCATAATCTTAGCCAAGCCCAAACCTCTCACCAACTTCGTGGTTTGGATATCCATGTCATATTCTTAAAACTTGTTCACCCATCTACATCTTTTTCTTGAGACTTCCATCTGGATAAGATGTATTTCACCATGGTGTGGGGAACATAAGCAAACAATCTTAGAACTCAAAATGTAAGGCCTAAAAACCTTTGTTGCTTTTACCAAGGAAAATGCTTGTTTCTCCATAATAGTGTATTTCATCTCATCTCCCTGCAATGCCTTACTAAAAAGGCAATTGGCCTTTCAGCTCCTCCATCATCTTTTTGCAACAAGACATATGCAATAGTATTCTCTGAAGCAAAAGAGAATAGTTGAAATGGATTTTTATAATTTGGAGCAGCTAGGACAGGTGCATGCTTTAATACCTCCTTAATCCCATTGAAATCCTAAATGGCATCCTCCTCCCATTTAATGGGGTGGTCCTTTAGCATGGCAGTGATTGGAATGGTCAACTCAGCAAAGTTTGATATGAATCTTCTGATGAAATTTATCTGCCCAAAGAAGGACTGAATTCCTTTCTTGGTTCTTGGGATTGGAACCTTGTGATGATGGCCTCTACCCTTTCTGGATCAATCATCACCCCTTCTTGTGACACAATGTGACCAAGAAATTTTTCCTTCTACACTCCAAAATGGCACTTCTTTGGATTGAGTGAAATGTCATATTCTCTACATCTTATTAGCATTTTTTCCAAGTGTAGCAAGTGATGCACTCTCTTTTGGAGAACACATAGTTACATCATCTTAGTAAAAAAAAAAAAATCATTGATGTAACTAGAAAAATCAACATCCATTTCCCTCTAAAAGGTCACTCCAACGTTCACTAGACCAAAGGGCATCCAGACATATACATAAGTCCCCCAAGGAGTGGTAAAGGTTGTTTTAATTCTTTTTGATTCCTTCACCACAACTTGGTTATAACTAGAGAAACCATACAGGGTAGAAAGTATCTCAGAATAAATCACTAGCTGCAGCATGTTCTCCATGTTTGGTAAAGGATAATTATCCTTCATTGATGCTCTATTCAAATTTCTGAAATCCACACATAGCCTGATGTCACCATTCTTCTTTTCTAACTGGTACTAGGTTTGCAACCCAGGAGGAATACCTTGTGGGATGAATAATTCCTCCATCCCTCAGTTTCTTCAGTTCCTCTTGCATCTTAAGAGATAGGAGTGGATTGATTGGCCTTTGTTTCTACCTGAATGGTTTTGCATTGGACTCCAAGGGAATATCATGTTGAAACAGATCCTCTTTGTATGCCTTCAGCTCAGAATAAGTCCAAGCCATGCAATCTTGATACTTTTTCAGCAATTGGATGTAGGACTGCTTCTCCTCCTTGTTGAGATTGCTGCCTAACCAAATTTTCCTTGGTTTCTCCTTTGTGCCAAGGTCATGCTCCTCAACATCCCTTGAGGCTGCCATGCATCTATTAATAATGTGATCAACATTATCAAATTGGATTCAAGAGCAACCAGCCCTCTAGGAATGGTATTAGTCTTTAGTTGGATGATGCCTTTTCCAAACAAGGTTTCTTTACCCTCTTCTATGCATACCATTGGTTCCCAATCAATATTTTGATCAACAAACTCTCCTTTATTCTGTATAAATCTTCTGACCTGAGCATCATCATAAAAAACTTGCCAATGCTTAATATTGTTAGGTACAGATGGCCTTGTTAACACCTCAACATCATATTCACAATATGGGGACACTGCACAATTATCAAACTAAGATCCTAGTACTACAAGTTTGTCTGCCAAATCATTGAACTTCCTATCATGATGCACAATGTTGAATGAAACAAACATCTCAATGAAATCCCAAACTGCATGCTTGTATTGTTTCATTCATTGATTTTTTGTGGCATATAGTTTTCTAACTTTCTTTACAATTAATTTTGAATCTCCTTGACAATGATGTCTTTAACACCATATTTCCAAGTAATCCTTAGACCTAACAACAGTGCCTCATACTCAGCAATGTTATTAGTGCACTCAAAATTGAGTTTGAAAGAAAAGACAAACTTTTCCTATCCTGGAGAGATCAAAGAACAACACCAACACCATTTCCAAACTTGGAGCAAGCTCCATCAAACAATAAAGTCCAAGGAGATCCTTCTTGTTCAAGACATTTACATTCCTTCAATCTTGTGCTCTTTTCCATCAACAAATCCTACAAAGTTATCAACATCAACACTTGTGTACAAAACTTCATAAGATGCATTGTTGGGATCCTCAATAAGGTGTAACATCTTCTTTTCTCCATACAATTTGACAAGGATGCCCTCAATTGGGATGGTGGCATAGGACATATCCATTTGAACACTCCCACCAACACTTGCATCCCATTTTCTAGATAACAACATACCCCACTTGGCTGGGAAATCAACAATAACTACATCAAGCTTCAAATTCCTTCCTAGATAGGCAACAAGTTATACCACTAGACCCTTCACACATCCCACCACTGGCACCTCTCTGGAATCCATGGTAGTACACTTCCCATATGTTGTTGTTACTTTGATATTTAGTTCATTCATAACTTAGAGGCATAACATTGCATGATGCCCCGAATCAAACATATAGTTTGTGTAGTAATCTATCTTTAATGATCAGAGTGGTGAAGAATGGATCCACATTCAGCTGAGAATCTACAAGGATGTTCCCAAATAAACCTCAGGTGGTTCATCTAGCTCTTCTGATGCTGGTGGTGCTTCGTTCTTCAATGATGATTGGAGGGTCTCCACAATGTTTATGTTTCTACCTAGGCAGTCTTCTCCTCTTTTCAGCCAAAATACTCAAGAGCTCATTTTTTGTGCTCAGGAATCCTAAGAAACTCAACAATTGGAACTGAGATCTTGATCTGACTCAAGACTTGGGCAATATCATAAGGGATAGACTTTGGCAAGGTGGCATTGGAAGGAAGGTTGACACTCATTAGATGGCACAGGATTTTTGACAACTTGGGCATGAGGAGGGGTATGATTTTTTTTGGGACAACAAGGCCCTTGGTAGATGCATCTTTCTTAGGAGCCTCTTTAGGAATATTGAAGAGTAATGGAATCTTTTGGCTTGGCTTGAGGCCCTGTCCTTTAACAACCCTACTTCTTGTGTTGTGTTCCTTTTCTTGAGCCACAACAACATTCATCAACAACTACCTGTCCTCCTCAGATGGGATGCCTCCATCATACTTCTTTATCATTAAAGACCTTAGATATTCAAAGTCATTATTGGGAAATTTAAAATCTTGTACAATATCTACTTCTAAAGTATGAGAGGGAGGAAGAATAGGTACCTAGTGGATGCAATCCCAAAAATCAGCAATAGTTATAGCACTTATTACCTCAGTTGAAGTTTCCCCTTGTTGTGAGCTTGTGGAGTAACCCATCATACAAACATCATCATCATTATCATCACCAGACTTCTTCTTCTTCTTGATAATCTTCCTCACATGGAGCATGGGGCATGAAACATATGTCACACCAATCAATGACATTTGTCTCCTCCACAACAACAACTCTAGTAGCCAAAGGATCAAGTACCATTTTGTTTTCCTATCCTGGGACTACCTATTTCCAAATCCAATAGGTCCCTTTCCTCTATCATCAGATCTTTGGTGATTTGTAAACCTATCTTGGCCCTGTTGCTTGTGTTGACCTTGTGAACTTTGCCCAATCCCTTTTTTTTCCCAGAGCTAATTTGTATGATATTTCTTTGATAACCCCTACCAAAGTTTTCACAACTTCCTCCAAATCAGAAACCTTACTTGTTTGAGGCTTTTTTCGGGTTGATTAGTTTTACACCCTCCCTTTTTGGAGGCTTTCTAATTTCCTTGATGTTGTTCTCTATTTGCAGAGCCATGGTGAAGGCCTGCCTCAAATTAGTAGGGTTTTTTTCCCTCAAGTAGTAAGCAACCTTTTTATCAAATGCATCTGAATATTTGATCAAACATGATTCATCACATGGCCTTATCCTAACAAGTAATCTCCTCAAGGTCTTATTAAACTTTGTTGAAATCATGTACTGACTCATTAGGATTCTTCTTGATGTTTTCAAATTTTGACAAAGAAACCTAGGGTCAGTTCTATCACCATACTATAATCTAAATGCATTGTTCATCTCTGTCCAAGAGTCAATGGAATTATCTGGAAAATATTTATACCAGTCCCTTGCATCCTCTTCTAAAGTATGGATAAATAATTTGATATATACATCTTCATGTTCAATCTCAAAGTCTTCCATCATATTGATAAAAAGATTTAGATGTTGATCACCAGTTATAACATTGTTTCCTTGGAACTTTGGTAATCTATTCCTTACATCCTAGGGAACTGCATTTGGATAACCAACCATCCCTATAAAATTTATAGGACCAAAGGTGTTTACAAAAAATGGAGGTCTGGGTGGGGGTAGGGCCATGTTGTTTTGAGGAGGTGACCCTAGAGGGGTGACAAATTGATAAGGGGTAGAGGGTCTTTGAAACACAGGAGTATAACTTTCAAAATGGATATCCCCTAAAGGCCTTGTTTCTTGGAAATCCCTATCAACTTCTGAAAAGACAAGGGCAGAATGAGAAGAAAACTTTTCAAAATCAAATGAAGGCCCCTCTCCAGTTGGAGAATTCAATTCCACAAAGAGGCTACCTGATTCAAAAGCACTTGAGTTGTAGTATTCAATGATAGGCCGATCACTTTCATCAATGGAGATCCCTTTTCTTGTCTGTTGATCTCCAATAACTCTCCAAGATTTTCTTCCTTCTAATTTTTTTTTTCCTAGCTCTAGAAATAATGTCCTAGTAGGATCCCTAGCAAAGAAATATCTTCTTCCTTCTAGTTTTGCAAAGGTTAGCAACAAATCTCACTTGAAAGAGGTTAAGACACTGGTACTTATCAAGAATCAAATCAACAGGGAGTCACCACTAAGGATTTCCACCTTAGTTGTGCAAATGCACTAAATATGATATGATCTATCAACACTAGAAACTTGAAATGGAAAGATTTGACTTTTCTTCACGTAGATTTATCAATGAAAGCTGGTGCACTAGGTGTAGGAATTGAAAGAATTGCACATAACACATAGAGCATATAAGAAATGTTTTCCATGGTTTGAATATGAACTGTAATCATAGTGTCCCCAGTAAGTGGTGCCAGTAAGGTGTTGGTACCCAAATTGATTCTCTCTTAGAAGCTGAGTAGCATCACAGGTCTAGCAAGAAACTTAGAGGAAAGCAGAGCATGTAATGTGTCATTTTGTAGCTAGGGATGAAATGCAGCTTGCTCTTTGTCACTCAGATGTGGAGAAATGGGTAGCACCCTCAAGAGGATTTGACCTATCCTCACTACTTTATGGTTGTGCCTTTAAACCAAGGTGAGAGGACCCTTTTGTAGCCTGTTGTTTATGGAGGAGATGGAGATGTCTTTTCTTGTGAAATATTAAGAAGACCTTGAAGAAAATATGATCAATGCAACAAAATCTAACTCTCACGAGTTGTCACTCTAGATAATGGAGATATTTTCTAGGTAAAGTTTAGGCCACTAAAGACAATGAAACCCGATTGTTTCTGCATGTTTTGGTAGTAAAAATTATGCATTTGTGTACATACATGAAAAACACGGGTAGTATGGGTATGATTAATTGTTTTTGAATGAATTTTGGTGGGAGGTGACATGGGATAAAGTTGATTATACCTAATCTTTGAGAACTTTTAAAAAATGGAAATATTGAACAGAAGAATGCTTTCAGAGTATCCTAGGATGTTCTTTAACCAGAATATGTGCTTCAATGGAGGCCTAGATCAGCACTTTTTACACAAACTTCAAGGATCCAAAATGAAGGCTCAAATTGGAAAACTTAACTGAACATTATCAATCTCTATTTCATCACACCTAAGATACCCTCAAAGGCTAACAAATAATATTATAGTCATGCTAGGAGTCATAGTGATTTTAAATTTGTTTATTTCACTATCAAATGAAGGCTCTTCTAATAAATGAAATTGCAAATGCCACTAAACTATCACAAGGATAAGATCTTGATGTGATTCACATAGATTTCAATGTAAGAATGCAATAGGAACAAGAAAAACTACTTGTAGACATTCAAGAATGAAGAAAACACAAATTTTACCAAAGAATAACACAGATTAACTCAAGTTTGGTTAAATTTATCAGTAGGGGAAAGTTTGTCA
Source organism: Taxus wallichiana var. yunnanensis (assembly GCA_018340775.1). Lineage (NCBI taxonomy): Eukaryota > Viridiplantae > Streptophyta > Pinopsida > Cupressales > Taxaceae > Taxus > Taxus wallichiana. The sequence continues at coordinate 891,988,940 of CM031242.1, forward strand.
AACAATCTCAGAGCTTGTCAATGGCTGCACACTCGCAACCACCTTGACATGATCAAATATAACAAAAAGGAGATAAACATGATTCTTCAAAAATTTTCTTAGAGAGATGGGCTCTTATAGAGAATTTCTCTTAGGAAATTATTTTTCGACTCCCTAACATTCTATGTTCACAAACTCCCAACCCTTTTCACAAAAAAATCATGCCTATTTATATCATTTTACAACAGAGCCTTTTCCCCCAAAACCAGAGACATTGAGTGTACCAGTGCTTGCCATGATCTCGATCGCGATTCCTGGAATCAGATTTGTAAAATATTTGTCAGGTGCTTAGGGGGGATATCTCTTTGAACATCTCCCACATTCAACTCCTTCCTCTGGTAGATCACTTTTCCCTTTACTTTCCAACCACTTCCACCCCTAATCTATCAAATCTGGTTCTTCACGTGCCCGGGAAGAAGAAATGGAAGATTAGATCGAGCCCGAGGTTAGATCTCATCTTAAATGGTAAAATATGTCCCCAATTTTCCTCACCCAACCAAGATATCAACAGGTCTTTTGCATGCCAAGGAAAGAAAAATTGGGCCAAATCCGACAGTCATAATTCATATTAATGGTGAGAGATGTTTACAGACCTTTCCCCACCAAACCAAGATACTAGATTAATGTTCCTCTTCATTTGGCATGTAGGAGACTCCAAGAAATGATTAAAAAACCATCAGAATACGCATCCCCAAGAGCTCTGGAGTGAAAATGGTGGAAAAATCAGATATAGATGCACATATGCCATTGATTTCTATTTTGAATTCGGACCATCCACATGGGAGATCCATTTTAGAGTGGGCCTACGGGTTCCTTTTTTCATTTTACAACTTTTTGGAAAAATGTAAAATTTTCACATTTTTCTCCGCACCTCCGCCCTTGAGAAATGAGCCTGACACATGTCCTAAGTGGGATCCCAAGGAACCATGGCCAAATTCTGCTATTTCACCTCTCCTTTTTGGAAAAGGAAAATATTCCAAATTTTTCTTAAGGCATCTCCGCATCTCTACCCTTCCACTTCTAGTCTTGATGTGGGTCCCAGCGGAACCATGCTTCCATTTTTACTTTTAACTCCCTTCTCCACAAGAGGAAGTTTTTCCAATTTACCCCTGGATTCCACCTCCTCCTTGTTGATCGGGGAAAATTTTTGACTATTCTCTATTGGGTTTGTGGGCCATTTTGATGTTTTAATCCTTTTGATAACAAGAGGCAAAAAAATCCAAGTTGCCTCGATGGTCCACTTCCCCCCCTTTGACTTTTCAAATTGCCACATGTCACAATGGCACATCTTGAGATGATCCCCAAAATTTGAGACCTTAAATGAGCATGGGCTCACCACGTGTCATTATGGCGTAACTTCAAAAACCTTAAGGCTTCAAAATGATTTGGTGGGGGCATGCTTCCATTTTAGAATTTTACTCCATTTTTCCAAAAGGGAAAAAAATCAACTTACCTCCGAAGGCCCACACCTCCGCCATTAGCTTTGCCACGTGTCCTCCTGTGGGGTCAAAGTAAGACTTTTTCCCTGCCACTTAAAATTTTCTTTAATCAAAGCCTGGTGGGGCCACGGGGCAGGTTCAAATTTTTTTTCCAAAGTAGCCAAAATAACAAGTTGAAAAAAAAACTCCCTGCACCCATCCAATTAGAAGAAGCCACGTAAGCATCAAAAGAACCAATCAGAATTGAGCAGAGCTACGGGACCAAATTTGCCTTTTTCCAAAAAAGTAAAAAGTGATAAGTTAAATCATTTTCCCATCATCCCCTAACCAACCAAAAGAAGCCACGTGACCGATGAACACTTTGGGAATAAATTTGACAAGATGAAGACACCCGTCAGACCATCAAAAACATAGAAAATCACCATTCATGCCCAGAACCCGATTTTTTTGCTAAGGATGAGAATTTTTCAAAATAGAACCAAGTGAATCATGGTTCCGAGCATCTTTCGACCATGGGTTTGGATTTTCAAAGGCATAAAAATGTAAATTGATCATTCTCAAGCTTCCATGGTCGGGGAAAGATAGGGAAAATAGAAAATCCCATATATTTTGTAGAAATTAGGAAAAATAGGAAAACTCAAAGAGTCCTTCAAGGAGGGACATGACAATGGATTCTAAAAATAAGTTGAAGCATTTTAAATGAAGGTAGAAGCTTTAGAACACCCACATCGAGAGAAAAGATGTTTGTAACACATAGATAAGAGGAAAATAATGGCAAATGGGGTGAAATAAATTTGAGCACCAACGACGTCTTTTCACAAAAAGTGTAGTTTATGTTTTTGGGCAGGAAGATCTACTTTGCAAAGATTACGTTTTCACCATTTTACAAAGTCTCGATGCAGAATCTTTAGATGACCATATCTTTTGTTTGGAAGCTTAGATTTGCACAAGAGAAGACTTTTTGGAAAGGCCTCAACATCCTCTACACCATGGAAACCTATAATTTTAATTTTGGAAAGGTTATGTGGGTGAAAATATGAAAATGTCTTTCAATCCATTAATACGGGATTTGATTGCTTCAACTACCTGAATTGATTTGATCTACCATACTACCTTCTCCAACACATGAAACAAACATGGGTAACTAGAATTGATAGATTGTAGGTGGATTTGTATGGTGTTAATGGTTGGTGGTTGATATTTCAAAGCAGAGTCTAAGTTTTCTTCTTTCTCTCTCCCCTCGATGTTCTATATATTGTAAACACTTCTAATTTAAGAAGGGGGACATATTGTGTGGGAAACTTTGTAAAAAAAATTTCCCAACTCCATTTGTGTTGTAAGCCTTCTCCTACACCTGAAAATCATATTTTATGCCTCTAATCAAAAAATCATTTGTTTATGGAACTTCTATAGCAAAGTAAACTTATTTTTTTGTGTTCTTCAACCCTCTCTCATGTTTTATTGTTTCTTTGTGCCTCTCCCTTTCAAATCTATTTTTTGTGCATGTATTTCACATTTGCAGGTGTAGGATGTTGTGTTTCATGGAGTTTTGATGGTGGATTAGGATTTGGGTCTATGTCACTTCTGTCTGACCTCCCTCATCTCCCTTTTCCCCTGTTTCATCCTCCCTCAACAGAGTATCTCACCTCTTTCCTTTTCTGGTGTATCACCACTTTAGTGTAGGCTCTCTTTCACTCTCTCTTTCTCTCTGGTTCCTTGGAATGGTTAGATTAGGATAGATTAGCTTTTCTTGCACTAGAGTAGATTGTGGTAGGTAGTTTAGGAACAAGAACCAACTTTCTCTGGAGGTCCATCTCAGGTTTACAAGTCCCACAGCTTGAGAGATGGTCCAATGTTATGCAGATCACACCAAATGCCCCACTTAGATCCGAGGCCATTCGGGGGTGCTTTGATTTTTCACTACACCATCCTCACTCCATCTTATGAGATAAAAAATGCAAAAATACTATAATTTTTTGAATAAATATGCACTTATTTAAGTTTGTATAAGGACTCTCTTTATGTAACAATTCAAACCAATTTAAGATGTAACATGTTTTCCTCCACTCTCATACCGAATATTAAATTATCATAAAAATAGACTATTGGTATCTAATTTATTCTCGCAAGGGTGAGCAAAGCATCACGAAACTAGGAGGATACTTAGACATAGGCAAATCATGATATAAGTCATTTTGTAGCTGGGGAGGGGATTTAGATGGCTCTTTGTCACTCAGGCATTGGATAAATGGATAACACCTTATCAAGGGTTTGATATACCCCAACTACTTTAGGTTGTTCCTTTAACCAGGGTGAGAGGACCCAATCTGTAACCCGTGTTGGTGAAGGATATCAACAGATCCTTCTTTGCACAATTTTCATGAAAACCTTGAGAAAATATGATCAATACAACACAATCTAACTCTCACGAATTGTCACACTAGAGAGTGGAGATGTTTTCTGGACAAGGTTTGGGTTATTAAAGACAATAATTGAAACCTGGCTATTTCTACATATTTTGGCACTTAAATTTGTTAAATCTTTGTGGATACACATTACACAAACAGGGTAGTTCATGTAGGATTTATCATTTGAGAAGTTTTGGTGGGAATTTAAGAAAGATAAAGTTGATTATACTAGATATTTGAGAGCCTTTACAAATATTGGAACACTCACAGACAAAATGCTTCAAAATAGCCAAAATATTCCTTCAACCAGAAGGTGTGTATCAATGGAGGCCCAAAGATGCACAATTTCATACACTCTTCAATAATTCAACACAAAGGCTCATGTTAAAGACTCAATTAAACGTTGGAAATCCCTTATTAGTCATGCCTAAGATACACTCATAGGCTAATAAACAATCTTTGTCAACACAAAGTGGAAGTAAAATGATTTTAAATTGTTTATTTCATTACAAGATGAAAGCTCTCCTCACAATGAAATTACAAATGCCACAATACTACCATGTGGATAAGATCTTGTGTGATTCAGAGGGATTTTAACATAATATTGCAATAGGAACATAAAAAAATATTTGAAAACATTCTGAAATAAAATCAAACACAATTATGCTCATGATTAACACAAATTCATTCAAGGTTCACTAGATTCATCAGTAGGGGAGAGTTTCTTCAACAATCTCAGAGCTTGTAAATTTTTGTACACTTGCAACCATCTTGACATGACTAAATCTACAAACATGGGAAAATAAAATAGATTCTTAGATGGTCTCTTGGGATAAAATGGTTTTTCTCAAACTTTCTCAAAAAAATTAACCCCTCATTCAAGAGTATTTTCATTGTATTTATACAATTTCACTCGCTCACTCATCCTAAATTTTTCCCCAAAAGTTTAAATCTTCAAGATAATATTCCTATTTACAACATACCATATAATAATTTTTATTCCCTTGAAAATATATTACTTTTTGTTCTAGGTGGATAGATCATGAACTCGATCACATTTCTCGGTTCCTCAACTATATTTGGGATGCCATGTCATAACTTTTGAAAGTATTTTTAATCATTCTTTATTTTTTTCATGCAAGAAATATCCTTTTTAATAATTCTCAGGTGGCTACATATAGCTTTATCTCGTAAATCAATCATTTTCACCTTCAAGAATACACTTTGAGGAATAGATACATGCATTCATGCCTCTCAGAAATGAGTGTCTTGACATGGATTATACCACATATCCGGGGTAGCGATTCCGATTTGGCCAAGTGTAAAGCGGAGCTCTTTGGAATCCTCTACATGTTTGCTTGGTGCAACTACAAAGGTGAAGTCAAGAGGCAGGTTCCTAAACAAGTGTGGGCCCTCCACGTGTTTAGAACCCGAGAGATTTACACCGGTTACTAAAAATTCCAAGCATAGAAAGGTCTAGCAAAAGATTCCACATGTCTATTTAGTGCAACTTCAAAGATGAAGTCTAGAGGTGGGACCTCAAATGAGCGTAGGCTCTCCACATGCCCTGGGCCAAAGAAAGTTACCTCGGCCATTGAAAAATTATATGTATATAGAGGATCTATCGGAAGCCTCCACATGTCTCTTCGGCACACTTTTGATATGGTGCCCAAAAGTGGAGACCACAAACAAGCACAATCTCTCCACATGTCTCAGGCCTAAAAAGTTGTACCAATAGTTGAAAACATTTAAGAACCAGTGGACGATGTCATGTTCGTAGGTTCTGAGAAAGTTGCATAGACCGCTTGAAAAGTCTAAGCATGGGAAGATCCAGCGAAAACCTCCACGTGTCTCTTTGGATCTCTTCAAAACATAAAATTCGGGGAAGGTCCCCAAATAGGCGTGCACCCTCCACGTGTCCAAGGCACAAGAAAGTCACTTCAGCCATTGCGAATTCTCAAAGTATAAAGAAGAACCAATGAAAGCCTCCATATGTCTCCTTGGTGTAACTCCATAGGTAATACCCAGAGGCAGATCCTCAAATGAGCACAGCCCTCCACATGTCCTTTTGTGAGTCTTACCCATTTACCTTATACGGTTGAACCGATTCCAACATCCTTATACTCTTGCCCCTTATACTTTCAAGTGGTTCTGAGGAAAACTTTGTTTGTTGTATATTTGCTCCAAAAAGTGGTATTTATAAAATTTACACCCAAAAGCTGCATAGTGTACAAAAGATAAGATTTTTCAATTATTTCCACTAGTTGTTTTTAACTGGGGCATACAGATTGTCTCTTCCGGAAAATTATTTGGAGCATTTCTGTTGATTCTGAAAACATGATGCACAAAAAGAAGAGGGTGAATGTGCATAAGTCTCGTTGATCATTCTTTGTGCCTCCAGCTTCCTTCTCTTCATCCTTTTCCTCTACATATTGCTTTGCTTCATCCTAGCGGTTTTTTACATGTGCCAAAGAAATTCTGATTCAAAACAACAACTTTCACACTTCTCAAGTTCACAAATTGAGCTTCACAATAATTCCAATTGCCCTTCATCGATAAATATTACAAGAGACCATTAAATTAACAATAAAATATGAAATGCATTCGAATCTCTTGAGGTCTTGGAGCGTTAATAGTGGCGAACTAAATTCCTTGTATCATAGCCATTAACTTTATCTTTCACAACTTCAAAATTGATCCATCCAAGTGGAAAATATCTTAGTTGAAGTGGGCACAGGCGTACTTTTAGTATTTTGTGATACTTTAAGAAAATGTGTATTTTTGGACATTTTGGCCCCCTTCCACTTTTAATACAAATTCAACATATGGCTTTACCTAGGTGACAATGGGGTTGTGGCTCACTTTATAATTGTACTCCTTTTCACAAAAACAAAAATTCCCAAAGTGCTCTGGGTGACCAACCTCCCACTTTGAATTTTAAATCCTGACTCAAACATGTGACATTATTTGGTCCCCAAAGCAAAATCACGACTCATTTTATAACTTTGATCCTTTCAACAAAAAGGACAAAATATTAAAAATTCTTCGACGATCCGTCTCTCGCCTTTGACTTTTCAAACTTCCACATGTCCTTTTATGGGCCTTAGGCATTCCTTTTATATTTTCATTCCTTTCACCATAATTCCTCAAAACATAAAAAGGGCCCGCCTTTCTCGCAATAGCTTGATTTATGACAGTGTACATCTTCTATGGACAAAAGTAAGAATTTACTCACACCACTTCATACATTTGACTATTTGATTAGAATTCATTCGGGCCATGGGACCAATTTGAAATTTTTGCAAATATAATAAAAAGTGACTAGCTCACCAAATAGACCCATTGTGCCTCATCCAATTAAAGATGACAATATAGCCACGAACTTTGTGCATAATTGACACAAAAGACACGACTGTGGAAAAATAAATTACAGAGGAAACCCCAAATTCACGTCCAAATTATAATTTTTTTTATCATGGATAGGAAACTATAAACAATACCTAGCTCAACATGATCCACGGCCATAGAGATGGATTTACAACAACACCCTGGTAAAGATAAAAGTTTTACACATCCACATAGGGAGATATAAAATAATTCAAACCATGTAGACTGAAGAATTTAAATGAAAATGGCAAGGTTACAATTGAGCACCAACATAGACAACATCAAACTTATCATTGTATTGTAAGAGTACTATGTTCATCAACCTCATGAATGTACTAGGTGCATTAGATATCCCAAATGGTATCACCATCCACTCATAACATCTATATTTTGTTTTGATATTTATTTTCCATTCATCCCCTTCATAGATTTGGATATGGTAGTACCCACTTTGTAGGTCAATCTTACTAAAATATTGATCTCCTACTACTATGCTAGCACATCCATCATATCATCCAATCTTGGAATTAGGAAATGATACTTATTTCTGATTTTATTTATGGCCCTCTTGTCCACACAAATTACCTTCTCTCCATCCTTTTTGGGAGTCAATATCCCTGCATTTGCACATGGAATCATGATTTCTCTCACTATACCTTTTTGTATTAGATATGTCACTTTCTGTTTAACTCCTCACTCTTTGTAAGACTCATCCATTAGGCTACATGATTCGGATGGGCCAGTCCTGGGATCAAATAAATTTAGTTTTTATATCCTCCTTGAGAGATAAACCATCGATAGCTCATCGTATGACCTCCTTATATTATTTTAGTAACTTTGCTACTGAACGAGTATATTAAAGTCCACTATTTCTACATTCGTTGACATCAGTGCATAAAACCAACCAACTTTTTCCATTTTTGTAACAAACTCTTTTTTATCCAATAATCCCTCACTCTTCTCTTATTCCTTAAAAAGTAACAAGAGCACCTTTACACCATCCCTCCAAAAAGTATATTTAATTTTCCATCCATCATATGAAACCTATTATATAATTTTAACCCTCAAGAGAAATTGGACAAATATGACTCCACATAGAGAAAATGGAAAGATCATTTCAGCCATGGGAGCTCACCTTTTGGGACCGAGATGAGAAAGTTGAAGTGATGTGGAAGCATTTGGATTCGGAGGGGAAAAATTCTTAATCGGTGGACCCAAAAGTTTGAGGATGTCAAAGTTTGAAGTCCAAAAGTTGGACTTCAAAAATTTGGGAGTTCAAATTTGGCCACATGGTCGAGTAATGAACAAGTGTCATGTAGGAATTCTAAAATGTGAATTTAAAAATTCAAACTTTGGTATTTCAGAAATATGCGAAGATATGATACATGGAAATACTTGAACCCCGAAATTTTAAAACCCAAACCCCCATAATCCTCGAAACTTGAACTTCCAAAACCCAAAAACACGAAACCCAATACTTCACATGTCTTTGATGGGATTCCCTTATGTCTTCATCTAGTTAAAAATTTGATTAGTCCATGCACCATAGGAACTAACCTCCTAGTCCTCCAACCGTCGAATGAATTGATATGAAGATAATTATATATGCAAGGGAAGTAGTGGATTAATTGGTCTTTCCTTCTACCTAAACAACTTGGCATTAGTTTCGTGGGTATTTCATGTTGAAAAAGGTCTTCCCTGTATGCTTTTAGTTCTAAATATGACCAAGCGAAGTAGTCCTAGTACTTTTTAGTAATTGGACATATGACTGCTTTTCTTCTCTGTTCAAGATGCTCCCTAGCCATATTCTCCTAGGTTTATCCTTTTTCCCAGTTATATTCTTCAATATCTCTCGAGGATGACATGTGTTTGTTAACAATGAGATCAAAATTATAAAAATTTGATTCCAATGCAACCAAACCTCTCAAAATAGTATTGGTTTTCAATTGGATAATTTCTTTACCAAACAGGGTCTCTTTTCCATCATTTACACAAACCATTGGTTCCCAGTCCATACTTTGATTGGAAAATTCTCCTTTATTCTGTAGAAACCTTTGGACCTGAGCATCATCTTCAAACACTCCAGTGCTTGATATTGTCAGGGATAGACGACCTGGTCAATATTTCAATATCATATTCACAATAGGGAGACATTGTACAATTTTCAAACCTAGATCCCAATAATGAAATTCTTTTGCTACAATATTATACTTCCTATCATGATGTATTATATTAAAATACTCAAACATTTCAATGATGTCCCAAACTGCATGCTTGTATTGCTTCATTCTTTGATTCTTTGTAGCATACAACTTTCTGACTTGTTTGACTATCAACTTTGAATCTCCTTTAACAACAATTTCTCTAACACCATATTTCCATGCAATCCTTAGACCCAAGAGCAGTGCTTCATACTCAGAAATATTGTTTGTGCACTCAAAATTGAGTTTAAAAGAAAATTTAAACTCCTCTTGGCTTGGAGATATCAAGACAACACCAACACCATTACCAGATCTAGAACAAGCCCCATCAAACATCAAGGTCCAAGGAGAACCAACCTACTCAGGATACTTGCACTCATCAATTTTATGCTCCTTACAATCAACATAGCCCACAAAGTTACTGACATTGACATTTGTGTACAATACTTCATAAGAAGCATTGTTAGGGTCCTCAATGATATGCAACATTTTCTTCTCACCGTATAACTTCACAAGGTTCCCCTCAACTGGTATGGTTGCATATGACATGTCCATTTGTATGCTTCCACCCACACTAGCTGCCCATTTTCTAGACAATAACATCCCCCACTTGGTAGGATAATCCACAATAACCACATTCATGGTTAAGCATTTTCTTAGATAAGCTGCTTAGTTGCACTACCATTCCTTTGACATATCTAATTACTGGAACTCTCTTGAATCCATAGTAGTACATTTCCCAAAAGATATTTTTACCTTGATATTTAACTCATTCATTACCTCAAGAGGCATTACATTACATGATGCACCTAAATCAAACATGCAATTACGTACTAGCCTATCTTTAATAATCAAAGTGGTAAAAAATGGATCGACATCCAACTAAGATTAAACTAGAGAAGTTCCTAAATATACCTTAGATGATTCACCCAATTCCTCCAATTCTTGTGGTATTTCTAATTCTGCAATAATAGGAGGAATCTCTACCTTATTAACATGCTTTCCATGAGTAATCTTTTCTTCCTTAAATCCCAAATATTCAAATGCCCTTTTCCTATGCTCAGGGATCCTAAGTAGCTCAACAATGGGAACAGAGCCTTGATCGACTTAATATTTAGGCTATATCATAAGGAATATATTTGGGTAGGACAATATGATGAGGAAGATTCATAGTTTCATTTAATAGTATAGGAGTTTCCAGAGTCCGGGCATGCAAGGCGGGGAGCACAAGATTTATTTGAGGTAGTTAGGCCTTTTCCAAATGTATCTTTCTTAGGGGTCTCCCTCGGGATATTGGTAAGAATTTAAACTTTTGGCTTGGTTTGTTGTCCTCCCCTTTGAGAAACTTACTTATGGTGTTATATTCTTTCTCTAAGCAACTACCGCATTCATCGTAGTTTCTGTCCTCTTCAGAAGGGATCCCTCCATCATAATTTTTAATCATCAAGGACTTTAAATTTTCAAAATTATGATTAGGAAGATCAAATGCTTGCACCATATCAATTTCAAAATTATTAATAGGAGGAAGAGGTAATACCCGGTGAACACAATCCCAAAAGTTTTCAACAGTTTTGGCACTTATCAATTCAGTTGAGGTTGCCCCCTGCCATGAGTTTGTAGGGAATTCCATCATGCACACATCATCATACATCTCATCATCATCTACTTCCTCAACTTCTTGATCTACATCACATGGGGAGTGTGGTAATAAACACCTATCACACCACTCGATAACATTGGCCTCCTCCATAGTAAGCAACCCTGGTAGTCAAAGAATTAGGAACCAATATATTCTACCTGGGTTAAGTATATTTATTTCCTTATCCCATGAGCCCTTTCCCTCTTTCATCTGGTCTGTGATCACCTCTGGGATGATTTCAAAATCTCTCCTAACCATGTGGCTTGTGTTGACCCTAGGAAATTTTTCTTATCCCTTTTTATGCTCTGACCAGTTTATAGGATATCTCTTTAACTACTCCTGCCAATGTTTTTATAACCTCTCCTAGATTAACAAATTTTTTTGATTGAGGCCTCTCTAGATTGATTAACTTGACACCCTCTCTCTTAGGAGGCTTTCCAACTGATTTGATGTTATTTTCTATTTGTAAGGCCATGGTGAAAGCCTGCCTTAATGTTCTTGGGTTCTTATCTCTTAAGTAATAAGTAGCCTTTTTATCAAAAGCATCAGAATATTTTATCAAACAGGACTCATCACTTGGCCTTAGGATTATAGGTAACCTATTCAAGGTCTTATTGAACCAAGTATTGAAATCATGGACAAATTCATTTGGATTTTTCTTTATATTTTCAAATTCAGATAAAAGGAACTCGGGATCCTGTCTTATCACCATATTGCAATCTAATGGCATTTTTCATCTTGGTCCAGAATCTATTGAATTATCTACTAAATCTTTATATGAGTCATGTGCATCCGCCTCAACAAAGTATGAATAAACAACTTTACATACACGTCTTCAAACTCAATTTCAAAATCTTCCATCATATTGACAAAGAGTCTTACATGCTTTGGGCACCAGTGATGTCATTATTCCCTTGAATCTTTTTCAACCTATTTCTGACATCTCGTGGCACCATATTAGGATATCCATCGATACCTCTAAAATCTATAGGTCCAAAAGTGTTGACAACAAAAGGAGGTCTAGGTGGAGGTTGGGCCATATTTCCTTGAGGCAGTGAATTTATAGGAGAATCAAAATGATAGGGAATGAGGGGTCTTTAGAGCACATGAGTATAACTCTCAAAGTAAATATCCTCTAATGACTCAGTTTCTTGGAAAACCCTATCAACCTTGGAAGAAATAGGGGAAAACTGAGAGGCATGCTTTTCAGACACAAATGATGGCCCCTCTCTAGTTGGAGAACTCAAATTTATATAAAGATTACTTGGTTCAGAATCACTTGAAGACATATGGTAATCTTCAACCACAGATTGATCACCTTTTAGAACTGATATCTCCCTTTTTGATTCTTGATTTCCAACAACTTTCCAAACTTGTCTTCCTTCTGAATTTGCTTTTCCTAGTTCTAGAAATAACTTTTTAGTAGGATCCTTGGTGAAGAAATACCTTCTTCCCTCCATATTTGAAAATATCGATGAAAAATTTCACTACACAAAGTTAAAACTTTGGTAATCGTAAAAATTCAATTCAACATGGAGTCGCCACTATTATTTTCACTTTAGTTGTGTAAATGCAGTATAAATAACTTTCCAAGTGTCTATCAATCGTTAATTTCGCAAACCTTAATGATTCGACCTTTCTTTACCCACATTTGTCACTATTGATGAAAATTTAGTTCAATAACCACTAGAAACTAGAAATACTACACAATGAACTTGTAATCTTACACAAATCTTACAAATCTCAAAAAACGATGACATTTAAATAATTTATTTATACTTAAACCATGTAAGGCATAATATCGGGGTCGGTATGTGTACGCATTTGTAAAAATAGTCCTTGATAACGGTGCCACTTGGGTGTTGTCACACAAATAGGTCTTGGTGTTCAAATAATCCCTAGCAACGATGCCACTTAGGTGTTGTTTCTACACAAATAGGTCCCAATGTTCAAATAATCCTCGAAATGATGCCACTTGGGTGTTTTTGCCACACAAATAGGTCCCAGTGTTCAAATAATCCCGAAATAGTGCCACTTGGGTGTTTTTACCGCACAAATAGGTCCCAGTGTTCAAATAATCCCGAAAATGATGCCACTTGGGTGTTGGTATCCAAATTTATTCTCTTTGAGGATTGAGAAGCATCACAAACCGGCGGGATGTTTAGAAATAGAAAAATCATGATATAAGTCATTTCTTAGATGGGGAGGGGATTCAACTAACTCTTTATCACTCAAGCATTGGAGAAATGGATAGCACCTTATCAAGGGTTTGATCTACCCTAACTAATTTAGGTTGTGCCTTCAACCAAGGTGAGAGGACCCATTCTGTAACTTGTGTTGGTGAAGGATATCAAGAGATCCTTCTTTGCATAATTTTCATGAAAACATTGAGAAAATATGATCAATACAACACAATCTAACTCTCACAAGTTGTCACACTAGAGAGTGGAGATGTTTCTGGACAAGGTTCGGGTTACTAAAGACAATAATTGAAACCTGATTGTCTTTGCATATTTTGGTAGTGAAATTTGTTAAATCTTTGTGGATACACAATACAAATAGGGGTAGTTCATGTAGGATTTATCATTTGAGAAGTTTTTTGGTGGGAAGTTAAGCAAGATAAAGTTGATTATACTAGATATTTGAGAGCCTTTACAAATATTGGAACACTCACAAACAAAATGCTTCAAAATAGCTGAGATATTCCTTCAACCGAAGGCACACAAAGGCTAATGCTAAAGACTCAATTAAACATTGAAAGTCCTTGATTCATCATGCGTAAGGTACACTCATAGAATTATAAACCATCTTTGTCAACCTAGTGAAAGTAGAGTGATTTTAAATTGTTTATTTCATTACAAGATGAAAGCTCTTCTCACAATGAAATTGCAAATGCCAAAATACTACCACAGAGATAAGATCTTGTGTGATTCTGAGCGATTCAACATAAGATTGCAACAGAACAAGAAAACCATTTGAAAACATTCTGAAATAAGAGAGCACACAATTGTGCTCATCATCAACACAAATTCATTTCAAGGTTCATTAGATTCATCAATAGGGGAGAGTTTCTTTAACAATCTCAGAGCTTATCAATGGATGTACACTTGCAACCATATTGATGTGATTAAATCTAAAACATAAGAAAATAAATAGGTTTCTCCGACAGTTTCTCAGGAAAATGGTTTCTTTCAAACTTTCTTAGAAAAATTAACCCCGTATGCAAGAGTATTCTCATTACATTTATACAATTTCACTCACTTAGTCATCCTAAATTTCCCCCAAAATTCTAAATCTTCAAGAGAATATTTCTCTTTACAACATATCTTGTTTAATCATGTTTATTCCTTGAAATATCTTACTTCCTATTGCTAGGTGGATAAATCAGAACCGATTACGTTTCTCGGTTCCTCAACTATAACTGGGATGTCATGTCATAAATTTTGACAATATTTTTAATCATTCTTTTATTTCGTCAGTGCAAGAAATCCCCTTTTTAATAATTCTCAGGTGGCTCTATATGGCTTGATATGACAAGAAATCCTTTTCACCTTAGAGAATACACTTTTAGGAATAAATATTTGCATTCATGCCTCAAAGAAATGAGTGTCTTCACATGTATTATACCACATATCTACGTAGCGAGTATGAGTCAGCCAATTGTAAAGAGGAGCCAACATGGAAACCTCCATGTGTCTCCTTGGCACAACTACAAAGGTGAAGTCCAAAGGTAGGTTCCTAAATGAGCGAGGTACCTCTAAGTGTTCGAACTTGAGAGAGTTGCACCGGTCACTGAAAATTCCATGCATGGGAAGGTCTAGAGGAAGCTTCCACATGTTTGTTCGATGCAATTTCAAAGAAAAAGTCAAAGTATAAAGAGGAACCAGTGGAAGCCTCCATGTGTCTCTTCGGCACACTTTTGATATGGTGCCCAAAAGTGGAGACCCCAAACAAGCGCAAGCTCTCCACATGTCTTGGGCCCGAAAAGTTGTACCGGTCATTGAAAACATTTAAGAACCACTAGAAGGTGCCATGTTCTTAGGGTCCGAGAAAGTTGCATCAGCTTCTTTGAAAGTCTAAGCATGGGAAGATCTAGCGGAAACCTCCACGTGTCTCTTCGACACTCTTTCAAAAGTAAAATTTAGGGGCAAGTCCCCAAACAAGCGTGGGCCCTCTACGTGTCATGTGCATAAGAAATTCACTTTAGCCATTAAGAAGTCTTAGTATAAAGAGGAGCCAACGAAGCCTCCATGTGTCTCCTTGGCGCAACTCCAAAGGTAAGACCCAAAGGCGGATCCTCAAATGAGTGTAGGCCCTCCATGTGTCCTTTTGTAAGTCTTAGGCATTTACCTTATATTGTCAAGTCGGCTCGACATCCTTATACTCTCGCCCCTTATACTATCAAGTTGGTTTCAAGGAAAACTTTGTTTGTTGCATATTTGTTGTAGAAAGTGGTATTTATATAATTTACACCCAAAATCTACAGTGTAAAAAAGATAAGATTTTTCAATTATTTTCATCGGTTTTTTTAACTGGGGCATCTAGTTGTCGCTTCTGGAAAATTATTTGGAGCATTCCCTCCTAATTTTTAAAACATGATGCACACAAAAAAGAGGAAGAATGTGTATAATCCTGTTGATCATCCTTTGCGCCTGCAACTTCCTTCTCTTCATCATTTTCCTCTACATCTTTCTCTACTTCATCCTGGCCATTTTCTACATGTGCCTAAGCAATTCTAATTCAAAACAACAACTTTCACACTTCTCGGGTTCACAAATTGAGCTCCACAACAATTTTGATTGCACTTCACTGATAAAAATGACAAGAGACCATTAAATTAACAATAAAATACAAAATGCATTCAAATCTCTTGAGGTCTTGGAGCATTAATGGTGGCATAACTAAATGCCTTATATCATATCCATTAACTTTGTCTTTCACAACTTCAAAATTGAGTCTGTCCACGTGGAAATGATCTTAGCTGAAGCAGATTTGGGGTTACTTTTTTTTATTTTGTGATACTATAAGAAAATCGTATTTTTGGACAACCGCTTTTGATACGGGCTTAACACATGGCAATACCTAGGGGACAATGGGGTCACGGATCACTTTATAAATTTACTCCTTTTCACAAAAAAATCAATATTCTAAAAGTGCCCGGTTACCCGCCTCTCGACGTGACCTTATTTGGTCCCAAATGAATCGTGGCTCATTTTATAACTTTGCTCCTGTTATCCAAAATTCACTCCTCAAGGTAATTTTTATAACATGCATCAAATTATTTAGTCCCAAGAAAGTAGTTTGATTCAAGGCCCAAAATCATGTTTTTGGGGCCCCTCAGCTTCTCTCTAACTCTCCCATCCAAGAAAAAAATCACAACGAGTTATAAAAATGAAAAAATGCAAAAATAAGGTTACAGGATTGTTTTAAAGTATTTCGGGTTTGAAGGGTGTGGATCGTACCAGCGCGGGTCATATCGAGGTTCATCGTACCAGGTTTGGGACCAAAGAGGGAGGAAAATCAGCTATGTCGGACATTTTGTCCTAGGCGGTCAGGGGGGACGGTTGGGATGTCGGGACGCGTGGGACGCAAAAAGGTGAAACGACCACGGGTAATAAAATCACCAATTTTTTGTTTTGTGAGATTTGGGACAGCCAAGACAAAAGTACGTGCGAGGCGTGAATTGGCTGATTTTCCACAAGACTGCATCTATTGCGGGCGAGTTCGGAGATTTTTTTATGGGACAACCGGGACAAAAGTACGCGCGGGACACAAAAAGGTGAAAAGGCCACGAAAGGGGAAAAGGAAGCCCGAATTGGCCGATGTGAGAGAATTCATCGGGATAGCCAAGAAAAAAGTACGTGTGGGACGTGAATCGGCTGATTTGCCAAAATAGCTACAAAGAATAGAGGAAAAGTCAATGTTTGACCCGTGAACCTTAAATGGCCATAACTTTTGACTCCGAGCTCCAATTTTCACAAAATTGGACTTTTTCGGAATGAGCACGACGTCCTTGATGATTTTTATTTTTAATGAGGGTAGATATATTTAAATAAAATAAACATATTCGGCTCCAATCGGTTAATGCTCATTCCGTCAAATGACAAAAAAAGTTTGCAGGACCCAAAATAGCGCCACACTCAGAGGGCCATAACTTTTGCATTTCTCAATGAAATCACACAAAATTGGTACCATTAGAATCATGGATCTAAGATCGATGCACAAAAATAAATAAATTCTAGATTTGATGACAAATCAATGGATATTTTTCATAAAACGTGGCAAGGTTCATAACGGTGTTTTATTTGGGCATTGGGAGTGCAATTAATAGGCATGGTCATCATTTTTTCTCTGCTGCAGCACCTGGGACAGTATGGGGATCCTTTTGCAAGTAATATACAATCATTTTACTCCATTTAATTCCTCTTACAAGTGGTTGAAGGACAAATTTTGGGATTTCCTTTTTCCCTTCTCTCTCCCTTCTCATTTTTTCTATAAATTGGAGTGTTGGGAGCATTGTAGAGGGAGGTAGTTTTTGTAGAAAATCTCTACAAAAATTGATTTGTGAAGCTGATGTGTTGAAAGCCCTTGTTGTGGACTCCTTGCATGGCAATCCAGGTCCTTTTCTTGTAATCGACCAATGAAGGCATATCGGGAAGCAATAAAATATAATTTTGTGGATGAATCTTCCCCTTTGTGTTTTCTTGCATTCTTCTTGCCCCTTCAACCTTGATTAAGGAATATTGTGTCTATTATTATGTCCTGCGCAGGATCCATTATCATTGTGTATGTTTGAGATATTTTTGTGAATGCATTTTTCTAGATTATGGAGAATCTGTCATCACCTCTTCTAGTGTGTGATTTGCTTTTCGTATCTCACACATTTGAAGACTACTCTCACACCCTCCTTTTCTAGTGTATCACCGCTTTAGTGTAGGATTTCATTTTATGCATTATTTCTCCTGGTCCCTTGGAAATTTAAATTAGAATAGTTACTTTCCCTGCATTAGAGTAGATTGTGGCGGGTAGTTTAGGAGCAAGAACCACTTTCTCTAGAGGTCTATCTCAAGTAGCAAGTCCCACAACTTGGAGATAGTATCCATGTTATCCAATCACACCATGAGTTCAAGTATATGCACTTTTATAAACAATAGGGGTGTTGTGATTTAATGATAACAGCTCCTTTTCACAAAAAGGCCAAAATCTTCAAAATGCTCCAACGATCCACCTCTCTCGCCTTTGACTTTTCAAACCAACATGTGTCCTTTTGTGGGCCTTAGGCATTCCTTTTATATTTTTACTCCTTTTTCCATAATGCCTCAAAACACAAAAAGGGCTTTCCTTTCCGCAACCACTTGATTTATGATAGGTGTACATCTTCTAGGGCCCGAAGTAAGAATTTACTTACGCCACTTCATAATTTTGACTATCCGATTAGAATTAGTCGGGGCCACGAGACCAATTTGATATTTTTGCAAATATAATAAAAAGTGACCAGTTCACCAAATAGACCCACCGTGCCTCATCCAATTAAAGACGACCACGTAGCCGTGGATGTTGGGAAAAAATTGACACAGAAGACACAGACTGTGGAAAAATAAAATGCAGGGGAAACCCCAAATTCATGCCCAAATTACAATTTTTTTCTCATGGACAGAGAAACTGTAAACAATACCTAGCTCAACATGATCCACGACCATAGAGATGGATTTACAACAACACCCTGGTAAAGATAAAAATTACACATCCACACAAGGAGATAGAAAATACTTCAAACCATGTAGACTGAAGAATTTAAACGAAAAGGGTGAGGTTTGATTGAGCACAAACATAGACAACAAAAACTTATCATTGTATTATAAGAGTACTATGTTCATCAACCTCATGAATGTATTGGGTGCATTAGATATCCCAAATGACATCACCATCCACTCGTAAAATATATATTTTGTTTTGATATTCATTTTCCATTCATCCCCTTCATAGATTTAGATGTGGTAGTACCCACTATGTAGGTAAATCTTACTAAATATCGATTGCTATGCTAGCACATCCATCATATCATCCAATCTTAGAATTGGGAATTGATACTTATTTGTGATTTTCTTTTGAAAGAGGGATGCGCAAGAACCGATGTCGAAAAGAAATGCACCACAACGAAGTTGCACTTCGATGGTAATGTCAAGCCAACGCAATACACAAGATTTGAATCAATGGAAATAAGATTGCAAGTAAGAATAATAGTCCGCTCATCCTCATAGATCAAAAAAGGAAATAAAAATAGGGGTGTTGTGTAACCCCCATGCCTAAAAAGGAAACAAAATCAATTTCACCATTGATTCATATGATGTAACCGATGCATATGATGCCACTAAAGGTGAAGTTACAATTCCAAATAAGGAATGTAACTCCTATGATGCATGCGATGCAAATGACAATTATAGAATTTATGATAGAATCTGTGACTTTTCATTTGACTTCCTAAGATCTTTAACTCTTGTAAGGTGAGATGACTCACCGAGGTGATGTGGATGATGACTAGACATGTCACACACACCAACACCCCCCCTTCATCAAAGCCGATGAAGAGGTCATGGTAAGCCAGAATAGACAACTAAGAAAGATGGTGAATGGGGCCCGAAAACTAAAGGCCGATAAGGTGACCATGTACAAAAAAATCTTTCTAGAAAGAAGAAGAGGAGAAGGAGGAATATATAGCCCAAAGAAGATGGGTGGATGCAACAAAACTCACCCCAAGAAGAGACCGCAAGTGAAGAAATTTCACCTTAGTGAAGGGCTTGGTGAATATGTCTACAACCTGATCAGTTGTCTGAACATACTGTATGTCGATGATGTTTTCATGTATCAGATCTCGTATGAAGTGCATGTGAATCTCAATGTGCTTCATCCACTAATGCTGAAATGGATTTCTAAAAATTGAGATAGTGCTCATGTTGTCACAGTAGATAATGGTAGGCCACCGAAAGTGGATGCCAAACTCTGTCAAGATACCCTGTAACCAAATAGCTTATGTGGCAACGTTAACTTCTCCTCTATATTCTACTTCTATCGATGATATGGAAATGGCGTTCTGCTTCTTGCTGGACCAACTGACAGGACTTGAACCAAGAGTGAAACAGCCTGAGGTAGACTTCTGATGATCTAGATCACCGGCCTAATCTAAGTTTGTAAATCCAACCAAGTCAATCTCAGTCCCTCCTAAGTAATGAATACCATCGGTGTGAGTGCCATGAACATAGTGAAGGATCCACTTTGCTACTTTTAAATGCATCTCATGAGGCTCCTGCATAAATTTGGACACTATCCCGATGGCATACGATAGATCCGGGACGAGTGTGAGTAAGGTAGATCAAGCTTCCCACCAACTGACGATAAAGGGTACCGTTAACCAAGGGGGAAGAGCAATCGAACCCAAATTAATCCTGCAAAGAAAAGGAGTAGGTGAGGACTTGCATTCAAACATGTTAAATCGAGAAAGAAAATCAAGAGAGTACTTAGGATGTGAGATCATAATTCCTGAGTCAGATTGTGAAATCTAGATCCCAAGAATGTAATGAAGCAATCCTAAGTCAGACATGGAGAACTTGTTGGCCAAGAAGATCTTCACAGAATCAATGATAGAGGAAGAGCTACTTGTGATCAACAAGTCATCAACATAGAGAACAAGAATAAGTATGGAGTCATCCTGCCATAGAATATACACATTTGGGTCAGAGTGACATTGAGTGAACCCTGATGCAAGTAAAAAGGAGTCCATCTTGGTATACCAAGCCCAAGGGGCTTGTTTAAGGCCATAGAGAGACTTCTTTAACTTGCAAACGAGGGATGGATCATGGACATAACCCAGAGGTTGTTCCATATAGATCTCTTCCTCTAGGTCCCCATGAAGGAAGGCACTCTTAACGTCCATCTGGTGGAATTCCCATTTGTTAGTGGTAGTGATGGCAAGGGTCAGTCGAATGGAAGTCATCTTTGCAACCAGAGAAAAGGTTTCTGAGTAATCAACCCCAGCTACCTGGGAGAAAACCTTAGCTACAAGTCACGCTTTATACTTCTGGATTTCTCCATTGGCTAAATACTTTGTTTGATATATCCACCTACACCAAATGATTTTTCTTCCTCTCAGAAGAGGGGTAAGATTCCAAGTGTCATTCTTTATGAGTGAGGAATACTCCTCATCCATAATAGAATCCCACTCAAAAATCCTATAAGCTTATGGGAAAGATGGTGGATAAGAAGTAGAGGCGAAGAAGGAGTGTGGTCCAACGAAACTCGAGTGAGTAGTTCTCTCATCTAAAGGATCTCCAACTAAATCTCCAGCACTCTGTAAAGTTTTCTTGACCTAAAGAGGTCCCAAAGGTTCAAGCTCAAAGTCGGAAGATTCTTCACTCGAGTGAGAAGGGACATATTCTTCATCATTACTAGTGTTAAAATCAATAGAATCGAAGTTTGAGGATTGGGAGGAGAAGGGAGAGGAGGAACTCGCTCAAAAACATCATCATCGACAAGTCGAATCTGATTAGTGGGCAAAAGAACCTCAATGGAAGTCAAAGTCAATGATGACTCATCAAACTTCACACTCCTTTCAATATAGAGCTCATAGGTAGTAGGGTTCAACAATCGATATCCCTTCATGCCATCAGGATACCCGATAAATATACAAGGTTTGGATTGTGGATACAATGCCTTATGTTTCTTCTTGGGAATCTGAGCCATAACCTTGGATCTAAAGAATTGAAAATGCTCAACATCAGGCATACATGTCCAAACTAGGCTTCAAAGGGTGTCATCTCTCTTCTTGCCTTGTGTGGAACATGATTCGAATGTGCAAAGCACAATTCACTACTTCAGCCGCAATCTTTGCGCAGAGGAAGGGACTTTGAGTGAACCATACAAGTGGCCATATCCTTTAAAGTTCAGTTCTTTCTTTTCTGCAACTCAATTTTGGGAAGGCTGTAAGCAACTATATGTTTCAAAGAAATCCTATCGAAGTGTAGAAATACTCAAACTGTTGCTCGCATACTCACCTCCATTGTTGGTTCGAAGAAACTTGATAGACCGTTCCACTTGTTTCTCAAAGAGCCTTAAAGTTTTGAAAATGCTCAAATACTTGAGACTAAACCTTAAGAAAATATACCCAAGTATAACGCAAAAATTCAACAATGAAGGTTAATATATATAGAGCCCTAGTAAAAGAAGGAGATGGAAAATTGCCAGAAACATCACTATGAACAAGATCCAAGGGATGATTAGTTCTCCGGATTTTCACTTATCAAATTTTTTTCAAGGTTCTTTCGAGGGTGCAGAGCCTCACAAAGACCTTTAGAAAACTTAACTCGGGGTAACTGTTGACCATTTTGTTTTGGCTCAATTGTTCAAGGTAACGATAATTAAGATGCCCAAAACGCTCATGCCATAGCTTGCTAACCTTATTCACATGATTAAGTGAGGCATTGGGCATCAAATTAGAGAAGAGTGGGAGATGGTATATAATTGTGAATGATGATCCGCCTTTCCCTCGGCCCATAATGATCGAGTTAAGCTCACGAATAATCACCGACTTAGGACCAAATTCCACTCGCATTCCCTCACTAAGGTCGGTTATTTGGTAAACCGATAGGAGATTGGTAGAGAGATTGGGAACGCTCAACACTTGGTTAAATGTTCCACCTTCTATCTCTACCTATCCACTACTGAAATTGACACATGGGTGTCATCACCCAACGTGATTTAGGACATGTCACATGGTTCAATGCTAGAGAATTCAACCTCGAAGAATCCATGTGGTACGAGGCACCAGAATCGATAATCCAAGTTGATGATGGAGATGATCTAGCTATAGGGGCCTTACCTTTCTTCTTTTCATTTTTAGTCTCCTTTGCATTAGAAGACTCGCCCTTCTAAGCATTTTGTTTAACGGATTCAGGAACACTTATTTTATTCTCCTCAAGTAAATGAGTTTAGTGATTAATTTTTTTCTGAAAACACTGATGCTCGTCATGGCTATACTTCTTACAATAGAAGCATTTGTACTTTTCCTTCTTCGCTTTAGGCTCAAAAGTCGAAGTGTTAGTGTTGGACTTAGCTAGGGGTTGGTTGGTCTTGGTTTCTTTCTTAGGTTGGTCCTTAGTTTCTTTCTTATATTTATTTTTCTTGCCCTTCATGACAAGGGCATGCGACTTGAATTTTTACTCCCCATTTGAATGAGTTTGTCCTATTCTTGAATGAGTTGGGATGAAAAACTATAAAAGGAGGGCATAGTCCAAGCACTACCCAAGGAAGCTTTCGTGGCGTGGAAATTTTAAACAAAGACAAAGTATTTAGGACCTAATTTAGAAATAATCAACAAGATCAATTGAGATTCTTTCTTTTCCACTTTACATTCCTTTACAAGCTTAGTCTAGTGCGGACAAACTTTGAGAAGAAGGCCTGCAGGTTTTCAAAGTCACTAGGATTTAACCCTAGTAGTTCGTTCTCCAACTCATGTGCTCTCATGTCATCTTGCTTCCCAAACATATCATCAAGAATTTTCCATGCTTTATTAGGTGTCGAGGAAGTTTCGATGTGGAAGAGCAAGTCGGGAGAGACAGACATACAGAGAAGACCTAAGGCTTCATCACAACGGTTGAACCACTTAGATTTTTTGGGTTCATCATTAGGTTTGGTCTCTAACCCCATGGTGACATGGTATAACCCTTTACTTCGTAAAACCAATATAATTTTATATTTCCATTCAAAGAAGTTAAAAGGTGTGAGCACTGGTACTTTAGAGATATCCATAATGAAGAGATAGAACCAAAGGATGTAGAAGGAAGGAGAGAGAAAAGAAACAACCACCCCAGAACAATATCACACACCCCCCGAGTTTGGCACTTTATAGTTCAGTGTGTTGATTACAACCAGATGTGACTATGTGCCTAGAACCAACCTATCACTCACCTTGTAATTAGCGTAATAATGCGCAAAGGTGGAGACAACAATCAAGTTTTGTTGGGTGCAGTAGATCGTCACCATAAGCAAACACAAGAATGTGAGAAATAAGAGGGGAAGAAAGGGATTTTTGAGAACAACATCTCACTTTGCATGAAAGAATCCCCTTGTCGTAATAATTTTGCAGTCGTGCTCACAAGTCCACGAACAAAGGAATAGAATAGAGCTCAAGAGAACCGAAAAGAGCTTTCACAAGCAAGCAAAATGACACCCCTATATTGTGGAACTTTATAAAATTAGTATGTTTAAAAACTAATGATCCCATCACCTATAATGTGAAAACACATGCAACTTTGACAAAATAAGTTCTTAGAACGGAGCAACGAGTCAAAAGTTATAGCAAAAAAAATTCCCACAACTGATGAGAAAATGCTAATAAGCCTGCAAAGAGAATAAAAAAGTGCCCTAAATGCATGCAAATGGTGTTGTATGTATGCTCATTGGAAATGGCACAGAATTTGAGATAGGGTTTCTTTTAATTGCAAGGTAGATTAGCCTCCTACCAACCCCGGACCTTACCCTCCGTCTTCGCTTTGTAGGAAGGTTGAGAAAACAAGCCAAAAATACCCAAATTTTAATATGGCACTAAAATAAAGATTTTAACACCTTTTAAACATTAAAAGGTGAGATTAAGTTTACCAATAATGAACTATAATGGGTGGAAAAGCGATAAGCTAGTGTTGACTGAGCTGTTGAAGTTGAGAAGCCCACGTGGAAGTGAGAAACCGCAAAAATGTCTACTGCCAAGAGATGTAAGGGATGGAGCTAATGGAAATGGTGTTTTGGAAGCCATGTGGATCTATGGAAGCAACGGAGTCTGTGGAGCATGACCTATGCATGTAGGGGTTGAGAGATCGGTTAGGGTCGCAAAACCAACCCAAAATGTAGGTAGAAAAATGTTTATGTAAAACATAGGGAGAAAAACTTTTTTCAATGTAAAAGGAACGGCCACACGTAGGCGAAACTGCGCCGAGGAGAGCTTGGAACAGCATCTAAAATTCCAATGTAGAAGAAAAAGGTCAAGCAAGTCCCACGCGCTAAGGGGAAGCACAAGAAAACCACTGCAAGTCTGTGGGAAGCTCCAAAAAAAATGAAGTGGAAGCGGCTGGTGGTGCAAGGAGAGTAGATTGTGTCACGTTTCGAAGAGAGAAAAAATGGTAGGTTTTAACATTGTCTAAGCATACACCAAAAAAAACATGAAAGTAGCTCAAAGTGTATATTCCACGTCCAAGCACAAGTGATATAAGGAGCCTATGATCAAGGATCAAGCCAAAATGTAAAAAAATGAGAATCCAAGTCAGGAAGACCGAATCAGGCACGAGCAATAAAAATGAGCCTCTAAATAAAAAAACATGCTCGAGCGGTGGGTTCACTAATGTAAATGAGTTAACAACAATGAACCATTGGTTATGTAAAAAAAAAAATCAGTAGCCTCTAGAATGTAGCGTCAATGGTAATAGGCCTACAAAAATACACACACAAAGAAGTGGAATACCCAAATAACCTGAACACACGAACCGAGAAGGAACCACGGGTCCACGCCAAGGAAAACCAACAAAATACCTCAAACTTGCAACTACTGAAACCTCAATACGAGGTGAGCAATACAATTCCAAAATGATAATCGAAAAAACTTGCACACGAGGAAATGAGAAGAAATCGAAATAATAAACAACTAAGAAACAAAGAGTGCACATTTACTTAAACCAACTTTAATACCATGAAAGAGGGATGCACGAGAACTGATGTTGAAAATAAATGCACCACAATGAAGTTGCACTCCGATGGTAACGTCAAGCTAATACAATACAAAAGATTCAAATCAATGGAAAGAAGATTACAAGTAAGAATAATAGGTCTGCTCATCCTCATAGATCGAAAAAAGGAAGTACAAATAGGGGTGTTGTGTAACCCCCATGCCTAAACAAGGAAACAAAATCAATGACACCACTGACGCATATGACGTGATTGACACATATGACACCACTAAAGGAGGAGTTACAATTCCAAATAAGGAATGTAACTCCTATGTATTCTTGACCGACAAATATCAATGGCACATTCTATGAAAGAATCTGCCACTTGTCATTTGACTTCCTAAGACCTATGACTCTCGTAAGGCAAGATGACTCACCAGGTGATGTGGACGATGACTAGACATGTCACACACACCAACATCTTTATGACCTTATTTTCCACACAAATTATCTTGTCTCCATCCTTTTTGGGAGTCAATATCAATGAGTTGCACATGGAATCATGATTTCTCTCACTATCCCTTTTTGTATTAGATATGTCACTTTCTGTTCAACTCCTCACTATGTGTCAAACTCATCCGGTAGGCTACGTGATTTGGAAGGGCGATCCTGGGATCAAATCAATTTGGTGTTTTATATCCTACTTTGGAGATAACCCATCGATAGCTCATCATGTATGACCTCCTTACATTCTTTTAGTAACTTTTCTACCACAATGGGTATATTAAAATCCATTATTTCTACATTCATTGAAATTAGTGCATAACACCCGACCAACTTCTTCCATTTCGTAACAAACTCTTTTTATCCAACATTCCCTCACTCTTCTCTTCTTCCTTAAAAAGTAACAAGAACAAATTTACACCATCCCTCCAAAGAGTATATGTAATTTTCCCTCCATCATATGAAACCTATTATACAATTTTAACCCTCGGGGAAATTGGACAAAGATGACTCCACATAAAGAAAATGGAACGATCATTTCGGGCTCGAGTCGAGAAAGTTGAAGTGACCTGGAAGCATTTGGATTCGGAGGGAAAAATTATTAATCAGTGGATCCAAAAGGTTTGAATGATGTCAAAGTTTGAACTCCGAAATTCAGACTTCGGAAATTTAGGAGTTCAGATTCGGCCACAGGGTTAAGTAATGAACAGTGTCATATACCAAATCTGAAACCTGAAGTTAAAAATTCAGAATTTGGGATTTTGTAGATATGTGAAGACTGGATGCATGAATGAACCTACACCCCCACAATCCCCCAATACTTGAAATCCCAAAACCTAAAAACCCCAAAACCCAAACCCCTAAAACCCAAAGTTCTAAAACCCGAAGTGTCAATTTTAGAATTCAAGGTTTGACATTTGAGAACATTGAAGCTAAAATGCATGCTAATCATGACTTCAATTCCAAAATCTGATGTCGAAACTTCATACGTCGAAGTTTTTGAATTTCAAAGGTTTTATGAGCTTAGAAAGGTGAATAGTGACAACAACCTCTGGAGTCAAAATGCTCGAAGCTCCAAATCCCGAAAGTCTAAAATTTTCAATTTTAGAGGGTGTGATGCATGGTCGAGTCGAAAAGGAAGATTAACCACCCACATTTATTATAGAGTGGCACTCTCATCTTCAGATGGCCATAACTTGTGACTGGGAGCTCAGATTTGCACTAAGTATTTCAAAATGGGGAAATACAGTTCACCATTTGAGAGGAATGTTTCCAAATTTCTCATATACCTAAATGATGAAGGTATGGGGTTCCTTTCATCCCTAGTAACGAAAGGTACATGGAGGTATGGGTTTTTTAGTGGCACCCATCATTATTGCACTAGATTTTAATGCATTTTTGGGTGGTTGAAGCAATATTTTGAATTCATCTCTACATTCTCTCATTCTTCATATATATTGTTAGGAGGTGCTATTTTCAATAGGTTGGAAAACTTGTATATGACCCTCCCTTTTTTATACGTAAGAGATTTGTGGAGCTTAGAACCTCCCTATTGGACATAGTAATGCAAAATATTTTCCTTTGGCCCTAAATCTTATGTATTGTATCAACTTTGAGAGCAATAAAATTAGATTTCAAGATGTTTTAAATCCCCTTCTATGTTCTATTACATAGTTATGATATTTCATCGCATGCAAGGTTATTTTGTGTTGTTGTCATTTTCATTGCAAAGTTTTGGTAGTGTTGTTTTTATTTTGTAGGTTATTCAACATCCCTCTTGCTGCATCACCTTCCCTTGGAGTAGGTTTTAATTTTCATGAATTTTCTCTAGCTCTATCTCCTTGGGAAAATATTAGATTAGGGTTAGATCTCTAACTCTCAACACTTTGGATTAGTTGGAACTAGGATAGGATAGGAATCCAGCCTTCTCCTGAGGGTTATCCCAATTTCAAAGTCCCAAACTTTTCGATAACTCCATGTTTGACAAATCACAATGACTCGTGTCAACCATTCACTTGTGATAAATCATGGGTGTTATGATTTCACCATAACAAAAACTTTCAATCATCTTGCAAAGGCCTCCTTATAATTTATGGCTTGCATCCATTATGATAACATCACACCACATGTTATCCTTATAGTTATTCTTAATTGAAAACTCTATAAGGAAGCTTTTATCTATGGTTACCTTGTTTCCTTTTTTCACCTTTTTCTTAGATCGTGAAAAGGTGGGATTTCTTAAGTTTACTAAATTAGGGAGATCCTCATGATTTCCTTAGATCTTGTGTCGTTATCCCATGGATTAGACTAGGAGCTTCTTGTGAGCATGCAAGAATGTGGTTAGAGGTAATGTAGGCATTGATTTTTAGGGTTTGGGTAAGTCTTAGTTAGTTATGACAACTTACTAAGAATAGGTCTTAGGTTGAGTTAGCTTGGTGAGGTGTCTAAGTGAAGTGTATGTGTGGATATTTTTTAAATAAAATATTCAAATAATAAATATAGTGACTGATAATGCATTAATTTAATTTAATTAATTAAATTAACATTATTGGGGTGAAGGGGGTCATGACTAGGTAAATGTAATAAAGGGTGTTTATATGTCGAGGGACCAAAGGGGAGTGTGACCTAATTTTAGTGTCTACATTTTTCCCCTTTTTGTTGCATATCTTGTATTGGTAAGTGACACTAACAAAAATAAGATGTGGTTGCCCCATGTGTGGGTGAAGGTGATCCACCTCAAACCCAGAACTAACGAGGCAAAGCAGGTCAAGCGGTAAGTGGTTTGATAAAAGGTAAATGTGAAGAAAAGGAAAGTGGGTATAGGGGAGAAGGGTGAAATTTCTACTCAGCCAATCTCAAGAATCGGTCAAGGTCACAGTAGCAATGATCAAATACATGCACATGTATAAACTATAGCATGCTATCTTGGGTTATAGAGCAGAAAGCTCTACATCGTCTAAGTTCGATAGGTTTATCTCGAACAAGGTTGAAGTGAATCTATATCCAAGGTATAGGATATGGTCAAGAAACACAATGTAGGTTAGGTGCAGGAACGTTTAGGCATGTTCGGTACACCAAAGGTAGGGTTAGGATAAACGGTCACAACAATAGGCTTGGTAAGGTCATTAGGTCAATCAACACAGTAATTGCACAAGGTATAACAAACACATGAGGTCTAAGGTCACTAGTGATGGTCAATGTCCAAATATGTAGGTTATGGCATGGGTAAGGCCAAGGAAAGGGTACAAGAATAAGAAGTCCCTAAAGGAGGACAAATGGAGGTAGGAAGTGATGAGGTCGGGAAAGGTAAGGTAATGGGTTGGGTAAAGGTTTGATGGCGTAAAGGAGTAAGCTAAATAGTGGGGTAAAATAGAAAAGTAATGGCAATGTGTAGGTGAGGGTGACTGATGGTGTTTATGGATAACCGAGCGTCGATACGAAAATCAGCGATGGTTAGGTAGGGCACACGACCGATGCCGGTCAATGGTAACCAACGTCGGTTAGGTCGGGTGGGTTATAAAAACAAAAAATCCACGTTTTTATTATTCATTTGTTATTTGTGAAGTGAAGAAATGACAAGAGAGAGAGAAAAGTGTCCGGAGGAAACGAGACAGGTTAGATGGCGATCCACAGGATCGGGGTGAGAAAGTTGATTGATCGAGAGGTTGTGAGTAGGTATTCGGTGATGGTAGAGGCTGGAGAGGGATCGAGTTGACCATCAAGTACATCGGCGGACATGCCACCGAGATGGTGGCAATGCGACGAGGTAAGCACCCAATGCTACATTGTTGATTAAATAGATTAGAAGTTTTGGTATTTGTTATTTGTAGGGTTTGGTGGGTGTTTTGTTTTTTGTGGGTGGGAAAAAGTTAAATTTGGGTATGGGGGGAATAACAGGAAAAAAGAGGGGGAGGGTAGTAAATTGTATAGGTGGGGTGGGTAGGGGTCTAAGGGGAGTTTAGGTCATTGTAGGTGGGGTAAAAGGGGCAGGGGGAGGTTTATAGAAAAGGGGGTTTGGGAAGTCACAAAATTTTCCTTGTGGTGACCAGCGTCGGTCAAGCTTGGCCGATTTTAGTTAGGTAGAACCAAGATCGGTCACCAAATAGGTGGCCGATGCCGGTTTAAAGGTGACCGAAGTCGGTTAGAATAAACCAGTACGGTTACAATTTTGGGCACAAGGGTGCAAAAGGGATGTAGGCTAGGTTGTTGAGATGGGTAGGTTAAAAATAGGGTGGAGGGTAAAGATAATTGGTGAATATGGTCATGGTAAATAGGGATTAATGCCATGCTTGGATTAGATGTGGGGGAGAGCACAATTACACATGCGGGATAGGGCTCCACCTATCTTGGTGGACATTGTGTGGCTTAGCGGCAACCCCTTTGGAGCTGTAGTACATGAAGGTAGTGGGCTTGAGTGGGATTTGGCACTATTGACATGTTGTTGTTGAGTCCAACTTGACGATCACGCTCATCGATAGATGGGACTCGTGACCAACATGTTCCACCTTCCGATGGGTGAGATGACTATCACCCTAGAGGACGTGTTCTAGATTTTGCGGTTACCCATATTGGGTGCCCAAGTTTACTCTATCTCCTCCGAGGCCTCAAAGGAGCTGATCAAGACAATTTTTGGTGAGGGGGTGGTGGATCTGAGATTCCATAGTGCCGTTTGAGCTATGGAGAGATGTACCTAGCCTGTCCGGATGAGACGAGGCTAGTGGTTCTATTGATGGAGGCAGTGTGTTGCTATGCACTGCCAGATGCAAAGGGTGGACACTTTCCCTAATCACTGATGGGGGTGCTCCATGATATGATGGTGGATGAGACACACTTTTCCTAGGCACCAACATTCTTGGTGTAGCTATACCAAGAGCTATGGGCATATGGGTGGTTGCGTAGGTTTATCCTATGTTGTACATTTATACTGCACTGTTGGGCCTATGAGCACATAGTTTGTGTTCGACCTATAGGGATGCCTTAAGTAGATGCATTTCCGTGAGATGTTTGTGGGTGGGATACAGGAGATGGGTGTCGGTTGTAGGAGAGTGGAGATCGAGATAGGCCGACATATGATGTGGCCCATTTTTGGCAATTGTTGGAGGGGTTGTCTGGTGTGGACATTATTTGGATGCCATATGTGGGATTCCCCTCTTATAGGCACATGCATGAGGAGCTAGCTGAGCTCTAGCTAGAGAAGTGGATACAGTGGTCAATGTGTCAGGGAGGATGAGATGATCCTGGTAGATAGGGTCTGACAACAGTTCGGGCTTGTATAATATATTCCTCTATCCTTCCCAAGATCGAGAGATGACGTGGAGAGGCCTATACGTCTTCCATAGCCTACAGTGCCTACAGGGGAGGAGGAGTAGCTAGTGGATAGGAAAATAGATGATGCCAAATGTACAGATAGGTATAGGCAGTGGTGGGCGGCTCAGTTACGAGCCATACCACCTAGACTAGGGCAGCCTAACTTAGCTACCATTACAGTGTAGAAATATTCCCTACAGAGGCGGTAGCAATGCTGATCACATAGATAGGTATACCTGTAGACACATCCGGAGGGTCGAGTTAGAGGTAGTAGAGCTATGAGTATAGGTGTCAGTCTACGAGGACCAAATGGCAAAGGGAGAGGGTGGAGGAGATGGAGATAGAGATGGTCAGGTGGTAGGTTTACGGGGCCGGCTCGCCATATCCCGTGCAAATATTGGGGCCTTACAAGCTCGAGATATAGGCACGGGGGTAGGGGCACTACCATAGGCACGAGGGACAATGGGCACCACCACGAGCACTGGGATTTGGTCCTAGTTCACGAGTTAGCACAGGCGAGTCATTGTAGGGTAGGTATAGGGGCTGAGACCTATGGGACCACCATAGACCATGCATGTATCTAGGTTACAGGATGCCCTAGGTGAGGCGAGATATTATCAAGATCAGCTCATGGTGGCTAGGATAGACTTCCTATCCTATGGAGAGTACAAAGCACAACAGGCATCCAGTGAGAGGACAAGATCCCGCACACATAGTGTGGAGAGCATAGGAGGTCAGTGAGCTCTAAGGCCTGATTAGGGATATGCCACTAGTGCATGGTGATGTACAAAAGGGGCATAGGAGCCAAGGGTATAGGTGACACAGAGATGGAGGACATCCGGTGAGATGCCTGAGATGCGGTCACCTGATTTTTGATGTATACTAGTGATTTTTGGATATATATGCTAGCCTGCGTGCTAAAGATAGTTGTATTTTTATCACATACCGGCTGCATGCTGAAGATAGTCAGTATGTATGATTTATTTTATATATTTTGAGCATATCTTTTCGCCTACGTGGCGAAGATATTGTGTATTGATTCATTCATTCTTTTTGTACATGTGAGACTAGCCTACATGTTGATGACATTTTGTACTATATATATAAGCTTGTGTGCTGACATTTTTGAGATGATGGATAGGATGAGATAGACATGTATATTGAGATACATATTTATTGATTTGTATGATGAGATTCATGGTATTTCGTGATTTGTATGAGACATTGGTTTATGGCTTGTATTAGATGAGATATGGATTTGTTACTTTAATGTGGTTTGAAATTAGGTGAGTTAGGCATGATGGAGTTAGGTTGGTTTAGGCATGGATCGAGTCAGGTTATAGGCATGGTTGAGTTGAAAGTAGGTTTAGTTATGATTCATTATTTTGGCAATGAATGATACTATGGGTCATATGTGAAATGTTGTATAATCTATGCATAGTGATGATAGAGGGATGGTAGGTGTAATAAATGTATGTTGTGGTAAGCAACTTGTTATGTATGTGGCTTAATTTCCAATTTTGTTAGAAAAGGGGAACTAAGTGAAATGTGACATAAATGGTGAGTTAGGCATGGTTGATGAATTGTTTTAGGATAGAGAATGGCTGAGCTAACCTCCGAGGGCCCCTTGCCCTTGAAGTGCTGCCTACATAGTCCCAGCGAAAGGGACGTCAAGCCAAATTAGTTCTCCAATGAGCTAGGGAAGAATATGAAAATGAGTTTGTAGGTATTTGGGCATGTTGTGGGATTAGGTTTAATAGGTGTGTGTAGATTATAGGTAAAAGAATGTAGGTGAAGGTGATTTTGGATAAAGGGGAGGATTACCTCAAAGGTAACCATTGAGGACCAAGTCCTATATAAGGTAATCAAAACATAAACAAATGTGGTTAAAAGATAAGAGTGGAGCAATAAAGCCACCTGATTGGGTAGGATCATACCAAGTACATCATACCTTGGAGGGGGTGATGAACATAAGACCCGAAAGGCATTACATGATTAATGGTTCTACGATGAAGGTAGTTATAGGATCACCAAATGTCTAAATTCCAAGATCCATCATCACCAATCCGACACTATGATAATTCTTCACCAGGAACTCCTCATGCTATGATTATTTACTAATGCACAGCTTTTAGTTTGGTGGATGGAATCTAGAAACACAACAACAAACATAACACAAGAATACCATAGACTATGATAAAAAGGAAGAGGATAAAAATGAAATATAAGTGTAACTTATAATATCAACATGAAATTTTTACAATATCACCCATGAGGTACTATTATCCAAAATTCACCCCTCAAGGTAATTTTGATAACATGCATCAAATTATTCAGTCCCGAGCAAGTAGATTGATTTGAAGTCCAAAATCATGTTTTTAGGGTCCCCTCGGATTTTTTCTAACTCTCCCATCCAAGAATTAATCCCAACGAGTTATAAAAAATGAAAAAAATGCAAAAATAAGGTTACATGACTGTTTTTTAAAGCATTTCGGTCCAAGGGTTCGAGTCATACCAGTTCGGGTCGTTTCAAGCTTGGGGCCAAAATACAAAGAAAATCAGCTAAGTCAAACATTTTTGTCCCAGGCGGTCCACGGGACAGTTGGGACGTCGGGACGTGAAAAGCTGAAATGGCCAAAAGTGGAAAAAATCGTCACGTTTTTGTTTTGCGCGGTTTTGGGACATCTAGGACAAAAGTACACGCGAGACATGAATCGGCCAATTTGCCAACAGACAGTCCATTTCGGGTGGTTTGGAGATATTTGTCCCAGGTAGTCTGGGAAAGTTGGGACAAAAGTATGTGGAGGACGCGAACCGGTCGATTCAGCCAAAATAGGAGACTTTTGTCCGAGACAGTTTGGGACATCCGGGCCAAAAGTACGCGTGGGATGCGAAAAGCCGAAAGAGCCGAGAGCGAATGGAATCTCACCACGTGTCTTCACCACAAATAGGAACAAGGAAGCCTGAATCAGCTGAAGCAGGAGATTTTTATCTGCAGGATAGCGATACAAAAATGCGCTGGATGCGAAAAGCGAAGCGGCGAAGGAAAGAAGAAAAGTCAACGTTTGACCCGTGAAACTTCAAACGGCCATAACTTTTGACTCCAAACTCCGATTTTCACAAAATTGGACTTTTCGGAATGAGCACGATGTTCTCTATGCAAAAGAAACATATTCAGCTCTAGTCGAGTTAATTCTCATTCCCGTCAAATGACAGAAAATACCTGCCAGACCCAAAATAGCTGCTGCACTCAGAAGGCCATAACTTTTGCATTTCTCAACAAAATCACACAAAATTGGTACCATTGGAATCATGGCTCCAAGCCCGATGAACAAAAATCAAGAAATTATAGATTTGATGAGATATTGATTGATATTTTTAAGAAAACGTGGCTGGGTTCATAACAGTGTTTTATTCTGTGGTTGGGAGTAGGCATGGTCATCATTCTTTCTCTGCTGCAGCACCTGGGACAGTATGGGGAGCCTTTTGCAAGTAATATATAATAATTTTACTCCATTTAATTCCTCTTACAAGTGGTTGAAGGATAGATTTCGGGATTTCCATTTTCCCTTCTCTTTCTCTTCTCATTTTTTCTATAAATTGGAGTGTTGGGCTCATTGTAAAGGGAGGTAGTTTTTGTAGCAAAGCTCTGCCAAAATTTCTTTGTGAAGCTAATGTGTTGTAGGCCCTTGTTGTGGACTCCTTGCATGGTGATCCAGGCCCTTATCTTGTAATAGATTGAACTGTGCATATCATGAAGCAATAAAATATAAGTTTGTGGATATATCTTCCCCTGCTGTGTTTTCTTGCATTCTTCTTGCCCCTTCAACCTTGATTACAAGAATATTGTGTCTATTATTATGTTCATGCAGGGATCCATTATCATTGTGTATGTTTAAAATATTGTTGTGAATGCATTTTGCTAGATTATGGAGAACTGTCATCACCTCTTCTAGTGTGCACTTTGCTTCTGTATTTCATGCATTTAAAGACTACTCTCACACCCTCCTTTTATGGTGTATCACCACTGTAGTGTAGGCTTTTATTTCACACATTCTCTCTCCCTGGTCTCTTGGAAATTTAGATTAGAATAGTTAGTTTCCCCTGCATTAGAGTAGATTGTGGCAGGTAGTTTAGGAGCAAGAACTAGCTTTCTCTTGAGGTCTATCTCAAGTAGCAAGTCCCACAACTTGGAGATAGTACCCATGTTATCCAATCACACCGTGACTTCAAATATATGTGCTTGTATAAAACATAGAAGGGTGCTGTGATTTGGTGATAATAGGTACTTCTGGTGTTACTAACTTCACTTGCCTTCCAACAATAACTATGGGAGAAACTCCACAATTACACCTATTAATGCTTCTTTAACACACCTTCAAAATGATGGCTTCCTTTACACACTTACTCATACAATATTTCTCACTACTTCCTTCTATGCTAAATGAGGGGGTGGCCTCTCTATTTATAGAATTTCAAGACTTATCCATCTTATCTCTAAGATAGGATAAGAAATCTACTCTGACGAATCATATTCCATACCTTAACTCCTATCTATACATGTAAGCTTATCTTTTAAGATAAGATAAACCTTATCATTTCAAATGAGTTCCACATTTTTAGAGTTTTTACAAATGAAATACACAAAATATTTATGACTTCACTCCTTGTCCTTATTACCAATATATTATTTCTAATTCCTAATCATGTAGACCCTACTTCTCTACTTACCCTAACTTTGACATTTTAACATTACTAGACCACTTACGACAAATATGTACTTTTTACCACAACATTCCTATTGTACTTTTGACTATTACCGTACTATACATTATCGGCAAAGCATTGTATGCGTAGCGCATTATCTTCTATCGGATGCTACTACTAATTATACTTAACAACATCCTATTCCTAATATATACATTAATGAAATAGAAATTACGGAAGAAAATTTTAGTGTCGACGGAGTCTCCATTGAGGCAATTGAGGAAATGAGAGTGGAAATGGTAAGGTGGGTGAAAGGTAGCTAATTTTATATATATTGAGTGACAGGGTCCTTGGGCAAGAGGTCCTAGGTCATAGTGGGCAAGTCTATGACTAAAAAGTTTTTTGTTTTGATAGATTGATCGATGCAAAAAGTCTATATGGAATAATTAATATGGTACTCCTTGAGGTCTTCGTGAAGTTGATCGATGCGGGAAGTCTATATGGGATAATTAATATGGTACTCCTTGAGGTCTTTGTGAAGCTGATCGATGCCGAAAGCTTCAGTTTCTTTCATTTTTTTTGTAAAAGCTTCACATATCTATCCTTTGAGGGAGAAGTCTATTTATAGCAACAATTTTGTCAAGAGGAAGATGTCCTTTTGAGGGAGACATCTTTTACTAGAAGTTTGACTCAAGGATTTTTGTTCCATGTGAGGTCATTGAAGTCATGGACAAGACCAAAGTGGAGGATAGGACTCTCGTTTAAAAGGCAAGGTGGAATGACCATGGGATCTCATCTAAAGGTAGACAAAAAGTATCCTGGATAATCATGCTATGTGCGGTGCCATGGTACACATATTCAAGAGAAGATTACAAGTGATGGGTACTCACATGATTCTTTTTTAATCATTGGGGAGGTGTATGGAGTGGATAGCGCTCAAGGAACGAGCCTATAAAGAGACAAAGGGTGAGGTAGGACAACGAGTCAACAATAGAATGGTTGAAGATGCAATGTGTTAAGGGGCCCAGGTTTGGGTTTACCATCAAGTGAGGATAAACGATAGGCACCTGATCCATAGGTATGAGTTACGATGTATGGTCCAAGCTAATTAGGAGAAAATTTTCCCCGTTTACTTTTTTTTTCTTTGGTTACATGTTGATTTTCTTTCAAGACAAGGTCACCGACTTGGAAGGTTCATTCATGAACACATTTGTCATAAGCATGTTTGATACATTTTTGGTAAACTTGAAGGTGATCCAGAGCATTAAGATGACGTTCGCCTAATAAATCTATTTATGCTAAGTGGTCCTATTGAAATTCATCATCGGTAAACATGTCATGGAGAGAATTGTGGAGTGAGGGGATTTGGACTTCAAGAGGCGAAACGGCCTCGTATGGTATACTAGCAAAAGGGGTATGGCCATAGTGGAAGTGCGAATACTAGTGTGGTATGCCCATAGGGAAAAAGGAATGTGTGTATACCAATCCTTCCCAGTATCGTCAACCAATTTAATGAGATTTTTTTAGGTTTTGTTAGTGGATTCGGCTTGGCCATTGGTTTATGGGTAATAAGGTGACGAGAAACTAAGTTGAATGTTGAAGGCATCACAAAGTTTTTAATGTTTTTTTAATTGTTTTCCATTGTCAGTGATGAGGTGATGAGGAACACCAAAGCGAAAAATGATGTGATGGTTAATGAATTCACATATCTTCTCGGCTTTCGTGGAGATGAGCAATATGGCTTCCACCAATTTTGTGTAATATTCGGTAGTGATTTTGATCTGTTGATGGCGTTGGGAATAATGAGGATTGATTTCTCCGACAAGATCCAAACCCCATTGAGAGAAGGGCTAAAGGTCACGAGCGACATGTAAGGCATGACTGAGTGTATGATGAAGGTTGGAATGTTGTTGACATTTTACACAACATTTGACATAGCTGCAACCATCATGGTTAAGGGTAAGCCAATAATAGCCTAGGTGAAGAATACGCTTAGCAATAGCAAGGCCACTAAAGTGACCTCCACGTATGCCATCATGAACTTCCTTAATGGTATAAGGAATTTCAGAACTTGTGAGGCATCCTCAGAGAATACCATCAAAGTTGCGTTTATAGAGGTGTCCCCAGAATGAAAAAATGAGAGACCTCTTTAAGGAAGGCACGTTGTTAGATTACTGAGTGAGATCAAGAGGTAAGATGGAGAGAGAAAGGTAGTGTGATTACTTGTTTATACCAAAGGTCACTCGGGTTAAGGGTGTTGGTTCTGATTGAGTAAAAATTGTGAGGTAAATAAGAAGGTGAATGGAGGCATTGTACGGTGACAAAGATTTTGGAATCGGCGGGAAGCGGGTATTTGGGAAGCTAAGCAGACCATGGTATCTACATATTTGTTTGTTGAGTGTGGGATGGTTTGAAGGGTGTAACGATCAAAGGTGGTCAAAATTATGTCTACATGATGTTTATACTTTTGAAGTATCTTATTATGACACTGTTACATACCATTGACTTGGTTGATGACCAATTGTGAATCACCAAAGATGTGTATTGATTTGACATCTAGGGCATATGCAGCTTGGAGACCTAGTATGAGCACTTCATACTTGATAATATTGTTGGTGCATTCAAAGTCTAGTTTGAAATACAAAGGCATGGGTTCTCCATCTAGAGGAATGAGGACAATACCAGCCCCACCCCCACACTGACACTTGGAACCATCGAAGAACGGTGTCATTTGGTAAGGGGGTTCGTCCAAGGAAAGAGTAGCAATTGAATCATCAGGAAAGTCAAAATTAGAGGGTTGATCCCTGGAAATAGGTGCATCAGCCAGTTGGTCGGTGATAGCTTGGTCCATGATGGACTTTTGATGAATGAATTTGAGGTCAAGATCGGTAAAAGCATAAGCCATCATGCGGTGCACTTTGATTTTTATAAGGTTTGGCATACATGAAACCGTAAGGGATCGGTGTTGGTCATGACATAGGTTTTGTGGTTGAGTAGGTAATGGAGGAGTTTAGTGGCAATGAAAACTAAGGCTAAGAAAATTTTTCGGGATGGTTGTATCAGGTTTCATAGTCCAAAAGAGTACGGATTATGTAATAAACCACCTACTCCTTGTGTTCTTCATCATGATGAGTGAGCATGGCTTCAAGGAATGATCAGTAGTTGATATATATAGGTAAAAAGGTTGATGGTCTTTAGGTGGAATGAGTACGGGTGGTTGGAGAAGGTATTGTTTTAGGGCCTCAAAATATTTGTGACAATCATCATCCCATTTAAAGGAGACATCCCTCCTAAGCGAGATGATGAAATTGTTTACACTAATCGAGATACTTGTGAAATGAAATAGTGAATGGACTATAGTTTACCTTGTAGGTTACAAAGTTGTTTAAGGTTAGTGGATGGAGGCATTTTCAGAATGGCCTTGACTTTAGAAGGGTCAACTTATATACCACAGAGGGAAACAATAAATCCCAGGAGCTTTCTGAGAGAACCACGAAGACGCACTTTTTATGCTAAAGCGGACATAATACGTAATGAGGCGGTCAAATATGGTTTTGAGGATGGCGAGGTGCTCGAGTGAAATTTAGATTTGTCAAAGAGATCATCCACGTAATCTTCCAATATGCGATGCATGATATCATGGAAGATGTAATTCATAGCACGCTGATATGTAGCACTAGCATTTTTAATGCCAAAAGGCATGACTCCATAGCAAAAGGTTCCCTAAGGGGTGATGAATGTGGTATTGTGTTGATCCTCGGGGTAAGAAAAATTTGGTTATAACACGAGAAGCCATCCATGAGTGCGAGCATCTCATAAATAGTAGTGAGGTCAACCAGTTGATCAATACCGGGCAAGAGAAAGTCATCTTTTGGGCAGGCTAGGTTGAGGTCATGGAATTCTGTGCAAATACGAAGTCCCCTTGTTGCTTTAGTAATAGGGCAAATGTTAGAAATCTAACGAGGATAATCAATGAGTAAAATGAACGAAATGGAAAGAAGGCACTTTGAAGTTCTTCTTTGATGAGAAGAGCAATGCGAGGGTACATTTTACTCGGCTTTTGTTTGATAGGTTTGGCATCGGGAATGGTTATGATATTGTGGACCACTATGGTGGGGTCAATACAAGGCATGTCTCCGTAAGACCAAGAGAAAGTGTGCTTACGATCTTGAAGAAAAAAAGTGATGGCTTCCTATTCAGCAGCATCTAAAGATTGTCTGATCTTTAGGATGTGTGGGTTTTCCTGAGTATGAATGTTGATCTCAATAGTCAATTATATCAACAGGGTTTGTGTCTTAGAGGGTAACGACCGATGAATATATGAGTCTTCTACACCAAGGTAGGTGAGTATGGATTCATCATCCGACATTGAATGATGTTAATTATAGGTGTGTTGTCATCGATCATTTCAGGATATAGGAATGGAAGAGTGGAAGGGGCCTCGCCTTCGCATTGATAAGTCAAAGGCCCCAAGGAAATGGTGTTTATGAAAAAAAAAAAAAAAGTTAGGGGGATAGATTTAGGATCCATCGACTCCATCAGTGAGGGTGGTGATGAAAGTGGAGCGGGTGAAGGTGGTGATGAAGATGAAGGTGGAGAAGTGCTAGGGTCCTAAATGAGTTCAATGCGGGCCTATTTGGTAGGAGGTTCAGGGAATATGATATCACTATGGTCATTATGTTTATGGGTGGTACATGGAATAACAATATGGCGGCCTTGCTCGTAAAATCCAAAACCATAACCCTTCCACACACAACAACGTAGGAAGGTATGGGTGAAGCAACGATTAGTAAGTGATTGGAAGTCGGTGGAAAATGGGCGGGTTTGTGATGGTGGTTCAAGTGTGTAAGTGGCAATATCAAGTCCCCATAGGTGAGACTAGTACGAAGATGAGGAGGACCATAAATGAGGCATTCTACTATACGGTGATCATAGCGATGGTGTTGGTGAAGGCTTCCATACTTGTGTGTAGTACGGAATGTGTTGACACTAGATAGGTGGTACTCCCTCGAGTAAGGCATTGAAAAATCACCTTCTAAGGGGTCAATGGTTGGTATGTAGGTAGCTGGAATGGATGATGTGTCAAAGGTCGATGATAAGGTGGAGTTAATGGATTGGGAAGCTAATGGGTCAGTCGTGGAGGTTATAGCAGTGGAAGGAATGGAGGAGGTATGTGTGGTGAAATTAGTTGTTGTACTGGTAGGTGGAGGTGTAGGTGAAGCGGTATTGGTTGTGGAGGTAGACGGCACTTTGCAGTATCACACATCATTAAGTTGGTAAATCATGTTGCATGTTTTGAAAGGTGATGGGTTAGTCAAAATGGTATAAGTGTGTCCTTCATGTTCAAAATTTACACAATAATGAAAAGTGGAAATAACGCAACCCATGACATGGATCTAGGGTCTACCAAGCAAAAATTTATATTGGATTACCCCCTCTAAAACATAAAACAATTCGGAATAGTGTGGGGACCCATGCGAATGTGAAGGATGACGGTGCCTAGTGTGGAGGTGATAGCATCATTGAATGAACACAACATGATCGAGATGTTTATGCATGTAATTTTCAGGTATGCACATTTGAGCAAATGTATGGGATGAAATGATGTTAATGCTTTAGTGCCTCCATCAATCATCACATAGTGTACCCTCATGTCATCAATGTGGATGAAGATGAAGAGGGTTGGGCCCAGTCATCATTTTGGTGTGGCGCGATCTCTCCCTCTAAGAAGCTAAGGGAGGCCACTTGGTGAACAAGATGGGGTGAAGATGAAGGTGGTAATTTGGTGAGAGATGCTACATGATGGGGAGTGATAATGGAGGCTACGGGTTTAGGGTCATTAGGTAAAACCTCAATAGATTGAAGAACCTCCATGAGGGCTTGATGACGGGATTATGATGTTTGGATGAGGTCATATAAGGACATTTTGAGGGTATATTGGTGTAATTGTTTGAGCATGGTGCGATGTGTGATGCCATTAAAAATGGGGTACGTGGGGCCATAGATAGTTATTTTAGGTATGGTGGAGATGGTATGTTGGGTATAGGATTGGTGGTGGGGGGGTTACCTTTTCTTTTCCCTTTTACGCACGTGTAGTGATGTGTATCATGTTGATTTGAGGGGAGTTGGGAAATGGAGAAGGTGTAGGGTGAGTGGTATAATGACATGAACGAAAAATCCCCCTCTTTGGAGGAGAAAAACC
Source organism: Taxus wallichiana var. yunnanensis (assembly GCA_018340775.1). Taxonomy (NCBI): domain Eukaryota; kingdom Viridiplantae; phylum Streptophyta; class Pinopsida; order Cupressales; family Taxaceae; genus Taxus; species Taxus wallichiana. The sequence goes on from CM031242.1 coordinate 892,031,481, forward strand.
TTGTGAGGTTAGTTACGCACAATGACATTTGGGTGGTGGCATGGCAATTTCTCGGATACGAACCATGTTAATTTCAAATCTTGGGGATGTAGGAGAGGTGAGGTTGGAGGTTGTGGTTGTTGAGTGGGCGGTGTGGGAATGGGTGTTGGTGAGCGGGATCCTCATCAAGAAGGTTGTCTTCATCAAAGTTGGTTTTGGTGGAAACAATTAGATAAGGAGCAGTTTTCAAGGCCTTGCAGTTCTCCACATCATGCCCTAAAGCACATGATGGTATGCCCAAATTTTAGTATCATCAAACCCTTTTGGCTTGGGTTTGAGGGTCGTAAGGTTGGAGTGGCGGTAATGTGATAACAAAGGTCTTGAGGAGGTTGGTTAAAATTTTGGCATAGGACCTCGCTAGTGGATCACAATGAGAAGTGAACATGGGTTTGGGTGTAGGTGTGGTTGATTCTTGAGAAAATGTTTTTGGAAGAGTAGAAATGGGTCGAGCTATGGGTTTAGGTGCCGGTGTGGTTTTAGGTATCATTCGTGTTTGTTTGGGTAGGGTACATGAGTAGATGGACAGGTAGGAGGGTGTGTGGTTGTTTTGACTACCTTATTGTGGGGTAGTGGGGTTTTGTTTTTGGGTTGCACCTTCTTTGGTAAAGGTGATGTGGGTGTACAAGGTCTAGAAGGAAAAGCATATGGAAGAAGACGGTGAGTTACCCATGGGGATAATGGGGGTGTTGTGAAGGTAGATGATGATGGTTGTGCTTGAGTTGTGAGAGACAACGACCGAAGTGTAGTGGGTAGAGAAGTAATAGGCTGAGGGTATTGGAGGTATGGGTGGTAAGAGGCCTGCAGTGTAGGTGTAATTTGGGTTGAGCATCTGGGTAGGTTAGAGGTTTGTGAGGAAGGAATGGGTTGTTGTGTTATTGGTTTATGGATGGGTGAAGGTTGCTTGACCATGTTGGGTAGTCATGTGGTCTTAATAATGACAGGACAAGTGTGGGTGTGATTAGTGCGATCGGGGTATGAGGTTGATGATTTTGTTTCTTTAGTTTGGGTGTTAGAGTAGGTGTGGTATTGACATTGGAGGATGTAGCTAAATCCAGTTTAATAGGTGGATGAGTAAGTCTGGTGGTTAGGGTGACCCCTAAAGTGATAATAGGTTTAGTTGAGGAAAATTTTGTAGGTTTGGGTTTGGGTTTAGATGTAGGTTGGATTATGGGTAAGGGTGTGGTTTGAGTGCTAATAGCCATCATGGAAGGGGTTGTCACTGAGGTGGTTATATTTGGTTTGATTGGTCGAAATGTGTTTGGGTAGATAGTGTAGGTATCAGCGAGGGATCTCTGCATCTGTGTTGAGATAGGGAGTAAGAGGTGCCCCCATAGTAAATCCCTATTCACATAATCTAAGTGATCGGCCAAACATGATAACGACACATCGTGGGTGGATTTGGTGAGGACCACGATGGTAATTCTGTAAAATGTGTCTTAGAGAAAGGGAATTGGCTAGCTTTAGCTTCCATGGGTAAGAGAGCCAAATGTAGTTCGGTGGGATTCTAGGTAGGCTGATGAAGAATGCTCGTCAAAAGGAAAAGGTATCTCAAATGGGTTGATGATAGGTGGAGGAGATGATGGGAGATCCTCTATAAGTGGAGGAAGAGATGGGCGCACCTCTTTGGGTGGAGGAGGAAATGGGTGCTCCTCCGTGGGTAGAGGAGGTACTAGGAGCTCCTCTATGGGTGGATGAGGTACTGCAGGTAAAGGTTCTCTAAGTGGTGAAGCTAGGGGTGAGATGGTCTCGATGTTAGTAAAGTAAGACCCTTCGTAGGTGATGAAGGAGATGAAAGGTGTTCCTTTATTGGTGAAGGAATAGGGAGGTTAGTTCCAATACGTATGAGGATTTCAGGCTAGGATCTCCTCTATGGAAGGAATATGGGGTAATTGGGAGGTGACGGTGTACCTCATGGGTATGGGTATCATGATTTGTTATCTCACTTTGGTTTGATTGGATGAAGGGGCATGGATGGGAAATGGTTTTTGAAGATTTGTAGATTTTGGCTGGGGTGGTGTTGGGATTATCCACAGTTAACTCACCTTTCTCGAGCATTTTTTTGGCTAATATTTTTGAAAGTGATGCAGTTGCCATAACTATGAACCTTTACTCGATGATAGTTACGAAATCATGTTCTTTATACCATGCGGGCATGGGCGAGTAGGGCCAAAACCAGTGTGTGGTTTTATAGGTGGAAGGGTGATGGCTCTAGCTTTGATAAGATTTTCTAATACGAAGAGTAAGGTTCCCAATTGGGGTATATTTTCGCTACTCTCATCGAATTGAAAAGTCTAGAGAGGTGAGAGATTAGGCGAGGGTGTAGGATGATTTGACAAATGAGCTGGGCCGGCCTTGAGTACCACCGCATTAGTTGTGCCCTTAGCTTTTGAATAATTGGTTTGTGGTTTGGAAGAAGAAGAGGTGTCATTTGTCTTCAATTCTGAATTCTTATTGCGTAATTCAATTTTTTTCTCTTCAATGGCCCGAATCTCTAACTTTTGTGACATAGTGAATGCCTCATCGAATGTTCAAAAGGTTTGGACTGCAAGGTCAAGGAGATATGTCTAGTGAAAGCCCGTGTGAAGAGATTGATGAGTTAAGTTGATTGATCAGCTACTACCTGTGTGTGACAAAATCTACGATAGATTCGTCCTCATACTAACGTGTGGAATATAGATAGGTAATGGTAACCTTCTTGACAATATTGATAGAGAAATGATCCAAGAAGGCTTGGCTACGATTGAATGAGAATATAGAGTGTTTAGGTAACCCGTTATACACTTTTAATGCAGGTCCAGTGAGGGATATGTGAAAGGTTCTCAAAAGCAAGGCATCATCATGAGTGATCAGATAAAACTCGTGTTTGAACGACCGCAAATGTTGTTGTGGGTCTTCTTTACTATTGAAACGATTGAATTTAGGCATTTCCCAATGCACAGGGTATGAACGGATAGGAATGGATAGGTGAATAGGCTCATTGGAAATCTCATCGTAGGTGACAAAGTGTTACAGAGCGTAAACCGATGCCTCCAATGTCCGCATCTTGTCCAACATCAATTTAATTCGGTCATTGGTGATGATTAGATGCCTCCCATAGCGTGAGAAGGTTGGTTTTCGGCATATAATTGGGGTGGCACTCAAAGTGTATGGGGGTTCCATGTAGGGTGGTGGAGAAGAAGGTAGTGAAATAGGGGGTATGTACTTGGAATGAATAATGGATGAAACCAGAGGTTGTTGGTAGTATGTATGTTGGGGTGGAAGGGTCGTGGTAACCCCCTAGTGGTAATAGAGGCTAATGATTGTGGAATGGAAAGAACCACGTTTTGAAATGGGGTAGGGGTCACTGACACTGGAGGTGGTAATGTAGCTATAGGTACGTGTGAGATATTAAGGGTGGATGAGGTTGTGTTTGGTGTAGTCGTCAAGGTTACGGTGGAATAGCGGCGGCCATGGAGGTAATGACGTGGTAGTCATAGCGGGTATAGGACCTAATTGTAAAATGACCTGGGGTAAGGTGGATGCGGGCAACATGGAGCCAAATGGGGCTGATGCGAGAGTGGGTGCATGAGTCGGGGGATATATATGGGCATGTCGTATATCAACCGACGGCCGAGGAATCTCAAGTGGATGAGTGGGAAAGGTAAAACTACAAGGCGGGGGTTTCGGTGAAGGAGTCGTGCAAACTCCTCATCTCCAGTAGCGATAGTAATACACCTGGATGGGATCCATGGCTGGTGATAAAATATAAGGTGGTGAAGGACTAGGTGGGAGTGGTTGATAAGCGGTGTGAAATACGAGTGCGCTTTCTTGTCTTGGGTCGCACCATGTGAACCGATCTTGATCGTAGGTGCTTCTCGTAAATGACACGAGAGAATAGTAGGAATAGGTGAATCGCATCAAAAAATAGATTAAGTACCAAATGGTGGCTGGAATTTGAAATAGGCAAACCGATGCCGGTTAGCAAAAACCGACGCTTGAGGGGTAACCACGCTAATTCTGATGAGAAAATGACAGTGAGTAAACAATGAGGTAGAAGGTAAAATCTGACAGGTATGCCAAATATGAGGATGTTTAAAACATCAATGGGAATAATGACAATGACAAAGACTGTGAAAAGTGGAAGAAAATGAATTAAAATGTCCTTTTGAGTAGGTTAGCAAAAGGACCTGGAACTCGACGTCGGTTGGGTGTAACCAATGGTGGTCAGAGGTAACCGATGACGGTTACTATGAAATTAAAATAGTGATGAAAGAAAGTGGTTGTGAATTAAAATCTAATGTAGAATCAAACCCAGAATTATGAAAATGATGATGATATGGCCTAGGCACACTCAATTAAAGTTGGAATACACCAGCTGTGATGAAGAGCAAGCAAGGATGAAAAAAAAAGTGACAAACGTGATATCTCACCTCAAAATGAAAGCCAAGAAAAAACACTAAGAAAATGTGATCCTAGGAGTGCCCTTTCTATTATGTTTGTTTAGCTTATGCTATTTAGGAATGACCCATGAATTGTGAAATAGAGTGTTTGGTGAGGATGGATTCCTATAAAGAAGGAGATCTAAAAGGTGGGGTTTTGGGTATGTTATGGTGGGGGTGGGCTTCACTCTGAAGTATGACTCGATAGAGTAGCAAGCTGGGTGCCCACTGTGCCGTGATCGTGTGATCACCTACTTCTTCTTCTATGTAGGATGTTGTTAAAGAATGTATGTATTTTGAATTTTTGTGTGGTCAGCAAGACTCGAGAGAAAGAGAAAATGATAGAAGTGCTTTTCTATGATTCATTTGTCAACCATTAGCTAGGCATGAATTCCAACATATAGGTTGCCGCCAATTAATGTGATCTAATGCAATAAATCGAGAATGGAATGCACTTATATTTAAACCCAAATCGATAATGTGAAATTTGATGACACAATAAGATGAAGAGGATGGGGGAAGCTCTTCAACTACAATGTAGAAAACATGAAGAAATGGTTCTTTTTAATTACACCAAAAGAAAGGTTTCCTTTAGAGCAAATAAAAGAAGAGGTGGGTTACCAAGGAAGGAAATTAGTGTGTACGCTTTTCAGAAGGGAAACAAACACACAATCTTTTCCTAGGAATGAATGAAATGCAAGGAACCTCGGATGGGTCCCACCGAGTGTGCATAAATGTTTCACCTTATTATTAGATCATTTCTTTGAATTGTTGATGAAACAGATAGGGTAACGGGTGTAGGAGGAATACCTATTCAAATTTTTGTTGATGGGTTGTTGCATGCGTATGAATTCTCGAATCCATATCCGATCATGAGAGCTTCCTTTTGGCTAGGAGGAACTACCTGTAATGAAAACAAGACCACCGTAAGGAATTAAACAATATGGGCAAAGTGAACTACCTAAAGCATATGCTAGATCCGGGAAGTATGATACTTCCTAGATGGTGTCAGTCCACTGTTTTGAAAAATTTAATGCTGTAAACCAAGTAAATCCTATTGTAATTTAAAATGATTTAGGTATCTCATTTAAAAACACAATAAGAAATAGATCTAATCTAACAGTTTAAGCTAGAATAGAATCCAAAAGTCAAATGATTGGTTCCGCATCCTTTCAAAGTTTGATAGAGGTCTTGGGTAGATCACAGGTGAATGATGGTGAGATGAAATTAGGTGGGTAGGTCACTATTCTAGGATGTGTGGGAAAATACAGAGACTGATGTCGGTCGTGGGTGACCGATGGTGGTTAGGTGTAACCGATGCTTTGGTTACTATGAGATCTAAAAATGTCACAGAACAAGCTTTAGGTCTCCTTTGTGATTGCACAAAGGACTTTGGTGAGTCGGGGTGAAATATTGGGCTCTTTGGAGTAGGATTTTACAAGGTTTTAATGGGTATATGGAGGTGTAAATGTTGAAGAAAGTCAATAGGGGAAAGATAAACAATGGATGATAAAATGATGATGAAATGAAATAAACCAGAAAATATGATGTTATACTTACTTGGATTCCATTCTTGAATTCCCTGTGTGTGAGGAATGGAGGTGCTTGATGATGGGTTTGAAGGTTGCAAATGATCACCAATCGAAGAAAATCTTCTCGCATGGGCTGCATGTACACTCTTCTTTGCTTGGATAGATCAAATCGGGGTTGGGATGGCTATGCAGAGAAGATGCTCAATCCCCTTCCTTGCATGAGAGTTTTCACTAGAATTGACTCTCCAAGATGTGTTATCGCTCTAAGATGTGTTCTTGCTTGTCAAGTTTCTCCCAATGTTTTCCAACCTTGAGAATAAGGTAGTTTAGGGGTTAAAAGGAGTAATCGATGGTAGTCCAGCTTAACCGGCGATGGTTAGGGGTAACCGACGTCGGTCAAGGTAGGATTTCCTAGGTTTACTAAACTAGGGAGATCCTCCCGATTTCCTCAGTATCTCATGTCGTTATCCCATGGATTACACCGGTAGCTTCTTGTGAGCATGGGGGAATGTGGTTAGAGGGAATGAAGACATTGATTTTTAGGGTTTGGGTAAGTCTTAGTTAGTTATGACAACTTACTAAGAATAGGTCTTAGGTTGAGTTGGCTTGGTGAGGTGTCTAAGTGAAGTGTATGTGTGGATATTATTTAAATAAAATATTCAAATAATAAATATAGTGAGGATAATGCATTAATTTAATTAAATTAATATTAGTGGGTTGAAGGGGGGTCATGGCTAGGTGAATGCAATAAAGGGTGCTTATATGTCAACGGGCCAAAGGGGAGTGTGACCTAATTTTAAAGTGTCTACACCTTTCTTGAACCATTATATACAATAAGGATATAGGTGTTTCTCACATTTCAGACTAAGCTTATCAACCATCACATTTTAGACCATATTTTCACATCTACTACCATCAACAATAATTTTACATAGCTTTCTTAGAGGTGCATCTTGTTCGAAAGATATTTTTCTATAGCCAAGAATCAACACTTAACCATCCTCTTCTTTCTCCTTCCTTAGGAAAATCATTGTCCTCCTTATCATGAGGGTTTCACCCAAGTCTACAAAGAACCTCCATTTCTTCTTTATCTTTAGCTTCAACCAGATTTACTCATGGATATTCTCCTTTCCATCTATCATATGTAGGATAATATGGACACTCGAAAGATTTGTGGCCTTCTTCACCATAACAAAGAATATGTATACTTACTTTGGGAGCTATTCCAACATTTTGCTCCATTACAACATCTTACCCTTTGAAACCCCCAACCTCTTTGGTAGTTACCACGGCTTTGACAAGATTCTTCATGACATTCTCGCATTTGAGGATTCACCATTTGTAAAATCAAATCTACATATGCCTCTCATTTGGTGATGATGATGGCTCTTTCTTCACACCTCCTCTAAAATTATTACTCTTGTTACTTTTTTCTTCTATTAATGCGAGTTAGTAAACATCATCCATACTATGTATTTAGAGAATAATCACTTCATCTTGTATAGTATAACTAAACAATTTTACATATGTTGTAGCCTTATGTTCTTCAACTTGTCCTTATTCCACATGGATTTAAATCTTGTAAAATTCATTGGTATACTCTTCAATGTTGAGATCCTTCTATCTTAGGTTTTGAAACCTTTGAAATATTGTTTGAGCATAATCTATAGGAAGAAACTTTTCTTTCATCTTCTTCACCATTTTATTCAAGTTTCGATCTTTCCCTTTCATTTCCTTTTTCTTTCATTTTGTAGGTGATCCCACCAGATCAATGCATGTTTGACCAAGTTAGTACATGCAAACTTAACCTTCTTCTCCTGTAAAAGGGTTTTCCACTCAAAGAATTTTTCCATGTGATTCAACCAGCCAATCAAATCCTGTGGTTATAACCCTCCACCATAGTAAAGAATATTAATCTAGATGCCTTCATTCTTTCCCTCTAAAGCTTGGATCAATCTCTCCTCAAATGGTCTCTCATTCAAGGTGTCTTCATTTCCGTAAGTTTATTCTTCATTTCCTCCTTCATTAATTAATGGAGGTATTTCTTTAGTATCACAATCTATGTTTACATCCCCATTTGTAGGTCTCCTTCTAAGGTGGGTAACTTCTCCTGTGAGCTCAAAAACTTGTCTCTATAGCTCTTGTATATGCCTATTCATTTGGGCATTACTCGCCCTCCCATGTCTAGCCCTACTTATATAAAATAGAGGCAATAAATTACACACAAAAAAGTAATGTATATTACCTTAACTATCCCCGCAAGATCAAAATTCTCCTCGATACAAATTGACGTTGATCTAAACGTGAGAGATTGAAATAACTCTAAAACACACACAAATAGTTTGCAAATAAACCAAAAGCTTAAAAATAGCTTTCTTCTCATTCCAGAATCCACACTAAACTACAATATTTTGTATCAATATAATCTTCCTTTTAGTTCACATTAGCTCTAAAACATCGTAAAATGCCGAAAAACCCTAACATGCCCAAAATAACCTACTAGAAAAACACCTTAGATGGGTCCCAAATTTTGCATCCCAAATAATCTCGCATAAATGGAGGTTCATGCTAATTTTTGTCTTATTCTATAAATGAACAAAAAAGTTATTGAAACTCCAAGTTCTAGATAAAAGAGTAAAAACATTTAGAAAAATTTTAGACCTCTAGACGAATGAATCCGACTCCAAAAATATGCCGAAATCGAAGTTCATGTGAAATTTGGTTATAACATATTACTAATCAAGATCTACCACCTGAAAAATTCAAGACAATGCAATGCTCGTATCAAAAGTTATGCAAGGTTCATTTTAAGAGACCTCTTGGAAATCGAAGGTGGAAAATACCGCGAATATCCGTAGAACCGGTTTCACAGGAAGGTGATTTTTTTGGTGGTTGTATGCAAAATTTTGACCGATTTTTAAGTGGTCCGACCAAAGGTGTAGACACGCGACATGAGATTTTCTCCCATGCGTCAACAAGGCTATTGTCGCGCAACAACAAACCTCTTGTCGCGCAACAACAACAAGGTTCGGCGGGCGACAACAAACTTGATGTCATGCGACAACAACCTTGTCGACGCTGCGCCAAGGAGGGTGTGTTGTCTGTTGCCGCGCGCACGACAACAACCTTATTGGACGTGTGACAACAAATCTTTTGTCGCGCGCTTACAACCTCTCGCCTCTAGTCGTGCGACAAAAAAATCTTTGTGTCGTATGTCAACAAACTCTCTGCGTGTGTTTGCAGCCTCCGCCTCATGTTGCATGTCTATAGCCTCCGCCCTCTTGTCGTGCGTTTATCTTGTACTTGATAATACATATGCCCCAAGAGGTATGACCGAGTTAGTAGTGTTCTACCTAGCTTAATAATCTAGGATTATATATGGGGTAGTTTTAAGGGTAGGCGAAACCGACCCCTAAAAAAATTAAACTGTAATTTTTAGGCGAACAAGTCACTGACCCACGCTAAAAATTCGCCTTTTCAAATTTTTCAAAAATGGAATATTCACCATATTATGAATATTCGCCACTAAAATTATCCCCGAACTTATGGCCTTCAAAAATTATGCTCCCGCATCATAAATCTAACATCCATTTGAACGTCATTTAATTGTTTTATTTTTTTAATCTCTACGAAATAAAAATAAATAAATTATAGCTTAACCATATGGTAGAATTTATGGTCTTATATATAAGTAAAGATTATGTTGCCACCATTAAATAAAAAATATAAATAAAATATAGTAAAATATTAATGAATTTGGTTTGCATCAAATCTAAAATTAAAACGTTGAAATTTTTATTTATTGATTCAAATATATATCTTTCAGATATTTGTACTAATTTTAATCGCAAACGTACAATATTTATTTCGATGGTATTATATCATATTCAAAAACAGTAACTCGATCTATTCCAATGTATGTGATAAAAAACAAATCTACCTAATATAAATATACGTTTCACTAAAACTAACAGTACATTAAAAACATGATACGATGTTTTCACTTATCTCCAGAAGCAATTTTATTTCTACACGAAATCAGTAATTGGTTCCAAGTTCCAACCATAACACGTCTACAACCATTTTCAGTGCATTAATTTTGAAAAAAACAAAAATTGTAAATCGTGATGTGTAAATTGTCTACAGCATGAAACACGTGTAACATTATTTTAGGTACATTTTGCAATTACTAATTATAAGCGTTTCTTTTCATACTCCTTTGCAAATATCTAGGAAAAAAGTGTACTCGTTTGGATGAACCTTAAGAGAAAACAAGAACGAGGATGAAGATAGGATCATATCCATTCGATGGAATCCACCAAATACTAATAAAACAAAACGTATATTAATATATCCTAGTGGTATTGAATCAACCCTCGACTATAACCATTTAAAAAAAAAAAAATTGCCGACCTCGGCTCCACACGTGATTGAAAGAACAGAACAAATAACGCAGAAATCATAGTAGGGACCTATGAAAGCAAATAATGCACAAAGTATAGTGGGGACCTATATTTGGCGTTCAAAATTGTGCCTTGTACATATCTCAGCCCTTCCATATGATTCCAAATCGTCATGAAGTGTAAATAAATGTCCTTATATATATATGACATGACAAAAGAATGGTTGTTTATAAAAATGTCTTTTGATATTGTGTTATTATATTGTCAAAGGCAAGTATATAGCTTTCACTTAACCAATTATACATTTGGACAATAGCCAATAAAATACTGCCATCTTTATTTAAGTGACATCTGACTATAGTTAGATGGTGTAAAAAAATTTTGGCTTGAATTTCATTGGTTAATCCCTTTATTGTTACTGTGCAAAAGGATTGATTGCGGGAAGCTTGCTTTTCCGAAAAAACTGTGAATTACGGCTGTTTGTCGGGGTTGGGCGGCTATATGTTGGAGGAGGACGGCTCGGATTTTTAGCAAATAGGTCCATCTCGGGTATCTGTATTTGTAATTAATATTACAATGTTTACAACGTCCGTAGCTATTTTCGGTCTTCTGGAAGATGAAATTCCATTATTCATTTTGAGTTTCTTATTTGGATTCTACATCTGAACCATTGTCTTGTTTTTGTTGAAGTTGCTATGAAATCATAGGTATCATGGTTTTATTCAAGTTTTCGTTCAGTAATTTAATGTTTTCATTCAAAAGTGTTTTCATTAATTCAAGGGTTGGAGTTACCATTTTATCATAGCCGCACAGAAACGGAATTTATTGTAGCCTCCCAAGAAATGGAACGAGGGTTTTCTCTTTGCCCCAATTGCCATTACGTACACCTGTTTGACATGGATTTGGACATTTTCTCTGTAACAATGGCCGGAATAAGGGACATTATGGACGGGGAGCCATAAAAGGTAATTATTAAACCTTCTATTTTAAGATAAGGATTATTTGCTTTCATTATCTTGACGGATTTCAAAACCTTTTAGGGATTATAGAGTAAATAAGTTTGTCATTTGAAATTGGATTGCATAGGAAGGGAAACATAGTAATCGGGTTTTTTTCTAAACTAAATTTTACAGGAATGCTACGAACTATGGGGTTATATATTGCGATTTGGGGTGACTCGACAAATGCACATTTGTACCTGAGAATCAGCGGGTAGACGATTGGAGATCTTATCCGTTTCATGGTGCAGCACCGTCACTGCCATAGCCACCTCTATTAGCAATAAAGTAGAGGATAAATTGTGGGTTTCATTCTCCCCATGTTTACTCTGTTTTGATTTTCTGAAAAATAGGAAATTGATATTGCACCCATGACGAGAAGAACAGTTTGTGCATTCTTCTTCTTTCAACCATTTTTTCAAGGTTATAATTGCTTACTTTCATTATTTTGATGGGTTTAAAATCAAGGCTTTAAGTTCATAAATACTTCTGGAAATAACTATTTAAAAAACAATATCTATTTGCACGATTTCTTCCTTTTAATTTTCATTAATTAGGATTGTAGGAAAATTTATTTTCTGTATAATTTTCTCTGTTTCCTAAAAAATGATTTGTTTTTTCCAAATCCATAATATAATTAGGATGATTACCCTCAACGACTTAATATTATATTAATTTCTGAGAGCATCGTGATGGTTTTCAGCAGTGTGCAACGTGTTTACAGGAGTAACAATGGTTTCTGGAATGTTAAAAGACAGGAATCATGGAGGTCTTTTGTGAGCACATTCTTCATGAAACTATCATATTTTTAGGAACGAGGTGAAGTTTTTGGTGGTTTCGTAAGATTTTTTTGGTTTAACTATAGTTTGATCTAGGTTTTGTAAAAAATCAATGGGATGTTTGATGCAAGAATTGAAAAGTGCTTTGTATCATCTTCTTGACTGACAGAAGCCAATGCCTCTTTAATGTAGCTGACACGTAGTTAATGTGAATGATTATGGTAGGTAAATTGATATTTTTGGCAGTCTCTCTCTTACTTCAAAATACACTGAATCAGGCCAAAAAGACCACATATATTTTATTTGTTCAAAACAAGGAAGAATCAGTGGAGCCAAGGATGTTTTGTGGATGCACAAAGCTTCCTAGCCACACTCATTAGGTTTTTGTCGAGCAAAATCACCTCAATCCCATTGTCATCGTTGGCCTGGAATTTTGTGTGGTAGGGCTTATCGGAAATGCCCTTGTTCGTTCTCGTGGAAGGAAGCGGCTCTAGTTGTGCCCAGGTTCGATCCCTCGACTTACTCTTTCCTATCACAGCTAAAGTAATTTTTAGGTATTTGTTACAATATTTCATTAAAATATTTGATGTCTAGTTATTAATTGGGGTTTTGACAGGGTTTTTAAAGTTCCCACATGTCATGAGTTTGATTCCAAACCTTCCAAAATTTAGATTTCCTGCATAAAAAATCCTAAAAAGTTGCTGCAAATTTTTGAAGTCTGCGAGCATTGGGTTTTTTTCCAAATATTCATTAACTATTTTCTATAAAAAAATTACGTATTTCAATTCAATTTTTCACAGGAAGATCAAGATTTCGGTAAACATGGGGATAAGAGAAATATGCTTCTTGTTTTTTCTAGAATTAGCTGTAAGAATTAGCTGGGAGAAGAAGGATGCGAAGATTTGTGACAGAGTATGGGAATACAAGGGTTAATTTTGCTACAATAAGACTATTTCTTGGGTGTTTACGGTGGATCAGTTTGAAATGTTATTTCCTAAGAGAAACACGCACTTAACTCATGTTGTGGGGTTGTGGGATTTCTGTTCTGTCATTACAATGACTGCAATGTATGAGGGGATTGGTTTTGGTACTACGGGAGGAATGTTGATACATCAGAAGTAAATTGCTACTTTCTTCACACACATTGCAACCGAAACTATATGCAAGCTTCATATGCTTGAAATTGCTCTTTTTATTCTTCATTTTTTAAATCCTGTCAAAGTCCTTTAAATTTGAGTGAAACACCAAGTCCAGAATTGAAAATGCCCAAGGAGACCCGATTGTCCGTGAATGAGATGATGGAAGCAAAGACATCCCTGGTCATGCTTTAGCTGAAGAGACATCAAATTGCCCCACCTTTCCTATTACAGCTTGATTATAACACCATCAACATTGGGTAAATTAAGTACAATAGTTTGCAATTGGCAGTCAAGGAAAATGCATCATCAAAATACAATCGATTCAACAAAACCATGTACCAAACAACTTGAATCCATTACCAACTACTAAAATCATCTATTGTACTTACAGATCTAATAAAGCAAATCAGACCATTGAGAGGTATCTTTTTCATGCCTTAGATGCATATCTCTTCCATCACTTAGATGTCATGGCTATGAGGTCTCTGAGATTTTGGAAACAATATAACTTATGATGAGGTTTGCTATTGTCTTCTCTGTATAAGTCATGTTGCAAGTCATATGGGGATGGCTGATTTGATATGTGCATTGTTGAAAATTTTTATATGGAATGTCTGCACGTGTTTATTTTCTGGATCTGAAGTGGTTTGTTCTATGTGCAGTTTAGGGATGGTTCCTAATAGAGGGGGTTGAATCTATACTATTATGATGCCCATATGTTGTTTTGATGTTGTCATTCATCTTATATTTTCTCTGTATCAAGTGTACGAGAAGAAAACACCATCCATTGTGTTGCCTCACTCAATATATCTTGGAAACAACATAAGTCAAAATGGAGTTTGTAATTCTTTTTGTAAATTGTTTCCTTTGTATTTTTCATGCTACATGTATTGGGATTGCAAGCTTTTCAAGCTTTAATTTTACATTTTAAACATGCAAGACATGTGTGATGGCTTTTTCAAATATTTCTAATTACTTTATTGTTAAAAGATTAAAAAAAATCTTCACATGCCCATTCAATATAGTCATTGTATGGGGTGTTCCATGACCAAATTCTTGTAATACCAACAAAAAATTCTACATACAGTTTTCTTCTTCGTACATCGCAATACATCTCCTTCAGCAAAGTATTTGCCATATCATGGCCTTGTTCACAAATGAAAACAAACAAAACCCAAAAAGGTACTAGAGTGGAATTAAAAATCAGCTTCAAATTTTTCTAGATTTGATGATTGAAAAGTAAAATTACTTGATAAATTATTTGCGAAGATCGAAAATATTAATTGTTTTATAAAGGATTCAATTTCTATTTGTTGACTTAGCGTAGTGATGAAGCCAAAAATCACAAGACCACTATCGATTAAGAACACAATTAGAAATTTAGATTGGGGCTTACCAACATTTAATTTAATTGTCGCCTATTTTTTTAACCAAAAACATTGGGATTGATATAGTTCATCACATGACTAACCATTTGGATAAACTCAAAGTAACATATTCCCGTCAATAGATTATGCAAAGTTGACCACTTCATGCATTTTGAAATTAAGGTCTTTCAACCACATTTTTTTCTTTTGTGAAAAATTTTAATCATTAGACAATCAACCTTATGAGTATGCAAAATGAGAATATTATTATTGTAGGAATGGGAACATATGTTTTTGTCTTGAGACTAGATTTATCCTAATAAGAAGATAATGTGGCTTTAAAAAATTATTTATTTTCTCAATATGAGGCCAAGAAATGACAAAAGAGTGTGCAAAGAACATATAGAATGATGCAAATTTAGTGGTCTACCTTACAGAGACCATAATTTATTATCCGAAACCAAAACTAATCCATTTTTAATACAAAAACTTATCAAAAATATCTACATTGTGTTACATGGCACTAGCCAAATATGACACATTTATATAATTTTGGAGGACATGATCATTCATCTATGGCCCAAAGTTTGTTTTTCATTTTTTATTTTATTTTTATAAATTATAAAGTATTGTATCTTTGTAACTTTGAGTCAACTTGAGTTTAAAATCATAAAATAAATTAGTTTATCAAAGATAGAAATATATGCAAGTTCATCGGATATAAAAAGCAAAAATTTAAAACTTACAAAAAAAAACTATTGATATAAATAATAAGTTTTACTAAAAATAACAAGTCTAGTCAAGTTTGGATTAGAAGTCAAGTTTAATTAGGTGTCTTTGGGAATTCAAATAAGAGTTAATATTCTGTAATTCAAATATCCAAAAAGTAAGGAGGATTTTTACGGAGTTTTAGTTTGAACTTTTTACCTATTAAAATTTAGGTTTGTGGTTTTGCCTCATTCTTTAGTATTTTAGTGTAGGATAAGGATTAAATGGAAAGGGATGGAGGGGTTATGCACAAATGAATCAAACTCTAAAAAAATTTCATAGGAAATCAATACAACTATCAAAAGTTATTATCTCGTCCAAGAAGAATGTGTGGAGGAGACAATACAAAAAAAGAGTTGGATCAATAAGAAGAAACACATAATGAAGAAGAAAAAGAGATACCACAAACCATTGAAAAAATGTTTATTAAATAACTTCATTGAAGGAATGATGAGATTAAGGTTGATTTATTTGAGTTTGATTAATTTAAAACTAGAGTAGTTGAAATACTAGTTAAATAACATGAATATTTTGTTTGAATGGAATCCTATGTTAGAAGATAAGAAGGTCAAGTTTGTATACACAAAGTTGATAGGAGTGCAATGATATGATAGGATCACTTAAAGAAGGATATGTAGTGAAAAGAAGAATAGAAGACGAAGAATATTTGTTTTAATAATAATTGTAGTGTGTGGATTATGATAATGATATGATGATGATATGATATATATGGCTGATGATGAATTTTATGTGGACGTAGATTTAGCTTCTAAAGCACGATCTTGGATGACGAATTGTATAATGGATCAAGGATTATGAATTGTATAATATGAAAATATCTTCCTCAGTAAAATTCAATTGTGTCATTTTATCCCACAAAGTTTTAAAAATATATCAAAGCATTTTGTAAATATAAAAATTAAATTAAACATAATTTTAAGAAATCAAGAACGATGATATGATAGGGTTTAACTTACCTCTAGTGTTTTAGATGGTCGTGAAATCATCACTGGTAATGTGCTAGATATTTGCTTTAAGAAAACTCAACATGAGAAATGGATTAGTAGATAGATGGGTGAGTTTCCGACATTGTCATTCCGAGAAGTACCATCTTCCTTAGATGGATGTCAACCCATGTTTTCAAAAAAAAAAAAAAATGTAGTTAAATAAATGGTAATATATATACCCGTAACATATTTAATGATAACAAAAGTTGAATTTTTTTATAAAGTGACAAATAATAAGATTAAGATGAAGAAGATACATATTTAAGGTTGAAACAATCCATTAGCAATAGCTTCTTTAAACTCGATGTTCTCTTCGTAGAGTGTGACGATGTCCCAATTCCACTCTCAACATTGGGAACATTTGTATTTTTAACTATATTATTCACACCTCTTCTTTCACAAAGGGAATTTCAATGAGTAATTTCTCTATGAAAGGAAAGGTTTCCATGGAGTATTGATAAACATAACACCTCATCCAACTTTCCAGATTTTAATCCAACCTGTTTCTCGTTTTGATTTTATAAATGATAATGCACTCGAAAGCCCTTTCATCCTCCACAAACCCCAAAATCAATGTTTGGCATAACTCATATAATCTGAAATATTCACCGATATCTTCTTGTAAGATAGAACTTTGATAGTTTCCTGGCACAACCTTGTAATAGCACCACTTTCGTAAGGTTCATCTAAATTTCTATATCGGTCCCTCATTGTTGTTGAAAAATTTGTTGATTGAAATTTTAATAAATCAAAGATTCAAGATACCTTTGATTTCCATACCCTTGAACTCAAGTCAAGTTGCAAAATGTTCCATTATTGTACCCATGAAATTATGGAAATGATTTCTTACAAAGTCAAAGACGACCATCTTTAGTATTCCAAAAATTAGGATTCATCACACCCATGGCTTCAAGAATATTATCTTTGGAGAAACGTTCTCTAATTTATGATGATAAGGATTTTGAAAAATTTTTAAGCTTTATTCTTGTTTCAACTATAACAGAATGAAAGAGATTATGTGTCATGGGAACATATTCTCATTCTGATCCTGTAATATCTTGAAATTTTTGCAAAATGTGCAAAGTGGTATGTCCCTCCCATTAACAAAGTGATGCAAAGGTGATTGTGGATATTAAATCTTAAAGAGTTACCTGAGATTTTAAAGATCTAATAAAGATTTCCAATTCTCAAAAATAGGTGTATCAAAACTATCTTAGGAATAGTACAAGATATCAAGACTTTGACATACCATTTTTCCAATCAGATAAAATCCACAATATAAATTAATCCCCCTATGCATGCTTTATCGTGTATTGATCTCCTTCAACATTGGAAGAATACCAACCAATCTAAGCAATGTATCCAAATTAGTTAAACGAAACAAAAAGTCCATCGCCACATCAACTTCATGTCAATATTTGTACATGAAACCGACCAATGAAGGATACTCCTCATGAACTCTCGCACGCAGTTCATACAAAGAGATCCATCTAGTCTCAACATCTTTCGAAGCTTTTTACCATCTTTAATTACAATTACAAATTTGTGGAACTCAAAAAATCACTTTGGGCTGCTTGCCATATAGGTATGAAGGTCTCTTATAAGGTCTTCTAATTTAGTACAATTTTTTTGGTTGCTTACTATATTATATGCTAAATTCATTCTATGAGCCATATAGTGAATTGGTAGCATATATGGGGCCACCGTTGTTTGTAATCTAACACACACCCATGTTCGGTCACCCTACATGACAAACGCACCATCTGCTCCAATGCATACCAACTTCGTAGTAATTTCATAATCAGTCATGCTAGCAATATCTTTCAAATGAGAAACAACTATTTTATGTAGGTTTTCGGCATTACAATTTTCAACCATTTTCAAAACACCCAATGATGAGGTGTCGTTATATGATTTTCTAAATTATAGACATGGATACATACCCATGCAGTGTTGTCGACTACTATCACTTCATCAATTGAAAGAGAGATAAACTTTGATTTTTGTACATTCTCTTTCAAATCTTCCTTCTCTATCATCGAAAGGAAATTTTTCATTTGTCATCCACTACTTTTAGACCAATGAGACTGAGGTACATTTAGCATTGCATTATATTGATACAAAACTTTGAAATCAAGGAAATCCAAAATCGATCTTCCTTTCTTTAGTATGTGAAATAAAGTAGAGAATTGTAGGAGTTTTGCATGTAGATTTGTTTGATTCATCTTACTAATTTGCGATGTGATCATTCCTCCCTTTTCCATGAGATGTCTGTGTTCATCTCGCTTTACCTCATAATTTACCGCATATCTAACATGCATGCATTATTTTTCAATTTTCCACCTGTGTGTTTTGATTTTCTAGCCATCTGCCCCGTTATAGTCAAATATTGTTTTCCAAAATATTTTTCTATAGTGTCCAGCTTCATTTGCATTTTTTGTTGCTTTCCCAATTTCCACGTACATATTATACATGTACATTCAGATGGTGTAATGCCCCAACCTACCTTGTCTCGGTCAGCTTTACCTCCTTCTCGGCGTGGGCTGGAGGGAATCCTTTTTTTATTGTTGTTAGGGGCCTCATTGTGCTGGCTGTCTGCGTGGAGGGTGGATGCACTTCATTTATTAACCCTGATTTGCAAATCTTCCTTGTTCTGGTTGACTGTCACATTTTTCTACCTTGCGTGAGAAAGAGGGAGTCGGTGGAGGCCTGTTTTCTTCACCTAGATCTTTGTTTTGATCCTTTCATTCAATGCTTTGGGCGCAGTCTGAATTGACGTACCAGCTAGTGAGATAGGCATGGAAACCGCTGGAGAATACATGTTTTTTTGTTGTTTCCAGGATGCGTTTGGGGGAGAAAGGCGCGTTGTTTCCTTTTGCTGGCCGCGCACAACTACCAGCGAGTGAAGTAGGCACGTTTCCTCCATTTCCTTGGGCGCTGCGAGGTGTGTTCTTGTCGGTGATCCTCAGCAACAGCCGGCGACAGTAAGTAGCCATGGCAGCAGACAGGTTGCAGAGTAGTAGAGGTGTTTTTGAGCACTTCCAACAGGCAGGCTGTCCAACTATGTTGCTTTCGGTTCAGTATCGACTGCATCCTCAAATTCGAGGATTCTCCTTCAAGATATTTTTATCAAAATCGATTAAGTGACAGTAAGAGTGTTACCAGGGGACCTGACGAATCTTGTTGCAAAGTTTCTCTACTGAGACCTTGCTTGTTCTACGATGTAACTCATGGAAGAGGATCTCATAGGGGTGGATCTGTTTCATATCAGAATATTCCTGAAGCACATTTTTCCTTGCAATTATGTGAACTTCTTCAACGAGTCACTAAGTTGGCAGGCATAAAGGTTTCTGTGGAATTATCACACCTTCAAGCTGCAGCTGAAATGCCTGCTTCATGAGCTGCTGACTGGGGTTTTGTAGAGGGAGATGGCGATTGTATATGCTGAGTGACATGAAAAGCCGGTTTTCAGTGAATGGGAAACCGATCTTTCACTTCATGGGTACATCAACATTCAGCCAGTACACTATTGTACATGATGTGAGCGTTGCAAAAGTGGACCCACAAGCTCCTTTAGAGAAGATTTGCTTACTTGGTTGTGGTGTGCCCACAGGTCTTGGAGCAGTTTGGAATACAGCAAAAGTAGAAGCTGGATCAATAGTTGCAATATTTGGTCTTGGTACAGTCGGACTCGCGGTTGCAGAGGGTGCTAAAACAGCGGGTGCTTCACGTGTTATTGGCATTGACATTGATTCTAAGAAATTTGAAACTGCTAAGGATTTTGGAGTCACGGAGTTTGTTAATCCTAAAGATCATGATAAACCCATTCAGCAGGTGCTTGTTGATATGACCGATGGAGGTGTTGACTACAGCTTTGAGTGTATTGGAAATGTTAGTATAATGCGAGCTGCTCTAGAGTGCTGTCATAAGGGTTGGGGACGTCTGTTATTGTTGGTGTTGCAGCCTCTGGACAGGAGATTTCTACCCGACCTTTTCAGCTGGTTACAGGCCGTGTATGGAAAGGAACTGCTTTTGGTGGCTTCAAAAGTCACTCTCAAGTACCATGGCTTGTTGAAAAATACATGAATAAGGAGATCAAAGTTGACGAGTGCATTACACACAATTTGACACTAGACCAAATCAATGATGCATTTCATCTGATGCATGGTGGGAATTGCTTGCGAGTTGTACTGAAGATGAATGCCACTTCAGGAAATCTTTAATTGCATTGAATTCTATGTCAATAGGTGAAGCCATAGGTGCTACATATTTATTATATATTTGAGGTAAGGTAAATATGACTTGGGAATTTTGTTGTTTTGGAATGGGTTTGTTGAGGAGGCATAGGAAGTTGAAACAAATTTGAGTAACTTGGGTAAATCCATCTCCTACAACCTTTGCTTGCCGTGACATCCTTGCTAGGTTCTTCTCTGAAAATATCTCCTCCAGCCTTGTGTAGATCACTTGTGTTTGTGGTAGCACGTATAGGGTATGTGAGTTGGTTGTCGAATCCCACAAGAAGTAAAAGCTCAAGGAAAGCAATAGTTGAGCACAAGTGCATGGAGTCACTTTGGATACAACAATGCTCGTGAACTGTTTGACAAAAATCCTCTTCAATTGCATGGTCTCGTGGATCGTGAATGTGGACCGCTTAGAACTGGTGCACCGGATTCTAGTACCTACGCTTCTTATCTTTGACCGTGTGGAGTCTCAGACGACTGTTGAAGCTGGAGAAATAGGCAAGATATTTCTACACTTTTCTACTGCTATTATATTTACAATTATTGCGAAATTGAACCGCTTTTTCCTTGCATTGATATGTCAGTTGGATGTCATGATGGGAGATTTCCCCTTTCTGCTTGTTTCTTCTTGTTTTAGCTTTTATCGTTGACAGTATGTTGGTCGAAAGGATGTGTGTGCCCTCTCCTCTGAATGTTATGTTTCTCTTACTCGAATGATAGACCTTCGTCTGTTTGTTTATGTATTAATTCTTCTCGGCGATTGAGTTGCAAGTTATTATGTTGATCAAACTAGTATTTTCGATATCATGGAAGTAAGTTTACGATAACTATGAAACCCCCTCCCTAGCACCCAAGGTTGTCTCTGACGTTTTTTGCTAGCTCCTTCACAAGTCCCTTTGATAACCCTTTTGGCATCAAGAAAGGAAGGTCGTAGGATTAGTGTGATCAATGCTTGGGCTAGCCAGCTTAGAGTTTTGGTATTAAAACTTGTAGAATGAAAAGGTTTGTGTGCAATGTGTTTTCCGTCTCGCGGGTGTAGACTCTTATATTATCTTTCATCTTGTTTCTTGGCTTTTAAGGCCATCCTCAGGAAGTACCTTGACCATCCCTGGCAACTTGAACCATAACTAGCCTTTCGGATCAACTAAGCTCAAGGTTTCTTTGTGTGAATCCAAAGACTACGCTCGACACCTGGAATAGTTTTGGTCTAATCCCCCTCTCGGAATTGTTGTTGATGGCGCTCTTCTATTTTTCCTAACTTGCATTATTTCTCCTTTGTAGTGTTAACGCTATTAATTAATATCGGCCGGTCTTTATGCACGTAATTACCTTGATATTTTGTGAGGGAAATTTCCTTAAATGTGATTAATCTTCTTCTTCAAAAAAACTCATCTTTCATTTGATAGTCTTATGGATTCATAGCGAAAGGTTTTGTTTTGATAATGTCACTTAGAAATTATGTTTGTATCCATGTGTGACGGTTGACTGTGTTTCCAAGGTTTGCCTTAAAATATTGTTGTTTTGGGAAATAGGTAATTTAGTTTAAATTAACCAAACATTAGAATTGTTGTAGAGGTTTGCAAATCTTTAGTGTTATAAAATTTGTTGATGACATTATTGTATACTCTGGTGTGACGGAACTCCCTTCTTCTCTCGCGTGTTTGCTACTAGCCTGTAAGACTTTGACCCTTCTTGGGTGATTGGAAAATCTTTGTAGTTAATGGTCAAAACTAATATACTTTGCTTTCACCTCGAAACTTATGTTGTGTGTATACTTTAATTGATTTCCGGTTTGAAACTCAATTATACATGGCCTTTTGTGTTAATTTCTGAAACCCGTGGTTCCCCTTTCTTGGGCCGATCAACTCTTGTTCTTTTAGAAATATATTATTTTAGTCTATGCGTTTGGTACCTTTGATAAATTTTCTAGATGGTTGGTTTATATATCAAATCTCAATCTTGTAATTATTGTTAATTACTTACTTGATGGGAATTCTATTCTTTGCTAGATTGTTTATTTTCTCCTTATAGGGCCAAGGGCCATTCTCATACGATTGTTACTTTCGTTGCTTCTACTCCTAACTAAAGTACAAGGTCTTCTCCTTCCTTGATTGGCATGATGAAGACTTTATTATAACTTGATGTGCTGATAGTGTTTAGAGGTTTCAACCAATTCTTGTAATAAAGTGCTTCCTTTTCGTGGTATTGTTAGATAATAGTTATGGTGGTTTTGTGTAGCCTTATCTTGCTCAGTTCTCACGAACTAACTCTTGTAGAAAATTTGCTGCAGATGGATTTTGCGTGTAGATGAGGGATAGATTTGTGGACTTTTGTCATCAACCTCAGTTGAGAAGATCCTTTGCTCGAAACCTTTTCATGTTTTTCAACTATTGTTAACATCCAGTGGAAAGTTTAAAAGAGGATTAATGTCTTAGTATAAAGTATTGTGGACTTTGTCATCTGAACTTTGGAAACCTTGTATTGTTTGACCATCATTGAAATTATAAGAAAATTTGGTTATTGTTGTTGAGTGACTTTGTTGGAGTATCAGTATTTTAAGAATTGATGTAATCTTGTTTTGTTCTTGTAAATGAGTGTTGCTACAACCTTGCCTTGAGAATAAATTTTGAGTTAAACCTTGACACGACTTAGTAATAAAGTGTCATAAGTAAACTAACATGGGATTGTTTAATACTTATGGAAGTTAAATTAAAAGTTGTATTCAAATAAAGTAACGTAGGGGTCACCAACTTGAGAGCAAGAAATTCTTTAAGTAAACAAGGGCAAGACTATCATTGTAGGTAAACTTTATAACTTGATAACCCTAGCTCCTCTAGTGAACATTATTCCTTTTACGGTGAAATTTGTAACATGAGCCTAAGGTGAAATGAATCTGTTAGTTTTTGAAGATGATAAGATTTAATAAGCTAGAGAAAACAAATTGGAGACCTCACCATCTTTCTCACCACCATTTGGAAAGTAAATTTTTACTCCTTTTTAATACTTTTAGCGAAGCCTAAGTAAAGTTGTTGTTAATTCGGTTAAGAGCCCTAGCTTCAATTAAATAATGGCAATAAATAATGAGGTCCTAAAGATGTTTCATCTCTACCTTCTCCCTCTAACCCTTTTCCAAGGCACCTTGTATCTCTTCTCTTAAGTGTGTTGAACTTAAAACCATGTTGTCTTGTGGGAAAGAAACGAATCTTAGTAGCGTTAGTGGTGAGCAGATGGCCTTGTGGAATTTAAATACTCCTTTTTCTTGATAAACGAATTAAGAAAATAAATGTCATAATAGAGAAGATTTAAAGATAATTACTCAAAGGTCAAAGGAATAAACTTAGCTTGGTAAGATGAATTGTACAAATCATATCTTGAGCCTCCTTGAAAACGTAAGCTAAGAATTGCAAGATGTCCTTTTAAATAAATAACCCTCAAGAATATCTCATTGTGGTTGGACTTAACTGTAAGTGTGTTTTGTGATTGGACTTCTATGTTGCCTTGTCAAAAAAAAAAAAAAATGTATTGTCCTTGATAGGTGTGAACGTTTCCGTGCTGCCTTTATGGTCATCCTTGTATCAAGTTGTTCACAAAGTGTTAGTTGTATCCTTGGTGACGACATGTTGCGTCATGTTATGTGTTAAGCAAGTAAAAAAAAGTTATCCTGTATTTCACTGTGTTGTTCGTGTGTGGATTTTTGGGTCGTTACATGATGGGATCTCTTCAAAATTAGATGATTGTACGGGATTGATAAATGGAAATTTAGCTACCCAATCAAACTTGTATGACTGCCAATGGTCCACATATTCTTGTTTGTTTTCAATGTTTTACTTTTTTGAGTAGAATTTTGAGCAATATCACAATACCTTGTTTCCTCTTTCATGAACTAGAATTTGAATTTGAATTTTTTGTTCTATTTTGATAAGTATTTGTATGTGTGATATCTTGATGCACTTACGGTTGCACCCCATCATGAAGAATATCTTTAATATCTCGGCATATTATCGTAGGTTTCATTTGTTTGATAGTGTGTAGAATGGATATCCACCTCAATAATACCTTCCACGGTCAAATGATTCGATTCTTTCGTTGGCATCTATATGGTTGTTGGTATTTTCAATATCTGTATTAAAAGAGTTTCCAAAATAATTGAACAGTGATTTCTGAGATTTCTTAGTTACTTTTAGGTTCTTCACATTCTTAGTACTAGCACCTTCCATTATTTTGAATAGAGTCCTGCATCAACAAAAGAACCAAGTAGTGACTGGTGAGTCGAGTCAAAATTATTGGCACATGTCAACTTTTCCTGTCGCGTGTCAACAACACGTCAACTATCTTTGTTGCACATCACCGTGGCATCAATCGGCTCACACGCATCAACTCTATCCCTATCGCACATCAACTTCTTATGCCCTTATCAAGCATCAACTCTCTCGCCACGTGTCAACAATGTGTCACCGTCTCTTTCATGCATCAACTATTTACCCCCTTGTCGTGCATCTGCAATATCTCCTTGTCATGCATCAACTATATCCCTATTACGTCAACAACTAACCCTAACAGGCTAACAAAAATCTCTGGTGCTTAAGAGTATACGAGTTCAAACTTCATAGTATTGGTAATTTGGTAAGCTACTTGTGGTAGTACCGTAGTATACTACCCGGTGAATCACCTAGGTTTTTATAGGAGATGTTTTCAAATGAAGGTGAAGCTGACCCCAAAAAAATATATACTGTAAATTTTAGGCGAACAGGACACCGACCCACTCCGAAAAAATCACCTTTTCAAATTTTCCTAAAATGAAAATTTCGCCATATTACAAATATTTTCCACTAAAATTATCCCTACGTTGATTGCATTTTTTCATCACTTATACCTACTTAGATCACTTCCATATTACGTGCTTATAAACTAAGTATTCTTATCTCATTTTTCGCATAGGGTTTTATATTTTAAATATTAGTTTTCTGCCTCATTAGTGTAATTTATTATTTTTAAATCATTTATTCCAATAATGATCGTATAATTAGATTTAATTAGAATAAAATTAAATAATTTTGTGAACCCCACTCATGATCAAACACTGGATCCTCATTTTTCCTATCCTACCTAATTTTCTTTCATGACTCTTTAAAATCCTCTCATATCCATGCATGAATTACTTCAAAAGCACCCACCTTGCAAAGATTCTCTCCAAAATCCTTAGAAAATATGTATCTCCCTCACAATACACAACCTTCACAAGTAAGTGCAATTTTCGATCGTCTATCCGATGACTCTATCGCTTCTAATCCTCCACCTAATAAACCCATCTTAGAGTCAATTCAAGAATTACATTGGTAATTTCAAGACAAAATTCAAGCCATGGAAACAATTATTACCTCTCTTAAAGATTAAATCCAACATCTCAAGGATGTTTCTCAAGCCCATTCTAGTTCTTCTTCTACATCTCATCCTACTTCTCTATTTTCTACATGTGCTCACATAAGTGAACCCCAAGTCTTACTGCTACCAACACATATCAAGTTTGATTCAAATGTTAAGCAACACGATATTCTTCCAGTTCTCATCACTCACCGAGTTGATCAAATTTTGATCTACTCATTGCTACCCTCTTTATCATTTTTCTAAATATCAAGGTTTACCTTTTTGTAATTATCAAAAACATAATGGACATCATGATAATGAAACAAATGATTTAAAACAACAAATTAATCACCTTAAACATCATGGTTTTATTTCATTTACTTCATTGCATTATGCTTCATCTTCGATTGTTAAATAGAAATGGGCTCTCAAATCCGATCCATCCATGTTTAATGAGAATCATTCCATGGTCACTAATGTTCCTTTTTTGGTAAGTTAAGAGATGCTTATCCAACTCATTTCAACTAAGCAACCTCCTCTAAAAATCAGTCCAATCCTCCTCCTCTCAAGGACTCTTCAACATTACCAACTCCCACTAAGAAAAAACCTCTCAAATCAAATCCTTCATATCCTCCTCCAATCAAGAAACTAAATCTCAGAATCTTACCTCTATCCCCTCCTTTTATCAAGTCTTTGACAACAATATCAATTCCCACTAAGAAACTACATCTCAAAATTCATCCTCCATCTCCTCCTCCTATCAAGTCTTCTACAAGTGTTAACAAGTCCAAATAAAAACCACCAACCAAGCAGTCCAACCATTTCATCCTGTGATAGCAAACGTCTTTAAAATTCCTTCGCCACCCCAAAATACATCTCTGGTCCTAATCTTGCTCTTACTTATCATTGTGTTGACAATATGTTTTCTCATGATAATTTCCAAACATTGTCCTCATCATATTGTCTCTCTTTCATTGTGACATAGCTCTTCATCATTGACACACTTGGAGTGCACTACCCCGTTTCTAGCACTAATAGTTGTCTCTAACACCTACTATCATACGTCATGCTCCTCACCGCATGACTAATCTTCGTATGCACCCTCACATGCTTTGATACACACATGGTATTATAATTACCCTATCACAAACTCTAGGTCATTGGTTCATACTTGAGTAATAAGGTTCTAATTCTAAAATGAACCTCACCTCATTCACACTTCACACTCTATGCGTCATGATACATATTTCTAGCATCTATCAAAGCACACATTACCGATGACACACTCTTGTTCTATGGCTTATTCTTTACAAAGTTGAGGGTCCCTATAAATTAACCTCACCTCATATTAATTCTACGGGGCCATGTTGCTTCTATCATATTCACACTTTACATCGGATTCCATCATACTCATATTACTTTAACATATCTTTGTTGCATCTACTACTTGCTAGCTTCTTCTATTTATATGTTTTACTTTGTTTTCCATGGTAGATGGATTCTTAGTATTTCATTATCATTTTATAAATACATGTGTGTTCACTTGGTATTTTATGGTGAATACAGATCTATTACGAGTTCTTACATGGTGCAACGATGCTCGAGTATTGTACCTTTTACTAATACCATCGAGGCTCATAGGAATATACATTTACTACTCTCACACATTATAGGTGTTATTGTATCATCAATTACTACTTATAATTTCTAGAAAATTACTCTCAATTGATACATACATGCCTTGACATATTATTTATCTTTCTAGCATGTAAATAGTTGCTTCATGTGTTGTATTTCTCTCCGCAAGACTATATGACACCATGGTTATCGATACACTTTTCTTGCCATTGTTTGCTATTATATGTTATTGTTTATGTGTTATCCCCTTTATCTTGTATGATTATTGTATGATTTTGGCCTCTTTATTTTTGATTGTATTGTGACATTGTGAGCAATGTCCCATGTATAAAACCCTCTTTTCGCAGTTCACTTTTTTCACACTTGATTTTTACATTCTCTTATATTACATGCTTGCTACTTTCTCTACTAACACATGTTACTAGATAATTTTTTTATATGTGCCTTGGTTCCTACCATGCACATCTCGTAGCCCTCTGAGGTATCCCCTTGAACATAGAATTAGGTCCTCTCTTTTGGGACACACACTCTACAAATGATGCGTCGTATGCACCCCAAACAATGGAGGACATACATTGGGTGAACAAATCACCCCTAAATCAACTCAAAGATACAACACAAATCTGTAAAGTACATAAAAATAGAAATACAATCACAGAATGATCCATATTCGACTTGGGTCCTCAACACAAGAAATAAACTAGCCCCAACATTAGACAAGAGTGCCAGGCATCCGTGTCCTCCATTGAGTGCTAATGTAATAGTGACACACACAATCATCTTCTCGAGATAAGCATAGTTCACAAATCCTTTAGAGAAGTTCTACAATTATAGGCACATTCTTTCAATTAGAAAATGCATTTTATCTCCTTCAATCCATAACAGAACTAATTTACAACAATTGGGATAACATGAAGAAAATAAGTAATGCACCATATGCAGTGGTGCATATTGAGCTGAGTCATGAAAGAAGACTAACACTATACCTATCTCCCAAAAATTTGATCTTTGGCATGAGATTTCCCAAAAACAATGTCTTGGTGTGATATCGCCCAAAAAATCATAATTGGCATGAGATGTCCCCAAAAACATGCTCTTTATAGTATTTTAGAACATTTTACTATCCTTTACACTCTTCTACATTAGGTGCACACTTTCCTTTAGACACTTTTGCATGCTTATACATACTTATGCTCATTTTTCTCGATTTTTCATATACAATACTTTGACTACATTCTTTCTCTTCTTTTGTAAGTCCTTCCTTACAAGAAGAGAAAAAATAATAGGCTACAACAACATGTACAAGAAATGGATACGAGTCACCCATAGGGTCACTTTCCTTTAATAGTCTTCATGCTTAAATTTGCATCATTTCATCGTTCACTTGTCCATTCGGCATGCATTTTGTTGCACACTCTACAAGATCATAAGGTACACATCTCTTATCTACTTTATGTTATCGAGTATTCATTTACCAATAATTAAAAAACATAAAGTGGGAGAAAATCTAGACATAAACTCACACACTTGGGTACATTTCTAGGTCCTAAAAGCATACTAACATTTACATGATTCCTAAGAGAGAAAACTAGTGGTTGACAACTATTGTTGGCCTCTTTTCTTTGTCTCTTGTGGTTGACAATTATCTTTGACCGTACTCACTCTTTTTGTATCTCTTTTATCTTTTGGGAATATTTTTCACTTATGAGTTGACCTTCTAGTTCTCATTTCCAAAATTCAAACAAGGGAATAATATAAATACATAGTTATGTGTTCAAAATCATGGACCAAACACTAAGCATTATTATCATCAGCTAAGATTGCATTCAAAGGCACCTAAAGCACTCTAAACGCATCCACCTAGCATTCATTCAAGGGACAAGGGCTGCATACTCTGTATACATATCATAGGAAGGGGAAGTTCATTCTCTTCCATCAAGACATTCTACAACATTTCTACATTCTAGCTACATCCCACTATTAAGTGCAACTTCCACAAGGGCATCCTAGGGCACAAATTCTACACACATACACAAGAACTACATAAATTATGAGCTATGGTCTAGTGCTTGGTTGGAAGTTCACTCTCATGGTTACCTTTGGTGTTAGTCCGACTCCCCATTCTAGATTTTCCCTTTTAGGTTTTATGTGGTTTCTACGCTTGTGCAAACTTCTATTTTACGGGTTGTCAGAGGTACCATCGATGATCATAGTACAAACATGAGGACATCAACAGAGAGCAAGCTGCGAAACCCTTACAATAAAGAAGAAATTAGATCTTGATCTCCTACACGGTCACCAACACTCAGATTCATTCAACAATGCCCATGCACCTCTATCCTATTATCGAGCCCTTGTCTAGCTCGTTCCTAGGTTCCCGATTTCACAAAGTGAGATGTTACGACGTTGTTTGTGTCTTGTTCAACACTTTACCCTTCCCGAGATCACTTCATGTTCACTTGGAAACTAGTTATGTCTTCTTATCACTCCTTCTTTCTTAGGATTTTACATTAGTGCTTGGATCTTATTGTATATTATCAAATTATACATCATAATGAACAATAGTTACTTTGCAATATTAGATTTAATTCAAATTAAATTAAATCATCCGGTATTTCCTCATCTTAATCATCATCTTGTTAGGACATGACATGTCCTTTTAACTTCTTATGGTGAGGAAGTCTTACGGATTTGTATTAATCACTATGACCGGATGCGCTCTTTTCATTGGAATTGCCTTTGTGTGAGGACATTATACCAACATTTAATAGTGTTGTGCGTATTTTTGGTAGAGATGTAACACCATCGACTTGATTACTTTCGAGACTTTTGTTGCTGTGGTTTATTTATGGGATGCTTTTGGTACTACTTCTCTTGTTGTCCCTTGCAAGCCTTGTGAGTCTTTGTTGTCTTGAGATTAGTGGCTTGTCCTCGAATTCCTCATGTAGTGTCTAGATGGCTTCTTCGTGCTGGAGCATATTCATCAATTCTTTGAAGGTCACCACTTGTTTTGTGATGTTCAATGTTGTGACAAATGTCCAAAACTTGGAAGGAAGATATCTCAGTGTGATAGGTACTAGCAGCTTGTCTTCCACCTTCTCTCTGGGCACTACAAGCTTTGCTTGCGGTTCTGCCACATGACGTAAGAATTCCTCTACTTTCTTGCTATCTTTCATACTAAGTGTATGAAGCTTTGACTAGAGATGGAAGATTTTATTAAGTTCTTCACCTCGTAGATGGTGGAGAGTATATCCTAGGTGGCCTTTGATGTGGTTGTATCCTGTACATGTGGTTGAACCGTATTGGAGATATTGACTCTGATCAACATCAACACCTTTGCATCATCTTTCTCATACTTCATCTGCTCATCTCTGCCGGTGGGATGCACTACTTTTCCACTGACGATTCCTTAGAGCTCCTCGAACTAGAGAATTGTGCACATCTTCGTCTTCAAGTGGTAGAAAAAAATAATTTTGGTGTGGACATGGTGCAAAAAAATCTACATTTCACCAGGTTCCTTTCAACGCTAAAACGCTGCATGTGCCTCTTGGTTTTGTCCAAATTCCGAGCGAATTTCACGTCAGAATCGTCTGCTTCTCGCCATAACGATGGTTTCTACCACACACGTCGGGCAAGAGAAGCGGTTGAATATAGTATGGAAACTGTGATTGTACTCGTGACTCGCCAGCTCGTGCTCTGTCAACATGGTCTCCGTAGACTTACAAAGACGCAAAGCTTTAGCGCTTGCTGGTTCAGAGATTGTAGCACGGGCTCCTTCCAAAACATGACACAAAATATACCGTTTAGACACCGTCAGTCTGCTGCGCGCTCCATGATAAGGAATTCCTTGTTTCGGATAACCAATCATTCGCTCTAAGAAATCTACACCATTTGCCGCTTTATTCCAACGTTCTACTAGTTACAGGATGTCCTCTGGTCGCTCCGACTGTCACTATATGCCATCGTTCCACTGGTCGCGCTCTCTGTTGAGACAGGTTTGTACTTCAAGGTTATTTCCACGTCTGCCGCTTTGCAGGTCGCTGCTCAAAGCTCAATCGACCAAACATCAATGAAATCTAGACAACACGCTCAGAAATGATGGTCGCTCTATTACCAATGATTCAAAAGACAAATGCATGTGTGTTTGTTATGTTTAACTCAATGCAGAACATATGGTATTTATACAGGGAAGTCCGTTACCATAGACATACGTGGAGGATCTGTATGTGGAAAAACCGAGCCAACAGTTAAACAATCGACTATATAAACACAGTAATGTAATACTAAATAGTTTACGCTCACAAATAAGAGTTTAAATGTCAACCGAATGAAATGGATCAAAATAGCTTCTAGTTTTTGCAAAATCTCCCTTTCCTAGTCTTTCAAAAACTTAAACACTGAAACATAAATGTGAAATCTCTGTGATAGGTGATATATATTATAGATATTTGTTAAACGAATAATATAACACTCACTCTCGTTTTTTCTGCAAAATAATAGTCCACTAGTTAGGTTCAGAATAGTGACTTTCATAGGTAAAATGGGCGTTTGTTGGTCACGAGAAATAATCACACTACTGGTAGTAAAGGTTTCTTTATAAACATAGAAGACTCAATTATATTTTGAGTGAAGTTAGGAAATGTGACATCATCTATTTTATGGGTAGGGGAACGATGAACATTATAATATAAAAGATGAAACTAAACACATTCAAATGTGTATTACCTTTCTTGGTTTAAAACAAAATGTAATGAGTATTAAGAAGCTACATGAGAAGGAATAACTTTTTTAGTTTAAGAAAGATTCTAATTTGTTCCTAGATAGAAATCCAAGTAAATAATTGACTGTAAATGTTAAGATTAAAAGGGGAGCACGGATGGAAGCTGCTACGAAGGGAGCTGTAGTGGGAGCTTCAAAGGAGCGACAAGAGTCTATGTTGTAGGCTCTTGGGTGCAACGATTGTTTCGGGTGGAACGATTGTTTGGGTGGCTTCCCAGAGCCCATAAAATTGTTGCCCTCATGGGATGAATAATCCCCACACCCGGAGATCTCGGAAGTCATTCTGGATTGAATCGAGAATCGATTCAAATATGTGGTTGTGGGTAGCTTTGGCGACCTCAAATCAAATATAGACTTTGTGTGAGATTGGTGCAAAAGGAAGTGGGTCTACAAGTTGGAGGTCAAGGAAATGGCAAAG
Source organism: Taxus wallichiana var. yunnanensis (assembly GCA_018340775.1). Taxonomy (NCBI): domain Eukaryota; kingdom Viridiplantae; phylum Streptophyta; class Pinopsida; order Cupressales; family Taxaceae; genus Taxus; species Taxus wallichiana. Next base: position 892,064,371 of record CM031242.1, read on the forward strand.
GATGATTTCTTCTCCTGTTTCCATGAAGAATTAGATGTATAGAGAGTGCTTCTATGGGCGCCCTAGATTTTTGAAGAAGAGGCTTTCAAAATTGTGCGATGGCAATCGAGGATGTCTTCCGAGAGTTCTTTCCCATATCTCTTTGTCTAGATGAACCTCCAAGCTCTCCTCTTGGATTTTGGGAACCGAAGGTATTTTTTGGAATAGCAAGAGCTATGGGTGTGCTCATTGTTGCAGATCCTACTACGAAGGCTCGATCAAGATTAGTTTTTTTTGGAAAGTCAAGTCAGAATTTAATGTGCATCTAATATTTGTCTTTTCCAGATTTAGCTCCTTGACATATCAGATTTGCATTTAATTATGACTGCTGCACATTTATTTTTGGTTGATTATTCTCCCTAATTATCTCTTGTCAGAGATTTTGTGTTGACTTGCAAGGCAAGTTTTTATGTAGGTGTTTTATTATTAATAGCACCTTGTTTTATTGGGAGAAGTAGAAGGTAAGAAGAAAATGGAGAGAAAGAAGCAGGAAGAAGAAGACAGAAGAAGGAGAAAAACCAGATTTGGGAGAAGGAGAAAAGTGCGCAGTTCCAGCTCAAGTCTGGACTATTTTTGTTGAAAGAATTCCTTCATTCTCAATGTTGTTATTATATGAATGAATTTTTTGTGTGTAGCTGTAGCTGTTGTTCATTATTGACAAATATATTTGTATTGCTCAAGCAATTTGAAGCCCAGATCTGTGTTATTTGCAGCCAAGAGTTTTATCTTATTTTGCTGTTATAAATTTTTGTAGCTTCCCTTTCTTTTTCCCCTGTTTTGCATCATTTAAATCCACTGCATTTTATTTTCTATTGTTGTTCAAGGATTTTGTAGATTCCGTAGACTCTGCAGTTTCCATAGATCCTCGTTTCGTTTCCCTTCATCTGGTATCAGAGCTTGGCTAAACCCTTCTTCTATTTCATTTCTGGGTTTTTAGTTTTTCATTTGGCAGCCATTAATGGCTTCTACGTCTGGTGCATCGCTGGTTAGTGTGCAAACTCTGATTTTCACAGGAAAGAACTATGAGTATTGGTCTTTGACCATGAAAGCTTTGTTTCGGTCTCAAGACATTTGGGAAATGGTTGAAAATGGTTACCAGGAACTAGCAGACCAGGTAGCATACAATGCTCTTACACAAGCTCAAAAGGACATCTTGAAGGAACAACAGAAGAAGGATGGGAAAGCATTATTTTATATCCATCAAGAAATGCATGAGAGCATACTCCCAAGAGTTGCAATAGCAAAGCAAGCCAAGGAAGCATGGGACACACTCCAAATTGCATATCAAGGTATGGACAAGGTTAAAACTGCTAAATTACAGCTCCTTAGAAGAGAATTTGAAAATTTATCAATGAGAAACTCAGATTCAGTAGAATCTTTCTTTACTCATGTTGTTGGTTTGATAAATCAAATGAAGTCCCATGGAGAGGTCATAGAGGATAGGAAGGTTGTTGAAAAGGTACTTAGAAGTCTCCCTTCTAAATTTGATGTTGTAGTTGTGGCTCTAGAGGAAACCAAATATTTGAGCCAGTTTAGTGTTGATGAACTACATGCCTCTCTTATCAATCATGAATATAGACTGAATAGATCAAATAGTTCAGTTGAAAATGCATTTTCATCTCAGATTTCTGTAAATCGTGGAAGAGGAAGGAGGAGTTTCAGTCCTAGAGGAAGAGGGAGAAGTTCTCCTAGAAGTGGACGTAGCAGCAGTTATGCAAATGCTGGTGGTAGAGGTCAAAATCAGAATTTCAGTCACCCAAGTGGCCAAAGATTTGACAAATCACACATTCAATGTCACTATTGTAAGAAGTTTGGGCATTATGCTCATGAATGCAAGAAAAAACAATATGATCAGTAGAAGCAAGGTCAAAATCAGTCAAGTAGCACTCCCTCAGGCAGCATGTTCATTGCATGCACGAAGATTGTTGAAGCAATCCCTACAAACTCTCTAGTTGAGTGCAATGTTGTTCAAGAAAGCCCATGTGACATATGGTATTTAGATTCGGGCTGCAGTAATCACATGACAGGTAATAAAGATTTGTTTTCTAGCTTGGATGAATTAGTTCAAACTGATGTTACACTTGGTAACAACAACAAAGTCACTATTTTGGGTAAAGGTATGGTTAATATTCTAACCAAAAAGGGGGAGCTGAAATTTATGCCTGATGTATATTATGTTGCTAGTCTAAAACACAACTTGATGAGCATTGGACAACTGATACAAAAGGGATATAGAGTGTACATGGAAAATAATGAATGTGTTATTTTGGACAAGCTTCCAAGCAATATGCTTATTGCCAAGGTACAAATGACTACAAACCACATGTTTCCATTAAAAATAAGGCCGGCTATGAAAGGAAAAACAACTCAAGTTGTTCATGAGACACATACTGTAAATTCTAGAGCAGCTTTTAAGGTAGAAGATACAAAATCAGCAGTAGCCAAAGACAACTACGGAAATGTTCAAGATAGCTACGGAAATGTTCAACAGATTACAAAAAGGTTCAAAATATCTATGGAAATTTTCAAGACATCTACGGAAATTTCCAAGACAGCTACGGAAATGGCCAGAACAGCTCCAAAGAGGAAAATGATGTTTCTGTAGAAACTCAAGTAGCGTTTCAATCAGTGGTAAAGGATGATTCTTGGCTATGGCATTTTAGATTTGGGCATTTATATTTTGGAGCACTGAAACTACTACATATGAAGAATATGGTAAAAGGTTTTCCATTAATTGAGAAACCGGAAAGAGTTTGTGAAGGATGTATTATGGGCAAACAACATAGAGAGTCATTTCCGGTTGGCAAGGCAAATAGAGCTACAACTCCACTTGAGATTGTGCATTCAGATATTTGTGGGCAAATGCAAACACCGTCTATAGGAGGCTGCACTTATTTTCTTACTTTTATTGATGATTTCACAAGAAAATGTGGGTTTATTTCTTAAAACACAAATCTGATGCATTTGCTTATTTCCAGCAGTTCAAGGCACTTGTGGAGAAGCAAAGTGGCCACTACATCAAGGTTCTAAGGATGGATAGAGGCGGTGAATTTATATCTAATGAATTTATAAATTTTTGCAGATCTCATGGCATACACAAGCAATTTACAGCCCGCTATACACCTCAGCAAAATGGTGTGGCGGAGAGGAAGAACCAAACAATTATGGAGATGGCTCATAGCATGATGGCAGCCAAACATCTACCAAATGAATATTGGGCTGAGGCAAGTGGCAACTACTATTTACATCATGAATAGGTGCCCAACAAAGAGCGTAAGAAACAAAGTCCCTCAAGAGGCTTGGACAAGAAGGAAACATAGTGTTTCTCATATGAAGGTATTTGGATGCATAGCATATGCGCATGTTCCAGATGAGTTGAGAAGGAAGTTAGATAATAAAGGACAAAAATGTATATTTGTTGGTTACTCAGAGGAAACAAAAGCATATAAGTTGTTTGATCCTATCAATAGGAAATTTATAATCAGCTATGATGTTCAGTTCGTGGAGGATGAAGCATGGGATGGAAGCATAGAGAGGACTATCAGAATTGCAGTTGCTGTCCCAAATGATAATATGGTGGATGAAGTGTTTCCAACACCAAATATAACTCCAACAGCAGCTCCTTCCAATCCTCGGGATGGTACCACAAGTTGCAGCTCAAGCTACACCTTCATTCACACCAAGGAGATCTTCAAGGCTGCTGTCCACACCAACAGGACAGCAAACTTCACAAGCATCTACACCGGCATCTACATCAATTGGTATCCTTGGAGCAACACCATCTAGCACTCCAAGTAGTTCTTCATCTCTGGATCCAACTCTAGCAAGCATGATGCCACGAAAAACAAGGAGTTTGAGTGAGTTGTATAATGTTGACACAACTAATTCATTTTCAGCTTTTGCTTTATTTTCTCATATTGATGATCCATTAACATTTGAAGAGGCTGTGAGTAGTGATATATGGGTAGAAGCCATGGATGAGGAGATTGAATCCATTGAAAAGAACCAAACATGGGAGTTGGTTGATTTGCCAGAAGGCAAAGATGTAATTAGTGTCAAATGGATTTATAAGACTAAACAAGATGTCTGATGGGAAAGTGAAAAACATAAAGCAAGGCTAGTTGCAAGGGGATTTACACAACAGCCCAGGTATAGACTTCAATGAGACATTTTCTCCGGTTGCTCAGTTGGATACAATTAGGATTGTTTTAGCTATTGCTTCCCACAACAAGTGGCATGTATATCAAATGGATGTAAAGTCTGCATTTTTAAATGGTTATTTAGAGGAGGAAGTGTATGTGGAACAACCACAAGGCTATGAGCTACTAGGTCATGAAGACAAGGTGTATAGATTAAAGAAGGCACTCTATGGATTGAAGCAAGCTCCAAGAGCTTGGTATAGCTGCATTGACTCCTATCTCATTCAAAATGGTTTCCAAAGGAGCGGTTGTGAACCGAAATTGTACATCAAGGTCAACAAGCAAGGTAACATTTTGATTGTTTGCTTGTATGTGGATGATCTAATCTTTACCGGTGATCTAAACATAGATTCTTTCAAATCAGTAATGAAGAATGAATTTGAAATGATTGATTTGGGTCTTATGAGGTATTTCTTGGGGATTGAAGTCCATCAATCCAATGATGGTATATTTATTTCTCAATATAAATATGCAAATGAAGTTTTGAAGAGATTTAATATGGAAAGGTGCAAGGTATCCCCAACACCGGTTATGACAGGGATGAAGTTAAGCAAGGAAGATGATGGAGCATGTGTGGATTCTACATTGTTCAAGAGGCTAGTTGGAAGCCTTATGTACTTAATAACCACAAGGCTAGATATTATGTATGGTGTAAGTCTGATTTCAAGGTTTATGGAGTCTCCAAAAGACTCACATTGGCAGGCCGGTAAGAGGATATTGAGGTATGTAAGTGGTACAAAGGATTTTGGTATTTTGTATTCCACTTCAGATGATTTCAGTCTTGTTGGGTACACGATAGTGATTGTGGAGGCAACATAGATGATAGGAAAAGTACTTCTAGGTATACTTTTCACTTTGGTACAGGTGTTGTGTCATGGGCATCAAAGAAACAACCCATTGTGACCCTTTCTTTAGCTGAAGCTGAGTATGTGGTAGCCACTAGTGCTGCGTGCGTGTCAAGTCATGCGAAGGATGTTGAAAGATTTGATGCATGATCAAAAGGAAGCCACTACAAGTATTATGTGATAATAGTTCAGCCATAGCATTATCTAAAAATCATGTGTTTCACAAGAGAACTAAGCATATTGATACGAGGTATCATTTTATCAGAGAGCTTGTAAGAAACAAAGAAATTTGTCTTGATTTTTGTAGGTCTGAAGATCAGTTGGCTGACATATTTACAAAAGCACTGGCAAAAGAGACATTTGAGTATTTACGAAGTGGCTTAGGAGTTTGTGACTTTGCACAAGTTAGCAGCTCGGAAAACTGTCAGTTAGCTATGGAAATGCTACAACAATTTTTGAACAAACTTGATTCATATTTCTAATGATCTGCAAGCAGTTCATAATTAAGGGGGAGTGTTGGAAATTCAAGTCAGAATTTAATGTGCATCTAATATTTGTCTTTTCTAGATTTAGCTCCTTGACATATCAGATTTACATTTAATTATGACTATTGCACATTTATTTTTGGTTGATTATTCTCCCTAATTATCTCTTCTCAGAGATTTTGTGTTGACTTGCAAGGAAAATTTTTACATAGGTGTTTCATTATTAATATCACCTTGTTTTATTGGGAGAAGTAGAAGGTAAGAAGAAAAAGGAGAGAAAGAAGTAGGAAGAAGAAGACAAAAGAAGGAGAAAAACCAGATTTGGGAGAAGGAGAAAAGTGCGCAGTCTCCACTCAAGTCTGGACTAGTTTTGTTGAAAGAATTCCTTCATTTTCAATGTTGTTAATGTATGAATGAATGTTTTGTGTGCAGCTGTAGCTGCTGTTCATTATTGACAAATATATTTGTATTGCTCAAGCAATTTGAAGCCCAGATTTGTGTTATTTGCAACCAAGAGTTTTATCTTATTTTTTTGTTATAAATTTTTGTAGCTTCCTTTCTTTTCCCCTATTTTGCATCATTTAAATCCACTGCATTTTATTTTCTATTGTTGTTAAAGGATTCTATAGATTCCGTAGAATCTACAGTTTCCATAGATCCTCATTTCATTTCCCTTTAAGTTTGTGAGAGGTTATGCATCAATGTTCCGATTAGGGCAAAAGTTCTTAACATACACTTTTGGACTCCACAAATGGAATTGATGAACAAGTTATCGAGATAGAAAATTCTAGGATCGTTTGCAATAAATGCTGGAAAGTCAGATTTGACAAAGCATGTCCCTGCCGCAGTAGTGTTAAGCCAGTTCAGATGGTGGACGTTTCCTCTGAATCTTACGATGTTCTGGTTCCTTAGATGGATGATTCACTTATTGATTTAGAGGACGCTAAGGATGTTTATAGGGCAGAATTTGATGTGGTTATGTGAACAATTGCAGAGGATGTTAGACATGGTGGCGTATGTGATTGTTTACAGGGGATATAGAGGTTTCAGTTGTTGGGTTGTCCTTTGATGCCATATATGGAGGTCCTTGTGGGAAAGATATATGTATTTTTAACTATTCACTAAGTGTACCTTTATTTGTAATGGGTGGCTTGGGGAGCGATGGTGCTAATGTGGCTGGGATGTTGAGGTGCATCCCATGTGGATCCAATGGAGTATAGCTAGAGGGGGTGATTTCAAATTCAAATATAAATACCATCCCGGATGTGATTTAGAATGGGGAGGATTTTTGGAGACTTCCACGTGGTGGTATGGTTGTTGTCTCGAATGAGGGGGCCAATTGGGTGAGTACCAATTTCAAATTTTTAGGCCATTGTGTCAGACATTATGGTGATGGTTGAAGGTCTTGCTGTGGACATAGAGGCAATCAAAGGAAGATGAATGGTGTAACTTGGCATGGATTTGTGTTCTCATGCCATGATCAATGGGGATGGATGGACTAAGATCCTACCAAGAAATTCAAAGATGAGAATTCGAACCAAGTCTTTTGGGCTCGCCATGTCGGTGATGGTTCTTGAGAAAATTCTCCTCCCGTGCTTTCAGGCCTTGGTTTCTTGTTGCTTTTTATTTTTAGTTTGGCCCGACTTGGTTTCAGTCCTTTGTGACCATGCTTGTGTATTGTAGATGTTGGTTTCTATTTTGGCCACTGGTAGAGGCCTTCTTTTATGCTCTTTATTGCTAAATATTTTCTCCATTGTATTGTTGGGTTTTTTAGTCCCTTAAAACCAAATGTTTACCTAATCGAAAAAATGTTAAGATTAAAAGAAACAAAATGCTTCATTTAAAAATTCAATGCAAGTTGTTAGTAGCATATGCTCAAGTTATCACTACAAAATATCTCAAAACCCAATATCATCCAAATATCCCATAATATATAACTCTAATGATAAATTATACACAAATGATACCTAAAAATTGAGGTCAAACCATGTGGAACCTTGTCACAGAAACCCTAAGGCGAGCCATAAGAATAGAAACTAGGTAGTGAAAATCTGCATTTGGTAGCATGGCGAATAGAATGTTAACGGAAAATGATGACCCTAATGTGCTGCGGAGAATAGATCTAGTGTGGTTGTTTATTTTCTTGAGAGGAAAAAGGATCACAATTATGCATTGTAAGTTGGCAGCTATGGACAAAGGAATCAAGGATATGTTGCGAAAAATGTTATTGGATCCATGTTTATGACTACTAAGGATCCTTCCGCTAAGGTGGGTCACTAATATTAGGAAGTGTGGGTTTCTTGATCTTTGGAATATCTAGGGGTGGTAGGCGAGACATTTATCCGAGTTTGTTTCTAAAGGGCCTTCTCAAAGATCCCCTCCTTTTGAGTTGGCGCACCCCATTTTCTCACATTTGATGAGAACATGCTCAATATGGTGCTTGAAACTCGAGTATAAACTCTCGATAACTACCTTCATTTGCTTCTTCAAGAATTTTTTTCTGAAACATTCTTAGTTGAATGAATGGATATCCCAAAGATGGATTCCACATATCGGTGGTAAGATCAAGCTCTACCCATGTTCTAGAGCTTTCTTCATTTTTTGTTTTTCACTTTGTTAAAGATAAAGTTATTATTCATAGTAAATACTTGGTATGGGGCAAACATGGTCTCATGGTCAAACCACAGTACCCAACTTTTGACACATCAAAAGCATCCTTTACTTCTCAACCTCTTTGGGTTAGACTCCCACCTTTCCTATCCAATGATCGAATGAAAATTACTTTGAATCCATATCTAATCGGTTAGAGGCATATGTTAAATATGATGACAACACTTCCCAACACCTTCATACTACCTTTTCTCCTATTTTGGTTAACATGGAACTTAATCAAGACCTTCCCTTGTCGATGTGTAAAAACAGCACCCTTGAATGTCCTGCAACTCAATGGATTGAGACTCTTAGTGTGATTGCATAACATGAAGCTTTTCCCAAATTGTGTGAATTTGTAATTAGGAAATATCTCTAGATGAAGCCCGGTTTCTATTCCTCTGTTCATATGCACACATTCAAATCATAGAGTATCTACTCTAAAACCTACTCTAACTCGCCAAGGAGACATGGTTGAGAAGACACAAGAAAATAAACCTAAACTAACAGAGGTGATGCACCAAAGGAATGTTGAACATTTTCTTTTCCATTAAACACAAACCATTGAAATTTAATACAACCACCATACACAGATAACCAATATTGCAATGAGAGATCAAAGAGGTGCAATGAACAAAATATAGTGTTAAAAATCATCCATAGACATGTATTATTGCTCCACAAATTTGATACAGTCCATTACAATGGCCAAGAGGCACAAACATGCATTAAAACTTGAATGGGAGGTTTGAACTCCACAAATCCACTTTTAGAAAGAGAAGAAGGGATGGTGTAGTACCAAAATGTCCAATAGTTTGAAAAATTCCCCTCCTTACAATATATAGAAAGAATGAGAAAAGGAGATGAGAAGAATTTGAATTTTTTCTCAACCACACCAAAAGAGCAATGAATTCGCCTACAACAATGATGGGTTATAATGCCAAACCAATGCATTCATGCACTGTTCCTTGTTTGGTAAGAAAGGAAGCCCATACCTTCATTATGGTGGTAGGTGATAAACTTGGGACACCTGAAAAAATGGTAAACTATATTTTTCATTTTTAATAACTTAGTCACTATGGTCGTAGTTGCGTAACAAATGTCAAGAGCTTTCCAAAAAATCCTCTCTTGTACAAATCTAAGCTCTCAATCAAAAGTTATTGCCATCTGAAGGTTGAGGTGTAATTCTACAAAAATGGCAGGCTTGGGGATCTGAAACTCAAAAAGTCCAACATACATGCAACCTCCTAAATCTCAAAATTCAAACTTTCTGAAATTTCAATTTCAGAAGTTGAAACACCATTCATAGCTCAAAATGACTTGAGTGTTTCGAATGTCCTAAAACTGGAAAACCTGAAAGTCCAAAATTTTAGACATTGAGTTGTCTTTTTCCATCTTTTCTTGCCGAAGACTCCAAAGTCCTAAAACCTGAACCTCCGAAGTCTGAAAACCTGAACCTTCAAGGTCTGAAAATGCCACCGTATTGACCCCGAAACTTGCGTTGACCTCAGAAATCCATACCCTTTCAGGATTCAGACTTTCAGGATTTTAGACATTTCATTTCTTTTTTCTGATTTTGTCGCCAAGACTTCCGAAACCCCAAATCTTGGACCTCTGAAACTTCAAAACTTGAAAGCTTGAAATTTTGGATTTTGGGATTTTCACTCACTACTTCGACATGCTTCCCAAAATTTTATAAATCCTGAAAGTCTGAAATTTCACACTTCATGATTTCAAACATTTCTACTCCATTTTGGGCATGATTCACGAGGTCTTGAAACCCGAAAACCTGAAAATTTAAAATTTCAGCTTTCGAACTTCCAGCATTTTGGACATTTGGGGCCTATTTTCCAACTTTGTGCTTGAGAGTTCTAAAACCCCAAAATCCTAAAATTTCAGAATTTTGGATTTTTATGGTTTCGGGTTTCAGATTTTGCCTACCCATTTTTGGCTTGCTTTTCTCTGAAGTGCCAAAAATGAAAAAAACTAAAAACTTTGAACCTTTTCTCCATTTTCTTCCTCGATCTCTGATCTCCTTCATCATTCTCTTGGCCACCTTTTTACCGATCTTGCATTGCCTTTAATGATCTCGACTACAACTTAATCTTGAAACTGAATGTGAGCTTGCATGATCAAACCAACGTCCCCATTTCTCATATGCAAGGTCATGTTTGATCAATTTTTCCTTAGGGAAAAATTCTATAGCATCCCCTAAGACCAATCTTTTGATTGGGGATAGAACACAAGTTTAATGGCTTGATTTTTAAGGTTTTCCTTTTCAATGCCATAGATGTTTTAAAATAAGACACTTGATGGAAAATTGTGGGTGACTCAAGTGCACTAGCACTAAACATGATTTTTCAATAGACTCTATAACTTATCATCTAGCGGTGTGCAACCCCGATGATTCGGACTTCGATCAATCATCACTATCTTCAGATATGAGCCCATCCCGAATTATCGGTCAAGACTAAGATGGTTGATGAGACCCTCTAGCTCATTTCTCCCATGAGCCCAACCAAGGATCTTATACAGAGTGCCTCTTTATCTCATTCTTGAATAATTTCAGACCTATTAACTCTTTAGAAATAATTATTCCTCTTGAGCCTGAAACTGAAGATGTTGTTGACAAGGAAAATTGGATGGTTGTTCAAGGTAAAAAAGGGCTCCACTAAAAAGTAATTTGCACCTTTTCATTTGAAAATCAGGGCCCCTTTTGCTAATGTATAACTCTTAGTTTTCACTTTGTTGGCTTTTATTTGTCCTAGTTGTCTCTTGTTTTATGTGCTTCCTCGTTGCCTTATTTTGGGGGTAGTTATTTCACTATGGTTGTTTCATTCTTGCAGTTGGGCTACTTGTTTCATTTTTTTCCTTTCGGTCTTCATCATTTTATGTTGACATTCAAACCATTGTTCTAGCTAGTATCCTAGTCAAAAACCTTTTACCCTTACTAAAAAAATATATTATACACAAATTCCAATCAAAATCATAAAAATATGACTACTTTGATAGATGGAATGAATATTTAAAAACTTTCCGCATAATGTTTCCTTGGAGACTACTAAAAGATAAATTCAAATCAACATGCTATAAGATGATGAAAGGGATACATCTCATCTAGATATTTAAAACTAAGGAAAAAAAATTATGATTACTCTAACATATACGCTGGAAGGATTTTGTATCTCCCTGTATTTTCAAATATGGTGCACATGAGGAAATATATAATCTTAAACAAATAGGGAATATTTTCTATCAATATGTTGATATGCTTCAATTTTGAGAGAAAATGCTCGCTTGTATGATGGGGTTTTTTTCATTTTTGTGATTTTAATTAGAAAATATAAAGAAAACAAAAATGAGAAGGGGAAATAGAGGATAAAGGAGAACCCCACAATAGACTACAAAAAAATATCTTCAAAGACCACTCCAAGTAAATAAATTTATAGAACCCTCTCACTCTCACACATGAAGGAACATTATAAAATTGTAGCTTTCAATAATAGAAATAGAAAGAAAGGGGGTTCATAACCCTTGATTAGTATAGATATGACATAGATTCCATTTACCCTAACATTTAATAAAATCATTTCAATATCAGAGCATCACATACAACAAGGGAGTAAAAAAGTTCATAATATCATTTAATTCTAAAATAGAAAGGTAGAGTTTTTCTATTCAAGGAATAAACACCATATTGAGAAATGAACATATCAAAATTTTATTATATGTTAATGGAAACTAAAAACATGTGTACACAAAGTTAAAATAAAATCTCTTCGGAGTTGAGAGAAAAGAAAGAACATAACTAGTGCCTCTTCAATGGAAATACCATCTCCATTTATACTATTAGACTATAAATGCCTTGTAACATCCTTCATGCTAAGAATACAAATTTATCCTATTTCACATTCACTTAAGATAAAACTTAAAGTGATTTTGTATTTCAGTCATGTAACATTTATGAAAAACACTATTTATTGACATAAAAATAGAAATGTAACTTAAGTGATGGAAAGAACTTTCCCAATGGAGAAATATAAGTAATTAAAATAACTAAAAGAGAATAATTTCTATCCATGGATGTCCCTTCTTGATTCACTCAAAAAAATTAACCTTAAACACTTATAGGTTGTATTCTAGTCTCGGGTACATTCTTATACGTTTAGATGAGAGTGTTTCTCAACAAATCCATCCATGAATAGGAATGATCTGAAATATTCAACATGAATTAATACCAATATTATGTGTTGTATTAAAATGGAGATTCCTTCCAATTAATACAATCCCTTATGGTGAAATTATTCTCTGATAGAATTTCGTGTTCTAATAACCCATTTAGTATTGGTTCTTTTGACTTTCGTATGATCAAATTTTCCGTCACCACTTTGGGAAAATCGTTTTTAATACACTTTAAAATAGTGATTCCATTATCAATAGGATATTCCTGAATCTTGATGAAGGTTCAATGATTAGAACTCAAATTATGAGAAAAACATGATCTTAGAAAGAAGGAAATAACAACACCAGATAAATTATTCTCAAGAAACATGTCTAAAATGTTATGTTTTATTATATCTACTCACTATCAATCCTTACTTCACAATATTTCCAACTCTTCAAATTGAAGTTCAAATTGGATTTTGTAAGAGAAAGTTATGTTGAAAACAAGATTGGTTATGGAGTTCCATATTAATTATGCATCTCCACCTTTGACTCGTGCGCACACATTTTTACTTCATCAATAGCTTGGGAACACTTCAGAAGTGTTTCTTGAATTCTTAGGTTCCTTTTTTGTAACATTATTTGGACCAAATTAATTCATACACACATTCTCAATGAGGTTCTAGAAGGAAAAAAATTGCAAGGGGAACCGCTGGATAAGTGCAGCAAGTTGGTGGACAATTAAGTGGACATAAAAACCCGAAATTTACGTACCACAATCGTGGAATTGTGTTCATAGGTTTGGTGATTTCCAAACCTAAATCTATGATCAAGGTCCTCACGAGACCAAAAAATAGACCCATGCCTCCTCATTTTCCCCATTTTCCCCAACAAACCATAATTTCCCCTAGACCTTTGGCACTTGAGCTTTGAATACCCCTTAAAAATTGCTCCTCGAAATTCTAAATTGTGAAAGTTTCACCAATGCCACAAAGATGAAGAGGTAAGTCCTGGATTTTGATCAAATTTCTTGCATTTTAGGTTTTATTTGTGATTTTCATGGGGTTTTCAGTTTTGTGTTTATGTATATAATTTTTCTATTTTTTTCGGTTTCTCGAAATCTTGTAATCCTGTAAACCATCAAAATATTCCTCAAAACACTCAAAACATTTCTCAAAACCCTCCTCCAAACATAGATCCGCCTCTTGTGGCTTATTTTTTCCCCACAAAACTAGCAAGAACACAAGGTGATATCGTTAGAAGAATCGACAAAATAAAATTGGCATTGAGAACCTTGTTCGGACTATAACATTAACCAACACATTACAAACATTGAATGGTGAAGTCGACTCCATAACCAAACAAATACACAGGTGGAATACCATTAGAGGTGATTGTAGGTGATGGTATGCGGATAAATTATTCTATGTGACCATAAAAGACAAAAAAAATACAAAAGACCACATTTGTGCATTATTTACACACCCGAGAACCAATGCCCCTGCGTACCTACTTAAAAACAGTTCCTAATCCATTGGTTCCATGATGATCGAATCAAGAATTTTTTTGGGACTGATGGTGGATGGTTTTTTATTATTCACCATGCAGCAACAATGAGGTTCCTCTCTATTTTCTACAGAAAATATATTACGAGTTCATCCTTAATGAGGTCCCAAATTATTTTGACTTTTTTGAGTTTTATGGGCAAGGAGGTGGCTCTACATAGAGTATACCTAGTGCATGTGTTGGTCAACCAAGGATCCTCCATGCCCCAAAACCCCCACTACCTTCAGTTATCCCTCATAGAGTGAAGGAGGTTGTGGAGATTGAAACACTAAATGCATTAAGGGAGATTACTGACACTCTGACGCAACATAGTGACCATATTACATTTGGTGATGTTGGTGGAGGTACCAGTTCTAGGGCACCACACCACTATGGATCATGTGGTGCCGTATGGATCGCAAGCGAGACACCATTTGCCGGATCACATGATTTCTTTTCTCTTTACACTTTGTTTCTAATTGTGGAAGTTGTGTTGTGTATCTACTCTTATAGGAATTTTGGAGACTCAAGTAACATCAATGCTTCCTTAGAAGATCATTAAACCTAGATTCCTTGGTTCATTTTTATTAGCAAATTCACATGGATTGATCTATTATGTGTCGATTATTCTTTGGGTCTATTATGTGGCAGTCACGTAGATTAATATTGATATGTACATATTTTTTATATAGGTTATGACTACCACACAGACTCCATATATGCAGATTGTGGAGGCTACTGTAGATACTACCATAGCATTTGTAGATCCATTAACTGAGGTACAGTTTTCTAAATTTGTTAAATTATGGAGGAATTTTTTCTTATTACTTAAATCTACAATATCAAATTTTATACATGATATATTTAATTTGAACTATTTATTTGTATGTAGCTTACCCCTTTTGAGTCTACTGTTGACCTGCGACGCGTCGATGAAAAATTGATAGGGATCATGAAATTTCGGTAAGATTTCACATGAATTAACTAAATTCTTATTTTCTAAATTTTGAATTTATTTTAAAGAATTTGGTGTTAAAAATTTTTGTTTATCAAAGTGTGAAGGATAGGTTGCATCCTTCTTAGAGACACCTATGACCACACGGATGAAATCCATAGTGGCATCTCGCTCCACTACATCCCCAAGTCATGGACATGCTCGCTAGTAGGCAATAAGAGGGAAGATGTTTCATGATTAGATTAATAGCACCTAGATGTGTCTATATATATATATATATATATGTCATTTGGCCCTAGTTCATGATTCTTCATATAGTCCATGTATATAGCCTTATAGGATCGCATGTGGTCTTATATGTATGACACACTTAGTTCGAAACATGTTATGAGCTTACTATTTTAGAGACACATCCAACATACTTAGTTTGATACATTATATCCATGTTGTTTTTCATAATGATATTACTTCTATGTTTGATTTGATTTCATTGCACATTATATCCTTCTATATAAGTTTTCCTAACCATATTAGTTCTATATGTTTGATTTGATTTGATGGCCTCGATTATGTGACCATGATGGATATGATATATGATTTGTTAAATGTTATTTTTAAATGATATATGTTATATGATCTTATGTTATATAATGGTTTTGAAGGTTCTTTGGTGCAAGATCATTTTTTATTTCAAGAGATTCATGTGTGGACTTATATCAATTTTCTTATTTTAAGCACATGGTTAACACACTCCAAAGTGAGACAAAATGTACACAACTAAAAATGGTCTTGAGGGATTTATTATGATTCATATTATATGTTTTTAATGTACTTATAATTTATTTGTTAAGTATTAGTCCAAATTGAACTTTTTATTGATGTGTGTAACAATAAGGTCCTAATTTGAATTCGCTTGTAAAAAATACGAGAAAATTTATAGAGCTTAGTTGGCACAAGATATGTAAAAAATATTCTTAAGACTCTATTATGTATTAACATGCTTTAAAAAGAGATCATTTAATAATCATTAGAGTATTTACGTGGTAATGTTTTAAACTTGTTATAATCTCATTGATGCGAACCGAGTAACACAAGAAGTCATGCCCCGTGACGTTGTGGTCCAACAAACTATCACCGCCAATGCGTTCGATGTGGGGGTATATGCCTTCAAGTGCCATGGAGGGCTCTAGGGAGGCTTGTTTTGGAGTCAAAACACACGATGCGAGCCTTCTTGACATTCCTTGAGCCTTCATGGCATAATTGTTTATAATTTTCCTTTTCTAGGCAATCCTAGGAAATGAACGCAGGAAAGTAGTGAAAAGTCATGCCTTGGGAAGTCATGGCACCAAACCAACTACGCAAAGAAGTCCGGATGGCTAGGTGAATGCTAAAGGAGGCGTCATTCGGTGAGACACAACATTTTTGCTTCTCGGAGTAATTCATTCGAGAGTAGTCCCTTGAGCCCGAGACCGAAAAACCATTCAACTTCGACATGTGACTACGCGGACACCATGGTACGTAGAGACATCTCAATGAATCCTAAACCTTAGTGTAAGGACTCTCTATAATATCATGTCTTGGTTTTTTCCGTATCCAATCGGTTCTCTCGCTACCCTATTATTTCCAAAGACACAAAATAGTGCAGTTTGAGCCGGTATAAGGATGTCAAACGCTATATTTTGCAAACGCTATAGTAGAAGAAACTTAAGGTTATCTTTTCTTGTACCACTAACCTGCATAAAATTGTTAGTCAAAGAAATTTAAGTTTCAAATCAAAACCATACTAGATATATACAAAATACACAAATTTAATAAAGTATATGAACTTGAACCTAGAACTAACAAATATAAAAATTCAAATAAAAATTATATATCGAGACGAGCTCGTGTAAATTCATTCCACTTTGTTCACCATCGGGATGTGAAAGTTTCAAGCTTTTCTCGACACCACTAACCTACTTAAGAATGAACTAGTCAAATAATTTTAAGTTGAATAAAAACCATGTACACTAGATATATACAAAATAGACAAATTTAAACACTTATTATAAAAATACTAGATATATACAAAATACACAAATTATAGATGGATGAAAAATTTAAACACTTCAAATAAATTATATATGCAGGACATGAGCATGTAAATTCATTCCAATAAACCATTAGGATCATATCTACTATAAATAGCAGACATGATTTCTTAATGATATGACTCTCGAACCTTCCAAATAATATTATTATTAGGGCTTCCTTGATATCTATACGGTTGAATATTTTCACTAGAAATCGATGTGAATATAACAAAGTATTTTCCCGTGTTTCCCAAAGTCTTCAAACACCTAACAAATGAGTTTTTAATGGATACCGCCGAAGCCAAGGTCAAGTAATTACCACCGACCTCGTATGGTACTCAATATCATCGCCATCTACAATAGGAGAAGTCAACTTCTTTCTTTCCTCGATGCAACGACATAAGAAATAATTTGTTGCTTCTTCATTGTCTTCTATTGTAATAACTAAAAAAAGATGTCCTATAGAAAAACAAAGGTTTCAACTCAAATTTAAATTAGATATTAATTTTGAAAATGGACATAACTCAATACAAAAATTGTAAATAATCATTTACCTTATCACACCAAAATTAAATTTTTGTTAAATTCCTTGGATGTTGCAAATTCATTTGTAGAAACAAGTCATAATGGCTATGGAGTTTGATAACTGGAAGTGGAATCGAGGCCTAAAAATCAATCCATCCACCCATTCTTGTTAATAAAACTCAGCAAAGTGAAAAATTCCATATAAGATGCATAAAAACATGTAAAATTTCTTATCCACATGTTCCATGAAGTAGGATCTGAGCTACAAAATGAGTGCATATCCCTAGACTTTGTGAGTGTCATACAATCCTCATAGTTAACAATTTGTTTTTCCTCTATCAACAAAAATATCTCGTGAATTGTGGAATTTTCTTGAGAAACTCGGTCCATGTTATCAATACACCATTCCACTATGCTATTTGAATCTTTCAATTTAGCACCTATTTTTTCTTGAACTCTTCTCTTATAAGAGCTCTTCTCACACATGCCCTTACATCTTCATGCTCTCCTTTTCCATGTCCATCCCAAAGTGAAACTCTAAATATGTTGCACACCCATCTTGATGTCCATCCTTCTCATCCAATAAAACATTTGTCCATTCTTAAACCGAGACATGTAATTATCTGACCATATATAATGTTTTTTTAAGCATATGTCCCTATTGAGACAAGTTTCCATAAAATAATTGAAAACACCCTTGCAAAAATTTAGTGGAATGAATACAATCATCAGTGATATAAAAGTGGTACTCTCTTAAAAAATTGTTCATTCTCTATAGTATCGGAAAATGTATAAATGCTATATGCACAAAAATGGAAACTTGTACAAAGTTATAATATTGTGATTGAATCTCCATTCATAGTTATAATGTGTAATTCTCTGTGAAATCCACGATTGAAATAATAGTACCAATAGGAAATGTGTCATCGCATATCTTGAATTGTTCATCCAACCATCGAGATCTATGTGTATGCCGAGCATACTCATAAATAATTTCATCATTCAATTTTCTCATAAATTGAAAAACAAACATATGTTCTATAACTAGCTCACATTGTTTAGACTCCTTTCCATCTTTCACCTAGTACAATCTTCGATTTATATTTATAAAAATCTACTAAATTACGTCCTATTGCACTTTCAATTTTCTCAACGATGCAACTTTATAATTTAGGTAATCCACCAAATGTACCACAACTTCCATTCAAAACATCCGACTATAAAAAAATTGTCCAACTTCTCTTTAATAAAATATCGTAGGTATGAAATCGTGGAAGATATTAGTGGAAATGAACACCACACTCGATAACGTAGTTTCGAATGAAAATTAGAACAAATGCCTAATAATTTAACATAATGCATTGCAAATTCAACATATTGCCTATAACAACAAGTGGTTCATGTGTGGTTTATTTTCACATAGAATGGTTTCAACATTTCAGGAAAATGTTGACTAATTTTAATTTCTAGATGCTCTTGTTCAAACTTATGAAAAATTGAGCTTGAGTCATATCTAAGAAATAATTTAGATGTGGTTCATGATTAGTAGAACCAACTCTCCATTTTACAACATCTCTTGTATTAGGTGAAACTCTAGTGTTATCATACAAAAATTGAATAAAAACTTCTTTTATAGGATCGATTTATCTTTGTCCTTACATGGCACTCTAGTAAAAATGCCCAAAAATTGGTATTATTGAGTGGTGAAGGATATTACATCTTTCAATTGCTTTCATTAGACTTTTTGATTAACTTTCAACATTAGACTTATTTGCATAATCAAACACTATTTTTTTATTAATTCACTTACAACACTATTAAGAAGTACATGACGCACAATTTACTATCCCTAGTGTGTCTCTTGACACCAACACTGTGGTATGCATCATGAAGGTTTTCAATGATTGTAGAGGTTTTACCACGTATATTAGATGTCATCAATCCTAAGTTGTTTAATGTAGGTCTCATTTTAATCAATTTCATCAAACTAACCAACAACTAATATCTTTGGGAATCATTTAAAATTTCAAAATGATTATCCCAAATTTCAATGGCTTTTCTTCGATTTTACATTCAATTTTTTTCATACATTGGTTTCAAAATGTTTTCATCAATTTCAATAAAACAATTAGGTTTCTTATGTAAAATAGTAGGAGGTGTTTTTGTCAAGTTTTACTTGTCTACAGTTTTAACCAAAATTTCTTTATTTACATTTTAATTGTCTCCTTCAATTTCAACATCAGCTACATCACGAGTATTTAATTCTTCTTCAAAATTGATAGTAAAAACATCTTAATCGTGAGTATTTAATTCAAATTCAACATTGACAATAGAAACATTACTTGGTTCATCAATGCTTACAATAGTAGGGTTTGAAAATTAACCTCTTCTTGATTCACGAAGATTACGCATTCGTTGAGCATTTTGAAACCTATTTACCTCTAATTTGTCCTGGCATTTTTACTTAATGACCTCCTTTTTTGACTTCATTTCTTGTCTCCCTAATGTTTTTCTTGGTAATAAGAAAAACGTGTAGAAAGTGACATAATTTTGCAGTAATTCATACGGTAAGGTCAAAAAGTAAAAATCACATGGTAATTTGAACATTGGGATGTGTGTAAATATGATTTAAGAACTTCTTTTTGTACTTTATAAAGTGTGATCATGGTTTATATAGTATGATAGCATTGCTTGTTATCAAAAGCACAATCACGGTTTACAAACTGTAATCGTGGTTCTATCTATATCATCAAATCTCACCCTAAGGCTCGAGAAATATTTTTTTCCCCAAAAAAAGCTATGGGAGGTCATTTTGGCATGTAAAAGGTCAAAAACTTCAAATTTTCTCTTCCGCAAACTTAAACCATGTTAAAAACTAAGAACATTTCATTAAAATGGTACCATCGCGTAGGGGAACTCATTAGCTTTATATAAATATTGATTTTAAATTGAATAGAATAAGATAAATATCATTTTAAAATTTTTACTAACAATAGGTCTTTAAGACATTTTTTTCCACGAATGTTCATGTCTATGTTTAAGACTACAAATTTTATTTCGCTTATAAAAATGTGATAAAACTTATACCATCCCAAGTGTGGAGAAATTTTATACATGTCAAAAAAATATTTGATTCCGATATTTTTGATATAGTTATGGTGGGCAAACGGAAAGCGCTTTGTTTTCTAATTTTTTCAGACCACTTTAATGGAAAAAATCATTAAAAAAATACAAAATAAAATCCATCTCAAGATAGACAATGACATCTAGCTTTTCACCAAATGAAAAAAAAACAACATTTGGTCATCCAAATCATAGGGAAACGGACTACAATCTTATAGGTTTATTTAAAAAAAAAAAAAACAAGTTGTAAAATTTTGAGTGTTAATATAGGTAAAAGTTTCTGTTTTTAAAAAAATTAGTAGTTTAGAAACTAGATTATGGATGCTACGATTCATATTTATATAACTTTTTCTTATTTTGAGTACACATATTGCTAATAATCCCTACAAGTTGAGATTTTACTATTTTTTGCAATATAACATCCACTTATGACCCATTTTTGTCCACCAACTTGCTACACTTACCCCTTTAAATGATGTTTTAACACAAAATAGTGAATGGGTGGACTCTCAACATTTTTTTTTGAACTGAAGTGTCTAATATCAAATTTAATAAAACTATTAACTTAAAAATTCTTTAAAATTTCCATAATAAAATCAAAAGTGCATGTGATAAGAGTTTAATAAAATTTAGGAATTGATAATGTGTGAGGTGCATTTTTCCATGCAAGGTGGAACTCAACACAAGTTAAAAGAAAGTGAGAAGGCATAAAATGATATGAAAATGTTGAAAATGGCATAAATTGAAGCCCAACACAAAGATAATCTAATAATTCAAGATTTTTCGATGTTAGGCATCGTGATAATGGAATGCAATGTGACAAGGTTTTGAAATTGAAGCTTCAAAATTTCCATGATAACATATATCTTATTAAAATTCAAAATAAATATCTAAAAATGTCACTTTTGAGACATATTAAGAACAAAATTAGTTGAAAACTCATATACACCTACAAAATTCACAATAACTCACTAAAATAACGTTTTTAAATATATTCTAAAATTTAATCAAAGATCAATTTATGTTCTTGATTTAATATTTTTGACATTTAAAATTTTTGTTTAAATTTGTTTGACAAAAAAATATGGTAAATGTATTATCATTAATAGAGTATCATACGAAGGTGTGTGACAATTATATTGTAGGAAATTAACATAAAAATCACTTTTATATTCTAAATTCATATAGAACATAGCTTTGTTGTAGAATGTTTCCTAACAGCCATGTGTAAATATACAAATTTATTTAATCGGTTAAAACCTATTTTATTTATCATTTCAAAAAAAAATTTGGTTTATTTCTTGAAGCATAAGTCATAACTCTTTAGTATATTCAAGCAAGAGTTTAATGCCTTCGTTGAAAATAAAAGCCATCATTTATAAAGGATTTCAGATAAAACAAAGGAAGATACTATTTATCGATTGGTCTTTTTAAGATTTTCAAAACTCATATAATTAAGAAGTAGTTTACAAGTAGATATATAGCTCACTAGAGTTATGTGGTAGATAAAAATAATATAAATATTAATAAAATAACCAAAACTATTGTGAAGGAAAACCATTTATACATGTATATCGTGATGATGTTGCATCTTGTTAAGTATATATTTTGAACGAAAGAATTCCTAAAGAAGCTTGGAGAAATAAAAGCATATTGCTTTAACTACATTTTTCATGCATCTTACATTCTCATGTGCTACATATAAAAGAAGGAATTTTATTATAAAGAAGGAATTTTATCATAAAGGATTTATTTTTTTCTTTATAATAAGCAGGAGAAATCCTAAAAAATTGTAAAATCCCATCATAAATAAATCTTTCATCAGTAGATATGTTGAATTCATTAAAGAATAAATATGGTATGGATTAGTAATAACCCAGAAATTACTATTCCAATATGATATCAAATAATAAAAATCAGTAAAAATAAAATTGTGTAAAAGGGACATCTAACTCCACAAGCTCACATTTTAGGAACACTTTCTTCAAACTAACTTCATGTAGGGAAAAAAATATAGTAGTACCTTTAAAATCACCTCCACACTTCCACGAGATATCACCCTAAAGGAAAATCATGGACACACGTGCCTTGAAAAGGTCAAATATGTCATCTAAATGACGTCTAGGCTATTTTTCATCACCTCTATCAAATTTTCACCATAGAGAAACATAAAGACATGAAATAAATTTTTCATCTCTGAATTCTCGTTGCAACTAAAATTTAAATACAACATTAACATAACTAAGGTATCACTTTATATATATCTCAATAAAGACTAAGTACGAAGGAGATATATGATGAATATTAAGTTGATGATAATGTTGATTTATATTATGATTTTGCATTATTTTCTCAAATCGATCTTATATATTTTCAAAAATAATTTGAAATGAAAATTGGTAAACAATCCATACATATGAAGAAGTTGATTCTATTAAAAAGAATTATACAGGATCTTTTGATCACTCCAAATAGAAAAGATGTAATTGGCGTAATGTGAGTCTATGATATAAAATGAATTTTAGTGAAAAATTTTCTCTAGTTATCAATCTTGACATCATCAGAATTGTCTTATCCATAATAAATTATAATAGTTTTAAAGTATATCAATTACATGTCGGTCCAGATTATTGAATGAAATACCAAAATAAAAAGTCTACATGCAACAACCACTTAGATATGAAGTTTTTAGTTAATATCAAAGGGTATGAATATTGAAAATATACTTGTATGGTATTAAGCATGCTCAAGTTCATGGTATAGTAACATTGACTCATATTTATGAACAATGAATTTGGAAAAAAGTAGCGAATCAAAACTTTATGTCAAGATGAATGATAAAAATTATATTTTATTCATTTTTTTTTTATGTGATTACTTTGTCTTCACAATATTATTCAATATAAGTTAAGGTAAGAAATGCAAAAAGAAATTAAAACTTGATATTTTGATTTAATAAAGTATTCTCATGGCACAAAATATTTGTTTGATAAGTTAAAAGAATATGGTATTTTGAAAGATTCACTTATAAAATCCAAACGAGAAGATGTAAATTTCAATATCATAAATAACTTACATATATAATCATTATCCCCAAATGCCATCCCATGAAAAACCCTAGATAAATCCCTATGAAAGAAAACATCTGCAAAACCTAGGAGCTATAGATAGACCACCGGGGTCATCAATAATGCTCTGATTCAACCATTTTTAATGACATTTGATATTTTTTCTTTATTCTCTTTTTTCCCACTACCATCCAATATCGAAGGAATCTTATTTTAAGGATATCGGGATAATTATATAAAATTCTATAAAAGCTAGTGATCCCCATGGGATATAATGTTGCCTTTCTTCTCTTCTAGAGGACATTTTGGTATAAAATCCTCTAAAATAATCATGACCCCTTATAGTGGTACAAAAATCCTATACCCTTACCTTTGGTTTAAGGACTCACAAATCATTATACTTTATGTCAAGAGTATTTTCCTTTATTATTGTCTTCCTCACCTTGTCATTTTTCTCAACGTTTTCTTGTACATATTTTTCTAAAACTATACTATCAAAAATATCCATATTTGAATCAATGTTAGAGTCACCATCTAAGTTATCAGTCATCACTAGATGGAAAGGGAGGGAATCAAGGAGTCTATCTTATTCACCTTATGTCTCAAACTCTAGTTTTCTGAAGCAATATTCCCCAAGGAGACTATCTTATTCACTAGATGGAAAGGGAGGGAATCAAGGAGACTATCTTATTCACCTTATGTCTCAAACTCTAGTTTTCTGAAGCAATATTCCCCAAGGATTAAAAACTCCAACATTTGAAGTGAAACCCTTCATAGTCTAAGGGGTTGAGTCAAAGTTCTATCCTAAAATTTTATCTCTATATTAGATGGAAGGTTATTTTAGGAATCTAAAACTTTAGACACCTAAAATCTGCTTACGTAGTTTTATTGCTAAAATTGTACTAACTATCCTCTTTCCTATCATTTTCATTATAATTAGTGATTTTCTGCTAATGAACTAGCGTTTCCCTATATTTTGGTCAATTAACAAGCTGTTTATTAATTAACTAGACTTTATCAAATTCGGATGCCAATTAACGACACTTTGTTAGTTGTAATCCTATTCATATAAATTAATTAACTATCGTTAGTCAACAACCCTTTTTAACAAAGTATTTAATCAATAATAATCAATAAACCATTTTATTGGTTTGAAACCCACTTTCAAATGCTTCAAATCATATTGAATTCCTCCTAAATCATGATCAAATAGCCTAAATTTTTTATTTTATCCTATTAATTAATCCTAGTTGATTAATTAAAGAATGCACCGACTCCCATGAATTTCTAATCACTTGTTAATTCTTCTAAGCTTGCTTATCAATTCCAAATCTATTTTATCCTTTATCGCACATTCATTGGGCTTCAAGATTCTCCCAAATGAAAAGCTATATAAAGGACCAAGCTCCTTACTTCACACCTTACACCATACTTTGAATAGTATTTCATATAAGACATATGATTTAAGAGCCTTCTCCATTGATTTGGAATAGCTTGTTCATTTATAGCATCTATTCTTCATGCTTCATTACTAAACAAAGATCTAAACATGGCCTTTTAGCCATTTCTTAGTGATATTATTTCATCATCTTGAAGAAACAAAACAAATTTGATTACTTGTGATCTTCATTGGTTCACTTCTTAAAATAAATCATATATATTGTAGGAATGTTTGTAGTTACATGATTGATTTCATATTAATTTCATTTTAGTGTTCCAATAAGTTATAATCATGATGGTTCTATGGTATATTTTAGCATAGCTTTTAGACTACTAGGTGCTAGTATATTTTAATTAGACTTACAAAGTTTATATGAACACATTTAACACACGGTGGGACATACTCCATTGTCCTTTGCATCAGATTTCAAGATTTTTAGATTAGTTTCAAATTTTTGGTTTACTAACCCTCTTTTGCATTTTTTTATAAATATGAAGTTTCTTAACTAGATTAGTTGAGGTTTTTTTGTTTTTATGCTCTTTGCAGGATCAAAGGAGGTGAGGTGCTATCAAATTTGGACCAAATTGACAAATTTTGAGCTTTTTGATAATAATTTGTCAAGAATCTCATGTTTTGATGATCTACGGGAAGTTTGCACTCCGAGAGACTTCTTTGTGCTATGATTTTAAATTTTGCGCTACTACTTGAATCCTGTGGGCTAGTTCTCTAACACTTGTGGTATCACTTGACTAGCTTACACTAGTGATATTTTCTCTGCATTAGTGATAAACTATGTTTTTCTCCTTTGTGTTTATCATGTGCTATTATACTAATGGCTTGTGGTAACATGTGGTGGATTATGCTACTAATTCTCTGCTGCACTAGTGAAACACTATCTATGTTTTTTAACTCAAACTTGCACTAGTGACCTTTTCTTTATGCTCTGAGAATATCCTTGCACTACTACACATGCACATGCATCACTGCTACTGAGCTTTGCATTTAATGTGTTGTGTTTAATTTTGGTTCTATTTTTGAGGTTTCAAATTTTAATGTTTTGTGTTTATGTGGATTTACAGGTTTTCCTAAAAAAATTCTACAAGTTTAATATTTGTAATCAAATTTCTAACATTTTCTTAAAGTTTTGATGAATGTTTTTGTTTCTATGCTTTATAAAAGTTATGCTAAATTTTTTTGTACGCTATTCTCTTCCACCTTAGGGTGGATCTTGTGAATCAAAATAATATTTTAATTTTCATTTATTTTTCTATCATTTGGTTATATCGGAAACTTAATCTTTCATTTTTGGCATAAGGAATGAACAAGTTCACAATATTTGTTTAAAGTTCATTTGATTTAAAGTTTCCTTTTGCATTTTTTTAGTTGAATCAAATCATTGTGTATGCTCCTCTTACGTCCTTATATGATCTTGATAATCATAAGGAACTTTGCTTCACCTTATTGGAAGTTGCTAAAATCATTTGTTCACAGGACCTAACACTTGTCAAAAACTGGGATCTAAACAAACTCTAACTGTACATGTGTTGTAGGTTGCCAATGGTGTACTAAAACTCATTTCCTAATCCAAAAGATAAAAAATACAAAACTTTATTCAACAAACTATATTTTTTAGTTTTCAGTTAAGGGTTAAAAACCATCTTCTATGAACTCGGGTTAGCATCTTAGTATAAGCCATAAAAATGAGTGTGAGGATTACCATAGGAACCCCAAAGTAGTCCACATCTTGGATTAAATGGCGGATGAAATGGGAAGTTCCCATTTACCCAATTGACTAGTACATCTTTGTGAGATTAATGTCTAAATTATCTTCATGTGACCCTAGTGCAATATAAGTGAACAAAATTTATTACTCATTGTATCAAAGGGGGTAAAAAAGTCTGGATAATCCTTGGATATTCCTAACATGATTTTCTTGGAAAATTTCACTCGCAATGATAGTTTGTGGCACATTGAGAGTGAAGTAATATGAAGCTTTTGGCTTGAGGAAAACTTGACTTTATCCATTGTACTCTATCAAGATTTCATGAATAAATAACTTCTTTTGGAGTCAAAACTTATTATTTCGAAAAAAGCAGAGAGTTAATTAAATTTTGAGCCTAATGTTATTCATCACAAAATTTACAAAGTTGTACTTTGTCCTAGTTTTTCACGATCTTAAGATAAGGTAAAATTCTACCAAAGTTACGCCAATTATTTTTCATTACCAATTGGTCTACTCATTTTTTTTCTTATTACCCATTTGGTAAAATATAAGAATACATATGTAGTGCTATTAAAGACCTGTGTCCACCACTTTTGCACATACTTTCATCCTTCCTTATTGTGACTACAATAGTAAACGTTGAAAGTGTGTTGATGTACGCCTTTCTATTATGGTAAACATTATCTTGATACCCATGTCAAGATTATCAATATAGTAGGTTGTCTCAGCATTTTCTTCTATTGATTTGTTACGTTGAACACATTAAATCCATATAATTGTGATACTTAAATCTTGTTTCCATTATGAAATGATCTAAGTTTCTAAATTGTATTGTCACATGTTTGCTCACATAAATAATAACTTCTTGATATTCATAGACTTATTTTCGATCCCAACATTTCCTTGAGATTTGGAAAGTGTTTTTCGTTACCCTAATCACATTGTGGTAACATCATTTTTAAAGTAATATTTTGATTTTCATATAAATCTTAATTAACATGTCTAAATAGTGTCATTACACTACATGCATTTATAGCTTCCATTTTCAAGGATTTGGACCTTGTTTGTATATAAAAAGTGATTTTAATATACCTTCTTTGGAGTTCATGTCAACACATTCTCAAGATTAAGATTTTTTTATTGTATACTTGATCTAAGTGTTGATATTGTGTTGTCGATATTTTCACTAAAACTATCTTTGAGAACTTAGGGAATAACTACTCTTGTGATTAGATCATAGTTTTGTAATTGATTATTTTTACTAGATAATTATTGTCATAAAATACCTTAGTCAGTGTGTCTTTATTTATTCTTTGCTATTCTTGGTTCATATTTTCTAGATTCTTTGGATTGGTTAGCATTTATTATTTTACATTTTTGTGACAATTTGACGTCATTACGCTTCATGGTTTTACCTAGGGTCCATTTTAAATCAACATTAGAAAAATAAATTCATTATGCCTCCTATGAAAAGGATGGGACATCAAAAATTAGGTCCAATTCCATTTGTATATTACAAGTTAAACCTTGTTTTAATACAACACCATGGTTGAGAACAATTGTGGTGAGGAGGATTCTCGTTGGGAAGAATTTGAATTTAGTCCCACCCAAATAGAAAACTACTTACAAAATAGGCATGTTGTTCTTATGTGTGTCTTAGAGTAAGGGGCCAAGATTCCATCTACAATTGATCCCTCTCTCCTTTCTAGCATGGTTCAAGAAGAGGAAGAAGTGGAGCATCCTTTGTGTAATGTTGATGACATCTTAAACTCAAGACATGCTTATACTTCCAACCAAAGGAATGAGGAAGAATTTCCTTCTCAAATTGATAGTGGATATCATATCCCCATTGTCAAAATACATTGTGATGATCATGAAGAACAAGCTAATTATCAGAAACCTACTTCTCGTGAAACTTGTAAATAGATACCAACCCAAGAGCTTACCTTAGTACATAAAATATAAGTCCTTTCTCACCAATTAGAAATCTTGGCTTCACATGTTAATAAGGAATCCACGAAGACTCCTAGATAAGAAAAACCTATAGCTTCATATTAGGATTTTTATACTAATACTTCTAGACAAGAAAAACCTTAAGATTCACATCAAGAGTTTAATACCAAGATTCTGGTGTAGTAAAATGTAAAGAAACATGAGGAGATATACATGGATAATAATGGCGATGAAAAACTAGACTTAACCATTTATATAAGCCAAAATCACCTACATAAGGGACACTCTTTAATCAAGAGTGGTTATCTATGAAGAACGCCCTTACTTCTTTGATAGAAGGAAATGTAGGCAATAGTAAAAAGTATCAGTTTGAGGAGCTATTCCCATATCCCTTCGATAGGGATATGTTGTAGGTACCTTTCCCTTGTCACTTTGATTGTCCCAAGTTTGATAAATAAAAGGGAAAAGGTGATCCAAGTGATCACATTAAATATTTTTACATGGCATGTCAAGAGGTCATGTTTAGTGATAACTATCTCATTTGACTTTCCCATAAAGTTTAGGGGGTCAAAAACTCGAATGGTTTTTACATATACCTAAAGGGTCCATTTCTACATGGTAAGAATTATAAGAAAAAATTATGTGTCACTTCTCCTTTAACATGGAAAATGATGTTACCATGATAGATTTGTGTAATGAAAATCAAGGGAACAACAAAAACTTTGATAGTTTGTTACAAAGAACCAAAGAAATAACTAGTTATCATAATTTTACCTAACATACACCTTAATATTACTTTCCACTTGTAGAAGTATTGTGGAAAGACATTTGAAGAGATTAGAGAAAAAGGTAGTAAATTTGTGAAATCATTGCTAGTGAAAGTGACTTTGAAACCATTATCGTGAGACAACCACGATTCAAAACCTAATCACGGTTCAAATACTAATGAACAATCAATGTTTGTTCCAAAAAAACAAGAATGTCATAGGTGACAATATTACGAGAATCTAAAAGAGTACGGGTAATTCAAAACAATGATCCTTTGAAACTTACTAAGGGACCTGTACCCCTTGGGTATAAACATCACACTTTAAATCCTCTATCGAATCTATCTCATCGATATTAAAATAGTTATAGGCATTCAATATGGTTAGATACCACAAAACTATACCATATGGCGATGACACACCTAATCCATCATGTCTTAGAGAAAATTAATATTGTTTGTTCCATCATGTTAAGGGTCATAGAATTGATAAATGTTTGAAGTTGAAAGACTTCATCCAAGACCTAATTGATAGTGGTGATGTGGAAATGGATTCCACAACCCCTAGTAAATCTACCAATCCAAAATTGAGAGTTTCAAAGAATCATTCCCTAAGAATAATAAAGGAAATGAAAACTCATATCAAGGATAGCCTTCATGCAAGCTTAAAATGCTAACTATGTTGCAACAACGAATAATTGTTTTGATTACCTTATTGGTCATGTTAACCACATTTTAAGCATATCAACACCATTAAGATTAAAATGATAGAATCAATTGTGGAAACATAATTTTCTCACCTTTTTATCTCATAACCTTCTTCCCCTACCACTTAGGATAGTCATTATAATGTTTTAGAGAAACTTGAGTAGACTAATGCTAAGATTTTGATCTTAGATCTTTGTAAAATCTCTAGTGTTAACAAGGAAATCCTTTGTAAAACATTGTAGGTGTCCAAATTGTCTATTTATATTGACCCTACACATTTCTAGGCCATGGTCATACAGATTGCTCCAATGCAACACATAACCTTTAGTCATGAAGATATTCTGAAGAGGATCCAAGCCAAAACTTACCCATACACATTGAGGTAATTATCAATTGTAAGAAGACAAAAAGGTGTTTTTGGATGATATATAGGGTTTGAATATTTGTACTTTGAATCTGTGTTTACAACTAGATTTCACTAATAATTATCTAGAAACTAAGGTCATCACCATCAAGGCATATGAAAATGAAGAACGGAAATCAATCGGCATGATCACTTTCTCAGTGGGAGTAAGGCCTACTACTCATGATACTAAGTTCCATGTTTTAGACTTGGAGATTCCTTACAACATATTGCTTGGTCACCCACGGATTCATGTCATGTAGGATATACCTTCTATGTATCATCAATGTCTAAAGTTATACCATGAAGGAAAAATATTACTATTCAGGGGGATTCTCAACCCTTTGCTCATTCGAGCATTTTTTGTTATTTTCCCATGACTTATGAATGTATTTGTATATAGATGGCCATTCCAATTCAATTTATGGTGTCCACCTCATGAGTTGATCTATATACCTTTCCTACTAATGATAACAATAATTCTACTTCAGATTGTCATTTTGCTTCATGGGAAATAAAATTTATTACAAATGGTTATGGAGAATATGATCTCCAACAAGACATTTTAGTTTCTAACTACCCCTATAACCCAAAGCGTGTGGTAGGCCTTGTTATAAAGAACAAAAGTGCATAGAAATTGTAACATCAAACCTTTTATTCCTAGTAGTTTATGAACATATGAGAATCTTCTTAAAAATATTGTATCTCATCCTTCGGACTACTAAATGGCTCCATACTATCAATCACCTCATTTTTCTATCTCCAATAAAATGATGCATGTTATTAGATACAAAGGATATGGATACACAATAAATGAAAAAGGTATGCGGGAATCTCTTCTTATACCACATCATAAGGTGCGTAAATATGGTATTATCATTCAGAAGTATGGGTTTCATTACCTAGTATTCAAGGCTTCTTCTTCTAAAGGAGATGATAGTTCATTCGAATATGAAAGTGAAACATATTCTGGTGTATTCTTTACAAATTCCTTTCCTCCACAAACTTGTTCTCTTACTTGAATATCTTAACTATAACCCTTGTCATATCTCCTACCATTCCAACATTAGACCTTTTATACCCATCACTTGTTAACTAGGACTAACAACAACATGTTTATGGGTCTTCTTGATAAAATCCCATTTGGTGATCATAAAAGTGCTTATCCATCAATATTAATGCATACACGTATTTCGAGGAGGAGGTGAGTTATGCGAGTCATCTATGTAAAACAATAAGCAAGGGAAAAAGTTCCATAGAGAAGCCTTGAAAAAATAATAAGTCCAAGCCCTACGGTGAAAAATGTTTTGAGGCCTTTGGAAGAAAACAAAAGAACAACCAATGGACAAAGAAGTTGACCAAATTGAAGATGTAAATCTCATTAAGATGTCTTTAGAAAAATAAGATGTCAATATCACCACTAATCCTATATGCATGGAAGAAGAATCCAAGTTTTTTGTGGAGGAGACTATAGATGTCAATATTCGTAAAGAGGAATTTCCTAGAATGTTCTAGTTGGGATCTTCACTCTCGACCCAAGAATATAAACAATTTGTGCTACTTTTATGTTAATTTTTCGATATCTTGGTTGGTCCTATGCAGACACTCAAGGGCTAGATCCTTCATTAGTAGTTCATAGTATCTTTGCACAAGTAGAGGAAAAGCCTATAAAATAAAATCTCAAAAAGATAGATCCTGCGTTGCCTTGTTTGTCAAAGAAGAGCTAGAGAAATTATTGCGTGAGGCTTCAT
This sequence comes from Taxus wallichiana var. yunnanensis, assembly GCA_018340775.1. Taxonomy (NCBI): domain Eukaryota; kingdom Viridiplantae; phylum Streptophyta; class Pinopsida; order Cupressales; family Taxaceae; genus Taxus; species Taxus wallichiana. Next base: position 892,096,785 of record CM031242.1, read on the forward strand.
TAGGCCTATTGATTATTTAGAGTGGATTTCAAATATAGTTCTTGTTGATATGTAATCATAACACCCCGAATGTTTGCAACTCGATTGGTTGAGTATCTCAGTGTGATTACATAACATAGAGCTTCTCTCAAAGTGTTGGACCTTCAAATCGAGAGAGCTCTGGATGAAGGCCGGTTCCTATTCCTCTGTTCAGGTGCATACATTCAAATTGCAGAGGATTTATCCAAAAACCTACTCTAACTTTCCAAGGAGATAGGGTTAAGAAGATGCATAAAAATAAATCCTAAAACTAACCAAGGTGATGCACCAAAGGAATGTTGAACACCTTCTTTGCAAATAAACACAAACCATAAAAATGCATACAATCACCATGCATGGTTAACCAAACTATAATGAGAGATCAGGAGGATATAATGAACACAAGAGAGGGTTGAAGTCATCCACAGACTTATCTTATTGCTCCAAAGATTGATACAGTGCATTACAATAGCCAAGAGGTAAAAATTGCACTACAGTCTATATGGGAGGTGTGAAACTCCACAAATTCACTTGCAGACAAGAGAAGAAGGGAGGGTGCAAAACAAAAATGTCCAACCCTTTACAATGAGCCAAGATCTTACATTTATAGATGAAGCGAAGAGAGGAGAAGAAGAGAAGGGGGGAAAATGACTTGAAATCTCAACCACCAACCATCAATGTCTGCAAATCCACTTGCAATCTGTCAAGTGTGATTCTCCATGTCTATTTGGCATGTTGGAGAAGGAAGGATGGCAGATAAAAATCAAATCTGGGTAGTTGAAGCAATCGAACACATATTAATGGTGTGAAATACATTCTCCAGATCCTCACCCAAATCAAGATATCTAGTCATAGTTATGTATCGGATGTCAAGATATTTCCAATGGTATAGTTTTTTTAATTTTGAGCCTTTGGATTGAAAGTTATGCTCATTTGAAATTTTACATCAAATCCGTACAAAATTGGTGAAAATGCAATCTTCAGAAAGCAGATCTGCGGGCCTGATATTTCAAACTATCCCGTTTGTGAAAATTCACAAAAATCACAAAACCTCCCTCAGCCCCACATGTTTGAATATTCACTTTTGCCCAAAAACACCACGGACTTGAAATTCAAATTTACACTATAAAACCCCGTGGGCCTGAGATTGTAAATTGCAACACTTGCGAAAAAAACACAAAATTATAAAAACCTCTAGCAGATCCACAACATTGCAACTTTTTTTTTTGGCAAAATGTCTTCCTCAAGCCCGCAAGTCTGAAATTTCACTTTTGGTGAGAAAAAAAACCTTCGCGGGCACACAATTGTAAACCGCGCCATTTACGAAAAGTGAAAAACACCAAGATATCTACCGGGCCCATCATCTGTAATCTTCCCCTTTGGAGAAAATTCTTCCCCTGATCCACGGGCCCACATTTGAAAAAAAATCCTTCCGAGGCCCGCCGACCACTGCAACTTGCAAATAATGAAGAATTGGAAGGACTTCTTTATATTTTTGGAAATCAGAATAAATTTGTAAAACATGTAAAATATCACATTGAAGCACTAAAAGGGGGAAAAATGGTGTTAATTGATCAAAATAAGCTTGAGCATATTTTGGAAAATAGTTCCTATAAAGAAGAAACCCATCGGTACTAGAATCTATATAGATTTTAGATATATAAATAAAGTTTTTCCTAAGGATGAATTCCCTTCCTAACATCAACATGATTGACAATTCAACAACAAGGTTATGAAGTATATTCACTCATGAATTGATTTGTTAGGGTATAATAAGATTAAAATTGTTGATGAAGATCAACATAAGATAACTTTTATAACCACATGGGGACATTTTCCTATCAATTCATGTATTTTAGCCTCAAGAATTAAGGTACAACATATCAATAGGATATGACCGTAATGTTTCATGATATGCTAAATGACATAATGGAAGACTATGTGGATGACATCTTGGGTAAATCTAGGACTAGAGAAGATCACCCAGCTATCTTGTAGCACATCTTTTAACATCTTAGAGATGATAAGGTTTGACTCAACCCAAAGAAATGTGTCTTCCATGTGTTATCAAGAAATTTTCTAGGATTCATTGTATCATAGAGAGGAATTGAGGTACATCCCATAGCGGTTATAAATATAACAAAAATTCCTCCTACTAAGAACATTAAGTAACTATTTAGTCTACAGGGGAAGATTAAAGAAATCAGAAGATTCATCTCCCAACTCGCAGACAAGTGCCACTCATTCACACATATTTTGAAGAAATATGTTTATTTTCATTGGGGTCTAGAACAACCTGCAAGTTTTTGATTTTCTCAAGGAATGTTTGTCTAAACCCCTTGTTCTAATGTTTCCTACTAAAGGTGAAAAACTACTACTATACATTTATGCTACTCTATTTTCAAGTGGTGCCTTTGTTTGTCAATATGATATTGAGAAGAAAGAAAATTTTGTTTATATTCTTAATTGTACGTTGATTGCTTACAAGCTTAGCTACCCATAGATTGATAAGGATTTTTTGGTCATTGTTTTTCTTTTAAAAAAAAATATCATTATTTGAAGAATAATAAAACTAAGATCATATCAAAAGTAGACCCATTGAATTACTTATTATCAAAGCCTTTATTTACGGAAATATGGCCAATTAGATCATTCTACTAAATAAATTTGATATCGAGTATGTCCATCGAGAAATAAGCTAAAGGGAATGTTTTGGCAGATCAACTATTTGAAACCCCTTTTTATTACTAAACCACTAAGTTTGAAGCTTACAAATGTTGCTACATGATGTACCTTGAGGAATCTGTTATATTGAAGCTATACTTTGATGACTCCTTTACATTTCATGGATTAGGTTGAGGAGTTGTTCTTATCACTCCTTCAAGATATTTTATACCTTAAGTTTTCCAAATCGGGCTACCATATACAAATAATAAATAAGAATATGAACCAACATAGCATATAATACACAACATATACATTAGACACAAGTTGTCAATTTGGTCATGTTGCAAACACCCAACATTCTTCTAGGGTTGGTCCGATATCCCCTTTTGATGTATAGTGATATAATTTTCCTAAAATCACAAAAATAAATACATCTCTTGCCTCACTGTTGCACCAATAACATTGAGATATAACATATACATAGAAATCAATATTCGTCATCAAAATTAGAAATTCTATCATCTATCAACCATATAAAAATAATTCAATTCTACCATTTTACTAACATCCATGAGATCACAATACTATTCAGAACATCCAAACATAGGCAATGCATCATGAATATAATGTGTCAGTATAAATCCAAAATAATGCAATCAACATATATAGGACTGTCCACCAATGTCATCTAGCATATCATAATCCAAAATATGAATCACAACACATCAATAATCCAACCATCCATATAGTCTACAATATGTCAATCAAATTATAATAATTATAATGTAAAATTATCTAACCAACAGTAATAAAATCATAGTGAAATAGTGTCAAAGAGGAGTGGGCACTACAAACTTAACCGTTTTCTAAAAAAATAACTTAGAAACTAGACTCAAAATTTTATGATTCACATTCTTACAACATCTTCCAATTTTGAGTATACTATTTCAAATAACTTGTACAAGTTGAAGACTTTTATTTCTCACTTATTGTAATGCCTGCATTATCAACTTTCCACAACAAATTAAACCTTAAATAAATACGTGGGAAATTGTGGATTTTTTTGGGTTAAAGGGGTTGCGGTGTTAAACCTAGCATACATTTAATTAACTCCTACAAATAATTTTCTACATTACCTTATGTTGATCAACCTAGATTAATAATAATTAAATATTATTAATCTATATCTTAAGTTTTTTTGGCTATAATCTTCTAAAGAATGCATCCAAAAATTCCTTTCTTAGTTTAAGTTTTGTTCCTTTAAGAAATTAATATTCATACTCCACACTTATAACATTAATCCCCTTAAGACATTATATTTAATGCCCATTCTCAATACCATTATTTAGTTACTATAATTTAATTCCATTTAATTATTTACTAAACCATACTAAGAGGGTTACATTTTAACATAAAACACTAAGACACTAAGTGGCCCCATTCACAAATTACACATACATTTAATTAAAACATATATTCCCATAAAATACCCTTACCTAAAAGTTATAGGATTGATTCCCTACCCTTAGATTGATTCATTTTAGGCCCTTAGATCTTAGGTTTTCATTCTAACCCTAATCATCCTTATGAATTCCTTTTAACCTTTTTCTTTCCCTAGTTTCCTCATTTAATCTCCTTTTTATTTTTTTTTGCAGGTTGGAGGAGAGGAAGCCATGAAAGTATGAGAGAAACCATGGAGGAATTTCCTCTAGGTTTTAGTATTGCATTGGAAGGAAAGATCCTTCCCCATTTGGCTCACTTATTTGTTTGCATAGATCTTATAGAGCACAATTTTTTTCGTTCATTTTATTGGAAGGGTCTAACCACAAATCTGGTTGAAGTTGATTAATGGTTCTTATTTTCTTGAGTTAGATTTGGGGAAATCCTATTTCAAGAATATAAGTGTATACACATTTATATACATATATACATGAGTGTATATATGTATATACACGATATATATGCTTGTAGATCATTAGGTCTACATTCTGTTCAAGTTTTAGTTCATTAAATCTACTGGTTTGGTCAAAAATCACGTTTTCACAAAACTATTTCCACACATAGGTGACTGGTGGTGGTGGTAACTTGACCGGTCGCGGTACACACTAGCTACGACACCGGTTCCACTATCGGCGTCGGATCTAGAAAAATTGGTAATTTTTTTTTTTTTAAAGTGTATACAAATGAATATATCCTTAGATATATTCATCTGTATGCATTCTTATGTCCTTTTAAAGTTTATTATAGTTGTTGAATGCTCTGGCTTACACAAAAAGTAAGAGTTTCTACATTTAGAGTTAAAAGTGTGATTTTTGTAAAGTTTCCGATATGAGTGCTGTCATGACCATGCCGACAACGATATAGTAGTCATTGCCATTTCTTGTAGATTCAATATATTTTTAAAAACTAAGTACACTGATTGATATTTTAAAGTTTAAACATTTAGATGATTATTTAAAAATTTAAGTAAAGTTCCACAGAAGATGAGTATCATTTTCTAAATAATAAATCATTTTACTTAAGTTGAAATTTAGATTTTATAAAAGCGTAACATTATATAGTGACCGATTTTGGTTAAGCCTATAGGTATTGGTCACTTTATGTGAGGAAGAAAGTTCTAAAAATGGATATGTATAAGAATATATATACCAGTGATATATATATATATATATATATATATATATATATATATATATATATATATGTATGTATGTATGTATGTATGTATGTATATATATATATATATGTATGTATGTATATATATATATATATGTATGTATATATGTATATATATATATGTATGTATATATGTATCTATATATATGTATGTATATATATATATGTATGTATGTATGTATGTATGTATGTGTATATATATATATATATATATATATATATATATATATCAAGTTCTTGATAGACACTCCAAAAGATAGAATGTATTGCTATCTGTTTTAAGAATACAGAGCACGCCTTTATATAGGCCGATAGGGAAGAGCCGTGAGGAAAAACAGTTATACAACTGTCTACTAACAAATACTAACACAAATGTATTAATTTTCTAACATTCCCCCCCTTAATACATTGCTCTTACAAATGTACCCCCTAAATAAATCAAACTTCACCTTGCCGAGAGGCTTGGTGAGAATATCTGCAATCTGAGAATCAGTAGGGCAGTACTGGAGCTGAATTTGGTGGTTCAAGACCTGTTCACGAATGTAGTGACATTCGACCTCAATATGCTTTGTTCGTTCATGGAAAACAGGATTCTTCACAAGCTTCAACACACCTTGATTGTCGCAGTGAATGATGGGAGGTTTCTCTTGAGAATCCCTATATCTCTGCAAGAATGCGACGTAACCAAATTACTTCGCACATAGCTCCTCGTGCGTGTGCGGTATTCACCTCGGTGGATGAGAGAGCAACAACAATTTGCTTTTTGCTGATCCACGAGATAGGTCCAGATCCGAGATGAAAAACATATCACGAAGTGGATTTCTTGTCATCAACGGATCTGCGCATAGTCTCGAGTCTGTATATCCTGTAAGAAGAAGCTGAGTGTTCTTCGATACTCGGACAAAGTCAAGCTGTACCTCGGACATATCTCAACACATGCTTTGCTGCTATATCAATGACATTTCTTCGACTCTGTATAAATCGCGAGATAGCTCACCGCAAAGCAAAGATCAGTCCGGTATAAGTCAAGTAAATGAGACTCCCCACAAGCTACCTATAGTGAGTACCATCTACCTGTGGTGAATCCTGGAATCTAGATAATTGCAAAACTTTTTCCATAGGTGTGGACATTGGTTTACAATCTGACATTCCATACTTTTCCAGGAGTGTCTTGGCATATTTCATCTGGGAGACAAAGATATGATTCTTCTTACGCCATATCTCTAAGCCAAGACAATAGTGAAGTAGCCCCAAATCGGTCATGTTGAAGGATTTCTTTAGATCATTCTTTACATCATCCATAAGATTGTCAGAACTTCTGTGATCACAAGATCATCTACGTACAAAACAAGAATGAAAATCTCTATTCCTACCTTCTTGATATACAAATTTGTATATGAGGGGCTACGAGTGAATCCATGCTACAATAGGTGATCATCAATTTTTATATACCATGCCCTAGGTGCTTGTTTGAGTCCATAAAGAGACTTTATCAGATGACATACCTTGTGTGGTTGATGCTCGTCTACAAACCCTTCAGGTTGGGCCATGTACACTTCTTCTTGTAGATCACCATTTAGAAAAGCACTCTTGACATCCATCTCGCTGAAGTTTCCATCCATTTTTGCTTACCAGGTGCACATACAACTCGATGGTTTTGATCTTCGCAGTGGGTGCAAAGGTCTCGTCATAGTCAATTCCTTCTTGCTGAGCATAACCCTTTGCAACAAGTCGTGCTTTGTGTTTGTCGATTGAACCATCTGCCTTATATTTTGTTTTGAAAATCCATTTGCAGCCAATGGATTTCTTACGGAGAGCGCAGATCGACAAGTTCCACGTCGATTCTCGAATCGGGAATCATATTCAGCATCCATAGCCTGTTTCCACTGTGGTTGGTCTAATGCCTCACGAACAGTGTCAGGTTCGGTGCTCTCAACAACTGAACTCATGAGTGCAAAATTTACCTCATGTCTAGCTTGACTTCGTGTTCTAACTCCCGTAGAAGTACCAGGAAGTGAGTTCAGGTGTGCATCCCTGATAGTACTCTGGACCCATTTCGGACGTTGGCGCTGCTGATGTGAAGATGTGTTTTCCAGTGTGCCAAGATCAACGAACAAGTCTCCACTCAGCTCTTCTTCTCTCTGAGAAGAATCATCTTGCTCATCATCTGGATGTGTGAGCAATCTATGTGACGAGGTCGGTACTGGATCTCCATTGTGTGGCAAGGAGTCAAAGGACGACTCATCACATACCACATCTCGACTCTCGTAGATCTTCTTCGTCTCAGGATCCATGAGACGATATGCCTTTGAGGTAGTACTATACCCCAAGAAAAGACATGGCAGTGTCTTTGGATCGATCTTCTTCCTTCTCTTATCTGGAACATGCATATATGCAGTACAACCAAAAACTCTTAAATGATGAATAGAAGGTTTACGACCAGTCCATACCTCTTCCGGTGTCTTGTTCTGCAAGATCTTCGTGGGTGCCCGGTTGAGTAAATACACTTTGTATGCTGGTGCATACGCCCAAAATTGATCCTCCAACTTGGTGGTCGAGAGCATACAACGAGCCATCTCCATGACAGTCTTGTTGTGGCGCTCGGAAATCCCGTTCTGTTGGGGCATATAGGGAGTAGTCAAATGTTCTTTGAATGCCATCTTTGCTTGGTATGCTAAAAAATTCTTTGACACAAATTCCCCCTTGATCGGAGCGGAGGAGAAGAAGAGGCTTCCAGAGGATGCCCGGTGGCTGCTTTAGTAGAAGGTCTGGAAATTTGCAAGTGCCTCACTCTTCCTTCGAAGGAAATATACCCACATTTTCCGTGAGTAATCATCAATGATGAGCTGAAAGTATGCAAAACCTTGAAAGCTAGCTGGCAGGGGTCCGCACAGATCGGTGTGAACGACCTGAAGAGGCTCTGTAGAATGATAAGAGCTTTGTTTGAATGGACCTCTATGTTGTTTGCCCGCAAGACATCCCGAGCAAACAGGTAAGGAATGGGAGAGTGGAGGAAGCCCTCTTACCATTTCCTTCGCACTGAGTTGATGCAGAGCCCCGGCAGAAAGATGACCATATCGAAAGTGCCAAAGTGCAGTGGACTCTGCCGTTGATGCAGAGAGAGCAACGCTAGATGAAGTGACCGCATCCAGTGCAAATAGATGGCCCTTCAGAAATGCTTGAGCAATGACTGACTCTCCCTGGGAAATGATGCAGGACTTGACCCCTTTTTCAACAAAGAATTCAACCTGCATTCTATGGTTAAGAAGTTGACTTACAGACAAAAGATTTGAAGTCAAACCTGGAACATAGAGCACCTTTGTGAGTGTACATCTTCGTGTTCCAAGAGGAATGATGACATCACCAATCCCTGCTGCAATATACTCTTGATTATGCTGCAATGGTGATCCGATATCGGTGGGCTGGTCACTCGAGTATGGAACAACTTCTTGTTTCCGAGTCATGTGTTTTGGCACTGAATCAATCAACGGACATCTTCGGCGGCTGCATCTCGTGAGACTAGAACAATGTCGAGAATGAGTCATATCTGGTACCTCTTCATCGGAGGTGGCATCTGTGAGCAACAATGTGGCCCTTACGCCTCGATTACGAGCATGCCATCGGGATTTCTTAGAATATCCTCGGCCGAAGTGATCTCTTCACTAGAATTTCCATACTTGCGACCATTATAATAACGATTCGCGATCGTGTGTGTATCCGTGGAGCAAATGTGGCACAACCGATCCGCCTTGTGATTATGCTTATGCAGGGTGGCAGGGTGGCGCTGTGAAGATGGCTGCTTGAACATCTTGCTTCGATTTTGGGGGCTGATTGCCCTTTCCGAGGCTTATGTTTTTGCCTCGTGATGAGAGCCTTGTCTTCGAAGGCTTCTTGTACATTTTGCATGGCTTCTTCCTGCTGGAGATAATTCACCAGGGTTGCAAAACTCACCTCCTGTTGAGTAATTGTCAACGTGGTGATCAGTGTCGAAACCGTGAAGGAAGAGCTCGCAGGGTGAGCGGGACTAGCAACTTGTCGTCCACTGGTTCACCGAGTGCAGAGAGTTCTGCACGTAACTCAGCTACACGCCGCAAGAAGGCTTCTACTGATTCGCCATCATGCATACTCATCGTATGAAGCTTTGTCTGAAGTTACAACTTTGTCGTCAGATTCTTAGCTTCGTAGATGGTACACAATGCGCTCCATGCCTGAGAAGAAGTAGTTGCTTCTCGAATGTATGGCTGCACCTCATCAGAAAGACTGAGGGTGATGAGCATTAGTGCTTTCGCATCAGCCTTTTCATATTTTTCCAACAGATCATCATCTGTGGGAGGGGCGTCTTTGCCAGAGACAATCCCCCAAAGATCTTCGAATTGAAGAATCATCCGCATTTTGGTTTTCCATGCGGTGAAATTTGGCCCTTTCAAGAGTTGGGCATCGGATAGCAATATTTTTGGAGCAGACATTTTCAAAAACTCAAAAATGTATCTTATTTATTTATTTATTTTTCAAAATGGCTACAATGCTTACTGAAGGAATCTGTCCCGAAGATGGGCTCTATAGGCTCGTGCAGTGAGATGCCGATGCTCCTGTGGGTGTTCTATTTCGCGTTCGTCATCTGCATCATAACCACGTTCAAGTTCTGCACGAATCCGTCGTGCTTGACATCGAACGTCGAACCAAAAGTATTCCAACAGTCCTCGGCGCACAATCTCGTCAAAGAGAATGTTACCAGTGTTGTGTAGCTCGTTGACCAAGGCAAAGAACAGCCCAGTGGTGTCCTCATTGTCATTCAATGCCCAAATATTTGGTGCATTGCTTGCGGTGCTTTGTGCATCGGAAATTTGAGACATACGCGCACACAGTTTTGTAATTTCCCGGCTTTGCTCACACATACAGGGGTTTCACGTTGGATTCACCTCCACGCCAGCAAGTGCACGAGTCTCCCTCCACGCACAGATTTCTTCTCTCCACGCACTGACCTCCTTCAGCGCCACGCAGTTTTCTTCTCCACGCACAGCCAACAAAGAAGGCGCACCAGCAATGAATCTTCTCCGAATCTCCACGCACAGCCAACAACAAACAGAGACAGGCAGAGTTCACGCAAGGAACACTCCACGCACACCATGCACAGCAAAATAAAAATGGGACAGGCAACAGTCTCCTCTCCTCCTTCAGGCACGCACAGCAAAAGAAACGTACAACAAATTGCAAATGGCGGGACAGTCTTCGGCGGACAGTCTTCTTCCTTCACGCATTCACGCACAGCGGACTTTGATCTCTCCTCCTCCACGCGTAACCTACTCTGACACCAATGATAGAAAGGGGGGAATGTTAGCAAATTAATACATTTGTGTTAGTATTTGTTAGTAGACAGGTTGTATAACTGTTTTTCCTCACGCCTCTTCCCTATCGGCCTATATAAAGGTGTGCTTTGTATTCTTAAAAGCAGATAGCAATACATTCTATCTTTTGGAGTGTCTATCAGTTCTAAGTTTACTAAACTATTTTAAAAATAATTACATCTACGAAAAAGCAATCAAATCTCATTTCTTGATTAAAACACTAAATTTATAACACTTTGCCTTAATAAAATGTAGAATTTTAGTATAACATCAACTTCAATTCATTCTTTTGACATATACTCTTTGCAAAACAAAAAGAGATTCAACACACCTAAATAACTTATTTTTTCACTTTAAGCTTGCAATAATATAATCCAAAGAACTCAACAACACTTTATTTGTAACAACATCATTCCTTTCCAAAGAATACAAACTAAAATTTGAATAAAATCCAGAATTTGTAGAGTTTCATTTCGACAAAAAAAAAAAACCTTATTCCTTTAAACTACAACATTATAACTTGATAAATAGAATTTACAAGGCTTTATTTTAAAATGCAAGAATTACAAACCTTCCACTCTAAGTGGAAACAACATGGCAAAAATTTTACAAATGTAGGACTCCTTCTAGTATTCTAAAAATGCACTATGTCCTAGAATTCAACTTGAGCTCCACCATTTTTCTTCAACTTCAAGTGCAACAAAAAAGGAGTAGGAAACGCTCTCCATCCAATGAATCATCCAATGAGGAGGAGAAGCTATGCTCCTCATTGGTGGATTAGAGGATCGTTTTTATATCAAAAGTTCCCTAAACATACCTAAATTGTGTCGGTGAAGAAGATATTTTCAAGAGCTTACCGACGACTATGAGAACACAAAAATAGACATTGGGAGCTCTAATTATGTCTTGTTAAAGTTCCATGAACAGAAAGTCAACTCTGGTCAATAGGTAAATATTGGACCAATGGCAATATGAAATGTGGCAAAAAGGTAAAAGGGATTTGTTTGTTTATATTTGACATCCGGTCTTTGAAAAGCGTAAAAGTTGGTGGTCGCGACAAGAGGCTTAATGTTTTTAATGGAGGAGCCAGCCACTTTGTGTGGAATAATTTTTATCACGATGTGGTGGGTCCACAAGCCACCATGTGGCTTGCTACCACTTGTCAAATTTTCCCAATTTTTCCTATCAAGATTTAACAAGCGGACTATGTGTTGATCAAGTTTCTCATCATGTTATGGATCGAGTTACACATCGATCTATTCACCGAGTTGATTACATTCTATTACACAATGTTTGGGTCAAATTACTATTATCTTTGTGAGTCCACATTACACCTCAGCAACAACTATTTCTGCATGGCTCGGCCAACCTAATTGGCCACATTCCCACATATCTCGATGGTCACAACAACCAAATAGCACACCAAATAGCTCATCTAAATAACTCAGCCATGTAAATCCTCCCCCACACATATTCAAAGACCACATGGAGCATGGTGGGGAAAAAAAGGCTCATGCATGGAGAAGCCCACATCAAAGGAGGGTTATTCTGAGGTTTTAAAACCTTAGAAAAATCAATATGCCTCTCAATGTAGGATATTACCCACTCAAACATGCAAGCTGCCTATTATGGGGAAATAAACCTATCCCTATGCTATGTTTAGGCTTTTAATAGCCTATAGATAATTTTTAATGCATTATTTAAGGGCCCCATTTGGGTATAAATAGGGTACCCCTTGCATTGAAAAACAATACACGGGCACAACTTAGAAGCTCATTCCTAGAGCTCGAAAGGTAGAGATCAAGCCAAGAGGAGAGTTAGATGCCATGTCAACGGGACATTTGTGTGAAGTCCTAATTCATTTAGGCATTATTATTTAAATTATTATTGACCTATTATTTTAAACGTGATAGTAAATTAAAATTATTGTGACTAGGATTTTTGCTACTACTAGCCGGCCCATAGTGTCATACCAAATTATTGTGAATCCTAGAGTATCGACCTGAGTGCTCTGTTATCTTTTGAAAGTGCACCCTATAGAGAGATGCTTCTAGGTGTTCTTATATTTCTCTAGAATCTCTCTCTCTCTTTCATAGATAGAATGGAAATGCCTCAGATCTATGGGTATACATATTGTTGAGGTGAGTCTCTGGTATCAAGGCCAATTCCTTCTTGATGTATCCTAAACAATTTTTTGGGGGTTTTGAGGGTAAAAAGATGACTATAAATGAATTAAAAATTGGGGTGATACACCAAAATTGTTTAGGGGTTTGACTAAGTACATACAAAAATATCTGAGAATGGATTTTGGATGCATAAACCAATAGTTTTAAAAATAATATTAAGGCAGACACTCGATGTACTTAGGGAAAAAATCACAACAATACTGTTGAGATACACATGCACACTAATATCATGTAGAAATTACTAAATTTGTAAGAAGGTAGGATGATTAACCAGGGAATTTGACATTCACAAGGATTAATAAGAAATACACAAGACTGAAAATTATTGGAAATAGAGAATATAATTCTAATTCAAAGGGAAAATCTAGCAAAATCTACTTCAACACTCCTATATCCAAAAAAATCCTCCCCTCTGCTCTACCAATGCAAAAATATATAGCAAAATTATTCATCACACCCTTCCTAAAAATAGACTAAAATTGTACTTGCCCATGCATTCTATTTTTATCCTTTATCATGAATAAGTAAAGGAATAAAAACATTCATGCTAATATGATGATGCTGATAATAGCCGTGTTTACAAAAATACAATTCAGTTAAACTGTAGTTGATTGTTCTAGTTTTAAGAAATTTTGGTGAATAATTGGCTAATAGTAGCCATTGCTTGATGAGCACGTCTTCTCCAATTCATAAAATATCTATCTTCTAGTGCTTGATGTGACATCTATAATTTTGATCCACTTGCCCCTTGGATGCACATGCAAAATAATATGTCCCTATGTGTGAGTAAAAATAAATCCGTTATTGGCAATACTTGGAAAAATATTCACCCATGTATCCATCTTGATGGGGACCACCTTTTGGTTTTGGTGTTGACATCTTGTTTGTCCAATTATGGTCACATGTGAAATTGACTCATGTGTAAATGAAAATAATGCCTTTGTATTCAACTCCCATGTGGGGACCACCTTTTATGTGCACATGTAGTAATAGAGCTTCAAATTTTTATATAGATTATCTTAGCAAATTTTTAGGTACTCCAACCTTGGAATTATATCTATCTTGAATATATATGAATTTCCACTTCATCTTTATGGTTATCAAACCATGGTGACATTTAGTCTTTGGATAATAATTGATGACTATAAAGAAAGCCTTACCTTTTTGGTAATCATTTTTGTCGTCATTTTATATAAATCTTTGACCTATGATAGGTTAATGTAATGATTTGTTGTAAATAATGTGGGCTTGTCCCTTTCTCATGGTGACTCACCCCTCTGAATTTTTTGGTGATGGATTACTCAATTACACCCTAATTAGGGTTTCATCATTGGTTGACATGTGGATGCTTTTTTTTAACAGTGGTTAAGTTATGGGTTTCCTAAGCTCCATTTGATCTTCGCTACACAATACTCCTCCGTCGATTTATTTGTACCCTCGGTTAGTGTTTTTGACCTTGTAATTAATATGGTTGGTGATTGTGGTTATGGTGTGCATTTTCTTTGATCCTGACATGATTGAATGGTGGCCATTGATCTTTGTACCCTTGTAAAATTGGATCATTGATCTTTCAACTCATGGTGAGCGAGGTAGTTGGCAGTGGTTAATATTTTCGATCGTTGATTGTTGCATGGTTTGATCTTAGCCATCAAAAGATGACTCTGGATGAGTTAGGTTGGGTATAATCTTGTCAAGCTTATCACTTTTTAATTTTCATTTTCTTGTTCAAAGCGGTGAAGCCCTAGAAAAATTGGTTTAGAAATCCATTATTAATGTTAAGAGCTCAATTTATTCATTTCATTTCTTCTGTAAATGGTTCTCTAAGGTTTTAGATATCTCTATTAGCCTATTGCAGAGGCTCTAAATGAATGATCTTTCCATGGAGGCTTGGATAATTTTTCCTCAATGTAGAGGTCACCATTTTCTTGAGTATTTCTACTAAAAGAGACATCATGAATGTTTCCTTTGAGCTTGGCTACGCATTCTAAACTTTATTCAGCTCGATAACGAGCATGCATGGATTATTCTTGGCTATAAGGTCATTGTTTTTATGATTAATATATTCCTCTATATTTTCCCTTCACTATTGTATAAAAATGTTGATGAGCCTAGAACTTGGAGCTTTAATTTATTTTGTCTGTGGAGGTGCTTATTTCCTATACAACTCATTATTGTTTTTTGGGTATTTATAGATCTATATGTTCCATTTTGGGTTCTCCATTATACCATAGATCTGAGAATGCATATCCATCTTGATTCACGCCATCTACAAGAGAAGGTAAGCTTGATTTTTCTTCTTACTTTTGTACATGATGTTGTACTCTCAAAGAATGACACCATTGATTTACTCTGAATTGGCTGTGTATATCTGTTAATACTCAAATCTACTCATATTTTGGTTGCATGCTTCTATTTTTAACAACCCAAAATGGGTATTAATTCTTTGATCGAAAAGTATTAGATTTAGATCATTTTGACATACGTATTCTTATTTAGCTTTCCATTCAATCATCTAACTTGGGTTTCCATATTGCATTTCTTTTGGTAGTAAGTTTAAGTATGCTAGCTATTATTCTAATGATTTTATCTTCATTCTTCCATTACTTCTTCCTCTAGATTTTTGAAGCTCTCGATGTTGGAGTTTTTTTCTCAAGCTTTATCCATGGTTGAGTTCTCAATAATATGCTCTAATGGTCATTCTTTCTATATCATAGGATGTTATGGTTCCTTTTCTTTGGCATTCATGAATGAGAATTTTGAATTCCTTATTTCAGGTTTCTTATCACATTCTTTGATACATAGGACCCCTTAAAAATATTTTTATTCTTTCCAGACATATTTCTTGTACTTATCTTACAATTTATTTGCACTATCATCATCTTCAAAAAACCCTTTTTATCCAGTATATTTCGAGCTTGATTCGAGGCCTTCTATTCATCTTGAAGACACCATTATTGAGGGTCATTTGTCGATTTGGGGTTATACTCCCGAGTGTAAATACATTGATTCATACATTCTTTGTAGTATTTGTATATATATTATCATTGTACTCAGTCATCACTTAAAATAATTCATTTTGTAGTAGAGCTGAGTTGTTTCATAGAAAAGTGTTGAAAAGTTTGGATAAATTTGAAATTATTTCTGAGGCTGTTAATTTGTAATAGGAGTAAAGTTGTTTCATTTCCTTTGTAGAACTCAATGTATTTAAACACTATACCATTTGATATTTTGTACATCTACTCATGATTTCTTAGTTAATTTTATTTTGAGCTTTTCTCTAATTTCCCTCTACTTTGGGTCTGGGCTTAGTGTTTTCCATGTTCTTTGAGTTTCATATGCTTCATAATGTATGTAAGATATGCAATTTTAATACTACAATGTACTTTGGAAATGAAAAATCATTGTAACTCACCGGTGTAGCTTGATTCCATTCCTGTGGATAATGATGATTCTTCCTGTAGCATACTTTCACTTTTCCTACTTGTAGTTGTTGAAACTTCCTGAAATATTTCATCTAATGGAAATGTTGCTATTTTGGAAAACTCTTGAAAATATTTGATGAATGTTAATCATGGTTACTTTCCTATAAAGTATATCTTTGAGGAAAACTTAAATGCATGTTGGAATTATTTCCACCAAGTTGTCTTTAAGTGATTTTGGGTAGTAGATGTAGCCTTTGCTGAATATCTTTGTTGATCATGAGACAAAATTTTGAGCACTTTATCATAGGTCTGGTAGTTGATTTGATGCCCTACATTAAAACAACACTTCTTTATTTTGTATCGTCATTTATCAGTAGGAAAATCTATTTGTTTATGATATTCATTGATTTGTTTATCTATACTCGGTCATGTAACTTGAATTTGATTAATCTAAAGGTGAAACATTTTTTTTCTTTTGAGCTTCCACTATAGAGGGCTTTATGCATTTTTTGATAACTTAAAATATGAAAATATTATTTCTTTTGAGCTCGATTCAAGGCCTTGTATTAAACTTATTCAGCTAAGAACAACAACTTGTATTGTACTTGTATATGTAGATTAAAGGACTCTTTCCTTTATTCAAGTGAAGATGAACGCAACTCTCTCTCTTGGATGCATCATAGTTTCTTCTTTTATTCAATCTTGTTCATCTTTGATAGTCACAAGGATGTTCCAAAACCCTTGTTTCATTGTAGAAACATTCATTTAAAATTTTGAGATGACATCTTCAATGCTGAGCTCCTGGAGTTGAACTGTAGAAACATTGTGAACTATAACTCTTTTATTTGAGCTTTTATTATGATAGTTTCCAACACCTATCTCTGAATTTGATCATAAGTGAAAATGTTATTTTCAGAAGCACTTTCTATGGTCTACAATATGTAGCTTTTAGTGTGTTATGATGATCTAGAAACAACCTGCATCTATTAAATGTTGAACATTTTCTCTTCTTTTGTACTATCATTCTTCTATTTTGTAATAGGAAATGAGACAATTTTCTTCTTCTTGATCCCGCATTTAGATTTTCTTTTCAAAACAACAAATGCGTAAAACATGATTTTTTTTTTTCTTTTTGTAATATGTACATTCACATATAAATAACTTATTAGAAAACTTAAGAATTTTTTATCTCCCTTCTATTCCATAGTTTTTTTCTTGTAAAAATCCATGATTCAATCAAATAAAATACAAGACATTGCACAATAAAATATTAAAACAAGAGATAATGTAATTCATTCGGGACAAATTCTCAATCGAGAGAATACATATAAATAGCTCAATGAACTCCTATAAGTAAGGACTCAAGGCTAATCTCTATGTCTTCTCAATATCCCAAATATCTCTAAACTATGAGTTGTACATTACAACTATTTTACACACTCATTTATTATTTTATAAATATTAAAAACTATTACTACCAAATAACCCAAACCAATCTTAAGTGTTCACACTATGAACAATATTTCTATAAAAGTCACCCCCTTAGTGTGAACACGGGAAAGCTATCTCTTCTACTGCTCATGATCTATAAAGAAGTGATGGTCTTTGAGGAGTACCAACTCAAACAATATGAGGTTTTCAAAGAGAAGCTCAACTCAGAAAATCATTTTCTAGTGGAACCAACCACTACATAGCAGCGTACATTATTTTTCTCACATCATTATTTCAAACATAGAGGGATTACAAAACAGAAATTATGCTCATGTAGAACTTTAAACAAGAATATTATTCAGCCGATTATTACAACATAAAGTAGATGCACCGCAAAAATAAATAAAAGGTCACCAATACCATGAAGGAGTTTCGTGTTGGTGACTAACAAGAGATTCTAATTTCCCTCCATCCTCGATCATGAACTATTTAGTATAGGTTGTCATCTTCATTCTCGACTCTTCATTTTAACAATTGCATTAGCTTCATCCATTTTCATCTTTCCTTTTATGATTTCCTTGGCACAAGTAATACAGAAAGAAGATTCATGCCCTTTTTTCTTACAACAAAAGCACTCTAATTCATCTTTGTTTTAGAAAAAAATAGTATGCTTTCTTTTAATTTAAAGAGCAATTTGTTCCTCAATATCTTCTTTTATTCTTTTTTCTTCAGCTAGTAATGCAAAAATCATACCTTCAAGTTAATGAGAAGGCATTTGACCAAGAGTAAAAACTACATTATTGTATTTTGGTGGTAAACTATTTAATAAAATAGATTTTACATCTTCATCATCTACCTGAGCACTTACTTCCATCATCTGTCTTGGAAGAGATCTAAGATCATTAATATAACTTGACATAGTTTAACCCTCATTAATTTTCAACTTGAATAAGCTGTAACTTAAGTAATAATTTAGCATTCACAGCCTTTGCACCAAATTTATGACTTAGAAAATCCCATGTATCTTTAAAAAAAAATTCTGAGTCTATATAATTCAACTCAAGATCTCGATAAAGCAAGCCCAATAATAGATTTTGCTTTTTCATCCTAGCTTTCCATGAAGCAATTTTGTAGCATCTGTTCATTTTGGTTCTTTTCCACTCATAATTCCCCAAAGGTTCTTGTTCATTAATTGCATTTGTATTTTCACCTTCCATGTGTGAAAATTTAATCCATTGAATTTATCTAATGGAATTTCCATAATAGGTGTCGAACTCAGTAGAAAATACATCCTTACAATAAACTTTAAACACTGAAAGTAAATTTTTCTGACATATTTGCAAAAATGGAAAAAATATTTTTTTGTCCAACAATAGAAAACACAGGATCAATGTGTAGAGATAAAAAAATACACATTTTTAATAAAAATGACACATTAATCTGAGTTACTAGCTGAAAGTTATGGCAATTTTAAGTTATAACTCCAACATCTTCTCGGACCCTTTCCAAATTTGGCAAAAAAATTTTCTATGCTTCTATTTTTTTCATCTACATCTAGAAAAGGAAATAAACACAATACCTATCACTATGGATCTAGATATTCCAAGAAGTCACATCGTAGCCAAGTATGGATTCTTCTTAGTGAAGTGTCATCATTGTTGATAGATAAACATGTAGGTCGCATATTTGATTCCAATGAAACAAATTCATTCTAGATCTAAATGCCTCACAAAATCCTACAAGTTATCATTGTGATCTAACCCATTTTGATACCAAATCTTGTAAATATCCATGATTTAATCAAATTAAATAAAAACATTGCATAATAAAATAACAAAACTAGAGATATTGTAATTCATTTAGACAAATTGCTAATGGAGAGATTACATATAAATAACTCAATGAACTCCTATAAGTAAGAATTCAAGGGTAATCTCTATGTCCTCTCAATATCCCAAATATCTATCAACTATGAGTTGTGCATTACAACTATTTTGCACACTCATATATTATTTTATAATTATTAAAAAGTATTACTACCAAATAACCCAAACCACTCCTAAGTGTTCACACTATGAACAATATTTATGTAACATTTTTCTCTTTGGTTCTTTTTAAATGAATGAGTCATGTATGCTGCTACAAAATAGTGCTTTTATCAGTTATGCCTTTGATCTTCATGTAACTTATACCTCCTGATGCTAGGAGATCCACTTGCACAAAATTGGATAGTATAGGAATATGGATCAACCCTGAGCTTGTGATTGAAAATATTTCATTTTCTTGTTTTTAAGGTAAAGTACCTTTGTTAAGATCGGGGATGAAGATGGAGCAAAGTTGGGGCTGGAAATGCATCAACCAAAATGAAAGAAACCCAAGGAAATGATGGGTTCTTTCATACTCCTTTACTTTATTTTTCATGCATATGTACCTCTTACTTTAGTAGTTGTAATTTACTTTTGAGTTACATCCCACGGCTTGTGTGGGAACATTTGAAATTCCCTGTGACTAAAAAATTGAATTATGAAACAGAGTTATGTATTTCCTAATGCATTTCAGCTTCAGTATATGGATCTGTATAATGAATTAACAAGTGAATAACATATTTGAATGTATTTAATAATGAAGGAAATAATTTTAAAATACCTGTAACTTTAGGAATACACTTTGATTGCTGCAATATGCAACCTTGGTTGTTGTTCCAAAACATAAAAGTTCATCTATTATGTATTTTATTTATTCCTCAAGATAACACATCTATCCTTCGGTGATGTTGTGTTCTTTTGCTGAGAGTAAACATAAAATTGTAGACTATGCGATTTGTTACATTATGTAATTACACACATAGCTGAAAATTACATGTAGTCATTAATTAATCGAACAAAAAATATTGAACTGAAATAATCTACCCTAGCTTAGGTCACTTCACCAATGCCATCCATCATAATGAAGTTTTGATTTGCCCATTTTGCATGAGTGCAAAAATTATTAACATTTCTTGCGATCCTATGGGGAAATCTATCTGCTAGTTTGTAGACTTGTGCCTTGCTCTTGTCCATTGGGCATGGAGTCCAATTTCTGTAATCAAAATCTACCTTCTTGAAGGTCGAACCCTTCTAAAATGAACTAAAACTGAAAAATATTCGATAAACTAGATCACGTGCACGAATGCACTTTACCGAATTCAAAACATTGCAATGTGCATGAGGCACTTATTGAAAGGGAAATCCTACTCTAACCAAACACTGTACAATTTTCAATAAAAATGTTTGAGAAACATACTATTCACATAAATCGTAAGTTCCTCTCCATTCACCCTTGAAATCTCAAATGCATTGTGTTCTTTGTAAGCTAAAATCATATAAGGACCACTTCAGAGTGTGTCAAATTTTGAGTCATTTCTTGGCTTTGCATGATCAGCATCCCATTTAAACACAATGTCTCCTTCATTGAATAATATGAACTTACCTTTCTTATCAAAAGGTTTCTTCATTTGTTTCTAATTATTTTTCATGTTCACATGAGCTTGATCTCTCAGCTCTTGTAATTCCATCAATTTTCATAATGAATCTACAATGGTTCATTATCAAGTAGCTCCATCTTAGGTAATAAATCTAATGCAGGTAACTCAACTAAAATAGGCATTCTTACTTATTTTCCTTAAAAGATTCTTGTTAGTTATTTCAGCCAACCCATTACCTTATGGGTAATAATTAGATGACACACTTAAATAAATTTCTTGTTTGATAGCCCAATCTATTATCTTTGCACCAAGAAATGCTAAGGCATTATCTTTATAGTTGCTAGAACACCAAATGTGTAAACTATACCTTTATAAAAGGATAATATCAAAGTTTCGTTAGCATCTTTCAAAGTTATTGCTTCAGTCTAGTGTGTAAAGTAATATGTAGCAGTTAAAATCCACTTGTGTCCTTGTGACGAAGGTGGGTTTATCAAGCCAATAAAATCAAGACCCCATTGCATGAAAGGATGATCCACTGAAATAGGTTCTAGGGGTAGCGAAGCTAAACATTATTTTCCAATAGAGAAGACACAATTCTTACATTTTATGATCCATTCCAAGTAATATTTTAATATGTAAGGCCAATAGTAACCAACTTTCATAATTTTCAAGGTTGTAGTATGTGCTAAAAAGTGACCTCTTGTGGCTACTTCATGGAATTCGGATAATAATTGCTGAATTCTATCATAATCAACACATTTCATCAAGATTATGTTTATATCTCTTTTAAATAATATGCCATCAATAAAAACATAAGTTACAACTTGTAACATGAAGTACCTTCATTTTTTCTTATCCATACCTTCAAGAAAAGTGTTGTCTTTTGTAAGTAGTTAACTAAATTAGTCATCCACCACAATTCTTGAACTTCTTGACTGAGTTTGAGTTGTTGATTTTCTGGTTGTGCCAAGGTAGCTGAGTGCTGATATGTAAATTTAGCATGTTCTTACGGATCTTTTGATTTTGTAGCCTCTTGTTTTTTCTTATTATCAATCGGTGTTCACATAAACCTTTTCCTCTTACTATTTTCACAATGTGAATGTCAACATCATATTCCATAACCTTTATTATCCATCCTACCCTCTTCTCATTTAATTTTTATTTAGAAAGAACACTTTAACACTTAGATGACATACTAAGACATGTATCTTGTTATTTGAAAGCATGTACTTAAAGTCATTTAGTCACCTTGATAGTACTTGTTTTTCAAGAAAAGAGTACCTTGTTTCATAGTCTAGTAGGCTCTTTCTAAAGAAAGCAATGGGTTGCTCGGTGTTTTTATCATTAACTTTGAGTTACTATGGAAGAAATTGTTTCATCTCCTACAAGTGCATACATTGTAAAATATTTATCAAAATTTGGATTTGAAAGAGTAGGAGCTTGTGAATGGCTGATTTGATAGCCTCAAATCATTTTTGCCCTTCCCTGGTCCAAGAAAATGTTTTGTCTTTCTTCAACATGGATTTCAACGGCTTGACCAAAGTCTTTGCCGCAAAATCTAGAACAAATCTTCTAACAAAGTTGATTTTTCGGAAAGCTTTTAATGCCTTCTTGTGATGAGGCAATGATAGATGTGATATGGCTTCAATTCTCGAAAGGGTCTATTTCTAAACCTTGTTTAGAAACAATGTGACCAAGTAATTTACCTTGACATACTTGAAAAGATAGATTTTTTGGGATTCAATGATATTCCAAACTACTCTGTAAAGATGAAAAGTTTTTCTTAGATGCATTAGGTATTCATATGAATTCCTTACAAAAATGGTGACATCATCTAAGTAAACTAAAGCGTAGTTATTTAACAAGCTACAAAATGCCATATCCATTACATGTTGAAAAGTTGCACCAATATTAGAGAGTCTCGAAAGATTTTCCTTTATAAGCATAAGTTCCCCACTTTGTGGTGAAGGTTCTTTTGTACATGTCTTCTTCTTATACTAGAATCTAATTGTATCTACTATAACCATCTAAAAGAGATAGTCTATCGGAAGAATAAATTGTTCTATAAATTTGATCCATGTTAGGTAGTGGATAATGATCTTTCAATGAAACTTTGTTAAGATCTCTAAAATCCACACATAATTTGATTTCTTCATTCCTTTTGCAAACAGGAAAAAGGTTGGGAACCCAACTTGAATGCTTGATTGAAAAAATAATACATGATTCGATTAACTTAGATAACTCTTTTCTCATTAGTAGCTCAATCTTCATATTTACAAGCATGTGCTTCTACATAACTGGATTTTAATTTGGATGTAATTCTATTGTATGTTGAGCTAAAATTGGATCAAACCATCTCAAATATTGGTATTTCCAAGTGAAAACATCCTTGAATTCTTTGCAAATATTGATAAAGGAATGATTTTCAGCTAAGGAACATACCTTTCGAGAAATAAATTCTTCCCATCATCAATTGAGATCTCTTCATAATTGTCTACATGTGTTGACATATTTGTTTTGTCTTTCCTTAACTGATCATCAATGTTGAAGATGTCTTCCAATGTGACCAACCCTTGAGGTAGTTTATTCATCTTCAATTGAACAATCTAGTCACCATATAAGTGTTGCAATTTATCTTGATTTACCACAGAAAATTCAGCTTCTTGCTATAAAAACTACAAATATGTTCATCATTTTCAAAAACCTGCCAATTCAAATCATTATCGGGTATAGAAGGCTTGACAATTAGCTTTATGTGAGGTTGAATCTCGTTGTTTTTAATTTGTTCCAGCACTTCAAAACTAGCACCAATTGCTGCAAGTCTATCTGTATGGTTGTTTTCTCTTCTTGGAATAGACTAGATATTAATAACATCTAAATATTAAATTAGATTTGAAACTATATGCTTGTAAGACTTCATTAAAGGATTCTTACAAACATTGAAGTATCTTACTTGATTGATGAAAAACTCAAAATCATCGAAAATATATAACTTGCTAATACCTCTCTTTCTAGCGCAAAGTAAGCCATGAATTAATGCTTCGTATTCAGCTACATTACAAGTACATGAAAGTAAGAGACTCAAAGCTGAGAAATACCTTTCATTTGTGAGGGAAGTGAGCATCAAACCTACTCCTTTTCCTTTCGGTTGTTAGCTTCATCAAAATGAAGCTTCCAAATCCCTTCTCCTACATTTTTGTTCGGATAGTAAGGGAATTGGAATGTTTTCCTCGTGTAGGATATACACACCAAACCGATGTTCTTGAACTTCTTTGAAAGGATCATGAACATGTTCTTCGTGTGTCTTTTCATCCATGAAAAATTAGAAACACCATCTAGTCTTGAAACATGAATTGTATTATTGAAATAAGACTGGTCTATGGTTGTATAATTATTTTTAGTGCAAAATCACAAAGCACCTCCGAATGTCTACAACTAGATGGGTTTAGACTCTTAATGTGATAGCATAAGATGGAGCATCTCTCAAAGTGTGGGTCTTTGAAATCGAGTGAGCTCTCTAGATGAAGGCCAATTCCTATTCCTCTATCCAAGTGCTCACAAATAAATTGTAGAGGATCTATTCTAAACCTACTCTATGTTACCAAGGGACGGGGTTGAGAAAATGTGAAAGAAATTAACCTAAGCTAACAAGGGGATGAACCAAAGCAATGTTAAAAACTTGTTTTGTAATTTAACACAGACCTTAGAAATGTAATATAACAACCATGCATGAGATAACCAAACTGCAATGAGAGATTAAAAGATAACAAGAATACATGAGAGGTTTGAGAATCACCCATAGACATATATTATTGCTCCAAGGTTGATATAGTACATTACAGTTATCCAAGAGGAAAAATTTGTATTAAAAATTGAATGGGAGGTTTGGACTCCATGAACTCATCTAAAGACTAGAGGAGAAGGGAGGGAAAAAAACCAAAATGTCCAACCCTTTACAATAAGCACATCTCCTTATTTTATAGATGTAGCGAAGAGGGAAGAAGAAAAGAGGAGGAAACCTAATTTGAAGGTTAGCTATCGGCGTCAATGCCATTGCAAATCCACCCACAATTTTTTGAGTCCGTTGCTCTATGTACATTAGGCATGTTGAAGAAGGAAGAATGACGGATCAAATCAAATATGATATGGTTGTTGGGGACAATCAGATTGCATATTAATGGCATGAATACTTTTTCCCATTTTTTACCCACCTAACCTAGTCAAAATTAAATTTTTAGGTTTCCATGGAGTAGATGCGGTCGAGACCTTTCAGATGGTTCCAAATTTGTTGAATTTCGGGCACTTTGGATCGAAATATATGTTCATTTAAATTTTTGAGTCAGTCTCGTATAAAAATGGTGAAAACCAATTTAGTAGAACTTGTCCGTGGGCCAGAAATTCACTTTGTGCCTTTTGGCACCAAAAATACAAAATGTAAAACACCCCACAGCCCCGCAATTCATTTTTGTCAAAAAACCATGTTCAGGCCCACCGGTTCAAATTTTTCCATTTGGGTGAAAGGTCCTCCCTAGGCCTACCAACCCACATGTAATTTAGGCTTGACATGTGGCTCCTTGGGCATCCACGGAGGTGTGGGTAAATTTTATACTTCATTCATTCCGAGTCAAAAATTTTGAATTGCTTCCGATGACCCGCCTTCCCGCTTTAACTTGGAACATGGCCACATGTAGAGATGGTGCTAGTTTGGGGACCACTTTTGGATTTTACTTTAGAAGTTTAACCAAAGAGACACGTGGTGCATTCCATATATTTTCTCTATTTCATTATGTTTTGGCTAATTCCTTTTCTTTGTCGGACCATATGTCTAACCCGAGACACATGGAGACTTGGCGCTTGTATGAGTCCGGCCCTTGAGTCGCCCGTCTTGAATTTGAGCGGTTGAGGCATATTGCACCCTCCATTTTATCTACCCATCTTGAATTTTTAACCACTAACTCTATCCCTTTTCGGGCCTAGGACACATGGAAGCCTCACACTCTTTTGAGTCTCCACTTTGGGCCATGCCTTTGAATGTGCACCATTGAGACACTACGCGTGCTCCGCTAAAACTCTTATACTTAACCAATTTAGGCCCTCTGCTCTTTGAATTCTATTGGACCACGACCATGTGGAGAGTTAGTGCTATTTTGTGTCTCCGCCTTGGGCTCCTACTTCTGAAATTACACCGAGCAAACATGTGGTTCTTTCTACTTGTTTGGAATTTTCAATAGATAGCTCTATCCCTTTTTGATCCTGGGACACATGGAAGCTTTGTGCTTTTTGAGACTCGGCCCTTGGATTTGACCCCTTAAGGTACATCATTGAGACATTTGGAATCTTCTACCATCTCTTCCATACTTAACCAATTTAAGCCCACTCAATCATTTGTGAAGCCTGAAGCCTTTGAGTCTTTCCCCATTTTCCTCCTTTGAGCCTCTGGTTTCTTTGACACTGTTTTCCTCCTTAGCCAACCCTACTCCTTCATTTTTGAGCCCACATGCAACCTAATTGTTATATTTGAAACATGGGCTCATGCGATGGAAGCGACCCTTAGATTTCTTCCTACGTAGGGTCATGTTTGCTTAATTTTCCCGAGGTTAAAATTGAGATAACAATTTGGTGACTCACAGGGACATCTTCCTACTAGACAAAGAGATCAACTGCCTTTTTATATCCATTGGGAACAGAGTCACGGATGGTGGTCTGATGTTGGTCCTGTTCTTGAAACTTGAATCTGATGTTTGCACTTGGTGATCTGGAACCTACCCCACTATTCTACAAATGGACCCTTCGAGACCTGATTTTAGTTGCTTTGTATTTGTCCTATTTTAAAATAAGCAAATGTTACGATAACTATGGGTCTCCTTGTTGTAAATGTTGAAGGGCTGGAGAATTCACCTACACGCACATCAAATTTGTATAATGATGAAAAGCTGGAGCAAAAAAACTATGCCGAGCATTTAGGAAATAAAACATACGCTACAAAAATTATGTGCATACACACTTAGGTAAATTAAAGTCCTATGCTAATATTTACAAGGGTGGAACCTTCCTTTTCAATAGCAATGTTTGAGATGGATCCCATTGACTGGAATTTGTAATTCTTCGCCATCCAACTTAGCCAACTAAAAGGCATTGCTACTTGTACATCTTGTGACCATGTAGGGGCCACTCCAAATGGCATCAAATTTGGAATGGTTTCCTTGTTTTTCCTGATCAGAATCCATTTTAGAACTAAGTCTCCCTCTTGAAAGGTCCTTGCTCTTGCTTTCTTATCAAAAATCTTCTTGATCAATGCTTGATCCTTCTCCATGATCTACATTGCATGCTCTCTTGCCTCTCCTACTTCCATAAAATATGCATACCTGATTTCCATAAGTTCAAACTCAGCGAGTTCCAACTGTTTCATGAGCTCCAAAGTGGGAAACTCCAATAATATGGGAAATACTTGCATCTTTTCCATAGATAAGATTTTATGGGGAGTTGCCTGTGGACCTTTTAGATGTGATCCTATCAGCCCATAGAGCTGATTTGAGCTTTGTATGCCAAGTTCTCTGGTTTTCATCAAGAGTGCTTATGATAATCCTTAGTAGGTTCTTGTTGGTAGACTTTGCTTGGCCATTACCTTGAGGGTAATATTTTGATAAAGTACTGAGGTATACACCCTTGTACCAAGGAATGCCAATTAATTATCTACTATAATAGTATCGGGGACTCCAAACCTAGTGGTTATTCCTTCATAGAAATCTAAGATGTTGGATTCATTTTCCTCCTTGATTGCCATCGCTTGAGTTCACTTGGTGAAATAGTCTATTGCTCCAAGTATCAACTTATGGCCCTGGCTTGAGTCTAATCCCATTGCATGAATGACTGATCCATTGAAATTAGACGAAGGGGTAGGGTTGTTAACTTTTCCTTCCCTATGAAGAATGCACACTTTATGCACTTCTTGATCCATGTGTAGCAATCCCAAAACACAGTAGGCCAATAATAACCAAATTTCATGATTTTGAGAGTTGTTACTTGAGGAGAAAAGTGGCCTTCGCTTCTCCATCAAGGAACTCATGGAATACCCTTTCAATTTTGCATGTCCCGATGCACCTCAATAGGACACTAATGATATCCATCTTGAAAAATACAACATCGGTAAGTACATATGGGATGGATTGTAGTCTGAAGTATCTCCTTTTTCTTTGTTCCATTCTAAAGGAAAAAACCTAGTTGGAGATAGTGCACCAAGGCTTGAGTCCAAAATGAAAGAGATGCATTGTTAGCTGGCCACTCTTGATCATTCTGCAAAGAGCAGGACAACCTCTTGTTCATCTACTAACTCAGCTTGTTGCTTGAAGCGAGCTACTCACACAAACCCTTGCCATAAATTATTTTGGTCACTTTGATCTCGAATGTCATATTCCATTACCCGAGTGATCCAACTTGCTCTCTTCTCATTCAATTCCTTGCTCAAGAGAAAATCCTTGATACCAACATGAGATACTAGCAGTTGAATATTATTGTTCAAGACTAAGTGTCGAACTTATTCAAAATCCTAATGATAGCAAGGACATGCTTCTCAATTAAAGAGTAATTTTCCTTGTAATCCTCTAAGATCTCACTAAAGAAGGCTATGGGATTTTATGAACCTTCCTTGTTGGGTTGCACCAAGATAGCTGAGATTGTGTTTGATCCTCCAAAAGTAAACAACATGAAGTCTTTTGAAAAGTCTAGGTTAACAAGAGTTGGGGCCTATGATATTGCGAGATTGGTGTCCTCAAAAATCTCTTTGCCCTCTACTTGTCCATTTGAATGCAAGATTATTCTTCAACACTATTGTTGAAGGCTTCACAAGGGTGGCAAAATAGCCATAAATCGTGAACAAATTTGATCCTCCCCAAGAAGCTTTGGAGAGAATTCTTATGTTGTGGCAATGGAAGTGTTTATATGGCTTCAACCCTTTGAGGATCAATTGTTAACCCTTACCTTGAGATAATGTGGCCTAACAATTTCCCCTCATGTGCCAAGAATACACACTTCTTTGGGTTTAATGACACTCCAAACCTTCTACACCTCTGAAATACATGTCTAAGGTGGAAGATATGGTCTGCAACATTCTTTGAGAAGATGGTGATATCATCTAGATACACCAGAACCGTATTCTTGATCAAGCCTTTAAATGCCATGTCCATAGCTCACTGAAATGTTGCTCTCGGTGTTTGAAATTCCAAATGGAATCTTCTTATAAGCATATGTACCCCATTTGGTGGTGGAAGATGTCTTGAACTGATCCTATTCTTTCACCATTATTTGATTAAATCCCGAGTATCTACCTAGCAATGAAAACCTTTCAGTCAGTCAGCTACAACCTGTAAGATTTGTTCCATTGATGGAAGTGGATAATGATCCTTGAGTGATGCTTTGTTTAGATCACATAAGTCTATGCACAATCTGATTTCTCCATTTCTTTTCCTCACACGCACCAAGTTTGCAACCCAACTTGAATTCTTGATAGGGAAGATGATGTTGGAATCAATTATCTTGTTCAACTCCTTCCTCATGAGAGGCTCAATGTGAGGATTTGTTGGCCGTTTCTTCTATCTAAAAGGCTTAGATCCTGGATCTTGCTTGATAGTGTTCTATGCCAATCTTTGTTTTAAACCTCTTAAATTTTTGTAAGTCCCGGAAAATAAATTTGGGAATTCTTGACAAAGTTGAATGAATTCAGATTTTTCTTGTTGAGTACTTACCTTGCCAATTCACAACATTTTGCCTTCTTCTATGGAAATGGGCTTTGAATCTTCACCCTTTACTTAAATATTTTCTTTCTCCTTCCAGAATTGATCATTTGGGTTGAAGATTGAATCCAAAGTTACAAGACCCTTTGGTAATTTGTTGGTTCTCAGCTACACCACTTGGTCACCATAACGCTGTTCCAACTTGTCTTGGTTTCTAGCAGAGAACTCAACTTCTTATAGAAATTTGACAATTTGTTTATCATTTTGAAGACCTACCAACTTGTGTTATTATCTAGGATAGCTAGCCTCACAACCACCTTGATATGAGGCTGAGACTTATCAATTTTGATACTCTCTACTACATCAAATGTCACCTCAATTGCTGCAAATTTGTCCACTTTGCTTCATTCTTCTTCCTTGGGATGGAATTGATGCCGAATGCTTCAAAATATTTGATAAGATCCCATACTTGATTCTTGTATTTCTTTAACAGATCATTCTTGGCCGCATTTTTCCTCAAAATTGATTCATAACTAGCTCACTATCACCAAACACTTGCAAGTTTCTAATCCATCTTTTCGTTGCCCAATGCAGTCTCGTGGTCAAATCTTCATGCTCGGCTATATTGTTCGAGTAAGAAAATTGGAAATGGAAGGCTAAGTAATATTTTGTATCCTAAGGTGAAACATTCATAGCTCTGCATCGGCTCCTTGTCTACTTCTTGAGCCATCAAATAATGACTGCTATACCCCATTATCATCTTTTTGGCATGGCTTGATGATGTTAGGAAGATGATGACTCTCCTCATGCAAACAATAGAATCCTAGCTTAGATTCCTCCCTTTCCTTATACAGTCAAAATCATGCCTATTTTTCACTCATTTTTCGAGGGTCAAGTTTGGAATACATCCAACTCTTATATCTGCCTCAAAAGTGCTCGGGAGGTCTTCCGATTAAAAGATGAACAATTCGCATTGATTGGGTTTGGTACATGAGGCTCAATATGGTAATCCGCAATGGACTTAGATCTGATCATAGCCTTGGCTCCATACCTTGTTCTAAAAATCATGTGCAACCAATCAGTAGATAAATAGCCTCCAATTTTAGCAGTGAAGTCTCTTGACAAACACAATGCAAAATGTGGTGGCAAGTCTATAACGGATATGTTTTACAATACGGTCACATTGGGGCATACGTGTAATGTGAGACTCAAATCCTTGATGCCTCTCACCATTGTTACCTTTGTCCCATCTAGTTACACCATGCCCGGGAGATGAATTTGTATTAAAGACCCAACTAATAAACTACTTGCCTTGGCATTATAGAGCTACTTACTCCCGAATAAATCATGAAATTATGTACCAATTTTTCCCAAATGATCAATGAAACATAGAAGGGGGAGGCTTCATATTCTTACGTTGTTTTCCTCTATTGTTTCCTTCAGCTGAGCTGTATTGGTAAGCACTTTCTCTTGTTGGGTGGGGGCTGATTTGAAGTGACCAATTGGCCATAGAGCCTACAACAAATATCTCTATCTTCGGATAGCCAACAATTCCCACACTGAGATGTTTACATTTGTTTTCTTCATCTGTTCAATGATATTAAATGGGAATGAGCTATCTTTTTTCTACCCCTTTCCTTGCACACTCATCTCTTACACATGGTTCTACAACCTGACTGTGCTTGAGTGGGTCTTGAAGGTGGCTTGGGTTGAATCTGCACATTGGGAGTTACAATTTGTGGGGAAATAGAGGGCTATGGACCATTTGAATTGGAGGATTTCCCCTCTCCAATATTCCTCTTCTTGGAATGAGTATTTTTTACCACACTATGAGGTGTTTGATTCATACCATAGAAATCTTCAGCCTCCCTATTGACAAGCATGGTCTCACTTGGAGGTTCCTCTTTTTGGGTTTCTTGCAGCTTATTTTCCTCTTGACTAGGCTCTCGGGACACACCAATGCTCAAAGTACCATCAAGGTCTTGTTTAGTGCACCATTGAAACACATTGATTGGTTATGAGGCTAACCACATGGGAAACACCAATCATATTCTTGTTCCATATTTTGTTCTATGTAGGAACTAAGGCCCTCCATGTTGAAGCTATGTTTAGATCACATGATTGGTAGGGCTTACCAGCTTGAGGTTGTCCTTGGTTTTTATTCTAATTTATAACGAATTTGGTAGTCTATTTTCTTGGTATGGGGCCTAGCTTGGTACTAGGTTTGACGCTGATATGGCCTAAAACTATGATCTTGTTTCCTTTTAATAGTCACTAGCTCATTTCCTAGGTTCTAAAGTTGTTTCATAACCTCTTATAGCTCTTTTGAAGTGCTAGAAAATTAGGTGGAATCTTTAGCTGAAATCGATTCCTTAGAGTGGGTATGGGAGCTGTTATCCAAAATTCACCCCTCAAGGTAATTTTGATAACATGCATCAAATTCTTAAGTCCCAAGAAATTATATTGATTCAAGGCAAAAATTCATGTTTCTAGGGTCCCCTCATATTTTTTCTAACTCCCCTGTCCAAGTAGAAGAGAGCAAGTTCTGAGGAAATGTAAAAAATTGCATAAAAAACAAGCTCGGGCCAGAAAAAATCATGAAAAATGGCTAAGTCCTAGTCCTCACAACAGTCGGGACAGTTGGGACAAAAGGGCGCGAACCGGCCGAAAGGCCGCCAGAGGCGCAGGATTTGGGACATCCGGGCCAAAGGGACGCGTGGGACGCGGAAATCCGAACTGGCCGAAAAATTGAAAAAATTGACTAACTGTTGAAACAGGTAGTCTGGGACATCTGGGCAATTAGTACGTGAAATGGATGGATCGGCCGAAATGAGAACTTAAAGTCTGGGACGCGTTGGACAAAAGTACGCGAACCGGCCGAACCGGGCGAATCGGGAAAATTTGTCCCAAACAGTCCGAAGCAAATGGGACATCTGGGCCGCGAGTACGCGAACCAGCCGGTTTGGCCGAACAGGAACTTCAGCACTGGGCCAAATGGGACAAAGGGACGCGCGGGACGCGGATAGCCGAAGGAGCCGAAGGCCAATCAGATCACGCCACGTGTCACCGGCAGAAAAGGGACATGGAAGCCCATTTCGGGTGGTTCGGAAGAATTTGTCCCGCGCAGCATTGGGACAAATGGGACAAAGGGACGCGTGGGACGCGAAAAGCCGAAATGGCCGAAGACAGAGGAGAAAAGTCAACGTTTGGTCCGGTAACTTCAAACGGCCATAACTTTTGACTCCGAGCTCCGATTTTCACAAAATTGGACTTTCTGGAACGAGCACGACATCCTCTACACCACAAAAATTGGATTTATTATTTTTGATGAGGGTAGATATATTTAAATTAAGGAAACATATTCGGCTCCAGTCAGTCAATGCTCATTCCCGTCAAATGACAGAAAACGCCTGCCAGACCCAAAATAGCTACCCGCACTCAGAAGGCCATAACTTTTGCATTTCTCAACGAAATCACACAAAATTGGTACCGTTGGAATCGTGGTTCCGATCCCAATGCATAGAAATCAAGAAATTCCATATTTGATCAGAAATTGATTGATATTTTTAAGAAAACGTGGCCGGGTTCAGAACAGTGTTTTATTTGGTAGCTGGGAGTGCAATTAAGAGGCATGGCCATCATTCTTTCTCTGCTGTAGCACATGGGATAGTATGGGGAGCCTTTTTCAAGTAATGTATAACCATTTCACTCAATTTAATGCCTCTTACAGGTGGTTGAAGGACAGATTTCAGGATTTCCATTTTCCCTTCTCTTTCCCTTCTCATTTTTCTATAAATTGGAGTGTTGGGCTCATTGTAAAGGAGAGAGTTTTTGGGTAGCAAAGATCTACCAAAATTGCTTTTTGAAGCCAGTGTGTTGTAGGCCCTTGTAGTGGACTCCTTGCAAGGTGATCCAGGACCTTATCTTGTAATAGATCGAATCTGGTGCATACAGAAGCAATAAAATACAAGTTTGTGGATGTATTTTCCCCTGCTGTGTTTCCTTGCATTCTTCTTGCCCCTTTTATCTTTCTACAAGAATATTGTGTCTATTATTATGTTCTTGCAGGAATTCATTATCATTATGTGTGCTTGGAATATTGCTGTGAATGCATTTTGCTAGATTATGGAGAACTGTCATCACCTCTTCTAGTGTGCACTTTGCCTCTGTATTTCACACATTTGGAGACTAATCTCACATCCTCCTTTTTTGGTGTATCACCGCTTTAGTGTAGGCTTTCATTTTATGCATTCTCTTTCCCTGGTCCCTTGGAAATTTAGATTAGAATAGTTAACTTATCCTGCATTAGAGTAGATTGTGGCAGGTAGTTTAGGAGCAAGAACCAGCTTTCTCTGGAGGTCTATCTCAAGTAGCAAGTCCCACAACTTGGAGATAGTATCCATGTTATCCAATCACACCGTGAGTTAAAGTATATGCACCGGGTGCTTTGTGATTCGGTGATAACATGAGATAATGTGGGTGTTTGACAAGTGCTTGGAGCTCCTAGCTCTGGATACAGAGGCATAGGCTGCCTAGGAGCAATTTTACAAGCCTCTATTAAACAATTTTCAGCTCTAATGGAAATGTTATAGGCTGCGGAGTAAGGTTGTCCCTCCCATTGATTGAATCATTAATGTAATATCATAGTTTAAAGCTCTAAGAAAGTATAAGAAAGCACCTTCATCTCTGTGGGTCTCATGGCCAATGGAATCTTATCCCATGTCCTTTGAAATCTGAATTTGAAATCTATCGACTTCTCATTAGGATCCCTCTTGATGGTTTTCAAATGATCTAACAAGGATAGATTATCTCCCTTCTCTCTAAATTTATTATAAAGAACTCTACACATATGGTCCCACTCGAATAGAGCTCGCTTTTATACTTGAAACCATTGTGAAACTTTACCCTTGAGTGAAGAGGCTAATAATTTTATTGTAATTTCCATCTTAGAGATCTCATGAATTGCATGGACATTCACAATGTCTTGAATGTGATCACTAGGAGAAGTCTAGTTCTCTCCAGTGAAATATGGGATGCTCTTTAATGCCACAACTAGGACTAGATTTTTAGAATTGAGAGTGAGAGGGCTGCTTCCAATGAATTTGACATAGGGATTGGGTGGTTGTGCCATTATGATTGGCCTGAGAACCCTTGTTGATTGAATGAACAACATACCAGGAGGAAGTGTTGGCAAGGTTCTATTTGGTTGAGATGGAGACCTTTGGGCTCTTCTCTCTCTTCTCCTTCTATCTGGGCATAAGTTTAGATAGACAAAAAATCCTTCTTCTCTAGTTCTTGATCTAATTTGGACTCTTCTCATGAATCGCCAAGCCTAGATTCTTTGCTGGAACCAAGTGGAATTTTCCTCTTCTGAGTCGCAAGATGTGTAATTTTAGATCTTCTTAAAAGCTAAAAAAATTACAACAAGTGCACATCAATCTTACTGTAATGAAGATGGAGACTTCTTGGTCCCACTGGGTGTGCCAAAACTTTTAGTGCAAAATCAAAGGACCCTTGAATGTCTGCAACCAGATGGGTTGAGACTCTCAATGTGATAGCATAACATGGAGCATCTCTCAAAGTGTTGGAATTTGAAATTGAGAGAGCTCTCCGGATGAAGGCTGGTTCCTATTCCTCTATTTAGGTGCATACAAATAAATTGCAGAGGATCTATTCTAAACCTACTCTATCTTACCAAGGGGACAAGGTTGAGAAAATGTGAAATAAAGCGAGATAACAAGGTGATACACCAAAGGAATGTTAAACAACCGTTTTGGAATTTAACATAGACCATAGAAATGTAATAAAACCACAATGCACAGATAACCAAACTGTAATGAGAGATCAGAAGATAACAATGAACACATGAGAGGGTTGAGAATCACCCACAAACATATATTATTGCTCCATAGTTGATACTATACATTACAATTAGCCAAGAGGAAAACTTAATATTACAACTTGAATGGAAGGTTTGGACTCCACAATCTTGTCTCTGAGACCGGAGAAAAAGGTAGGGACGCAAAACCAAAATGTCCATCCCTTTACAATGAGCTCAACTCCTTTTATAGATATAGTGAAGATGGAAGAAGAAAAGATGCAGGAAACCTAATTTGAAGCTCAGCTACTAGCCATCAATGCTTTGTATATCTACCTATAATATTTTGAGGCTACCACTCTATGTATGTTTGACATGTTGAAGAAGGAAGAACAGAGAGTCAAATCAAATCTGATTTGGTTGTTCGGTTCAATCAGATTGCATATTAATGGGATGAAGAAGTTTTTCCATTTTTTATCCACCTAAACTTGTCAAAATTAAAGTTTCAGGTTTCCATGGTGTAGACGAGGTCGATACCTTTCCAATGGTGCCAAATTTGTTGAATTTTAGGCACTAGATTGAAAGATATGTTCATTTGAATATTTGAGTCGGGTCTATACAAAAATGGCAAAAATTAGTTTAGCAAAATGAGTCTGCGGGCCCAAAACTTGCTTTGTGCATTTTGGTACCAAAAATACAAAATGCAAAAATGCCCCACAATCCCACAATTCTTTTTGTCAAAAAACCATCTTCGGGCCATTGATCGACATTTTTCCATTTGGGCGGAAATTTCTCCCAACCCCATAGGCCCGCATGTAATTTAGGCTTGACATGTGGCTCCTTGGGCATCAACGGAGGTGTGGGGCACTTTTATACTTTATGCTTTTTGAGTCAAAAATTTATAATTGCCTCCCACTTTGACTTGGAACATGGCCATGCATAAATCTAGCGCTAGTTTGGGGACTTCTTTTGGATTTTGCTTTTAAAGTTACACCGAAGAGACACATGGCACCTTTCGTAACTTTTCTCTATTTCGTTATGTTTTAGCTCAGTCCTTTTATTTAGCAAGGCCATATGTCTGACCCGATATACATGGAGACTTGACACTTGTCTGATTCTAGCCCTAAGGCCACCCCTCTTGAATTTTTCTGGTTGAGGCACGTGGCACCCTCCGTTGACTCTACCCATATTAACGTTTCAACTGCTAACTCTTTCCCTTTTCAGACTTGGGACACGTGGAAGCCTCACGCTCATTTGATTCTCCGCTTTGGGCCACACGTTTGAGTGTGTGCTGTTCATACACTTTGCACCCTTCGCCAACACTCTTATACTTAACTGATTTGGGCCCGCTGCTCTTTGAATTCTATTGGACCCTGACCATGTGGACAACTAGTGCTAGTTTGGGTCTCCACCTTGGGCTCGTACTTTTGAAATTACATTGAGCTAACATGTGGATTCTTCCACATGTTTGGACTTATAAACATTGGCTCTATCCCTTTTCAAACCTGGGACATGTGGAAGCTTTGCACTTGTTTGAGACTTGCCCTTGAATTTGACCCCTGAAGGTGCGCTGTTGAGACACTTGGCAGCTTCGGCCATCTCTTCCATACTTAGCCAATTTAAGCCCACTCTGAATTGTTTGTGAAGCCCAAAGCCTTTGAGCCTTTCCCCATTTTCCTCCTTTGAGCCTCTGGTTTCTTTGACATTGTTTTCCTCCTTAGCTAACCCTGCTCCTCCATTTTCGATCCCACCTATAACCTGATCATTATATTTGAAACATGGGATCCTGTGATGGAAGCGACCCTTAGATTTCTTCTTACACAAGTTCATGTTTACTCAATTTTTCCTCGGGAAAAATTGAGACAAAAATTATGTAATGCATTATAAGCATGAGGATCGATATGAAATCTAGAAAACGGTTCAGAATTAATAGTAACTTTGGTCCCATAATGTGTAGTTAAGAAAAAAAAAGACCAATCTAAAGAGATATAACCTCATATTTTTAGTGTAAAGTCTCTCGATAAGCATAAAGAAAAGTAAAGAGATAAATCTATAGCAGTAACATCATGTGAAATGGAAACACTTGAAAAAACATGTAATGTTACCTCTAGATTTTTGATGACACAAACTGTAATAGTTGTAGTCCCATCAAGTTGTAGCACACTTTTCTTTGGAGGTTCATACTGTAAACCCAACTTTTTTGCAATTTATTTTAGCATAGCTGTGCTACTCACACTGCTATCAACCATGTAGTTATGAACAAGATGCTCTCCAATAATTATAGAAAAATAAAATGGTGGTGGTTTCTTGATATCATGAGCATTTAAAACCTTTTGAACCATCCATTTAACTTATTTAATGCGCAGTCTTGTTCCATTGTTCTAAGGACCATGTCAATTTTTGAACTTCCTTTTCTATTGTTTCTAAAGAAATTTGTAACTTAGTGATCTCATGAGACAGTAAATCTTGTTGTCATGGGATACTTAGAGCGTCCCACATTGAGATATTAACATTATGCTTTTTCATCACATCAACAATATTAAAAGAAGCAACCATTTTGGAAATAGATTCTATTGTTTTAGCATAGGATTTAACAAATACGACTCTACTTCTACAACTTTCAAAATATGAGGTATGAAAAGTCTTCTTGGATCAGGTTGTAATGACTTTGGTTGGTCCTTTTGGATTGGAACACTTGCTATTTTTGAGGCACGAAGGACTATTAGATGTTTTTTGACCTACATTTTCTTTTTTATCTCTATATCGTGGGAAAAACAATCCTACCTTGTTGTCTTCCTCTCTCCTAAGCCTTTTCTTGAGCTCTAGTCATAACTGCAATAAAATCATCTTCACTAAAAATGACCAAGTTCTATCCTGGTGATTTCTGAACATGATTTTTTTGGTGCCCACCTTCCATTTGAGGCATAAACAATGTCTTAGGTTGAGGTTGTGCAACAAGGCTTGTAGTCAAGAATGAATTTGAGTAACTTGTCACTAAATGAGGTTGATTACAAGGTTGACACCATTCTCTTGTAGTCATATTAACAGGACTAAAGCATTAGATGAAATAAGATCCTTTCTGGTCAAACCTGTCTTTGCTCATATGGCTATCTATAATTTTGATTCTATTGATAAGGCTACCTATTTTGTTGGTTTTGCTGATAAGGAGATTGATAAGGCCTATTAGGTAATGCAAGTCTATTTTCAATTGAAGTTAGCTTGTTTCCCATAGTTTGTAAACCTTTAAACATGTCATCTCGATGAGGCTACAAAGTAGTAGATTCTATAATGGTTATAAGTAGTGGGATACGTGCCAAGTCTCCTAAAAAAGGCATTGAAGGCCTTGGTGCTAATTTCCCAGCTTGAACAAGACTATTTTTATCTTGGATAGAAATATCATAAGCTCTTGGGAGAGTTTCTCCTCCCATAGACTGAATCATAGTTGAAATATCACTATTTAGGGCTCCAAGATAATTAAAAAAATCATGGTCAACATGAGGCTTGACACTTGCTAGAACTCTTTCCCATTTTCCAGCAAAATAGATATTAAAATTGGCCATAAATTCATGAGGGGATTTATTTTTTGTAGTCAGTTGTTCTATGAGAGACAAATTATCTGAGTTATCTTGAAATCCTTTTATCAATTTATCACCTAACTCATCCCAAGTTTTTATGCTTCTAATCCCTATGTTTCTATACCATTGCAAGGATTTTCCTTTAAAGGATGTAACTAGAAGTCTCAAGGCCACATCTTCATGTGTTATATTATGGACTACACATAGGGCTGCAACATATTTGATATGTTTTGTAGGTGTAACCTGATTTTCACTAGTGAAGGTAGGTAAAATTTTCATGGCAGCATTAGGGATATCATGATAGACTAGAATTACTAATGGGTTGCCATTAGTAAAGGTCACAAAATTCCTAGGTGGTTGAATAGCCATTGGAAAAACTAGGATCTGAACAAAGAAATTGATACATGGTGAAGGAGGATTAGGAGGAGGAGGGTTGTTAAAACTAGGCCTATTATAAGGTAGGGTGTTACCAACTCTTCTTCTTCTTACAAAATTCAAAGGTAAAGAAATAAAATCATAAGGAATTCCTCTTACCGATGATCTTGTAGTCACTTTAGGCATGGAACATGTTGCAAAACTAGTTTGAAATAAGCCTTACGGAGTCACCAAATAAATATTTTAATCTTTAGAATAAATTATTGCATCTTGTTTCCTTGAAAGTAACTTTTCTTGCTGTGAATCTGTTGTAAATTTTTGTAAGCTTCTCACAGATATGATTCATTTTCACACCAGGCATGCCAAAAATTGTTATCTTTTGAAAGTTCACCCTATAGAGAGATGGATGCGGGTGTTTTAATTTTTCTCTAGAATCTCTCTTTCGTAGATATAATGGAAACACCTCAGGTCTATGGGTATACCTATTGGTTAGGCAAGTCTCGTTATCAAGGCCAATTCCTTCTTGATGTATCCTAAAATAATTTTTGGGGTTTTGAGGGTAAAAGGATGATTGTAAATGAATTAAAAACTGGGGTGATACACCAAAATTGTTGAAGGCTTTGACTAAGTACATGCACAAATATCTAAGAATGGATTCTAGATGCACAAACCAGTAGTTTTCAATAGAATATTAAGGCGAAACTTGATGTATTGAGGGAAAAATTCACAACAATATTGTTGAGATACACATGCAAACTAATATCATGCAAAAATTACTAAATTTGCAACAGGTAGGATGATTAACCAAGGAATTTGACATTCAAAAGGATTAATAAGACATACACAAGATTGCAAATTATTGGAAAGGAAGAATATAATTCTCATTCAAAGGGAAAAACTAGAAAAATATACTTCAGCACTCCTATGTCCAAAAAAACCTCACCTCTACTTTGCCAATGCACACAATATATAGAAAAATTATTCATCCTACCCTTCCTAAAAATAGACTAAAATTGTACTCACCCATGCATCCTATTTTTATCCTTTATCAAGAATAAATAAAGGAATAAAAATAAGCATGCTAATACAATGAGGCATTAATAGTCTTGTTTACAAAAATATAACTCATTCAAACTACAGTTGACTGTTCTATTTTTAATAAAGTTGGGTGAATGATTGGCTAATAATAAACTTTTCTTGATGATAAAGTCTTCTCCAATGCATGCAATCATTTTATTATAGTTCTTGGTGCTACATCTACAATTTAGATCCAATTTCCCCTTGGATGCACATGAAAAATATTGTCCTGTATGTGAGCAAAAATAAATCCTTTACTAGCAATACTTAGAAAAATATTCACCATGTATCCATCTTGATGGGGACCAACTTTTGGTTATGATGCTCACATCTCATTTTTCCTCCTACGGTGACATGTGAAATTAACTCCTGTGCAAATGAAAATAATACCTTTTTCTTCAACTACCATGTGGGGCCACCTTTTATGTGCACATGTAGTAATAGTTCTTCTCCCTTTTTAAAGATTATCGTAGAAAATTTTGAGGTATACTTTGGAATGTTTTAAGGTATATGTGTCCCGCCTTGGAATTATATCTATCTTGAAT
Organism: Taxus wallichiana var. yunnanensis; assembly: GCA_018340775.1. Lineage (NCBI taxonomy): Eukaryota > Viridiplantae > Streptophyta > Pinopsida > Cupressales > Taxaceae > Taxus > Taxus wallichiana. The sequence continues at coordinate 892,138,112 of CM031242.1, forward strand.
ATATATGACTTGCCACCTCTATGTTATGGTATTCAACCCATGGTGACATTCAATCTTTGAATAATAATTGTTGATTATAAAGACAACCTTGCCTCTTTGGTAATCATTGTTATTGGGATTTTATATAAATCCTCGACCTTTGAAAGGTAAATGTGATGATTTGTTGTAAATAATGTGGGCTGGCCCCTTTCTCATGGTGACTCACCCTTGGAATTTTTCATTGATGGATTACTCAATTACACCCTAATTAGTGTTTCATCATTGGTTGACACGTTGATGCTTTTTCTAAACCGTGGCTAAGTTGTGGGTTTGTTGAGCTCCATTTGATCTTCGTTGCACAATCCTCCTTTGTCATTTTATTTTTACCCTTAGGTTTTTTACCTTGTAATTAATATGGTCAGTGACTATGGTTATGGTGTCCATTTTATTTGATCCTAGTGATTGAATGGTGGCCATTGATCTCTGTACCCTTATAAAATTGGATCATTGATCTTTCAACTCATGGTGAGCGAGGTAGTTGCCAGTGGTTAATATTTTCAAAAATTGATTATTGCACGATTTTATCTTAGCCATCGAAGAAGGAATATGGATGAGTTAGGTTGGGTATAAGCTCATCAAGCTTATCACTTTTTCATTTCCATTTTCTCGTTCTAAGCATCGAAGCCCTACAAAAAAATTCGGAAGCCATTTTTGATGTTAGGAGCTCAATTTATTCATTTCATTTCTTCTATAAATGGTTCTTTGAGGTTTTGGATATCTATGTTAGCCTATTGCAGAGGATCTGAATGAATGATCTTTCCATGGAGGCTTGGATAAAGTTTTCCTCAATGCAGAGGTTTCCATTTACTTGATTATTTATACTGAAAGAACCGCCATGAATGTTTCCTTTGATCTCGGTTGTGCATTCTAAACTTGACATTTAGCTCGATAACGAGCATGCATGGATTATTCTTGGCTATAAGGTCATTTTTTTCATGAGTAAGTGATTCCTCTATCTTTTCCCTTCACTATTGTATAAAAATTTTGATGAGCCTACAACTTGGAGCTTTGGTTTCTTTTGTCTATGGAGGTGCTTATTTCCTATACAACTATTTGTTGTGTTTTGGGTATTTTTAGATCTGTGTGTGTCATTTTGTGGCTCTCTGTTGTACCATGGCTCTGATAATGCATATTCATCTTGATTCACTGCCATCTATAGGAGAAGGTAAGCTTGATTTTTCTTCTTGCTTATGTACATGATGTTGTACTCTCAAAGAATGACACCATTGATTTACTCTGAATTGGTTATATATATATGTTGATACCCAAATTTGGTCATATTTTGGTTGAATTCTTCTATTTTTAACAACCTAAAATGGGTATTAATTCTTTGACCAAAAAGTATGATATTCATATAATTTTGACCTGTGTATTCTTATTTATCTTTGCATTCAATCATATTTGAGGGTTTCCATATTACATTTCTTCCGACAAGAAGTTCGAGAGTGGTGGCCATTATTGCAATGATTTGATCTTTATTCTTCCATTACTTCTTCCTCTAGATTTTTTAAAGCTCTCGAAGTTGGGGTTGGTATCTCAAGCTTGATCCATGGTTGAGTTCTCAATAATCTTCTCTAATGGTTGTCATTTCTATATCATAGGATGTTTTGGTTCCTTTTCTTTGGATTTCATGAATGAGAGTTTTGAATTCCTTGTTTCAGGTTTATTATCACAATTTTTGATACAAAACCACTTGAAAATATATATATTATTTCTAGACATATTTCTTCTATTCATCTTACAATTTATTTGCACTATAATCATCTTCATAAAACCCTTTTCATCCACTGTATTTTGAGCTTGATTTGAGTCCTTCTATTCAGCTTGTAGACACCATTATTGAGGGTCATTTGTCAATTTTAGGTTCTTATCCCTGAGTTTAAATACATTCTTTATATTTTTTTGTAGAGATTTAATCATTGTACTCACTCATCACTTAAAAAAATTCATTCTATAGTATATCGAGTTTTTTCATTGAATATTGTTGAAAATCTTGGTTATGGCTCTGGATTTGATAATTTTGATATTTTGTTTGAAAGTTTGTTAATTTGTAATAGGAGTACACCTATCTCATTTCCTTTGTAGAACTCAATGTATTTAATTTTCTATTATGTAAATCTACTCAAGATTTCTCGAGTTAATTTTATTTTGATCTTTCCTCTAATCTCCCTCTACTTTGGGTTTGAGCTTAGTGTTTTCCATGTTCTTTAAGTTTCGTATACTTCATAATGTATGCAAGATATGTAGTTTTGATACTACAATGTACTTTGGAAATGAAAATAGTTGTAACTCACCGATGTAGATTGATTCCATTCTTGTGGATAATGATGATTCTAGAAAACTCTTGAAAAGATTTGATGACTGTTAATCATGGTTGCTTTCCTGTAAAGTATATGACGAAGAAAACTTAAAAGCATGCTGTAATTATTTCCACCAAGTTGTCTTTAAGTGCTCTTGGGTAGTAGATGTAGCCTTTGATGAAGATCTTTGTTGATCCTGAGACAAAATTTTGAGCACTTGATCTTGGGTCTGCTAGTTGATTTGATCCCCTACATTAAAAAAACACTTCTTTATTCTATATCATCATTTATCAGCTGATTCTTTTTTTATGATCCTCATTTATCTATTTACATGTACTCGGTCATGTAACCTACATTTGATTCATCTAAAGGTGAAACATTTTGTTTCCTTTTGAGCTACCACTATAGAGGGCTTTATGCATTTTGTTGATAAATTAAAAGATGAAACTTTGATTTGTTTTTCTTGATTTCGAGCTTGATTTGAGGCCTTCTATTCAAATTATTATGCTAAGAACAACAACTTATATTGTACTTGTATATGTAGATTAGAGAACTCTTTCCCGTATTCAACTCTCTATCTTAGATGCATCATAGTTTCTTCTTCTTCAATATTGTTCATCTTTGACACCCAAAAGGATGTTCCAAAACCCTTGTTCTTGTAGAAATTTCATTTAAAATTTTGAGGTGACATCTTCAATGATGAGATCCTAGAGTTGAACCGTAGAAACGTTGTGAATTGTAATTCTTTTATTTGAGCTTGTATTATGATGGTTCTTTCATACTCCTTTACTTTCTTTTTCATGCACATGTACCTCTTACTTCAGTAGTTGTTACTTCCCATGGCTTGTGTGGGAACATTTGAAATTCCTTATGAATAAAACATTGAATTATGAAACCGAGTTTTGTATTTCCTTTCGCATTTCGGTTTCAGATATGGAATGTATAATGAATTAAAAAGTCAAGAACATAATTGAATGTATTTAATCATTAAGGAAAGAACTCTAAAATACCTATAACTTTAGGAATTAACTTTGATTGCTGCAATTTGTAACCTTGGTTGTTGTTCCAAAACATAATAGTTCATCTCTTATGTATTTTCTCGTATTCTCAAGATAACACATCTTTCCTTTGGGAATATCGTGTTCTTTTTTTGAGGGTAAACATAAAGTTGTAGAATATGTGATTTATTACATTTTGTAATAGCACACATAGCTACAAATTACATGTATTTATTAATTAATCCAATAAAAAAATATTGAACTGAAATAATATCCCCTAGCTTAGGGTCACTTCACCAATGCCATCCATCGTAACGAAGTTGAGAGTTACCCATTTTTGTACGAATGTAAAAATTGTCAACATTTATGGCAATCCTATGGGGAAATCATCCAGGTAGCTTGTAGACTTGTGCCTTGCTCTTTTCCATTAGGCATGGAGTCCAAATTATGTAATCAAAATCTACCTTCTTGAAGGTCCAACCCTTCCAAAATGAACTAAAACTTAAAAGGATCTGGTAAACTAGATCACGTGCACTAATGCACTTTATTGAATTGAAAACATTGCAATGTGCATGAAGCACTTATTGAAAGGAAAATCCTACTCTAACCAAACACTGTAGGATTTTCAATAACAATGTTTGAGAAACATACCATTCATAGGAATGGTAAGTTCCTCTCCATTCAGCCTTGAAAGCTAAAATGCATTGTGTTCTTTGCAGGATGAAATCATATAAGGACCACTTCAGAGTGTGTCAAATTTTGAGTCATTTCTTGGCTATGCATGATCAAAATCACATTTAAACACAATTTCTCCTTCATTAAAGAATCTGAACTTAGCTTTATTATCAAAAAATTTCGTCATCTGTTTTTTATTCTTTTCCATGTTCACATGAGCTTGATCTCTCATCTCTTGTAATTGAATCAATTTTACATAACGAATCTACAATAGTTCATTCTCAAGTAGCTCCATCTGAAGTAACAAATCTAATGTAGGTAACTCAACTGAAATAGGAATTTTTGGTTCTCTTCTGTAAACAAGCTTTTACAAAGTGAATTGCCAACTCATATTTTAGGAGTCATTGTGTCACCTAAAGTGCTGAATTCAACATTAGATGCCAAGATCTATGGTTATCTTTGAGTTTTATTTTGATGATCCTTACAAGATTCTTGTTATTAATTTCAGCTAACCCATTACCTTGTGGGTAATAATTAGATGATGTACTTAAATAAATTTCATGTTTGATAGTGCAACTGGTACCTTTCGCACTAAGAAATACTAAGGAATTATCTAAAATGATAGTTGTTGGAACACCAAATCTGCAAACTATACCTTCATAAAAGGATAGTATCAAAGTTTCATTAGCATATTTCAAAGATATTACTTCAGTCCATCATCTAAAGTAATTTGTGGCTGTCAAAATTCACTTGTGTCCTTGTGATGAAGGTGGGTTTATCATGCCAATAAAATCAAGACCCCACTACATGAAAGGATGATCCACTGAAATAGGCTATAGGGGCAGTGAAGCTAAACATTCTTTTCCAACAAAGAAAGCACATTTCTTACATTTTTTGATCCATTCAAAACAATATTTGAATATGATGGGCCAATAGTAACCATATTTCACAATTTTAAAGGATGTAGTATGTGCTAAAAAGTGTCCTCATGTAGGTTCTTCATGGAATTTAGATAATAATTGTTGAATTATATCATAATCGACACATCACAACAAGATTCTATTTATATCTCTTTGAAATAATATACCATAAATAAAAACATAAGTAACAATTTGTAGCCTAAATTACCTTCATTTTTTCTTATCCATACCTTCATGAAAAGTTTCGTGTTGTAAGTAGTTAAATAAATCAATCATCCATCTTGATTCCCGAACTTTTGACCGAGTTTAGGTTGCTGATTTTTGGTGTGCCAAGGTATCCGAGTGTTGATACGTAAATTTAGCATGTTGTTCTAGATCTTCTAATTCTCGCAGCTTGTTTTTTTTTCCATATCAGCAATCAGGTGTTTGCATAAACCTTTTCCTCTTAATTTTTTCACAACTTGAACTTCAACATCATATTCTATAAACTTTGTTATCCATCCTCCCCTCTTCTCATTGAATTATTTATTCAAAGAACAATGCTTTAACACTTGGATGAGATACTAAGACATGTATCTTGTTATTTGAAAGTGTGTACTTGAAATTATTTAGTCCCATGACTACTTAAAGTACTTGTTTTTCAAGAAAAGTGTACCTTGTTTCATAGTTGTGTAGGCTCTGTCGAAATAAAGCAATGGGTTGCTCAGTGTTTTCATCATTAACCTCGTTAATATGGCTAAATTTGTTTTAGCTCCTATAAGTGCGTACATTGTAGAAGCTTTATCGAAAATTTGATTTTCAAGAGTAGGAGCTTGTGAAATAGCTTATTTGATGGCCTCAAATCATTTTATCCCTTTTCTAGTCCAAGAAAAGGTCTTGTCTTTCTTCAACATGGTTGTTAAAGGCTTGACCAAGTCTTTGCAAAATATGGAACAAATATTCTAACAAAGTTGATTTTTTCCGTAAAGCTTTCGTAATGCCTTCTTGTGATGAGGAAATGATAGTTGTGATATGGCTTCAATTTAAAAGGGTCAATTGTCAAACCTTGTTTAGAAACAAGTATGACCAAGCAATTTACCTTGATGTATTGAAAAAATAGATTTGTTGGGATTCAATGATATTCCAAACTACCCGGAAAGCTGAAAAGTTTGTCTTATATGCATTAGGTGTTCATCTCGAATTCTTTGAATAAATGGTGACATCATCTAATTAAAGTAAAATTCATTTATTTAACAAGATACAAAATTCCATATCCATTGACGTTGAATAGTTGCACCACCATTAGAGACTCTACAAGGGTAAAAATTAAATGGTAATTTGAGAAGCCTACAAGGGTCTCAAGATCAAGTCGATAAAAATTCAGTCTATTTTCAAATCATCGGCCCCTGAGCCCTAACCATGGAGCAATAATAAATGGATACAACCAATGGAAACTTTCACAAGTTATTCCACATTACAACACACATGACAACAATATTTCAACTTACAAACAAGGAAAAAAATAACAATATCAAAGAATGCAAGTTTTCCAAACAAGGCTTGAAAACTTTAATTGAATGGAGAAAGGAACTATGGAGAAATCACTTATGCCTCCCAATGGGATTAAGTGCCCACCTTGAAGCCTCAAAAACACAAAACAAAAACCAAACAAGACTCTTATGCTACCCTCAAATTCTCTTATACCTCCCAAAATGTGATAAATACTCTTATTCCTCCCTCCAAAATATCCCCATAAACCTTCTCCTACACCATACTTAAGGCCATACTACCCAAGCCCAAAATATGCACACACAACATTCATTTATTTACATACACACACATATATAAAAATAAATTGCATGGGTGAAGTTCCTACCTTGCCATTGTAAGAAACTTGATCCAAAATCACAACTCTAAGCTCCTTCCAAGCTCAAGCCCAAATCCAAGAAAGATCCAAGACTCCCAAGAAAGCAACTCAAGATAAAACTCCAAAATAACCATGCAAAACAAAATGAAGTAACCCCAAAACCATCAAATTAACTTGTATAAATATAAAATGATGAGATGAGGTTGAGGTGGTTCCACATAGGATGCCGATCACTTGTCCTCAATTCCACGTCACAAGGTTAAACATCAAACCCAAGGTTAATAAATTGGTGGTTGAGGAAATGACAACCCTCTTACACACACAAAATCTTACCCACACCTCTAAAGGACACAATTAAAAACTCATGTAAGAAAGTGTAATAAATACCACCTTTTACCTTACAAATCACATAATGGGGTCTATTTTTGACCCCTTAACCCATATGTATAGTTGGTAGATGAATTTAAGAGGTGTGGGACAAACTTAACTTGTCCCACAAGCCTCCAAAAATGGCTCCAAATTCCAATTTCGGATTTTGGAAGATGGGTAGAGTACACACGAACCAAAAGTAATTAAAATCAGCTCAAATCACAAGATCAAAAGGACCAACTACTCTAATAAATGTCCCCTTTTTCACATCAAAAATTAACTTAATAAACATGATTAATCAACTTAAATAAGAGTACATTATTCAACAATAATGAAGTGAATTACATTACAAAATAAATCACATACTCCACAAATAATAAATAGGAGAGGGGAAAAACATATATAGCCCATGGTAACAATTTGAGGTCATTCCCCCGTGGGGACCTCCTAACATTCTAACAATGCACAACAATATAACTAAATATTAACATGCCATGGTGACCTTCGTTGTATCCATTCAATATTCCACTATGGTTAGCCTCTTATACCCATTTTTTGTTGAGATATAATCACCTACAAAAAACAAACTATACCTCCTTCGGCGTCATGGCCACATCAAATACATCAATAATAAAATACATGCACATCCATCAATAAACATCATCATATCACAAAATCATCATCAAAGCTAAGAAATTCTATCATTATTTTTATCATTTCAAAAAAATATCAATTCTACATTTTCATCAATATCGGTGACATCACAAGATTAATTCAAACACAAAAACATAGCCAATACGACAAAACCTCATTATATATATATATATATATATATATATATATATATATATATATATATATAATATAATCAACAAATCATCATCATTAATGTAGATTATCTATCCATGCCTCTAAGAATCCATACAACCATAATATGAATCACAACATATCAATAGTCAGAATATCTCTACCATCTATCATCATGCTAAACCAAAATAACATAGTAAATTCCATGTCTATAGTTAATAATAATAAAATTAAATATAAGATAAGTGTCGAAGAGGAGTGGGAACTACGTCCCCCTCCCCTTATATTCAACTTCCTCCTAGAATTCATTGAAATAGGGGTGGAAATAGGGTCTCGTAATAAAGTAGCTTCCTCCCATGTAGCTACAATCCCATCATACCTATCCGATTGAACTCGTACATGATCAATATGTGGCCTCAAAAGCCCAAGGTTGTGTTTTATATTATATGCATGAGATCGATAGTCACCTACCCTTACTCTTATAACTGCAATGTGGTCCAATCCAATATATGAGAAGGATATGTAATGTATCTCCCGAGAAGAGAAACTTGGAACACATCATGTACGTGAGACAAGATGCGTGCCAAGGCCATATGGTAGGCTAAAGGACCGATATGTTCCAAGATCTCGAATGGACCCATGAATCAAGGAACTTTCTTAGATTTTTTCTCGTAATGGATAGGGATCTTATGAGGTATGACATGAAGAAAAACCTTCGTGCCCACCTCATAACTATGGTCAACTCTCCTCTGATTTGCATACTTCTTCTGTCTATCTTGTGCCTCTTGTAATATCTTTCAAATCAAAACATCCTCCTACTTCATGTCCTATAAGATAGCTAGAGTGAGAGATACTTTGTCCTCTATTCTATCCCAACTAAAAGGTGTCCTGCACTCCCTACCATATAACGCCTAAAATGGAGTCATACCAATAGAAATTTGAAATTTGTTGTTTTATGCAAACTCAAACAAGTTCAAATAATTCTCCCATCACGAGTGATGATATGAGGCATACATCACAAGCATGTCCTCTACAATATTATTCACCTACTCGGCCTATCCATCTATCTCTAGGTGATAGGCAATGCTGAAGTTAATGCTCGTTTGAAGGGCACAATATATGGTAATCTTGAAGTGTGATGTGTATAAAGGATCACGGTCAAAAATGTTCTTTTATAGAATCTCATGCAGTCTTAATATATCATCCCAATACACTCTAGCCAATGCACTAGTTGTATAAATGGTCTTCACTTAAAAAAATGAGCTACTTTCATTAATCTATCCACCGTGAACATGGTGTCATGGTGGTATCTTGTTCAGAGGTATTTGCTATCCATATTTCACCTCCGGGCTTAATATTGGATCAGCCATGACCCCACAAAGAAAAAAACTTGAGAAATATCATGTAGATATTGTAAATGAGTTACGAAGAACTCGACAATGGAGTGGCGGGGCCAATGAGAAAGATTAGATGACCCTATCCAAAAGAAACGACTTTATCGATACGTTTTTATGTCTTGAATCCATTTTTCCAAGTTATAGGTAGACTCAACCGTGGAATATTAGGGTCGAAAAGAAGGGCCAAAGTGCCACAGAGGAACTAGGAGCAAGAAGGGGGAAAATGGTGGAAATTCATAGTCTTCGGACTCAAAACAGTTCGTAAAGGAGCCCGAGAAAATGAATAAGTATTGTTATCATCAATCAAAGCACCTTCGTGCATATACCTGAACTCATAGTGTGATTGGATAACATGGGTAATATATCCAAGTTGTGGGACTTGCTACTTGAGATAAACCTCCAGAGAAAGCTGGTTCTTGCTCCTAAACTACCCGCCACAATCTACTCTAATGCAGATAAGCTAACTATTCTAATCTAAATTTACAAGGGACCAGGAGAGAGAATGCATAAAATGAAAGCCTACACTAAAGCAAAGTTGATACACCGGAAAAGGAGGATGTGAGAGTAGTCTCCAAATGTGTGAAATACAGAGGCAAAGTGCACACTAGAAGAGGTGATGACAGTTCTCCATAATCTAGCAAAATGCATTCACAACAATATTCCAAGCACACACAATGATAATGAATTCCTACAAGAACATAATAATAGACACAATATTCTTGTAGAAAGATAAAAGGGCAAGAAGAATGCAAGGAAACATAGCAGGGGAAGATACATCCACAAACTTGTATTTTATTGCTTCCTGGTATGCACAGTTCAGTCTATTACAAGATAAGGGCCTGGATCACCATGCAAGGAGTCCACTACAAGGGCCTGCAACACACTGGCTTCACAAAGCAATTTTGGCAGAGCTTTGCTACCCAAAAACTCTCTCCTTTACAATGAGCCCAACACTCCAATTTATAGAAAAATGAGAAGGGAAAGAGAAGGGAAAATGGAAATCCCAAAATCTGTCCTTCAACCACCTGTAAGAGGCATTAAATTGAGTGAAATGGTTATACATTACTTGCAAAAGGCTCCCCATACTGTCCCATGTGCTGCAACAGAGAAAGAATGATGACCATGCCTCTTAATTGCACTCCCAGCTACCAAATAAAACACTGTTCTGAACCCGGCCACGTTTTCTTAAAAATATCAATCAATTTCTGATCGAATATGGAATTTATTGATTTTGTGCATCGGGATCGGAACCACGATTCCAACGGTACAAATTTTGTGTGATTTCATTGAGAAATGCAAAAGTTATGGCCTTCTGAGTGCGGGCAGCTATTTTGGGTCTGGCAGGCGTTTTCTGTCATTTGACGGGAATGAGCTTTCAATGACTAGAGCCGAATATGTTTCATTAATTTAAATATATCTACCCTCATCAACAATAAGAAATCCAATTTTTGTGGTGTAGAGGATGTCGTGCTCGTTCCAGAAAGTCCAATTTTGTGAAAATCGGAGCTCGGAGTCAAAAGTTATGGCCGTTTGAAGTTCCCGGACCAAACATTGACTTTTCTCCTCTGTCTTCAGCCATTTCATCTTTTCCCGTCCCACGTGTCCCTTTGTCCCATTTGTCCCAAATGCTGCGCAGGACAAATCCTTCCGAACCGCCCGAAATGGGCTTCCATGTCCCTTTTCTGCCGGTGACACGTGGCGTGATCTGATTGGCCTTCGGCTATCCACGTCCCGCGCGTCCCTTTGTCCCATTTGGCCCAAGCTAAAGTTCCCTATTTCGGCCAAACGGCCATTCACGTACTCGCGGCCCAAATGTCCCATTTGCTTTCCGACCGTTAGGGACAAATTTTCCCGATTCGCCCGGTTGGCCGGTTCGCGTACTTTTGTCCCGCACGTCCCTGACTTTAAGTTCTCATTTCGGCCGATCCAGCCGGTTCGCGTACTAATTGCCCAGATGTCCCAGACTGCCTGTTTCAACAGTTAGTCAATTTTTTCAACTTTTCGCCGCAGTTAGTCAATTGTTTCAACAAATTCTTCCGAACCACCCGAAATGGGCTTCCATGTCCCTTTTCTGCCGGTGACATGTGGCGTGATCTAATTGGCCTTCAGCTCCTTCGGCTATCCACGTCCCATGTGTCCCTTTGTCCCATTTGGCCCGATCTTTGAAGTTCCTGTTTCACCGAACCGGCTGGTTCGCGTACTCGCGGCCTAGATGTCCCATTTGCTTCCGGACCGTTAGGGACAAATTTTCCCGATTCGCCCCGTTTGGCCGGTTCGCATACTTTTGTCCCGCGTCCCTGAATGAAAGTTCTCATTTCAGCCGATCCGGCTGGTTCGCAGATCAGCGTACCTCTCGCCCAACCTGTTCTAGGCTGCCTTGACTCATTTCAGCCGATCCGGCCGGTTCGCGTACTTTTGTCCCACGCGTCCCGGACTGCCTGTTTCAACAGTTAGTCAATTTTTCAACTTTTCGGCCAGTTCGGATCTCCACGTCCCACGCGTCCCTTTGGCCCGGATGTCCCAAATGCTGCGCAGACCACCTGGTGGCCTTTCGGCCGGTTCGCGCCCAGATGTCCCAACTGTCCCAAGGACCGCCTGGACTAGGACTTAGCCATTTTTCGTGATTTTTCCTGGCCCGAGCTTGTTTTTTACAAATTTTTACATTTTCTCAGAACTTGTTCTCTTCTACTTGGACAGAGGAGTTAGAAAAAAATGAGGGGACCCTAGAAACATGACCTTTTGCCCTGACTCAATCTATTTACCTGGGACTTGAGAATTTAATGCATGTTATCAAAATTACCTTGAGGGGTGAATTTTGGATAACAAGTATGGAGGAGACAACGGAGAGAACCACGTGTCTATGTGGTGCTTCTCTAAAGTTAAATCTAGAAAAGAAATTCAAGTGAGCACCAAGCTTCCATGTGTCCACAACCCCAAAAAATTACGGGGTGATGAAAACTCTTCAACTAAGAAAGAAGGTTCTAGGCGTCACTTGGCACAAATTTGAAATTGAGCCGAGGGTGGAGACTCAAACCTGTGCCAACCCTCCATGTAGAAAATGGTCAAACAGTGTCAAAAGGTAGATAGGGTGGGCCTCAAAATTGGCTAAGTATAAAAATGCAAGCAGAGAATTCCAAGTGTCGGTGTGGTACATCTACAAAAGTTTGTCCAAAGGTGGAGACCCATTGAGCGTGAGCTTGCCACATAGCCCAAAGTCGTAGAAAGTAAGGACCGTTGAAAAGTCCACGGACGGTGGAAGCTGAAACGTGTCAACTCGACACTCCTCCAAGGGAAAATTTTGAATCAGGATTTCAAGAAAGCACGGTGCTTCCACATGTCTAGTCTCAAAAAGGGGCAAGAGTCGGGTTGAATAGTCAATGCATCAAGTAGACCAACGAAGGTGGCCAAGTGTCTAAATGGTGCTGATTCAAGGATTAAAGAGAGAGAAGGTTTCAAATGAGTTCTATACTACCGTGTGTCCCTGTGTCAAGAGATATGACCCCACCAAGAAAAAGACTTAGCCAAAAATAGAAAATGGACCGCAAATCTTCTCGAAGGAAAAAGTTAGCATTTGGGCCCAAGTTAAGGAAAGCGAGCCACAGGGAAAAAGTTGCTTTTTTCCTTTTGTCCTCCCAAAAGGATAAAAGTTGAAAAATGAGCCGCAACTCCACTCAAAGGAAAAATTCAGCGTTTGGGCCCGAGTCAAAGAAAGTGGGGAGTTAGAGGAAAAGGTAGAAAGTTTCCTTTTGTCAAAAAGGAACAAAGGTAAATATGGAAGCGCATCCCCCCAACCGACCAAAGGGTGCCACGTATCAAGCGAAGCTTCAGTCGTGGTGTGGGGATTTTTTTGAGTTTTGCATTTTTGCAAAAAGGGGAAAAAGATAAATCACATACCTGTAAACCTAATTTTTGCCCTAATTTGGCTGCCACGTGTCCCATATTTAAAAGGAGACCCATTTTTCAAACTATTTTCCTGCCCATTCATACGAACCTGATAAACTTTGAAGGGGAATATCTTTTAACTCGGGGTCAAAATATTGCAACTCGATACCGTTGGAAACATTTGGGCCTCACCCGGCCATGGAGATCTAAAACTTTAATTTTGTAGATGTTAGGTAAATGAAAAAGCAGAAACATATTCAAGGGCCATCAATGCGGGATCCAACTACCTCAACAACCAGATCGGATTCGATCTGTTCCACCATTTCTTCTCCCTCCAAGGCACCAAACCAGTGGTTGATGCAGTCAAGACAGATTTGGGGAAGATTTTATCAAGAGGCATTAATGGAAGTGGTTGAGTTTTGACCTACTTTCCTACTTTTCTCTCTCTTTCTTCTCTTTGATTGAATCTATAAATGTAGGGACATGATTCATTGTAAAGGGTTGGAAATTCTTTGTTTTGTAGGCTCCCTTTTCCTTCTAGCAAAGGGATTTGTGGATTTTAGGCCTTCCATTAAAATTGCAATATGTTTCTTGCCTCCTTTCTGTCTCTTTTGCTTGAATCTGGTCTTTCTTTACAAATGCACAGTAGTATTTGTGCTTGATTATTGCATGTATTTTGTTGGCTTGTGTCTATCAGCAAAACTAGTTTTCATCATTCTTGCGGTGCATTACCTTGTAGTTTAGTTATCTCTTATTTTTTATATCTCTTTATCTCGGTCCCCTTGGAAAATTTTAGATTAGGTATAGGAATATATCCTCTACAAATCCTCACATATGCACCCAAACAGAGGAATAGGAACTAGCCTTTAATCTGGAGAGCTTTCCCATTATGTAAGGTCCCACACGTTGGGGAAAGTTCAATGTTATGCGGATCACACCAAATGAATCTTCCTTAGAAAATCATATCTATAGAACTCATTTGGGGGTGCTATGATTTTGCACTAATAGTTTTGGCATGCTCGGTGGGATAGAGAAGTCTCCATCTCGTTACATGCTGAGGTTGATGTGCACTGCTTTGATTTTAACTTTTAAGAAGTTCTAAAATTGTACATCTAGTGACTCTAAAAGAGTCAAATCCAATGGTTTCAGCAGTCCAAGCAATTTCATGAGAAGAATACAAACACGCTCAATAACCAAAGAAGACAGATTATTTGTCTATCTACACTTATCCCCAAATATAGGGAGGGAAGGTAGAAGAACCCAGAGGTCTCCATCTCCACCAAATAGTTCCTTATCAACACCTCCCCCCGACAAGCCATTATCTCAATCAAGAGGGGTGATCAAGGCTAACCAAGATGGGTCAGCCAAATACTTATGCCAACTTCACTTCAGTAAAGCAGCCCACTCGCTCTGAATGCACAAAATCCGGTCCCAATAGCAGCATTAAATAGCATCACATATTTCACTGGGGAAAACTAGACTTCTCCTAGTGATCATGTCCAAGATATTGCAAATGTCTATATAATCCATGAAATCCATGAGATGGACATTGCAGTCAAGTCTTCACAATGGTTCGGAGCCTCAAAAAAGGCTCTATCAAAAATTATAACCAGTTCTACACAACTCTTCACAATTAGTTTGGAGAGAAAGGTGATAACTTATCTTTGTTGGAGAAACTAACAACAATCACGAAGGCCCTGAATGAGTAGCTGATAGACTTCAACCTTAGATTTTAGTGGACCTAGGATATGATTCCAATAGTAGTAAAGCTCACTAATGAAGGTGCCTTCTTATACTTTCTTAGGGATTTAAATTCTTATATCTCTTTGATGATTCAAATCAATGATGGGAACAACCTTACCTTCAGCCTATAGTCTTTCCATAGGGGTGAGAACCATTTGATTCAGTGCTAGGAAAAGCACTCCTACGACATCCATGCCTTTGTACCCCGAGTTAGGAAGCCTAAATACTAGCCAAACACCCACATTATCCCCTGTACCTAATCCTAGGAGTCAAAGCTCAGTTGAAGCCTCCACTTCATCATCTAATACCTCTAAGGAACTCTAGGAAGTCATGAAACAACTTCAAAACCTAGGGAATGAGTTAGTAACCATCAAAAGGCAACAAGCTCATTGTTCTATGCCGTATCAGTCTCAAGCTCAATATCAATGTCGTATTAGACTAGACCCCAATACCTGCAAAATTGGCCACCATCTCAGACTATAAATCAGAGCCAGAACCAAGGACAACCCCAAGCTACTAGACCTTTCAAGTCATATGATCCAAACACAGCCTCAACATCAAGGGCATTGGTTCCAACATAGAACAATATGGCACAAGAATATGATTGGTGTTTCCCATGCAATTAGCCACATAACCAATCAATGTGCTTTAATAGTGCACTAAACCAGGCCTTGATGGTGTAAACCAGTATGGTGCCACAGGAACCTAGCCCAGAAGGAGATCAGTAGCAAGGAGCTCAACAAGGGGACCTCCAGGTGAGACTATGCTTGTCAATTGGCAGGCTGAGGACTTTTGTGGGATGAATCAGTCCCCTTCTCAAAGTGTGGCTACCAATACATGGTCCAAAAAGAGAAATATTGGAGAGGATCAACCACTGAGTTCAGGTAACCCTCAATCTTCCATCACTCTGCAAGATGTTGGTGCTCCAAATATAACTCCCAACATGTAGAACCAATCCAAGCCACCTTCCAAATCCACTCAAGAACCGGTTGTAACAACCCATGTGCAAGAAAAAAATGTTCCTGGGAAGGGGCAGCAAAAATATTTTTCATTCAATATCATTGAGAAAATGAAGAAAACTAGTGTGAAAATTTCACTATGGAAGTCATTGACCATTCCATGGAAGAGGGATCTATTACAGACTACCATGCAGAATTGTTCAAGATCAAATCAACCCCCAAATAAACAAGAGAGAGTGTTTTCCAATATATTTCAACCTGGAAGGAACCATGGAAAAACAAGGTAAGAACTTGAGACCTCCTCCATTCTATGTCTCATTCATTATTGGAGATAAATTGGTGCACAATTATATGATTGATTATGTGGCTAGTAGTTTTTTGATGCCCAAACAAATAGTTGATCAATTGGGTCTCCAATATGAGTCATCTCTAGAGGGGTAGTGCGATTTGATGGGATAGTAGTGAAAACTGCTCAAATCATCAAGGATCTAAGCCTCACCATGCATGAATACCCTAATGTGACTATTTTATGTAACGTATCCATCATAGATTTTCCATAACATTTTGCTTTGTGTTTTTCCAGAATTTCACTACCAAAATTGGAGGCTATCTGTTTGTTGATTGGTCACATGCTCTTTTCAACAAGGTTTTGGGAAAAGGTCACAATCAGATCTGAACCCATTTTCGATTATCATATTGAATCTTATGTGCCTAGCCCAATCAATGCCAACTGCTAAGCTTTTGATAAAGAAGAACTCCTAAGCACTTGTGAAGTAGACACCAAGGTGGGATGTATTCCAGACTTGACTCTCAATGAGTGGGCCAACAAAAGTCATGATTTTTAACCCCTATAAGGAGATGGAGGAATATGATCTAGGTGTCTACCGCCACATGAATAATATCATCCTCTTCCGACCTAATTGAGCTGTAATATAAGGATGACAATGAGGTATGGAAATTATTCTTTGATGGCTCAAGGAGTAGAAAAGGAGCTATAGGAGGAACCATGATTATGTCCCCCAAAGGTATGAAATATTATTTGGGCTTCATATTCTAGTTTTCCTACTCAAATAACACTGCTTTGAGTATGAGGCTTTTGTCTAAGGTCTTCATTGGGAAAGGAAGCTAGGAATCAAGAACTTGCAAGTGTTTGGTGACAGTGAACTAGTTGCCAATCAAGTCAGAGGACTTAATGCTATCAAGAATGACCTACTCAAGAACTACAAGAGTAGGGTATGGGATCTCATGGAGGATTTTGAGGCCTTCAACATTGTGTCCATACCTAGGAAGGAGAACGAAGTTGATGATAAGCCAGTAGTTAGAGCAACATTTGATGTGGTCGACAACATCAAAAGAGACAAAGAACAACCACATATCCATATAGTTGTGAGGCTAATAGTGCCAGATAATAACACATGTTGGTAGGTGTTTGAGAATGATCAACAAATCATTAATTTTTTACAAGAAGAAGCTGAATTCTCATCTATAATTCAAATAAAATTAGAGTAGCAATATGGGAATCAAATAGTACAACTACATATAAACAAGCTTCCCAAAGTCTTAGTGACATTAGAGTCCATCTTCAATCCTAATGATCAGTTTAGAAAAGAGAAGGCTAACATATAGATCAAAGGAGAAGATTCAGAGTCGATCCCAGTTGGAGAAGACAAAACACTTCAAATTGGTGAAGTGGCCACCGAGCAAGAAAGGTATGAATTTATACAACTTTGCCAAGAATTCCAAGATGTATTTGCTGGGAGCTATGAAGACCTAAGAGGATTCAATCCAATGCTAGCACAACACATAATCGAACTAGATCTAGCTGCTCAACCCATCAGAAAAAGTAGAGACCAATTAACCAACACATTGAGCCTCTGATGAAGAAGGAGCTGAACAATATAATAAAGGTAAGTATCATATTTCCAATCAAACACTCAAGATGGGTTGCAAACCTAGTCCAAGTCGGGAAGAAAAATTTAGAGATCAAAGCTATGTGTAGATTTTCGGGACTTGAACAGAGCCTCCCTCAAAGATCACTACCCAAGCCCTTCAATGGAGCAAATCTTGCAAGTAGTGTCGGGTCAAAGAGATTCTCCCTCCTAGATGTCTACTCAAGGTAAAACCACATCATGGTGAAAGAAGATGATAAGTTAAAAACAACTTTCACCACCAAATGGGGCACTTATGCCTACGAAAAATACCATTTGTATTTTCCAATGTTGGAACCACTTTCCAAAGGGCAATGAATATGGAGTTCAAATGGCTAATCAACAAAATAGTACTGATCTATCTAGATGACATTACAATGTTTTCCAAAAATGCAGCAGACCACCTTCTCCACCTAAGGTAGGTGTTTCAAAGGTGTAGAATATTTGGGGTGTCATTAAACCCTAAAAAATGCATATTCTTGGCCCATGAGGGTAGACTTCTAGGCCATATTGTATCAAAGGAAGGATTGAAATTGACTCAAAGAGAGTGGAAGCAATAAGAGCATTGTCATTG
This sequence comes from Taxus wallichiana var. yunnanensis, assembly GCA_018340775.1. Lineage (NCBI taxonomy): Eukaryota > Viridiplantae > Streptophyta > Pinopsida > Cupressales > Taxaceae > Taxus > Taxus wallichiana. Next base: position 892,156,549 of record CM031242.1, read on the forward strand.
CTAAGTCACAAGAAGGCTCTTCAAAGCTTCCTAGGAAAAATCAATTTTGTCCGCAAGTTTGTACCAAACTTTGCTACCCTTATTAAGCCAATAACATTGATGTTGAAGAAGAGCTTAGCATTTAGGTGGATGACTGAAGGAAAGGCAAGATTTGATTCCATTAAAGAATATATATCACAAGCCCCAACTATCGTAAATCCAGATTTCTATACTGAGACTTCACATTGTATGCCTTTGGTGACAATGACATAATTTCTGTAATCTTGGTTCAATAGAACAAAGAAAGCAAAGAAAAACCAATTGCTTTCTTCAGTCAAGGTCTGGAAGACTATGAAGTGAGATACTCCTTCATCAAAAATCAAGTCCTTGCAATAATCAAAGGATTAAAGAAGTTTAAGCATTTGGTTTCAAATAATAAAATCCAATTGTTGGTCTCCCATGCAGGAGTTAAAGAATTCCTTCTCAGCAAGGACCTGAATGAAAAATGTGTAGGATGGATCACTCGTGTCATGGAATATGACATTGAGATCAAGGTCACTAAGCTGGTCCATGGGAAGGGGTTATGTGAACAACTAGCCTCAGGTCAACAAGACAAAGCAAATAGTGAAAAGGAGGTTGTTTTTGTTCTACAAGATAATCAAGAGGAAGGAAATGATGATGTACCTACTCCTTGTTGGACTCAAGACATGGTGCACTTCCTTCAAATAGGCATGCATCCTCATGGGATGTGTAAAGAAAAAATTAGTCATTTTAGATTACATGCCATCCCATATGTTCTTATTGATGGTTTCTTGTTCAAAAGAGACATCAATGGCATTCTGCTAAGATGAATTGAGATAAATCAAGTTGAGAGAGTGTTACAAGAATTCCATGTCATGGCAGATGGAAGCCATTTTTCTTAAAGGGTAATAAAGACTCGGGATCATGGAGGCAGGTTATTATTGTCCAAGATTGTTTAGTGACTATTATGCATGGATCAAAAGGTGTAAGAATTGTGCATTCTTCAAAGGCAAAGAAAAGCTAACAACACTTCCATTGCACCCAATTTTAGTTGACCAACCTTTCACGCAATGGGGATTGGAATTCATTGAATTCATGAATCCAAATTAAAGCCAAGGCCAAAAATGGATTTTTGACAAAGAATAGACTATTTCACCAAGTGGACCGAGGCATTGGAACTCAAGGAAGCTAATGAATCTAGTATACTAGATTTCTATGAAGGGCTAGAGAGTATATTTGGTGTACCAGCCACCATTATATCAAACAATGCATTGGAATCCATAGGCTCTAAGATCATAGGATGGGATGTTAAGAATGAGACCTACTTGAGCACTTCATCAAAGTATTACCCTCAAGGTAATGGCCAAGTTGAGTTCACAAACAAGAACCTGTTAAAGATCATCAGAAGAACTCTTGATGAGAATCAGAGAACCTACCATACAAAGCTCAAATCGGCCTTATGGCATGATAGGATAACTCCCAAGAGATCTACAAGAAGCTCTCCATTCAAATTTTTCTATGGGAAAAAGTCGGTGTTGCTATATCTCTTGAGTTACCAACATTGGACTCGTGAGGCATATAGAGATATCGAATTTGAACCGATGGAGGCCCGGTATGCAAACCTAATAGAATTGGAAGAAGCCGAGAGAATGCACTCCAAGCGATAGGGAAGAATCGGGCCTCAATCAAGAAATGATTTGATAGGAAGGTAAAAAAAAGGACCTTCTAGAAAGGACACCTAGTTTTGAAATGGGATGCAGATCAATCAAAACCAGGAAGACATTCCAAGTTTTGATGCCGTTGAAGTTGCCCGTATATGGTCACAAGATGCAAAAAAGTAGCAATGCTTTCCAATTGTATATGTTGGATGGAGAGGAATTGTAGATTCCAGTAAATGGGATCTATCCTAAAAACATCGCTACTAAAGGGGAAGTTCTCACCATGTATATATTATTTTAGTTTCTCTTTCCTCTAAGTGCTTGTGCACATTGTCTTGTTGTAGTTTAGGTTGCTTTTCTCCTAAGTGATTTGCACACTCTGCATGTTCTATTTGGAGCATGTATGATTTCAAATTTTGTATATAGTTGTGGTGCTATTTGTTGCTCTTGTGCAGTCCATTCAAAGAGACAGATGAAGCCCTGGGTCAAAACAATTTTCTACTCTCAGAAACCTTCGTTTCAAGATTTATTATGAAAATTGAGAGTGCAAATAGCCGAGCTCGTGAATCAAAGGTAGAATCAGTATCAAACCATTCTTATTGACACCATGCCCAATGGATATGACAAGGCAATTGATCTTTTAATCTAATCGGCAGATACCCTTGTGATCTGCCAAATTGGTATCCATATTTCACCCTAGGGACAAATATTGGATCAGCCATGACCCCACATAGAAAAAACTTGAGAAAAATGATGCAGAACTTGTAAATGAGTTGTAGAATAACTCAAAAATAGAGTGGTGGGGGATGAGAAAGATTAAATTACCCTATGTAAAAGAAACGACTCTGTCGAGCCATTTTCGTGTCCTGAATCAATTTTTTCAAGTTACAGGTAGACTCAACCATGGAATAAAAGGGTTAGAAAATAATTGGCAGTGCCACAGAGGAAGTAGAAGCAAGAAGGGGAAAAATGGTGGAGATTCAAAGTATTTTGACTCGAAACAGTTTAGAAAGGAGCCTAGAAAATGACTAAGTATGGAGGAGACAATGAAGAGAACCACGTGTCTATGTGGCACTTCTCCAAAGTTAAATCCAGAAAGAAATTCAAGTGAGACCTAGGATTCCACAGCTCCAGAGCCCTAAAAATTTATAGGGCATTGAAAATTATTCATATAAGAAAGAAGGTGCCCGGTGTCGATCGGCGCAAATCTAAAATGGGAGTCCAGGCATAGACTCAAACTTGCACCAGCCCCTCTATGTAGCTCATGGTGAAACAAAGTCAAAAGGTAGATAAGGTAGGCCTCAAAATTGGCTAAGTATAAAAATGTAAGTGGAGAATGCCAAGTGTTAGTGTGGTGTATCTCCAAAAGTTAGTCCAAAGGTGGAGACCCAAATGAGCATGAGCTTGCCACGTAGCCCAAAGTCCCAAAATGTAAGGACCATTGAAAATTACATGGACTAGTGGAAGACAACAAGTGTCAACTCAAAGCTCCTCTCTAAGTGAAAAATTTGAACCAGGATTTCAAGAAAACACGGTGCTTCCATGTGTCCAGTCTCGAAAGGAGTAGAGTTAGTTGAACATTCAATGCATGGGGAAGATCGGAGGAGGTTGCCAAGTGTCTAAATGACACTATTTCAAGAATTGAAGATAGAAAAGGTTTCAAACAAGCACCGCAGACTACCGTGTGTCCCCGGTTAAGAGATATGACCTTTCTAAGTAAAATAATTAGCCAAAAAATGAAAAATGGGCCATAACTCGCTCAAAGGAAAAATTCGGTGTTTGGGCCCGAGTCAAGGAAAGTGGGCTGCCGTGGAAAAAGTTGGTTTTTTGCCTTTTGTCATCCCAAAAGGATAAAAGTTTCAAAATTAGCCACAACTCCGCTTAAAGGAAAAAGTTAGGGTTTGGGACTCGAGTCAAACAAAGCAGAGAGTTAGAGGAAAAAGTTGAAATTTTCTTGTTGTCAAAAAAGCGTAAATGTAAAGATGGAAGCTCATCCCCCCAGCCAACCAAAGGGTGCCACATATCCAAGCGGAGCTTTGGGGGTGTGCGGGTTTTTTTGAGTTTTGTGTTTTGTAAAAGGGGGAAAATATAAATTACGAGACCCAAACCCAATTTTTCCCTAATTTGGTTGCCAAGTGTCCCATATTTAAAAGGAAACCCATTTTTAAACCTATTTTTCTGCCCATTCGTATGGACCCAATACAAACTTGGAAGGGGCATATCTTTTGACTCGAGGATCAAAATATTACAAATATTAAATTGTTGAAAAGATCTTGGCCTCACCCATGCCATGGAGATCTGAAAATTTAATTTTGTAGAGGTTATTCAAAGGAAAATGGAGGAAATGTCTTCGGTGGCTATCAATGTGGGATCCATCTACCTCAACAACCAGATCGATTCGATCTGTTATTTCGTTTCTTCTCCCTCCAAGGCACCAAACCAGTGGTTGAGGCAGTCAAGATGGATTTGGGGGAATATTTTATCAAAGGCATTAATGACAAGTGGTTGAGTTTCAACCTACTTTCCCACTTCTCTCTCTTTTCTTCTCTCTGATTGAATCTATAAATACAGGGACATGATTCATTGTAAAGGGTTGGACATTTTTTTTTTTGCAGGATCCCTTTTCCTTCTAGCAAATGGATTTTCTGGAGTTTTGGACTTCTAGAAAAATTGTAATATGTTTCTTACCTCTTGTCTATTTTTGTAATGCATTGTATTAATCTGCAGAGCAATAAAACACGTTTGTGATCAATTCTTGATCCTTTCTGTTTCTTTTTCTTACATCTATTATTTCATTATAAATCTAGTTATCTCGTGCTATATTATTACATGTATTTTGTTGGCCTTTGTCTATCAGCCAGTAACTAGTGTTCATCATTCATGTAGTGCATCACCTTGTAGTTTTTTTATCTCTTATTTCTTATATCTCTTAAACTGTTTTCCTCTTGTCAAATTTTAGATTAGGTATAGAAATAGATCCTCTCGCAAGTCCTCACATATGCACCCAAGCAAAGGAATAGGAACCAATCTTTAACTGGAGAGATTTTCCACTGTGGAAGGTCCACACCTTGGGTAAGTTCAATTTTATGTGGATCACACTAAATGACTCTTCTTTAGAAAATCATATCTATAGAACTCATTTGGGGGTGCTTTGTGATTTTACACTAACAATATCCCTACTATAAAATCCATGGAAATGGTGTCCGTTTCCACTCCAAAGATGGAATACGGTTAAAACAAAGCCAGCTATATGTTGATGATTTCCCTTCACCCTTTGGCACTTCAAACATCAAGACAAAAATGAGATACATCTCTCAAAATTCCTATCCAAAGTGGTATAACTATCTAAAAGTGGTGTGCATATTATTTAGATATATATGGGATGAATAAGGTGCATGATGAGCCTCTATCAATATATCCTATCTCAACATTCCATCCTTGGGTACATAGATCCAACATATATGTTTGAGAAGTCTGTCTAACTCTAATGTAAATCCATCAAACTCCCCTCAAGGGTTCTTTGAGACTCGATCTCTATTCTAACCGAAAGGTAGAAGTTATCATGTCAAAGGTACAATATCATGCTCCATAAATAGGTCTCCAAAGAAGTTTCTATAACCAATTGAATATGATGGCTCAAATAATCTACAACCACATTCTCCTTCCCCTTCACATGCTCAATCTCCATTTCATACTCACAAACAAGCACCATCCAACTCCTTTGTGGTGTTGAGATTGGGTTGTGTGAAGAGATGTCATAGGCTCAAGTGATAAGTCCTAAGAATGAATCTCCTACCGAATAGGAAATTTTTCCAATGCACCAAAGCGTGCACCACTACCACAAGCTCAAGGTCATGAGTTGGATAATTGAGCTCATAATCCTTTAGTTTGCGGGACTCAAAGGCAACTACATGGCCATCCTACATCAAAACACCTCTTAATCCTGCTAAAGAACCATATATACATAGGAAAAAATCACTCTTAGGGTATGGAACTTCTAGAATAGGTATTTTCGTACCACATTCCTATAGTATCCTGAAGGCCTTATTACTTATGTCTAACCAAACAAACTTCTTCCCTTTCCTCTAAAGGGAAGTGATGGGATGTGAAATATAAGAGAAATCCTGAATAAACCTCCCGTAGTAGCATGCCAACCCCATGAAGCTACGCACCTCGATCATGCTAGTCAAGATTCGCCAATCCATAATAGCTCTAATCTTGGAAGGATCAACTATGATACCTTCCCTATAAATAACATAGCCCAAATCTTGAACCTTTATGCGAAATAATGTACATTTCTCTCAGTTCTTGTAAAGCTACACCTCTCAAAGTCATTGTAAATCCTGGGGAAGGTGCTCCTCATGCTCATCACATATGCATGAGTAAATAAAAATTTCATCTAAGAATATAAGCATGAAGTGATAAAAATTGTCCAAAATACCCCATTCATCAAGCTCATAAACATCATGGGGATTCACAAACCAAATGGTAAAAATGTGAAGTTATAGTGGCCATATCTTGTATGTAAGGTTGTCTTATGAATATATGTTTCTCAAATCCTTACTTTATGGTAACCATACCTAAGATCTATCATCAAAAGTTTGTGTCTCCCTTCATCTAATCAAACAAGTCATCGATGCAGAAAGGGGGTAACGATTCTTGATCGTTACTTTTTTGAGATGATGGTAATAATACAAAATCTCATGGATCTATCCTTCTTCATCAAAAAATCACTGGTACACTCCAAGGAGATACACTAGGATGAATTAGGACTTTCTCAAGAAATCCCTCTAGTTGCAACTTGAGCTCAAAAAGATCAGGGGTAGTCATCATATATGGCACGAATGAGATAGGACTCATTCCATTGACCAAATAAATATGAAATTCTATCTCATGAGGGGGAGGTAAACTTAAAAAATAACCAAGAAGAAAATATGATAAATCCCTCAAAATAAGGTGAACATCAAGTGAGAGCCCACTAGACTCACCCTCTGACCCATCACTAAATATGATAGCATACAACTAACAACCTCATTGTACACACAGCTTAAGCTGCATAGTGGATATGGTGCGAATGGATACAAGTCTTCTAACTCTAAAAATCACCGACTCAACTCGAAATTATCAACACAAGATATAACCTTCATGTAGAAATCTACTTTATCTCTATGGATTGATAACTATTCCATGCCCAAGATAACTCCATATGAACCCAAGGGAAGGATATGAAGATCTCAATTCATGGAAAAGGGTCCTAGGTCAAATACACACTCCTTAACTAATGATTCCACCAAGATCTTGGTTCCATAACCCATCTAAACATCCCAACTAATGCCTTGCCCAACTACCACTAGCCTGCATCACTCTACTAATGATGGAGAAATAAAAGAATCTAAGGAGCTTGAAAAAATAAGATAGAGGTAAAAAAGAAACCAATGCTACTCGAAGCCTCAATCACTGTGCCCTAGTGCTCATCCTAGTGGTTCATGACTGTAACATATATCTGGTGGCTCCTAGCCATATCACCTAGTGTAGGCTCTAACATAGGTCCCTTACCCTTATTATTAGGGTTTCATAGACACTTTATCGAATGATTCCCCTATACACCCTATCCATCACAACTACCTGGTCCCCTCCAATGAGATGTGGATCCGCAGAGATACTCTAGTGGTTTGTGATGTGGATCTCGATGATCTTCGAAGGACTTATTGGTACCCAAATTTAATCTCCTTCAAAGACTAAGCAACATCATGGATTTTGACAAGACACTTAGAGGCAGATAGATAATCATGTATGTCATTTTGTAGCTGAGGAAGCAATCTATTTGACTTGTTAGCACTCAAGTTTGAAAGGAGTGGGTAGCACCTTAAAAGGATGTGATTTGATCCTAACTATTTTAGGTTGTGCCTTTCAACCAAGGTAAGAGAACCTATTTTGTAACCTCTGTTATTGAAGAATACTGGTAAATCCTTCTTTTGCATAAATTTTATAGAGAATACCTTGGGAAAATATGATCAACACACCAAATCTGACTCTCATGAGTTGTCACTTCTAGATCATGGAGATATTTTCACAACAAGGCAAAGGTTACTAAAGACATTTGGGACCCTGATTGCTTCTGCATGCTTTGGTAATGGAAATTATGCATTTGTGCACACACAGGACAAACAGGGGTAGTATGGGTAGGATTGGTTGTTTTAAATGAATTTTTAGTGGGAGGTGGGGCAGGATGAACTTGACTCACCAGATCCTTGAGAAATCTTACAAAATGAAAGGTTAGACCAACAAAATGCCACAGAACAGCAAAAATGTTTCTTTAACCAGAATATGTGCTTCAATGGAGGCCCAAATTAGTACTTTTTCATACAATCTATGAGAATCTAACATGAAGGATCGAGTTAGGAAACCCAACAAAGTATCAAGATCTAAGCCAAATCATGCCTAAGGTACACCCAAAGGCTTACAGACAATCTCTATCAAAAATGAAATAGAAGTGATTTTAAATCATTTATTTCACTTCGAGATGAAGGCTCTTTCAAGAAATGAAATTACAAGATGCCATTAAACTATCACAAGGATTGAGACCTATATAACTGAATCATATTTTAATACAAGATTGCAACAAAAATAAGAAAAACTACTGACATACATTTAGAAATTAAAGAAACACATTTCGCTAAAGATAACACAGAATAACTCATATTTGATCAAATTTATCAGCAGGGGAAATTTTCTAGAACAATCTCAGAGATTTTCCATGGTTGTACACTCGCAACCACCTTGACACGATCAAATTTGATACAACAAGAGATATACAGGATTCTAAAAGGAATGATAGCAGATCATACCAAGCAAAGAACATAGATGCTAATCAAACACCATGATCAATAAGATGAAATTAATTTGGCAAAATAACTTTATATAAACCCTTTGCAAACAAATAAGCAGCAATATCATATATTATTATGGAACTCAAAGAAATACAATGAGAATGGGCCTTGCTTATATAGGAAAGGAATAACAATCTAAGAACCGATCAAGGTCATAGATGAAGCCATAAATCATGGAAAGAACTAGTCAAGTCCATAGATTTATGAGAGAACTAGACATCAAGGATCTAGTCAATACCATAGATCTAGAAAAGAACTAGTCAATACCATAGATCAAGGAAAGAACTATACCTAACTACTAGATAATATCTCCTAATATCTAAATATATAAAAATAAATATCCACACACATAAGTGGGTGAGGATAAATACAATAACGGTAAATAATGTACCTACATGAACATGAGCTAAGTTAAATACCTACTCTATCAGCTTCTCAAAATTATTCTCAAAAAGTATGGGCTCTATCAATCTTTCTATTAGAAAAATCAGTCCCAACCCCTAACACTAAAACCATTAGCACAAAAATTCATGCCATTTATTAAATTTTTGATAGGGACCCCTTTTCCCCTCCAAAATCTAGACGTTGAGTGCTAGTAGTGCTTTCCATGATCACAATCGCGATTCTCAAAATCAGATTTGTAAAAGGTCAACCGGTGCTCGAGGGGGTAGATCTCATCAAATATCTCCCAGATTGAACTCCTTCCTTTAGTAGATCACTCTGTCTTCAATTTTTCAGCCACTTCTGCTCCTAATCTATCAAATTTGGATCCTTGCGTGCTTGGGAGAATAAAAATGGAAAATTTGATCAAGCATGATAGTCAAACCATTTTAATGGTGAAAGATGTCTTCCAGATCTTCCCACTAAACTCAGATATCAACATTAACTCCCCACTAAGATTGGTGTGTAGGAAATACTAAGAAATCATGAAAATTCATAGTTCTAGGTGTGTTTCAAGTAAAATGGGGGAAAATCAAATTGAGACTCTTAGTCGTTGATCTCTAATTTGAATTTGGGCCATCCACGTGGAAGATTAAAACTTAAAACATAGACCCGGGGTTTCTCTGACTTTTTACAACTTTTGAAAAATTGGAAAAATTTCACATTTTGTTTTGCCACTACCCTTTAGAAATGATCTTGACACATGTCTTGAGGTCTCTGCTCGAAAGGAACCATCGATAAATTATACCATTTGACCCTCTTTTTGGCAAAAGGAAAATTTTCCAAGTTTTCCCGTAGTTACGCCCTTCCACTTCAAGTTTCTAATGTGGGTCCCAATGAACCACGCTTTCTTTTGACTTTTAACTACTTTTCCCATAAAGGGAAACTTTTATAAATTTCTGTGAAGGCCTACACCTCCGCCATTGACTGGAGTAAGCTTTGACCTTTCCTCTATTGGGATTGTGGGCCATTTTTGATATCTTAACACTTTTCAAAGATAACGGGAAAAAATTTAATCTGCCTCCAATGGTCCACTTCCTCGACCCTTTGAATTTTCAAACTGCCACGTGTCACCATGACGCACCTTGAGAAGGTCCCAAAAATTTGATACCTTGAATGAGCGCGGGCTCACCACATGTTCTAGCCCCAAAATTTTTGTTTGAATTTTTGAAGCTCAAAGGCGTGGAAGGCTCCATGTGTCATGCTCGAGGTAGTCTCCTTTCGCTGTTCAAAAGTCTAAGAAAAATGCAAAGTGAGAGGAGGCATCCATGTGTCCTCCTGGCACTTCTTTAAAATGAAACTCAAGGGACGGTTCTCAAACATGCCTGGTTCCTCCACTTGTCCCAAACCTCCCAAAACCCTTTGAAAAGGACTAAGTATGGGAAGACCTAGCAGAAGCCTCCATGTGTGTCCATGGTGCAATTTCAAAATGGTTCCCAAAGTGGAGACCTTGAATGAGCACGGAGCTTACCATGTATCCCTGTTTTCCGCCACACCTTTTTTATTTTGCATAAAAATTTTCTAAGTTCTGGGAAAAGTAGTGGAAACCTCCACATGTCCTCCCGGTGCTACTCTAAGGCCAAACCAAAAATTAGATTCTCAAACGAGCGTCGTTCCTCCACGTGGACACATTTTAAATCTAGGTGATTCATAGAAATCTCGAAGTATCTAGTTGAGCCGCATCCAACCAAAAAGGCCACATTCGTTGTCGATGCAAGGGTTCAAATTTGACTAGGAGAAATGCTTGTCAATGCATAAAATATAGAAAAATGATCATTTGAGCCCGAAAATGAAAATGTCTCCAAGGACATAGAATTTAGAAATGTTACAAGGCTCAAAAATGTTTCTCAGAGATACATCAATTCATTTTTCTTCAAGTATTTAGGGCATAAATGAAAAGGAAGATAAATCTTGACCAAGGAGAATGAAAAATATGGGAGAACCCAAGTTATTCAACAAACAGAGAACAGGAGACCCAACTTACAAACCTTTTCCAGAGGAACAAAGAAAGAAGAAGAAAATCATGGATCCATAAGTGATATACGACCCAAGAATAGATTAAAAATTGCAACAAATATTAACCAAGCACAACATGGGGAAAAATAAAGTGACAAAGGCCATAAATCAATAGATTTTCAAAGGAAAACTAGGGAAAGACTATTTTGAGCACAAATAATAGCTCGACTAAGAGATGGGCACCTCGTGAGTGCTACAAGAACATAGGTAGACGAATTGCCAAAAATATCCATTAGGTAATGGAGTTAGCTTACAGAGTAGAGAAATAAAGCCATCTCCAAAACGAAACAGAGAAACTAGCAAAAACAGTCACCGGGGACTAGAACGAACAAAAAGACAAAATACAAGAGACAAACAACAAAATATACACTGTATAAAAGATTTTTTTCTTGATTTCAAAGGAATCAATCCAATAAATACTTCAAATGCCTGCCATTAAAAGTAAATTCAAGTAGTTCACCATCTAAGTCCTTGAGGAAGAAGGTATGCTCACCAATCCTGATATCAATGGAGTAAGGGCCCATCCATAATGAGTCAAACATGCCATGCTTGCCCTTATCCTCATGTTTGCTATCCACAAGAAGACAAGATCTCCAACATTGAAGGCCACAGGAGTGACCATCTTGTGAAATAACTTATTCATTTTCTCTATGAACTTTACGTGCCTCTGGTGGATGCCCCCTCTTCATCAAGCTCAACAATCTAGTTAATGCAAGCATCATAAGGACCTACCTCTTGATCTTCCGGTTGTTAAATAAACATATATGAAGACAGTTTCCTTGGAACTTTGGCATTTTTTTCCTTACATCTTGAGGCACTACGTTTGGATATCAATCATTCCCATAAAATTTATAGGTCCAAAGGTGTTTATAAAAAAAAGGGTTCGGGTGGGGGTGGGCCATGTTGATTCGAGAAGGTGACCCTGGAGGGGTGAAAATTGATAAGGGCGAGGGTCCTTAGAGCACATGAGTATAATTTTCAAAATGGGGACCCCATAAAGGCCTTGTCTCTTTGAAATCCCTATCAACCTCGAAAAAGATAGGTGCGAGAATGTGAAGAAAAACTTTCAAAATCAAATGAAGGCCCTTCTCTAGCTAGAGAATTCAATTTCATGAAGAGGCTACCTAATTTAAAGTCACTTGAATTAACAATATGCTAATCACTTTCATCAATGGAGATCCCTCTTCTTGTCTCGTTGTTCTCCCATAGCTCTCCAAGATTTTCTTCCTTCGATTTTTTTTTCCTAGCTCTGGAAACAATGTCCTAAAGCAGGATCCCTAAAGCAAAGAAAGATTTTCTTCCTTCCAGATTTTCCAATATTAGTAACAAATATAACTTTGACAGAGTTTTAAGACACTAGTAATTATTTAAAATCAAATCAACAGGGAGTTGCCACTAAGGATTTCCACCTTAGTTGTGAAAATTCACTAAGTATGATCTATCAAATGTCTATCAATGCTAGAAACTGGAAATGGAAATATTCTAAACTTTCTTTACCCAGATTTATCAAATGAAAGCTAGTGCACTAGGTGTGAAAACTGAAATAACTGCACACAACACTTGGAGCATACAAGAAGTGTTTTACCAAGGTCTTGAATTTGAACTGAAATCCCGGTAATGGTGCCAGAAGCATGTTGATGGGCCAAATAGATATGGAATGGTAGTGAATCAAAAAATTAGTCTCAGGAATGCAAATTATTTCCCAAGAATTCAAAAAATCCCCGAGAAATGATGCCAGAAGCATGTTGGTACCCAAATTTAATCTCCTTCAAAGACCGAGCAACATCATGGATTTTGACAGGACACTTAGAGGTAGATAGATAATCATGTATGTCATTTTGTAGCCAGGGAAGCAATCTATCTGACTTGTTAGCACTCAGGTTTGAAACAAGTGGGTAGCACCTTAAAAGATGTGATCTGATCCTAACTATTTTAGGTTGTGCCTTTCAACCAAGGTAAGAGAACCTATTTTGTAACCTCTATTATTGAAGAATGTTGGTAAATCCTTCTTTTGCATAAATTTTATAGAGAAGACCTTGGGAAAATATGATCAACACACCAAATCTGACTCTCACGAGTTGTCACTTCTAGATCATGGAGATATTTTCACAACAAGGAAAAGGTTACTAAAGACATTTGTGACCCTTATAGCTTTTGCATGTTTGGTAATGGATTTTATACATTTGTGTACACACAGACAAATAGGGGTACTATGAGTAGGATTGGTTGTTTTAAATGATTTTTTGTTGGGAGGTGGGCCAAAATGAACTTGAATCACGGATCCTTGAGAAATATTACAAAATGAAAGGTTAGACAAACAAATTTCAACAAAATAGACACAATGTTTCTTTAACAGAATGTGTGCTTCAATGGAGGCCCAGACTACTTTTTCATACAATATATCAGAATCTAACACAAAGGCTTGAGTTAGGGAACCCAATAAAGTATCAAGATATAATCCAAATCACACCTAAGGTACACCCAAAGGCTTAGGAAATTTCTGTCAAACAGATGATAAGAGAAGTGATTTTAAATCATTTATTTCACTCCCGATTAAGGCTCTTCGAGAAATGAAATTATAAATGCCACTATACTCTCTCGCAAAGATTGATACTGTGTGAATGAATTATATTTTAATACAAGATTACAAACGAAACAATAAAAACTACTTGCATACATTCAGAAATAAAACAAACACATTTTGCTCAAGACAACACATAATAGCTCATATTTGATCAAATTTATTAGTAGGGGAAAGTTTCTAAAACAATCTTTGAGATTGTCAATGGCTATACACTCACAACCACCTTGACATGATAAAATTTGATAGAAAAGGAGATATACAGGCTTCTCAAAATGCTTCTCAAAAATATGGGCTCTATTAAGTTTTCTATTAGAAAAATCAGTCCCAACCCCTAACACTCCAACCATTTTCATGAAAAATTTGTGCCATTTATAACATTTATGATAGGGACCCCTTTTCCCCTATAAAATCTAGACCTTAAGTGCTATCTGTGCTTTCCAAATCATGATCGTAATTCTCGAGAATCAGATCTATAAAAGGTCACCAGTGCTCGAGGGGGCATATCTCATCGAATATCTCCCGCATTAAACTCCTTCCTTTAGTAGATCATTCTTTCTTCAAATTTCCAACCACTTGCACCCTTAATCTGTCAAATTTGGCTCCTTGCGTGCTCGGAGAAGAAAAATGGAAAATTCGATCGAGCATGATATTCAAACCATTTTAACGGCAAAATTTGTCTTCCAGAACTTCCCACCAAACTCAGATATCAACATTAACTCCCCACTTTGCTTGGTGTGTAGGAAATACCAAGAAAGCATGAAGACTCACACTTTTAGGTGTGTTTCAGTAAAATGGGGGGAAAATAATATTCAAACTCTAAGTTGTCATTGATCTCTAATTTGAATTTGGGCCATCCACGTGGAAGATTCAAACTTAAAAAACAGACCCGGGGGTTTCCTCTGACTTTTTACAACTTTTGAAAAAATGGAAAAATTTCACATTTTGTTCTGCATCTCGCCTTCTAAAGAAATGATCGACACATGTCCCGAGGTGGGTCCCAAAGAAACCAAGGGGATACATTTTGCCATTTGACCCCCTTTTTAGAAAAAGGAAAATTTTCCAAGTTTTCCTCACAGCTCCACCCTTCCGCTTCAAGTTTTCAATGTGGGTCCCAATGAAAACACGCTTGATTTATTTCTTTTAACTCTTTTTCCCACAAAGGGAAAAATTTCCAAATTTCCTCCGAAGGCCCACATCTCCGCCATTGATTGGAGCAAGCTTTGACCTTTCCTCCATTAGGCTTGTGGGCCATTTTTGATATCTTAACCTTTTTGAGCATAAGAGGAAAAAACTTTAAGTTACCTCTAATGGTCCGCTTCCCCGCCTCTTTGAATTTTCAAACTACCATGTGTCATCATGGCACACATTGTGATGGTCCCAAAAATTTGATACCTTGAATGAGCACGGGATCGCCACGTGTTCGGCCTGAAAAAGTTTGTTTGAATGTTTGAAGCTCAGCGGAAGGCGCCATGTGTCATGCTCTGAGGCAGTCTCCTTTGGCCATTGAAAATTCTAAGCAAAATGCAAAGTGAGCGGAGGCCTCCACGTGTCCTCCTGGTGCTTCTTTAAAATGAAACTCAAGGGCTAGTCCCCAAACATGCATAGTTCCTCCACGTGTCCCAGACCTCCCAAAACCCTTTGAAAAATACTAAGTATGGGAAGACCCGATGGAAGCCTCCACGTGTCTCCATGGCACAATTTCAAAATGGTGCCCAAAGCAGAGACCCTGAATGAGCGCGGGCTCACCACATGTCCCCATTTTCTCGCCACACTATTTTAGCTACATAATAAAATTTCTAAGTCTGGGAAAAGCAACAGAAACCTCCACGTGTCCTCCTAGCGCTACTCCAAGGCCAAACCAAAAGTAGATCCTCAAACAAGCGTCGTTCCTCCACGTGGACAAATTTTAAGTTGAGGTGATTCATAGAAATTTTGAAGTACCTAGATGAGCCATGTCTAACCAAAAGAGGCCACATTCCCTGTCAATGCAAGGATACAAATTTGATCGGGAGAAATGCCGTCAAATCATAAAATATAGAAAAATGATCATTCGAGCTCAAAAATGAAAATTTCTCCAAGGACAGAGAATTTAGAAATGTTACAAGGCTCAAATATGTTTCTTAGAGATACATCCATTCATTTTTCTTCAAGTATTTATGGAAAAAATGACAAGGAAGAAAAATCCCAATGGAGGAGAATGGAAAATATGAGAGAACATGAGTTTTTAGACAAGTAGAGAATGGGAGACCCAAATTACAGCCCATTTCTAGAGGAAAAAAGAAACAAGGAACAAATCATGGACCCATAAGTGATCTACGACCTAGGAACTAATGAAAAATGGCAAAAAGATTAACCATGCACAACATGGGGAAAACAAAAGTGACAGAGGCCATAAATCGATAGATTTTCAAAGGAAAACTGGGGCGAGACTATTTTGAGCACCAACGAGACTGTTGTGGCCACTACTAATGAGCTCTAATGGACTCGAGGTCTTTGTGGTTCATGAGTCCTAGTGGGTCTCCTAGAGGAGAATCCATACTCCATCCCCTCTCGTATAAAAATTATCTATGGAGATCTATAAGGTGGAAGAGCTTGGTGTTATTGCTCTTTGTGGTGATATGATAGAATATTGTGCAAAACCGTGTCTACCATGAGGAGGAGCTGACCCCTTGACTAGTTGTCATGCATCTACCGAATATGGATCCTAACTCTATCTATAGCATACTTTGTCTTTCCCCTAGTCTCTCTACAATGTAGGCCTTTGCTATGACCTCGGCTAAAGTCTACAAACAATGAATGTGTATTACCCCTCCGAAATATAGGTTCAGCCCATGATGAACCTATAGATCTTGACCTACGCATCCCGCATGTAGTCAACGTAGTTAAAAAAATGTAAAAACTATTATCATACTTTTCCATTGTCATGCTAGCTTATCGAGATCATGAAATGCATTAATCCTCTCTTGTATAAATCATCTAGACAAGTATTAACTCTGAAACGCTCCTCAAAGAGATCCCATGTAAATTAATTCGAATCTAGATGGAGCTTCTTATCCTTCTTCCTCCACCAAACCCGACTCCATCTCTTAGGAGGTTGATGACAACATGAGCCTTTGTGTCTTTCAGTACATGGACATATCTTAAAGCATTCGCTCAAGCTAACCAACCATGCTTCACTGAAATCCCTTATTGTCTCCAAAGAAATGAGATGGATGAAGCTTTAGATTATCACTAATATGATCTACCATCATAGAGTGTCTACCTCGGTCTCTCATCATGGTCATTTCTCCTCTAGGTCTCCTAGATCTCTCTATGTCCTGTAGCCCTATCTTCATGTCCTCTCTAAGGTGAACCTTGTCTAGCCGAGTCCACGTGGGAGTTCTCTTCTCTACGATCCTTGTTATGTTGTGGAGGGGTTGAGCCTCATGTGATGTGTCCCTATCATATTAGCTAGGTCATCGCCACCTTTGCTCCACCTCGTATAGATGCATTGACCTCATGTAAGGTTTACAAAATCTATGGAAGTATAACAAAAACTGCCCACTTTGGGGGTGGTTTATCTAACTTGACATGTAAAAATTCATCATCTAGTCTACATATCCTACACAGATTAATCCCAGAGTTAGTTCATCATCATCCTGGTTCATTTCATTTTCCTAAGTTTTATGCATTTTACTGTTGTCCATAATGTCATGTGTTCTAAGTTAGAGTTACACTAAGCTTCATGTTTGTGATTCCATGTGTGCCTAGAGGTCCAAGCATTAAACCCACGACTCTAATACCAAGTGTAATGCCCGCATTTTCAATGTTCCAAAAACATTAAACCATAAATAAATAGTTGGGAAATTTTGGAATTTGTTTTTTGTTAAAGGGGTTACTTAGGGTGTTAAACCCTAGAGTACATTTAATTAACTCCTACAAATAATTTTTGACATTACCTTAGGTTGATCCAGCCTAGATTAATAATTAAATATTATTAATCTATTTCTAAAGTTATTTCTGGTTATAATCTTCTAGCAATGCATCCATAAATTCCTTTCTTAGTTTAAGTTTAGTTCCTTTAAGCAATTAATATCCATACTCCACACTTATAACATTTATCCTTGGTTAAATTAATCCCCTTAAGACATTAGCTTTAATGTCCATTCATAATACCATTATTTATTTACTATAGTTTAATTCCATTTAATTATTTACTAAACCATACTAAGAGGGTTACATTTTAACTTAAAACACTAAGGCACTAAGTGGCCCCATTCACAAATTACACCTATATTTAATTAAATCATATATTCCCATGAAATAACCTTACCTAAAAGTTGTAGGATTGATTCCCTACCCTTGTATTTATTAATTTCAAGCCCTTAGATCTTAGGTTTTTGTCTTTGACCCTAATCATCCTTATGAATTCCTTTTAACCTTTTTCTTGACCTAGTTTCCTCATTTGCTCTTTTTTCTTTTGTTTGTTTTCATTGGTTGGAGGAGAGGAAGCCATGAAAGTATGGGAGAAACCATGGAGGACTTTCATCTTAGTTTTAGTATTAAAATCAAAGGAAATATCCTTCCTTATTTGGCTCACTTATTTGTTTACATAGATTGTATAGAGAAGATATTTTAATTCATTTTATTGGAATGATCGAAACAAAAATCTGGTTGAAGTTTTTTTCATTGTTCTTATTTTCTTGAGTTCTATTTGGGAAAATCCCATTTCAAGAATCTAAGTGTTTAAACAATTATATACATATATACATGAGTGTATATATGTATATACATGTATATATGCTTGTATATCATTAGGTCTACATTCTGTTTAAGTTTTAGTTCATTAAATCTACTGGTTTAGTCCAAAATCATGTTTTCGAAAAAAAAAAATTGATGCGTAGGTGACCAGTGGCGGTCACTTTACCGGTCATGGTATGCACAAAGCACGACACCGGTTTCACTACTATCGCGGTTCTAAAAATGTATATATTTTTAAAAAAGTGTATACAAATGAATATATCCTCATATATATTCATCTGTATGCATTCTTATGCCATTATAAAGTTTATAACAGTCTTTGAATGCTCTAGCTTATAGAGAAAGTAAGAGTTTCTATGTTTAGAGTTGAAACTATGATTTGCATAAATTTTCCGAAAGAATCGGTGGTAGTCATAGCCATGCCGACATTGGTACAAGTAGTCGATCCGATGTTCTCTGTAGATTTTATATATTTCAAAAACCTAAGTACAGTTATTTATATTTTTGAATTTAAACATTTAGATGAATATTTAAGTAGATATGTAAGGTTTCATTGATGCTTTCGAGCACTATTTTCTATAAAATAAATTGTTAAATCTTGGTAGAGTCAAATTTTAAAAAGTTGTAACATTATATAGTGACTGATGTTAGTACAAGAACTACCGATGTCTATTAAGCCTACTGGTATTGGTCACTAAGTGAGGTAAAATGTTCTAAAAATGGATATATATAAGAATATATATACCAAGTGATATATATATTGATATATTTATATATATCAAGGTCTGAGTTTACTAAACTATTTTAAAACAAATTGCAACTATGAAAAGTAATCAAATCTCATTTCTTGATTAAAACACTAAATTTGTAACATTTTTCCTTGCAATAAAATGTAGAAGTTTGAGTATAACATCAACTTCAATTCATTCTTTTCACATATACTATTTTTGGAACAAAAATAAATACAACGCACATAATTAACATATTTTTCCACGTCAATCTTGCAATAACACAATCCAAATAACTCAATAACACTTTCTTTATAACAACATCATTCCTTTCCAAAGAATACATATTACAATTTGAATAAAATCCAGAATTTGGAGAGTTTCATTTCCAACCATGAAAACAACTTAATCTTATTCCTTTCAACTACAACATTGTAATTTGATAAATATAATTTACAAGGATTTCTTTCAAAATGAAAGAATTACAAGCCTTCCAATATAAGCGGAAACAAAATGGAAATTTATTTACAAATGTAGGTTTCCTTCTTGTATTCTAAAAAATTCACTATGTCCAAGACTTCATCTTGAGCTCCAACATTTTCCTTGAACTTCAAGAACAACAACAAAGAAGGGGGAGTAGGTAATGTTCTCCGCCCAACCAATCATCAAATGAGGAGGAGAACCTATCCTCCTCATCATCCCCCGAACCCCAACCATAAAACAATAAGAAATGGATGCAAAAAATGACAACTTTCACAAATGATTCCACATTACAACACACATGCCAACAATATTTCAACACACACACAAGCACAAAATAACAATATCAAAGAATGCAACTTTTCCAAACAAGGCTTGAAATCTCTAAGCCAATGGAGCAAGGAACTATGGGGAAATCACTTATGCCTCCTAATGGGATTAGGTTCCCACCTTGAAGCCTTCAAAAACACAAAACACACCCAAACAAGACTCTTATGCCTCCCTCAAATTCTCTTATCCTCTCTCACAATCTCTTATGCCTCCCTCAAATAAAACATATAAGATAAGTAAGCATTTTTCTTATCTAAAAGGTGGGGCACCCAACCCAAATCCCTCCCAAAATGTGCAACAATACTCTTATGCCTCCCTCCAAAATATCCCCATAAACCTTCTCCTACACCATACTTAAGGCCATACTACCCAAGCCCAAAATATACACATTCAACTTTTATTTATTTACATACACACACAAATATAAAAATAAAATGCATGGCTGAATTTCCTACCTTGTCATTGCAAAAAACTTGATCAAAAATCAAAAATCTATGCTCTTTCCAAGATCAAAGGAAAATCCAAGAAAGCTCCAATACTTCTAAGAAAGAGACTCAAGCTAAAACTCCAAAATAACAATGCACAACAAAATGAAGAAACCCAAAAACCATCAAATTAACTTTCATAAATAGAAAAAGAGGAGATTATGGTGAAATGGCTCCACGTCTAATGCCGCATCATTTCTCCTCAACTTCACATCACCAAGTCAAACATCAAATCAAGGTTAAAAAATTGGTGGTTGAGGTAATGACAAGCCTCTTCCACACACAAACTCTTACCCACACCTCTAAAGAACACAATTTAAATCTTATGTAACAATGTGCAATAAATATCACCTTTTAGCATACAAATTACATAATGGGGTCTATGTTTGACCCCTTAACCCACTGGTATAGTTGGTAGATGGATTTAAGAGGTGTGGTATAAGATTAACTTGTCCCACAAGCCTCCAAAAATGGATTGAAAGTCCAATTTCGGATTTTGGAATATGGGTAGAGTACACACAATCCAAAATCAATTAAAATAAACTCAAATCACAAGATCAAAAGGAAAAACTACTCTAATAAATGTCCTCTTTATCACATCCCAAAATTAACTTAATAAACATGATTAATCAACTTAAATAAGAGTACATTATTCAACAATAATGAAGTGAATTACATTACAAAATAAATCACATACTCCACAAATAATAAAAAGGAAAGGGGAAAAACACCCATAGCCCATGGTCACAATTTGAGGTCATTCCCCATGGGGCATTCCTAATAGTCTAACAAACACAAAAATATAACTAAACACAAATATGCCATGGTGACCTTCGTTGTATCCATCCAATATTCCACTATGGTTGGTCTCTTATCCCCCTTTGTTTGTTGTGATATAATCACCTACAAAAATCAAACAATACCTCCTTTGGCCTCATGGCCACATCAAATACATCAATAATAAAATACATGCACATCCATCAATAAAAATCATCATATCATAAAGTCATCATCAAAGCTTATTAATGCTATCATTTCAAAAACATCTCAATTGTACCATTTCATCAATATCAGTGAGATCACAAGATTAGTTGAAACACCAAAACACAGTCAATACGATAGAAATTCAAAATGTCAGTATATATATAAGCTAATGAATAAGTCATCATCATCAATGCAAAATTTCTATCCATGCCTCTAAGAATCCATACATCTATAATATGTATAAGCGCATATCAATAGTTATAATATCTCTACCATCTATCATCATGGAAATTCATAATAACATAGTAGAAGCCATGTCTATATTCCTCGATAATAAAAATCGAAATATGATAAGTGTTGAAGAGGAGTTGGCATTACACTAAACCTATCTGTAGGGATAGAAACAATTCTAGTTTGAGTCTTTAGGGTTATTAATATATTTATTTATTAGGTAATAAGGAGTTTTTGAAAGGACGCTTAAACCTTGTAGAACCCCACTTAAAGATAAAATGTTACCATACACATGAGATACAATTTGACCCATGATAAAACAAGCTTGATCTATTTGAACTTCAATTCCAACATGGATCTAAGAAACCTAGAACATATAAAATCTTTGACAAATAGACTTAACACAAACTATTGTCCTAAGGGGATCCCAATCAGTCCACCTTAAGGCAACAGACCTAATCAAATTCTTTATTGAAAGCACAATGACAATTTAAAATGTTAAATTTCCCTATTTTATTTCCCTTTCATCTTCTTTATGACTACCATCCAGTTATCTTCCACAAGAGAGAAATGACGAATGATTTCCATCTTGCCCCCATAAACACCCACCTCCTGGAAAAAGTGCTTGACCGCATTCTCTATTGAATGCTTCAGCTTATTTCCTTTTGAAAAATAATCTCTAAGTCCAACCTCATTGAAGGTTACATGGAACCCTCATGCTCGAGGGGAAAATTCAGTCAAAAGTTAATTTTAAGGAATTTATCTCTTGGATTAAGATTAATTTTCTTTCATTTACGGGATCTTAGGTGTTACTTCCAAGATGACACCTATAATTTCTAAGATTTGATCCTTTCCTATTACCATTAGATCGGGAAAAAATACATCAACTAGAACTCCAATCTCTTGCACTTGGGGATGCCAAAATTTATAGATAGGTTACCTACATAAAACATATTGTAGCATTGGTAGAGAATACCCTCATAGTAAATATTTGGAATCCATAATCACCCTTTAGTGTTAGTTGTATTGTAGTAGAGAGATCAAATGAGATATACATGTTAGCTAGAATTCATGCATAAGTAGTGTGGGAAGATTTCACCATAGTAAGATATGTTACCATAAATTCCCATAAAGTGTTTTCAATAGCTAAAAACTTGACACATTCCATAACTGAAATGGTAGATAGTATACCAGTGCAAGATTCTATGAAGGGATTAGAATATGAAAACCATAGTTTCATCATAACTGTGAAGTTTTCCGCACATCCACACAGATTTTGATATATCTCATATATATCCTCAAAATCTACAAAATTGACAATAAATAAAAGTTGGCAAAGGGAAGATATGTATTTTCCACTTTGTAAATGTAATTCCATAAATCACTAATCTATTCATTAAGTCCCTAGAGAATCATCCATAAGCTATCAAATCAACATATGATTCCATAATTTAGGAATATATCATCTATATCTAGCACATTTTTTTGTGCTTGGTTTGTAAAAGATACTATATGAGTTTCAATACCCTTCACCATTTTCCTTGGTATTTTTCTTGACACTTACATTAAAAAGGGCAACATAGTTTTCAGAGTATCCATCCTATGAGCATCATCATGCTACACATCCACCTCCAAACCGATGAGGAAATTGTTAAAATGCCAATGTAAAAACAATTGCGTTAGGAAATCCCCTTCCTTTTGATCTATGATCCTAGTAAATCAAACATCCAACACTACTAGACTCTAGTGCTACTTCAACCCATGGTTAAAATTCAAAAGGGACATGATTAGGGTTTTGTTTCACACCATGGACCTCCTCCATTTTCCTGTATCCACTTCTAGCCAACATCTCCAACCTTCAAACCCATATTAGGGATTTGGATAGGATTCCATTTCACTTCTCCATCCATCATTTTGAGCATTAACTAACTCAATTCTAATGAATTTTTTTCATCATAGCTAATATGGGTACCCAAGTCCGGAAAAAATATCGCCTCCATTTTCCTTTGTATCCACTTGTAGGCACCATCTCCAAGCTTCAAAACCATATTAGGGATTGTGATAGGATTCCATTTCGTTTCTCCATCCATCATTTTGAATATTAACTATGCTCAATTCTAATGAAAAACTTATCATAGCTAATATGGGTACCCGAGTCCTGGAAAAATATAATACCATTGGAAATTAATATATTGATAATAAATACCATTAGAAATTTGTCCCTACTCCTAGTTGGCATACAAAAATATATTTTTCTTCCCAATATATAGACATCTACATCAAAATATTAAAAATAATAATTATAAAAATATATTTTCCAAAGGTGCAAAATCACATATCCAATACAAAATAATTTAAAAATTAAGTACCAAGATGAGTGAATAAAAAAATTCTAGTTTACCATCACTTATAAAATATTACATTTTTTTTTTTTACATTAGCTATATTGTGATGCATTTGAAACACATATAAAACATTTTAGGACATTTGATAATATGACTTCAAATAAAACATGTATTGGCTACAAAATATGATATTCAATTTAATTCATTTTAATATGATTTCAAATCCTATTAGAATGTAAAACATCAAGGTTTATAATAATATATTTCTTCATTGTTATTAATGAGGGAAAATTATGGTAAGATAGTCAGCTCTAGAGCATGTAAATATTAGTACGATCATAATAGTTATAATCCTTAAGATTTGTGTATGGGGATTTTCCTTGATACAGGTAGTGATACAATTAGCTGCAAATAATGAGTAAAATTCAATATTTATACGTGTTTGCATCTTTAGTTTTTCATAAGAGTTTGTGAAATGAAACTGGTGCATGTTAAATTAAAGAGACATTTTTCCAATCCAAGACATAGCCATATTTGTTCCTCACATGAGAGATCATCAAATTACTGATACAATATGCATACATGCATTTGATTTATACTCTATTAAGAGGTATAATGGCGCGAAGATTGTATTAATCCATCATCAAAATGATAACATATGTAGGTGGGAGGATGTCATCATCATAAGATATGTTATCATAAATTCCCCAAAGTGTTTCCAATAGGTTAAAAATCGACACATTCCATAACTGAAATGGTAGATAGTATACTGATGCAAGATTGTATGAGGGGATTAAAATATGAAAACCATGGTTTCATCATAACTAGATGTTTTCCGCATATCCACCCATGATTCCGATATATCTCACATATATACTCAAAATTCGCAAAATTGACGATAAAAAAACCTTTTTGGCGAAGGGGAGACCTGCATTTTCAACTTTGTAATAAAATTCCTTAAAACCTAATCCATTCATTATGTCCCTAGAAATTCATCCATAACCTATTAAATTGACATATGATTCCATAATTTTGTAAGAGATCATCCATATTTAGCACATCCTTTAGCACCTGGTCTGAAAAATATACTATATGAGTTTTAACACCCTTCACCATTTTCCTCGGTAGTTTCCTGGACACTTCCAAAGAAAAGGGCATGGGATTTGTCACAGTATCCATCCTATGAGCCTCATCATGCTACACATCCACCTCCACACTGATAAGGAAATCGTTACAATGCCAATGGAAAAAGATTGGGTTAAGAAATCCCCTTCCCTTCTGATCTACGATCCTACTAAAATAACCATCCATCACTACCAGACTCTCCTATTTCCACCCACGATTAAAATTCAAAAGGGCCATGCTTATGGTTTTATTTCTCACCATATGCCTCCTCCATTTTCCTTGTATCCACTTGTAGCCACCATCTCCAAGTGAAAAAACTATATTAGTGATTTGATAAGATTCCATTTCATTTCTTCACCCATAATTTTGAACATTAACTATGCTCAATTATAATGAAAAAAAATATCATAGCTAATAGAGGTACTTAGGATTGGAAAAAATATCACCTCCACCATTTTCCTTTGTATCCACTTATAGCCAACATCTCCAAGCTTCAAAACCATATAAGGGATTCCATTTCATTTCTCCATCCATTATTCTCAATTCTAATGAAAAACATTATCATAGCTAATAGGGGACCCAAGTCTGGAAAAAAATATAATACCATTGGAAATTAGTATATTAATGGTAAATAGCATTAGAAATTTGCCCCTAGCTCCTACTAGCGGTTGGCATACCAAAAATATGTTTTACTTACATATATATATAGACATACGCATCAAAATATTAAAAATAATAATTGAAAAATATATCCCATGCAAAATCACATATCTAATACAAAATAATTTAGAAAGTTAAGTACCAAGATGAGTGAATCAAAGCAACAAGATTCTAGTTTATTATCACTTATAAAATAGTACCATTTTTTTTTAACATTAGCTATATTGTGATGCATTTGAAACACATATAAAACATTTTAGGACATTTGATAATATGACTTCAAATAAAACATGTATGGATACAACATATGATATAAAATTTAATTAGTTTAAATATGATTTCATAAAAAATATGATTTAATATCCTATTAGAATGTAAAATATCGAGGTTTGTAATAATATATTTTGTAGTGCCCACTTCCCTTCAACACTTTTGATATTGATCATGATATTGTTGACTATATTATGGACATTATTATAGTTTTGATTTAGTATGGTGTTAGATGTCAGATCATGGATTATTGTTGACTCTTATTCATATATGATGCATGATGATTGTTAGAAACATTTTATATAAATGTTGACATGCTGTTGGACATGATTATATATATATTTATGGATGTTGTTAGGACATGTGATATTTGGATATATTGAGTAGACCGAGAAAATTGAATTTAAAATAGATGATTATATAGTTGCTAATGAAATTGTAAGTGATATTGTTCATTGTCTAGATGTTGTGATTCATATATATATTGATGATTTTGAAATTATATGATATTCATTTGGATGTTTTGATATGGCCACGAGGCCGAAGGGTTATTTGTATTGTGCAGGTTAAAAATATCACAACAAACATTGGGGGATTGGAGACTAACCACATTGGAATTCTAGATGAATTCAACAAGGTCACCATGGCAACTTGCATTGTTCATGTGTGTGTTTGATTGTTAGGGATTCCCATGGGGGAATCACCTTTAAATGTGACCAAGGGTTATGTGTATTTATTTATTTTGTTCCTTTTTATAAATTGTTTGTATGTGTTTATTAAGTGATGTGTTTACCCCTTTCATTATTTATTAATTGTGGTAAATTAATGTGAGTAAACATGTTGTTAAAATTAATTAATCAAATTGGGACATAAGAAAGTAATTATTAAAGTTGTTGGCCTAAAATTAAAGTGTTGTAAGAAATGTGTAAGTGATGTGTAAATTAATTTTGGAGTATGAAACACTCCACCTCCTTTTGAAATTCGAATTTTTCCTTGGAGGCTGATTTTGGAAGCTTATGGGACAAGTTAAACTTGTCCCATACCTCTTAAATTTGCATGCCAACCTTACCTATGGTTGGAGGGTTTAAATCTAGCCTTCATTATGCATTTTTGTAAGTCAAGTTGTATGCTTTTATTGCAATTTCTTACATGCTTTCATTTCAGTCCTTACGAGGTCCTGGGTATGATTTGATTGTGTAAGTAAAATTTTTATTTATTTACCTCGCTTATTTATTGTGCCTTGGAGATTGAAGTTGACTTATGAGTTGGAGTTGATGATGTGTGATGTAGCATCCCACATGGATCCACATCATCCTCTTCTTTCCTCTTCTATATATTCAAATTCCTTGGCTTGTTTTAGGGTTTAGTTTTTGCTTCACTTTTATCACTTCATTTTTGGTGACTTTCGTTGGGTTTTGGAGCTCTTGAAAATTGGGAGAAATTTGGAGATTGTTGCATACTTGTTTAATGTTGATCTCTTAGTTTCTGTTGCATTGCAGAGCTTGTTGTTTTGAACTTGGAACAAATTCCATCCTTGAGAGGTAAGAGCTTAGCTCTTGGAAATACTCTCCTTTTATTTATATGCATATGTGAATGGTTGAATGTTTGAATGTGTTGTTTTATTTGTTGGCTGGTTGGGTATATGGCCTAGGGATGGTGTAGGAGATGACTATGGGGCATTTTGTGGGAGGCATAAGTGTTTTGGGGAGGTATAAGTGTGGAGGGATTTTGGTTCTACTTTATAAAGAAATAGCTTGCATTTCTTTACTCATTATGGGGTGCCATAAGAGGTTGGGGAGGCATAAGGAAATGTGAGGAATAAGAGGTACTTGGGGGAGGCATAAGGGCATGTCAAGGATTTGAAATGATATATATTTTGACATTTTGTTCTCATGTGGTGATACCCATTTCCCCTTTGGGAGGCACAAGAAGCATCCCCCATATTTTCTTGCTCCTTTGGCTTGCATGATGAAGCCTGAGTGTTGTTTGTTGTTTTGTTCTATGGTGGCAAACTACAGTTTTGTTTTGGATTGTGTTTTGAAAGAGAAATTTGTATTTGTCTTGTGGAAGCCTATTGTTGCCATGAGTTGAAACAAAAATCTTATTGCGATCTGGTTAGGGCTCGGGGGCCAATGAAGAATTATGGATTCTCCCATTTCATTGGATGTCTGGTTGGGTGGAGAGTGTTGTCTTTCCCCTGTTTTGTTGTGACCAAATTGGAGAATAATGGAAATCATCTTCGTTGTTCTAGAACTCGAGAAAGAAGACAATTTGGCAGTCCTTGTTGAGATCATTTCTTAATGTAACCTTTTCCCACTTGAGTTGGATGATATTTTATATTATTTGTGATGGAAAGATGGTCTGTATGAGCTATGAAAGTTGTAAATTGAATTGTGAAAGAGATATACTCGCTTTTCTACTTTTGAAAGAATCTGAAAGAAATCATATTCTATATATTCTAATTGAGGAATGAAAGAAGAAATTGTAAAGGTATCTCTTTGAATCAATAAAGTATTGTATTACGTTACTCAAATGGCATTATTGGGTATTGAAATCTGATTGTTGAATGTATTTTGAAATTTTGTTGGAAGGATGAAAAAGTGAATACATATGGAGAAATGTAATAATCTTTTTTTAAAATAAATATTTTAGAAAATGGAATTGTAATTTGGCATTTGAATACTTTGCTTTGAGTCAACTTAGTATATTAGATTAGGTTGGAATGAATTCATACTTTAAAGTTAGCAAATGAAAATAAATCTATTCGGATTTGAGCTTTATTAGATAACTTTCATACTAACAAATATTAATCAAAAATTGAACAAAATGACCCTACAACATCAAAAAGACAAAATGAAATATAAAATTCTATTTGTAAGGTTAAAATGACCCTAAACACAATAAAATACTTATGAAAATTTTATAGAACCTTTGAAATCAGGAAAAGGCAAAATTGCAGACTTCTTACTATATAAAATTAATAAATTTGGAATGCAAATCAATCAAGAAAACTTAAACATGAAATATATCCTAAAATATTCCAAGTAAAATCCTCCCTGCCTTTTTGGCAAGTGGAAAAATAATTAACGACAAATTTGAACAAAATTGATAAGTTAAAAATACCAGTTCACTTTCTAAGTGCCAGAAAGGTGATTTCTCGAAGTTGACCCTTTAAAATTTATCACAATAAAATTCATAAGGATGTTGTAAAAAGAGGACGTTGAGAGATTTCTAGAAAGTCCTCATTTTCTAAAAACCGAGTTCCCAATCAAAAGTTATGGCCTTCTGAAGTTTTTACTTCATTTCGGGCTCAAAATAATCTAACTATCAAATTTTAAATGAATAAAATATTCTTGGGCGGACCCGTGGGCTAAAAATTTCCTTTTTTTTTTCTTTTTTCCCAAAAGGTGCAAAGTCATGAAGTTTCCCACCGCTCCGCTAATCCGCAAGCCTTCATTTTGTCTAAAAATGATCTAAGTCCAAAAAGTTAATTTGACAATTTTTCCTCCATGGCCCCGCCACCCCGCAACCAATCATTGATCGACACATGGCTTCATTGGGCATCGGCAGAGGCTCGGATCGATTTTAACCTTAAGCACTTTCAAAAATAAATTTGGAAAAATTTGTAAGTTTTCCCCGTAGCCCCGCCGGCCAGCAGGAAATCAAGTGGTGTCACATGGTTTCACGAGGCGTCGACAGAGGAGCAGGTCTTTTAAAGCCTTAACGCTTTAGAAAAAAATTGGGAAAAATTTCCAAATTATTCCCGCCGGCCTGCTAAACCACAGCTAACGGCTAGCTGACACGTGGCATCTTCTTGCGTCGATGGAGGCACGGGTTCATTTCGACCTTTTTGCCCTTCCTTTTGAATAGTTAAATTTTCCAAATGTTCTCCACTGACCTGATGACTTTTAGTCAATAAGGATCTGCCACGTGGCCTCCGTGGATGTTAGCGGAGGTGTAGGTGTAAAATTTGCTTTGTCCCAAAAGGGCAAAAGCACTAAATGTGTTCCCTGCTCCGTTGGCCTACATCTAGGAAAATTTTTCTTCCCCTGCTCCACCGGGTGAATTTTCTCTCCTAAGTCTCAGTACGCCCATGTTGGGAAAATTTTCCTCCCCAGGCCCGCAAGCCCGCTCTTGGGAAAAATTTTAGCCTAAGTTCCGCCGGTCCATAACTTGACAAATATGAGTTGTTAGGAGGAATTATTTATATCACCGAAAAGGTGGGGAAATTCCCTATCTAATGGAAATGTTTTCTAAAAGTTTTAGTTGCATTAATCATGGGAAAAATCAAATTGAATATTTAACTGAGTTCGGGAGTGGGTAAGTAAGAATTTACTCGAAGATTTTAAATATGTATTCTTTTCCCCCACTATAATTAAACCTTACTCTTGTCTTAGATATTTTGGAATTTTTAATTTTTTAGTCCCTTAACCCTAAAATTTCAATCGGGAATATTTAGCAAAAATTTCAATGTAATTAGTGATTAAATTAATCCCTAAGGAGATTTGAGCTAGGTGTGGACTTGTTGCACTTGTCGTTTTATAATGTGGAACTAGTAATTATTATAATGGGAAAATTTATCAGTTGAATTTATGTAATGCCCTCGTTCGGCATTGACTTTCGCGGTTACGTCCTTGTCCTTTTTGCGTGAGATTGGAAGGAGGAGGTCGTTGTGGCTAGTCTTGTGCAGTTAATGCGTTCCACCCAACTGAATGAAGAAGACACTTATCTTACTCTTCTCCTAGCCTATGCGCCATTATATTTTTTTTCCCTTGCCTAGCTTTGCAATTATATGAGCTTCTTCAACGAGTCACTAAGTTGGCAGGCATAAAGGTTTCTGTGGGAATTATCACACCTTACAAGCTACAGCTGAAATGTTTGCACCGAGAGTTTGATGCTATCTTCAAATCTGATGAAGGAAAAGGTTTATATATCATTACGGTAGATGCCTTTCAGGGCCAAGAGTGTGAGGTAATCATTATGTCTTGTGTCCGAGCTTCAAATCATGGGGTTGGCTTTGTAGCTATCTTCCTAAAAGACAAGATATACTTGAATTGTCAAAGTAGGACCATTTTCCTAATTGACCGCAAGGGTGATTGGCCTTAATTAGATAATACAATCTTTCTCTCAATGAAAACATAAGCATTGTGTGGCATATCAGGATGGAAATTGAAGTAAGAATGCAGTCAACTAGGTTGTAGCTGGCAGTGGGTGGTAATTTATGTTTTTGTCCTTGCGTGAGGGAGATGGGAGTCGGTGGAGTCCCATTTTTCCTCACCTGGATCTCATTTGGATCCTTTATTCAATGCGTATGGTTGGGAGGCGCTTGGCTTGTTCT
Source organism: Taxus wallichiana var. yunnanensis (assembly GCA_018340775.1). Lineage (NCBI taxonomy): Eukaryota > Viridiplantae > Streptophyta > Pinopsida > Cupressales > Taxaceae > Taxus > Taxus wallichiana. Next base: position 892,187,854 of record CM031242.1, read on the forward strand.
TGGGGTTTGTGCGGCTGGGAAAAGTGGACCACGTGTTTTTGTTTTGGCCGCTTCCTTGCTGCTGCTCCTTCCCTGTTCCAAACGTGTCCTTGGGTGCTGCGAGGTGTGTTCTTGTTCGGGAATCCACACAGAACAACCTCGCACATGTGATTAGCCGGTGCAACGAGGCATGTTGCAGATAGTAGAATCCTTTTTGAGTGCTTCTAGCAAGTAGGTTGTCCAACTCTGTTGTTGTCTGTTCAGTATTGAATGCATCCTCAAATTTGGGATTCTCCTTCAAGTATTATGCTTTACAATTTTTGGGCATTTCCTTGGTTTGTGGCACTAACATGGGGATTTTGATACTAACTATGGCTATTTGGCCATTTATTTTGCTTGATTTGGGGTCTTCTTTTAAATTTGAAATTTTACCGCCTTGCCCAAGGCTTGTACTTTGCTACTTGGCATTTTGATTAGATTTTTGTGCCGGGTTCTATTGTCGTGATGTGTGGAATAGGGTCATGGGATGCACCATGGAATGGTTGGACCTATGGACCCGCTTTGTTGTATAGAGGTACGCCCCAAGAAGTATAGATAACTAGCGGGTTGTTAAACCACGCGTTATTATGTCACTTGGGTTAGAAGTGTTCGAACTCTATGTGTCTTGGACCATAGGGTCAACCGGCCTCCTTGAGGGAGGCATAAGAGACTTGAGGGAGGCATAAGAGTTTGAGGGAGGCATAAGAGACTTGAGGGAGGCATAAGAGTTTGAGGGAGGCATAAGAGACTTGAGGGAGGCATAAGAGTTTGAGGGAGGCATAAGAGACTTGAGGGAGGCATAAGAGTTTGACTGAGGCATAAGAGACTTGAGGGAGGCATAAGAGTTTGAGGGAGGCATAAGAGTTTGAGGGAGGCATATGATATTTGTCTGTATGGTTGATGTTTCAGGATATATGTTGAGTTATTGTGATGTTTGGTAGTGGTCTTTTGATGTATGTGTTACTCATGTTAGATGGATATGTGTTGTGATGTTGTGGATATGTCATTGATTCCTTGTGGACACTATGTACCTGTAGCATGGTTAGGTGTTACGTGAATTTTCATTGATGCAAATTGAGGAAATGTCATTGGATTGTAGTACTCTTTTGTTTGAGTATTTTATATGTCAGTCATAGATGTGTGACGAGTACTATGTTATGTGGACTGTGCCTAATCCATTCCATATTTGAGTAACCTTTTGTGGTGTAATACAATCATGAAGAATATACTTGTGTGCTTGTGAATCTGTAGTGTCCTTTTTGAACCTGATAGGGTGTTGTGTTAGCAGTTCATGTTGGGCACCCACAATAAAGAATAAACTAAAACTCTTCAATGATGAAATTTTAAAAGGAATTAAACTAAGAATAATGTTAACGGAAAGAGACTAATGAAAATAATAAATAAGAAGGAACTGCCAATCTTCACAGAACATTGAAAGTTAAAATTTCTACCAAATGTTCCTAAGGCTACCTGTGGCCGTGCTTTAATCGACTAAAATTTTAAACCATAGGGTGTACTTTCTCCTTTACCTGTTCTTGATTGCGAACCATTTCTTTTCTATGTGTTATGTCGCATCGAGGACGATGCTTTTCTTAAGGGGAGGAGAATGTAATGCCCTGTTCGGCATCGACTTTCACGGTTACGTCCTTGTCCTTTTGCGTGAGATTGGAAGGAGGAGGTCGTTGTGGCTAGTCTTGTGCAGTTAATGCGTTCCACCCAACTGAATGAAGAAAACATTTATCTTACTCTTCTCCTAGCCTATGCGCCATTATATTTTTTTTTTCCCTTGCCTAGCTTTGCAATTATATGAGCTTCTTCAATGAGTCACTAAGTTGGCAGGCATAAAGGTTTCTATTGGAATTATCACACCTTACAAGCTACAGCTGAAATGTTTGCACCGAGAGTTTGATGTTGTCCTCAAATCTGATGAAGGAAAAGGTTTATATATCATTACGGTAGATGCCTTTCAGGGCCAGGAGTATGAGGTAATCATTATGTCTTATGTCCAAGCTTCAAATCATGGGGTTAGCTTCGTAGTTATCTTCCTAAAAGACAAGATATACTTGAATTGCCAAAGTAGGACCATTTTCCTAATTGACCGCAAGGGTGATTGGCCTTAATTACATAATACAATCTTTCTCTCAATGAAAACATAAGCATTGTGTGGCATATCAGGATGGAAATTGAAGTAAGAATGCAAATAACTAGGCGCAATCGCGGTGGGTGGTAATTTATGTTTTCTGTCCTTGCGTGAGGGAGATAGGAGTCGGTGGAGTCCCGGTTTTCCTCACCTGGATCTCATTTGGATCCTTTATTCAATTCGTATCGTTGGGAGGCACCTGGCTTATTCTTGGGGTTTGTGCGGTTGGGAAAAGTGGACCATGTGTTTTTGTTTTGGCCGCTTCCTTGCTGCTGCTCCTTCCCTGTTCCAAACATGTCCTTGGGTGCTGTGAGGTGTGTTCTTGTTCGGGAATCCACAGCAACAACCTGCCCATGCTGATTAGCCAGAAGTAGGCATGTCGGTATAGATAGAAGCCTTTTTTGAGCGCCTTCCAAAAGAAAGTTGTTTAACTCTGTTGTTGTCTGTTTAGTATTGAATGCATCCTCAAATTCAGGATTCTCCTTCAAGATATTTTTTTTCCAAAATTGACTATGTGACAGTGAGAGTGTTACCAGGAGACATGTACCGTGAGTTAAGAGGTGACGACATGCATTTTAATATGGGCATTGCCTCCATTCATATATGCATATGTGGCTTGTCAAAGCGATGGTGTCTTTTCTCTTTGTGATAAGGAACTGTGGCTTACTGTGGAGTTTTAGGTACTGCGCTGGTCATTCCATATGGCGAAGAACATGAACAGGAAGTGAGAAAATGCATAGAGATAAAATTCGAAGGGGTGTTATTTAGAGGTCAAGGTTTGAAACCTAGTTGCAGAGAGCTGAGAGCTCACGTGTAATCTAATCAAAATAAATGGCTCTCCCAGCACGTTTCCTGCAAAGGGTCCCCTTAGTGCCATTTTCTCGTTATTGCTCATCTTCCGCTCTACTAAGCCTTCGAAAATGTCAATCTCAGCAAAGAATGTTTACCCTGCGTTGTCAAATGCTCGCTTATTACATGCCTTTTCAGGTGGAAATGGCCTTGGCAGGCGTGTAAAAATTCAAGCGAGGAGCAAGGATGAAGGAATTCCCATTGCAGAGGAAGGCAATGGCGGCGAAGAGTCACAGAAAAATGGAGCTTTGTTTGAACGGCCTCCTGACGAGAGAATCGTGGCAGTTGAGCTTCACAAGGAGGCAACAGACTCTTATTTGGCGTATGCTATGTCTGTTTTGCTTGGACGTGCTCTGCCCGACGTAAGGGATGGATTGAAGCCTGTTCATCGTCGAATTCTGTTTTAGGTAAGTTCCATCCCCATGGAGACACTGCAGTTTACGATGCTTTGGTACGGATGGCACAGGAGATCTATGCAATGTTGGAGAAAATGTCTTGGGAGATGAAGGTAGCAGGATATTTTTCAGATTCAGAACATGTGCTGAGTGAACAGGGAAAGTAAAAGTATTCCTTTGCCACACTGCACCAGGTTTGTCCAAGATTGTTGCAACGCAAATTGTTGTGAGAGAGGCAAAGCGGTTCCATCACTTTAAAAAAAAGGGAAATGTTCTTGTAGAGAGTATTGGTAATGCCTGGTGAAGCAATCTAGTGACTGGTCAGCCTTAATTGAGGATGCTGAGTCTAGGGACTATTTTTTTGGATATGGAGTCTGCAGTATTTCAAGAGAATTTTTTTGGGTTTTAAAGCCATCTTCTTTTGCTTGCGTCTCAGACTAGAGCTGCTCCTAATATGAGAGCACCAAGGTTAGGAGGTCCAAATTAGAAAACAATCAGATGCATATGGAGATGGTGGAGGTGTTGGATGAATGCGAAGGATCAAGTTCAATTGCCAAAAATGGGGCCTACAGAGGTTCTAGGGCTAATTTGGAGTGGTGTTGGGAGGATGTTGGCAAGTATTTTAGACCACCCACCCTGGCCGTGAACTCCTACCTATGCCAACGTGAAGATGGTCAATGTTTGGGTGCCCAACGAGCTTGAAGAAAATGGAATTTGGCTTGGGTTGTTGTTGCTAATCCGGCAAAGGTCCATGAAACCTACTTTGGATCTCGGAGAAAAATGCAAGATATTTCTACACTTTTCTCTCTGCTATTATATTTACAATTATTGCAAAATTGAACCGCTTTTTCCTTGCATTGATATGTCGGGTTGGATGTCATGATGGGAGATTTCCCCTTTTGCTTGTTTCTTCTTGTTTTAGCTTTTATCGTTGATGTGATGTTGGTCAAAAGGATGTTTGTGCCCTCTCCTCTAAATGTTATGTTTCTCTTACTCGAAAGATAGACCTTCGTCTGCTGTTTGTTTATGTATTAATTCTTCTTTGCGATTGAGTTGCAACTTATTATGTTGATCTACTAGTATTTTCGATATTATGGAAGTAAGTTACGATAACTATGAAGCTCCTCCCTAGCACCCAAGTTGTCTTTTGACATTTTTTGTTAGCCCTTCACAAGTCCCTTTGATAACCTTTTGGCATCGAGAAAGAAAGGTTGTAGGATTGTGTGAGCAATGTGTGGGCTAGCCAAACTTAGAGTTTTGGTATTAAACCGGTAGAATGAAAAGGTTTGTGTGCAATGTGTTTTGCCATCTCGCGTGTTTAGACTCTTATACTATCTTTCATCTTGTTTCTAGGCTTTTAAGGCCATCCTCAAGAAGTACCTTAACCATCCCTATCAACTTGAACCATAACTAGCTTTTCGGATGAACTAAACTCGGAGGTTTCATTGTGCGAATCTAGTACCTTGTTGACACTAGAATAGTTTGGTCTAATCCCCTCTTAGAATTATTGCTGATGGCGCTCTTCTATATTTTTCCTAACTTGAATTATTTTCTCCTTGTAATGTTAATGCTATTAATTAATATTGGTCGGTTTTTATGCACGTAATTACCATAATAGTTTGTGATGGAAATTTCCTTAAATGTGATTAATCTTCAGAAAACTCAGCTTTCATTTGATAATTTTATGGATTCATAGCGGAAGGTTTTGTTTTGATAATGTCACTTAGAAATTATGTTGTATCTTTTTGTGCGATGTTGACTATGTTACCAAGGGTTTCCGTAAAATATGGTTGTTTTGGGATATGGGTAATTTATTTTAAATTAACCAAACATAAGTATTATAGTGGAGGTTTGCAAATCTTTAGTGTTATAAATATTTGTTGATGATAGTATTATATACTCTTGTTGGACGGAACCCCCTTCTTCTCTCGCGTGTTTTCTACTAACTCTGTAAGACTTGACCCTTCTTGGATGATTGGAAAATCTTGTAGTCAATGGTCAAAACTAGTATACCTTGCCTTCACTTCGAAACTTATGTTGTGTGTATACTCTATTTGATTTCCGGTTTGAAACTCAATTATACATGGCTTTTTGTGTTAATTTTTGAAACCCGTGGTTCCCCTTTCTTGGGCCGATCAACTCTTGTTCTTTTAGAAATATATTATTTTAGTCTATGCGTATGGTACCTTTGATAAATTTTCTAGATGGTTGGTATATATATCAAATCTCAATCTTGTAATTATTGTTATTTACTTACTTGATGGGAATTTTCGTTTTGCTAGATTGTTTATTTTCTCCTTATAGGGCCAAGGGCCATTCTCATACGATTGTTACTTTCGTTGCTTTTGCTCCTAACTGAAGTACAAGGTCTTCTCCTTCTATGATTAGCATGATGAAGACTTTATTATAACTTGATGTGTTGATAGTGTTTAGAGGTTTGAACCAATTCTTGTAATAAAGTGCTTCCTTTTCGTGGTATTGTTAGATAATAGTTATGGTGGTTTTATGTAGCCTTATCTTTCTCGGTTCTCGTGAACCGACTGCAGTAGAAAATTTGCTGCAGATGGATTTTGCATTTAGATGAGGGATAGATTTGTAGACTTTTGTCATCAACCTCAGTTGAGAAGTTCCTTTGCTTGAAACCTTTTTATGTTGTTCAACTATTGTTAACGTCCAGTGGAAAGTTTAAAAGAGGATTAATGTCTTAGTATAAAGTATTGTGGAATTTTTCATCTGAACTTTGGAAACCTTGTATTGTTTGACCATCATTGAAATTATAAGAAAATTTGGTTATTGTTGTTGAGTGACTTTGTTGGACTATCAGTATTTTAAGAATTGATGTAATCTTGTTTTGTTCTTGTAAATGAGTGTTGCTACAACCTTGCCTTGAGAATAAATTTTGAGTTAAACCTTGATATGACTTAGTAATAAAGTGTCATAAGTAAACTAACATGGGATTGTTTAATACTTCTGGAAGTTAAATTAAAAGTTGTATTCAAATAAAGTAACGTAGGGGTCACCAACTTGAGAGTAAGAAATTCTTTAAGTAAACAAGGGCAGGACTATCATTGCAAGTAAACTTTATATCATGATAACCCTAGCTCCTCTAGTGAACTTTATTCCTTTTACGGTGAAATTTGTAAATGACCCTAAGGTGAAATGAACTCTGTTAGTCATTTGAAGATGATAAGATTTAATAAGCTAGAGAAAACAAATTGGAGACCTCACCATCTTTCTCACCGCCATTTGGAAAGTAAATTTTTACTCCTTGTTAATACTTTTAGTGAAGCCTAAGTAAAGTTGTTGATAATTTTGGTTAAGAGCCCTAGCTTCAATTAAATCGTGCAATAACTAATGATGTCCTAAAGATGTTTCATCTCGACCTTCTCCCTCTAACCCTTTTCCAAGGCACCTTGTATCTCTTCTCTTAAGTGTGTTGAACTTAAAACCATGTTGTCTTGTGGGCAAGAACAAATCTTAGTAGCGTTAGTGGTGAGCAGATGGCCTTGTGGAATTTAAATACTCCTTTTTCTTGATAAACGAATTAAGAAAATAAATGTCATAATAGAGAAGATTTAAAGATGATTACTCAGTGTAAAAAGAATAAACTTAGCTTGGTAAGATGAATTGTATGAATCATACCTTGAGCATCCTTGAAAACATAAGCTAAGAATTGCAAGATGTCCTTTTAAAATAATTAACCCTCAAGAATATCTCATTGTGGTTGGCCCTAATCGTAAGTGTGTTACGTGGTTGGGCTTCTATGTTGTCTTCAAAAAAAAAAAAAAAAGTGTATTATCCTTTTGGGTGTGAAAGTTTCGTGTTGATCTTGTGGTCATCCCCGTAACAAGTGGTTCCTAGAGTTGGTTGTAACTTTGTGACGACATGTTGTGTCGTGTTATGTGTCGAAGCAAGTCAAAAAAATTATCCTGTCTTTTCTTGTGTTGTTCGTGTGTGGAATTTTCGGTCGTTACAATTTAATTTTCCTTGAGACTTTGGTTGTTAACACTTAAAAAAATAAAATTATGCCATAATTTTGTAACTAAACCTATGTTGTTCATGGGTCTCAAGTGGGAGATTTTAGTGGTCTTTACATATTTCTTGATTGTTATTAATGAGGGAAAATTATGGTAAGATATTCAACTCTAGAGCATGTAAATATTAGTAGGATCATCATAGTTATAATCCTTAAGATTGGTGTATGGGGATTTTCCGATACAAGCAGTGATACAATTACCTGCAAATAATGAGTAAAATTCAATATTTATACCTATTTGCATCTATAGATTTTCATAAGAGTTTGTGAAATGAAACTAGTGCATGTTAAATCAAAGATGCACATTTTTCCAAAGATAAGACATAACAATATTTGTTCCTCACATGAGATATCATCAAATAATTGATAAAATATGCATACATGCATTTGATTTATCCTCTAATAAGAGATATGGTGACGGAAGATTATATTCATCCATCATCAAGATGGCAACATATAAATCTTAAATGACGATGGTTAAATTAGTGAGAGTGATCGGTTTCACAATTTTGGCAATGTTATAGGAGAACTAGTCTCTATATTCACTAGTAGCCCCATATTCAACATGCCAAATTTTTTTATAAGAAACAACTATAAAGAAGCAACACCGGTGACCACATATCCGAACTAAGCATAATAAAAGAGTAACTATCACATAAATAATACAAATAAGCAAAATGGAGATATTATATTTAATCTTTCATAGTCATAGATGAGAACCGACTCAAATTGATGCTTGATTAGATATTGCACAAGAATTAGTGCTTAAATTTTCATATAATCATATTTGAAACTCCACTTCTTCAATAAATAACAATAAAAATCATAGAACTATAAGAAGATGAATTTTAATTATGTACTACAAAAATCTATTAATTAGAGAACAAAGACACACACACACACACACACACACACACACACACACAAAGAGAAGGAAAACACCAACATTGATATTTTAGTTTTTTGGGAATTAGAGGATAATTTGTATGGTATGTAACTTTTCACAATCACATTAATTTTATTAAATTTACATAATCATAAATAATAGTGCTATCTTTTTACATATGTTACATTTTAGGATCGTCTCTGACGGGTTACAAAGGGATGTAATTTGTAAGGTATGCAACTTTTCACATTCACACTAATTTTGTGAAATTTACATAACTACTATAAATAATAGTGTTATTGTTTTTACACATTACATTTTAGAATCACCTAGATGAGTTAGAAATGGATGTAAAGGGTTCAATTTTGATGACGATGACAATCTAAGATTTGATTTTTTTGATAGAAATTTTTGGTTGAAAAATACACTTGGGTGCTGATATAAAACACACCGACTGAACTATAGCTGGACAGATGGAACTTTCAGTTACCTAAAAATTTATATTTTACCAAAAAAAAAAAAAAAAACAAAACACCTAAGAGGTGACCCCTGGCCGTGTGACCTGCCCATATAATGGCATGCATATAAACCATGGGGCATCTACGCATTCTATAGGTGAGCCCCACCTTTAACCCGGCCATTATTACATGTAAGTGTGTATGTCTCTTACTTTCGGTGGCAAATTCCGATGAGGACAAATCCCGCACACATGCGCGTTGAAAGATTCATAAAATTCCAATTCATGTCCAGCAAACATTTGTACCTCACCGTGAGATTATATGCGATTGGAGTCCACATTCTTATCCTGCTGTTTCAAAAATCTTGCCTCTTTCTGTGTTCATATTTTTATGCCAAATACCTGTATTCACAATTAATATCATAAAATTCCAATACTTATTTAAACAGAGCAATTGCAGATAGTTTTGTCGTACAGTAGCTAACGCTTCAAATGGTTTAACAGTAATTTTTGTAGGTCACAATAATCTTGTAACAGTACAAGAGAAACGGTCACATAATGAATCTGACTGTTCCATTAAGACGCCAGGAATCACGTGAAAATTGTAGCTTACCACCACAGAAGAAATCTAAAGTGAGAGGCAGCCTTCTTGTGTTAGAAACGCTAGCTATTTATAGAGCAATGGCGATTAGGAAAATCAATAATGTAAGTGGAAGGAGTGAGTGAGAGAGTCAAGATAAAATGGATGCAATGAGAGTATTAAGTAATACAATTTTGGTAACAGAGGGGAACGGTTCAGTAGGTAGACAGAGATTTCTTATCCCCAATTCAGCTCTGCCATGTTTGGGAATTGACAGACCAATTACTCAACTTGCCCTTTGTAATATCCCTTCGTTGAGCAACAAGTTTTCTTTGAGAAGAGGCGAGGTTAGTGTTTTGAAGCCTAGGAAACCCAGTAGGAACTATGCCGTCAAAATAAACATCCGCCGTGAGACTAAACCTTCAAAGAAAGAGAACGTTAATGAGTATTATATCGATGGGGAAGTAGTACTGCAGAAGGTGGCTCTGTTCAATTTTACAGACTTCTCTGCAACATTATCTGACTTTGCTGCTGAGTTGATGGGCAACAAAGTATATCTCCAGCTTGTCAGCAGCGACCAAGTTGATCCGGGTAACTTCAATTCATATATATGATATGCATAAGAGCAGTGCAACGTTTTGTAATTTTTTGTTTTATGATTCACTAGAAACCAGTTGGGGGTTCCACTTAGTGTCAATACTTATGCAGGTCAATAATCCTTTAAATGTACCTGTGTGCCCATTTATATAATTTTGTATCTTGACTTCCGGAGAAGATCTATAAGAGAATCTGTGGAGTCACAGCTTAAAATTGTTTTATAACTGCCACGTATTTTAGTAATCATAGCAACTAGCAAGTGTCAGGTTTTTAGAACGAACTCTGTGGCTGAGTTCTTAGAGTTCTTGTCACTATTTTTTGACGCTTGTCCGCACTGATATAATTTCTCTGGTTTGAGAGATGTTGCATGGTTTTATTCAGTACATATTGAAAGGGGGTTATCAACAAGAGTGTAACACTCACAGTGATAATTGATGTGTTGCGTGTAGAAACTGGGTCAGGGAAAACAGCTGACGAAGTGTCGTTTTTAGATTGGAATGCCTGGGACGGACCCCTCTCCGGCGACACACACTACAGTATCAAGTTCAAATGGAACTCGACGCTTGGATTTCCCGGCGCATTTCTGATAAAAAATACTCACGCGCGAGAGTTCTTTCTAAAATCACTTTCCATCTCCATCCCAGGTCATGGAAGTGTTCGTTTCCATTGCAATTCTTGGATATCCCCATCTAGTGTAAACGAGAATGATCGCGTTTTCTTTTACAATAAGGTACTTTTGTTACTATTTAGCAAAATCTGTTCCTGATCAATCTGTTTAAGTAATGGGTATGGAGTTAATCGATTGATAAATGTGTTGTTCAGAGCTTTCTCCCTGAAAAAACACCATTAGGTCTGAAGAAATTGAGGGAGCTCGATATGGAGTTGCTCCAAGGCGATGGAACAGGAGAAAGGAAGGTGTCTGATCTCATATACGATTATGATGTTTACAATGACATTTCAGAGCCAGATAAAAGTCCACAGTTGCGGAGGGAAGTGCTGGGCGGATCTCAGGACTTTCCATATCCCAGAAGATGCAGAACAGGTCGCCCACGCGTCAAAACAGGTATTTATGCTATGCCGTACAATTTACACAAATTTGTACACAGAAGCCAATACAAGGTCCGATGCTTCGATTAATACTTTTGTGTCGGTGTATAATACTTTGCAGCTCCCGAATTCGAGACCAGAGCGAGCTTAAATTATATTCCACCAGACGAAAGATTTCCTCATACTGATTTTTCTGATTTTGGAGCCAATACAATCATGGCGTTCGCAAATATGGTTGTTCCCGCAATCGTCAATCTTTTCGATGTCGCCTTCCAGTCATTCGATGAAGTGGGCGAGCTCTACATAGGGGAAATAAATATGTTCACATTCCGCACAAGATCATCCGTCAAAACAAAACCCTCTGCAAATTATCCAGGGACTCCTGGACAAGGTGGAGGATGACCTCCCTTTTATAAATTTCAACCGTCCCCAAATTGTCGAGGGTAAGATTAATCTACTTAGCTCACTTCCTGTATAGAAAGTATGAGAGTATTAAAAAAATAAAATGAATATTGTATGCAATTGCTTACAGTTGATGAGTTCGCATGGAGAAAGGACGACGAATTTTCACGCCAAACACTTGCCGGCGTAAATCCTCTCATGATTCAATGCTTAGAGGTAATTCAAATTCTAAATATGAAATTATGTTATTTTATTTTTTAAGGATTTTTCAGCTTTTGGGTTTGTTCCTGAAGCTTTTGAGGACAGATTTTTCCAAAAATAGAGAGGCCAACAATACCATGTAGTAGCTTGATGAAATTTTGTTATAACATCTGTATTATTTGATGAAATTTTCAATTTCTGTGGCAGAAATTTCCACGCTCTGGTAGCTTGGATGAAAAGACGTACGGCCCACAGAAAAGCACCATCACAGCCCAACACATAGAAAAGAACCTGGAGGGGCTCTCTGTGAATGAGGTTTTTGTATTCAACACATAGAATTGTTTTTTCTTATTTGCGATGGGCCATCATATGTTTTTGAAGATTTAACATTCAGTGCAGGCCGTGGCACGTAAGAAGCTCTTTATTCTGGACTACTATGATGCCTTTATGCTCTATGCCGAGCGCATCAATAAGATTTCTGACGATGTTAAAACATATGCAAGCCGCACTCTTTTCTTCCTCACCAAGGAGGGCACCCTGAGCCCTGTGGCCATAGAGTTGTGTTTGCCTCCAATTGATGGGAATGAAGCAGTCAGAAAGGTGTTTACTCCAGCCAAAGATGGAACAGAAGGAGGAGCACTGTGGCAACTAGCAAAAGCCCATGTAAAATCCAATGATGCAGGTTACCATCAGCTCGTCAGCCACTGGTAGGATAAATACTTGCAATTCATTTGTTTTCCTACACACATAATAACTATCTCATTTGTTTTCTATTAAAATGAATGTAGGAGGCTACACTAAATCCACAAATTACAAGCATTTTTTCCAATCATTGATTACATAAAGCCTGTATTTTCCATGTTATTGTTGATTGCAGGCTGAGGACTCATTGCATCACAGAGCCTTTCATTATAGCAACTCACAGACAACTAAGCAGAATGCACCCAGTTTACAAATTATTGACCCCGCATTACCTCAATACCATGGACATCAATCAAGCTGCTCGTCAAGCGTTGATAAATGCAGGAGGTATTATTGAACAAGGCTTTACACCTGGCAGATATTCAGCGGAAATGTCATCTAAGGTCTACAAACAGTGGAAATTCAATGAGCAAGGATTGCCTGCTGACCTTCTTGCAAGGTAAGAAAGACCCCATTTTCATTAATCTGTTTACTTAGGTCTGTCCCATTTGAGCTACTGATTAGTGTGCTATGAATGAACTTTCAAACGTCCATGCACCCATGGTAATGTTGAGAACTAAATGAATGTTAAAGTTTATCGTGCAAGCAAATTTTTGTTTTGCTAAAATGTAACCCACAAGGTTAACTAAATATATTCATTCATTTAACATATGTTGTGCAGGGGAATGGCAGTCCCGGATCCTAAGGCACCTCATGGTTTGAGGCTTGCGATCGAGGACTACCCATATGCTGTCGACGGCATTGAAATATGGTTTGGCTTAAAACAATGGGTTTCAGACTACTTGTGTTTGTTTTACAGGGACGACGCCTCTGTCAAAACAGACGATGAATTGCAGGCATGGTGGGATGAAATTGTAAATGTGGGGCACGGAGATCTAAAGGATGATCCAAGTAGATGGTACAAGATGGATTCATTGGATGATGCAATCCAAGTAATGACCACTATTATCTGGACCACATCTGCTCATCATGCTGCAGTTAACTTTGGACAGTATTCCTATGGAGGATACATGCCCAATATGCCTACCATGACCAGACGCTTAATTCCAGAAAAAGGAACACCTGAATACGATGAATTGCTTATGAATGCAGACGGATATTTCCTCAAGACGGTATCTACTCCAACACAGGCTACTCTAATCATGGGTGTTCTAGAGATTCTGTCAAAGCATTCCAAAAATGAAGTATATCTGGGGCAGTTGCAGGGATCCACCATGGACCGTGTTGATGATGCAGGTGTAGAGGAAGCTTTCGAGAGATTTTCAGAAAACATGATAAATATAGAGAGGAATATAATCGAGAGGAATAGTAACAGCCATGTTTATAAGAACAGGCATGGACCTGCAAAAGTTCCTTATACCTTACTCTATCCCAATACTACCGATCTATCAAAAGAAGGTGGTCTCACAGGACGTGGAGTGCCCAATAGCATATCCATTTAATGTCCATTTATTGCATTCAATTTCATCTCTCATATACCCCTCTTGAGCCATGGCCGATATAAATAGCTGGAATCGCAATTCTCTTGGAAATTCAGGTGAAAGAGTACATTTTCAGAGAGGAAATTTCATGTGTTTGTACTCGATACTTTTATGAATGATTGAAACGAAATATTACGGTGTTTCTGATTATTTAGGGCATCTTTGTTTTTTCCCAAATTAGTTTCAATGTAACAAATTAAATGAAACTATTTGATATTCATTATTTATATGTAATAATATATTTGATGTATAGGAATAATCTAGGTCCATCGCTTAGCAGCCAGTTTTTTGCCTTTAAATTGTTGTGATATTTCGTACTCTTTTAAAAACAAAATATCAACGACGAAAACGCCTTACTCTTATAAATTACATTAATTTGGAGTATGAAAGAAATTTATAAATCCAAGATGTTTATTGGGTATGTTTTTTAAGACATACAATTTCACTACATTCTTATTTTTGAAAAACGTTATTGCACCACAGTAATTTATTAATAAAAAATTCATAATAGATGATTAAAATAAAAAAACGAAGTAAATAATCATGTCTTATATCTATGTTGTAAGAAAAAATACCACTAATACAGCCAAAAATGGATCAAACCAAAACTACAAAGGACAAAGCAATAAATTATCACATGTAATGATAGTAGTACCAGGGTGAGGTGGTGGATTGTTGTTGGGAGGCATTTCTTCAAACTAGTAGGCTCATTAGCTAGAGCAGAGGGGATTAAGCCTTAGGCAAACTAGGCAGTTGCCTAGGGCGCCAACAGTCAAGGGGCACCTGAATCTAAAAATTTCCTTTTGTCAGTTAATTTTAGAACTTAACCTTAAAATAATTTATTTGAAGACTTAATATTGATCACCCCATTTATAGATATTATTGTATAGTAACATAAATTTCACGCATACACATAAAAAAGTTTTGTAATATTTTTGCAAGTAAAAGAAAATATCACATATTTATAAGCACATGATTTTTTTGGTATTGTTACCCATTCTCTGATGTAGTTCTAGAAAAAGGTTAATGTATTTTTATAATGTTGCTAGTGTATTTAGTAGAGGTGAGTATAATTAAAGGAAAAAAGTATTTGATTTTCTATTCTTAGTTTTTTGGGAAATTTTCTATTATTTTGTTATGGAGGAACCCGTAGGCCTGGTCCAAATATGACTCTTCACAAAACCATGGGAGCTACATAAACGTTTTTGTTTCTTTGCAAAGAAATGGTGTTTTATTTTAGGATAGAGTTCCTGTCACCTACTTGATATGGCTAAATCAGACTTGTAAGAAGCCTTGTATAAAATATTGTATTTTTTGCATTATGAGCATCTCCTATGACTAATGTATTCCATCCACAGAATATTTTTCATCCTTTCGTGATAATTTATTAATATATTTTTATTATTATTTCATTATGACCATGATGTAAATTTAAAAATACAAAAATATAGACAAATTTTATTTATTTACTTTATGGAAAAAAATATTAAATAAATTTTTGAGGAGGGTGCCCACTCAAACTATTGCCTAGGGTGCTCCCGACCTTTAATTCATCCCCGAGCTAGAGGATCGGTGTGGGGTGACAATCTAAGGTCTTACAATCTTGTATAGCCAATGGTACAATACTTCTTGAACTAAGTGGCATAAAGAAAATAATAGCATCAACCCTAGTAGTATAGAGCGTCAACGAGAGAGTACTGGTGCAACGGTGAATCATCCTGTGAGAGAAAGTATTCAAAGTAATAGACTTTTCATTTGAAGGATTTGGTAGGAGAACCATCTAAGGTCTTATAATCCTCCATAGCCACCAATACACTATTTCACCAACTATGTGAATGAGAGCTTAAAGTAGTGATACCCGCTTGTATTGTAGAGGGCTAGTTGGGTAAAGTAACAACATTGAGGCTAATGACATGTTTCCCTCAAGGTTGGTGTAAACTTTATGGACCTTGTCATAAAGGCGATTGTATAAAAAAATGGTTTTAGAAAGGGGATGAAATCAGACTTTGAGAGTGACATTGCCTCTGTTGTGTCTAAAGAGGTGAAAGGCCAAACTCAGACGGGTTTGTAGGAATCCAAATCATGTTGTAATGGGCACTTCCTTAGAGATTTAGTAGCCACCATAGATGTTAAAATTGATGATCTAACTTCTTGCATTATGCTTGGATCTATAGGAACACATAAGATATAAGAATTATTTTTTCAATATTGATAAAACTATTAAAAATACCATTATTATTAGAGCTAGGAGAGCTTCTTCAATTTAATTATCAATAAAGTATAATAGCTCCAAAAAAAAAATAGAAAAGTAATATAAGTAGGCCAACGACAACGGTCCTTGAAAAATCCATTTTCGATGCAAAAGGCTTAAGATGACAAGGTCTAAAAAGATAAGTAATTGAAGAACAACCCTCATTTATACAAGGAGTATCCACAAGATATGGTTAAATGTATTTAAACTAGCACATGTAGGGAAATTGTAAAATACAACACCAATTCACTTAAAACTTTCACCTAAAGAGAGACTTGTATTAAAAAGAACAAAAAGGATCACAATTGTGGGCTTTAGTTTAGAATGCTATAATTGATTGAGGAAAAAAATTCAAGATTGGGGGGAGGAATGTATATTCGGATGGGAGTTTAGCTTCCATTTAGTAGTGAAGAAGGGGCTCATTATTTCAATGATAAAGTGTGCGAAATAATTTTAGAGAGAGGTATCCATTTTAAATTATCAATCATATCACCAAGCAAAGGGATGTTTAAGGACAATTATTTGTAGCCTAACATCATGGATGAGCTCTTAAAATACTTGGGTTGGAAGGAAAATCATGTAATTATCAAATTTTCATTTGATCTTAAATGCATGACATGATAATGAATTTTTGGAATAGACAAGATTTTGAGTAGTATTAATTCCATTTTGGAATAATTAAATGTCCTTATTTCCGTGGGTCTCTTCTAGAAGATTAAAATTGTCACTCATATTTACAAAGCACTAGATTTATTGACTATTCAAGGATAACTAAGAACTGAAACCATCACATAACCCCCCAAAAAAGGATTCATATCCTCATAAGATTTGCATAAAATCATTACCACAAAGGAACATTCAATTATAATTGTTGTAGAAGTGATAACAAATATGTGGAGACTAATTCTTCGACAATATTTTTTGTAAGGAGTACATATTAAAATGTAGTGTATTACAAGAGTTTTCCATGCCTTGTCACCCTCGAATGCTTTAACTCTCCATTTCCATAAAGACAAATAATATTGATCTACACATCCATAATCCCTTATTCCAACTTTTTATTGAGGTAAGAAAAAAACATGCCAAATTACATTGTGAAAGCCTCTAGTTTATATACCATTATCCAATTGAATGTTGCAAATTAGCTTGGCCCATTTGTTATAAGATGCCTACAAAGTATCACAAGATGAGGAATAGTATAAATGAGTAGTAGAAAGAATCTTGGTGCAAACCTAGACTTGTTCATTTAGAGATAAAGGTATATACACCCTAAAGGATATCTTTTAGTACACTCTTGGAAAATACCTTCACCAAAGTTATCTAGAGGTCTTACACCATGTGCTTTATGAAATTTTATCCTATTATCTATTTAATTGGTTTTCCTTCCTATGTTTCCATGCATTTTTATTTGTGGTGAATATTCATAGATCATAGAATGATTTTTCTTTTATTAACCGGAAATCATTATCATTTTCTTGAAATAATATTTTTTTCCGGATCGAGGTATACTTCCTCACCCTACCCCCACTTAGGTGATGATCCCTACATTATATACGACTAAATTGAGTAGTGATAAAGAAATTTTAGTTCCCCTTAAGTATGGTGATATGGAGGAAAATAATAATTTTTCTTCCATGATTCAACCATACAACTTGGCAACATGAACTTTCTCTTAAAATTTTCATCAAAACTACACTTATGGAAACGACACAAATTTTATATCTAAATCTACATGTCATGACTTTTTCTAAGGGATAAGTGCTATAATATGTCTTAGCTTATTCGTAAGTGATTCTCATATATGTGTTAGATGAGTCTCGGGTATCGTTTTGATACCCTTAGTTGGTTATAGTTAGTTACACTTAAATAATTCTAAAATTAACGAGTCAACGTAATATACCAAAATCAAATGAAAACTATTATTATTATTATTATTAGTTTATATATCTTTCAATTGAGTAACGAGGAAAAAATAATTTCCTTCTTATTCTCAACCGAAAGTTAATATCTCCATATTTGAATCAAGGAAAACACAATTGAAATTAAATTACTTTACTTTTTATAGGTTGTAGCTTAATCAAATCCCTAACCATTTTATGAAAGATAAAAATGAAAATATAATAACTTACTAAGATTATGATATTAAAATGAAAAACCATTTTATGGGATTATGTTTGGAGGATTTTGACCTGGAAAGATGTGTAGATGAGTTTCATAGGTCACTTGGGTGTGATTTAGAAAATTTATAGTCTAGATATATATCTAGATGGGTCTCATTAGAGTCTAGGTATTGTTATAAGTGCATATAATAAATCAAATAATGTCTTATATGTATATGGATGCACATTATGGTCACTTGGGCTACTTGGGATACCATTCTAGATATCCATGGAAAACAAGAATATTTTTGTGGTGAATGATGTGGTTATGATCAAGAGGGAAAAAAATGTCCGTTTAAGATGGTGAAAAGTGATAATGAATTATGGAGATTCTATTTGTAGACAACACAATTTACACAAAATAATTATTACATCATTATTGTATTATATTTTTATACACAACTCTTAAACAACAAAACAATGTCTTAGTGGAATTAATATTTTGTTGTATTTCTCGTTATGGATTTATTTATCACTATATCTTATATTTTCAACTTTTGGTTTGATTCTAAGCTACCTTACGAGAGATATCTAGTAGTTCCCTTGAACTAATTTATTTTATTAAAGTCTTGTCTGGAATTGAGCAAGAAGGTCAAAGCCATATATACTGATTCTAACCCTTATGTAGTTACTTGCCCCCTCTTACTTTTAAATTCTTTTCCATTTCGGATGCATTTGTTACTCTTTTCTTTTTAAAATTCTATATTTTTGGTCAACTTTTCTTACCACTAAGGTCTAAATTTTAAATTAAGAACTCATATATATACAAGTATGTTGTAGGAATTTTATTACCTAGTAAGAACCTATCTCCATACTAGATACTTTGAGTTAAGGAAGGAAGAGATACATCGATGTATTAAATACACAAAATAACACAGATAAATCCAAATGTTTAATCTACTCACAAGGGTTCCTATTGGGATAAAGTAACATAGCCCTATGTTGGTTTTGAAGTAAAAGGGACAATCTAGCAAAGGGTTTGTTGCATACAATTCATCACAAAGTACTTGGAGAACTATATTGAGTATGAAATGTAGTGTATTTATCAAGCTGGCTCAAAAATAGGGTGACTAATGAGGTTATCCCAAATTAAGAATTTGTATATTTATTTTTGAAACTAATGATTTCTTGACCGTGTTACAAGATAGATAGGGTTTGTTTTGGTAGTTCATGTGTGAAATTTAAGGTGTCATGTGAAATTAAAGATATCAAAGAGTGAAAATAATGATGTATAGTGAGACTAAAAATAGCATACCCCCTTTTCTCAAGGGAAAATAATATGTAGTATATGCAGTCTTAATCATTTAATATAGTCCTTCCTATGAAGATCTAGTTCTATAAATTTATATATCCACTTTCTATATTTTTGTGTTCTAGATCATTAATCTAGCAGATGTTAAAAACCTTGTGAACTAGTTAAATGCATATTTCTATCTAATTTTTTCTTCTAATTTCTCCTATTTAAATGTTGTTGAGATTTATATGTTGTATACTTCTATTATCTGATCTATGATATAAATATGCATATATTTACAAGTTTATTTATTAGAATATCGATTCATATACCTAATTAAGATTAATTAGGGTTGATAAATTATAGTGAACCCACTTTTAAATGAACCTTTAGCATAAGTTACGGTCTTCTCGTAGCCTCTTTGGCTGGGCTTTCTATCTTTCCAAAACCTAAAGAACTCCAAGTAAGCATGTGGATGATATCGTTGAGTCGTTGTCTCATTCTCTGTTTCACCATTGCATGCTACAAGGATTTACAAACACAAAAGGGTTATCATCCATCTAATCAGGTCAATCCTTCTAGTTTTTTACATTTTCATAATCTTTCTCATCCTATTCTTATTTTCTTGTAATTTAGCTAATGGTTTTCCCACTCGGTTTACAAATAATAATTTTGGCTATGAGGCCATCCTAAACTCAAAGTTTACTCCCAACATTTTAAATTTATTCTATCATACTAAGGATGATATCATATTCAATTATGATTAAGAGGTTAATCCAAATGTGTTTTGAGAAAAAACAACTCACTTTACTACAATAAAAATAGAACTTCCTCTTACTATGCTTATTTTACAACTCCAAACTATAAAGGATATAATTGAAATTATTTTTCCCAAACTCCATACTATTTTTAATGCATATCCTAGTCTTAATGGTAATTTCTATGCTTGGGAAAGTGATGATAAACAACCACCTTCTCCTCCACCTCTAGATAACCCTCCTAGTTCCATAGATCCTATATACTTTAGTAATGATGAAAATATTTATAGCATATATGAGGATGATAGTAAATCCATTTATGCATTGATTGAAAATGTTCACTATGTTTCTGATAATTAACTAGAATATTTTAATAGTGATCGCCTTAGTGATGAAAAACATGATGATTCTTATTTCT
Source organism: Taxus wallichiana var. yunnanensis (assembly GCA_018340775.1). Taxonomy (NCBI): domain Eukaryota; kingdom Viridiplantae; phylum Streptophyta; class Pinopsida; order Cupressales; family Taxaceae; genus Taxus; species Taxus wallichiana. The sequence goes on from CM031242.1 coordinate 892,208,465, forward strand.
TACGCTAGGGTTCATTTTAATAAGCCTATGGTAAAATGGAGGTGGAAAATCCCTGGCAAATATACCTAGATCCACTTTGGTGTAAAGGTGAATTTTCCAATTTTTGAGAAATAAATTTTTGCCTGCTATTATTTTGAGGGAGAGTGACTTCATAGATGGGAAAAATTATATGATAGGACACATGTTTGTCACATGTCAACAAGGCTTGTTGATAAATGATAATAAGACTTCTGCCGCATGTCGCTAAAGTGTTATTTACGTGTGATTTGAAAGCCTTACTATCATGCGTCAACAAGGCTTGTTGAAGTTTGACAGAAATCATTTCTATCACACATCAACAAGGATTATTGGTACACGATAACAAGGCTTTCTATCATGCATCAACAAGCCTTGTTGAAGCACGGTAAGAAGCCTTATGCCACGCGTCAACAAGCCTTGTTGAGTGGTAATAACAAATTTTTCTCGTAACGTGTCAAAAGGCTTGTTGAAGCATGGAAAGATGCCTTGTTGTCACACGTCAACAATCCTTGTTGACGCTGCGTGACATAAAAAATTTCCACAATAAGGATTTCTATTACGTGCAAACAAGGCTTTTCGACGTGTGATAGAAACGTCAATAAGCCTTGCATCGACATGTGACAGAAAGCCTTACTATCGCACATCGAAAATCCTTGTTGATGTGTGACCAATACATCAAAACCATAATTTTTCCTATAAATATCCTCCCACCGATTATTTTTACGTTTACACTCTCGGCTCCCAAAATTTCTCAAGATAATGGCAACTACAAGTGCAGCCCAAGGAAAACATAAAGAAAAAAATCAATCAAAAAATCCATTCAACCCACTAGCCCTATCCAAGGGAAATATACTCTATAGGAACTTGTCAGGCTGCCCCACATTAAGAAAATTTTGCAAATGAATTTGAAATACAAAGATTTGGTCGATGCATGCGACTTTGATGGGCTCGTTAAGATGCCCCCATTTGAAATAGATCATGATATTATGAAATTCCTACTCTCCTCGTACAATACAAAGGAGGATCTATTTACTGTTACTATGGAAATCGGTCATATGTTTCTATTCAGTGTCGATCTAGCATATATTCATTGCTTAACAATCCTTCCATACAAAAATTCCCCCATTGTCACAATGAAAGCAACCCTCGTCGAAAATGATAAGAAGTACCTCAAATCTACTTTCGGTTTCCATGTTGATTGTACATGTAAACTGTTTTCAATTTTCTTTTTATATTTTCAATTTTTGATATTAATCTGTAATTTGTAAATTGTTTTCGATATTAATTCCAATGGATTTTTGGCATTTTGCAGCTCATGTCAATAAATCAAGACGTGGTGTGGATACGCAAGGAATTGCACACCACTTTCTTATTGCTATGATTTCTTTCTTTCAAGCCAGAAATGTTTTGCAGGGTCGGAAAATAGATATACCAAACTAGGCTATTGCATACATTCCTGCAACTATCGGGAAAAAAAAATTGATTGGTGCGCCTTTTTATCCAATTAAATAAAGATTGACATCACAAATGCATCACTTTGGTAAAAACCAGTCATTCAGTCCACAAACTATCTCCTTGGAATTTGTTATGAGGCTATTTTTAATTTAAAATAAAACCAATTCCTACTGCATGGATGGGACAATGAAGAATTTTTCAATTCCATTTCAAAAACAACAGGTATAACTTTGTATTTCTACATTAAACTATCATTATGTTCATCTAGAATATGATTAAATATTGACTATTTTCAGAAAACATATTTGGAGGCCCTTCTATGAAAAAAAGAAGCATCCGAGAGAGAAGAGGCAAACAACACACTAAGGCATTGGTAGATTCGTAATCTAAAATGGAAGCTCACCCATCTCCTAATTGGCAATTGTTTGATTTTTTTAAATGCTAGAGACATAATACCATAACCTTTACTTTTTTCAAATTACATTTTTTTAATTTTTAATTTACCATTTACCATATTGAATTGACATATAATCGACTATTGATGATATTGTAGGGACTTTGGAAAACACATGGTCTTCTCAAAGTCAACCATCTTCACTAACTCACTCAGTTCAATCACATGCAATTATCTCTTCTCAACCACCTATTTAGCAATCCCAATCACACATAGCTCCAACACAAAAATTACTACTCCAACATGGCCACCTCAAGCTCTGTGACATGTTACCCTCAACAAGGTATGATTTTATTGCTTTAGTACAAGTTTTCTATAGTTTAACAATTTCTCATATGATTTTTCTTGCACTTTTCAAGACATTGTATTCCTTTGCATTCCGTACAAACAATGGCACCGCTCTATCCAACAATATAATTCAAAATGCCAACAAGAGGTTTAGGAAAAGAGAACATTGGTAAATGCACACCAATTCCTCCGGACCCTAGTGGGACACTAAACATTGCCTCCTCATTTCGAATTCAAAACCTCTCTCTCGGTGGGTTTGACTAGGGAAACATGCATATCAGTTTTAAATAATATAAATTTATATTAAGATTAATTGGGAATTGATAACAATGAGCCATCGGGATTTTTTAATGCACGTGAGATGATTCAAGGCCAAGCAGGTATACTTCAATTTCAACGTAATTTGTTCAACTTTCATTACATTTCACTTTATTTATTTATTTGAATATTGATTTATTTTATCGTAAATAGGATCGAGCCACCCAAAGGAAGAAACATGTAGCATTCGATGATTAACCCGTAAGCACCCATACCTCTCTAGTACCATCATCTTATTGGATATAGATGGTGAACAATTGCTGCCATTTCCTTTAGCGAACTTAATTGGTAAAGATTTTCAATCCCATGTCACGGAGTTTATTGTACCTCATATTAGTCAGCTTATAGAATGGGAGAGATGGGAAATAAAATATTGTTTTAGTTAACAAAAAAAAATACACTAAAGCAAATAATTAAAGAGCATGGCTTGAACCTAAAATTTTATTCAAAGCTAAGGCAACTGGAGATCCCAATTTTCTATCTCATGGAGATGCGACAAAGGAATAACAAAGTATCATAAAGAATATAGGCAGTAAAGGCTGCTGAAGATCGATTAGTTATGGGATTATTCAATACTTTGGGAAAGGGGTACAAGAGGAGAAGCCATTGGGGAAAGGAGTACATTTGTAGGAGTGGAAGCCATTGGGGAAAGGGGTATAGAAAATTAAGGGTTGAAAATTTTCATTCAATTGAGGGTTGGAAATTGAAAAATTGAAAATTTAAATTTGAAAGTTTGAAATACTTTATAATATATATTTGAATTTTTTAAAAATGAGTGTGATGGTCATGATGTTTAAAAGTTGAAATAATTTATTATCTGGATTTGAAATTTGAACCTCGATTGTGATGGTGTTTGAAATTTTGAAATACTTTATAATATATAATTTTATATCTTCTTATATATTATGTATAGAAGTTCTAGATTATATATGTTGTTTATGTTTCATTTGAATGAGATGGTTTTATGATAATGGTTAATTATCTCTGTTTTAAGAAAATATGGAATTTGGTATGACAAAGGCATCTTAATACTTGTAATCATGATTGCATAGATGTCGATGATGACATTATAATAGAATCATAGATATGGATTATCATGAGTTGTATGTGAATGTAGATTTTGCTTCAAACATGATCATGGAATCTAGATGATGATCTTGGATAGTTGTTTTAAGAAAATTTGGAATGTTGTAGGACAAAGACATTTAAACCTTCTCAAAATTTTATTCTCTCTACTTTTAGTGATATGATAACATTATAATGGATAATTGTTTCAAGAAAAATTGGAATGCGTTAATATAGAGACGTTTTTACACATTAAAAATAGATATGAATGATGATGAATTGCATGGACTTACATTTAGCTTCATGCATGATCATGGATTATGATAATGGATAAAAAATTATTTTAAGAATAATTGGAGTGTGTCAAGAGTCTAGGACTTACATCTTCTTACTACTTGTAAAACTCGAACTCTGTATCAAGTTTCTCAAAATCTTCTTCTCTCTACTTATAATGAATTAGGACTTGCATCTTCTATGATGACATTAGATGTGGATGATGAAATTTAATTAGATATGGATTATGATGAATTGAGTTGCTTTATGGATTTAGCTTCAAACACGATCATCAAGAAACTTTGGAATGTCATAGGACAGAGACATATTAATATAGTATAATCTTCTTCTCTCTACTTGTAAAATTAGAACTTTGTATGAGGTGTCTTTAAATTTAAACCCTCTCAAAATATTCTTCTCTATTTGTAATGAATCAATGATAAGATGACATTAGATGTGGATGATGCCATTAAAATAGATATGGATGATGATGAATTGTATGTGGATGTAGATTTAGCTTCATGTATGATCGTGGAAGATGAATTGTATAATGGATAATTGTATTGAGAAAATTTGGAATGTGTTATGACAGAAATGGAAAAATCTTCTCTCTCTACTTGTAAAATTTGAATGTGTAATTTTCTCCCACAAATTTTAAACACTTTATCAAAGCATTTTGCAAATACAAAAATAAATTAAACATAATTGTAAAATCTCAAGAAATGTCATATGATAGGGTTTAAGTTAAATCTTGTCTTGAAGATAGTTGTGACAATGCATATGGAAGGAAAATGAGAAATCATCCTTTGTAGCATTCTAGAATATCTTTGATTCAAGAAAACTCAACATGATAAATGGATTATCATATAGATGGGTGAGTTTCCTGACATTGTAAGTCCCGAGAAGTAAGAGCTTCCTCAGATGGATGTCAACCTACATTTTAAAAATCATGAAATAATGATTGATCGAAATAAGGAAGAAAGAAAATATTAAAGAAAAATACAAATGATAACCTATACATTTATGGAAAGTAGAAGCACGGAAGTCGGAAGAGTATAACATTTGAAGAATATGCAGATCTGAAATATGAAGGTCTTGCAAATTAGTATTTGACTAATTCTTTCATAATAAACATATTTTTAAATAGAATTTCATATTCAAAAAAATCCAAAATAGTAATTATATAAAATATTTTTTCTTATAAATAATTTTATTTAAATAAATTTAAATATATATACCCGTAGCATCTTTAACCATAACAAGAGAAACAAAATTTGATAAAAAGTCTCTCTCGGTCAATATTTGCATCTGTAGAATTAATATGAAAATGAATAAATAACCAGAGTTAAAATTTAAGGTGACAAAAATAAAAGTAAGGTCAAGGAGATATATATTTAAAGCTCAAACAATCAATTATCAATATCTTCTTTAAATTACTTAATTAAATATTTTCTTCTCTTTAGCTAATGTTCAATCCTAGAAAGGTTAACCTTATGTTAATTTATTAAATTCATTATCTTATTAACTTAGAGTCCTTTTGTGACTTCCCAAGGCTTGCTAAGAACTAACAAAGGATTAGCACTCTAAGGCAATTTAAATGGCCCCATTCCCCAATTACACATACCCTTAAGGATTTTAAATTAAACATTTAAAATACATTTCTACCTAACAAAAGTAGGGTGAATTCTCCACCCTTAGATCAAATCAATCTTGGCCACTAGATCCTAGGGTTCCAAACTAGCCCTAAATTTCCTTATGAATTTTATTAAACCTTTTCTTTATTCTATTCTCCTCATTTGGTCTATTTTCTTTTGTTAAAATTGTAGGTTGGAGAGGAGGAAGCCATGGGAGCAAAGAGGAAGAAGCTATGGAGGATTCTACATGGAGATCTAGTTTAGATTAGTTTAGTTTTAGTTTTATTGATGTAATCTATTTCATTCAAGGATTGGGAGGGATTTTCCTCCACCAATCTAGTTTTGTTTCCATACTAAGTGTATTTGGGTTTTAAATTTGGGGCAAACCCTACCCCCATTGTTATAAATGAAAAGAATGTTTTTAATCCACCATTTGTATGTTTTATTGCTCAAATCCATGGGATTACTCATTGTTTGCTTGTTGGTATTAAAGTTAAATTTTACAACTTAAAATTTAGTAAAAACTAGTTAAATTTTTTATGCACAGCACGCAGATCCGAGGAGTTTTTTCGTAAGTGACAGAACCACCCCAGAGTAGACCGGCGGTCCTGGGACCGCCGCCCTGCCTGGGTGACAAACCATGAACCACCACCCTACTGAGCGGTGGTTTTGAGACCACCACCTTAGCTTGAGTGGTGGTTATGGGGGACCCACTCTACACAGGGCAGGGTGGTCCTATTTTAAAAAAATAGAACCTTTAAACTGAGATTTTCTCAAAAACTAATTTTTAAAAGGTCCTAAAATATATACTGAACTTGATTTTATGCTCCTAAAGTTTCAGTTTTGTGATTTCTTTCCATTTGTTCATTTCTTAGTTAAAATTACTCATTTTAAAACATTATGAAATCCAATAAAAGTAATAATCTTTACAAAGATCATTCATTATGTTCAACTATTTTCTTTCAAATTCCAAGAGAAAATTAAAAATTTAATCTACTTTACACATTGTTTTTTCTATACAAAATCAACATTTCCAAATAACAAATTTTCAAATTTTTTCTTTTTCCATTTTTTTTTCACTATAACTCATAATATCAAAAACTATAATAACTTTATTTTCCATTCCAATTTTACTATGCATACATTTTCAACATTTTAAAACTTTTATATTTCTTATTTCTCATTTACAACAACACAACAACTTCACAAATGAAATTAAACTTTATTTTTCCATTGAAATAGCTCATATATTTTAACACAAAGAACTAATTTTCTCACAATACAACCAAGATTTCAACAAAGAGAATTACTTTCTTTTCTATTTGCAAAACTAACTCTACAATACAATTCTTTTCTTCTTTTTTTTTTATTTTTCTTTCCACATACAATACAATATCAATAACAACTATTTGAATACAAATTTCCTTTACAAGATCAATATAATGTCCTCCACTTGAAGTGGGAAAAATCATACAATAATACAAGCTAAAATAGAATATTATATTACAAGTTTCCTCCACTCTAAGTGGGAATAACACAAAGGAATTTTATTACAAGAAGGATCTTCTTAGGGACTCCACCAAAATCTCCAAGCTTCACAACTCCAACAAGATAGCTCCTCCAAGATTTGTTTGATTCACAACAAAATGGGGGAGAGGCAATGCTCTCCACCCAACCAAGATATCAATGAAGAGGAGAAGCCATCCTCTCCATTGGCCCCCGAGCCCCAACCACATTACAATGGGAGATAATTCCAACACATGGAAACAACAAGCTTCCAAAACAAACAAATATTTCACAACCATTTCAACCACATCAAAAAAACAACAACAACAAGAAAAGAAGAACAAAAAACAACAAAAACAAGGCTTAAAATGAAAGCCAAAGGAGCAAGACCTATGGGGAGGCCACTTATGCCTCCCAATGGGAATGGATGCCCACCTTAAAGCCTCTAATGCATATCTCAAATCCCCTACATACTCTTATGCCTCCCTCAAGTACCCCTTATACCTCCACATACTCTTATGCCTCCCCAATCTCTTATGCCTCCCTCATAAAAGAAAAAAGAAAGAAATGCAAGCATTCCTTGTACAAGGTGGGGCATCCAACCCAAACTCCCTCCACAAAAGGGTAAACTCTTATGCCTCCCTACATGAAATCTCCCCATAGTCTCCTCCTACTCCAAACTTAGGCAATCTACCCACACCCAACAAGCATTCCAAAGAAAACAATACTCAACACAAGCATATAAACACAAAAATAAAGCATAACATAAACAAGGAAAGCTCCTACCTTTCCATAGTAGAGCTTGTTCCAAGAGTAAGTCTCCAAGCTCCTCAAAACCAAGAAAGCATCCACAAGCTCCAACAATCCACAAGCTCTCTCAAAAATCCTCTAACTCTCCAAAAATACAAGAGCACAAAATAATGAAGTAACCCCCAAACAAGCAAAAAAATTTCAATAAATAGAAAAAGGAGAGAGGAGGATGATGTGGCTCCAAGTAGGATGCCACCTCATTTCCTCTCCACTCCACATCACCTTAGTCAACCTCATATTCCAAAGCACCATTAATAAGTGGTTGAAGGAATGACAAGTTACTTACACACACCATCTAAGCCCACACCCCCTAAGGACAAAATTAATTACTTGAAAGAAAGTGCAATAAACATTTTACCTTTTTATCTTCCCAAAACACCTAATGGGGTCTAATTTTGACCCCCAACCCATAGGTAGGGTTGGCATAGTAATTTAAGAGGTGTGGGACAAGTTTGACTTGTCCCACAAGCTTCCAAATTTGGCCTCTAAGGCCAAATTCGAGTTTCCCATGAAGGGTAGAGTGTACAACACTCAAGATCTCAAGCATTCAACACACAACACAAAATCCAAGAGAAAATCAAGTCTAATAAATGAACTCCTTTTTGGTCACATCTTTAATTAGTTTAGGACAAGGTTAAATTAGCTTAAATAAGACACTACAACCCATTAATAATAAAGGGGTAAACATACATCAAAATCTAAATAATTAAAACAAGTAAATTACATTACTAAAAAAACACATACTAACATTAATAAAAAGGAACTAATAATAAAAGACAACACATGACCCCTTGGTCACAATTTCCCCCTAACCAAAATTCTAACACACACACACAATTACATGTTGCCATGGTGACCCTAGTTGAATTCATCTAGAATTCCAATGTGGTTGGTCTCAATCCCCCGATGTTTGTTGTGAATAATAAATACCTAAAAAACACATAAATACCTCCTTCGGCCTCGTGGCGCATTAAAAACATCTATGACAAAATATACAATATAAATCTAAAATCATCTATATATGAATCAAATATCATCTAGGAAAATATGATATCATTTACAATTTTCTAGCAACATTTCTATCCACATTTCATCCATGTCAAAATGATCACAACATTAATTCAATTATCAAAATCTCTACTCAATATGATGAAAATATATCACATGTCAGAAATATATATAAATAACCATGTCCACAATATATCAACATCAATATAAAATGTCTCTAATAATCCACATGCATCATATATGAATCAAATCAACAATAGTTCAATATTCTAACATCTAACATCATACTAAAAAAAAAGCCATAATATATCCATAAGTGTAGTCGACAAAGTATCGAAATCAATAATCCAAAAAGGTGTCGAAGGGAAGTGGGCACTACATCCCCCTCCCCTTAGACTCGACTTCCTCCTGGAAGTCACTAGAACAGGTGTGGAAACTGAACTCGTAGTAAAGTAGCATCCTCCCCCATGTAGCTGTAGTCTCATCATATCTATCCCCATTGGACCCGAACCAGTCAATCTCTCTGCCGTGAAGGCCCAGGGTCCTGCGCTCTATAATGTGGATGGGCTCCACCATCACCTACCCCTGATCCTGCACCTATAATGTGGTCTAATCTAGCACGTGAGAAGGATCAAAAATATATCTCCTAAGCAGAAACATGAAACACATCATGGACGATGAGACAAGCTAGGTGGCAATGCTAGACGATAGGCCAAGGGACCGATGCGCTCCAAGATCTCAAAGGGACCCACAAACCTAGGAGAAAGCTTAGAACCTTTTCCATAATGGATAGGGCTCTTATGGTGGTCGACATGAAGAAACACCTTCGTGCCCACCTCAAAACTATGATCTATCCTATGTTGGTCCGCATACTTCTTCTTCTTGTCATCTGCGCCTCCTGCAATCTCTGTCTGATCAAGATAACTTTTGCTCCATATCTGTAGTAATGTTGGCCCAAGAGAAACCCTGTCCTCTAACCTATCCCAACTAAGAGGTGTCTGCACTCTCTACCATATAAGTTCCTGAAAAGGAGCCATGCCTATCGAACTCTGGAAACTATTATTGTAGGAAAACTCCACCAAGTATAGATACTCCTCCCATCTCGACTGATGATCCATAACGTACATCCTAAGCATGTCCTCCAAGATCTGATTCACCCACTAGTCTGTCCATCTTGTCTCAGGGTGATATGTTGTGTTGAAATTGATCCTCATCCGAGAGCATGCTGCATGGTGGTCAGAAATGGGAAGTGTACAAAGGATCGTGGTCGTAAATGATCTTCATGGAATCCTGTGTAATCTGACAATCTCATCAAAGATATACCCCACTACACTTTGTGTGTGTAGGTGGTCTTCACCAGAGAAAAATGAGCCACTTTCATCAATTTATCCACCGTGACCATGATGGCATCATGGTGGTATCTCGACGTCGGTAACCCAATGATGAAGTCCATGGAAATGGTGTCCCACTTCCACTCCGGTATAGCATGAGGAAAGAGAAGGCCAGCTGGATGTTGATGCTCGGCCTTCACCCTCTGACACTCTAAACAACATGACAAAAATGAGCCATGTCTCTCTCAAAGTCCTCTCCAATGGTACAACTATCTCAAAGTGGCATGCATCTTCTTCACCCCGGGATGGGCTGAATAAGGTGCATGATGAGCCTCTGTCAAAATGTCTGTCTCAAGCCTCCATCTCTAGGAACATATATCGACTCTATGTGTTTGAGAAGACCATCTATCTCTAATGAAAATCCATCAAATCTCCCTCAAGGGGTCTCTGGGACTCAATCTCTACTCTGGCTGCAAGGTAGAAACTGTCATGAGGAAGTTGTTGCAAAATCCTACTCCATAAATATATGCCCACTAAAGTAGCCATAGCCACGTGTCTCCATCTACTCAAGGTGTCTACAACCACATTCTCCTTCCCCTTCACATGCTCTATCTCCATATCATACTCACAAAGAAACTCCATCCAATCCATTGGTGAGTGCATTGAGATTGGGTTGTGTGAAGAGGTGGTGAAGACTCAAGTGATCAGTCTTGAGTGTAAATCTCAGCCAAGAAGAAAATGTCTCCACCACACTAAGGCATGCACAACTACTGCAAGCTCAAGATCATGAGTCGGATAATTGAGCTCATAATCTTTGAGTTTGTGAGACTCAAAAAAACTACTCTACCCTCCTGCATCAACACACCTCCAAGTCCTGACCAAAGAAGCATCTTGTGCAAATGTAGAACTCACCTTGAGGATCGACACTGCTAGAATAGGTGTTGTCGTGAGGCATTCCTTTAGTGTACTAAAGGCCTACTCACATCTTCGACCAAACAAACTTCTTCCCTTTCCATTGAAGGGAAGTGATGGGGTGCGTAATATGAGAAAAGTCCTAAACAAATCTCTGTAATATCCTACTAAACCCATGAAGTTGCACACCTCGGTCACACTAGTGGGTGTTGGCCAATCCATGATGGCTCGAATCTTGGAAGGATGATTGTGATACCTTCCCTAGAAATGATGTGGCCCAAATACTGCACCTCTGTCTGAAAGAACACACACTTCTCCAAGTTCCGTAAAGATGTTGCTCACGAAGACACTGAAGAACCTAGTGAAGGTGCTCCTCATGCTCCTCACGTGTATGTGAGTAAATCAAAATGTCATCAAGGAAGATGAGCATGAAGTGATCTAGAAAATTCTGAATACCCCATTCATCAAGCTCATGAACACTATGGGGCATTCGTCAGACCAAAAGGTACCACTGTGAACTCATAGTGGCCATATCTCATATGGAAGGTGGTCTTATGAATATCTACCTCTGTGATCCTCAGCTGATGATACCCTGACTTAAGATCTATCTTGGAGAAAATTGTGGCCCCCTTCATCTGATCAAATAAATCATCAATGCGTGGAAGGGGGTAATGATTCTTGATCGTTACTTTGTTCAGCTGATGGTAATCAATACACAACCATAGAGATCCATCCTTCTTCTTCAAAGATCACCGAGTGCACCCCAAGGGGATACACTAGGATGGATTAGGCCTTTCTCCAGAAGGCCCTCAAGCTGCAACTTGAGCTCACATAGCTCAGGAGTAGTCATCGATAAGGTGCTCGTGAGATAGGCTCTATGCCCAGAACCAAGATCTATGTGAAATCTATCTCACGTGGGGGAGGTAACCCCGGTAGCTCCCCTGGAAAAACATCAGAAAACTCTCTCAAAATGTGATGGTCATCAAGGGATGGTCCACTAGACTCATCCTTAGATCTGTCACTAACCATAACAACATACAACTGACAACCCCTCATCACACACACCACTTAAGCTGCATAGTGAGAGATGGTGTGAATGGAAATGGGCCTCCTAACTCCTGATATCACTGACTCCACTCCTAGATCATCTATACAAGAAATAGTCTTATGGTAATAGTCCACTCTAGCTCTATGTGTAGACAACCAATCCATGCCCAAAGATGACACCATAAGAACCCAATGGAAGGATTCAAAGATCCGAGGTAGTGGTGAAGGGTCCCAAATCCACTACACACTCCTTAACTAAGGAGTCTATAGAAATTTTGGCTCAGAAGCCATCTCAATGTCCCAACTATGACCCTACCTAACTGCCACCAGCCTGCAACTCTACTAAGGATGGTGCAATAAATGAATCAGAAGAGCCAGAATCAAACAATATAGAGGTGGAAATACCACCAATACTACATGTCATCATCTCTATCATGGTACTGGTGCTCACCTGGTGGTTCTCGACCGCTACGTAGATCCGATGGCTCCGTGCCATATCTCCAATAGTAGGCTCTGAGATCTGTGTCTTACCCTTGTTGCTAGGGTTCTGTGGGCAATCTCTCCAATGATGTCCAGCAACACCACAACCATAACAACTTCCTGGTCCTCTCTAGTGGGATGCAGCTCTCAGCCGGTACTCTAGAGGTCTAAGTTGTGGATCCTGATGATCGGCTATGGACTATTGAGGTCTCTACTTGATGAGCTCCTACTAACTGAGCTCTCGGTGTACCTGTGTGTCTGATGGGACCTCTAGGAGGAGGCCCCATACTCCGCCCCCTCTATGCATCAAATCTTATGAGGAGGTCTGTAAGGTGGGTGGGTGGGTCTCTCTACTGCTGCTTGAGGTGGCTATTGTGGTGGCCTGAATGAAGCCTATCTTGAACTCTGTCCACCACGTGGAGGAGGAACTGACCCCCTCGATCTGCCATCCTGCATCTGCTGGATATGGCTCAAACTCTATCTCTAGCCTGTTGCGTCTTCCCCCATGTCTCCTCTATAATATAGGCCTTCTCCATGGCCTCTGCTAATGTCTGTGGGTAGTGAATGCACACACGCCACCCAAATCAAATTTAGGCCCCTGATGAACCTGTGAATCCATACTGCTCATCCTGCATATAGTCGACATACTAGAGTAGGTCTAGAAATTGACTCTCATACTTAGCTATAGTCATCGATGCCTGATGGAGGTCATGAAACTCATCTATCATCTCTTGCTAAATAAACCTCCTGGGAAAATACCTCTCTGAAATGCTCCTCAAATAGCTCCTAGGTAACTATCTCTCGAGTCAACATGGAGCTTCTTCTCCTCGGTCCTCCACAGACTCTTGCTCCATCCCTCAGAAGATGGATCACAACATGAGCTTTCGTGTTGCTAGTACAAAGGGAAGAGCTTGAAGCATCCACTCAAGCTCACCAACCAGGCCTCTGCTGAAAACCTCATATATCACCAGAATAGTGTGATGGTCGTAGCTTCAGGATCTCCCTGATATGGTCTGTAGCTGACATGTCTGATGACCCTAGGTCTCTCTACATGCTCCTCCCTCTGTCTAGGGCTCGAGACCTGTCCCTATGACTTGAGATCCTATCCCCATGCCCTCTCTGTGGTGACTCTACCCTAGCCGACTCCATGGAAGTTTCTCTACCCTATACTCCTCGCTGTGTCGAGGGGATACATGGGCCTCCACTGATGGCTCCATGTCATGTCTAGAAAATCGTCCTCCCAAGGGCTCTCACGTATAATGGCATTGACATCTGAAGCATCTATAAAATCTGAGGTAGAATGGCCACTACAACCTGATCTGGTGGTGGTATATCTAGGTCTATGTGAAAAGACCCCTCATCTGATCCGTACGCCTCCTACACATAAATCAAGGTGAGAGTTAGTTCATTGTTCTAGGTCTTGTTTCAATTTTCTATGTTTTCTAAATTTATACAATTATCAGACTATTGTGGTTTTCTAGATTAAAAGAAACAATTTTGCACTAGGTTAAAAGTTCATGTCTCATGTTTTCTAGGTGTGCCCAAGGGTCCAAGATTTGAACCCATGGCTCTGATACCAAGTGTAAACCCCAAAAATGACGTTCTAGGAACATGCTTCAACCTAACACTTAACCCAAAAATTGTGACTAATTTTTTTTTTTAAGTTAAGTTATAAGAATGTTACAAGGGTGCTTGACCCCTTAGGGTTCATTAAATTAACTTACACTAACTAAACTCAGCTTTATGATTGAAGAACCAGGTCTAGTTAAAAGGTTAACATATTTTCAAATTTATCTCAAAGGTCCATTAACCAATTATTCATTAGGAAGGTACCAAGGATTAATTTACTTAATTAAATATTTTCTTCTCTTTAGCTAATGTTCAATCCTAAAAGGTTAACCTTATGTTAATTTATTAAATTCATTATCTTATTAACTTAGAGTCCTTTTTTGACTTCCCAAGGCTTGCTAAGAACTAACAAAGGATTAGCACTCTAAGGAAATTTAAATGGCCCCATTCCCCAATTACACATACCCTTAAGGATTTTAAATTAAACATTTAAAATACATTTCTACCTAACAAAAGTAGGGTGAATTCTCCACCCTTAGATCAAATCAATCTTGGCCACTAGATCCTAGGGTTCCAAACTAGCCCTAAATTTCCTTATGAATTTCTATTAAACCTTTTCTTTATTCTATTCTCCTCATTTGGTCTATTTCTTTTGTTAAAATTTTGCAGGTTGGAGAGGAGGAAGCCATGGGAGAAAAGAGGAAGAACTATGGAGGATTCTACATGGAGATCTAGTTTAGATTAGTTTAGTTTTAGTTTTATTAATGTAATCTATTTCATTCAAGGATTGGGAGGGATTTTTCCTCCACCTGGTTTTCATTTCAATTTAAGTGTATTTGGGGTTTTATATTTGGGCAAACCCTACCCCCATTGTTATAAATGAAAAAGGAATGTTTTTAATCCACCATTTGTATGTTTTTATTGCTCAAATCCATGGGATTACTCATTGTTTTCTTGTTGGTGATTATAGGTTAAATTTTACAACTTATAAATTGGTAAAACTAGTTAAATTTTGCACACAAGTGTGAGATCCAGGGAGTTTTATCGTAAGTGACAGAACCCACCTAGAGAAGATCGGCGGTCCTAGGACGACCACCCCTGCCTGGGTGACAAACCACGGACCACCACCCTGAGAGTGAGTGGTTTTGAGACCGCCACCTTAGCCTGAGTGGTGGTTACGGGACCCACTTACGCAGGGTGGCGGTCCTATTTCTAAAAAATAGAACCTTAAATTTGAGATTTTTCAAAAACCAAAATTTACTAAAAGGTACTCTAAAATACATTGAACTTTATTTTATGCACCTAAAAGTTTCCAATTTTGAGATTTCTTTCATTTTTTCATTTCTTAGTTAAATCTACTCATTTTAAAGTTATCTAATCCAATAAACACATCTATTTTACAAAGTCATTCTATTATGTTCAACTAGTCTTCTTTCAAATTCCATGAGAAAAGAAATTTAATCTACTTTTACATTGTTATTTTCTTACTACAAAATCAACATTTCCAAATAACAACATACTTCAAATTTTTTCTCTTTCATTCAATACAATTTATATTCAAAATATACAATAACTTTATTTTCCATTCAAATTTACTATGTATACATTTTCAACATCTTACAACTTCTATATTTCTTATTTCTCATTTACAATAAAACAACTTCATAATGAAAGTAAACTTTCTTTTCCATTGAAAATAGCTCATATCTTTTAACACAAAGAACTACTTTTCTCACAATACAACCAAGATTTCAAATAAAGAGAATTACTTTCTTTTCTATTTGCAAAACTAACTCTACAATATAAATCTTTCTTCTTTCTTTTCTTATTTGTTTCTTTCCACATACAATACAATATCAATAACAACTATTTGAATACAACTTTCCTTTACAATATCAATATAATGTCCTCCACTTGAAGTGGGAAAATCATACAATAATACAAGCTAAAATAGAATAATATTACAAGTTTCCTCCACTCTAAGTGGGAATAATACTAAGGAAGTTTCACAAGGTCTCCAACAAGACTCCAAGCTTCACAACTCCAACAAGATATCTCCTCCAAGATTTTTTGATTCACAACAAAATGGGGGAGAGGAAACACTCTCCACCCAACAAGATATCTAATGAAGAGAGAAGCCATCCTCTCCATTGGCCCCGAGCCCCAACCACATTACAATGGGAGATAATTCCAACACATGGCAACAAAAAGCTTCCACAACACAACAATTGTTTCACAACCATTCCAACCACATTTCAATCATCTACAACACAAGAAGGAAGAAAACAACAAAACAACAAGTAAACAAGGCTTAAAATGAAAGCCAAAGGAGCAAGACCTATGGGGAGGCCACTTATGCCTCCCAATGGGAATGGATGCCCACCTTAAAGCCTCAATGCATATCTCAAATCCCCTACATACTCTTATGCCTCCCTCAAGTACCCCTTATACCTCCCACATACTCTTATGCCTCCCTCAATCTCTTATGCCTCCCTCATAAAAGAAACAAGAAAGAAATGCAAGCATTCCTTGTACAAGGTGGGGCATCCAACCCAAACTCCCTCCAAAAAAGGGTAAACTCTTATGCCTCCCTACATGAAATATCCCCATAGTCTCCTCCTACTCCAAACTTAGGCAATCTACCCATACCCAACAAGCATTCCAAAGAAAACAATACTCAACACAAGCATATAAACACAAAATAAAAAGCATAACATAAACAAGGGAAAGCTCCTACCTTTCCATAGTAGAGCTTGTTCCAAGAGTAAGTCTCAAGCCTCAAAGCCAAGAAAGCATCCCAAAGCTCCAAAATCCACAAGCTCTCTCAAAATTCTCTCTAACTCTCCAAAAATACAAGAGCACAAAATAATGAAGTAACCCCCAAACAAAAAAAATGATTTCAATAAATAGAAAAGGAGAGAGGAGGATGATGTGGCTCCAAGTAGGATGCCACCTCATTTCCTCTCCACTCCACATCACCTTAGTCAACCTCATATTCCAATGCACAATTAATAAGTGGTTGAAGGAATGACAAGTTACTTACACACACCAATCTAAGCCCACACCCCTAAGGACAAAATTAATTACTTGAAAGAAAGTGCAATAAACATTTTACCTTTTTATCTTCCCAAAACACCTAATGGGGTCTAATTTTGACCCCCAACCCATAGGTAGGGTTGGCATAGTAATTTTAAGGTGTGGGACAAGTTTGACTTGTCCCACAAGCTTCCAAATTTGGCCTCTAAGGCCAAATTTGAGTTTCCCATGAAGGGTAGAGTGTACAACACTCAAGATCTCAAGCATTCAACACACAACACAAAATCCAAGAGAAAATCAAGTCTAATAAATGAACTCCTTTTGGTCACATCTTTAATTAGTTTAGGACAAGGTTAAATTAGCTTAATTAAGACACTACAACCCATTAATAATAAAGGGGTAAACATACATCAAAATCTAAATAATTAAAACAAGTAAATTACATTACTAAAAGAAACACATACTAACATTAATAAAAGGGAACTAATAATAAAAGACAACACATGACCCCTTGGTCACAATTTTCCCCTAACCAAATTAATTCTAACACACACACAATTACATGTTGTCATGGTGACCCTAGTTGAATTCATCTAGAATTCCAATGTGGTTGGTCTCAATCCCCCTGATGTTTTTGTGAATATATAAATACCTGCAAAACACATAAATACCTCCTTCGGCCTCGTGGCCGCATTAAAACATCCATGACAAAATATGCAATATAAATCTAAAATCATCTATATACGAATTAATATCATCTAGGAAAAATACGATATCATTTAAATTTACAAATTTCTATCCAACATTTCATCCATGTCAAAAATGATCACAACATTAATTCAATTATCAAAACCTACTCATGGTGACGAAAGTATATCACATGTCAGAAATATATATAAATAACCATGTCCACAATATATCAGCATCAATATGAAATGTCTCTAATGTTCCACATGCATCATATATGAATCAAATAAACAACAGTCTAGTACTTCTAATGTCTAACATCATACTAAATCAAAAGCCATAATATATCCATAAGTGTAGTCGACAGTATCGAAATCAATAATCCAAAAATTGCTTCAAGAATTTTATCTTTAGAGAAACGTTCTCTAATTTCTTATGTTAACGATTCTAATTTGTTTTTAAGATTTATTCTTGTTTGAACTATAATGAGACTCAAAGATATTACATGTCGAATAACATCTTCTCATTCCAATCCTATAATATCTTGACATTTTGCAAAATGTGTAGTTGTGTGTCCCTCCCATTAACATTGATACAAAGGTGATCATGGATATCAAATATCAAATTGTTACTAGATTTTTAAGATCTAATAAAGATTTCAAATTCTTGAAAATAGGTGTATCAAAACTAACTTGGGAATAGTACAAGATATCGAGACTTTGACATACCATTTTTATCATCTCGTATAAAATCCACCATATAGCTTAATATCCCTTCTACATGCATCCTCATTGTATTTATCTCCTGCAAAAGCTGGAAGAATACTAACCAATGTAACCAATGTCTCCAAATTAGTTAAACAGAATAACAATTCCCTCACCATGTCAACTTTATGATGATATTTTTGCATGAAACCAACCAATGAAGGATAATCCTCACAAACTCGCATGCGGAGTTCATACAAAGAAATACATCTCGTCTCAACATCCTTCATAATTTTTTTCCATCTCGTAATTGAATTGTGAATTTTGGAACTCAAGAAATTGCTTTGGGTTGTTTTTCATATAGGCATGAATTTATCTTATAAGGTCTTCTACATTAGCAACATTTTCGTAGTTGCTTAACATTTTATACGCTAAATTCATTTCAGTGAGCCATACTGGTGAATTGATATCATATAAGGGGTCACTATTGTTTATAGTGTAACACACATCCCTATACGATGACCCTGTATGGTGATGCACCATTTACTCCGACACACACCAACTTCGTAAAAATTTCACAATCATTCATTCCAATAATATCTTTCGAATGAGAAACAACTATTTTATGTAGGTTTTCGGCATTACGTTTTTCAACCATTTTCATAACACCCAATAGATGAGGTGTCCTTATATGATTTTCTAAAGTATAGACATGGATACATACCCATGCAATGTTGTCATTGCTATCACTTCATCAATTGAAAGAGAGATATAATTAGCTTTTTTACATTCTCTTTCAAATCTTCCTTCTTTATCATCGAAAGGCATTTTTCCATTTCCCATGCACTACTATCGGCCAATGAGACTGAGGTATGTTGGGAATTCCGTTATATTGATACAAAAATTTGAAATTGAGAAAATCTCAAATCGGTCTTCCTTTTTATTATGTGATTTAAAGTAGAGAAATGTTTGAGTTTTACATGCATATTTGTTTGATTCATCTTACCAATTTGTAATGTGATCGTTCCTCCCTTTTCCATGAGATGTCTATGTTTTTCTATTCTTATTCAATCTCTACTACGTATTTAACATGAATGCATTCTTTTTAGTTTTCCACTTATGTGTTTTGATTTTTGGCCGTCCTCCTGTTAGAGTCAAATATTATTTTCCATAGTGTTTTTCTATAGTGTTTAGCTTCAGTTGTATTTTTGTTTCTTTCCTAATTTCCACGTACATATTTATTATGTACATTCATATGGAGTCTCTTATGAATTATATGATTATATAGGTTCAATAAAAGAAAATTTGTGTAGCCCAATAAAACTTGTAAGTCTTCCCAATTGTCCACATATTCTTGTTTTTCTTGAATGCTTTACTTTTTTGAGTAGAATTTTGAGCAATATCACAATCATGTGGTTTCCTCTTGTGTGAGCTAGAATTTACATTTTTATTTTTGTGTTCCATTTTTTTGAGTATTTGTATGTGTGATATCTTGATGGACTACTTGGCTGCACCTCAACATGAAGAATATCTTTAGGATCTATCATCTCAATAGGTATATCTCCAAGATCGACATGGTATCATCATAGGTGTAATTGTGTTGATCGCACGAATGAATTTCCACCTCAATATTACCTTTCACACAATCAGCTCTCTAATTCTTTTCGGTGGTAGCTATATGGGTGCTAGTGGTCGCGGTATCTATAGGAACAGAGTTTCAAAAATATTTGAAGCAGGGACTTGATATTTCTTAATTAGGGTATTCCCATTATGAGAACTAACACTTTCCATTATTATGAACTAATTCGTGCATCATAAAAAGCACTAAGTCATGCATCACATAAAATTGAGTTGTGCGTAAGCAAATAGGTTGTCGTGTGTAAGAGATAAGCGAGTCATGAGTAAGCAAACACAATGAGTCGTGCATAAAAAATAAGTCCTATCACATGTCAACATATGCAATGAGTCGCGTGTCGATGAATATCCTTGTCACGCATCAACAAAAAACCATGTGTTACGTGTTAGCAAGATCTCCTTATCACCCATTCATAGGAAACCTTTATCACGCGTCAGCAATTATTTATAGTCACATGTCAAAATATAGTGTTTCTCACACATTGCAAGTGCAAGATATGAAGTAATCAAATGATAAATTTGTATTGTTCTCTGATGCTTAGATTATGAAAGTTGACAAATTCACAGTATTGGTAAATCTTGGTAGTAGTATACTACCCGATGAATCACCTAGGTTTTAATAGGTAATATTTTCAAATGTATGTGGAACTGATCCTAAAAATATATATACTATAAATTTTAGGCAAACAGGACACCGACCCGCTCTGAAAAAATCACCTTTTCAAATTTTCCTAAAATGAAATTTTCCCATATTATGAATATTCACCATTTAAAATTATCCCTTCCTTATACATGACTCTACATGTGTTTATACTCTTCCTCTTGAATGTAAATATAATTATATTGATTGTAACATCTCTATTTCACTTGTACATGATTCTATGTGTTTTATAACTATTCCCATCAAATTTGAATGAAATGATATTTCGGCACTACTAATGGTTTTAATAATACTATTGAATGTAATAATGATACATATTATTCTATTCTTATTACACATCCTATGATTGATATAAATTTTATTTCTGTTCTCCTCTTGAAATATAAGGTAACAATTCTATTAGTACTTCTTATCCACCAATTATAAATGATAATGTGTATAATGATGACATTTTTACTTATTTTGTTATGGAAAACGAAACATATTGATTCTATAATTGAGGGTACAAAGATCATTTGGAATGTGTACACATCAGCCAAGTTGCAAATTTATGAAAATGAAAATAACTCAAAGTAAATAGCAATAATTAGCTCATGGGGATTATGAAAAATAAAAAATCGTCTACTCATTCTCAAAGATAAAAATAGATGAAGTACAAATATGAGTGTTGTGTAACTCCTTCACATTGAATAGTCATACCTCCAAAATAGAGAGGGAGTTACACTTTGCAAGAATAATATGTAATTCTTATCAAGATATGTTCTACGACGTGTATGATAGATTCTTCAACAAAATATGGAATTCATCATATAATTCCTATGAGTAACCTAAGATACCTATGAATCACCTAAGTGATATGACTCGTCATAGGTGAGGGTAATTCACAATAAATAATAATAAATTGTATAATACCCCTATCACCAACACCCCACTTTAGTATAACTTAGGTAGAGGAATGAAAATTCATAAATAGAAATGGCTCCCGAAGCTATTTTTGATGAGGTTCTCATGTATGATAAATATCTAAAGTAATGGAAGAGAACCCAAAGGATAAACACCCACTTACAAGAGATAGAAGGATACCTTACAAAACAAATAATAAAGATACATAATATGTGGCCTAGAAATTAGGTCTAATAAGGTACTCATGTATAAATTGTAATCTTTGTAGAAGAATAAGAAGAGGAGGTAAGTGTCACTAGAAATATCGAAGTAGATGTGTTGTAGTAGTGGACCTCACCCAAGTAGAGACCGTGAGTGAGGAAACTTGGATTTAATGAAGGGTTTGGTAAATATTTATTCCACCTGATTTGATGTTTGGAAGTACAAAAATTTATACTTGTCTTCAAGAATCAACTCTTGGATGAATTTAATATGTAGATCAATGTGCTTTGATCATTTAAGTTGAACCATATTTCTGCGAATGGAGATTATGCTAAGTTTGGTGTAGTAGATGATGTTAGGTTATTTGTACTAAATACCAAACTCTTTCAAAATCCCCTATAACCAATAGAATTAAGTGGAAGCATGGAATTCTCCCTATATTTTTACTTTGTAGAAGATATATCAATCACACTCCACTTCTTTCTTAACCAACTAATGTGACCTTAACCAAGTGAAAATTTGTAACATGATGTATACTTATAATGATTAGTATCACTGACCCAATTAGAATCGAGTACCCTACCAAGTCTATCTCTGTCCCCCAAAGTTATTTATGTCATTATGTAGATGTCGTAACATAATGATGAATCACTTGGTTTATTTCCAATGCATCTCACGGGGTTCCTACATAAATCTAGAGACAATGCCAATAGAAAATGATATTTTAGGTTTTGTATGGGTTAAATAGATTTATCTACCAATAATTTGGTGAGAAAAGGGTACTAATGAATAAGGGAGTGGAGAAATATAATACTAACTTGAATCCGTAAAGAAATGGAGTGGGATATGGATT
Organism: Taxus wallichiana var. yunnanensis; assembly: GCA_018340775.1. Classification (NCBI taxonomy): domain Eukaryota; kingdom Viridiplantae; phylum Streptophyta; class Pinopsida; order Cupressales; family Taxaceae; genus Taxus; species Taxus wallichiana. The sequence goes on from CM031242.1 coordinate 892,231,313, forward strand.
ACAATTGGACATGCTAAATGTAGCAAGTAAATAAAGAGCATAATTATGTTGAGTATTTATGATCCTTTAGTGAGACAAGTGATATGAATCTAAACGAAATAAAGAAGTAAACTAGTCACCATGGATAACATGTTTGCTAAGTTCATATTTCTGAGTGTCAACAATGGATGAGGAGATTCCTATAATAAAAATTAAAAAACATATTCAACTTAAATGAACATGGACATATGTTGCCGAAAAAATGCAAACATTTGGGTTAGAATGACACCTAGTGTACCCAACATTAAAAAGGAAACAATCCATTTTAGCATACCATGCCCAAGGGGTTATTTGAGGCCATACATATAATTCTTAAGCCTAGAAACTAAGGATAAATATGGAACATAATTAGGTGGTTATTTTCATGTACCATTATTCCTATAGGTCATCGTCAAGGAAGATACTCTTAACTTCCATTTGGTGAACATCTCATTTAATAGCAATGGATATTGCTAGGTTCAATCCATTAAAATTCATTTTCTAGATAGTTGTGAAGGTTTTAGAATAATAAACTCAAGAAACTTTAGATAAAACCTTTGCTATTATTCACTCTTTTTGGATTTTGATGTTCTTATCAATATCATACTTGGTTCAATATATCCACCTAAACCGAGCTATTTTTCTTCATTCGGGAGGATGATTGAAATCCCTAGTAGAGTTCTCTATGAGGGATGAATATTCCTCCTCTATGGAAGAATCCCACTTGGCGATACAATTTTCCTCTCAAAGGGATTAAGGGTCAAAGGAAGAGGATAAAAGGAATGGGACCCAAAAGACCCTAATCAAATTTCAACTCTTTGTTGGCCATTGTGTTTTTTTGTTTTAATTCACATCAGGCCAATTGATGAAAAATGGTTTCAAGAGGTCATATGAGTCTCCATGAAGTGTTAGTTAGTGTCAAACATGAAGGTTGATTAATAGTCCATGTTTGGTGAGGTCTATGTAGTATTAATGCATGGTTTAGTGACCTGAGTCATGCTATGATCTCTCATGAGTGGATTGAATGTTTTCATGAGGTAAAACATGGTTAGGATGGTCCTTCATGGGTGTTTAATATTTTTCATGATGCCTTCAAGGCCAATCAATTCTCTTTTATGGGTGTGTTAGGTTATTTAGGGTATATTCCTAACCTTAGAGCATACAAAATGAGATGGAGGTATGATATTTTGAGAAAATCAGTCATGGTAGAGCATGGAAGAATAATTTTGATAGTTTCCATGAAATTTATCATGATTTTTAAGTCAGATCTCTAAGGTTTGGTGGTGCTTCTAGTCCTTGGGAAGCAAGATGTTGAGGAATAAAGAAGACAACACAAATAAGTCTTAATGGATGGGGAGCTTTAGAGATATTTGGGCTAGATTATCACTATGAAAATTTATAATATGTTATAATGATGCTTCATGACAAGTTTTAGGTCATTATGAAGAAGGATTTGCAAGACATGCTAGTTTTTGTAAAAGCGAGTGATTTACATTTGTTTTGAAACAAAATTTGATCTTCCAATGCTTGTTATGAATTATATGGTATTCATGGGATAAATATACATTAAAATATATTTTTCCATGGAAATAATAAGGTTTATCAAAAATAATTAGGTGATTTTATGTATATTGTTAATGAGCGATTGTTAAGAAAATAAGTTGCTTTGAAACCCTAGCTCAAAGCGAATTAGAGAAAAAGGTGTATCTTGAACCATTTTTTATTCCATTTTCAAATGTGATAATTGAATGTTGTATATTACTCCTCAATATTTACATAAAGGTAATATATTTCTTCTGAAAATATGTGAGCCCCACCTAAAAATGCTTATTTCGAAGAAGTTATATTTAAGTCAAGATTATCGAAAGAAACTAGAAAATAAATTGACATTCTTTTTAGGCTTAGATTTTTTATACATGTGCATTATAGTTTAAGATCATGGTTGAATTGAAAAATGGTAACATTTTCCCTATTTATGAAGACTATTATTTGGGGCAATTTGGAGTGGTTTGTCATAAAAGTTGAATTACAGGAGGTAAATGATGAGTTAGGACTCTATTCAAGTTATTTTGTGATCCTAGTTTAGAGATATTTACAATGGTATATCATAAATTTAATTTTCATATGGTATGAATAATAATTGACCTCTTCTTTTAGTGTAAAATATGGAGGATGTTTGATCTAGCAGGGTGTCAAGTGGTTTCATGAGGTAAAGTGATTGTTTTGATTTATTTGTGCTTTTTGATGGTTGTTGAGTTACTAGAAAAAAATTCTAAGGGTGTTGCAACATTTTTATAGTCTTGGATGTGATTTTCTCCATGATGGAGAAAAATGAGCTCAATTTTTATCTCGATTCCTAGAAGGCTAAATAAGAAACTTATAGAGATGGACCTGGTGGAAGGTGTTGGTACCCAAATTTATTCTCCCTTAGAAGCTGAGAAGCATCACAATTTTGACAGGAAGCTTAGAGGAAAGAAAAGCATGTTTTTGTTGTTTGGTAACTAGGGAAGAAATGTAGCTTGCTCTTTGTCACTCAGATGTGGAGAAATGGGTAGCACCCTTAAGAGGATTTGATCTATCCTCACTACTTTATGGTTGTGCCTTTCAACCAGGGTGAGAGGACATTTTTGTAGCATGATATTTGTGGAGGAGATGGAGATATCCTAATTTGCAAAGTTATTAAGAAGACCTTGAAGAAAACATGATCAATACAACAAAATCTAACTCTCATGAGTTGTCACCCTAGATAATGGAGATATTTTCTAAGAAAGGTTCAGGCTACTAAAGACAATGAAAACTTGATTGCTTCTACATGTTTTGGTAACATAAATTATGCATTTGTGCACACACAGGAAAAATAGGGGTAGTATGGGTATGATTGGTTGTTTTTAAATGAATTTTGGTGGGAGGTGAGGCAGAGTGGATTTTGACTCACCAGATCTTTGAGAGATTTTAAAAAATGGAAGGCTTGACCAATATAATGCTTTAGAACAGCTAGAATGTTCCTTTAACCAGAAGGTGTGCTTTCAATGGAGGCCTAGATCAGCACATTTTCACACAAACTTTAAGGATCCAAAATGAAGGCTCAAATTGAAAGACTTAATTAAACACTATCAACCTCTGTTTTATCATGCCTAAGATACCCTCAAAGGCTAACAAACAATCTTAATCATCATGCTAGGAGTAAAGTGATTTTAAACTTGTTTATTTCACTATCAAATGAAAGCTCTTTTGATAAATGAAATTGCAAGTGCCACCAAACTATCAAAAAGCTAAGATCTTGTGTGATTCACAAATATTTCAATGTAAGATTGCAATGGGAACAAGAAACTATTTGTAGACATTCAGAAATGAAGCAGACACAATTTTTCTCAAAATTAGACACATATTTACTCAAATTTGATTAAATTTATCAAAGCAAGGAAAGTTTCTAGAACAATCTCAAAGCTTGTTAATGGCTTTACACTCACAACCACCTTAACATGATCAAATTTAACACAAAAGAAATAAACAGGTTCCTCAGATAGTCTCTCAAAAAGATGGGCTTTATCAAACCTTTTCTCTTAAAAATTATCTCCCGACCTCTAACAGTTCCAACCATTTGCATGAAAAATTCATGTAATTTATTACATTTCACTTACAATAGCTTTTTCCCCCCCAAAATGGAAACATTCAAAGCACCATCACATGTTACGACCTTGATTGTGACTCCTAGAATCAAATTTACATTAAATTCTTCACCTAGTAAGTTGTTCTTCATCTCACATGCCAACTACTTCCTCCTCCAATCTGTCAAATCTGGTTCTTTGCGTGCCAAGGAAGGAAAAATGGAAAATCAGATTGAGGCCAATAGTCAGATCACATCTTAATGGTAAAAGATGTTTTCAGATTATTTTCCCACCAAACCAAGATATCAATAGGTCTCTTGCATGCCAAGGAAAGAAAGATTAGGTCAAATCTGACAGTCAGATTACATATTTAATGGTGAAAGATGTTTTTAGACCTTCCCCACCAAACTAGGATATCAAATTAATGTTCCTCTTCATTTGGCGTGCAGGAGACTCCAAGAAATGATAAAAAACCATAAAAATTTCATCCCTAGGAGCTTTGGAGTAGAAATGGTAGAAAATCAGATACATATGCATAATTTTCATCAATTTCCCTTTTGAATTTGGACCATCCACGTGGGAGATCTGAGTTAAGATGGGTCTGGGGGTTCCATTTTGATTTTAAAATATTTTAGAAAAAATGCAAAACATTCTCAATTGGCTTCGCCCCTCCACCTTTGAAAAATGGGCTTGACATGTGTCCCAATGTGGGTCCTAAAGGAACCATGACTTGATTATGCTATTCTACCTCTTTTTGGGAAAAATGAATTTTTATCAAATTTTCCCGAACTCGCCATTACTCGCTTTTAGTTTCCGATGTGGGTCCCAACGGAACCATGCTTCTTTTCTATAGTTTTAACCCCTTTCTCCACAAAAGGAAAATTTTCCAAATTTCCCCCAAAAGTCCACACCTCTGCCATTGGTGAAGCATTTTTTTACTATTCTCTATTGGGCTTGCGGTTCATTTTAATGATTTCAATCGTTTTTAAAATAAAGGAAAAAAATCCAAGTTGCCTCCGATGGCCCGCCTCCCCACCTTTTGAATTTTCAAATTGCCACATGTCTTAATGGGCATCTTGAGATGGTCCCCAAAATTAGAGACCCTAAACAAGTATGGGCTCACCACATGTCGTAGTCTAGAAGAGTCTACTAAACAACTTTAGAGTTCAGTGGAAGGCACCATGTGTCCAAGCTTCGAGACAATCTTTTTCGGTCATTGAAAAGTTGAAGAAAAAGGGAGAGTGAGCAGAAGCCTCCAAGTGTCCTCCTAGCGCTTCTTCAAAATAAAACTCAAGGGCGGTCCCCAAACATGTGCGGTCCCTCCACATGTCTTAGGCCTTTTAGGAAGTTGCTTGAAAAATTCTAAGGAAGGAAGAACCGTGGAAACCTCCATGTGTCTTTATGGCGCAACTTCAAGATGGTCCCCAAAAGTAGAGACCCTGAATGAGCGTGGGCTCACCACATGTCCCAGGCCTTAGAAAATTTCTTTTAAAAGTTTTAAGTCCCCAGTGGAGCCAGGGAAACCTCCACCTGTCCCTCTGTCACATTTGTTAAGGTAGGATCCTGAGACAGATCTTCAAATGAGCGTTAGCCAAAAATGTGTCCATGGCCCACCAAAACCATATTGGTTGCATGAAATATTTTCTAAGTCTAGGAAAAGCAGTGGAATCCTCCATGTGTCCTCCTGGTGCAACTCCAAGGCCAAACAAAAAGGTGAGTCTTCAAATGACCATTCCTCCACATGGAAAAGTTTTGGGTTAAAATGATCCACAAAGTTTTAGAGTGCCCGTTGAGCCACATCCAACCAAAAGGGTCCACATTTCCACTGATGCAGAGATTTAAATTTGATGAGAGAAACACACCCGTCAAGCTGTAAAAATGTAGGGAAACCACTATTTGAGCCCAGAGATGAAATTTTCTTCAAGGAAAGAGAATTTAGAAATGTTGTAAGGTTCACACATGACCCTTTGAGCTATATCCATTCACATTTCTTCAAGTACCTAGGAAAAATGATAGGGACAACAACACATGACTATGAAAAATGGAAGGGAAGGAACAACCCGAGTTTTACGCCCAATTGACAAACACCTTCAGATGGACAGAGGAACAAATAAAAAAATATGGGATTTTAAGTGACCTTCGACCAAGGAGGAACCAATCATGGCAACCAAATGGAGGATAGAGTTTTCAAGCACCAACACAGGGAGACAAAAACATGACAGAGGCCGCAAATTGAGGGATTTTAATGGAAAACAGGGTGAGACTAATTCGAGCACCAACATCAGCTCCGATTAAAGGATGGGCACTCTTGGATAGTGCCACAAGAACCAAATAATAGACCAAGTACCAAAAGAAACATCCATTGGGCAGGGGTCACTTGCAGAGTAGAATAAAAAAACCAAGTCCTAAAAAAATAGAGTCAAAGAACTAGAAAAACCAGGTCCCGAAGGACCGAATGAGAAAAAACACCAAAGATGAAAGTAACCAATGAAATGTACACTCACTGTACAAATGATGCTCACCTTGATTTTGGGGAATCAATCTAGGAAATGTTTCAAGTGCCTGTCATTAACAAACAATTTGAGTAATTCCTTGTCCAATTATTTCAAGAAGAATGTATGTTCACCAATCCAAATGTCAATGGAGTAAGGGCCCATCCATATTGCATCAAATTTACCATGCTTTCCCTTGTCTTCATGTTTGTTATCCCATAACAACACAAGATCTCCAAGTGAAAGCTCTGGGAGTGACCTTCTTGTCAAACAAATTCTTTAATTTTTCTCTGAAATTCACATGACTTTGGTGAGATGCCCTCCTTTCTTCATCAAGTTCAACAATCTGGTTAATGTGAGCATCATATGGACTAACTTCTTGATCTTCTAGTTATTGAATGAACTGATATGAGGATAATTGCATATGCAGGGGCAACAAAGCTTGAGTTCCATACACCAATTCAAATGGAATTTTTCTAGTATCTCTTTTAATAGTAATTCGATCAGCCCAAACAACAAACTTCAACTACTCACCCCATTTCCTTTTTTTCAGATCCAAGGTTCTCCTGATGATTTTTAATAAATTTTTATTTTTGGACTCTGCTTGTCCATTGCCTTGGGGTTATAGTTGGAGGCATATGTCAAATTGATCCCATATTCTTTACACATTGCCACCAAAGGTTTAGCTCTGAAGCTCATGGCATTTTCAGCAACAATTTTAACTGACACTCCAAACTTGTAGATGATATGGTTCAACATGAAGTCCATGACAATTTGGTGTGTTTCTCTCTTTGCTTGGGATTGCCTCCAGCCACTTAGTGAAGTAATCAGTGGATACAAGAATCCGCTTATGGCCAACACTTGAAGGGTTTGAAATCTCACAAATGAAATCCATTCCCCATTGCTTGAAATGGGATTCAATTGATATAGGCTGTAAAGAAAGGGAGCCTAAAGCTTTAAATATTCTAGAAAACCATTTTCAACTCTCACATCCTCTAGCGACAAAGTTGTACCCTTGAAAATAGTTGTCTACAAATAACCAAGTGCTCAAGATCTTGTGCACTTTGTGACTCTTCCAGAAAATTCCCCCACAAACTCCTCCATGGAGATTAGAAATTATCTTGTGGGCTTCATCTTGATAATGAACCTTAAGAGGACTCTCTCAGGGTTCTTCCAAGCTAACCCAAAATCAGTAATGACATATTTCTAGGAAGCCAACTTAAGAGCTCTTTTCTGATTTTTACTCAAATACTTGGGTAGTATAGATGTCTGAGATAAAAAATTATATCTTTGTACCATTCAAAACTCACCAAATTTTCAAGGACATCCACCCTTCCTTCTTCTACCTCATTCACCTCAATAGTTTACAGGTTTCTCTCAGCCATAAGTTTAGCTAAGCCCAAACCTCTTACCAATTTTGTGGTTTGGATATCCATGTCATATTCCTGCAACTTGTTCACCCATCTACATCTTTTTCTTGAGACCTCCATCTCTGATAAGAAATATTTCACCATGGTGTGGGGAACATAAGCAACAACTTTAGATTTTGAAATGTAAGGTTTGAAAACCTTTGTTGCTTTTACTAAGGCAAATGCTTGCTTCTCCATAATGGTGTACTTCAACTCATCCCCTTGCAATGTATTACTAAAAAAGGAAATTGGTCTCTCAACCCCTTTATTAGCCTTCTGCAATAAGATAGATGCAACAGTCTTCTCTGAAGCAAATGAAAACATTTGAAAAGGCTTCTTGTAATATGGAGTTGCCAATACAGGGTCATGCTTTAATGCTTCCTTGATCCTATTGAAATCTTGAATGGAATATTCTTCCCATTTGATAACTTTGTCCTTTTTTAGCATGCAAGTAATTAGAATGGTCAACTCAAAAAAGTTTGATATGAATCTTCTGATAAAGTATATTTTCCCAAAGAAGGACTGAATCCCCTTCCTGGTTCTAGGAATTGGGACCTTACTGATGGCCTCTACCCTCTCAAGATCAATCATGACACCATCCTTTGATACAATGTGACCAAAAAACTTGGCCTTTTGTACTCCAAAATGGCACTTCTTTAGATTGAGTTAAATCCCATACGAGCTCTGCATCTTATTAGCATCTTTTATAAATGTTGTAGGTGATCACTTTTGTTCATGGAGAAAACTATCACATCATCCCGATACACAACAATAAAGTAATTTATATATCCCGAGATTGCTCTTGATCAGAGGATCCTCACGGAGAAACAACGATCTAAGATCTTCTCGAAATTTTTGCAGTCATTTTTAAAGTGTCGGGAAAAATTATACGACTCCAACAACAGCTTATTTGTAGGAAACGGAGCTCGTTTGCAAAAGTTATAGCCCGCTGAAATTTTTGGGCAACTGGTGAATTTTGGGGTTTTTGTGCAGGTTCGACGTGTGCACGCTCGCCAAGTGTTGCGATCGTATTGCGACACGTGGATGAACTGTGTGACGTATTAAAAAAATGGGTTTTGGAACTCTGGTCTTGGACACTCGATCTCGGGAAAATGGACCCCGCTATTTACTCGGGCTGGGGGCCCTCAGCCAGGTTCAACACACTCGATTTAGGAGGGGTGCCTTGGCCTCCTTCTCATTTAACCATTCAACCAACTGTGTATATAAACCTCTATATTTTCTATTGTGCCATGCATGTGGGATATTGGGCAGGTTTGATTTAAATTATCCATGCCTTATAAACTTCTTTGCATTTTCCACGCCTATGTCTATTCATTTCACGCCTATATTAAACTTTCCATGCATATATTAAATTTCCCACGCCTTATTTTAAACTGTCCACCAAATGAGGGATTAGGCGCCTAAAAACATGCCATGCGCCACCAAATGCGCCCCCAAAGTCAAAGCGCCTATCACATAGGCTTAGGTGGCTTCCTTGCCACTTGAAATGCGCACCCACCTTCTATTTTAAACTATAAGATAAGTTTCCAAGCGCCCAATGTGGGATTTTATTCCCAAAGGATAAGCCAAAAGACATGGAGGGGAATGGAACTCGGGTGGAGGTAGTAAAAGGATAAGCACCCAGCCATCAGACCAGGAGGCGCACAAACAATATAAATAGGGTGATATTTTATTTGTAATGCATTCGGACTGTGTAGAAATATTGTATTGCTCATATCTTGAGCTAACGGTGGAATTTGAAGGAGATGTAAAAGGCAACCCCTATTATTTTTGACAGAGGAAGACTGTGAGAAGGTCTAAATTTTGTAGAATTCTTTGTAAAGGATTATTTTCAAGATTTTAATAGATCGGTCCCATTCAACTGGACCCGGAGACGTAGGCCTCAAGCGCCGAACTCCGTTATCAATTCTCGCGTCACGTTGCTGGTGAATTCTCTTCATTTATTTCTGTATTTGCACAGTACTTGCAGTTTTTATTCTTTTATTAAAAATACAAAAAGAAATAATGCACAAATTTAAATCGAAAATCAATACAAAGCAAGAAAAGTGTGTGTGCACAATTGCTAGTTAAATTTGGTTTTCAGATCATTGGTATCAGAGCTGGTTTTGACTGATTTTTGGTTCAGTTTAACGTGTTTTGGATTGCAAGTTGTGTGTTTTGGATGTTAACAAGGTCTCGATCTAAGAAGGGTGAAGGAGAATTAGTTGAAGGAGATCCCAAAATTGGTACCAGACGATCTCGAAGTCCTACAATGGAGGATCGAGAGGAAGTGGAACACAATTTTCGTCAATCCTTCCAATAGATGAAGGAAGTGGTGGAAGAAATGTACCAAGAAAGGAAAAGGGAAAAGGGGACTAGAGAAGGTAAGAAAGAAGAAAGCTCTAGTTCTAACATTCCGAAAAGAGACTCCTTAAAATCTGATTTTCTTTTGAATTAAAGTTAGATATCAAGTTTGAATTTCCTATGTATACTGGAGAGCTAAATGCAGAGAAGTTGGATAACTGGGTCAAGCAAATAGAAGTATATTGCAGGGTTCAGAAAATTGTTGATGATGAAGCAAAGATTCATCTGGCAACTCTTCGGATGGGTGGAACCGCACTCATTTGGTGGGAGAGTAAGCTTCAGGAAGTGGAAGAAAACAAAGGTAAAGAAATCACTTCTTGGTCCGAATTTGTTTCAAATCTTAGGCAACAATTTTATCCTCTTGGTTATAAGCAACAAGCTGTGATGGATTGGAAAACATTAAGACAAACTAAGGGACAAAGTGTTCAAGAATACACACAAGAATTTAGAAAAAGGGCTCTAATTCTGGGAATTTCCCTAAACACAGAAGAAACACTGCTCAAATATATTGGTGGATTGCATAGTTATCTAAGGCATATGATACTTGTTTTAGGTCCTACTAATCTTGATGCAGTATGTGTTCAAGCAACCCATCTGGAAGCAAGAGGGAAAATTTCAAAGGAGTCCTCTTTCTCTTCTTTTAATCGAGAAGAACAAGAAATCGAAGGAAAAGGTTCGAAAGAACAAGGAAAAGGAAAGGCTAAGCATAAAAAAACTCTCTGTTAAGAAGGAAGATGAAAAACCATTTTACAATCATTGTAAAAAAAACCATGATGAGTCTAAATGTTGGAAATTACATCCTGAAAAGAAGCCCAAATGGATGGTTAAGAAAGGAAAGGAAAAGAAAACAAACACTGTAGTGCATGATCTTGGTTCTGATTCAGGTGATGAAACCAAAATCACAGCTATGGGTTTACAAGGTAAGTCCACTCTTTCAATTTCCAACAATAGCATTTCAGATGTTGCATCTTCTTCTAGTAAACAAAGTATACACGACGATAAGAAAAGAAATGAGCTTTTCCACATTAGAGTAATTTCAAAGCATACAAAAATTGATACTCTTTTTGATAGTGGATCTCAAGCTAATTTGATTTCAGAGGAGGTTGTTAAAAAACTAGGACTCAAAACTACACCACATCCTAAGCCTTATCCTTTGGGCTGGGTTTGTGATGATGCAAAACTGTAGGTAACTAAAACTTGTACTTTCAGATTTGCCATTACAGACAAGTTTATTGATGAGGTTGAATTGGATGTAGTTCCTTTGGATATTTGTGGGGTGGTTTTGGGAAGTCCTTATTTGTATGATCGTAAAGCAATCTTCTATAGGGAAGAAAATAAATATTTGCTTGTAAAGGATGGAATTGAGTTTATTATTAGAGCTCACCGTGAAAAGAATAATCTATCCTTGGTAACTGCAGGTCAAATGAAAAGGCTTGTAAATTCAAGCAAAAGTTTTGTGCTCATGGTGGTCAAAGCCAAGGAAAAAGAAAATGAAATGGCTTTTGAGACTTGCGATCTAAAACATAAGGATGAATTGGTAAAAATTGTTTCTCAATTTGATGATGTTTTTCAGGATCCACAAGGTCTACCTCCCAAAAGAGGGGTTCAACATGAGATACAGTTGCTTCAGGATGCACCTCTTCCCAATATCGGAATGTATAGGTTGTCAGTAGTAGAGAACAAGGAAATCAAGAGACAGGTAATGGAACTTTTGGCTCAAGGTATAATTCATCCAAGTACATCCCCATGTGGTTCACCAATTATATTGGTTCCCAAGAAGGAAGGCACTTGGCGAATGTGTGTTGATTTCCGTTCTTTAAACAAGATTACTATAAAGAATCGTTACCCTCTTCCTAGAATAGATGATTTTTGGATCAATTAAGAAATGCAATTTATTTCACTAAGTTAGACTTAAGAAGTGGTTATCACCAAGTAAGAATTGCGAGAAGGTGATGTTTGGAAAAGCGCTTTTAAAAGCGAAGCAGGATTGTTTGAATGGTTAGTGATGCCTTTTGGTTTGTGCAATGCACCGGAAACATTCATGAGAGTTATGAATGAAATTTTTAGACCATTCATTGATAATTTCATTATTATCTACTTAGATGATATTCTTATTTTCAGTAAATCATGGGATGAACATATTAAACACATCCAGAAAGTCTTAGATGCACTAAGGAGAGAGAAATTGTATTTGAAGATGTCAAAATGTGAATTTGGAAAAACATCTTTAATTTACTTGGGGTATATTGTAGGAAATGGAGAATTGAAAATTGATCCTGCAAAAATAGAGGTTATTGTGAAATGGCCTAGACCCACAAATGTGACGGAAGTTAGAAGTTTTCTAGGTGCAGTTCAGTACTGGAGGAAATTTATTGCTAACTTCTCATATATTGCATCTCCTTTGCATGCTTTGACAAGTATTAAATAGGTCTTTCAGTGGGGAGGAACACAAAAAAAAGCATTCGATACACTGAAAGAGAAGATAAGTACCGCTCCGATCTTGGCACTTCCAGATTTACAACATTCATTTGAGATTGAGACGGATGCTAGTGACTACGCAATGGGGGCAATTTTGATGCAGAACAAACGACCAGTGTGTCACTATTCAGAAACCTTTACAAGTGTGGTAAGAAACTATCCAACTTATGATAAAGAGTTGTATGCTTTGGTTCAAAGTGTTAAAAAATGGAAGCATTATTTAATGGGAAAAGAAACAATTATCCATACTGACCATCAACCGCTTCAATATTTACAAACACAAACCAAATTGCAGCAGTCTAGACATTTCAGGTGGATGGGATTTTTGCAACAATTTCATCTTGTAATCAGGTATAAAAAAGGTATTCAAAACAAGGTTGCCGACATGTTGTCCAGACCACCAGTGGTAGTAGCATCTATCCTTTTACAACATAGTTCTTTGGCTCATGTTAGTTACAAGGAACAATATGCAAATGATGTTGATTTTAGAGAAGTGTATGAGGATTTAGTAAGTGGGAAACAAGTAGGAGAAAAAGATTATCATTTGCATGAAGGATTGTTATATCATTCTGGAAAACTTTGTATTCCAGAAAATGAGCGTGTGCATATGATTAGGGAAGCACATACTTCTCTTATTTCAGGGCATTTTGGTGTAAGTAAAATAGTTGCACATTTACAAAAATATTGCTATTGGCCTAGAATGCATGAACATGTAAACTGCTATATAAAGGGGTGTGTTCTTTGTGCCACAAGCAAGCCAAGTAACAGGAAATTAGGACTTTACACTCCTCTTCATGTTCCAACATGGCCTTGGGAAAGTGTTTCCATGGACTTTGTAGGAGGCTTTCCCATGACATGGAGAAAACATGATTACTTATATGTGGTAGTGGACAGATTTACCAAAATGTGTGTGTTGGTTCCATGTACTAAACAAATAACTGGTGAGGGAACTGCAAATTTATTCTTTCAGTTTGTTTGGGTTCATTTTGGTTTACCTACTTCAATCATATCCGATCGGGATTCTAGATTTCTTGGGAATTTTGGTCAGCATTGTGGGGGTTTATTGACACAAAAACGAAAAAAGCAGCGCTTTTCATCAGCACGGTCGATGGTCAAACAGAGGTTGTAAACCACACGGTGGTACAATTACTTAGGGGCTATAGTAACAAACATCCTAAATTGTGGGATGAGCATCTTTATTATGTGCAACATGCTTATAATCGTGCCTTACATTATTCTACTTTGAAGTCTCCATTTGAGACTTGTTATGGTTATCTCGCCTAATTCTCCATTAGCTATATATTATGGACATGAAACCTGTTGTTAATGGTGCAAGTGATTCGACAAGGCTAAAAAGATTTGTGCAGAGAATACAACAGGTTCATCAGTATGTCCATGAACAATTGGAGAAGAGCTACGCTAAGTACAAAGCTAGGCATGATAAACATAGAACTGATCACAAGTTCAAAGTTGGTGATTCAGTTTGGCTTCACATCAGCAAACAAACTGACAGGTGAAGGTAAAAAATTGAAACCTATACGGTATGGTCCATTCCAAATATTGGAAAAAATTGGTAACAACACTTTCCGGTTAGATTTACCTCCATATATGCAAATCTACTCAGTTGTAAATGTTGAGAATTTAAGATTGTATGAACCGCCTATGATTATTGATCATGATGATTCTAACATAATGCCTTCCATTGATGATTTTGCTCCTGAGTATCTTGATGAGTTGCAGGAAGACATCATTTTGGACAGGAAAGAAAGAACTTCGCGAAGAGGTGATATTGAGTATCTTCGTGTTGGGTTCAAAGGCATGCATCCGAACAAGGAAAAATGGATGGAAACCGGAAAGGTGAGGGAGAAATACCCTCACCTATTCACCAATTAGGTTGAATTTTGGGGTCCAAAAGTTTCTCAGTGGGGAGGAATGATCCAGAGGATCCTCACAGAGAAACACCGATCTAAGATCTTCTCAGAAATTGTTGCAGTCATTTTTAAAGCGTGGGGAAAAATTATACGACTCCAACGACAGCTTGTTTGTAGGAAACGGAGCTCGTTTGCAAAAGTTATAGCCCGCTGAAATTTTTGGGCAACTGGCGAATTTTGGGGTTTTGTGCAGGTTGGACGTGTGCACGCTCGCCAAGTGTTGCGATCGTATTGCGACACGTGGATGAATTGTGTGACGTATTAAAAAAATGGGTTTTGGAACGCCGGTCTTGGACACTCGATCTCGGACAAATGGACCCCGCTATTTACTGGCTGGGGGCCCTCAGCCAGGTTCGACACACTCGATTTAGGAGGGGTGCCTTGGCCTCCTTCTCATTTAACCATTCAACCAACTGTGTATATAAACCTCTATATTTTCTATTGTGCCATGCATGTGGGATATTGGGCAGGTTTGATTTAAATTATCCACGCCTTATAAACTTCTTTGCATTTTCCACGCCTATGTCTATTCATTTCCACGCCTATATTAAACTTTCCATGCATATATATTAAATTTCCCATGCCTTATTTTAAACTATCCACCAAATGAGGGATTAGGTGCCTAAAAACATGCCATGCGCCACCAAATGCGCCCCCAAAGTCAAAGCGCCTATCACATAGGCTTAGGTGGCTTCCTTGCCACTTGAAATGCGCACCCACCTTCTATTTTAAACTATAAGATAAGTTTCCAAGCGCCCAATGTGGGATTTTATTCCCAAAGGATAAGCCAAAAGACATGGAGGGGAATGGAACTCGGGTGGAGGTAGTAAAAGGATAAGCGCCCAGCCATCAGACCAGGAGGTGCACAAACAGTATAAATAGGGTGATATTTTATTTGTAATGCATTCGGACTGTGTAAAAATATTGTATTGCTCATATCTTGATCTAACGGTGGAATTTGAAGGAGATGTAAAAGGAAACCCCTGTTATTTTTGATAGAGGAAGACTATGAGAAGGTCTAAATTTTGTAGAATTCTTTGTAAAGGATTATTTTCAAGATTTTAATAGATCGGTCCCATTCAACCGGACCCGGAGACGTAGGCCTCAAGCCGAACTCCGTTATCAATTCTCGCGTCATGTAGCTAGTGAATTCTCTTCATTTATTTCTGTATTTGCACAAGACTTGAATTTTTATTCTTTTATTAAAAATACAAAAAGAAATAATGCACAAATTTAAATCAAAAATCAATACAAAGCAAGAAAAGTGTGTGTGCACAATTGTTAGTTAAATTTGGTTTTCAGATCAGCTACATCCATTTCTCTTTGAAAATTAGCTCCAGCATTAATTAGGAAAAATGACATCCTCACATACACATAGGTACCCCATGGAGTAGTGAAAGTAGTTTTGGATCCTCTCTAATTGCTTCACAACTACTGATTATACCCGAGAGAAACAATCCAAAGAAGAAAGAATCTCATAACAAGTTGCTAATTATAACATGTTATCCATGTTTGGTAAAGTATAATTATCCTTCATTGATTCTCTGTTTAGATTTCTAAAATCCATGCATAACCTGATATCACCATTCTTTTTCTAACTGGCACTAAGTTTGCAACCCAAGAAGAATACCTTGTTGGCTAAATGATCCCTCCATCTCTTAGCTTTTTTAACTCATCTTGCATCTTCACAGAGAGGAGTGGATTAATTGACCTCTACTTTTTTCTGAATGGTTTTGCATTAGGCTCCAAAGGAATTTCATGCTGAAATAGATCCTCTCTGTATGCCTTCAACTCTGAATAAGACCAAGCCAAGTAGTCCTGATATTTCTTCAACTAGACATAGGACTGTTTTTCCTCCTTGTTCAGATTGCTTCCCAACCATATCTTCTGGTTTCTCCTCGTACCGGGTCATGCTCTTCAACATCCCTTGAGGCTGTTATATGCCTATTAATAATGTAATCAACATTATCAAATTTTTATTCAAGAGAAACCAATCCTCTGGGGATGGTATTAGTTTTTAGTTAGATGATATCCTTGCCAAAAAAATTCATTACCCTTTGCTTTGCACACACCATTGGCTCTTAATCAATACACCGATAAATGAACTCACCTTTTTTTGCAAAAATATTTTTACCTTAGCATCATCATCAAAACTTTTCCAAGGTTTAATGTTATCAGGGACAAATGGCCATGTTGAAACTTCAACATCATATTCAAAATATGGGGACATTACACAAATATCAAACCGAGATTGCAACACTACAATCTTTTTTTCCATAAAATTTAACTTCATATCATGACGCACAATGTTAAATGAATAAAACATCTGAATCAATTCCCAGATTGCATGCTTGTACTGTTTCATTATTTGATTTTTTGTAGCATACAATTTTCTGATTTTTTTAACAATTAGTTCCGAGTCTCCCTTAACAATGATGTCTTTAACATAGTATTTTCAAGCAATTATCAAAACTAACAACAATGCCTCATACTCAAGCAATGTTTTTAGTACACTCAAAGTTAAGTTTGAAAGAAAAAACAAACTCTTCCAAGCTTGGAGAAATCAGAACTACACCAGCACCATTTCCAAATTTGGAGCAAGCTCCATCAAACAACAGAGTCCATGGAGAGCCTACTTGTTCAAGATTCTTACATTGATCCATTTTTTTCTCTTTCCCATCAGCAAACCTGATAAAGTTATTAGCATCAACACTTGTGTACAACACTTCATAAGATGCATTATTGGGGTCTTCAATGAGGTGAAACATCTTCTTTTCCCCATACAAATTGACAAGGCTGCCCTCAATTGGGATGGCAGCATAGCACACATCCCTTTTGACCACTCCCACCAACACTTTTAGCCCATTTTCTAGACAATAATAAACCCCACTTCACTGGGCAATCAATAATAACAACATCAAGTTTCAAGTTCCTACCCAGATAACCTACAAATTGTACCACCAGACCTTTCACACATCCCACCATAGGCACCTCTCTGGAATCCATGGTAGTGAACTTCCCATATGTGGTTGTTACTTTGATATCCAGTTCATTCATGACTTCTAAAGGCATAACATTTCATGATGCCCTCGAATCAAACATACAATTGTGTAAAAATCTATCCTTAATGATCAGAGTGGTGAAGAATGGATCCACATTTAGTTGAGAATCTACCAAGGATGTTCCCAAATAAACCTCAGGTGGTTCATCTAGCTCTTCCGATGCTGGTGGTGTTTCTAGCTCTTCAATGATTAGAGGAGTCTCCACAATGTTTACATTTCTGCCTAGGTACTCTTCTCTTCTTTCAATCCCAAGTACTCAAATGATTTCTTCTTGTGCTCAGGAATCCTAAGCAGATCAACAATTGAAACACTAACTTTGATTTGACTCAAAACTTGGACAATGTCATATGGAACACAATTTGGCAAGGCAACATTGGAAGGGAGATTGTGGACTCATTAGATAGCATGGGTTTTTGAGAGTTTTTTCATAAGGAAAAGTATGAATATTTTTGGGATAGCAAGGCCTTTGGATGGTGTATCTTTCTTAGTAACCTCTTTCGGAATATTTGAAAGCAATGGAGTTTTTGTTGTGGCTTGGGGCCCTGCTCCTTTGGAAACTCTACTCCTAGTATTATAATCCTTTTCTTGAGCAACAACAACATTCATCAATAACTGCCTATCCTCCTCAGATGGGATTCCTCGATCATACTTCTATATCGTTAAATATCTTAAATATTCAAAGTCATTATTGGTAAATTCAAAATCTTGTATAATATCTATTTCTATATTACGAGAGAGAGGAAGAGTAGGTACCAGTGAATGTAATCCTAAAAATCATCAAAAGTTATAGCACTTATTACCTCAGTTGAAATTTATCCTTGTGTGCTTGTAGAGCACTCCATCATGCATGCATTATTAGCTTCCTCTTCTACTTGCTGATGTAATTCACATAGAACATGGGTCATGAAACATCTATCACACCAATCAATTACATATGTTTCTTCAACAACAACAACTTTGGAAGCCAAAGGATCAGGCACCATTCTATTTTCCCTAGCTTGGGGATGTCTATTTGCAGATCCCATGGGTCCCTTGCCTCTGTCATCATATCTCTTCTCATTTCTAGGATGATTGGTAAATCTGTCTTGGCCTTGTTTCTTATGCTGACCTTGTGAACTCTGCCCAATTCATTTTTCTACCTAGGCTAATTTGTATGAGATTTCTTTGACACCCTCGTAAGAGTTTTAACAACCTCCTCAAGATCCACACTCTTTCTTGCTTGAGGTTTTTCTGGGTTTATCAGTTTAACACCCTCCCTCTTAGGAGGTTTTCCAATGGCCTTAATGTTGTTCTCAATTTGCAGAGCCATAGTAAAGGCCTGCCTCAAATTGGTAGGGTTTTTGTCCCTCAAATAGTAAGCAAATTTCTTATCAAATGCATATGAATACTTTATAAGACAAGATTCATCACATGGCCTTAAACTTACAGGCAATCTCCTCAATGTCTTATTAAATCTAGTGTTAAAGTCATGCACTGACTCATTAGGATTATTTTTAATATTCTTGAATTCTGATAAAAGAAACCTAGGATCCATTCTGTCACCATACATTGTAATCTAAATTCATTATTCATCTTGGTCCAAGAATCAATGGAAATATCTACCAAAGCTTTGTACCAATCCCTTGCATCTTCCTCCAAAGTCTTCGATATATACATCTTCAAATTCAATCTCAAAGTCTTCCATCATGTTGATAAAGAGATTTAGATGCTGATCACTAGTTATAGCATTATTTCCTTGGAACTTTGGTAGTCTATTTCTTACATCTTGGGGAACTGCATTTGGATAACTAGCCATCCCTCTAAAATTTATAGGACCAAAAGTATTTACAACAAATGGAGGTCTGGGTGGGGGATGGGCCATGTTGTTTTGAGGAGGTGACCTTGGAGGAGAATCAAATTGATAAGGGACAAGGGGTATTTGAAACACAAGAGTATAACTTCCAAAATGGATATCCCCTAAAGGCTTTGTCTCTTGGAAAACCCTATCAACTTTAGAAAACACAGGAGTAGAATGAGAAGAAAAATTTTCAAATTCAAATGAAGGCCCCTCTCTAGATGGAGAATTTAATTCCATAAAAAGACTACCTGATTCAGAATCACTTGAATGGCAATCTTCAATGATAGGGATCATCTTCATCAATAGAGATCTCTTTTCTTGACTACTGATCTCCAACAACTCTCCAAGATCTTCTTCCTTCTGAATTTGTTTTTCCTAGCTCTGGAAATAATGTCCTAGTAGGATCCCTAGTGAAGAAAGATCTTCTTCCTTCTAGCTTTGTAAATATTAGTAACAAATATTACTTGACAGAGGTTAAGACATTGGTATTTATAAAAAAAAAGATTAACACGGAGTCACCACTAAGGACTTCCACCTTAGTTGTGCAAATGCACTTAAAAATATGATCTGTCAAATGTTTTTCAACACTAGAAACTAGAAATGGAATAATTTGACCTTCCTTTACCCAGATTTATCACTAAAACTTAGTGCAATAACTACAGAAACTAGAAATATTGCACACAACACCTATAACTTTGAACACTTCTTACAGGCCCGAACACAGTTGATGTCGAAACAATGTACTAGCACTTAGAGCATATAAGAAATGTTTACCAAGGCTTGAGTATGAAGAAATGGAAAAAATAAACAAATCCATCTTGTGCAACACAAATCAGTTCCTAACAACACAAATGCATCCCCGACAATGGTGTCGAATGGTGTTGACGGTGAAAAAGATATGAATGAGAAAAAGATCAACAAATCGGTCTCAAGCAATTCAAATCTATTCCCTAGTAATGGAAATCAGGTCCTCGACAATGGCACCGAGAATGTTGTTGATGGACCAAATGGATACAAATAGGAAAGCAGATCATAAAATTAATCTCGAGTAACTCAAATTAGTTCCCTAGCAATGGAAATCAGGTCCCGGTAACATGCCGAATGGTGTTAGTACCTAAATTGATTCTCCTTCAAAAATTTGAGTAGGATCACAGTTTTGATAGGAAGCTTAGAGGTAAGTAGAGAACATTGTGTGTCATTTGTAGCTAGGGAAGAAATGTAGCTTGCTCTTTATCACTCAGATGTGGAGAAATGTGTAGCACCCTTCAAAGGATTTGATCTATCCTCACTACTTTATGGTTGTTATTTTCAACCAGGATGAGAGGACCCTTTTGTAGCTTTTTGTTTGTGGAGAAGATGGAGGTATCCTAGATTGCAAATTTGTTAAGAAGACCTTGAAGAAAACATGATCAATACAAAAAATATAACTCTCACAAGTTGTCACCCTAGATAATGGAGATATTTTCTAAGCAAGGTTTAGGCTACTAAAGACAATGAAAACCTGATTGATTTTGCATGTTTTGGTAACTAAAATAATTCATTTTTGCACACATAGGAAAAATTGGGGTAGTATGGGTATGATTGGTTGTTTATAAATGAATTTTAGTGGGAGGTGAGGTAAGGTGCATTTTTACTCGCCAGATATTTGAGATATTTTACAAAAATGAAAGGCTTGACCAACAAAATGCTTTAAAATAGCTAGAATGTTCCTTTAACTAGAAGGTGTGCTTCAATGGAGGCCCAGATCAACACGTTTTCACACAAACTTTAAGGATCCAAAATGAAGGCTCAAATTGAAAGACTTAATTAAACACTATCAACCTCTATTTTATCATGCCTAAGATACCCTCAAAGGCTAACAAAAAATCTTAATCATCATGTTAGGATTAAAGTGATTTTAAACTTGTTTATTTCACTATCAAATGAAAGCTCTTCTAATAAATGAAATTGCAAGTGCCACCAAACTATCACAAAGCTAAGATCTTGTGTGATTCATAGAGATTTCAATGTAAGATTGCAATGGGAACAAGAAACTATTTGCAGACATTTAGAAATGAAGTAAACACAATTTTTCTCAAAATCAAACATAGATTTACTCAAATTTGATTAAATTTATCAGCAAGGGAAAGTTTCTAGAACAATCTCAGAGCTTGTCAATGGCTATACACTCGTAACCACCTTGACATGATCAAATTTAACACAAAAGAAATAAACATGTTCCTCAGATAGTCTCTCAAAAATATGGGCTCTATCAAACTTTTCTCTTAGGAATTAGCTCCCGACCTCTAACACTCCAACCATTTGCACGAAAAATTCATGCAATTTATAACATTTCACTTACATCGAGTTTTCCCCCCAAAACCAAAAACATTCAAAGCACCATTGCATGTTATGAACTTGATCATGACTCCTAGAATCAGATTTGTAAAAAGGTTGTCAGGTGTGCAGAGGGAAAATCTCTCCAAATATTTCCAACATTCAATTCTTCACCTTGTAAGTCGTTCTTCATCTCGCACACCAACTACTTCCTCCTCCAATCTGTCAAATCTGGTTCTTTGTGTGCCAAGGAAGGAAAAACTAGAAAATCAGATTGAGGCCAATAGTCAAATCACATCTTAATGGTAAAAGATGTTTTTAGATTTTTTCCCACCAAACCAAGATATCAATAGGTCTCTTGTGTGCCAAGGAAAGAAAGATTAGGTTGAATATGACCGCATTACATCTTTAATGGTAAAAGATGTTTTCAGACCTTCCCCACCAAACTAGGATATCAAATTAATGTTCCTCTTCATTTGGCATGTAGGAGACTCCAAGAAATGATAAAAAACCATAAAAATTCGCATCCCCAGGAGCTTTGGAGTAGAAATGGCAGAAAATCAGATACAGATGCACAATTTCCGTCAATTCCCTTTTGAATTTGGACCATCCACATGGGAGATCCGAGTTAAGATGGGCCTAGGGGTTCCTTTTTAATTTTTACACCTTTTGGAAAAAATGCAAAATTTCTCAATTTTCTCTACCCCTCTACCTTTGAAAAATGGGCTTGACACGTGTCCCAATGTGGGTCCCAAAGGAACCGTGACTTGATTCTACTATTTTACCTCTTTTTGGAAAAAGAAAATTTTCCAAATTTTCCCCACAGATCAAGCCTTCCGCCTTTAGTTTTTGATGTGGGTCCCAGTGGAACCATGCTTCCTTTTTATACTTTTAACCCCTTTCTCCAAAAAAGGAAACCTTTCTAAATTTCCCCAAAAGTCCACACCTCCGCCATTGATTGAAGAATTTTTTTGACTATTGTCTATTAGGCTTGCGAGTCATTTTGATGATTTTAATCTTTTTGAAAATAAGTGGAAAAAATCCAAGTGCCTCCAATGGCTTGCCTCCACACCTTTTGAATTTTCAAACCGCCACACGTCTCAATGACACATCTTGAGATGGTCCCCAAAAGTAGAGACCACGAACGAGCATGGGCTCACCATGTGTCTTTGTCCCGACAAAGTATACTAAACAAATTAAGATTTTAGCGAGAAGGTGCCATGTGTCCCGAGGTTCCAGAAAGTCTTCTTCGGTCATTTAATAGTCCAAGTAAAAAGGGAGAGTGAGTGGACGCCTCCAAGTGTCCTCCTCGCACTTCTTGAAAAGAAAACTCAAGGGCCGGTCCCCAAACATGTGTGGTCCCTCTACGTGTCTTAGGCATTTTAGGAAGTTGCTTGAAAAAGTCTAAGGAAGGAAGACCAGGTAGAAACATCCATGTGTCTTAATGGGGAAAATTCAAGATGGTCCCCAAAAGCGGAGACCCTCAATGAGTGTGGGATCACCACATGTTCTAGGCCTTAGAAAAGTTCTTTAAAAATTTTAAGTCCCTAGTGGAGTTGGCAGAAACCTCCACATGTCCCTTTATCGCGTTTATTAAGGTGGGACCCTGAGACAAATCTTCAAACGAGTACCATCCCACCACATGTCCACGACCCGCTAAAATGATATTGGCTATATGGAAAAAATTTCTAAGTCTAGGAAAAGCATCGGAATCCTCCACGTGT
Source organism: Taxus wallichiana var. yunnanensis (assembly GCA_018340775.1). Classification (NCBI taxonomy): domain Eukaryota; kingdom Viridiplantae; phylum Streptophyta; class Pinopsida; order Cupressales; family Taxaceae; genus Taxus; species Taxus wallichiana. The sequence continues at coordinate 892,254,552 of CM031242.1, forward strand.
CCTCCCGACGCAACTCTAAGGCCAAAAAAAAAGGTGAGTCTTCAAATAAGTGTCATTCCTCCACGTGGACAAGTTTTGGGTTAAAACAATCCACAAATTTTTAGAGTGCCCCACTAAGCCGCATCCAACCAAAAAGGGCCACGTTTCCATTGATGTAGTTCATGGGATAAACACACCCGTCAAGCCATAAAAATGCGGAAACCACTGTTTGATCCTAGAGATGAAATTTTCTTCAAGGAAAGAGAATTTGGAAATGTTGTAAGGTTCACACATGACCCTCCGAGCTATATCCATTCACATTTCTTCAAGTACCTGGGATAGAATGACAAGGATAACAACACACGACTGAGGAAAATGAAAGGGAAGGAATAACCGAGTTTTACGCCCGATTGACAGACACCTTCAGATGGATAGAGGAACAAATCAACAAATTCGGGCTTTTAAGTGACCTTCAACCAAGGAGGAACCAATCATGGCAACCAAATGGAGGATAGCTTTTTCAAGCACCAACACGAGGAGACAAAAATGCGATAGAGGCTGCAAACTAAGAGATTTTAATGGAAAAAGGGGCGATATTAATTCAAGCACCAAAAGAACGCATTCCACTTGTAGTTTGAATGAAATGTGATATGTTGTAGATAGAGGGTTCAAATATTTTTTAGATTTTTATATGGTAGTTTTCATGATCATTTTAATTTAGGTGTCATCTAGGATAGTTTGAGAAGAATAAGAATTACTTTTTGTATGAAACATTATTTCAGGCTGAAAGAATGAAGTTAATTAGGCATGAGATGAATGATTTAATGCTTTATATAAGTTTTATAATGAATATGGCTTCATTTTTTTCCTAGTGAAGGAATTTTGAGGTATTATAAGTAATAGAAAGGGTACAAATAATTTTACTTTCTAAAACTACTTTTCGGGAAGCCTAAATTTGTGAAGAGGAATTTAGGCCTGGTTTTCACATATGCATGTTTCATGAGATCTAACTTAGATGGAGGTGATGTAAAGGTACCATGGATTCCATAGAGTTGTTACATGTCACATTTGAGTTTTTCTTTGGTGGTCTTGATGCCTAAAGGGGAAGACAAGGTGTTGGAAACAATTTTTTTGAGAAGTATATGAACCTTCTTGAGTTGGTTATGTAAAATTGGATTAGTGAAAGATAAATTACAACTATGGATGATGTTAATATGTCCTATTTCACATGTTTTATGAATTTTTGAGTTTGAATAATCATTTTTGGCATTTTTTTAACTCATCCAAATTATGGGGTTTGAGCTAATATCATGCATGTTTAGTGGTTTTCGGAATGGCTGACCTACATGGGCACAATGTGAATGTTTTTATGATTGTGCTGGAATGATTTTAAGTTTTATTGGCTGAACCAAAGGATGAAAACCTACCTAGGCTATGTGTGAATGATAAGAATCATATTTACGTAAGGTTTTGAGTTCATTTTTGAACTATTGTCTCTCTGGGAAAAGTTTGACTCGGGAAAGAGTGTGTAACATGTATGAAGGAATGATTTTAGAATTAATGAAGTGTGTAACAGGTTGGGGAGTGTTATAGGGCATGTGAGAAAAGTTTTGAAGCTAAGAGAAGGTGTGAAAGAATGAAAATTAGTGAGCTAGGTAAATGAGGATTTGAACAAAGTGCGTGATATTAGTTTGTGAGCTCCATCAATTGTGGTAGAAAAATATTTAGAGATATTAATATTAATATGGTTGAGTTTGTACTTGACAATTTTAGGGGTTTTTATCCTCCTAATGGAGTGGGCGCTTCACTAAATGAGGGACTAGTTCTCCTTGTGGGGTTGGTGCTCTACTAAACTTAGTTTCGGTGCTCCTTGTGAATTTTTTTCTTCACTAAATAAGTTTTATTTGAGAAATATAAGAAGAGTTTAAATGGGTATTCTTCCACTTGAGGGTATCCCACTTACATATGCTTTCCATGTTTTTTGTATTTTGTTTCATGATCTTGTGATTGAAGGTTGCAAATCTTAATAACCACACAATGGTTTATGAAAAATAGGTTAATGTGATTTATGAATACTAACTTAGATGAAGTAAATGTTTTGAATAATCGATTCCCTCCTGTGTCGGTCTATTTTTATTACATCAATTAATATCAAAGAAAGTCCTTGTGAAGTAATTTTAACATCTTGAAGGATATCCTAGAAGCACAAAATGGTATGTCAGCTAGTATTTGAACAAGAAATTATGAGATTGTTGAGTCTTTGCTATTTGGATTGCCTGAAAAAATTAGTGACATGGAGATAAAGAATTTTCAAGCCATCATGGGTTTGGAATCTCAAGTGGAAAGTGTGTCGAAGGCCCTAAAATTAAAATATGAAACTTGTTGTAGGAATGAAGAAAATTTGAAATACCTAGAATCTGATGTAGAAAGTGCATCTATTAGATTGTGGATTTAAGAGAAGTTCAAAAAAGAGTACTGAAGCTCTTGATGGGATTTTGGAGAGACAAAGAGATGCAAATGATAAGACAGGCATAGGTTTCAAAGGAAAGAAGAAGGAGAATAATGAAGAAGTTTCTCCAAGTACCCAATAAGATATGAAGGAGACAAAGAGGACTAATTTTAGAAGTTCTAACCTTGTTAGACAATGTAATGGAATGAGGTATGGTCTTTCTTTCAAATGATATTTATATATTTCTCATGATTTTGGTCGTAGAGCTATAGCTTGAAAAATAACGTCTCGTAGGAATGGTGTAGGCCTCTTAAAAGTTTAATTCCAGTCATGTTATGGGTATGGTCACAAGGATAAGGATTGTGTTTGGAATATTAGTTTGTATAAGCCTAGAAGTCGGAAAAGTGTTGTATGTTTCAAATGTCACAAATAGGGATATATTTCCAGATCTTATCACCAAGGTGGTTCTCCAAGAGTTATTAGTAGGTTTAAAGCATCAAATTAAAGATTTTTCAAGAGGAATATCGGCCCCAGAGTGAGTCCAAGGTAACCATGTCGGGATCCCAAATCTAAGAAGGATGTTAATCAGGCCAAGGAGATCATGTGTATTGAGTATCAATCTAATATGTATATTTTATAGCCTAATCCATTGAAATTTTTCAAAGAAGGGTACAAATCAGATCAAGTACACATTTTTACTTATTTAAAGGAATATGAAGAGAATAAGATCATATTTTTGTAGTTGTAATTCATCGTATTTTTCATGACAAGTTGAGAAAGTTAGGGTTATGGGATACCTCAGAAGTTCTAAAGTGTGTCATTTGATCCATTGACGATTTTTTGAGTCCTTATTTATAAGTGGTTTCTTAATTTTCCATGTTATCATTGAGTAGAGGATTCAAAATTCTTAGATGATTTTGTGAGTTAGTTATTTTAAAGAAATTTCAAAGTCTCTTGAGCCTAAAAGTTATAGAAATGTAATGGTATGCATGTAATGTTTTTCAAGGTATGAGCTAGTTGTATTTCTTTGTTCCATTTTCTACCAATGTTATGGTCAATATACTCTTCCCTTTTTGAAGTAATTCTGTCATGCTATCTTTTTATGGTGTTGGGTCTTGATATTCTTTTCTTTTTCAAAAGTTTAAAGATGTGTTTTTGATTCATTATCATACTTATCTATCATAAGGTATTGTGTTATCAAAGTCTCTATAGTAATAGTATATTCCTAAGTTATGCAAGTGAGTCATGGCCCTTCATTAAGTCTCAAGAACATGAAAACGTTTGTGGAGAATTCTAGTTGAGCAATTTGTTGACCTATAATAAAGTGTGTGTTAGTCAAAATTTCATGATCTCTGGAGTCTTGATCTCATGTATTGTATGTCTAGAAGTATAATGTGTCAAAGTGTTGTAGAAAAATAAGAAGTGGCATGAGAATATTTTATTGAGAAATCATATGTATGGCATGTTATCAATAACTTGGTCCTAAAAAGTGTTATGTCTCTGAGTTCTATATTAAAAGTGTCAAGAAGGCTAGGTCAAGATGTTGAAATCAAAATTGAAATTTTGTCATTCTTACAAAGTGTGTAAACTTGTTACATATTGTAAAGGATTTATTAGTGGTGAAAGGATGTTTAGAATAATATTATATCTTTTTCATTACCTTTTGATTTGAATAAATGTGTTTTCAAACATGTCCGAGTTCTAAAGGTTATGATTATCATCAAGATGAAGTGGTTTCACCATATGGATCTATTTCAAGTCTTTATGTCCCTTGAAATGTTATTCTCAGAAATGTTTGGATGCTCTTCCATTGTTATTGGTTCTATAAATGAAGTTTTTACCTTATGAGAGTAATATATCTAAGTGTTTATGATCAAGAGTCAAATTAAATTTTTAAGGTCAAAAATTAAGTAAAAACCATCTAGAGTAAATATGTCTAAGTTCTAGGCATAAAATTAGATGTCTACAGTCAAGTACTTGTGAGAAGCTTGAATGTTGGCTCTATGAAAATATGAGATCTAAATGAGTGTTTCCCAAAGTGAGTCAAGGTAGTCATATGATATGTAGAGTGAAATGGTTTAGAGAACTCTATGTGGTTTTTCTAAAAGGGTTATTCAAGGTTATGCATTCTCCATATTAGTTAACATTTTTATAGTTAAAAGGGTATCCACTTTGCAAAGAAAGGTATATCTGACTTTGCTCTTACTAGGAGGATCTAGTCATGTTTGTCATAATGATTCAAGGGGACTATGTATGGTGAATTGAAGTCTCATTTCATGAACTAAAATATGGGTGTGTATGTGTACTATTTCTTTGCACCTAGATGAAGTATATTAGTCAAAATAAAGTTGTTGGTCTAATTTCAAAGTTTTTTTACCACTTGAAAGTGTTCACTATGTCAACACAATCATAAGAGGAAAAATGGTAAGTACAAGTTTGTTAGAGTAACTTTATTGATGTAATGGTGCTTCCCAGACCTATATGTATTGGAATAATCTTGAAGATCTTTACTATAGGGGTGAGAGGATATTTTTGGTTTTTTAGGTATCTTGAGGTATCTTGACTCACCAATTGAAAGGAAGAACTTGAAGAAAGTATAGAGACTGAAACAACTCTTTAGATGTATGAGAACTATGCAAATGAGTTATACAAGGCCAACATATTTGAGAAGAAACTCGAGGGTTGAATTGTCAAGTGAGATGCTTGAGAACATGACACTCTACCCAAGGTGATAAATTTCTTGCCATATGTTGATCATATAAGTTGAATATGTCTCATAAGCCAAACTTGAAAGTATCTCATATTGGACCAGGAAAGTGACAAGACTTGGTATAGATGTCTAAACAAGGGAAGATATGTGTGAATACCATTGGAGGAAGTATGTGAACTCATTGAATGTAATCAAGTTCAAATAATGAGATCTAAAACTAGTAAGGTGACAAATACAAGGTATAATTTGTAATCAAATAGTAAACCTAGGGAGGTAGATGTAATGCTTTATGCTCAATGTTAAAGGGCAATAATATGTCCAGTTGAAAAATAACATGATGGTAGGGTGAAAGTTCAATATAAGTAAGATGATGCTCATATAGATGTTAGTTCCTTGTTCAAATGATGGAAATTATGATTTTATTCTCAGGTGTTGAGATATGTATTGATTTTTGTCAATAGTATCTCAAGTATATTAAGAGGTCTCTAATCATCATTTAAGAGAGTTGAAGAATTTATTGGCTTATAGTGAAGTATCATAGTGAGGTGAATGATTTGAATATGTGAAAATTTTGAAGGAAATTTTTTTCCTTTTGATTGTGCATTGCAAGGAGAAGTATTATCTAAAACCTTGAGTAGGTCTGTAACATCAAATAAAGTTTTTAGTATATGACTAAAAGGTGAGATATGAAGATGCATCTAGAAAAACTTAGATCAATATATGTAATTTTTAGTTGGATGAAGCCCTAATAAGGTTGGTATAAGAGTAACAAAGTATTGGAAGGTCCTAGTATGATTGAATCTATTAAATAATTTCTTTTAGATATATCAAGTTAAGTTGTAGGGTTAGAAACATGGTACAAGTTGTTTCTATAGGTGCATAATGTCCTCTTGTGTCTATTGTGATTTTATCATTTGATAACATCATGAGATTTTAGTCTAAGACATCTAAAAGGCATTTTTGGAAGTATTAAGGGCTATATATTTGCATTAAGTACAATGAGAGTTAGCCACATGATTCATAAATTTGAATTCAATACAAATAAATCATAGAGTACTTAAGGACTGACTCTAAATTGTAATTATTGCTTCAAACCGTTTTCATGACCTATGTTCAAGCTATGTACTTTTTTTTTTTCTATATAGTTAGAGTTTGATAGTATGGTCCTATGGACAGTTTCGAGGAGTCGTGGCATGTTAAATTTGAGCTTCTAGAGCATGTAGAAATTGGCCATTTTGGAACTCAAGATGAGGTTTATGGATTTAGGTCCTAAATGTGAACACGACAAGGTTGAAAGAAAAACTTGATTTTTGTAGTTGAACAAGTCCTAGAAAGGTGATGTTGAGTGAGAATGAAAGAAAACTATAAGGATATTATCCCAAGGGGATATTTTTTCTAATCATATTAATTTTATGGATCGAATTTATGATGGTGTTGAAGTTAGAAGAGAGAGAGAGTTGAGTGCCAGCGGGAGCTACTTGAGTTAAGTACGTCATTTCAACACTTTTTCATTATTTATTGTATTTTGTTGCCATTTATCATTTTGAGTTATCAAAGTATCTTTTTCATATAATTAAAAGGGGGAGAAAATAATCATAAACATGTGAATAGGTCATTTGTGTATCTTTTGTCTTGTTGGTTACCATCAATGTTTACGAAGATGGTGGTTATCAATAATAAAGGGAGAGGGTGTTTGCCATTGTATATTTTTGTTTTCATAAATGTCAAGTTCAATGATGTAAAATGGTGTCATGATGTCATGTGATTCTCCATTAGGTTTTAGTCGGGTTTCAAACATTAAGGTTTATTAATAGTCTCCATGTTTGGTAAGTTCTATGTAGACCTAGTGAATGGTCTAGTAAGATAAGTAATTGTATGAGCTCTCTTTAGTGGATTGAATGTTTTAATGAGGTAAATAATGGTTGGGATGATGTGTCATGTGTGTGTAATTGTTTTCATGAGGTCAACATGGCTAGTTCATGGTTTGTAATGGTTATGTCAGTTCATTTGAGGCCTATTCCTAGTCCTCGAGCATGTAAAATGAGATAGAGACCTAAGATATTTTGAGCTCATTAGTCATGGTGGATCATAGTAACAACATGTTGAAATTGTACATGAAGAGTATGGTAAAATTTAGGTCAGTTCTTAGAGGGTTGGTAGTATTTCGAGTCCTTGGGAAGCATACGGTGACGAATAAATAAGATAACACATGTAAGTATTAATGGCCACAAAATTTCAAAGCTAGTTAGGTTAGATGGTGAGAATGGAAAGTTAGAGAATGTTTTCATGATGCTTCATGAAAATTTTCAAGTCATTCTGAAAAAGGATTTGCAAAATATGTTAGTTTTGGTAAAACTAGGTGATTTAGAGTGTGTTTTTGAGACAAAAGTTGATATTTTGATGCTTATTGTGAATTGTGTGCTATGCATGGGAGCAAGATACCTTCAAGGATTTGTTTACATGGAAATAATAAGGTGATTTTATAGTAACATTTTTATGAACAACCGTTAAGAAGATAAGTACCTTTGAAACCCTAACTAAATTGTGGGTCACAATGACTTTGAGAAAAAGGTGTGTATTGAAAAGGTTTTGATTCATTTTGAAAATGGTAGAAGACTTCATTTTAAAAGAGAATCGGGAAAAAAAAATGTTGAAGCTCTTTTTAAAGGAAAATTTAAGCCTAGTTGGCCTTTCCCTTACATTATCAGCGACAAACATTGTTGTGGAGTTTATCGCCTACCAACCCTTTTGGGAAAGCCACTCAAAAATCCACTCAATGCCATGCATATTGAAAAATACTACACGTAGAACAATGATCATTACCTTATTATGTTCTCTAGTTTCACGGTATATACTCGATTGATGAGGGTCTACATCTCAAATGGACCTCAACATGTTCACACATTCAACCAATCAATATTTTTATCATATTGATGCAACATTCCTAGCTAGTGTCTTTTGCGCATATATACTAATATACACTTTATGCTAAATCATCGCTTGCTTCAAGCTTTTTATTCTTTCATCTCATCATATATGCTTTATGATACATCATCACACACTTTGACATCCTACTCACACACCTCCCGATATACACTTTTGGCTAAATCATCACCTTATTCTATTGTAATCCACCACCTTAGGAAACAATAAACTATACCTTATATCGGTTAAATTTTTGGGTAATATTTTTTTAAAATAAATTTTGTGCTACTCTAATCCCGTTAACCTTAGTTCTTAGGATAACCTTATTAATGTCAATATAATTCAATTAATTAAGTTATTATGGCTCATACCCAACTTTATTTGAAGCCCATAATTAAAATGTGTTATTATTATTATTATTATTATTAATATTTTACCATTTACTAAAATAATATAATATTTACATTTTAAAAAAACCTCTCCAAGCATTCCTTTATCCATATATTTATTCGAGTCCACTTTATTCCCTTAAAACTCCAAAATTCATATAAGTTAAAAAGGAATTCCTACGTGGATATAAGTTTCCCCTTTCTTTTTGTTTGAGATAGATAATTTAATAATATTTATTTGATGACTTTTTCCAAAATAAGAATCACCGTTGGATTAAAGTCATCCCAACTACCTATCTCCACTTACACTAAATTGTTTTACTTGGAGACCTATATAGTTTTCTAGCCGCATTCTTTATTCTCATTTATTTATTTTTGGTTTTTCTTTCATTGGCAGGGTAGGAATGATGCATCCATGGAGGCCAAGCTCAAATTTCTGAAATTTTCTTCTATTTTGTTTTATGTTGACTGCAGGTGGGTTGGAAGAATATTTCATGATTTCTTCCCTTTGCTTCAATTTTACCCCGTCTAGGTTGGTTTTCCTTTTCTTTTTTTTTTTTTTTTTTTGGCTTATTTCCATTATTATCTAGCCTGGATATATATAAAGCTCCATTGTTCGGTGGAACCAGAAGAATGTTTTATTTTGTGTTGGAAATATATTATAATTTTATTTTTATCTACATGTAACTCCCTGATAACCAGGAAGCCACGACCACATGTTTAAATGGAAGAGGACAGCTGTTTGTTCATGGGAAGACCTGCAGTTTTAGGGTGGCCCGACCGCATTTTGGAGGTGGTGGGAAATGGTGGGGTGTGTGTGTAGGGGTTCAACCCCTGCCCCTTCCTTCAATATAATTTTTTTTTAAACAACTTACAAACCTCTTTGCCAGCCGATTTCGGCTTACCCGAATTTTGTTACCTATTAACATTTATATTGATAAATTAATTATATATATGTATATATATATTGAATACGTATATCGTATTCGGGTTAGTAATATGTTTTTTTTTTTTATATCCAATTTAAAATTTTGATAAATATACACTATATTTATTTTCTTCTACTCAAATCTACTTTCGGAGAAACATATATCTTATTAGACAGAATATTAGATCTAATGATTAATGTTTGTTTTTGAATATACATTCATAAGTTCATCTATTTCTGACAATTTGTCACTTAAATTTCTATAAAGATAAATCCACTCCCTATGTGGAAGCCTACTAAGCGGCTTACATACGGAAAAGATAAACTTGCAAACCATTTTTGTAAACCTACACTTCTAGATAATTTTTAGGAAAATTAAGGATTTTTTTTTTTACAATTCCATTGGCACAAGAATAAAGAAAGAAATAAACCTATATTAATCCCTACCACTTGTAAATAAATACTATTATTACGGTTAGATCAAGAAAAATTATAAATCTTAAACATAAAGATACTTCTTCTCTCTTCTTTATTTTTTGAATATAATAAACAAACTAAATGATATATGAGAGATTCAAATGAATGATCTCATTACAAAACAATCCCTCCTCAATTTTAAATAACCTAACCCTTCATTTTACGAATTGTTTTGAATTGCAATTTTAAGAGTCGTAGTAAGAAACGTTTTTGCAACCTAATGAAGTAAGAATTCAACACACAACACCTTCTTTCAAGAGGAGAAATGAAATGAAATAATTCTTCCATTTCCTTTAAAATTTTCAAGGTTCTTTCAATTTGTTACAATCCTAAGTGATAAATCACAAGAAGGCTTAAAGATTGATTTTATTACAAAATATAAACTAAGTTACAAGATACCTAGAGATGCACAAAGCAAGATTTTATGAGGCTCCATTTCATGATTGAAGGGGTTACCCAAAACACATATAAACTAATTGTTCAAAACTAAAACGATATCCCAATATGGGGCTTATAAATAAGTAAAACAAGATGACATTGCAATAATAAAATGAGACTAAGAAGAGAATTTTCCGAAAATTAGAGAAACAAATTCCAATTATCCAAGAATGCTCCAACGATCTTCAAGCTTTAGACTCCAAGTATTATACTCCACATACACTTCAACACAAAGAGAAAGGCTTGATTTACCAACCAACCTATAGGAATGATTAAATGCCTTTCCAAATGTTGGAAGACATGCTATCCTCCCCCAAGAACATGGGGAAGAGGGATATATTCAAGAAATGTGCACAAGAAAATGGAAGGGGTAGAAAATAAAACACAATTCACGTGCAAGACCAATCTAATACACCACAAAAGCACAATAAATGAAAACCAAATAAAAATAGGAGAACACCAAATTCATCCTCAACAAGTGGAACAATTGATGAGATATCCAATAGTGAAATAGAGTGTGGTCCAAACATTGGATGCATACTTACAAAATCTTCAAAAACCTCTATATCCCTAAAGAAATGCATCCCCCTTATTACTCTCTTGATTTAGCTATATTTCCTCCTTGGAAGGATTTTCAAATCAATTGGGTTTGAACTCTAAGGATGGGTAAGGGGGTTGAAATCATATGAATGACCTTACCCACCTCAAACCATATGCAGAGCATAAAAGAGAAGCAACATGTCTTTCCCATCAATCCATGAGGGTTGAGAGGGAAAATGTCTCCCTATTCTCCAATAAACCTCCGAAATCTATTATGCCATATAATAGATGTAGAAACAATCAAAAGAACAAAATATAAAAAGCATGCACCACATGTAAAACTAGAACATACATTTAAAAATATGTAATTTACCATTTATGTGCAAGAATAACACAACTAGGATCAAAGATCCTACCTCCAAAGTTGTCCAATGTCCAATTTCTCCGAATTCTACCATTTATCTATACATGTAACTCCCTAACAAGTAGGAAGCCATGGCCATAGAGTTAAATGTCATAGGGTGGCAGTTTGTTAATGGGACGTCCTATGGTTTTAGAGTGTCTGGATACATTTTGGGGCATGTGTAGGGGTTTGACCCCTCCCCTTCCCTAACATATTAAAAAGACACTTACAAACCTCTCTTCCATCTCGATTTCGGTTTGCCCAAATTTTCTTACCTATTAAAATTTATATTTATAAATTAATTGTCTATATATATATATATATATATATATATATATATATATATATATATATATATATATATATATCAAGTACATATATGGTATTCGGGTTTGTAGTCATTTTTGTAATACTCAATTTAAAATTTTGATAAATATTTACTATATTTATTTTCTTCCACTAAAATTTAGTTTCATGAAAACACATATCTTGTTGGATAGAATATTAGATCTAATGACCTATATATATATATATATATATATATATAGTGTAATGCCCGCTGGGCATTGGCTCCTTTTCTACCTGCCCTCCACCAGCTATCTCCATTTTTTTCAACATACTAACTGTCACAACCTACCGCAATTTATAACCCTGTCACCTCATTTTGACCTGCTCCTCCTTGGCGTGTGCTGAACAGTGGATTCATTAATGGTGAAATGAAGTTCTGTCGCCCTGATGTTGCGTGGGTGGGTGTGGATTCTCAAAATCGTGTTGTGCAGGTGGTTTCAGTGGAGCGTTGAACTGAAATCCTTCTAGGAGAGTTCCGTGAGGAAGAAACTGGCTTTATGCAGCAGCTACAGGGTCGAGAAGTGAACTTATCTCAGAAATCGTGCCCTCCCAAGGGAGAAAGTGCGGCAGCGAATGGCCGCAGGCGAGCCAGGAGCCGTTGGTGTTGATCCTCCTGCTTACGCACGCGACCATAGTAAGTGATCGTTGTTGCAAAATCTTGCATGTAAAGAAAGAACGAGATAAAGTTTTGTTGAGCTGTCTTGCCTTTTCATTGTGGAAAGTTGCTCTGTCCAGGTGATGAATTTAACATGGAAGAAGCTCGATCAAATCTTGAGGCTTGTTTTGCAAGTGAAAGGTGAGATTACATTCACGATGTTTCCTAGTTCGCCGCAAGTTATTCTAGCGCTGGCCCAAGAGGTTGATATGGTGGTTTGATACGAAGATACGAGAAAAAAAAAAAAAAAATGGAGGCATTAACTTTCATTGTTCTTTCTTCGCAAGCTACTTCCGTGACATTATGTATTTTACCCTTTCTGTTATCTTTGAAGGGTAAGGTAACAAAACATATTTCTCTCGATCTGCTCATGAATAAAACAGAGATGTATGGCACACTTTTCTTCCCTGGAAAGTTTGATGATATGTTGTATGATTATCAAGTTGATGGACAATATTGTCCTGAAGAAGGCCACCACTATGATCCTTCATGCATTTTGGTGGATCCTTATGCTAGGGCAGTCATAAGCAGAGTAGAATATGGGGTTTTGAGTCCTGGAGGAAACTGTTGGCCTCAAATGGCTAGTATGGTCCCTGTTTCGATGACGAGAGGGTGAAGAATAGTGTGGGAGCTGAACAATGGAGCAGATCGGTTATGGAGCAGGACACTAATCGTCTCACTCTCGCCTACTTTGCCATTTCAGGCCTCGACATCCTCAATGCCTCGATCAGGTGTAGACTGGTTCCTCGTGGAGGAGGGGCGTGGAAACCAGCTAGTGTAGCAGGTGTGTGTTGAATGGTGCAGCGGTGTGTGAAATGCACATCTGTTGCTATGTTGTTTTCTGTTAAGTGTCGAATGCACCCTCAAATTCGAGATTCTCCTACAAGATATTTTTATCAAAATCGATTAAGTGACAGTGTGACTGTTACCAGGAGACCTGATGAAATTTATTTACAAAGATTCTCTTTTGAGATCTTCTTGCTGTTCGATGTAACTCATGGAAGAGAACCTCATAGAGGCGGACCTGTTTCATATCAGAATATTCATGAAGCACTGTTTGCCTTGCAAGAAAACTTTCAGGAGATCTATGCAACGTTGGAGAAAATGTATTGGGAGATGAAGGTAGCAGGATAATTGTCAGATTCAGAACTTGTGCGAATGCTACATTGGTGAAGGTTAATAGTGCCAATAAGCATGGCATTCTTTTGGAAGTTGTACAAGTGCTAACCGATTTGGATCTCACATTTTCTAAGGCGTACATATCTTCTGACGGTGGAAATTTTATGGATGTATTCCATGTAACTGAAAGGGATTGTTAGGCCAGGTTTACTCTCTGAAGTTTTTGCTGTTCTTACAGACCTTGAATGCAATGTCGTTGGGGATGAAGTCTGGACCCATAACACGAGGGTTGCACCGAGTGTTTGATGTTGTCCTCAATCTAATGAAGGAAAAGGTTTATTGATCATCACGGTAGATGCCTACCAGAGCCAGGAGCATGATGTAATTAGTATATCTTGTGTCCAAGCTTCAAATCATGGGGTTGGCTTTGTAGATGATATTCGCCGCATGAATGTGGCACTGGCACGAGCTCGCAAAGCAGCTGCATTGAAGCAATCTAGTGACTGGTCAACCTTAATTGAGGATGCTAAGTCTAGGGACTATTTTATGGATATGGAGTCTGTACCAAGAGATTGTTTTTGGTTATAAAGCCATCTTCTTTTGCTTTGTCTCAAACTAGGGCTGCTCCTAATATGAGAACACCAAGGTTAGGAGGTCCAAATTAGAAACAATCAGATGCATATGGAGATGGTGGAGGTGTTTGGATGAATGATGAAGGATTAAGTTCAATTGCCAAAAATGGGGCCTACAGAAGTTCTAGGGCTGATCTTGGAGCGGTGTTGGGAGGATGATGGCAAGTATTTTAGACCACCCACCCTGGCTGTGAACTCCTACCTGTGCCAACATGAAGATGTTCGATGTTTGGGCGCCCAATGAGCTTGAAGAAAATGGATTTAGGCTTCGGTTGCTATTGCAGGCCCCGTCCATCTTGTTATCGACTGCGGGAGCTTAATCAGGCATGATATTCTCTATACCATTAATTCTTATGCTGTTATTTAATTGAATCACTAAATAACTCTACTCTTCATATTAATGTCTCGTGTGATGGTATACTGTTTGGTTTCCACTTTCCTGGCTCGTTTGTATTTGTTTTGGCGTTAGAAATGATTGCGTTGGTTGAAGCCTTTATATTGTTTTCTGGGATTTAATAAATATTATTTGGGTGAAATTTTCTCTTAAGACTAATAAAACAAAAGAGGCAGGGGTCTTGTAATGAAAATTCTCGAGTTCTATGTGTTGGTCTCACGATTTGAATGTTTTACCAAACATTTTCGTTGGACTCAACTTTATAGTTCCTGTTATGTTCTTATTCTTGTTTCGGTTCGAGATCTGTAGTTCTGGTCTATGTTGGGTATTTGCAAATTGGTGATTGAGTATCATGAAAGTGCATTGTGTATAGGTGAATGATGCTATTCTTGTCTCTATCCTTTTCTTTCGGTTGTTTTAGGTTTTAGTAACCCTTCCGGTTGGCTTCGTGTGTGCTTAGCTTGACTGACTTTTGAATTGAGCCAAGTTGATATTTATTTTCAACTAGGTTAGTTTCTTTTGTTATTTTGTTTTGAATCGCTCGAAGAAATAATTTTATTCTTCGAGTGTCATGTTTGATTTTCATAATTGATATCAATTCATGTTCACCGTTTGGAGATTGTTGTCTTTGGAATCACCTTCTCTCCCTTGGTGACTGTTGTATGTTTTGAGGAATGTAGCTGAACCTATGGAATGTTTTCTTTTGACGATACTCACATTTCTTTTGGATAGCTTAAAATGTCAGAGGAAATACTCTTTCTTACCTTGATTTTGTTTCACACATGTTGGAGGATACGAGAGCTACTAGATCATTGGTGAGGAAGTTTTCAAATCTTAAAATTGGGATGTTGGTTTTATGCGTAAGAAATTACTCTACTTTTTGCTCCGTAAAGATGCTTAAATTTCATTCTCCTGTGACTTAGAGTTTGGTGTGTTTGGAAACTCATTGGTTGACTGGTTTTTGTGATGATCGTTGTGATACGACCTCCCTTTGTCATTGTAGTAGTAGAATGGTTATGTGTTGACCAAAAAGGTTAAAGTTGACTTGTTGTTGACGATAGATCCTTTGGAAGCTATGTATCCTGTGTTGTGTTCTTGTGAATGATTGAGTAACCCTCCTGTAAGATTTATAATGGTTATGTTTGGTCTTGTCAAAGTTTTTCCTTTTTCTTAAGACATTCTCTTGATTAGAAGAAAGTTTAATAGAAGGATTGTTAGGATAGGACGTGGCCCATACGGGGTCATTTGTGCGTCTCATCCCTTTTCTTTCCAATTTATTTATTCTGTGCTGACATAAAATTAACTGTTATAGGCACATCATCTTAATATTAATAAGTCATGTTGGTTTAGATGTTCTCATGTCGATTGATTGTTTGGGATCTTCCAATGACATAGTGAGTCCTTGGCTTGGTGAACTAACTTAAACAAATAGGGACATATCACGTTTGAAATTAATTCTCTTCTTGTAATTGTTTTTGTTTCGAAATGTTATCTTGTTAAAATGACGGTCATTATTGTGATATGAGTGAAATTCACTATGATGTTTATTAACTGCTCCTATGAGAAAATGATAATTAAATAGAGTTGTGTCGTCCCCTTTTATTCAGACATTTTATGCTATTGGACAACTCTTTAATTGCTCTTGTTTAGACTCTTAGATTATTTTTCATAATCAACGGTGTTTTTCTTCTTCCTTGAAACAGTTAGATAACAACATATTGTCTTAATGTTATAGCTTTTATCGTACTCGCTTCTTGCGAGGCGACATGTGCTAACAAATGTGCGGGAGGATTTCTTGAGTAGAAAAGAAAAAAAAAGAGAGAGAAAAAGAAACACGTGTAGAAAGTGGATTCCATCCTTCTTCGTAATCTGCTATTTGTTGTACGAATGTTTTTCTTTTGCTTTACAGCATTGGTATGGAAATTGTGGAGACTATCTAGAAGGCATTGTGTTATAATTTTGTATTGTTCTCATGTAGGTTGTTGTTATCGTTTGAAAGTCAATTTGAGAAATATTATCGTCAATAAGATTCAATGAACTTGTTTTGACATGCGTATCCTTTGTTGAATTTTCACTTTTTAGAATATGATTTATCCTTGAATTTTCAAACCTAATTCTAATTATCCAAACTTGAATCATCTTGCATCACTCTAGTTACCTTGGTCTTGTGTCGTTTGGTAGAGGACTATGTTTTTGAACCTAGCAAAAAGAAAACAAGAGAAACAAATATACCTTGTGATCCCGTGTAAACAAATCAACAATCTCTTATTGTGGTGACTCCTTAGAACGGTCTTAAGGTGAAATCAATGATTAAATTCTTGGAAGATAACAAGATTACAATAAATAGAAGGAACTTGCCTAAGAAACTCTTCGATCCTGTCGACCCGTTGAAAATGTAAACAGTATACTTATTTCTATCTCTTCAAGTGAAGCCCAAGTGAAACCTTTAATTTTTTTGATTAGACTCTTGACCCCAATGAAATCTTATTAACAACTAATAAGATCTTAATGATGAATCCAAGAGTTAGACAGTCATGTACTGGAATAAAATAAAATAAAATAAAATTGACCGCTTGAAAAGGTAAAACATATATGTTCAAAAGCACAACGTCGAAAACAGATTGATAAAGTTAAGAGCCTTGAGAAATTAACTGCCTCCTCACAAATGAATAAGTTAATCAAGTAAATGAAGTAACCTCTTGCTATTTTATAATTGGTTTACACTGTATATTAACATTATCAAGGTAGGGGAAAATTCTTCAAAGGAGACATGACTTTCAGATTCTCCTATCGTGATTCCTCTGCGAAAAGTAAAGAATGTAAAAACACTTACAGCTAAAACATGAATCTAAAGAAACCTTCTGTGGGAAGACCTTGTTGTAAGACTGCATA
This sequence comes from Taxus wallichiana var. yunnanensis, assembly GCA_018340775.1. Classification (NCBI taxonomy): domain Eukaryota; kingdom Viridiplantae; phylum Streptophyta; class Pinopsida; order Cupressales; family Taxaceae; genus Taxus; species Taxus wallichiana. The sequence goes on from CM031242.1 coordinate 892,271,830, forward strand.
CTTTAGATGAACCATTGTGTCCTTAGTGTGTGCCTCATGTCTATCTGTAACTAGTGTGGGTCCGTGTTGTGGAAAGCATGTCTTTGGTTGGTTGTATTCCCTAGAGAACTTGTGTAGTGTCGTATTACCTTCAAGCAAGTCAAAAAAAAAAGTTATCCTGTATTTCATTGTGTTGTCCTTGTGTTGGTATTTTTGGTGTGTTACACACACACACACACATATATATATATATACTTTTTCTAATTTTGTTTAATATTTTTTCAGCAATACTAACGATTTAATGGTGTATATGATTTTGTGTATCTTGTTGAAGATTCAAACTTTAAGCTATTAAATCATTTTTTTAATACACATTCATAAGTTTATATGTTTCGGATAATTTATCACTTATTTTTCTAAAAATGTAAAACAACTCCCTATGTCAAGCCTACTATTTTTTTACATAAGGACATAGATAAACTTTCAAACCAATTTTCTAAACCTACACTTGTATATAATTTGTAGGAAAATTAAAGATTCCTTTTTTGTTATTCCATTGGCACAAGAATAAGGAAAGAAATAAACCTTGATTAATCCCTACCACTTTTAAATGAATGTCATTATTCAGGTTGCATCAAGAAAAATGTATAAAGCTGAAACATTAAGATACTTCTTCTGTTGTTTTTTTTTTTAATACAACAAGCAAGCTAAATGGTATATGAGAGACTCAAATGATTGATCTCAATACACCAAAATACCTCCTCAACTTTAAACAACCTATCCCTTCTATTTACATATTTTTTTGCATTGCATTTTTAAGAGTATTAGTAAGAAACTGTTTACAACATAATGAAGCAAGAATTCAACATACAACACCTTCTTTCAAGAGGAGAAATCAAATGAAATAATTCTACCATTTCATTTAAAATTTTCAAAGTTATTTTAACTTGTTAGCATTCAGGATATAAATCACAAGAAGGGATAAAGATTTAGTTTATTACAAAATATAAATCAAGTTAGAAGATACCTAAAAATACAAAAATCTCCTTCTACCACGTTTTCTTCCTTAGAACTTACGTTCTTCCGGGACTTTACGAGGCTCCATTTTATGGTTGAACGGGTTACCCAAAACATATATAAACTAGTTGTTCAAAACTAAAACCATATCCCAATATGGATCTTAAAAGTAAGTAAAACAACATGACATTGCAATAGTGAAATGAGACCAAGATTTTTTTTTCCAAAAAAGTGGAGAAACAAATGCCAAGTATCGAAGAGTTCTCCACCCATGTTCAAGCTTTAGACACCAAGTCTTGTACTCCACATAATCTTCAACACAAAGAGAAAGACTTGATTTACTACCCAACCAATAGGTATGATTACATTCCTTTCCAAATGTTTGAAGACATGCTATCCTCCCCAAGTGCGGGGAGAGAGAGATAGCTTCATCAAATGTGTACAAGAAAAGGGAATGGTTGGGTAATAACAAATCCTTCCCATTGAAGAACGATCTCATACATCACAAAAGTACAACAAATGACAACCAAATAAAAAGAGGAGAACAAAAAATTCATCCCAACAAAGGGAAGAATGGATGATAGATCCAATAGTGCCATGTAGAATATGGTCCAATCATAGGATGCATACTTACAAAATCTTCAAAACCTCCTTATTGGTATAAATAAATCATCCACCTTATTACTCTCTCCGATTCACATAAATTTCCTCCTTGGGAGGATTTTAAAATCCATTGGGTTTACACTCAAAGGATGGGGAAGGGGGTTCAAACCATATAAACCACCTTCCCCACCTCAAACCATATGAGGGGATAAAAGAGAAACCAACATGGCTTTCCCATCAATCCATGAGGCTTTAAGAGGGAAAATCCCTCCCTCTTCCCCAACAAAACTCCCAAATCCATCATGCGATATAACGGATGGAGAAAATATCAAAGGAACAAAGGATAGAAAGTATGCACCACATGTAAAACTAGAACATAGATTTTAAAATATTCAATGTAACATTTATGTGCAAAAATAACACAACAACGATTAAAGATCCTACCGTAAAAAGCTCACAAAACGCTAAGTTATCCAAATTCTACCATTTATCTTTACATGTAACTCCCTGGTGTATAGGAAGCCATGACCACAAGGTTAAATTTCATAGGTGGCCGGTCTTTAATGGGACATCCTATGGTTTTAGAGCATCCTAGCTACATTTTGGAGGTAGTGGGGAATGGAGGGATTGTGGGAGGTATGCAGGGGTTTGAACCCAACCCCTCCATAATATAATGTTTCTTAAAAAAATTTACAAAACTCTCTTCCAACCAACTTTGGCTTACCCAAATTTTCTTACTTATTAAAATCTCTATTGATAAATTAATTATCCATATATATCAAATACATATATGGTATTTGGAATTGTAAAATATTTTTTTAAAATACTCAATTTAAAAATTTGATAAATATAAACTATATTTATTTTCTTCCACTCAAATATAGTTTCATGAAAACACATATCCTGTTGGATGGAATATTAGATCTAATGAAATATATATATATACCATTTTTATAAATTTGTTTACTATTTGTTCAAAAATACTAACCATTTAATGGTATATATGATTTTGAGTGTCTTGTTGAAGATTCCAACTCTAAGCTATGAAATCATTATTTTTTGAATACACATGCATAATTTTATATATTTCGGATAATTTGTCACTTAAATTTCTAAAAAGATAAAACAAATCCCTATGTGGAAGCCTACTAACTTGTTTACATAAGGACATAGATAAACTTGCAAACCATTTTTCTAAACCTACACTTGTAGATAATTTGTAGGAAAATTAAAGATGCTTTTTTTTCTATTCCATTGGCACAAGAATAAGGAAAGAAATAAACGTTTATTAATCCCTAACACTTTGAAATGAATTTCATTATTCGGGTTACATCAAGAAAAAAGTATAAATTTGAAACATAAAGATACTTCTTCTCTCTCTCTCTTTTTTTTAATACAAAAGCAATCTAAATGATATATGAGAGACTCAAATGATTGATCTCAATACACCAAAATACCTCCTCAACTTTAAACAATATATCCCTTCTATTTACCAATTGTTTTTCATTACATTTTTAAGAACAAGTAGTTAGATATTTTTACAATGTAATGAAGTAAGAATTCAACACATAACACCTTATTTCAAGAGGAGAAAACAAATGAAATAATTCTTCCATTTCCTTTATAAATTTTAATGTTATTTCAGCTTGTTACCATGCAATATAAAAATCACAATAAGGCTTAAAGCTTGAGTTCATTGCAAAATATAAAGAAAGTTAGAAGATACCTAAAAATGCACAATGATGAAGACTTTACGAGGATCTATTTCATGATTTAAGGGGTTACCCAAAACAAATATATATTATTTGTTCAAAACTACAACCGTATATGAATATACATATTACAAATAAGTATAACAACATGACATTGCAATAGATAAATGAAACCAAGTAGAAAAATATCCCAAAAATTAGAGAAACATATTTTAAGTATCGAAGAATACTCTAACCATATTTAATCTTTAGACTCAAAGTCTTATACTCAACATAGTCTTAAACAGAAAGAAAAAGGCTTGATTTACCACCCAACCTATAGGAATCATTATATTCCTTTCCAAGGGTTGGAAGATGTGCTATCCTCCCCCAAGCCCATGGGAGAGAGACCTAGCTTCCGAAAATGTGGACAAGAAAAGGGACGGGGTGGGAGGTATTGAAAAACACTTCACATTCATGACCAATCTCATACACTAAAAAAACACAAAAGATCACAACTAAATAAAAAGAAGAGAACACTAAATGCCTCCTCTAAAAGGGGAAGAGTGGATGAGACATCCAATAGTACCATAGAGTGTGGTCCAACCATATGATACACACTTACAAAATCTTCAAAAACCTCCTTATCCCTCTAAAACAATCATCTCTCCTTATTACTCCTCCCTTTCGCCTAAATTCCTCATTGGGAGGATTTTCAAACCCATTGGGTTTTCTCTCGAAGGATGGAAAAGGGGTTTAAACCAAGTGAACCAATTCCCCACCTTAAACCATATGAGGGGATAAAGAGAACCAACATGGCTTGCCCATCAAGCCATGAGGTTTAAGAGGAAAATACCTCCCTCTTCCCCAACAAAACTCCCAAATCCATTAATCCATATGATGGATGGAGAAACAATCAAAAGAATGAAAGCAAGAAAGCGTGCAACAAATGTAAAACAAGAATATACATTTAACAATATGTAATCTACCATTTATGTGTAAAAATAACACAACAAGGATAAAATACCCTACATGTGAAAATATCTCCAAACTCTAAGCTTCTCCAAATCCTTGTCCAAGAAAAATCTCCAACTCCAAAAGCATTCCAAGCACAAAACATAAGAAAAATTCCTTTATCTCCCACATGAGGGAGTATTTGAAGAAAATCAAATAATTTTCCTCACAAATGAGTGGGTGAAAAGTGTCACCCCTCTCTTCCCTCCAAGCCAAGATTCAAAAAACAAAAAGAAGAAAATATAAATCTGCATTTAAACATAACTTCCCCAGATTACCTAAAAACAAGTAAAACAAATCCATGCAACTTTCCACAACATACAAAACCTAACCATTATTAAATGAATGGTTACAAGTGAGAGCCCAAATTGTAGGGAAAATCCCTTTTACCTTGAAATTAAGCCCCGTACCTAATCGGTAGGGTTCAAGGGCTTATTTCTTTGCTATGTGAACCCCCCTCCCAAAAAAAAAAAATAAAGGGGTCACTAAAAATGACAAAAATAACCTAATTTCAGGTTTGGCACAATTGCACACATATGTGGCAACCACTCAAGGGTGCTTATGTAACCCCAATCCTCTTTAGTTAAAAAAATAACAAATACATTCCTAATGCAAGTGGGGACCATTAGGTCCCCTAACCTAGTTTTCTAACAAAATTAAACAACCTAAACACAATTAATTTTACACAATATACAACATTACAACTAAGGGTCACTCATGGTGCCCAAACAATACATGCAATCAATAAGGCCTCATAAAACTAACATGGCTAGGACTTAGCCCCATTGGTCACTTGTGCACATTCATGTAGCCACCCTAAAACCCATGTTTTCCAAAGTGTCTTGTAATCTACACATTAAATGCAAACATTAAACACATCTATTCAATAAAGGTGTAAATGAACTACTTTGTAAGTCCATAGAAATATAAACATGCTAACTAAACTAACACATCATCAATATGAAATCGTAAATGAGAAACATGTAAAATTTCACATACATCCACCATGTGTTAGCCATTATAATTTATGTAATGACATATATAAATACTATCATGTCATCTCATCAAGAAATCGAATAGTCCATAACATCCAAGTATGCATCAAAACCATGTATCTTTCACATATCAAATAATCTCAGTAATGAAATAACATGTTAATATCAAAACAATGAAGAAATGTACTAATACACTACTCATGGATAAATTGGTGCTACACACCCAAATTACCATACATGTCCATGAAAGATCATAAAATAATATCAAAATGTGATATAATCTATGTAAAATTATCAATATGAGTATAAATTTTGTAGATAACTCAGGCTAGAAAATGTGGGCACTACATCCCCCTCTTCTAAAATTAGGCTTCCTACTCGAAGTATTTGAAAAATTAGGGATATCTAGCCCTCAATGGTGTAGCATCCTCCTAGGTAGCTACAATAACGTTGTATATGTCCCACTGCACCCTAACTTGGTCAAAGTCTCAAACCCAAAGGGCCAACCTCTGGTGCTCTAGGATACATATGGGCTCCATCCCCCACAATCCTTCGTCCTCCACCTATAAGGTCGACCAATCCAAAACATGAGACATATCAGGTACATATTTACATAGTAAAGAAACATGAAATACATCATGGACCCATGCAAGGGGTGGTGCTAATGCTAGCAAAGAGGAAACTGGACCTATGACCTTCAAAATACCAAACGGCCACACAAAATGAGGTGATATCTTAGAAAAATTTCCATAGTGGATTGAGATCTTATGTGGATGCACCATAAAGAATATTGCGAAGTGACAATAAGTCCTCTTTGGTGTGTACATAAGCCTTCCGACATTCTCTAGCCGACTCAAGTCACTTCCTAATAAGTATAACCTCATTGCTCTAAGTCTTGTAGGCAAGCCGAGTCAAGTATAATCCTGTCATCTATACTATCCCAACTCAAAGGTGTCCTGAAAGTTTGACCATAGAAATCTTGATAGGGATCCATGCTTATAGAACTGTGATAGATGTTGTATTAAAACTCAACTAAATGTAGGATATATTCCTATTTTTTTTGTCAATCATTGACATACATCCTCAACATGTCCTCTAATACCTGGTTAACCCTCTCATTTTTTCCATTTATTTATAGACGATATGCTAAACTAAAATTAATTTGTGTACCGAAAGTGACCTAAAATGAAGTCAAGAAATGTGAAGTGTAAATAGTATCCTTATAATTGATGATGGTATTTGGAATCTCGTGCTATTTTACAATGTCCATTATAAACAATTTGGAAATGACAAATGCATTATAGGTGACCTTGGTTGGAAAAAAGTGCACAACCTTGGTCAACTTATCCAGAGTGGTGATAATGAAATCATGATTTTAAGAGGACATATGGAGTCCTACTATGAAATCCATGGAGATCAGATCCCATTTATACTGGGAATGTCATGAGGATTTAAGAGACTGTAGGATGAGAATTTTGAGCCTTGACCCTACGATACTCAAGGAAATGTGCTACAAAATTTTCTATGTCTTGTAAAAGAAAAGGAGAATAATATAAATCCCTCGGATAAACGTGAATTATCTTCACTCTTGGATACACCGCATTTAGAGATCGATGAGCCTCTGTAAGGATAAATCTATGATGATATATTTCCTTAGGTACATAAATGTTCCTATGAAATGGAATTAAACCATATGCTTCTAAAATGCAGCTTGAATATTTTCCCTCTAATGAACTCGTGACTCGAACATATTTTTAACACCCTCATAAAACCTATCCTCTAGAAGGTGACGAAGAATCCTACCTTGGAGATATAACTTCAGTTTCATTGATGCAAGCACATGTCACTATCTACTAAGTGCATCAAAAACAACATTCTCCTTTCCTTTGGTATCTGCACCTCAGGTGTTGTACTCATAAAGGAACTCCATCTAATACTACTAGCGAGTAGTGAGGTTGGGCTATGAGAAGATGTGTTGCATCCTACTGTGATCTATCCTCAAAATGAATGGCCTACCCAAAAGAAATGATGCCAACAGACAAGAGCGTGAACAAATATTGCAAGCTATAAGTCATGAGTAGGATAGTTTATCTAATAATCTTTGAGCTTACGTGACTCAAAGGTAATAACTAAATGTTCCTCCATAAGAAATTCTTTGAGACTCTCTAAATAAGTATCACTTTGAAAACCACAAATATCTCTATGTCGATCTGGAACTCCCAATATAGGTTTCATTGTCAACCTCACCTTAAGCAACAGAAGGCCTCGCTAACACTTCACCGACCAATCAAATTTATTCCCTTTTACTGAGCGGAAGTAATTGGGTGTGCAATCCTGTTAAAATCATGTATAAACCAACAGTAAAAACCTGTGAACCCCATGAAACTCATCAACTCGAGAATCGATGTGGGCATTTGCTAGTCAAAAATACCACGAATCTTAGAAGGATATACAAAGATAACCTCACTTGATATGATGTGACCCAAGTATTGAATCTTTATTTTGAAAGAAGTTACATTTTTCCAAGTTCCCAAACAACTTCGCTCTCTCAAAACCTATAGTACTTGTCCTAAATAATCCTTGTGTTTCTCCTTGGAATGAGAATAAATAAACATATCATCTCAGAACACAAAGAAAAAATGATCTAAAAAAGGTCTTGAATACCCCATTCAGTATGCTCATGATGAAAGCGGGGGCATTGGTCAATCTACATGGTACAACCGTGAACTCATAATGACCATAGTGTGTGTGGAAAGTTATCTTATGACTATCTACTTTGATATATGAAACTAATTGATGAGGGTTCTCAATCCTCACCATTAATAATGTCAATTTGGGTTGGTGTCGAAGGTTGTATGCATTAAGAGAATAAGATCATGGAAAGTAACTCCTTTAAACATAATCCAAATATGCATAAAGTGAAAGCACACATGCGGAAATTTAAATGCACACTTGCAGAAATGTAAACACACTTGCATGAATAGAACACATCCGCATAAATTAAAATTGTTGAATTCGAAATAAGAAAAATTAGTTGAAAGACTTGTAGGTTTACAACAAATTGAATGTTACAATATAAAGAGAAGAACACTACAACAAGCTAATAATTACAACTAAATAAATAAACACAAATTATTATAAAAAAATAAAAATATACAGATCCGTCTTCCTTAGAATGAGTGGCCAGCTCATCCCTTGGAAGAGGATTTAAACCATGCTTCGAGATCTTATCTCAAAGCTGTAGAATATTAGAGTGAAAATAACATATTCATTTCTTGGTGGTAAAAAAATTACATATCTATGTGTGGAAGGTTACATTTATAATTTATGCGTCAACCAACTCCTTATTTTGGGAGATACAATTTGATCTTATATTTATTTTAATCCTAACAACTAAGATCTCCATCTCCAAAAAATATGGAGAGAGATATATTATTGGAGTCAAAGTCTTATCTCACTTATTTTAGGAAGATTTGCTCCCAAATCTTCTCTTTGCTTTTCGGTAATAAGAATCACAATGATTTTATTCCTCTACATTATTGGAAGTAGGTTTTTCCTTAAAATATGATTTTGACCAAATAATTTTCTTAGATATTCCATTTGACTTTGTTATTTTTGGATGCAACTTTTGACGCTTAGCCTAATACGCTTTTTCCTTGGATTCAGTTGAATTTTTTTAGATTTATCTTCATTTGTAAAATATGTTGCAAATATGAGTGATTTTTTTGTTAAACACATTTATATGAACAAAAACCTCTCTCAAATTTTCCATTTGAATTTTTTTCTTTGTTTATGGAACTTTGAACACTCATCTAGAACACTTTTTATCGATTATAGCTCACTAAAAGTTAGATCTATCTTCATTGATAAAACCTATTGTAAATATGAATGAGGTTTTTGTTAAACACATTTCTATGAATAAAAAAATCTTTTATATTTTCCGTTTGAATTTTCTATTTCTATTTATGGAACTTTTAGCGCTTATGCGATACACTTTTCCTCGACTACACTCACTAAAAGTAAGATCTCTCTTCATTCGTAAAAACTATAACAAATATGAATGACGTTTTTTTTTAACACATTTCTATGTAAAAAAATCTCTCAAATTTTCCATTTGGCTTTTCTATTTCTGTTTATAGAACTTTTACTGCTCATGAGATTCACTTTTACTCAAACTGCAGCTCACTAAAAGTTAGATTTGTCTTCATTGGTAAAACCTCGTAGTAAATTAGAATGAGGTTTATGTTAAAAAAAAATTTGGAACAAAAACCTCTCTCATATTTTCTATTTGACTCTCTCGATTATTCACGGTCCCATTTGATGCAAGTTCTATAACTAAATCTATGAGTTCCACAACTAACTCTGCGAGTTCCGGAACTAACTGTGCAAGTTCGGAGCTAACTTGAAACAACTATAACTTTTCATACGATCTTAGATTAAAATGATATCTATTTTGAACTTGCATAATTTTTTGAGAAAAATTTGAATATGAAATTATTTTGAGTTTAGATATACCATCCATCATCAATTTCACAATTCCCAATACTAGCATTATCTTTCCTTTATGGCTTGCATACACAAGAATTTGTATCTTTTCCCAAATAATCAATAGGATTAGTAAAAAAATAGATAAAAAAATATTTCTAAATAAATAACAAGATATATATCCTATATTCTATCTTAAGCAAACTATAAGTTCCAATATTACATTTAAATTCACTTTCCAAGGTAACTTAGAAGGAAAAATAATGGTAATTTATGACCAATTTATGGCCTCATCATTGCCCCAAAATTAATCTTATGCATGTCCTCATGCATTACATTTTATCTCCTATTCTTAGAGTCCTCTCTCGCATTGAGCTTATGCATGTATGCATTCTTTATATAGTTCAAAGACAGGTTCTTTTGGATCTCCTTCTCGCTATTTTTTATTTTTTTCTTATACAACAGCTTTCTTTTATGGATCTCCTTCTGTTATTTTTATTTTCTTTCTTGTACAAGAGGTTCTTCTATAGATCTCATTTTACCGTTTTTTATTTTTTTATTTGTACAACAGGTTCTTGTGTGGATCTATTTTTTCTCTTTTTGATTTTCTTTCTTGTACATCATGTTCTTATGTGGATCTCCTTCTATTGCTTTTTATTTTCTTTCTTATAGAGCAGGTTCTTGTGTGGATCTCTTTATGCCGTATTTGATTTTTTATCTTGTACAAGAGGTTCTGTGTGGATCTCCTTCTGCTATTTTTTATTTTCTTTCTTATACAACAGGTCTTATATGGATCTCCTTATGTTTCTTTTAATTTCCTTTCTTATACAATAGGTTATTTTTGGATACCCTTATGATGCTTTTGATTTCCTTTCTAATACAATAGGTTCTTGTGTGGATCTCCTTCTGTTTTATCTCATATATAAAATCAAAATGCATACCTTATGCTTCTCTTTCTCTCCCGCACTTAAGCTTATGCATGTCCTCATGCATGTTGTTTATTCATGGCTACCCATAAATTAGAATCTAAAAGTTGGATTGTAAAGAGGTGCACATATAATTCGTATAAGTAGGGGACATATGAATTTTAACTTGTCTTCCTTGGAAATCTTAAAAGTAGATCTAGTTGTAATAAAAAACTTATAATAAAGATTAAAAATAAAATAGTAGAACAAAACGACTTGACTATACCTTTACTTTTCCTTATCATCCTATTGTTAACATGGGCAAATAGTGCCGAGAAGAAAGCCACCAGGTAATAGTTGATTGCTTTTGAAGAAGAGCCACCTTTTGTTTTTTGTCTTCAATTGGCCAACAAGCTAGTTTTCCTATCAAAGTTATTTAATTTTTTTGCCTTTGATTGGCCGGCAAGTTGGTTTTCCAATCAAAGCTTTTTTTTTTTTTTTTCCTTTTTTTCCTTTGATTGGTTAGAAAGTTGTTTTTCTAATCATAACTTTTGGAAATTTTTTTCCTTTGATTAGCCAACAAGTTGGTTTTGAAATCAAAGATTTTTATTTTATTTTTATTTTTAATTTTTTAATTTTTGCTGAAATGATAGAATGAGAACGATTAGTGAAAAATTTAATCCATCATCGACTATAATCATTAAAGTACAATTTTTGTAAAATAAGAAGCAATGTCGAGATCTCATAAAAACCTTTTTGCGTACTTGGTAACTCCAAGAAGATTTCTAAAAATTATATAGAAAATTTCTTGGTCTTCAAAGCCCAACTTGAATCGGAATCACCATAGTAATATTCAAAGCCCAAACTAGTGATCTTAGGAGATGGATTGTGTTATGTATCTCTGGGTCCCTAAAAAATGCTCCTTGGTTGATATTGTTGGTGCGTAAAAATATGAATGCTGACACCAAGAAAAAAATTGGAAATTCCTGTGGATGTTAGCATGAAAAAAAAAGTGCTTGCCTTGATCTTCAGAATAATTGTTTCTTCATGTTAAACACACATATTCAAAAATGAACAAATTGAAAGCTATGAAAACAAATTTTTCTATTGGATATGGTTTAGGGATTGAATTTTTTTATGTGATGAACAACTAATTTGGATGGATTGATTTATTATGACTGATTTTTTATTTTGGCTCTAATGAAATCCCTAAATATGGATGAAGTTAATTAGAAATGCTACCACTTCATTATTACAAACTGGATAAGCTAGTTTTTACTAAGGTTATGTGTAGTAAGATCACGAGGTGTTAGTTGATACAAGGGGAAATTTTGGTGGTTATTAAAAATGACATATGATATTTCATCATCTAGATCTACTTCCATTCAATATCATTTTCTACCATTTCTAGATGTGAATTATTTTTTCATACCATTATACCTTCTTGATCAAACATCACAGTCATTTTCTTATACACAAAGTTAGTTTGTGGGGAGATAAATATTTACAATCTAATATTCCTAATTACAGAAATAAAATTTTAATTGACTTACGAAATAAAAGTCTAAGGAAACTACTTACAAAATACTTTGGTCACATAATTTTCTAAAATGTATTCTACTATCGCTAGAATATTCTTTTAGAGAACTCTAAATCTCTGAATAACACCATGTCCCCAGAAATGGTGCCAAAATGATGAGGTTCATCAATCCTCGCTATTAATAATGTCAACTCGGGTTGGTGTCCAAAGGTTATATGTATTAAGAGAAGAATATCTTGGAAATAAGATCCTTTAAACACAATCCAATCTTGCATAAATTTAAAGTACACATGTGAAAATTTAAAAGCACACTTGTAAAAATGTAAACACACTTGCATTAATTAAAATTACTGAATTGGAAATAAGAAAAATTAAATGAAACACTGTATATTTACACAATTGATGAACGTTACAATACAAAGAGAATAACACAATAACATGTTGATAATTACAGAAAAAGAAATAAACACAAATATACAGATCCATATTGTTTAGAATAAGTGGCTAGCTCATTCTTTGGAAGAGGATTTAATCTATAGTTTGAGATCTTAAATCAAAACTGCAGAATATTAGAGAGAAAAGAGCTATTTCATTTCTTGGTGGTAAAAATATTGCATATACGAGTGTGGAAGGTTGCATTTAGAATTTATGCTTCAGTTAACTCCTTATTTTGGGAGATACAATTTGATATTATATTTATTCTAATCCTAACAACTAAGATCTCTATCTTCGCAAAATATGGAGAGAGATATATTATGGAGTCAAAGTCTTATCTCACTTATTTTAGGAAAATTTGCTCCCAAATTTTATCCTTGCTTTTCGATAACCAGAATCATAATCAATATATTCTTGTACATTATTGGAAGGATTATTTTCCTAAAATATGATTTTGACCAAATACCTTTCTCATATTTTCTCTTTGACTTTTTGTTTCTAAGCTGTGGAACTTTTGACACTTGTCGATACATTTTTTCCTCGGAAAAAGTTTACTTTTTGTTAGATTTATCTTCATTGGTACAATATGTTGCAAATCTGAGTGATGTTTTTGGTAAACACATTTTTATGAACAAAAATATCTCTCAAATTTTCTATTTGAATTTTTTGTTTCTATTTATGGAACTTTTAGTGCTCGTCTCATATACTTTTCATCAGACTACAACTCAATAAAAGTTAGATATATATTCATTGGTAAAACATATTAAAAATATGAATGAGGTTTTGTTAAACACATTCCTATGAACAAAACCCTTTATCATATTTTCCATTTGAATTTTCTCTTTCTATTTATGGGACTTTTAGTGCTCATTTGATACACTTTTCCTCAAACTGTAGCTCACTAAAAGTTAGCTCTCTCTTCATTGGTAAAACTGGTAACAAATATGAATGAGATTTTTGGTGAACACATTTCTATGAACAAAAACCTCTCTCTAATTTTCCATTTGACTTTTCTATTTCTGTTTATGGAAATTTTAGTTCTCGTTGGATACACTTTTTCCTTCGATTGTAGCTCACTAAAAGTGAGATTTATCTTCATTGGTAAAACCTATAGCAAATCTAAATGAGGTTTATGTTAAACACATTTATATGAACAAAAATGTCTCTCTAATTTTCCATTTGACTCTCAGATTATTCACAGAACTCATTTGATGAAAGTACCATAACTAACTATGCGATTTCTAGAACTAACTCTCCGAGTTCCAAAAGTAAATCTCTCGAGTTGTGGAGTTAACTTAAAACAAATATACATTTTTCATACAATCTCGGATTGAGATGATTATTTATTTGAACTTGCATATTTTTTGAGAGGAATCTAAATATAAAATCAGTGTTGAGTTTAGATGTATCATCCACGATCAATTCCACTTTTATCAATACTAGCATTATCCTTCCTTTATGGTCTGCATACACAAGAATTTACATATTTTCCTAGATAATCAATAGGATTAGTAAAAAAGTAGACATAAAAATATTTCTAAAGAATGAACAAGATATATATCCTATATTGAAGTATGGGCATCCTTTCTTTTCCATCAAGTAACAACACACGGAGGCATGGTTTTTGTAGTGGAACCCATTATTGTTGCAAGAAAATTCAATTCTCTTTTGGGGTGGTTAAGGAAAGATTCAATTTTTTCTCTCCTTTCTCTCTCATATTATTCATATATATTGTAAGGAGGGGCATTTTTCTAGGGGTTGGACATTTTTATTTTGCACCCTCCCTTCTTCTCTATTATGCAAGTGAATTTGTGGAGTTTCAAGCTTCCCATTCAAGTTGTAATGCAATATATCAATTTTTGGAGTAATAAGATAAGTTTGTGGATTATTTCAACCCTCTCTTGTGTCATTGGATCCTCCTCATATCTAATTGTAATTTTTGATTAACCGTGCATGGTGATTATATTGCATTTCTATGGTTTGTGTTTAATTGCAAAGCGGGTGTTCAATATTCCTTTGGTGCATTACCTCTACTTTTTACGTTTATTTTCTTGTATCTACTTAACCCTATCTTCTCATAAAATTTGAGTAGATTTTAGAATACACCATTTACAAATTGTATGTGTGCAAATTAACAAAGGAATAGGAACCAAACTTCATCGAGAGAGATTTCCTAATTTCAAATTCCCAAAATTTGGGGAAAGCTCCATGTTATGTAATCACACCGACGATTTCAACCCATAGAGTTGTAGAAATTTAGGGTTCTATGATTTTCCATCAACACCACTTTCAAAGGTAACTTAGAAGGACAAAATAATAGTAATTTATGGCCTCATCAGTAATGATATCCTAAATTGAGATCAATTTTAGAGAATAGTATCACTCCCCGCATCCGATCGAACAAGTCATCAATCCTAGGGATCGGATATTAGTTTTTATTGCAGCTTTGTTGAGCTAGTCTGAAGTCTACAAAGCCTAAGAGAACCATCCTTATTCTTCACAAATATGACTTACACTCCCCATGGAGATACACTAGGGTATATGAGACATTTCTCTACAAAATCCTATAAATGTATCTTAAGCTCCGAAGATTTGGATTTTTCATCGATAGGGTGCCTTAGAAATAGGTTTTCATCTTCGCACTAGATATATGGTGAAATCCACCTCTTTGTGAGGTGGTGAACCTAGAACCTTTCCTAGAAATACATTTTCATACTCCCTAAAAATTACATGATTGTATAAGGGTGAATGCTCTTATGTTCCCTCTAACCAATCACGATAGTAATCACATATAACTGAAAATCCTTTCACATGATTCGTTTGACTTGTTTAGCCAAGATCATACCCAAGTAGATGGGACTCTACATCCATATAATCAAAACTAAACTCTTAAGATAATCTTGAAACTCAATGAACTTGTTCCTATAATCTACTTTGGCTTGATGAGCCTTGAGCCAATACATACCCACAAAAACCTAATATGATCCTAGAGGTATCACTCGGAGGTCAAGTGTAGTGGAGAAGACTCCCAAATGAAGTATGTAACTCTCCACATATGAGTCCAAGTATGGTTTTGGCCCTAAAGGACAACTCAACCTACCAACTATCTAGATCCCTAGCCACCACTAATCCACATTGGTCCACTACAAAAGGAGATATAAAATAATTTAAAGCACCTATATAAAAAGAACTGAGATAGAAATACCCCGATAGTACATGTCATCTCACTAAGCGTGGCATGATGCTTGGCCTATTGTTTGTCAACCATTGTATATAAATGATGTGTGTGTCCTACATCACCCCTTGTCTTCTCGGATCGGGAGATATCTATCCATCAAGGGTCGTGCATTAGCGTGGATACATGCGGACATAGGTATCGGGGACCCACACATAAAACATCCACCTACAAATCTTAGAGAAGGGGTACCATATGTACTCGATATAATGATCCTACCGACCCATCCTTAGTAGATTGATACATGTGAGCTAGTTGCACCTGTTTAGTACCCTATTTCCTATGTTTGGCTCCAACAACACCTCATCTAGCTCCAGCTATTTGTATGCTATTATTCTCCCTAACCCTATACTGATGGTGACCTTGGTGTCATGAGTGCTCTTTGTGTATGATGAGTATCCCTTGATCTGCGACCCATGACCTTTAACTCGAAAGGACTACATCTTCTCCCGATATTTTCCCTTGTTCCAGTCCTTGTGTTCCCGAGCCTTAAACCTGTTCTCCTAAGATAAGTTGACCTTCTCTATGGCATTCTCAAGTTTGGGAGGAGATAACATCCTAACTAATCTAGCAACATATACATTTATGCCCCAAATTAACCTACTAACATGTGATTTCTCATCTTACATGTAGTCCACATACTTCAAAAGATAGATGGACCTACTCTCATACTAAGCCATTATGGAAGAGCCATGTCGTAAGTCGTGAAACTCATCAATCCTCTTTTGTACCAAATTCTCGACATACAACGAGATCTGAAGTGGTCCTTGAATAAATCCCATGTCACTTTGTATCCCGAGTTAGATAGAAATTCCACTCCTAAATCCTCCACCAAATACCTATTATGTCATGGAGGAGGTGTATGGTGAATCTATCTTTGACATTGCTCTCATATGAGTTCAAGCCAAAGAAACTATCAAGACCAAGGAACCATGAATCATCCCAAAACCCTTTCCAAAGTGCCACTATAATGTAAGTTGAGTTGCAACCAAAGGAGTTCTCTAATTACACTTGCCTATATTGTGGTCTTGCAGCGCTACCCAACTATCCTCTCTATAGGTGAATGTAAATGTTTGTCCCAAAATGACCCCTCAAGGTTGTGTGAATGGCTACGATGATGCAAGGACACCCTCTCGTGGTGCATAGAAGGGTGATGTGTCCTATCCCGCATTGGGATATCATGATCTAGCAGCTCCAAGTGTGCATCCTCACCTATTAGCTCCTCATCTCCTGACTTGACATCCTCCTCTCTTGGCCCCTGTGGTGGGGAAGGTGTTCTTGTGAAACACCTATCAACCGATGAAGAGTCTCCAAAATATATTCTCTAAGATTGGGGGAATGTGGCTCGGTGTAAGTGATCTACATCCCAAGTCCCTAATGAATAGATATATCACAGTTGCCATCCTATGTACGAAATAAGAGAGTGAATTATTAGGTTTTGGAAATGGTTTAATTATTTTTACTTCATTTTCTAAAACATTAATAACTTGACTTAATATTTTACCTAAATTGTGTTTGTGTGTGGACCTTTCTCTAATACCGGATGTAATGCCCCACCTTTGGACACAGTGAAAATATACCTTATATCAGTTAAAATTTTGGGTAATTTTATTTTTAATAAATGTTGTGGTACTCTAATTTCGTTAACATTAGTGTTAGGATAACCTTATTAATGCCCACTAAATTTAAGTAATTAACTTTTTTTTTATTGATGGTAAATAGTTTTGAAGGGACTATACCCTGTTTACAAAGAAGGCCAAAAATCCAGATATAGCAATCAAAGTATCAGCAAAAAAAGGATCAGCATCCAGAATAGGCGTTTGAAATCAACCATAACCAAAAAGTTACATCAGGAGAAAAACAGAACAAGTGCTGCAACCATGCAACCAGAAAATAGAAAAAAATAGCAAAAACGACAAAAAGATCGGTGCCTGCAGTGAAAAACAACCTTACTTCTTAGCTGCTCTGGTGATTTTAGATTTTATGGTTTGTAGAGAAGTGAAGAGGGCCACCGTAGTCATATGGGTGGGGTCCTTAGTATCAAGCTTAGCCAAGGTTTGGCTGCTCTCCTTGGCCGTTCCCCACAAAGTCTCTGGAATCCCACTCAGCATAGTGATGCTGCGAACATGCTGTTCCAGAAAATCACTGATAGCATTAAAAATTGCCATACTATGCTCATGGTGATCCTTGGCTCTTCCCACTCGATTGTCCAAGGAATTCAACTTTTTATAGATGTCCTCCACTTGCTGGTTATCTATCTCAGTACCCTCATCAATCTTCCTTTTCCCTTTTTGCTTGGTAAGCTGCGTCACTTCCTCCTTCAGCTTCATCATCTCCTTTTCAAGGTCATTCAGTCTTTGTATAGTGCTATTTGCTTCATTTTGTGAGGCCTCTTCATGGCCAACACTGCTTATGTGTAGCAGGTTTTGTGCAACTTCCATATCCTTGCTACTGCGAAGGATTCTGCTCGAAATTGGGGTTTCCAGCTTGAGCTTCTTCTATTTTCTGGTATTAGGCTTGGGGGTGGTGGCAGTGATGAGAGTGGGGGTCATGGTGGAAGGGATGTGGGTGGGGGTCGTGGTGGAAGGGATGTGAGTGGGGGTGGTGTCGGTGGAGGGAGGGAGAGGAGTCGTGCTGGGGGAGGAAGGGAGGCTAGGGTATTTGGAAATGCAAAGCTTTATTTAATTAATTAAGTTATTACTGACTCATACCTATCTTTATTTAAAGCCCATAATTAAAATTTATTATTATTATTAAAATTTATTATTATTATTATTATTAATATATTACTATTTACTAAAATAATATAATTTTCACATTTAAAAAAACTCTCAAGCCTTCATTTATGTGCATATTTGTTTAATTGTAATTTATTCCCTTAAAACTATAAAATTCATAAAAGCTAAGAAGGAAGTCCTACGTGGATATAACTTTCCCCTTTATTTTTGTTTAAGAGAGAAAATTTAATAATATTTATTTGATGATTTTTTCAAAAAGAAGATCCACCGTTGAATTAAATTCATCCTAGCCACCTATCTCTACTTGCCCTAAATTTATTTATTTGGAGATTTATATGGTTTTCCAGCCATATTCTTTATTCTCATTGAACTATTTTTTTGTTTTTCTTTGTGTGGCAAGGTAGGATGGATGCATCCATGAAGGGAAAGCTCAAATTTGTTAAATTTTCTTCTATTTCATCTTGTTTAGTCATGACCACATGATTAAATGGGATAGGGCGAAAGTTTGTTAATGGGATTTTTGTGGTTTTAGAGTGGCCTAGCTATGTTTTGGAGGTAGTGGGGAACGATGAAGTTTTGGGGGTGCAGTGTGTTTGACCCCTACCCTCCCTTACATATTTAAAAATAAATAAATACATACAAACCTCTCTGTCACTTTGATTTCGCTTACCCAAAGTTTCTTACCTATTAAAATTTATATTGATAAATTTATTGTCTATATATATATATCAAATATATATATGGTATTCGAGTTTGTAATCGTGTTTTTTTAATACCCAATTTAAAAATTTGATAAATATACACTATATTTATTTTCTTCCAATTAGATCTAGTTTCATGAAAACACATATCCTGTTCAATAGAATATTAGATCTAATGACCGATATACATACATACATACATACATACATACATACATCATACATACATACATATATATATATACATACATACATACATATATATATATATATATATATATATATATATATATATATATATATATATATATATATATATATATATATATATATAATTTTTACCATTTTTTCAACAAGACCAATGATTTAATGGTCTATATGATTTTCTATGTCTTGTTGAAGATTTCAACTCTAAGCTATGAATTCTTTTTTTTAATACACATTCATAAGTTTATATATTTTAGATAATTTGTTACTTAAATTTCTAAAAATTTGAAACAACTCCCTATGTGGAAGCCTACTAAATTTTTACATAAGGACATAGATAAACTTGCCAACCATTTTTCCAAACCTACACTTGTCGATAATTTTTAGGAAAATTAAAGATGTATTTTTTTGCTTTTGCATTGGCACAAGGATAAGGAAAGAAATAATCCTTGATTAATCCCTACCACTTTTAAATGAATACCAAAGATTGAGGTTACATCAAGAAAAATTATAAATCTGAAACATAAAGAAACTTATTCTCTCTCTTTCTTTTTTTTGAATACAACAAGCAAGCTAAATGATATATGAGAGACTCAAATGATTGATCTCAATACACCAAAATACATCCTTAACTTTAAACAACCTATCCCTTCTATTTACCAATTGTTTTGCATTGCACTTTTATGAGTAGTAGTAAGAACATTTTTACAACATAATGAAGCAATAATTCAACACACTAAACTTCTATCAAGAGGAGAAACCAAATGAAATAATTATTTCATTTTCTTTAAAAATTTCAATATCCTTTGAACATGTTACCATGTAAGATATAAATCACAAGAAGGATTAAAGCTTGATTTTATTACAAAATATAAATCAAGTTATATGATACCTAAAAATTTGCAAAGAAAGACTTTACGAGGCTTTATTTTATAATTTAAGGGCTACTGAAACCAATATACACTATTTGTTCAAAATCGCAACCATATCTATATATGTAGACTACAAATAAGTAAAACAACATGACATTACAATAGATAAATGATACCAATAAGAAAACTCTCTCAAAATAAGAGAAACAAATACTGTATCCAAGAATGATCCAACCATATTCAATCTTTAGACTCAAAGTCTTATCTCCACACTGATCTTCAACACAAAGATAAAGGATTGATTTATTGCCTAACCTATAGGAATCATTACATTCCTTTCAAAAGTTTGGAAGAAATTCTATCCTCCTCTAATCCCATGGGAGAGAGAGATAGCTTCCACAAATGTGCACAAGAAAAGGAAAGGGGGGTAATAAAAAAAATTCACATTCAAGACCAATCTCACACACCACAAAATCATAAAAATGACAACCAAATAAAAAGAATAGAACATCAAATACCTCCTCAACAAGGGGAAGAGTGGATGAGACATCCAATAGTGCCATAGAGTGTGGTCCAACCATAGGATGCACACTTAAAAATCTTCCACAACCTCCTTGTCCATCTGAAAAAATCATCCCTCCTTATTAATCCTCTCGTTTTCCTAAATTTCCTCATCGGGAGGATTTTAAAACCATTGGTTTTCCCTGCCAAGGATGGGGAAGTGGTTTCAACCCAAGTGAACCACCATCCCCACATCAAACCATATGAGGGGATAAAAGTGAACCAACATGGTTTTCCCATCAATCTATGAGGTTTAAGAGGAAAATACCTCTCTTCCCCCAAAAAATCCCAAATCCATCAATACATATGATGGATGGAGAAACAATCGAAATTATAAAATCAAGAAAGCATGCAACACATGTAAAACAAGAACATACATTTAACAATATGCAATCTACCATTTATGTGCAAAAATAAAACAAGGATCAAAAATCCTACCTCCAAAAAGCTCTCCAAACTCTAAGCTTCTCTAAATCCTTGTCCAAGAAAAATCTCCCACTCCAAAATCATTCTAAGCACAAAATACAAGAAAAAGTCCCGTATCTCCCACATGAGGGAGTATTTGAAGAAAACCAAGTAATTTTCCTCACAAATGAGGGGGTGACATGTGTCACCCCTCTCTTCCCTCCAAGCCAAGATTCCAAAAACAAAAAGAAGAAAAGATAAATCCTCATTTAAACATAACTTCCCAAATTACCCAAAAAGAAGTAAAACAAACCCATGCAAATTTTCACAACACACAAACCCCAACCATTATTACATGAATGGTGACAAGTGAGAGGCCAAATGGGAGGGAAAATCAATTTTTTCCTTGAAATTAAGCCACCCTACCTAATAGGTAGGGTCCAAGGGCTTATTTTTATGCTAAGTGAACCCCAAAACTAAAAGGGGTCACTAAAAATGCCAAAAATAACCCAATTTCGGGTTTGGCACAATTAGACACATATGTTGATGATGTGGGGCCCACTTAAGGATGCTTATGTGACTCCAATATTCTTTAGTTAAAAACACATCAAGTGGGGACCATTAAGTATCCCCAACCGAGTTTTTATAACAAAATTAAACAACCTAAATACAATTAATTTTACACAATGTACAACATTACAACTACGGGTCGCTCATGGTGTTTAAAAAATACATGCAACCAATAAGGCCTCATATAACTAACATGGCTAGGAATCAGCCCCATGGGCGCTTGTGAATATTTATGTAGACTTCGAACCCCACATTCATCAATGCCTGTAATTTCTTCACTTAATGCAAACATTAAACACATATGTCTAATAAAGGTGTAAATCAATTACTCAGTAATTCCATTGAAATACAAACACGCTAACTAAGCTAACACGTCATCAACATGGAATCATAAATGAGAAACATGCACAATTTCACATACATTCACCATGTGTTAGCCATTGCAATACATATAATGACATATATCCATGTTATCATGTAATCTAAACAAGAAATCAAATAGTCCATAACATTAAGATATGGATCAAAACCATGTATCCATCACTTATCAAATAAGCTCAATAATGAAATAACATGTTAGTATCAAAACATCTATAGAAATTTACTAACATATTAATCAAGGATAAATTGGTGGTACATGCCCAAATCACCATACATTTCCATGAAATATCAAAACATAATATCAAAATGTGCCATAATCCATGTCGGATCAGCAATATGAGTATAAAGTAAGCAGAGATAACCAAGGCTACAAAATTTGGGCACTATATCTACAAATCTAAGATCAAATCATCCATATGTGTCGTTCAATATCATCTACACATCATCATTCTACAAACAACTCCCCGTGCTCACCTCATTAAATATTTCTAACACACGACAAAACATCATTTGAACCATTTCTCGATGACACACTCTCATTTATAGTTCATTATTGATTACTCAGGGGGCATAAATAAATCAACCTCACCGTATACATACATATTTAATCGGGCGTGCTACTCCTATCATTCACACTATAGTCCATTCCATTTCATCCATAGCATACTACATATATTTTTGCATTTATAAATTCTTACATTTATTTGTTACATGTTCATCTTATTACACATGCTATCTAGATATATTGCATGTCATTATCTTTATCACACACACAAGCATTCAATTTCCTTTCTAGTTTTGATCGCACATTTTAAAGATCTATAGACACAACATGAATGTTTGGCGCAATACCTAGTACCAATTCCACAGAGGCTCTTTGACAAAGATCCACTTTCGTACACTACATGTGTTATTGTTTCATTTTTTCATAGCAAATTACTCTATCAGATTATACACACTTTGACATAATTTTTATCTTTCTAACATGGTAATGGGTGATTCATGTGTAATATTTTCTATGGATAGATATTTTCTTACATGATTTTTGTTACATTTTCTACCTCTATTTTCTCTATTGTATGCTCTTGTTTACCGACTTTTACCTTTTCCCTGTGTACACACTTTTTTCTTATGGCCACTATGACCTTGATTTTCTTGTGACATCGTGAGTGATGTCCAATGTTTGCAACCTAATTTTCACAATCTATATATTCCTCTTTAGTTTTTTACATTATCTTGTTGTGTTTTAGCTTACATATTGTCTTCTTAGTTGAAATTTCATGCATGTTTGTCCTCTCTTGTACTAACACTTGTCTCTTAACAACTTATTTTGCATGCATTGGTTTCTATCAAGCACACTCCCTCCCGATGCGAGGCATAATTTCAACAAAATTGTTAGATCTCCTTTGGGACACATTATCCTTTAGTGATGTTGCATGCACCCAAAATTAGGAGGCATCATTTAGGTTAATCTATCACCAAATACTACTCTCCAAACATTACACAACAAAAAAAAAGTTTGGAACAATAAATTATTCATTTTTAGCGCTCAAAATCAAACTTGGGTCCTTAACACAACACATCCACAAGAGCCCTTCCAAGACACCTATAACTGTGGGGAAGTTTCCTATAATTCTTCAAGACAACACTATCATCATTTTTGGATAGATCTAATAATCATACTTGGGTCCTTAGTATAACGACCTTTCCTTGATGCCTCAAACTAGGGGAAAATTACAAAGTTATTAATAATTCAACACGTCTACTGAGTAACTCCAAACAAATTAATTTTACATGGTATACAGTACTTAACACATGAATGTATACACACCATCTGCAATGGTGTTCTACATAGAAGGAAGGAATTAAAGGTTGGAGGATAACACCATACTATTACCCTTACACTTATGCCATTTCATTGGCACGAGATCAGCTGAAAAACTCACATGTCAACATCATCTACATGATCCTTCACTACACTCTTTCCTTATCACGGATCAATTGCACATGTTCCTTTTTCATACTTTGAACATTTTTGCATACTTTGCTTACACACTCTTTACATATTTTGATCATATACATACATATTTTACTAGTTATTAATATTCTCTTTTAGAGGTATTTCCATATGGGAAGTAGTCTTCAACATAAATGACAACATCACACACATCAATATCAATAGTGACATAAAAATAGACACATCATGACATCTACACATGGATTTCCACCCTACATTTGGTTTCATCATTTTTGGACTTTTTCATTGTTAGCATCCACACTTCACATTTTTATCATTCCATTCTTTGTAAAGTCCCTCAACATGTTTTTCATCATTGATCTACATGGTTATCAAGTACACATAATTATCTACTTTATGTTACCAATCATGCCACTCACCGACACAAAGTGGGGAAAATGTGGACACAAAATCATGTACTTTGGGTAATTAGCTAGTCCTAATTACATACTATTATTCATATGATTCATAAGTAAGAAAATTACTAATCAACCCATGTCTTTGTCCACCTTTCTTTAATATTTTTGTTACTTTAACTCTTACACCATTACTTTCATAGTATTCCTTTTTAATCTTCAACATTTTCATCCCAGACACTAGCCGCCTTGGCTGAATGGTAGTTCTAGGAACCCTATTCCCCCCGGACACCTATGTCCCATTTGCACTTTACTAACACTTTTTGGGCCCTTTTTAGCCATTTGTGCATCTTATATTTTTGGTAGTCAACCTTTTCAGGATTAATTAGAAAATTGAAGAAAAGAAATCATATAAATATAAAGTTATGTGATTATCATAAGGGACCAAGCACTAACCTCTAGCTATCATCACCTAAGGTTTCATCCATCAAGCCATCTAAGAGCTCCATTGCATCTATCTAGCTCGATCACAAGGGACACAAGGGTTGGTTTTCTTCATCACACTTCATAGAAGGGAAGTTCATTCTATTCCATGTATACATATATATTACATTCTACATATAGTTCCTTTCTTGTTATCCAAGTACGAAAAACAAAAGAGTAAAATAGGTTACAATTCCGCATACACACAGAGAACTACATTGGAGTCTCGAGATCAACCGCAATGCTAAGTCACAAGTTTAGCATTCTCATAGCTGAGGATAATATGGACCCTAATTTTGCATCTTTATTTTTATTATTTGATGTCTATTTGATGGCTTTATAGGTTCGTTATTTATTGTAGGTTTTTAGTGACCTCAATGATCTTAGTGCAACCTCAAAGAAGCAAAAAGTGACTAAAGGAGAACACCTTGTAGTACCTCAAAAATTGTTTTCTAAGCATCTCTTCAAACCCATTCACCAAGAAATAGGTCCATGGTAACTACCGACACCCGTATTCCTCTCTAGTTGCCCCAATCCAACAATATCCTCAAGATATAGATTTTGCAAGGCTTCTCTCTGCAATGCTTCTTCCTCTCGATTCAACGATCATGAGATTTGGTCCAGGTCAAAATTTTACTTCAAATCAACTAAGGATTTCTACCCTCTACTTGCAATTAGGGTTTCAATATTTGTTTCTTATTTTCCTCGGTATTTATCTTTTTACTTAGTTATTATTTCTATATTGTTATGATATCATTCATATTAGGATCTTATTCACAATTTATCTTAATCAATTGATATGTCCGAGGATATTCTAGATAACTAGATTTTAGATATATACGTTAGTGTATATAGCTAAAGAGAAATATTTATGTACAAATGAATGTGTGCAATGCAATGGTTAGGTTTTCCAACCAAAATTTAGTGTTATCAAATTATTATGAACATATAAAATAATGGGTGACATGGTATTCAATGTCAATTATGATGCCTCCTTTTTCCTTTTGAGATGAGATAATATTAATTTTTGTTTACATAATTCATTAAAAATGTTGTAATATTTTCTGTTGAAAGTAAAATTGTAATTTAAATGTTAAATCGAAATATTTATTCCTTGTGATGCATCCACTTGATGTTTGAAGTTTCTAATATCATATTGAAGTTAAAAAATGTGCATTTGTTTATGTTAGTAGAAAAATATGGGGATATTTTATGACATTTTTAAGAATATGCAAGATGCAATAAAGAGGTATATATAACTTAGTTAGAAAGGTAGAGAACATACATATCATGCCAATCACCCATTATGCTAGGGAGAGGGCCAAATCTTGAGTTTGGTTTCAACGCTATTGGCATATTAATCAAAATATATTATAATAGACCAAGCCAACCATCTAAGATAAGAATTGTTTTTGACTTATTTATATTTTTTTAAGTATAGAAGAATAAAAAAATGCACCAATACCACCAACCATATTTTCCATCAATAACTACAACAATGATGATGTCACTCAAAATGAAGATGTAGGGGTAAGGATTCTATCTTTTTAATATTGTGTTTAAGGAAATTTTTATATTTTAGCTAAATATCTTCATTATTCTATATTTAAAATTGATTTTAGGATTAAATTTTTATTCCATCTTCGAGCCTAAAAATGTGATTTATTGATAATAGCATAGTTTTTCCTCTAGATTCAACCACCTTCTGTTAATAACCCATCTTATCAATAACAATGAGATGTCTTGCCATCATCACTACCAAAAATTTCAAATTGAATGCGAGTTCCCACTATAAAAATTCATACCATCCACACTCATCTCCATGGAATCAAAAATTCACTCAATCTACTCCAATCTAGACAGCGTATCCAATGTTTCTTTTTAACAAAAAAAAATGCCAAATAAATCTTCCCTTAAAATAACAAAACTAATTTATCCACTTTATAAGTCTTTCCATCTTCCATTTTATGCTCTTCATGGAATCTACGTGCATCCTAATTTCCATATCTTCATTGTGCTGCCAAATGCCATAAATATCTGCCATCAATGCAGAATGTAGTTGGTGCCATTTTTAAAGGTGTCATACGAAAATATATTTCTTAGACATGTGTAAAATGGTTGTGACACCAATGGAATTTTTGCACATGTTTTCTTGAAATATCAACCTCATTCTATTTTCATTCATGTGCACCAATCTAATCTGCTATTGGTCTAAATATTCTATGTAAAACTTTTGCTAAGAAAAATAAGCCCCTATGTGTGTGCGAAAATAGAAAATCGATCAATTTGAATTACCACGTCTACGCATCCATTTCCGATCTATTTTTGTTGACTCTCAATCTATTGGATTCATTGATTTCAAATTATTTTACCATTTGTAATATGATCGCAAGAGATTTTATATACTATCTTAGTTCTCATCGGTGATATTGACTCATCGGGAGTGGAAGAGGGGATTGAGGCCAAAAGTATCGTGAATCTATGGAATACTTGTTTTGTGTAGGAGTTCTTGTGTGACTTCTTATGGGTCTATATTGTAGAAATTGGGTACCAATTTTGAGAATATATAGCTATCACAAAGACAAAAAAATATGTGATAAATAATCCATCGTGAAAAATTTTCTCAGCATGAGAAAATTCATAGAAATGTTTTGCGAAGGGATCTTTCCTATATAATATATCTTATCAGCTAAATATCTTTAAAAAAATCGAACTTTATAAATACGGTATATCATATAAGTATAATTTCAATACCTCTATAAATAGTGTCAATAATCACTCATTCGCTCAACCATGGTTTAAATTTAATTGTTGTTTACACCATTCAATTGTTATTTAGTTGTAAACTACATATAAAATAATGAAATTATTGTTCATTATAATTTTTAAATGATTCTCATTCATATATTTATTTACATATAAATGATATTGATAGCTATAACTACCATAAATATCTTAAATATAAATATTAAAAATATATTGAGAGATATGCATATCAAGGTAACATGTCTAACATATGCGACAAATCCCATACGTGCTTTAATTTTGATATCTCTCCACATATTTTATATATTTATGCTAGTATAATATCGTATATTGAAAATTAAATAAACAATAACTATAATATAATAAATATATCAATTTAAAATAATATGATAGATCTAAATTTTCAAGTTCTCATCTTATATTTTCACATATCACATATAAATAAATTCATTATATTTTATGTCATTTTCCCATTGATTTTTCTTAGATGACATTAATTTAGTTGTATTATATTATGCAAGTCTAACAAAATCTAATGTTGAAAATTTAATTGCGATTTTCGACACTAATATCTAATAGACATCAAATTCATTATAGAGAATAAAACCTAGAAATAACACATGATATCTATGATGGAAATGTCAAAGTGGATAAATTTAATAAGTGAAGTTAAAGTGACAAAATTACTAGGAGAGGAAGATGTGTAATGAATGTGGGGTTTGAGGGGGAGAATACTAAGGGTTGGGAAAATGTTCTGGAAACTAATGTGAATTTTTTTCCTTTAACCACATATTTTGGTCAATCATATGAAGGTAAAATGGGGTGTGGTGTGCATGTTCTTAAGGAAACATATTTTAGATATCTCATTACCAAGTGGTTGATCAATACCACCAATGTCGATATTTGTTTCTTGCAATTTCTGTTTTATCATTATAGGGTAGTTAGATCACACATAAATGTGAGGGAAGTCAGTTTCTAAAATCATGGGAAGTGTAGAGTTGACTTGATATCCTAAGGTAGATATTTAATGCACATTTACAATAAGGGTTTATCTCTAACTATCAACATAAAGATTAGGGTTTCCCTCATTAATAGTCTTGATTGCATCATATGTCGGTGAACATTGGCATAAAATGGGATTTGTTATTTTTATGTTTTATTGTTTTATAACGTTAAGGGTTTGAACTAGATGAATTTTAATTTATTAGGTAGGGTGAATACATGAATCGAAAGTTAGAATAAAAAAGGTCACACACATATTCCATGAATTACAATGTTCCTACAAAAATAATATATTTTTTTGTGTGTGCCACATCATAATCTCTAGTTGTCTTATCTTATTTACATGAGTTTGATTTTAACCTAAAGGGGATAAAATTAAAATTGAGTGAAACCCACTATGTAAGAAAATGGCTAGGATCAAGGGCCCTAGGATTAGTAGAGTTGTGTTGAGATTTAATAGACTCCACATAATTAACATCCAATATCCTTCACACTTTAATAGTTTTACTCCTATTTCACATCCAATGAAGAAATCACACACATGTCCTTCGCCCCATGGGTGTTGTCTACATTTTGACCAGCAAGAAGGAAAGCCAATCTTTGTACATGCTAGGACTATCGATACTAACATGGTGACATCCATAAAATGAGATTTGTTATTTATTTATTTTATTTTATTTTCCACTTAAACACAATGGAATGAATGATGCAAATATGTTAGATAAGATGAATAAATGAATGGAATTTTGGAAATAAAAATGTGGAAATGAAATGGGATTTCACTTGCGGAACTCACAAAACACTTA
Organism: Taxus wallichiana var. yunnanensis; assembly: GCA_018340775.1. Lineage (NCBI taxonomy): Eukaryota > Viridiplantae > Streptophyta > Pinopsida > Cupressales > Taxaceae > Taxus > Taxus wallichiana. The sequence continues at coordinate 892,301,594 of CM031242.1, forward strand.
AGAGACAAAATATGTGGATTAAACTGGCATCACAAGGTAGCGATTCCATGCACATTTGTGATAAATTTTCTCTCTAGCTATTAATTTAAGAATTAGCATTTAGCTCATCAACAGTCTAATCTTGTCGTCCATCTTCAACCACTAACATAAAATGGGCTTCGCTTATTTATGTATTTTATCATATTACAATTTTAAGGATTTTAATATAGGCATAAAATGATATTTTCTATATTTTATTTTATTTTATTTTGAGAATCAAGGTCATTAAATCTAATATGTTTATTTTTCTAGATAAGACAAAGACATGTAAAATAAGTTTAAAATAAGATGGTGTAAATTAAATGCATGCATGTTTTGTACCTATTCCATGGCTCATATTGTTCCCTGTATAAAAAAATATCTACCATATATGTTTCATTTTATAGTCTAAATGTAACTTTCACTATTCATGTGCATGTAATCTACACTAAAAGGGGCCAAAATAAATGTGGAAATTCCAAAGTAGGTTCTAATTTCGAAACATAACCATAATTCTTTGTTCTTATAGCACTTTGTAACCTTCCTTTTTTGTATGTTCATGGTAGATAAGATGAAGAAATTAAGGAAAGCTATAAATAAAATAGTGAAAATTAAATGCATTCATGTCCCACACCTTTTCCACAACTAAAATTATTCTTTTTTCAATAATATCTAATATAGGTACTTTATTTTATAGTCTTGGTCTCAATTACAATTTTCACATGAGTGCAATTCACTATTAAAGGGTCCAAAATTAGAAATGAAAAAAATTGTGAAGGTTTCATGTTAAAAACCCAACTAAAATGTTTACTTCTTATGACAATCAGCCTCCCCTTTGAGTTGTAAGCTTGATTAATTATAGGAAATACTTAATGCATGAACAACCATCTATAATTAGTCCCCTCCATCAGTTGGTCATTGTAATGACTAGCATATTTAATATGTTGAATGAACCTAGTGATTGTTAAAAAAATTCATTGTGTATTAACCAAACATATATTATGTATAAAAATATTTAACATTCATATTAGAAGTCCCTAGATTTTGTAATACTTTGAGATGTGGCAAGAGAATTATTCACGTCAATGCAATTTGTGCTTAAACGGGCCAAAATATAAAATGACAAGAATCTAAAAGGGCCCAGTCAACCATAATGCTCACTTCTTATAGCACTTTATAGCTTACCATTTTTATTTTTAAGATCAACTAATTATATAAAATAGCTGATACATAAAAACCATTGATAATATAGCCCCATCTTAATCCTTATCCCTTTGTTAGAGAGAGGATGCTCCGCTTGAGTTGTAAATTTGATCAAAGCATAAAAATAATTTTAACACTTATTTCCGCTCACACATTTATTAAGATGTTGACATGCATAATGACATAGGGAGATTTGTATGTATGCACATAATTTTTGATGAATTATGTGTTATATATTTACTTCCACATGTGTTCAATTTTTTTGAAAAAAACAAAAATCATAATACTTCCATTAATTATCCAAAAATTTGTTCAAGTAGATAAAGTGCCAAGCAATGTAACTAATACACTAGGAAGCATCCTTGGACATGCCATGGTAACAACTTAAATCATAGTACAAAAGGAAGACACCATCTTTATGATTCATCAAAATGAATTATTTCTTGAAATATTTTCCATTTCTCTCAGAGACCACCCTATAGGAATGTGACCTATCACATGAACATTTTATTGATCCAAAGCCCGGTTGGCCAAAGTATCTACTACTTTATTACTCACCCGAGGAGTATTAATATAAAGAAATGTCTAAAAAGCTTGAGAAACAATACCAATAATTTTTCATATCTATAAATTATGCGAATTAGAAGAGTGAATGGTTCCTTGATTATTAAGTAGTCAAATAATCATTTGTGATTTGGATTCAATAATACCTTTGGTCCATGTCATTTTAGATGCCTCCTTCAAAACATATTGAATGAAAAGGATTTCAACCATATTTTTTGTGGTAATTCCAATTTGTTGCCCATAAAAAACTTGTTGTTATGCTACACTATCTGTAGTTATTCCTTATATACTAACTTGTCCTGATTTCCTCAAGATGTCCAGTCTGTATTAATTGTCATGTAACTTTGTAGGAGGCAAATTTGCCAACATTTAGATTATGGTGATGGGTTGCTATAAGGAATTTGGTGCATATTATCCTCTTGAAGTTCCATAATTGCAAGAACTCACTTCCATTTAGTTGATACCGGGCTTGGAAATTTTACTTTGGGATGGACTTTTTCTATAATATTAGCTTTGAGAGATGTCTAGGTAGAGGCCAGTTCCTATATTTTCCCTTTAAATATGCACTTTTTTCTTTCCTTCCAGAAATTCCATAACATTAATGTTATAGAAATCTAACAAGTAATATTCATCATAGGGGTATATTTTACATCTAATTCCCAACCGTGAATAACTTTGCACTAGGTCTATGGTATCATTTGAAACTATTCGAACATGTCGATAGGTACTTCAATAGTTGTAAATCTAAAGGGAAAGATAAGAAAATATGATCACATGTTTGTACCTCATTTTAGGATAGCACACATCGAAAAGGTCCTTTCAAACATCTTTTCATAATATTTTCTGCTGTGAGTAACCATTAATGAAGAAGGTTTTAATTAAAAAATCTCACTTTCAGTGATAACACTAATCGCCATATCCTTACATTCATATCTCGCCCATGGATGATTACGTTTCTGGCAAAATAACTATACCCCTCCACAACCGTGTAACTTCCAAGAAATTGGTTGCCCCAATCTAGTTAATTTTCCATGGCTAACAAGGATAGTTGATGTGGCTATAAAATGTCCATCAGTTGTTGGATCTATTGCTGCGATAAGGTTACTAGCCATTGAGAAAATGGAAGCCAATCTTTCGAGGATATGAATGTTGATCTTGGTTGACTTTAATCCACTATTGTTCATAGATTTTATTCATAACAGTAGAAATATGAATACAAAGATATAATTGGTGGAAACCCATTCCACGATTCTATCCAAAAATTTTCTTGAGAACCATTTTTGACAATCCAAAATAAATTGTCTTTGATAAGAGTCTCCCCTAGGCAAAGCACAAACAACATAGGGGATCCAATAGTAGGTAAGGAATGGTGAATGAGATGACTCGTTGGTAAACAACTTCCATATTTATAAAAAAATTAATAACCCATAACTTGTGTGGATTTTGGAGAAACCTGCAATATAATTTAGCTATCAATGCCATGTTGTTTTTACACTATCTCTAAAACTAAATCTCCCATTTGGCTAAATGCCATTTTTATCATGTTGTTTTCTACACTAAATAAAACTATGAATAATATGATCTATATCTTGAAGAATCTTAGTAGGAATATGATCAAGAGATGTAATATATATTAGAATGACCTACGGGGCATTTTTGACTAGGTTCATTCGTCATCCTAAAGAAAGTAATTTGTTTTTCCATTTGTCTAATTTGGCTTTGATTTTGTTTGTAACTCATGTCCAAAAGATGTGATATTTTGAGGAGAAATGAAAACACTAATGTAATTAAGTGTTAAATTTCCCTGCTAAAACATCAACTTGTGAAGATTATCCTACTCAAGTCATGGGGAAAATGAAAGAAGATGACATTGTATTTTCCTTTATTAATATCCTCTCGAGTATCCTCGGAGAAAACATGTAGATTAGAGGAAATATGAGATGCTTATCACTTATAGGTTTCCCCATTATAGAAGATTCATCCACAAACTACAAGTGTGTTAAAGGTGGAGCTTGTCGGAAAACTAGATACCTTTAAGATGTTTTTCATTTTTGTGATGAGTTAACAATCACCCTATAGACTCCACCACAATTATAAACAAAACGGGAGAGATAATGTCACCTTTCGTGAGACCTCTCAAGACTAAAAATGTAGGGGAAGGTTTCCCACCGATGAGAATAGAGAACAAGATAGTATTGATACAAGATTGGATCCACTCAATCCTCCGAGTAGTAAAGCCAAATATTTGTACAAGAATAGCTATAAATCCCTAGTCCACATTATGATATGCTTTTGCAAGGTATAATTTTAGGAACATGGCATTCTTTATTTGAATTTTCATAAAATGAATAACTTCTTGAGCCAAAACTATATTATCTACTATTGTTTTACCTAGAACAAAACCTCCTTGTTATGACGATATAATTTTATGTATAATTGGTTTTATACTTTCATCGATCACTTTAGTAATTATTTTATACATAACATTACATAAAGAAATTGGGTGATATTCAAAAATGGTGGATTTCTCCATGAGTTTAGCTATTAAAGAAATATGATTGTAATTAAGACTTTGTAAGAGAATTCTTTCCTATCAACATTCATCATTAACCTCCAAAATATCTATCATAATCAACTCCCAAAACTGTGGATAAAATTATATTAGAAATCCATTCAGCCTAGGAGTGTTTAATTTCTTCATATTAAACACAACCTAATATAATTCTTGTTCGATACATGCTTACGTAATTAGTGATTATATTCCTCCATAATAATAGAAGGAATATTATCATAGATAGTCTGTTGTGCCCTTCCATTTAGGGCATAGTTCTGAAACTGATTTTGAAATAATGTAAAATCACCTATGGATTCTCTTCTTGGATGTCTCTTGATGACACATTTGAGTATTCAAATATTCTATATAGTTATGTCTTTGCATGAGCCGGGACTGATTTTTTGAAAATATAAGTATTCTTGTTTCCATCCTTCAACTATTGTACACTTTCCTTTTGTTTCATAAATATATCTTCCCTTTCTTCTCTCACTCCCATAGATCTCTAGTTAGCTCAATCTCGTTCTTCTATACATCAAATGAAAAGCCTTGCAATCTAATCTATTGGTTAAGGAGCAGGACTCGATTCAATGAGATCCATTTTTGTAGTATGCACATTTACAAATAAATTCATGTTTCACTCCTTAATTTGTCTTTGGAAAAAGGTAATATTTCGGTAAAATCTATGCATGCAGGTCTCATATCTTAGCTTCCCATCTTTCCCCCATTTTTAATCAAATCAGGATTTTTTCATGCCTCATCGACATTAATTGATAGAGGAAGGGTTACTTAAAGGTATTTGATTTTCAAATCTCTAGCAATATCAACCAATCGTCAAACCCCCCGAGCAAGAACATTGGAAATTTGGAGAAAATTACTATTCATACAATCCTCGAGATATCATAAATATCTCACATCTTCCTCTAATGTAGCTATTCCCATTTCTTACGTTAGACCATGTCATAAGACACTTTTGGGTCTGAAAATCAATTAGTTGAAGGTTATAACTATAATTACTCATAATGGTTGATGATGCATCCAAGTGTGAATTTCGACCATGTTTTTCATGTGTATTGATAATAGTATTAAATTATCCACCTATTATGCAAAGATACCCAAAGTGATAGTTCACAACATAATTAATAAGTTTCCATTGAGATTTCTTCCCTTCAACATTGGTTGGAGCATATATATTAAGGAAATGTAGTAATTGATTAGTTTCCACATCTCACACACCTAGATTATGAACTCCATTAGAGCCCCCACTATGTAAGATCTGAACGTGCCTAGAGTCCTAAATACATGCTATACATCTTGAAGCTCCATCAAATCCTAATGTAATAACTTGACCTTTTTTTCTAATATTGTTGGCCAAAACATTCATTAATTCAATTCATGTCTTAGTTTCTTACAAAAATAACATATGAGGCTGATATTGTTGAATCAATATTCTAATGTCATTTATTTTAGAAGGAATACCCTTTAGCACCCGCAAATTCCATGTAATGACCCTCGTGGTGAAACCTATTGAATAAAGTTTGTCAGATCTACTACTACCCATTGATATTATCATCTTGAACATTATTATCACTTTGATTTGCAATGGGTCCATTTTCTTTTGAATTTACAATTACATTAGGAACATGAGCTACCAACACAATTTGTGTTTCTGGATCTTGTGAGACAACAATATATTTTATATTAATATTTGCATCTTCTAAGCTGCAGGACTACATAATGATTGGAATTTGTTTGTAAGTATTATGCAAAGATACCCAAAGTGATAGTTCACAACATAATTAATAAGTTTCCATTGAGATTTATTCCCTTCAACATTGGTTGGAGCATATATATTAAGGAAATGCAGTAATTGATTAGTTTCCACATCTCACACACCTAGATTATGAACTCCATTAGAGCCCCCACTATGTAAGATCTGAATGTGCCCAGAGTCCTAAATACACGCTATACATCTTGAATCTCCATCAAATCCTAATGTAATAACTTGACCTTTTTTTCTAATATTGTTGGCCAAAACATTCATTAATTCAATTGATGTCTTAGTTTCTTACAAAAATAACATATGAGGCTGATATTGTTGAATCAATTTTCTAATGTCATTTATTTTAGAAGGACTACCCTTTAGACTTTGTAAATTCCATGTAATGACCCTCGTGGTGAAACCTATTGAATAAAGTTTGTCGGATCTACTACTACCAATTGATATTATCATCTTGAACATTATTATCACTTTGATTTGCAATGGGTCCATTTTCTTTTGAATTTACAATTACATTAAGAACATGAGCTACCAACACAATTTTGTTTCAGGATCTTGTGGGACAACAATATATTTCATTTTAATATTTTCATCTTCTAGCACAGGACTACATAATGATTGGAATTTGTTTGTAAGTATTTAGTTGGAGGTTTCCCTTTTACTTTTTTTTATTTAGAACCAAAAATTCATCTTGTTTTTCCTTCGCAAAGTTGGGGTCTGTATTGCATGGGAGAAATCCTTAAACACATGTTGATATTCATGATATACTCTACATCCGAAGGGAATGTTCTCAAAGTCCACTACCTTCTCCCATTTTCCATCACCTAAATACAACATGATATTAGGGTAAGGGTTGGTTCATGACCATATAAACTTATAGGAAAGAATATACCATATGTTCCATGTAAATAGAAGTATATTCATCATGAACATATTGACCCAAAGTATTTCCTATAGCTTGGAAGATAACAGGATTCCAAAATTCAGCTGGAAGCCCGAACAATTGGATCCAAACCGGTACAAGTGAGGGAAGATCCTCCTCTGCCTTAAACATAGACTACCATGGTTTCATGAAGAGGCCTGCTCTACCAAAGAACCATGGACCCCCTTGGAAAATATATTCTTTCTCTACCATAGTTGCAAAGACCACAAGAAAGTAACTATTAGGGTAAAATGAGACAAAATATTCACCTGGGACATGCCAATTCTTGCTGGCCCATTCCTTAAACGCCATTAGAGAAGGCTTAAACCCCAAAACCTCACTATCAATACCTCTATTGTAAAGTCTGTATTCCTCCTTGCACATCTGAACAAGGAATTTTGAGAACCGAAACATCAACAAAAAATTTCATACATCCAAAAGGTGTCTTTCAAGGATCCTCTTTAAATAATCTTACAAGGGTTTTGAGTTATTATTTATTCCAGCATCTTGAAGTCAATGTCTCCTAATCACCTATTTGAATTTTTTTTTTTTTGATGATTACCCTTTTTCTTTGACCAAATTAGGTAGAGTCTTGTTTGCATGTAGGTCATGTGTGGATGCCATACAGAAACAACTTGAGATGTACACTCCATGTTGGCCCCTCTCGCACTCGGCGGCTTGATACCACACTAATTTTCAGCAATACCAAAGCGATAACTCTCCTAAAAAAATGAACAGATGAAGAAAATTCCTACAAATAAATACTAACCTTAGGCCGCAATAATAAGAAGACACTATACGTACCCAAAATTGTAAGGGTATTATACCGCTATAATGATGTTACACATGCCCCAATGATGATACAGGTCACCTCGTAAGGTGTTCAGATCTAGAAAAGCTCATGAAGTATATGTTAGCATCCCAAATGCTTTATTCATGTTCCTTGTGCTTTATTTTATTCCTTTGCCCTTCATTTCTTTGCTTTTTGCCCTTTAGTGACAAAACCACCACCACGGCAACGCAGCAATCCTATAACCGCTGCCATGCTTAGGACAATGATCCTTCATGCATTTTCTAGCACGTTCTTTTGATCACGAATCGCATAAATTTTCAACTTTTACCATCTTTTTTTCCACCGCCTTGGCTTGTATTAATGTTTTATGTCCCCTGGAATAGTGTTTCTTCATTGTTTAATTGTAAAAGAGTCCTAGTTGGAGTTACGTTTCGGTGAATGGGAATTCTATAATAATCTGGTTTGATTACAAGCAAAAGCCCCTCATCCTCTCATTTCAATAGTTTAGTCTTTCAGTTCTTGCTTAGGAATTCAATAGTTTTCATTTTTGCATGCATAGTTAGTCTTGTTTTTTGTTTAGAAGCCACATGATCTTCTTGTTCTAGTGTTATTCTTTGTTTCATACAATCAATTGAGGTAGGATAGTTTCATTTTTCAGTTTGAAGCCATTAGAGTTGTTGCTTTTTATCGTCAAGAATGATAGTTTCAGGTTCTGGATGTTTTGTGTTGTATGACTCACAATAAATCCCGCTAGGAATTACATAAGCCAAGCTCTGTTCTCTTGCGTTATCCCTCTCCTACTTGCATTTTATTCAGTCTACATCCAAAGCTTCCATTGTTCCAATACCTACTTCTATTGATGCTAGCATTACACACTTTTCTGGATTCACGTGAGCATGAAGGAATGAGGAGATCACACTAAGGGGAAAAAGCCACACATAATTGGATTCACCACTATTCTACAAAATCTAGGTTCAAGCTTTCAAAATTCTAGTTAAAATATAACAAATAGAGTAGTGAATTACTTCATTTCGGTTATGTTCATTTTTTATATTGCCGAGGAAGTTGTGGGGATTGATAGTTTCTAAGAAACTATGATTCATTCCTCACTTCGAGGCGAGGATTGAAAATATTTCAATTAAATTAGATTAATTATTTAGTTATTCGAGAATAGATTCACAACTGCACATGACAAGTAGATATACACGGCTACCTTGTTTGTTTTCAATTTTGTTATTAGTTTAGTTGTCGTTTTCTAGATATATTAAAGAGTTGTTATCTTAATTCTATTAAATGTTTTATCACAAGTACAAAAGTAGAAAAGTATACATATGTTGTAGATATATCTCGCATAGTTTATTTCATTTCAGTTGGGCTTAGATTGATCTTGTATTACAATCACGGGACCTAGGGAGCCCAGGGAATATGTTTTTTAGCCAATCGTGCCTCAACCAAATACTATTGCAGCAATAACTAACATAGACCAAAATCTCAGAATTCAGGTCTTCTGAACAAAAACAGACCTACAAGAAATCAGCTCACAGTTAAGAGGATTAAACATAGAAGACGACAAAGCACACACGTTCTGGTCAAATCAGAAAAATTATAGATTGCCTTGATAGATATCTCGTATGACTGTAGAAGGACCTAAAAGAGAGAAAACATTCGGTTGTGATCCACTAGTCCCATAGCCAGACACAAGAGACCTCCTCATTGATATAGACACTAGCTTACATATCCAAGTTGCAGAACACCTGTTAGATACTCCAAGAAAATCATGTAACTTCTAGTTCTAAACGTAGAGGGCAAAAAGGCATATGATTATTGGATACTCGGGATCAGAAGAAGGGATTGATTCTTCACATGACCATAGGAGGTCCATAAAAACCACAAACTTACGGTTGTGATCCAAAGGTCCCACAACCCAACGACGCTATAAATCAATCCAACGTTTACGTTTGGTTTATTAACATTCTTGTTTAGATCCTCTCCACTCCCACTAGACATTATCACATAGCTATCATTATTAAACATAGTAGCTAATAGAGCTAAAGGTTTCTAGACTAGACCAGAGAATCGTCCATAGAGCACCAAAAGGTCCATTACACATTTATCCATCCATTTTCATGACCTTGTTGGGAGACATATATGAAGCACCCACAAGTTATCTTCCACGTATCCCACAACCTATAGATTAGATCACGCCAAAGCTCGATATTGATTGGAGCCTTTGAGCAGTCATCCTCACCGAATGATCTATCACACCAATTCAGGTTAGGAGGGCCTTCTTTGCCTTAGATTCGCAGATTGCATTAGTGTGCATTAAAGACATAAGATTTCCTAACTAGTTTGTTTGCACCCCACGTATATTCCATTCCCACTTTGGCTATCTCGGTATGACCTCGGAGGTCGGGTGTGAGGAAGAGTCACTTGTAGATTCACATGCACGTATGTCACTTTTCCATCATATAGACACCTCTCCATCCTATACGTAGTACTTAAAATTAGCATCCCATCCCTCAACCTTGATTCACCACCTCTTCGTCGATAAAATTTTTGTGTTTTCATCATGGAACTGATGGTTTCAATTGTTAGAGAACTATATCATGAAATGTGTCAACTTTCATTTAATCTACACTTACACTCATTAAAATTGTAGTTCTATAGAACTCAACAAATTTTTTAGGATCATAAGAGTAAATAGATGCATGATTCACTAGAGGATGGATTTTGAAATAGACTAAAAAATTTATTTCCTTTGATATAATGATGTGGTAGGAAAGTTAGATGAATTTGTTAGGGTGTGATAGCTATATTATCAATGTCTAATATTAACAACTCCTACTTGTAGTTTGAGCTTGAATTGTTGAAATGAAATGTAATTTTCTAGAATGAGAGTTTCATAACACGGATTAGGATGTAAATCTATGACACATATCCTTTCATCCATGATTTCTATGTCCTTTTTATTGTTAGATAGAGGAACCCCTAAGATACAATAGGATAAATGTCTTGGGTGTAATAAATATCAATTGGGTTCTAACAGCTTCTTTTCTTTAAGTGGTAATTATATCCTTCATCTATTGCATTAGGGCTATAGTTGTGATATTCATTATCCCTCTTCATTAATGGCATCCAAGGTTAGTTTACTAACTCAACCAGGGTTAGAAAAGTGTGCAAATGAAAACCATAAAGGAAACCCTAACTTAACCAAGGTTAGGTTCATCACCAACACCTCATGATGAGTCACCCCATTATAGAGGAGTGAAAAGAAAATTTAATCAAATGATCCATGTTTTGACCATTGTCTATGCTATGTATTAATTATTAGGGGGACCAAATAATCATGCGAGGTGTATTCATCTATTGAATAACGCCTAGGAAAGTTAGATGACTTTTGTAGGTCATGATAACTATATTATCGATGTCTAATATTATCACCTCATGCTTGTATTTTGAATCGTAATTGTTGAAATGAAATTTAATTTATTGGAATGAGAGTTTGATTGCTTGGATTAATCGAATCATCCATGTTTTGACCATAGTCTATGCTATGTAATAATCAGGAGGGGACCAAATAATCATGTGGGAATATTCATCTATTTAATAATGCCCGGGAAAGTTATATGACTTTTATAGGCCATGATAGCTATGTTATCGATGTCTAATATTTGCACCTCCGCTTGTAGTTTGAGCTTGAATTCTTGAAATTAAATGTAATATTTTGGAATGAGAATTTTATTACTTAGATTAGGCTGTAAATCAATGACACATATCCTTTCATCTAAGTTTTCTATGTCCTTTTCTATTATTAGATAGAGGAAGCCCAGTCTAATTGGATAATTGCCTTGGGTGTAATAAATATCAATTTCACTATAGCAATTCTTATATTTATGCCAATAATTGTATCCTTCATCTATTGAATCATTTTATATAATCATGATAAGAATTACCCCTCTTCATTAATGGCGACAACGTTAGTTTCCAAACTCAACTAGGGTCATAAAAGTGTGCACGTGGAAACCATAGAGGAAACCCTAACTTAATGTAGGTTAGGTTCATCACCGACACCTCATGATGTTTCATCCCATCATGGAGGAGGAAAAAATATTTCAATCAAATGATCCATATTTCGACCATAGTCTATGTTGTGTAATAATCATGATGGGTAATCACCTTAGAAAATCAAAATATGCCCACCTTTTACCATTGCCTTATGTTTTCACACAAATGTTGAGTAATTGTTATCTTATGCATGTGAGCATGAAAGAGACAAAATCACCTTTTCATGCACAGGTGGCACTTGAAGACAAAAGGATAGATGTCACATCAAAGAAGAAGACAAATTATATGCATGTAATATCTAACTTGCTTATGAGCACGCACGATCAAAATAGCAAATTATTTACAAAAAAATACACCATACACATCATCTAGAATTGGAGGAGTCAATTCGGTTTGACTAAGAGTGTATTTTGAGAGAAGAGGCTATTTTACCCTCATGTAACAACATATGTATTTTAGTCCTTAGATTATTTATTCATTGTAAAAATATAAAATTAGCATGCGAGAATATTCGGTTTGACTAAAAGTGTTGAAGTAGATTATGACAGTTCTTCCCTCTAAATGATAATCTCTCAACATAACTGCGAGAAAATATCTCCAATAGCTTCTTCTCTCAAAATACACTCTTAGTCAAACTGAATTGACTCCTCCAATTCTAGATGATGTGTATGGTGTATTTTCGGGTAAATAATTTGCTATTTTGATCGTATGCGTTCATAAGCAAGTTAGATATTACATGCATATAATTTGTCTTCTCTGAGAATATTAAGGTAAAAAAATTTATGTATTGGAGAGATTATTAAGATAATCTGCTTCAACACTCTTAGTCAAACTAAATATTAAGGTAAACTACTAAAAGTTTTCGTAGAATATTAAGGTAAAAAAATTATGTATTAGAGAGATTATTAAGATAATATGCTTCAACACTCTTAGTCAAAATGAATATTTTGCAGAAAAGCTGTTGCCTTGTGCGCAGTGAAAGATGTCATACATGTTTGGTGTATCACCACGATTTTGAATCCATTTAGAGTCAAATTTTACCCTCAAACCCCTAAAAATTAGTTTAGGATACATGCATAAGGAACCACCTTGATATAAGAGTGACATCAAAATAGGTATACCCATAGACCTGAGTCGTTTACATTGTATCTACAAAAGAGAGAGATCAACTTTGAAAGCTTAGAACACATGCAACCATCTCTCTACAAGGTGTAATTTCGAGAGATAATATTTTTTCGCACAACCGGTGGGAAAATGAATAAATCTGTGATTTAATTACAACAATTTACTGAGTAGAATCACAATAAGAAAAAGTTACTTTTGGATCAACAAGATGCAAACAAATTATTCTCTGATTTAAATATTTGTTGGCAACTATGTAAAGCTGATTTCAGACCAGTTTTGCAGCATGTTCCATGCCTAAAGTGACTACAAGATCATCGGTAAGAGGAATTCCTTGAGTTTATTTCTGTACCTTTGAATTTCGAAAGAATGAGAAGAGTTAGTAACACTTTACCTTATAATAGGCCTAGTTTTGGCAACCCTCCTCCTAATATTCCTCCACCACGTATCAATTTATCTATTCAAATCCTAGTTTTTCAAATGGATATTCAACCACCAAGAAATTTGGTGACCTTTGCTAATGGCAGCCTATTACACCCATAATTATATATCACACATGGGATGGATATAGCCGACTTGTGGCTATCATAACTTCTTATCATGATGTATCTCTTTCATATATGATCTATTATCATTGGTTGGTCAGCCTTGTTGATGGCCATATCATAGGAATAGTATAAATAGGGGTTAAAGGTAGTGGATGATTATTATGTTGAGTATTTGAGTCTTATTATATGTTTTGGAGGTTGCCCCCTCGAAGTGGCCAAGCTATTCTACTTTCATATTAAGAGAAATTATCTACAATATTGTGTTATTTGTGTTCTATTACTGGTGATAATCATAATTAATCAAGTAATTTCATTACAAGTGGTATTAGAGCTTGATCTCGGCCAAGATGATGTCAAACCCTAATTTTGAAGGTTCGGCTATATCTCAAGATTGGTAGTGAATTTTTCGAATGTTTTTTTGGTGTGGAGAAATAAGTCCTGTAAGCTTATCTCTAAATTTAAATCACTTTTGACTTGTTTTGCAAAAGTTATTACAATTCTATATTTATTCATAATTTGGCTCCCTAGGGCATAATTTTTGGAATTTTTTCAAATTTCTTATATTTTCAGAAACCCCTCAAAAAAATAGCTAGGGTTTTTTTTAATAAATTCCTATATTTGGCTAAAAAATTTACGAAACCCTAAACCCTAAAATTATGCCCTATTAAGTCTAACCCTAGGCCCAAACCCTTCGTCATGGCTGGTATATCTACCTAAGGCTAAGGAAAAGGACAAACAACTCCAAGAATCACCCCAAATAAGGAATATTTTGCTTTAACATATACTGGTTTTGGAGTATCTCGAGGTGGTCATCCAACTTTAGGAAAGGGTTAACAATATGGTGAGTAAGGATGACCTTACTATTGAGCTTCATCAACTGAAAGGTAGCCTTAGGAGTGATATTCAAAAGGGTTTTCATGTAATGCAACAAGATTTTTTTCATATTATTTCAAATACAACTTTTAATGCCAGTCATATGGGTTCCACTAGAAATGGTCACACAGATACAAATCACTCCAATCAGGGAGGATCCTTTAATCATTCAAGTGGATCTTCTCACCAATGGAGGGGCATGATTCCAAAAGTTGAAATGCATAAATTTGATGGAAAGGATCCACTCAATTGGATTACCCAAATGGAAAATTTCTTTGATCTCCATTAGATCCCAGGAGGACAAAAGGTAACTATGGCATCCTTATACCTAGAACCTAATCAATTTGTTTGGTATTGTTGGTTATGTGCTCAAAGGAAGAAGAATGGCCTAAATGTCACTTGGACAGTTTTCACTGAAGAGCTTCAATTACACTATAGTTCTAGTGTTTCTAAGAATTACTTCAACCAATTAGAAAAGTTACGCCAAACTAGTTTAGTTAAGGAGTATGTCCATCAATTCGAAACTTTGTCCTTATGTGTGGAGGATATTACAAAAGAGTATTTGAATGACCTATTTTTGGGGGTCTTAAGGACCACATTGAGCATGAGGTATGCATGTTTAACCCACTCAAGGTTCTGATTCTATTATCATGGCACATCGAGTAGAGGAAAAATTTCTTTCCAGTAGAAGGAAGTCCTTTTCTAGCATAAAAGATCGTAACACCTTGTCTCCTTCTTACCCTCGGCCAATTCAGTTGACACCTCAAAAAATTGAAGAAAAAAGAGCCAAAGGGTTATGCTTTAACTATGATAGAAAATATGGGCCAAATCATAAATGTTTTGAGAAAAAAATGTTCTACATTGAAGGATCTGGTGATGAGGAAGAATATGAGGCAACATCAATAGAGGAAGTGGAAAAATTAGAGGAAGAATCTGGAGATCCTCAGCCCACTATTTCATGTCATGCTCTATCAGGTATTAGTACTCCACAAACCCTTCAAGTTGTGGGTTATATTAAGAAGAAGAAGGTAACAATCTTGATTGATTCAGGGAGCACACATAATTTCATCAATCATAAGTTGGCAACAAGACTAAATTGTTTCATCTACCCAACACCTGAATTTCAAGTAATGATTGTAGATGGTGGCACAATCCAATGTTTAGGTAAATTCCATAAATTCAAAATCATGATGGGTGATTACACATTGGAATCTACGACGTTTGCTATTCCTATGGGAGGAGTTGATATTGTCTTAGGTGCTCAATGGCTCCTTCGCTTTGGACACCACAGAGATAAAATTCGGGAATTGTTCATGCACTTTCATTACGAGGGTAAAAATTTGAACTTTGAGGTCTATAAGCTAAAGATCTGTCCGTGGTAAGTTCTCACCAAATGCGAAGATTCTTACAAAGGGGTCTCAAGGTTTTGTAGCTCAATTATTCTCTATAGAAGTCTAACCGTAAATGAAGGTATTGCATCCCGATCTTCAAAAGGTTATTAATCAACATGTAGTTATCTTTAAGGAACCAAGAGGATTGTCACTGAAAGAGAGCATGATCATGCTATTATTGGTTGATTCCGAAAGCGAAGCCCCAACATCGGCCTTATAGATATCCATATGTGTAAAAGAGTGAAATTGAGAAGATGATGGAGGAAATGTTGGAAATGGGTATTATTCGTCACGGTCAAAGTGTCGATTCCGATCCCATGGTGATGGTGTGTTGCAAGCATGGAAGATGGCGCATGTGTCCAGATTGTAGAGAGCTTAACAAGTTCACTATCAAAGATAAGTTTCCTATTCCTGTCATTGATGATTTATTAGATGAATTGCATGATGCCATTTATTTTACAAAACTGGATCTACGTTCTGGGTATCTCCAAATTAGAGTCAAGCAAGAAGATATTCATAAGACAGCCTTCAGAACTCATCAAGGCCATTATGAATTCCTAGTGATGCCATTTGGTCTTACCAATGCTCCCTCCATATTCCAAAGCTTGATGAATTCAGTATTTAGACCATTCCTAATAAATTTTGTCTTAGTATTTTTTAATGATATACTCATCTACAACAAATCGTGGGAGAAACACTTACATCATGTCAATACTATCTTAGAAGTCTTAGAGCAACATCAACTTTATGCCAAGCCTTCAAAGTGTTATTTTGGGGTACAAGAAGTGGAATAATTGGTCCATATTGTTTCTCATGAAGGTGTTAAGGTGGAAACTCACAAGATCTAGGCCATTGTGGAATGGGAAACCCCAAGAACCCTCAAAAAATTACTAGGTTTCTTAGGTCTCACAGGGTATTATCATAGATTTGTCAAAAACTATGGCGGTGTAGAAGTACCAATAAAAAAATTATTGAAGGAATCCTTTCAATGGAATGAGGAAGAATCTAGGGCATTTGAAAAAGTGAAGGCAGCTATGTGCACCACTCCAAAGATTAAGAACCCTGATTTCTCCAAAACTATCGTAGTTGAGTGCGATGTTTCGGAAATGGAATCAGAGCAGTACTAATGCAAGAAGGACACCCCATTGATTTTGAGATCGATAGCTAAAAGGAACGCAATTTGTTAAAGCCCACCTATGAAAAGGAAATGATTGTAATACTACATGCAGTCAAATAATGGAGACCATACTTGATGGGTAGACATTTTAAGGTAAAAATGATCATGATAGTTTGAAATATTTCCCAGAGAAATGTCTATCTTAAGAAGAAAACCAAAATTGGGTCACTAAGATGTTGGGATATGACTCGAGATTGTTTATAATAAAGGAAAGGAAAATTTGGTCGTTGATTCTCTATCTAGGAAGGATGAGTCTTCCGAAGCATTGTTATGTGCAATGATTGGGTAGATCAAGCATGTGAAGAATGGATGAAAGATGCTGTTGCACACACTCTCATTCAAAATCTCTAGGTAGATCCATCCATATCAACTCAATTTAAATGGAAGGGGATACATTGTGGTATAAAGATCGGTTATATCTATGTAAGAACTCTACACTTAAACACCATGTTATTTTGAGCTACTTTCTTATCCTATACGCGTCCATCTTTGAGGTCCTGAAAACATATCATAGAGTTAAGAAGGATTTATTTTGGGAGGGGTTGAAAGGATATGTTCAAAAATTTGTGGTAGAATGTTTGGTTTGCCAAAAAATAAGGGTGAGACCATTAAGACACCTGGTCTTCTCCAACCTCTATTTATTCCTAGTGAGAGATGGGAAGAGGTATCAATGGATTTCATCACAGGATTACCTAAATCAGAAGGGAAAAGTGTCATCATGGTTGTGGTAGATAGACTTACCAAATATGCTCATTTTTTTGCCATGGATCATCCTTTCACATTTAGTATAGTTTCCATCTCTTTTATGGATACATTTCAAAAGCTCCATGGCACGCCAAAAATTATAGTAAGTGATCGTGATCCAATATTTACAAGTAACTTTTCAACTGATTTTTCTCTTGTCTAGGTACCCAACTAGCCCGAGTTCCTCTTATCATCCCCAAATAGATGGGAAAACGAGGTGGTAAAAAAATGTTTAGAGGGATATCTTCAATGTTTTACTTTAGATAAACATGAACGTTGGGTGCAATGCTTTCCGCTAGCAGAATGGTGGTATACTACATCATTTCATACCTCCTCCAAAATGTCTCCATTTCTAGCACTTTACGGGTACCAACCTCCATCACTCATCTCTAGCTTGAAGGTCAAACCAAAGGTGAGAGCAATCAAAGATCACATTCAGACTCAGCATGAGGAACTCTCTAGTCTTAGAGAAAATTTGGCACGGGGACAAAACTATATGAAGCAACAGGTTGATCAACATAGAAGTGAGCAAGACTTTAAAGAGCTTGACTTTGCTTTTGTAATATTACAGCCATATAAGTAGTTATCCTTAAAACAACAACAAAAGGATAATAAGCTTGCTCCTAAATACTATGGTCCTTACCGAGTTTTGTAGAAAATTGGTAGTGTGGCATATAAGCTAGAGCTCCCTCCAGGAAGTAGAATACATCCAGTCTTCCATGTTTCTTACTTAAAGAAAGTTATTGGGCAGCACATTTCCACCCAATCAGTGCTTTTAGAATTGGACGAGGAAGGAAGGATCATATTGGAACTTGAAGGCATTCTTCAGACATGTACCAAAAGACTGAGGACTAGAGTCATTACCGAGTATTTGATCAAGTGGAAGAATATGAATATTGAGGATGCATCATGAGAAGATGAAGCATTCATGCACCAACATCCAGGGCTTCCCAACATTAGGGACAATGTTTCTTTGAATGGGAGGGGCATGTTATACCCTTAATTACATATCATACATGGGCTGGATATGGCCGACTTGTGGCTATCATAACTTCTTATTATGATGCATCTCTTTCATATATGATCTATTATCATTGGTTGGTTGGCTTTCTTGATGGCCATATCATAGGAATAGTATAAATAGGGGTTAAAGGTAGTGGATGATTATTATGTTTATTTTTTGAGTCTTATTATTTGTTTTGGAGGTTACCCCCTCGAAGTGGCCAAGCTATTCTACTTTCATATTGAGAGAACTTATCTGCAATATTGTGTTATTTTGTGTTGTATTTCGAGAGATAATAGTTTTGGCACACTCGGTGGGAAAATGAATCAGATACGTGATTTAATTACAAAAATTTAGAGAAAAATGACAGTAAGAAAAAGTTACTTTTGGATCAGCAAGATGCAACAATTTATTCTAAATATTTAAAGATTTATTTGGCAACTACGTAAAGATAATTTCAGCCGTTTTGTATCATGTTCCATGCCTAAAGGGACTACAAGATCATCGTAAGAGGAACTCCTTATGATTTTATTTCTTTACCTTTGAATTCTGAAAGAATGAGAATAGTTAGTAACACTATACCTTATAATAGGCCCGGTTTTGGAAACCCTCCTCCTAATCTTCCTTCACCACGTATCAATTTCTCTATTCAAATCCCGAGCTTTTTCAAATGGATATTCGACCACCTAGAAATTTTGTGACCTTTGCTAATGGCAGCTTGTTACACCCTTAATTATATATCATACATTGGATGGATATAGTTGACTTGTGGCTATCATAACTTCTTATCATGATGTATCTATTTCATATATGATCTATTATCATTGGTTTGTCAGCCTTGTTGATGGCCATATCATACAAATAGTATAAATAGGGGTTAAAGGTAGTGGATGATTATTATGTTGAGTATTTGAGTCTTATTATTTGTTTTGGAGGTTGCCCCTCAAGTGGCCAAGCTATTCTACTTTCATATTGAGAGAACTTATCTGCAATATTGTGATATTTGGTGTTGTATTTCGAGAGATAATGGTTTTTGGCACACCCGGTGGGAAAATGAATTAGGTGCGTGATTTAATTACAACAATTTACAACAGAATCACAGTAATAAATAGTTACTTTTGGATCAACAAGCTGCAACAATTTATTCTAAAGATTTAAAGATTTATTTGGCAACTACATAAAGTTGATTTCATACCAGTTTTGTAGCATGTTCCATGCCTAAAATGACTAGAAGATCATCAGTAAGAGGAATTCCTTATGGGTTTATTTCTTTACCTTTGAATTTTGTAAGAAGGAGAAGAGTTGGTAACACTTTACCTTATAATAGGCCTAGTTTTGACAACCCTCCTCCTAATCTTTCTTTAGCATGTATCAATTTCTCTATTCAAATCCTAGTTTTTCAAATGGCTATTTGACCATCTAGAAATTTTGTGACCTTTACTAATGGCATCCCATTAGTAATCCCAATTTATCATGATATCCCTAATGCTACCATGAAGAGCTTTCCTACATTCACTGGTGAAAATCAGGTTACACCAATAGAGCATATCAAAGATGTTGTAGCCCTATGTGTAGTTCATAACATAACCCATGAAGATGTGGCCTTGAGACTTTTAGTTGCATCCTTTAAAGGGAAATCCTTGCAATGGTATATAAATTTAGAGATTGGAAGCATAAGAACTTGGGATGAGTTAGGTGGTAAATTTTGAAACAATTTCAAGATAATTCAGATCATTTATCCCTCATAGAATAGTTGTCTACCATTAGAAGAGCTCCTCATGAATTTATGTCTAGTTTCCATATTAATATTATCAGAACTTGGGAAATAATGCCAACAAGTGTCAAGCCTCAAGAAGATCATGATTTTCTTTATTATCTTAGATCCCTAAACAATGATATTTTAACTATGATTCACACTATGGGAGGAGATACTCTCAAGTATCCTATGATATCACTATCTAAGTTGAAAATAGTCTTATTCAAGCTGGAAAGTTAGCACCAAGGCCTTCAATGCCTTTTTGGAAGATCTAGCACCTATTCCATAGCCTATCATGATTATAGAACATGTTATTGCAGCCCCATCAGATGATGTGTTTAAATATTTGCAGACTATGGGAAACGAGATGAATTAAATTGAAAGTAGACATGCATAACCTAGTAGACCTTATCAAGACCTTTATTAGAAAAACAAACAAAATAAGAAGCCTTACCAACATAATCAAAATCATAGGCAACCTTATCTGCAAAGGTAGTTTGATCCAAAGGATCCTACTCCATCTAACACTTTAGTCCCAGTTAATATGGCTATAAAAGAATGGTGTCAACCTTGTAATCAACCTCATTTAGTTGCAAGTTGCCCAAATTCTTTCCTGAACATAAGTCTTGTTGCACAACCTCAACCTGAGACATTTTTCATGCCTCAAATGGAGGGTGGGAAGCAATAAACTCATGTTCAAAAATAACTGAACAAAACTTAGTCAATTTTAGTGAGGATGATTTCATTGCAATTACTACTAGGGCTCAAGAAAAGGCCCAAGAAAGTCAAAAACAAAAAAATAGGCCTATTCTTCCCACAATCACTTATAAAACAACTACATGCCAAAAATCAGCTATTAGTTCTGTTATTTCACAAAAAAAAGTAGGTGTTTCCATTGGTATAGAGCAGCAAAAACAGTTATATCCTAATCCAAGAAGATAATTTATACCTCAAATATCAAAAGCAATCAAGCGAGAATCGAGTTTTCACTAAATCCTATGCTAAAATAGTGGAGTCTATTTCTAAAACAATTGTTTCTTTCAACATTGTTGATGTAATGAAAGAACATAATGTTAACATCTAAATGTTGAATGCTCTAAGTATTCTATGACAGCAAGAGTTACTTTCTCATGAAATTGCTAAGCTATAGATTTCTTCAAAAAAACAACATAAAAAGGAAGATTAGAAAACATATATGGTCCTTGGAATAATGGAACAAGACCACATTAAAGAAGTTAAATGGATGGTTTAAAAGGTTTTAAATTCTCAAGACATCAAGAAACCACCACCATTTTATTTTTCACTAATTATTGGAGAACATCTTAATCATAACTATATGGTTGACAACGGTGCAAGTAACACAGTTATGCCAAAAGCAATTGCAGAAAAATTGGGTTTACATTATGAACCTACAGAGAAGAGTGTGTTACAGCTTGATGGGACTACAAAAGTATAGTTGGTGTCATCAAACACGGAAGTAGCATTTCATGCTTCCCAAAATATTTCAATTTTGCAAGATATTATTGTTGTGGATTTACCTCCTTATTTTGCTATATGCTTATCTAGATATTTCACACAAAAATAGGAGGTTATCTCTCTTAATTGTCCTTCTAATTTTTTAATACACGTTATGGAACAAAACTTACTATCAATTATGAACCATTGGACATATTTCATATTGAGCCTCATGCTTCTAATGCATTATCTAATTATGCAGCCTTAGATGAGTTTGATTTTGATAATACAACTCATATTTCAACATTGGATGGTGTTTTTAATCTATTTATGGATGAAAAGACACATGAAGAACATGCTCATGATCCTTTCAAAGAAGTTTAAGAACATATGTTTGGTGTGTATTTTCTGCATGAGGAAAACACACTAATTCCCATGCTGTCCAAAATAGAAAATACAACTGAAGGAATTTGGAAGCTTCATTTTAATGGAGCTAAGAACAAGAAAGGAAAAGGATTAGGTTTGATGCTCACTTCCCCCATGAACGAAAGGTATTTCTTATCTTTGATTATCCAATTTTTGTACACTCACAATGTAGATGAATACAAAGTGTTAATTCATGGCTTACTTTGGGCCAGAAAGAGAGGTATTAGCATGTTACAGATTTTTGGTGATTTTGAGTTGGTTATCAATCAAGTAAGAAATTTATATGTTTGTAAGAATCCATTAATGAAGTCTTAGAGACATATATTTTAAAACTTAATGGAAGGTTTCAACACTATTAATTTTCATACCATTCTTTAGAACAAAAATAAGCATGCGAGCAGACTTGCAGCAATTGGTGCCAGTTTTGAAGTGCTACAATAGATTAAAACCAATGAGGTTCATCCTCACATAAATATTATTTTTAGGCCTTCTATACCGATAATTTTTGAATTGGTAGGTTTTTGAAAATGATGAATAGATTTGTAGGTTTTTGTAGTAAGAAGCTGAATTTTTTATAGTAAATCAAGATAAATTACAACACTTATATGGTGACCAGATTGTTCAATTAAAGATAAATAAACTACCTCAAGGCTTGGTCACATTAGAAGAAATATTCAACACTGATGATCAATTAAGGAAAGACAAAATAAAGATGTCAACACATGTTGATAATTATGAAGAGATCTCAGTAGATGATGGAAAAAATTTATTTCTCGGAAAGGTATGTTCCTTAGCTGAAAAACATTCCTTTATTAATCTTTGTAAGGAATTTAAGGATGTTTTCACTTGGAAATACCAAGATCTAAAAGGGTTTGATCCCAGTTTGGCACAACATACTATTGAATTACAGCCAAATTCTAAGCCAGTTAGGTAAAAACAGAGGCATGTGAATCCCAAGATAGAGCCTCTAATGAGGAAAGAATTATCTAAGTTGATCAAATCAGGTATTATCTTTCTAGTTAAGCATTCAAGTTGGGTATCCAATCTTGTTGATTCGAACAAGAATGGAGAAATCAGATTATCTGTGCATTTATGAGATCCTAATAAAGCTTCATTAAAATATCACTACCCCTTTGCCTAATATGGATCATATTTTGAGAACAATTTCTAGTTCTAATAGAATATCTCTTACGGATGGTTATATTAGATACAATTATATTTTATTCGAGAAGAAGATAAGTACAAAAAAAAATTACAACCAAGTGGGGTACTTATTCTTACAAAATAATGCCTTTTTTCCTTTCAAATGTTGGTGTAACATTTCAACGTGCAATGAACATGGATTTTTGTAGCTTGTTAAATAAATGCATCCTGGTTTATATAGATGATGTTATTGTATTTTCAAAAAAATCTAGATGAACATCTAATACATCTAAGGAAAACTTTTCAGGTATGTAGACGGTTTGGAATATCTTTGAATCCGAAAAATTCTATTGTTTCAATACATCAAGGTATATTTCTTGGTGATAATGTTTCTAAACAATGTTTAATAATTTACCCTTTCAGAATTGAAGCCATATCACATCTATAATTACCTCATCACAAGAAGGAATTACAAAGTTTTATGGGAAAAATCAACTTTGTTAGAAGATTTTCTCCATATTTTGTAGGATTGGTTAAACCATTGATAGTATGTTAAAGAAAGAGATGAATTTATCTTGGACCAACGAAGGGAGATAGTAGTTTAGAATGTATGCATTTGCAGGTTGAAACAATCTCAACCATAAAAACTCAAGTTAATCATGAAAAATCAACATTCAATTTCTTTCTTTGGACAAAGCTTGCATGATTAAGAAATAAGGTACACCTTTCTTGTAAAAAAGTACTTTCAGTAGTCAAAGGAATAAAGAATATTAAAAACATTCTTTCAAATAACAAAATTCATGTTCTTGTTTCTCATCCAAGTGTAAAAGATTTCTTGTTAAATAAAGAATTGATATAGAAAGGAGCAGCTAGATAACAAAAGTCATGGAATATGATGTTGATATCTATGTTATGAAGATAGTTCGAGGTAAATGTTTGAGTGAATATCTAATTGTGGATATGGAAAAATAGTAGGCTACATAATTAGAAAATCCAAAACAACATGCTGAAGTTACGTATCAGAAATCAGATGTCATGGTGTAGCAAGAAAATTAACAACCTGAACTCTTTCAAGAAGTTGATGAATCAAGATGGATGACTGATTTAGTTAAATATCTACATCATGGCACTTCTATGGAAGTTATGGTCAAGAATAAACAAAGGTATTTTAGGTTATAAGATTTACCTTATGTTTTTATTGATGGTTTTTATTCAAAAAGATATAAACAAAATCTTTCGTGATTTGTTGATTATGATATAATTCAACAATTATAATCCAAATTCCATGAAGGAAATACAAGAGGTCATTTTTCAGCACATACCATAGCCTTCAAAATTATGAAATTTGGGTACTATTGGCCCAACATATTCAAATATTGTTTGAATGAATCATTAAGTGTAAGAAATGTGATTTCTTAGTTGGAAAAGAACATTTAGCTTCGCTGCCCTTACAACCTATTTCAATTGATCATCCTTTTATGCACTACATTCTTGATTTTATTGGCATGATAAACCCACCTTTTCGAGAAGGACGAAGTGGATTTTGACTGCTATAGATTACTTTACACGATGGACTAAAGCAATATCTTTGAAAGATGCTAATGAAAATTAGATACTATCCTTGCATGAAGGTATAGTTTATAGATTTGGTGTTCCAACAACTATCATTATAGATAATTATTTAGCATTTCTTGGCATAAAGGTAATATATTGGGTTATCAACCACATAATTTATTTAAGTCCGTCATCTAATTATTACCCACAAGATAATGGTTTAGCTTAAAGTACTAAAAATAATATTTTAAGGATCATCGAGAGAAGAACAATTGAAGATAACCAAAGAGATTGGAATCTAATGTTGAATTCAACACTTTGGGATGACAAAGTGACTCCTAAAAGATTAGTTGCAAATTCACCGAGATATGCTTGTTTACATAAGAGAAGCAAGAATGCATATTTCGGTTGAGTTACCTACACTAGATTTGTTACAACAAGTGGATCTGCTTGAGAATGAACCATTGTAGATTCGTTATGCATAATGAATGGAATTACAAGATTAGGTTCTAGGCCTATGTATCTTATACAATATGGTCATTTGTAATGGCATAAGGGCTTGGCCCAGATCAAGCAATATCACTTGTAAAACATACAATGGTCAAAGTGTAGTAGACTATGTAATATGTTCTCAAAGTTCTATCTCCAGGCTGCTTGAATTTGAAATTGGAGATTTTCCTATAGAACTAAAATCAGATCATAGTCCTCTCTTGGTAAAGCTCGGGATAGTCTTAAATCAGAAACAAAGAAATCAGGTTCATCACATGCAAAAGGCATCTCAAAAACAAGGAAAAATCATTCTAAATAAAGAAAATCAGGAAATCTTTGTTGCAACCCTTAAACAACAATTTCAGATAATGAGGAAGGATATAGAGAACACGACACCTAAGGGAATGAGTGGTTATGTATGTAGTAATCTGCTGATATCTTTAATCCAAAAGGCTCTAAGTGCTTGTGAAAGATCTAAGCCTAGAAAGGGAGTGGAAAATACTTTTCCAGAAAACCCATGGTATGATGAAGAGTGTAAAGTTTCAAGAGAGCTTTGAAGAAAAGTGAGATGAACAAATAAAATAAAAAGACTTATGAGCAAGAGAAGGACATAATTAATTTCTCTGGGAAAACACAACCCTGAAGGTTTTTGGAGGGAGTTACAAGAAAAGAAAAAATACATAGAAAATAATATCATAGGTGCTCAATGGTTAGAATATGCAAGGACCCTATATGAGAGTTTCCAAAAAAAAGATATTCCTCCCATAATCGAGACTTCAATTGAGCTTTTTTCGACAGAAGACATCAAGCCAGGCATAAATAATATAGCAATTGGTAAAGCACAAGACATTGATGGTCTATAGGTTGAATTTCTAAAATAGGGGGTTGAGGTCCTCACACCACACATCAGAAAAATATTCAATAATGTCAATCATAATGGCTTTCCGAAAAAGTGGACGACTAGCATTGTTAGTCCTTTATTCAAAAGTGTTGACATTAATAATCCATCTAATCATCATACCATTATGATCGAACCTCTTCTTGGTAAAATTTTTGGAGGTATGATAGAACAGAGAATTAGTAGTTCCCACTTTAAAAAGAGAGGGTAAAAGAGAAAAAGGGAAAGTAGGATTCTAACCTAAACACTCAACAATTGAGCATTGCATCACTCTTAGTAATTTTATTGAAAAGGTTTGGGAAACTAAAGGAGAAGAAGCTTCTTGATGTTTTTTTTTTTGATTTCAGGAAATCTTTCGACATAGTACCTAGAAAAAAACTTTAGAATAGGATGGAGGAACTTGGGATTCTAGATGAGTTTAGAGTAGCATTTCATGGGTGTATGAGCAGTCGAGTGAAAATCAAAACTAGAGAAGGTATGTCTTAATGTTCCGGTAGTGAAATTGGTGTCAAACAAGGTTTCCCTCTTTCCCCCATCTTATTTGGTCTATACATTGACAAGATTGAGGAATGGTTAAATATAACCGAGGGAGGAGGTATCTGATTAGAAAGTTATATGGTGAAGTTACTCTTATATGATGATGATCTTATCCTAATTTAAAAACATCCCAAGGATTGACGGAACAACTAAAATAACTAGAGCTCTTCGCGAGAAGTTGGGATGCAAGTGAACACTAGAAAACAAAAATCATGATTTTCTCCTTGAAAAGGAGAGAGAGACAAATTAACTTTCTTTTGATGAGATCCTTTAGAAATAGTCACTAAATAAAAATATATTGGGATTGACTTTCACCACAAGCTTAAATTTGGGAGACGTGTAAATAAAAAGGATTCAGGGACGTTTTAAAGCATCTTACCTACTTCAAAATAGGTGTAGGAAAGTTGAACCCTTTTTGGTTTGTTGGTCACTCAGTTTATCTTTATGGTGTGAGGTTTGGGGAAGTAGCATGTCAAATCATTGGTGGAGATAGATAGAAGGAATCCAAAAAAATCTAATCACAAGCACTCTCAAATTCAAATCAGCTATTCCTTATGAGATCCAACTGGCTGGAGCGGGTACTTCCTCCTTGGAAACTTCAGTAATATCTTGGATGATAAGCTATTTGAAAAAAATTGAAAGGATGGACAATATTCGCTGGCCCAAAATAGTTTTGGATGATACTCCTGGAGCGTAGAAATAAAGCTTGGATGAACAAATATGGCATCAACTTGCAAGAGTTTCCTAACAAAAATAGGAAAATAAAAAATTATGTGATAGAAAAGTTCAGGATTGCCATGTGGATGGGACAAAGTGGTCACAAGAAAGAAAATTATATCGAGAATTCAATCCCACTAGGGAGCCTGATGAAAAACCTTATCTAGGGGCAACTATCAAAGGTAAAACAAGGATTCTAGTGGCATAGTTAAGGACCAGATCACACCATCTTAGATGCAAAACTAGTAGATGGACTATTCCAAAGGAAGATTGGGAAAGGATAATTTGTCTTTTCTACAGCAAAGGGTTCATTGAGATGGAATGGAATTTCATCATGGAGTGTTTGGTATACAATGATATTCGTATCTAGTACAAAAACAACCTGAAGGTGGACAAACTAGAGGAACACTTGGATGGAACAAAGCTTTAGGAGACCATAGGATTCATTCTCAAGATTCACAAATGACTAGAGAGAGGATATCTAAAGGAGTGTAAAAATGGATTAAAAATCTCATTTGTGGTCCCATAGACTCTCCGAGTCTTGTGGACGTCATTAAAATCTTTCATTTGATTTCATTTCAAGAGATGAGAGATCAAGCTCATGTGAACATGGAAAAGAATCAAAAGGAGATGAATTTTTTTTTTATAACAAGGCTAAGTTCATAATATTCAATGAAGGAGATATTGTGTTGAGATGGGATGTTGACCGTGAAAATATAGGAAAACACATGAAGTTTGATATAATTTGGAATGGTCCTTATACGATTTCTACTTTAAAGAACACAATGATTTTTAGCTCTCAAGGCTGAATAGAGAGGAACTTCCCATTTTTGTGAATGGTATGTTTCTCAAAAATGTTATTAAAAATCCTACACTTTGTCTATTTAGAGTAGGATTTCCCTTGAATAAGTCTAGTTCTTGCACATTTTAATGTTTTTCAATTCAATAATTTACATTTGTACACGTGATCTAGTTTACCAGATCCTTTCCAGTTTTAGGTCATTTTGGAAGGGTTGGACCTTTAGAAAGGAATATTTTGGCTACATTTTTTTAATTCCATGCCCAATGGACAAAAGCAAAGCACTAGTTTACAAGCTAGCAAGAAGCTTTCCCTATAAGATCGCCATAAATGTTGACAATTTTTACAATTGTGTAAAAATGGTCAACTCAAAAATTCGTTACGATGGATGGAATTGGTGAAGTGGACCTAAGCTAAAGGATATTTTTTTAGTCTAATTTTATTTTTGTTGAATTAATTAATGATTACATGAAATATGCAACTATGTGATTTGTTACAAAACATAACAGATCACATAGTCTATAATTTCATGACTATATTAAGAAAAATAATATAAAGCCCCAAAGGACAGATGTGTTATCTTCATGAAGACATCAAAGAGTAGAATAGATGAAGTGTTAAGTTTTGGAACAACAATCATATTTACATATTGCATTAGCAAAGATCGAGTTCATTGCTAAATGTTACAAGTATCTATAAGGTTCTTTTCTTCGTGATTAAGACATTCAATTATATTATTGAGTTGTTTAATTCATCATACAATCCCTTTGGAAATCTAAAATGTAGAAATAAATAAACAACTCAATTTTAGAATTCAATGTTTTATTCATAAGGAATTTCAAATGTTCCCACACAAGCTGTGGGATGTAACTAAATAGTAAATTACAACTACTAAAGTAAGAGGTACATATGCATGAAAAATAAAGTAGAAGAGTATCAATGAACCCATCATTGCCTTAAGGTTTCTTCATTTTGGTTGATGCATCTCCAGCTCCAACTGTGCTCCATCATCATCTTCGCTACTTGTAAAATGGCACTGTACTTGAAAACAGAAAAGAAAATACTATCAAAATTCATCTCATGGTTAATTCATATTCCTATACTATCCAAATTTGTATAGGTGGATCTATTAATAACAAGAGGTATAAATTACATGAGGATCAAAGGCACAACTAAAAAAAGTACTTTCCTATAACATAATACATGATTTATTCACTCAGAAATAAGGAGAGAGAAGAAAAGAAAAACTATGGAACATAAGAGAGGCCAAAAATCCTAAATATTTTCTAACTATTTTCTTAAGTGTGTAGGTATAGGTTGCAGTGAAGAAGAAAATAAAATCATGTCTTATAGTCCTCATTGTTAGATAAAGATTACATAAAACATAGTTCAATGACTTCCATCCTATGGTACATCAAGTTGGAATAAATCACAAGTACATAATGGTATGAAGAAGAATGTAACTCAGAGTTCAGTAGCTATTCTAGAAATAGAAGGAGTTACAATGCAGATCAAAGGAGAAACTTGCATGCTTACTTCCATTCAAAGATAATAGTACATGTTTCAAATTTTCAAATAGGTGAAGCAGAAGAATCAGAATATAAAGGTATGAAGTTAATTGGAAAGATAAGATTAGAACCAAAACATAATGAAAAGGGAAATCGAGAAAATTTTGACAGGCTTCGCCATGTAAAATGGACATTTTACATCTTTCCATCATGTTATTTCAAACTAATACATGATTTAAAAGTTATATGTAAATCAAATAGTAATACAAAAAGTAGGAAATGCATGACATGATCAAGATAATAGTTATCAGATTTCATCTTCAACAACAAGCCATGATTCAATAGATGAAGGATACAGTTACCAACTTAAATAAAATAAGTGTTATAGCTAAATTGAATACCAAATTCACATTTCCAAGGTACTCTTTTCCAATTTTTATCAATAAAGTTTCAGTAATGCTCAAGTTGTCGACATGAACTAAAAAAAAATTATAAACAAATAAGTTGTCCGAATATGGAAACAACTTGTCAAAAAGAAACAAATTAGAATGCATAGGATAAGTTCAAGTATAGAATATCATAAGTTGAGGAGATATTTGAATTCAGAATGGTAACATCATTGGTTAATTTCAAAATAATTCATCTTTAGCTTCAAAAAGGTACAATGTTCATAAATGTAATAGGTGCAGAAGATCCAATTAAATTCCATATACAACATGTAGCTAATATGATCTAGTTTTTATAATAAAAGAAATATCATAGTTTCAGTACATCATAGAATAAATTTTGCAGCAATCCATTCATGTAAGAAGATGTTACATAAAAATCATAGTTGTATCATCTAAGCTATTAGTAGCCACTGTAAAACCAAAGTACAAAGATAATAAAACCAAAAAAATAAGTCTTCAATCCAATTTTAGTTGACAAGTGAAAGAATGAAATAGAATCAAGTTAAATTGAGCTACAAAAGTTGAAAGTGAACCAGTACAAACATCCAAAGGTAATTATGTAGATACAGGAATTCAAAAGCACAACCATGCCAATGGAATCTAGAGTTTGAAATATTGAAGCTTAAACCACTAACTCAATGTAAAATATCATACAAAGTAGATCTCGAGATAGTGAGAAAATACATAGAAGATTTGAGAAAAACTCACAAAATCTAGTTACATAAGTATCAAGGAAACCTTAAGGAAATGTCACATTCTAGAGTGATTTAACAAGTTATATGGTTACAAATTGATAATCAAATCCACATTTTAAACAATCAAGGTTCGAGCAACAAAAATGATAAAGGCAGTGAAAACAACCAGATATCAAATCTCAAAAGGTATAACTCAATATATATGAGTTTTATAAATTTGTTTCATTCCTTTAAATATCTTAGGTTGCAAATAGTCTTGCACAAGAAAGGATACAAATCTTCAAGAAATGTTCCAACCAGAAGGGTCAAATGCATGTATTTCCAAACAAGGAATCAAGAATACAAAACAACATACCAAGTCAAAGAAATTTTCAAATATTTTAGAAATTTGTGATTTCCATTGAATTTAGATTCAAGTTGCAGTATCAGAATAAAAGAAGATACATGTTGCAAATTTACAAGGGAAGGATTTACAATCTACAATGGATTTGAATCATAGCCACCAAAGGTCCATAGAGAATGAAAAACGAGGATTTTATAGAGATAGATCATGGTCAAGCCATGAAAAGGAAATGGAAATTAGAGTAAGGGTAGAGCTCATTATATGCATTCCAAGACAAGAATGGCTCAAAAATTGAAAATGGTCTTATATTAAGGTAAAACTCATGTATAATCAGACTCAAATTCAGAAATGAAAACATCAAGCCATTTACAACAACTTCAAAATCTCTTAAAGGAGTTTGTGTTGTATTTTCATGATATAGTCTATAATAGAAACAACACATAAGAATGTAATTACCAATAACCATTCAACAACATCATGAAGAGCTTCAGTATTGAAATACAATAGTCATAGTGAACATCTCTCAAACAGTGGTTGAGCTCAACTATAAGCATGGAAATAGAGCACTAATGAACTCTTAAAATGAATCAAACACAAGCTTCAAACTTGGTGAGTACAAGGTCAACTCGAATCAGGTAGTGCAAAGTATAAAATGATGTGAAGTGAGTTTCAATGATACAACCATATCAAATGTTCCCGTAAGCCAAAGTGATAAACCTAACCTAGGAAAACTAATACGCAAAACACCTCAAAATGGCAACATGATGGATCAAAAATATTAGATAGAGTTCTAGAAGCCATTAAAATCTTCAAAGCATATTATAGAATCAAAATAAATGAAAAAGTTTGAATACCCACATCAAAAAACATTTAGATCTAGCGAGTTTTGAGAAAAATGGGAATACCCATTTTATATTCAGAACATAATAATCAAGAAAAGCCCCAAATACGAGCTGCAAGGAAATATTTTAATAGTTTTTAAGTATTGGAGAGAAAATCAAAGGTGGGGTGACTTACAGGTTATATTTTGTCAAAAGATAAAAACCCTAAACAATCCTCAAGAATGATGACACCTAGAATCTTATTTAAGCCCAGAGATCAAGTTCGTGTAAGAAATCACACTAAAACACAAGGGTTTTGAGGTGTTAAGTGTCAAATAAAGCCAAACAAGCTGAGAGAAACAAGTTACAAACTTCACAGAACTATATCCTTAACCCTCTTCAATAATGGTGGCCAATATTCACATAAGACCACAGAAATAAGAAATGGCTGAGTTTATACAGATTTTCTTCATCATTTTTGTGGCGAGCTCAAACAAAAACCAAAAAACTCCATGAGAAAGATCATAAATATAGATTCATGGTGTTTAGAGAAAATGAGCTAGGGCTTCACCAGCCGAAGGAGCTCGAGAAATGGAATGGAGAAGATAGAGTTCAAAGGATTTTTTCTTCCCACTAACTTGTGGTTAGTTTCCTAACTCAACTAGGGTCAGAAAATTTTTCACTGACAACCATGGAGGAAACCCTAACTTAACCAAGGTTAGGTTCATCACCGACGCCTCATGATGGGTCACCCCATCATGGAGGAGGGGACAAAAGAATTCAATCAAATGAACCATCTTTTGACTATAGTCTATCTTTGTGTAATAATCGAGGGAGAGGACCAAATAATCATGTAGGGGGTATTCATCTTAGGAAATCAAAATATGCCCACTTTTTCCATTGCCTTATGTTTTCGCATAAAGGCTGAGTAATTGTTATCTTATGCATGTGACCAGGAAAGAGATAGAATCACCTTTTCATGCACAGATGGCACTTGAAGATGAAAGGAAAAATGTCACATCAAAGAAGAAGACAAATTGTATGCATGTAATAGTTGACTTGCAAATGAAGAAAATATCAAAATAGCAAAATACAACATACACATCATGTAGAATTGGAGGAGTCAATTTAGTTTGACTAAGAGTGTATTTTGAGAGAAGAGGTTATTTTTACCCTCATGTAACAACATTTGTATTTTAGTCCCTATATTATTTATTCATTGTAAACAAATAAAATTAGAATTCAAGTTAAAGTTTTTTAGTCTATTTTTAGGGGGTTGGGTGAAATAATTTTTGCTATATATGGTATGCATTGGAAAAACAAAAGAGGAGGAATTTTAGATATAAAAGTGTTGAAGCAGATTTTGCAGTTTTCCCTCGAATGAGAAGCATATTTTGAATTTCCAATTATTTCCAATATTTTGTATGTTTTATTAATCCTTCGAATGTTGAATTCCCCAATTAATCATGTTACCCTATTGCAAATTCAGTAATTTTTGCATGATGTTAATGTGCATGTGTAAAATTAAAAGTATTGTTGTGATACTTTCCCTCAATATATCAAAGTGTTTGCCTTAATATTCTACAGAAAATTGTTGGCTTGTGCATTAAGAATTCATTCTCATATCAATTTTGCATGTGCTCAATCAAATTCCTCATACACGTTTGGTGTATTACCCCAGTTTTGAATCCATTTGTAGTCGTTTTTTACCCTCAAACTCCCCAGAAAATTAGTTTAGGATACATCAATAAGGAACCGGCCTTGATATCGAGACTCACCTCAAAATAGGTATACCCACAGACCTGAGGTGTTTCCATTGTATCTACGAAAGAGAGAGATAAATTTTGCAAGCTTAGAACACCTACATCCATCTCTCTACAGGTTGCACTTTCGAGAGATAACAATACCATTAATGAAAAAGTGAATAACCGTTGGTACTTTTTCCATCAATTTATGGTGAAATTCAATGTACATGTTTTTTACATGTACAACTATGGGGTACTCTTCCTATGCCCCTTAAATATATTTTCTCTAAAAGATAAATTTTCAAAATCCCCTCAAGTTATGCATAAAAACAATATTATATAAAATTAAAAATGCATCTTCCTTATATTTGAATAATGTTATATTTACATATATTAATAGTATAATGTTTAAATTTACATATATCAATATTATATATATATATATATATATATATATATATATATATATATATATAATCCTATTTTAAAACTATTAGATAGAAAAAATGATTTCAAAATTTTTATATATTTTATGAATTAAATCACTAAAAATGTGTAAACCCTTTGTTAAATTAAAGCCCTTGGCACCAAATTACCTTTTATAACGTAGTTAAAAAATCTAGACACCATTTAAAGCCTACTCATATGTATCTCCCTTTTATGAAACCTACCACTAATACCCACTATTATTGGGGATTATAAGAAAAAAATATATTATAGATATTTTTCCCTTTATATATAAAAACAACAAGATATAGTAATTTTAAGATGTTTTATTTCAATCTCATCCATTTTTGTTAATTGAAAATAGTCTTTGTCATTTTTGTGTATTCCAAGTTTGTTATCAATTGCATTTGTTCTTGTCACAGTTTAAAAATTTATAAATTTTCCACAAATTATTCTTTTGACAAAAATGATGATAGGTGTAGGATTCTAAAAATTTATATTTAACAAATTTAACATAGATGATTCATATTATACAATTTTATTCTTGTTGTTTTGTTGGCAGCACCTTCTTCTTGTGTAAGAGATATGTGTTAAATGATAGATATTATGTTTTGGTTGAAGCATCATATGATTGTTATGTGAGCCCAAATAATATTCTATTGTTAGTAGGTAAAATTATGTTTTACGCTGAAGGCATATATACAGTTGAAGTGAGGCTTGGTGAAACTAAAAAATCGTAGGAGATCAAGCAACCATAGCAGATTCCCGTATGCGATGAAAATAAGAGTGTGCAAACATGTCCACTTTCTCATTCAGTGTTGAGACATGTTTCCATGGTGACTATGGTATACCTCAATAAGGGTGTTATAAAGGTTACTATTATCTCTCAAAAGTGCACCCTATAGAGAGATGGCTGCAAGTTTTCTAAGCTTGCACAATTGATCTCTCTCTTTCGTAGATACAATGGAAACACCTCAGGTCTGTGGGTATACCTATTTTGAGGTGAGTCTCCGGTATCAAGGTTGGTTCCTTATTAGTGTATCCTAAACTGATTTCTGGGAGTTTGAGAGTAAAAGATGACTGTAAAATGATTAAAACTAAGGTGATACACCAAATTTGTATTAGTTTTTTGTGAGTATATGCGCAACATATTTGGGAAGGATTCTTGATGCACAAACCAATAGTTTTTCTTCAGAATATCTAAGGGAAAAACACTTGATTGTATTGAGGGAGAATCACAACAGTACTAATAAGTTAACATGCACATTAAAATGAAGAAGAAAAACTGAATTTGCAGCAAGGTAAGGTGATTGATCGGGAAATTGGATTCACAAGATTAATATAAACATAGGCAAGACTACAAAATAACTTGGAAAGGTAGGAAATACTTCACACTCAGAGGAAAAACTAGAAAAAATTTATTTAGTACTCATATATCCACAAGTCCTCCTACCGTCCTTTTTGTGCTTTGTGAAGGCACACAATATATAGAAAAAAAAATCACCCTCTTCCTAAAAATAGGCCAAGGCTTGTAGTCACCAATGCATCTTATTTTTATTATTTATTTAACAATAGATAATTAAAGTCAAACTGAAGTTAATTGTTCTATTTTTAGGGAAAGAAGTTTAATAATTTGCTAAAAATAAGGTTTCTTGCTAGGAAAGTCTCTTTCCATGAACATGTAACTCTTTCTTCTTCTCTATTCTATCTGATGTGAGTATTTAAAAATAACTCCTTGTTCAAGAGCAAAATAATTACAAAAATTGTAATATTTTGCAAAGTATAAACATCTGTGGGGACCACACGACATGTTCCTATATTGACATCTCCTTTGGCCTTGGCATAGGAATCATAATACATTCGACCACCCCTTTGATTTACTTGGGCATGTACTAAGCAATAATCATAGTTTTAATAATAAAGCTCTTTTGCATAACACATGGAGTATTATATAGTCTACCAACTAAATAATAATTATGCCTTTTATTTGGCCCCTTTGCATGTTTTGTCGATAGCTCTTCTTTGAAACTAACCCAGTGAAATTAGGGTATTTTTGGCTTGAAACATATGTACCTTAATTCTCATCGATTTAATTAACTCACACCAAGAGTTTATAGATGAAAAGAGGTTTAAACCCTATCATTTGGCATTTTTACTCTCGACCTTGGAAAAGACCTAGCCGAGTTTTCCGATGCCATTGATGATAGATTTTTCGAGCTCGGTTCTTACGCATCATTTTGCCTTTTCCTCTTTTGATCCATTTTCTTGTTCTCGCTTTGTTTGAGAATCTCTAAGAAAGGTGATTGTGGGTATTGCCCCCAAGGGTTGAAAGCTTCGAGCTTTGTACTTAACCCTCTAATTTTTTCAACAAAGTTGATATTACTTAAAAGCTGGATATGTTGAAGTTTCAAATGTTGGGGTTGAGAATTGGCCACCATTTTATTACGAGCATCACTTTAAAGTTAAGGAATTGCTCTAATTTTATTTCTTGTAACAACCCAAAATGGGTATTAATGATTTGATCGTACAACATTAGATTTCAAAGAATTTTAAACTTGAGTATTTGTTACATCGGCATTGTACATGATGATATATGAAACTCCTAGTGGTTTTTTCATTATCCATTTTATTGGCTTCTTGAGCTCACATTTTAGGCATTTAACACAATTTGGGTCTTTGTCGGTAGCCATGGAAGTTTACTCTAAGCTTTGCTTTTTTTGTCATCTTTCTTCTTCTGAGAAAACTCTGTGGTTGAGTAGACTTTTATATTTCTATAAAGATAACATGGGGGTTTTGAATTAAAAAATTGGGCCACCATGAATGTTTGGTTGAGATTCATACTTATATTCTCATGTTTGTAAAAATGATCTCTGTAAGTTTCTATTGACTGTTTGACTGGATGAAAAATCTCAGATCCATTAGAACATTTGAACTTGGCTTCACTACTTTTGGAAAACCTTGATCTTCCTTCTCTTTGATGAATCATTTATTGATGGATGACCTAGAAAGGTTAACTTCTTTATTCATTGTTCTTGGTGTAGCTTCTTTACAACTACACCTTGTGTTTATTTCTAAGCACTATATGATTCAACTATACTTGATCTTCACCTTTGCATTTGTATTTTTGACTCTAAGGTTGATTCTGTAACTAAAACTGAATTAGATTTATCAGTTGTGACCAAAGTATATTCTCTGATATTTTGTACCTTGCAAGTGGCCTTCTAGAAATTGTAAATAGTTCATATGTTCTGAAACTGTAGATGACTTTTATCTTTGTAGCTGTAAATCCTACATTCAATTTGATCTCTAAAGCTATTACTTATTAGAACACTGCAATCTTGTTTGTATCTCATCATTGTATAATAATCTAATGGATGCTTATTTATTTTAATTTAAAATTTTATCCTTTCCCATAGCAACTAGCTTTGAAAATTATCCTTTCACGTAGCAACTAGCTTTGAAATTTATCCTTTCCCATAACAACTAGCTTTGAATTAATCCTTTCTTCATGTAGCAACTAGCTTTGAAATTTATCCTTTCCCATAGCAACTAGCTTTGAATTTATCCTTTCCCATAGAAGCTAGCTTTGAAATTTATCCTTTCCCATAGCAACTAGCTTTGAATTTATCCTTTCCCATAGCAACTGAAAATTTAAAGTGTTGATTTTACATGGCGAAGCCCTGTCAAAAATTTTCTATAATCTTTTCTTCATTCCTTTCAACTTTGACCTTCTCTTTTAGCCAAACATCAGCTTTCAAATTCTATGTTTTTTTATCTATTGCAAGTTGAAACATGTTCTTCTATTGATAGTCTCTCTTCTACATTGTAACTTATTCCATTTCAGAATAGTTATTGGAACT
Source organism: Taxus wallichiana var. yunnanensis (assembly GCA_018340775.1). Classification (NCBI taxonomy): domain Eukaryota; kingdom Viridiplantae; phylum Streptophyta; class Pinopsida; order Cupressales; family Taxaceae; genus Taxus; species Taxus wallichiana. The sequence goes on from CM031242.1 coordinate 892,339,990, forward strand.
TTGAGTTACATTATTCCTTTTATTGCATGCACTTACGACTTGTCTATTTTTTTCTTTAGCATGACTTGTACCTGCACACTTAGGAAAATAGTTAGAAAACAATTAGGATTTTTTTCCCCTCTTATGTCCATGTTTTTCTTCTTTCGTATATTCATAATTTTTCTTTCTAAGTGAATAAAGCATGCATGCAGTTTGTTCTTCAAGTAGAATACATCTCCTATTAGGAAAATATTCATATGCACGAAGTAGGATAGTGTAGGAATATGAACTAATCCCTAAGCTCATAATTTGATTAATTATTTTCTTCTTTTTTTTGGTACAATGGCTTCTACAATGAAGATGAAGAAGAAAGAAAGGTGGAGATAAAGATGCTTCAATCGAAGAACATAAACCTCAAGGCAATGATGGGTTCACTCATACTCCTTTGCTTTCTCTTTCATGCATGTGTACCTTTCTTTTCAGTAGTTGTAATTTAATTTTTAGTTACAGTACTTTACTTTTCAGTTACATCCCACGGCTTGTGTGGGAAACATTTGACTCTCCTTGTGAATAAAACATTGAATTCTAAAAATGAGTTGTGTATTTCCTTGTGCATTCTAGCTTCTCTATATGGATTGTATAATGAACTAAACAACTGAGTAACATAATTAAACGTATTAATCATGAAGGAAATAACATTGATAGGAACTCATAACATCTAGTAATGAACTCTAATTTTCTCTAATCTGTATTTCTGTTTGCTACTTCAAAACTCAACACTTCACCTAATTTGTAATTTGTCGTCTTCATCAAGACAATGCAGTTGTCCTTCAGGGGATTTGTATTCTTTTGTTGAAGATGACATGAAATTGTAGACTATGTGATCTGTTCTACTTTGAGACATCACACATAACTGCAGATTTCAGGTAATCACTAATTAATTCAACAATAACTAATAACATTGAAACTTCCTTAGCTTAGGTATACTTCACCCATGACTTTCATTGTAATAACGAAGTTTCGAGTTACCTATTTTTACACAAGTGCAAAAATTGTCAACATTTCTTGTGATCCTGTGGGGTAATCAATGCTCTGCTAGCTTAAATACTAGTTCCTTGTTCTTGTCCATTAGGCATGGAGTATAAGCATGTAACCAAAAATTTCCTTTTCGGAAGGTCTAACCCTTCCAAAACAAACTAAAGCTGGGAAAGGATCTGGTAAACTAGATCATGTGCATGAATGCACTTATTGAATTGAAAAACATTGCAATGTGTAGGAACTGCACTTATTAAAAGGAAATCCTAATCTAACCTACTCTAACCAACACCAAATGAGGCTAAACAAAACCTGAAATAGGCAAGTGAAAAATAGCTCCCTTTTCTCCAAAGCCGAGGCCATGAATTCATCTCTAGAAACCAATAAAGTGACATAGCTAGGAATGAGACATGTACCTTTATTTCACTCATCAGATCAATCCATGAAGTGGGAAGCACCTCTATCTGATCTGTAATTTGTTCGACATGATTTGAGGCTTTATATTGAGAACAAATAACTCACTTTTGTGCTCCAAGGCAAGCATGAAATCTAGCAATACCGTAGCTGGGTGAGAATTAGCCAAATACCAAATAGGAAAAGGCCTCTTCACAAAAACTTGTTGACAATTTTGATTTGATCTGAATCATGAATATCATTTTCAACAATGAGATCTTTCTGAAGCTGTCTTGGAGGTTTTTTTGTGTCTTCCAATTGTTGTAACTCATCTTGAAATTGTTTTGAGATATGCTTCTACTCTGTAAGTTGTTCAATGATTGTTGTAAGTGAATTTTCAACACTTCTATCAAATGATTTTGCATTGCTCAAATCCTCCATGTAGTCTAAGAACTGAATATCATCCTCTTCTTCTTCATAGGTAATGTCCAAATACATGGTACGGTAAAAAAACAAAAGATCGTCTTCTTCATTTTCATAGGTACTTATATGAAGTTGTTGTTCTGAATTAGCCTGTTGGGCATTCTAAAACTGATTTGAACATACTTCATCTCCTTCAAACTATTGTTCCACAACTGATATTTTTCTTGATCATTCTGGTTTGACAAACAATCTGCAGGATCAAAATTTTCTATTTTTTTGCACAAGATCTGATTTCAGCAAGCATCTTTGTTTATGAGACATTATTCTCCCAAAATGGTTCTTCCAGGAGGGAAAAATAAAGATCTGTAATCAATAGCATCTCTTCCTCTTTTTTAAGTACAAGAGGGACCTTATCCACCAGAGGTTCTTTGAATGTTGAAACTACAAAATTAGTTAGTTCTATAGGTTGTTCTTCACCTATGCAGTTTTCCAAATCTGACAAGAAATCATCAACCTCAAGCTGTAAATTTGAAACACAATTTTCTTTAATTTCAACCTCCTTTTTATTCAAAATTGATTTATCCTCTTCTGATATGGCTGCAAGCTGTGTGAGTATGGTGCCTTCATGCACACTACACTCAGAATATGTAGATTGTTGATCATCTTCCAACTTCTCTTGATCTGCTGGAAAAATAGATTATACCTTATGCGTGGTTCCTTTTTCCAATTCTGGAATAAAATCAAACTAAAACTTTGACATCCATCCATGCAAGTTCTACAAGAATTCTAGCCTATCTTTGTCTTCTAATAGCTGCCCCTCCTGCTTGATCTTTTGATTCTCTATTTCCTGAACTGGAAGTATGGGTAAAGAAGGAGTGGGCTTAGTTTTAGATTCAACTAGAAATTTTTTGACAAGAGGTTGGGGAATAAGATCTGCATTTGGAACAGCTTCTGAATGCCAACTTGGACACTTAATTTTGACTTTAGTATGTGATTGTGGGGTAGAAAAAGTAGGAATTACAACAACTTGATAGTTAGGAAATGGAGGAATAAGCTGCATTGGCTGACAAGGAGAATTTATAGGCATTGAATTTTCATAGGGAAGGTAAGCAGGAACATCCCATTGACAGGGTTCCCTATCCTAACACCTATCATTCTTCATTGTTGTCAATTTCTCAATTTGTTCCTTGATAGCTAAATATTGCTGCTTCAAACTATTAAACTCAATTCTAAGATTTCTTCACCTTTCATACTCAGCATAACCCTCTGCATAACTTTGACCTTGAACAACATAACCCTCATATTGGTAATCATTTTGATATACAGGGTTTGGGTTATAAGGGTATTCATTCTGATAAGGGTTATAAAACTGATCTGAAGGAGAAGGTGGATAAAAGGACTGTTGGTTTGGCTAATAATATTGTTGAAAGTGAGGATTCATGGTTGTAGGACCTCATAAAATATTGAACTTATGAAAACAGGTCTATTGTTCACAAAACAACTAATAATAGAAAAATAACATATCTAAATTTCTGAAAAATACCTGAAGACTGTAGCTGAAAATTCTAATAGTTGTTGAAAAGTGCTATACTAGATCTAGAATCAGATTTATGGAGTCACCAGATGAGTTCTTCTTCAGATCTTGAATCTTTAGAATGCATCAATAGTAGTTCTTTCCAAAACTGCTATGCATGGTGTCTGATCTACTTGAATGATGAAACACCTCTAAAAGTGAAACTTTTAGTTGTGTGAGTGTCCCACCGGGCATGCCAAAAACTATTATCTCTCGAAAGTGCACCCTATAGAGAGATGGCTACAGGTTTTCTAAGCTTGCAAAATTGATCTCTCTCTTTTGTAGATATAATGGAAACACCTCAGGTCTGTGGGTATACCTATTTTGAGGTGAGTCTCTAGTATCAAGGCCGGTTCCTTATTGGTGTATCCTAAACTGATTTCTAGGATTTTGAGAGTAAAAGATGACTGTAAAATGATTAAAAATAAGGTGATACAACAAATTTGTATTAGAGCCTTGACTGAGTATATGCACAACTAATTTGGGAAGGATTCTTGATGCACGAACCAATAGTTTTTCTGCAGAATATCTAAGGGAAAAACACTTGATTATACTGAGGGAGAATCACAACAGTACTAATAAGTTAACATGCACATTAAAATTAAGCAGAAAAGAATGAATTTGCAGCAGGGTAAGGTGATTGATCAAGGAATTTGCATTCACAAGATTAATATAAACACACAAGACTGCAAAATAACTTGGAAAGGCAGGAAATACTTCACACTTAGAGGGAAAAACTAGAAAAAATTTCTTCAGTACTCATATATCAAAAATTCCTCCAGTCATCCTTTTTGTGCTTTGCAAAGGCACACAATATATAGCAAAAATAAAATTCACCCTCTTCCTAAAAATAGCCTAAGGCTTGTACTCACCCATGCATCTTATTTTTATCCTTTATTTAATAATAGATAAAGGGAAAAATAGAGCATGTAATTACAAATAGGCATTATTAGCCTTACTTACATTACAGTCAAACTGAAGTTGACTATTCTATTTTTAAGAAAAGAAGGGTGAATAATTTGCTAAAAATAAGGTTGCTTGCTAGGAAAGTCTCTTTCCATGAACATGCAACTCTATCTTCTTCTCTATTCTATCTTGCTTTATGAGCATGCAAAAATAACTCCCTGTTCAAGAGAAAAATAATTACAAAAATTGTAATATTTTGCAAAGTATAAACATCCTGTGGGGACCACCTAAGATGTGCACATGTTCTGATATTGACATATCCTTTGGCCATGGCATAGGCATCATAATACATTCAACCACCCCTTTGATTTATTTGGGCATAAACTAAGCAATAATCATAGTTTTAATAATTAAGCTCCTTTGCATAACACATGGCGTATTATATAGTCACCTGAATAATCATTATGCCTTTTATTCAGCCCCCTTTCCATGTTTTGTCGGTAGCTTTTCTTTGAAACTAACCCATGTGAAATTAGGGTTTTGTGGCTTCGACACATATGTACCTTAACTCTCATCGAGTTAATTAACTCACGAAACAATTTCTTTAGAAAAATGGGTTGAAACCCTACCATTTGGCATATTTACTCTCAAGTTTGGAAAAGCCCCTGGCCAAGTTTTCCCGATGCCATTGATGATTGATTTTTTGAGCTCGGTTCTTCTGCATCTTTTGGCCTTTGCCTCTGTTGATCCATTTTTTTGTTCTACTCTGTTTGAGCTCTCTAAGTAAGGTGGTTGTGGGCATTTCCACCAAGGGTTGAAAGCTTTGAGCTTTTGTACTTAAGCCTTTGATTTCTTCAACATAGTTGCTATTACTTAACACTAGATCTGTTGAAGTTTTAGATGTTGGGGTTGAGTATTGGCCACCACTTTATCATAGTTGCCACTTTGAAGGTAAGGAACCTGCTTTACTTTTTTTTAGTAACAACCCAAAATGGGTATTAATCATTTGATCGTAAAGCATCGAATTTCAGAGAATTTTAAACTTGAGTATTTCTTATTTGCTCGCATTGTACATGCTGATATATGAAACTCTTGGTGGTTTTCTTGTTCGGCATTTTCTGGCCTCTTGAGCTCACAATTTGGGTCTTTGTCGCGATCATGGAAGTTTACTCTAAGCTTTTTTTTTTTTTTGTCATCATATTTCTTCTTCTGAGAAAACTCTATGGTTGAGTAGACTTTTATATTTCTATGAAGATAACATGGGGGTTTTGAATGCAAACACTAGGCCACCATGAATGTTTGTTTGAGCTTCATACTTATCCTTTCATGTTTGCAAAAAATGATCTTTGTAATTTTCTATTGAGTGTTTGATTGGGTGAAAAATCTCAGATCCATTAGAACATTTGAACTTGGCTTCACTGCTTTTGGAAAACCTTGGTCTTCCTTCTCTTTGATGAATCATTTATTGATGGATGACCTAGAAAGGTTAAATCCTTTATTTATTGTTCTTGGTGTAGCTTCTTTACAACTACACCTTGTGTTTATTGCTCAACACTATATGATTCAACTGTACTTGATCTTTACCTATTGATGAATTTGTATTTTTGACTTTTCGAAACCGAATTAGATTTATCAATTGTGACCAAAGTATATTCTCGATATTTCCTACTTTGCAAGTGGCCATCTAGAAATTGTAGATGAATTTTATCTTTGTAGTTGTAAATCCTACATGTAATTTGATCTCTGAAGCTATTACTTATTAGAATACTGTAATCTTGTTTGTATCTCAACATTGTATAATAATCTGATGGACAACTTATTTCTTTTAATTTGAAATTTTATCCTTTCTCGTAGCAACTAGCTTTGAATTTATCCTTTCCCGTAGCAACTAGCTTTGAAATTTATCCTTTCCTTAAGACTATCTTTGAATTTATCCTTTCCTATAGCAACTAGCTTTGAAATTTTCCTTTCTGTAGCAACTAGCTTTGAATTTATCCTTTCCTATAGCAACTGAAAATTTAAAGTATTGATTTTACATGGCGAAGCCCTGTCAAATTTTTTCCAGAATCTTGTCTTCACTCCTTTCAATTGTGACCTTATATTTTGGCCAAACATCAACTTTCAAAATCTTCTTTTTATATACTGTTGCAAAACCGAGACATGTGCTTCTATTGTTAGTCTCTCTTATACATCGTAACTTCTTCCATTTTAGAACAGTTATTGGCAATTTGAATTACATTTTTCCTCTTATTGCATGCACTTATAACTTGTCTATTTTTATCTTTTGGTGCAACTTGTACCTGTACACTTAGGAAAATAGTTAGAAAATAATTCAACTTTTTGTCCTCTCTTATGTCCAAGTTTTTCTTCTTTTTACGAGTGAATAAAGCATGCATGCGCAGTTTGTTCTTCAAGTAAAATACATCTCATGTTATTAAAATATTCATATGCATAAAGTAGGATAGTGTAGGAATATGAATTGATCCTTGAGCTCATAATTGATAGTTAATTGTTTTCTTCTTTTTTGTACAATGGCTTATACAATGAAGATGAAGATGTTTCAATCAAAGAATAAAAACCCCAAGGCAATGATCGGTTCACTCATACTCCTTTGATTTCTCTTTCATGTAAGTGTACCTTTCTTTTGAGTAGCTTTGCTTTAATTTTTGGTTACCATACTTTACTTTTTAGTTACATCCCACAGCTTGTGTGGGAAAAATTTGACTCTCCTTGTGAATAAAACATTGAATTCTGAAAATTAGTTTTGTATTTCTTTGTGCATTCTAGCTTCTCTGTATGGATTGTATAATGAACTAAACAACTGAGTAACATAATTGAATGTATTAGTCATAAAGGAAAGAACATTGATAGGAACTTGTAAAATTCGATAATCAACTCGATTTCCTCTTATTTTTATTTCTGTTTGCTGCTTCAAAACTCAACACTTCACATAATTTGTAATTTTTCATCTTCATCAAGACAACGCAGTTGTCCTTCAGGGCTTTTTGTTCTTTTGCTAAAGATGACATGAAATTGCAGACTATGTGATCTATTCTATTTTGAGATAGCACACATAGATGCAAATTTCACTTAATAATTAATTAATTAAGCAATAAATAATAACATCAAAACTTCCTTATCTTAGGTATACTTGACCCATGACTTTCATCATAACGATGAAGTGTTGAGTTTCCCTTTTTCACACAAGTGCAAAAATTGTCAATAGTTGTAGTGCGAGATGGTAAAAACACTTAGAAGAAAACTAATTTCACCGAGCGTCTTCTCCATGACTCTCTACATCCCTGATTCAAGCCTCGGGTACCCTTCTCTTGCAATTTAAAACCTTAAAAAAAAAACCCATATCGATTATTATTTTCTTGGAATAGGGATTCATACCACAAATAATTTTGAGGAAATTAGAACCATCTACTACACCGTCTCCATCGGTGACTTTTGATGTGTTAAAAAAATCATGGTATTAACATCAAACACGTAGTTTCCATGGAAATCTATGATGGCCTCTATTGCATTGGAATCCAAGTCTTTCTAGATTAAAAAAATGTTGTATTCGGTGATTTCATAAAATCTCAAATACAACTTTCCATGCATATGTCTTTCCTTCATATTGCCTCATTTCCCCAACTATGTAGTCTCTGTGGTATTTGGTAGAGGTCTCATTTATTCTCAAAATGCCAATAAAATTATTCCTATCTTCTACAATGTTGATCCCTCTCATATAAGAAGGAAACCAAAGGAATGTACACCAACACAATTTCTAAACATGAAGACAAGGGCAGGTGTAATTCAAAAATGCTTGATCTCTAGCAAATGGTGCTCCATAAGGTTTTTAATGCTAGACTCATTGCTTGAGTGTAAAATAAATATATAACCTTCACTATTCTTGGCAAGACTCTTGTGATGATAACTACTTCTCGCTTCACATAGATTGGGATTACGGATAATGTTCTATTGATGAAACAAATCAATTTTCTGAAATAAATAGAATATGGAAGGATATTTCATCAATAGGTGAAATCATAAATTAAATGTCCCATCCCCATCTCCAAGCTTATTTCATCATCACAAACATCATTTTATCTGTGATTGAGAATTGTTATCACGGGTGTGTATGTGGGTGATTTTTATTTCATTATGTGAAATGACCGAGGAGGAGGAGAGCATGGCTTCTGCGTGAAGGTTATTTGAGTAATGGTGTGTACCCTGAGGAAATGGTGGATTATTGCCAAGATTTTAATGATAATATGATGACCTTTTTCACATTAGTTTTCTAAATATACCCTACCCCTTTGTTATCATTTTTTCTTAGTTTTTTTCCATTTTAATGTATAAACCTAATTAGGAACCACTTGATATAAGTTTTTAGAGTCTCCAAAGTCTCCACCATATGATGCTATTACACCTTTTATTGCAACTTATCATTATCTTAGCATTTAACTAAAAGGGATCCAAAAGTAATATTTATCTTTGAAGGTTCACTCTATTGGAGTGAGGAAGGATGAAGGGCATGCATTGAAATCCAACAATTATGCATACCATGAAAACTATCATGTATCTCAATAATGGTGCAAAAAAGGTTACAATGAAAGCATGTACCTCAAGAATGGTGCTAAAAAGATTACATTTCATTTGGCCCAAGTGCGTAGAAGAAAAATAAATACAACTAAACATTACACTCGAATGAAGTTCCTCCTATTCCTCAATATTCTTCTTCTACATACAAAAAATAAAACAAAAGAAAATATTAGTTTCCTATTAGAGACCATTGAACCCATTATAGATAGAGATATAGTGTAACTCGCACAAAATTCTGCTCTCGGATCTAAAGAGAAACTAATAATTTAATAGCCAAAATTACTGTAATATTTTTCTTTAAAGGTTTTTCAAGGTTACACATTATCAAAAATTAGTATATTTCTTAAATAAGGTTTCTACATGATCTTGTGGAAGTTGGAATTAAATTAGTAATTAAATATTATTGATTTACTTTCTAAATTTTTTTACTCTTTATAATGTTTACCAAGTTCAATTAGTATACTTAATTACCATGCAACAAGCTTACTTTATTTCCTATGATAAAACTTAAATTATTTTGTCTATCCGTTAAGTGGATGCATTCACCTCATTACCCACACACATTTTAATTAAATTTCTTTTCCACAAAAGATACCTCCCACTTAAGTGATGTAGTATTTAATTTGAGACATTACATCAAATCTATCCTAGCCATTGGATTTAGGTTGCCAAAAATATCCTTATAGTTTTCTTTTTTACTATTTGTCCAAATTTAATCCTCATTTGGTCTTTTTTTTTTTTTTGCGGTATGGAAGAGAAGAAGGAGGAGAAGTCATGAAAGTAAGAATCTATGCAACCATGGAGAATTTTTCTTGGTTCTAGTTGTGAATGAGTAAATATTCTTCCATTATTCTCTTCATAGCTTAGTTTAGATAAGGGTTTGCTATTGTAAGGTTCCTAGTGTTTTTAATGTATAGATTCGATCGTGAATTTTTATTATTATTATTATTTAATCTAAAATTATTTGAATTCATCAATTGAGGAAAAAACCCATTTCATTTGATCAAATAAATGTTACACATTTGGATGCCCATAAGATGATTTATATGCTTAAAAAATTAAATTTTATCAATTAGTAGCTATTGGAAGATTCATCTTGAATTTTTAAAGCTTCGATTTTATTTAAATTCAATTTCAATTTTTTCAAAGTTGTGATTTTTATTTTTCGTCAAAAGTGACAAAACCGTCACCCTAAGCATACTGAAGGTTTTATGACATATGCGCTTCCTAATGGGCGTTCATCGACCACCACTCACGAAATAGGAGGCGGCTCAAACCGTCACTCCGCACGTGGTGACAGATTGTATTTCGAAAACAAAACATTAAATTAAAGAATTTTTCAAACAGTTTCCTACTTAGGTTGGTTTCTAACGCAACATTAATTTTAATTAAGGTGTCTACAATTCTTTAGTTGATAGATTGATATCATATCTTCATTTCATAACTTAAAATTACCAAATGCATAGCTTTTCCATTCAAACATACAACCTTAAACAATATGAAATTTAAGTCTCTTTTAACAAATATACTTTTAGGTTTCTTTTTTATAACTAACAAATACAAAAATGGAAATGAAAGTTGTAAAAACATCCTTTTGCAATACAAGAACTTCTAATCCATTTATTTTCCTCATAGACAATCTTGCAACAAAACAATGAAGTATTTAACAATACTTTCTTTTGATAACAACTTTCATTTTCAAAATAAATCTATCCTAAAACTTTGAACAACATATAACTGTAAGAGAGTTTTATTTCAACCAATGTACAACTCAAATTTTCTTCTATCATTAAAATACTTAAAATTGGAGTAAATGAATGTACACACTTTCCTTTAAATATACAAGAATTAAAATCTTCCAATCTAAGTGGGAACAATAATATGATTGACAACATGGATGTTCTCCCGATAAACTTAAAACAAAAATATTCTTTCAAGGTCATCTCCCATTTTTTTATCTTTTAACTTGCATCCTCTAGCTCTTCAAAACTTGGATCACAATACAAAAAAATGGGTATAGGTGACACTCTCCGCCCAACCTATAATCCAATAAGAGGAGAATCTATCCCCTTATTGGCCCTCAAGCCTCAACCAATTAACAATATGGGGTATTATGCAACATTTGACAACTTTTACAATAAGCTTCCATAACAAGCATTCCATAATAACACAATCAAATAACATATTCAAACAATCCATTCAAAACAAAATAAAAATTTCCCAACAAGTACGAAGGTTTGACTAAAACAAGCCAACAAGGAGTAGTAGAATATGGGAACCACAACCTTTATATCCCAAGTGAAGTAGGAGTTCAACCCAATGACCTCTTTGTGCACAACTAAAAACATAAGTCAATCCTTATTTGTAAACTTGGAAAATACAAAATAAATTCATGTTATCCTTTTCACTCCCGATAGGTGGAACTAAAACTCACACTCCCTTCAAAATTCATGCCTCACATCTCCCTTTTCCCTCTCCAATGGTCCCATAAATCCATCTCCCACACACAACTTAAGGCAAACTACCCATTTACAAACAAAATAACCACAACACTCATACGATATACAAATAAACACCATTTCTACGTCAAATACATTAATACAAAGATGAAAAAGAGGAGAGCCTACCTCTCCATCAAGCTACCAATTCCTTTTCTCAACAAGCATTTAAATCCTTTCCCCAAGCTCAATCCAAGATATAACTCTAAAAGAAAAAAATTCCATGTATGAAAAATCTAGATGAAATTTCAAAAGTGTAAGAGAAGAAAATAAGGCAAGTAACTAAAAATCCATCAAAATTATCAAATAAATGGATGATTTGGAAGCTCCATATAGGATGCCAATTTATCATCCCTCCATTCCAACACGAAATTCTATAGTATTAGACAAGATTAATGAAGTAGACCTACCTAGAAGAATGCATTAAAGTTTTACAATGTGTTTAGTTACAACAATTGGCTAACTACATGTAGTATGCAGCTATGTGTGTTGTTACAAAATGTAACACCTCACATAGACTACCATTCCATGTTCTTCTTGATAAGGAAACTAGAAAACATTGAAGGAATAATGCATTGCCTTGATTAAGGTGGGAATCAAAGTTTAGTTGAAATGCTAAAATTTGGAACAACAAATAGAGTGATAGTATATAAGAAATAGAGTTCATTATTAAAGTTACAGGTATTTCAAAACTCATTATTTCTGCATGTAAATACATTTAATTATGTGTTTGAGTTGTTTATTTCATTATACAATCAATATACATGTCATAAAGCTGAAATTAGAAATAATTATACAACTCAAGTATAAAAATTAAATTTTATTTATTCATGAAGAAGTACAATATTTCTGACATAAGAAGTGGGATGTAAATCATAACTACTAAAGAAAGAAGTACATATGCAGGAAGTGAAAAGTAAAAGTGTATACAAGAAACCCATAATTGCCTTGGGTTTTCTTCTATTCTTCTTCACCTCAGCTTCAAATCAATATTTTACCCAACTCTCCTAGTAGTGAAAATTTACTTGAAAAATATAAAAGGAAAACATCAATATCGAGCTCATGGTTTAGTCTATACCCATGTACTATCTAACAACATGCATATGGATTTATAAAATATAGAAGGATAAGGTACATCATATACAGATACAAAATTGATATGATAATATTCTACATCAGCAAATATGATCCTCAGAATCATTTATGAAAAGAAAGAAAAATAAAAACCATGGAACATAAGAGAGGTAAAAATCCCAAATATTTTATAACAATTTTCTTAAGTGTGTAAAAATAGGTAGCAGAGATGATAAGAAGAAATATTTTGCATAAATTATTACTGTACGGAAAATAAATACTTGCTGAAGAAATATATATGGTACAAGTTATGAACTGTTTTAAGAGCCATATTGATCAAAATGTAAACAAAAATTGTATATAAGAAATTCATTGGGACATTGAATCAGAAGTGAGGAAGCAAGATACAAGTAACAATTCTTTTAGAGAAAAATTTTCATCAAAACATATAAAATAAGAAAGGGTATCTTCCATCTTTTGTTAACAAACCTCTACAAGAACCCATGAAGAGGATAGTTACAAGAGATACCAAAAATGAGAAAAATCTAAGGTTGTGAATGAAAGATATAAGCTCAAAAGAACAGTTAAAAAGTGATCAAGTATGTGCAACAAATAAATGATATATCATTCAAGTACAAATTCATGAGAACAAAATCTATTATGAAGTGATTGGATGACATTTCCAACTTAGAATCAAAGCTAAAAGATTGAATTAAAACTGTAAAGAAGCCTTCAAAAGCCTATTTCAGAATTCATAAAGGAAGGAAAGTACACTCTTTAAAAGTTACAAGTGCAAGTAAAAAAATTCAGCTATTAAAGATAAGTTCACAGAGAAAATTCCAGTTTGAGCATGCATATGAAAAGCAACTTACAACACACTAAAGAGGAAAACTAGCTTCCATGCTTAGAGAAGTCATGAAGAACAAGTACACAAAATATGAGGAGATAATCATGTGAAGAAGATTTCAAAGGCCTGATTTCATAAATAAATAAATAAGAACTTAATAAAGTACAGGTGCCCCAAGCATCAAGATCACAAATGGGATTTTCAAAATAAGTTGGACATATTTTTCAATAATCTAATAACTACAAGTCCAAATTATCAAGTTTGAAAATCAATCGGGATGGTATTTTTTCAAATGAAGATGCTATATCACTAAAAAAATGAAAATACCATCAAAGTTTTCAAAAGTAAGAGATGCAAGAAGGTTATAGATTAGAAAGAAAACATCAAGTATACAATTACAATTTTTCTCAAATATGAGTAACATAGGACTCTATCTAAAGGAAGGATCAACTTGTATCAAAACAAATATACAACTCAAGAGAAGAGAAGTGGTACAATATTATCAATGAAGATTGAAGGTGACAGTTTAAGTACTATCATGCAAGGAATGAACTTTTAGAGTGAACTTATATTCAAGATAGTACAATATACAAATCACACGTACACTTTGAAGTGTACTTGGGTGGATATTGAAAGAATATCAAGATCCGTAAAGATATCAAAAAAATTCTTGAAGAAGTCAAATACATCCACACGGTGAACAACTAGAGAAAGAAGTACAATAGGAGAAAAAGGATAAAAAAGATCTGTATCACAAGAAGAAAGTGCCATTTACATAGAAATCAAACTGTTCACAATAGAACATATTCTCAAGAGAGTGAGCTTACATGTCACATAAATCTCGAGCAAGAACAATGAAAATGACTAGTAGAAATCAAATGATCTTAAAAAACTAAGCAAGAGTTTAGAAATATTATTAAAGAAACCGGAAATGATAGAAATGAGATTTATAATTATTCAAGATACATTTTTGGTACAAATGCAAAGTTTTTTGATAGAGTTCACCGTCAGATCTAAAATCTATAGCTCAAATGCAAATATTTCTAAATATTAAGTCAATCTAGATAGATGTTATAGATTACAATTTTTTCATATCACATTTGAAGAAGAGTTTCAGTCTAGTTCAATCAAACCTAGATTCATAATAGTGAAAGAACTACATGCGTTAGGAAGAAGACAACCCATTTTAGTTTTAAATCATAGGAAAATACAACAACCAAATTTAGATCTGACTTATATACTTTTATCATTATTTTACCCAAGAATACAAAGGTGTTTCATTGTATCCTATATAGATTGGAATTCTTAGAAAGTTAGGATAAAATACATCGGTGTTATAGAGCTCAATGAAATTAAAACAATGGCGGCCAATATATGGATAAAAGATTTTCCATAGGAAAAATTATTTCCCAGTTGGAATCAATTAAAATAAGAAGAACACAAAGAAGAGGACATGTATTTGTTACCTACGATTACATGGAAAATAATAGATATCTCGTAAAACCAGTGGTAGATTTGAACGTACACTTCCATGACAGGGAAAGGTAGCAAGCCAACTCTTTAAACGACGTAATAAGAACAAGAAAATTCCAAGGTATAGATTAAATATTGTTACCTCGAATAGATTTTCAAATGGTAACAATTACAGAGGATATAATTTGAAAAAAAAAGCATAGTTATAACTCTTCAAGATTTAAGTTAGAGAAAAATATGTCCACAGATGTTAATGGAAATGAAGGGAACTCAAATAAAGCACCTAAATCAAAGAAATCAAAACTAAAAATTACAGTTCAAGTGTAGGTCACGAAAGAAAATGCTTAACCCATGAAAGCAAAATTTCAAACCTTATGCAAAAATTCAGCGCTTTAAAACCAGAGATCAAAGATCGATCAACTATCTTTGCAACAATTTACAACAAGGCATGAAGTTTGTAAGTAAAAACATATAAAGGAACAAAAGTAGTATATCCTTGTTGATACTTTATAGTCACAAAATGGAGATCAATAACCTTGTAATATAACTAAAAATGATGATAATATGAGTGATTACAATATTTTTAACAAAAATGCCATGTATTTTACAACCATCTATGGTTTTCATAGAATTTTGTAGAGATGTTCAAAATAGAAACAAGAACTTAAAATTTCATAATCGAGATTTAAAAACACTCAATTTATCAAATGGAGAGAAAATAGTGACACCTAGAATGTTTTAAACTCGTAATAGCAAAGATCACATTAAATGTGAAGGAAAAAATGAAGTATTAGTGCATGTTAAAGAGAGAGTGGAAAATAAGAACAAGTTTTGTGCTCAGACAAAAGAAATGTACGTTTTCTTCATCAATCAAGCCATGAATTCAGAGAGATTGATATTAGAGGCTTCAAAGCTTGGGAATGGATCAAAAATTGCCACATATATTTAAAGAGAGACATCCAAAAGGATAAATATGCTAAAGCTTCAGGTGGTTTATAAACTAAGAAGAGAAGTCAAGATCCTCAAAAAATCTTAGGAAATATAATTTGGAAAGTTCAAAACTTCGTTTCATGGCTACAAAACCTTCTCGAGACAAAAATCTGAAAGAGAGCCACATAAACTTCTCAAAATGTAGAAGAATAAACACAACAACAAAAAATGATAGGGCTTCACCGCTTGAGAGAGAAAGAGAAATGAATACTGATTATGTGTCGAGTTGTTTTATTCACCTCAATAACAACACAAAGTAACATAACTCTACCTGGGTTACCAAACTGATGGCACATATGCCAAAGGATGGTGATCAATGTTTGAAAATAAAAATTAGAAACTCATATGCAAACACTACGGTTACAAAATTAACGGTTTAGATTCACTTAGTATAGAATCAAACTGCTCATAAATAGAATTTAACCCAACTTAATATAGTTAGGCATCAACGATCAAGATCAAATATGACATAAGATCGAAGGAACAAAACCCCTACCAATTTCTATATAGGGTTACATTTATTAGCACCAGCTAATAAAGCAACCAAATTTGAAGGTACCATGATCAACAATCAATAATGTAAACCACCAGTTTCCAATGCAAAGCATAGGTTCATGTTAACTCCACCATGGTTTAAAGAAAGGCATGTGTCACATTTTGGATCAAAGCCCTAATATTACCATGGTTAGCATCACCAACAACAAAGTTAAAAGGGTCAAATCATCATTGAAGGGGGACTAGCCCCATTTAAATAATTACTTGCATTTGACTTTTGATAATCTCCAAAACACAATAATATATGCTAGGTCAATAGTGCCACCAGATGCCAAGTCAAGGCCAAGTCATCATTATTTAGCCATCATTCAAACCAAATGCCACGTAACCAAGCCAAATCATCAAGCGGAGGTTATCGAGTGTGCCACAACCAAGTCAAAGGGGGCCTGAAAGATTATTATTAGGTATGATCAAATCAAAGAAGATCTGAATGATTACACCAAACCATATTCTATGCCAATAATCAAAAGGTGACCAAATATGGTTAGAAGAAGCCAATGATATATATGTTAAGGTTAATATTTTTCTTTCCTTAAAATTATAAAAGTACCTTAATTTTTCCAAATACCTCGTACCAAGTCAAAGATGGCAAACATTGGATATTTTTGTGGAGAGATACTACTGTTGCACATGTGTTCACAGGTGGCACCAACAATAGGTGAATTATTGAATGAATTATTTTGCTATGTTTTGAAAACAAAGGCATTATTTTTTCTTGCACGAGAGTATTTTTGGATGACATCCACTAGAAGACAAAAAATATAAGAAGAAAAAAGTTGAACATGTGCACAAATGTCAACATCATAGATCATGAAGACCACTTATGGTAATTACCTTACCTTTACAATAATGGGAGATTAAGTTTTTCATGTGCATCCAAGGGGGCATAGTGAAAAAATTCCTAAAATATCAATTACAAGTGGATCAAATTACAAGTGTCACATCAATCACTAGAACACATTCATTGCATGCACATTTGAGGAGACTTACAAAGTAAGAAAATATGATTATTAGCCAAATTATTCATCCTACTTTATTAAAACTAGATCAAGTAAACTACATTTTAACTAAAATAAATTTTTGTAACTCGGGATATTAATGCCTCTTTGTAAATAACATGTCTAGTTTTATTCCTTAATTTATTCATAATAAAGGGGTAAAATTAGCATTCATGGGTGAGTATAAATTGTAGCCTATTTTTAGGATGCGATGGGTGAATAGTATTTCTATTTATTGTGTGCAATTACAAGGAACAAGGAGGCCTTTTTGGACACAAGAGTATTGAAATTGTTTTTGCCAATTTTTCCCCTTGAATGAGAACTTATTTTTGTCTATCTAATTATTTTTAGTGGTGTGTATATCTCATTAATTCTTGTGAATGTCAAATTCCATGATTAATCATCTTACCTTGTTGCAAATTTATTAATTTCTACATAATATTAGTGTGCATGTTATCTTATGGTGTTGTTGCGATTCATTCCCTAAATACACAAAGTGTTTTGTTTTAATATTCTACTAAAAACTATTGGTTTACGCATCAAAAATTCATTTTAAAATTGTTTGTGCATATACTCAATCAAATCCTCAAAGCAATTTTGGTGTATCACCCTATTTTTAATTTCATTTAGATTCATCTTTTTATAGCCTCAAAACCTCCAATAATTAGTTTAGGATACATCAAAAGGAAATGGGCTTGATACCAAAGACTCACCTCAAAAATAGGTATACCCATAAACTTGAGGTGTTTCCATTGTATCTATGAAAGTGAAAGATATAGAGCAAGATTAGAACACCTACGGTCATCTCTCGGTAGGGTGCACTTTCTAGAGATAACACTTTTTGGCATTCTTGATGGGACTATGAATCTGATCTATTGGCAAATTACAATAATTTAGAATATTTACAAAGAAAGAAAGTCACTATTGGGACAACAAGATGCAACAACTTATATTAAAGATGAATAATATTTATTTGGTGACTCCTTAAGGCTGATTTTAGACCAGTTTTACAGCATGTTCCATGCCTAAAGTGACTTCAAGATGATCGATAAGAGGAATTCCTTATGAGTTTATTTCTTCACCATTGAATTTCAGTAAGAGGAAGAAGAGTTGGTAATACCTTACCTTATCTTCTTCCCATAGTTAATGATAAAACAAAAGTGCAAGTCAAAAAATAGCTAACAATTCTATTGTTCCTAAAAAATAGCAAGCATTTCAGCTCAAAAAGACCAACAAAAACAATTACATCCTGATCCCAGAAGACTCTTCATACCTCATATTTCAAAATCTGCTTTGAAGTAGAGTCATTTTTGCTAAAGCTTATGCTAAAATGGTAGAAGTTGTTTCAAAAATAGTTTCTTCTTTTAATATTGTTGAGGTAATGAAGAAGCATAATATTAATATTTTACTATGGGATGCTCTAAGTATTCCAGGACAACAGGAGTTACTTTCACACGGGCTCACTAAGATCAGATTTCATCAAAAACAACAGAAAAGGAAGCCTAGAAAGTAGACATGGTCCTTAGACTAATGATGAATGAATACATTAAAGAGGTTAAATGGATGGTTCAAAAAGTCTTAAACGCTCATGATATTAAGAATCCAACACCATTTTATCTATCACCGATTATTTGAGATCTTATAGTTCATTACTGTAGGGTTGATGGTGGTGCAAGTAGCAAAGTTATGTCAAAATCAATTTCATAAAAGTTTTGCCTAGAGTATGAGCCTACTGAGAAAAACATGTTGTAGCTAGATGCAACAATGACCAATAAAGTTGGCATTATCGAAATCTGGAGGTAACCTTACATGCTTTCCCCAAAATTACTATTTTACAAGATTTGACTATTCTAGATTCACCTCCCTATTTTTCCTTATGTTTGTCATGATATTTTACAAAAAAAATTGGAGGTTGTCTCTCTTGATTGGTCATTTTTGTTTCTTTACTTTAAGATATGGAACTAAGGTTACCATAAATTCAGAACCTCTAGCTAGATTTCATATTGATTCACATGCTTTGAACACGCCAAAAATTATGTAGCTATAGATCAATCTAATTTTCATGTTACAACACACGTTTCTTCATTAGATGGTGTTTCTAATATGTTTATGGATGAAACACTCAAGAAAAACATGCTTGTGATCGTTTCAAAGAAGTAGAAGAAGAATTTTTTTGTGTCTATTGCTTGCATGAACAAAATGTATCAATTTTCTTGTTCTCTAAAACACAAAAAATAACATAAGGTCTATCGAAGCTTCACTCCGATGGAGCTAAAAAAAAGAAAGGACAAGGTGCATGTTTATTGCTTAATTCCCCTTCAAACAAAATAATTTTTCAATTTTAAGACTGTAATTTTCTTGTACTTGTATTGTAGTTCAATAAGAAGAATTAATTCATGGCTTGCAATGGGCTAGAAAGAGAGGTATCGTAATTTAGAATTTTTGTTGATTCGAGTTAGTTATTAATCAAGTAAAAAACTTTAATATGTGTAAGAATTCATTCCTAGAATCTTACAAACATAGAGTTTCAGTCTTAATAGATGATTTTTATGTTATTAGCATTCAATATGTCCCAAGAGCTAAAAACAAACATGTAGATAGACTTGCAATAGTTGGTGCTAGCTTTGATGTACTTGAAAAGATGGAAAATAGAAAATTACAGCCACATATAAAGCTGATTATCAAACCTTTAATACCTGATAACGAAGAAAATTGGCAAGTTTTCAAAGATGATGAACAAATCTACAAATTTTTACAACAAGAAGCTGAATTTTCTATAGTAAATCAGGAAAAACTACAACACTTCTATGGTGACTAGATTGTTTAGTTAAAGACAAATAAGTTACCTCAAGGATTGGTTACACTAGAAGACATTTTTAGTTTTGATGATCAGTTAAGAAAAGACAAAGGCAAGATTTCAACTCATGCAGATAACTACAAAGAAATCTTGGGATGATGAAAAGAAACTATTTATTGGAAAGGTATGTTCCTCAACTGAAAAAAATCATTTATCAAATTATGTAAAGAATTCAGAGATGTTTTTTCTTGGAAATACCAAGATCTGAGAGGATTTGATCCAATTTTAGCTCAAAGCATATAATAGAGTTAAAACCAAATTCCAATCTAGTTCAATAGAAGCAAAGGCCTGTAAATCGAAGATTGATCCATTAATGAGAAAAGAGTTATCTAAGTTGATTGAATCAAGTATTATCTTTCTAGTTAAGCATTCAATTTGGGTAGCTAATATTGTTCAATTTCAAAAAAATAATAGATAAATTAGGCTATTTGTGGATTTTAGAGACCTTAATAAATCTTAATTAAAAGATCATTATCTCGCTTCCAAATACAGATCATATTTTGAGAATATTTTTTGGTTCAGACAAATTTTCTCTTTTGGATGGTTATAGTGGATACAATCAGATCCTTGTGCGTGAAGAAGATAGATACAAAACAACCTTCATCACAAAGTGGGGTATTTATGCTTACAAAAGAATGCCTTATGGACTTTCAAATGCCAGTGCAATGTCTCTACATGTAATGGACTTGGATTTTTACATTGTATTAAATAAATGTATATTGGTTTACTTAGATTATACCACCGTATTTTTAAAAAATTATGATGAGCATATAATGCATTTGAGGAAAAAATTTCAACTTTCACAGATACAGTTTGGAATATCTTCAAATCCCAAAATGTTTTTTTTTAGTACATCAAGGTAAATTAATTTGTCATATTCTTTCTAAACAAGGTTTACCCATTGATCCATTCAGAATTGAAACTATTTCACATCTTTCATTTCCTTATCATAAGAAAGCATTACAAAGTTTTCTCATAAAAATAAACTTTGTTAGAAGATTTGTCCCATGTTTTACAAACATTAGTCAATCCATTAACAACCATGTTAAAGAAATTTAAGATATTCTCTTGGACCAACGAAGGAAGAAAAGGATTTGACATCAAGTCAGCCATTTCACAAGCCCCTAAACTTGCAAACCCAAACTTTGATAAAGTCTTTACAATGTATTCACTTGTAGGAGCTGAGACTATTTCAGCTATATTAACCCAGGTTAATGATGAAAACATTGAGCAACCAATTTCTTTCTTTAGAGAGATTTTACATGAATACATGACAACGTACACATTTCTTGAGAAACACGTACTTTCAGTAGTTAAAGGATTGAAAAAATTCAAGTACATGCTTTCCAATAATAAGATACATGTCTTAGTATCTCATCCAAGTGTTAAAGCATTCTTGTTGAACAAATAGATGAATGAGAAGAGAGCAAAGCTAGATTACGAAGGTTATGGAATATGATGTTTACATTCGTGTTGTGAAATCAGTTTGAGGAAAAGGTTTGTGTGAGTATATAATTGCTAATATAGAAAAACAACAGCTTCAAAATCAAAAGATCCAAAAAAACATGTTGAAGTTATGTATCAACAGTCATATACCATAGCAGAACTAGGAAATCAACAACTAAAAATCATTCAAGAACTTCAGAATCAAGATGGATGACTAATTTGGTTAACTAACTACAACATGGTACTTATTCGGAAGGCATGGACAAGAAAAATGAAGATATTTAAGGTTACAAGTTGTACCTTATGATTTCTACATTGATTGCATGTTATTTAAAAGAGATATAAATGAATTTTTTTGTGCTATATTGATTATGATATAATTCAACAACTATTATTTGAATTTCATGAAGGACCTATAGAAGTCACTTTTCAAAGCATGTACTAAAACCTTAAAAAATATTAAAGTTGGTTATTATTGGCCCAACATATTCAATAAATGCTTGAATGGATCAGAAAGTGTAAAAGATGCATTTTCTTTGTTGGAAAGGAATGTTTAGCTTCGCTACCCTGCAACCTATTTTAGTAAATCAATGATTCATGTAGTGGGGTCTCAGTTTTATTGGCATGATAAATCCACCTTCGTCACAAGGACAAAAGTGGATCTTGACTACTAGAAATTACTTTACATGCTAGAATGAATAAATATCATTAAAATAAGCTAACAAAACTTTAATTCTATCATTTTACGAAGGTATATATTGTATATTTGGTGTTCTAGAAACTACCATTTCATATAATACCTTGGCATTTCTCGGTTTAAAGGTAATGATTGGGCTATTAAGCATGGAATTTATTTAAGTACGTTGTCTAATTATTACCCACAAGGTAATGGATTAGCTGAAACTAGTAACAAATATCTTTTGAGGATCATAAAAAAAAACACTAAAGGACAAACAATGAGCATGGTATCTAGTGTTAAATTCAGCACTTTGGCCTAATAGGGTGACTCCTAAAAGATCAGTTAACAATTCACCATATAAGCTTGTTTATGGAAAAGAGGTAAGAATTGCCATCTTAGTGGAGTTGCTGTTGGATTTTTTTACATGAGATGGAATTACTTGAGAGTGAACCATTTCATGTTTGTTATGTAGAGTTAATGGAGTCGCAGGAGCTAAGAGATACAACTCATCTAACCATAGAAAAGAATGAAAAATAGATAAAGAAAACATTTGATAAGAAGGATAATTTTAGAGTGTTCAATAAAGGAGACATTGCGTTATAATGGGATGATGATCATGCAAATCCAGAAACCACACACAAATTTTGATACAATTTGGAGTGTTCCTTACATTGTTTCACTTATAAAGAAAACAATGCATTTCAGATTTCAAGTTTGAAAGGAGAGGAACTTCCCATTCCTGTGAATGGTATGTTTCTTAAATATTGTTATTGAAAATCCTATAGTGTTTGGTTACAGTAGGATTTCCCTGTCAATAAGGGCTTTCATGCACATTACAATGTTTTTAAATTCATTAAGTGCATTCGTGCACATGATCTAGTTTCTAGATATTTTCTAAGATTTAGTTTTTTTGGTAAAGAAGTTTTTATTATATGATTTAACTCCATGCCTAATGGACTAGAGTAAGGCACTGGTCTACAAGCTAGCAAGCATCTTTCCCCTCATAATCACAAAAATGTTGACAATTTTTACACTTGTGCAAAAATGGGCAACTCGAAACTTCATTACAATGGATAGTATTGATGAAGTGGACCTAACTAAGGGAATGAATTGAAATTTTAGCATGTATTTAGTTGCAGAAATTCGTTAACTACATGTAATCTACTGATTATGTGTGTTGTTACAAAATATAACACATCACATAGACTACCATTCCATGTTCATCTTCAGCAAGGAAACATAAAAACCCTGAAGGACTAATGCATTTCCCTTATTAAGGTGGGAATCAAAGTTTAGGTGAAATGCTAAATTTTTGAACAACAAACAAAGTGGCGATCTACAAGAAATAGAGTTCATTATTGAAGTTACTGGGTATTTCAAAAGTCATTATGTATTCATATAAATAGATTTAATTATGTCTTTGAGTTGTTTATTTCGTTATACAATCAATATACATGTCATAAAGATGAAATAAAAATAATTATTAAACTCAAGTACATAAAAAAATTATTTATTCATCAATATTACAATATTTCCCACACTGGCCATGGTATATAACTCATAACTACTAAAGAAAGAAGTACATATGCATGAAGTTAAAAGTAAAAGTGTATAGAAGAAACTCATCATTGCCTTGGGTTCTCTTCTATTGTTCTTGAATTCATCTTAAACTCAATCTTATAACCATCTCTCATAGCAGTCATAATTTACCTAAAAATTAAAAAGGAAAAACATCAATATTGAGCTTAGGGTTTAGTCTATACCCATGTAATATCTAACTACATGCAGATGGATTTATAAAAACCATATGTATAAGGTACATCATATACAGATACATAATTGATAAGATAATATTCTACATCAGCAAAAATGATCACCATAATAATTTCAGAAAAGAAATAAAAATAAAAACCATGGAACATAAGAGAGGACAAAAAGCCCAAATATTTTCTAATAATTTTCTTAAGTGTGAAGGTACAGGTAGTAGATGAAAAGAAAAAATATTTTGCATAAATTATTATTGTATAGAAAATAACTACATGTGAAGAAATATGGATGATACAAGTTATGAACTAATTTAAGAGACATATTGATCAAAATGTAAACAAAAATGTATACAAGAAAGGGATTAGGAAATTGAATTAGAAGTAAGGAAGGAAGATACAAGTAACAATTCTTTTAGAGAAAATTTTTCATCAAAACACATAAAATAAGCAAGGGTATCTTCCATCTTTTATTAACAAACCTCTACAAGAACCCATGAAGAGGATAGTTACAAGAGATACCAAAAATGAGAAAACTCTAAGGTTGTGAATGAAAGATATAAGCTCAAAAGAACAGTTTAAAAAGTGATCAAGTATGTGCAGAAAATAAATGATATATCAGTCAAGTAAAAATTCATGAGAACAAAATGTATTATGAAGGGACAAGACAACATTTCTATCTTAGAATCAAAGCTAAAAGATCAAATTACATCTATAAAGAAGCCTTCAAAGGTTTATTTTGAGAATTCATAAAACAAGGAAAGTACACTCTTCAAAAGTTACAAGTGCAAGTAAAGAATCTTAAGTTATTAAAGATAAGTGCACAAAGAATTTTTTTAGTTTCGGGATGTATATGAAAATCAAGTTACAAACAAAAAAGAGGAGAACCAAATTCCTATATTAAAGAAGTCATGAAAAAGAAGTACACAAAATATGAGTAGAAAGCTTTGAAGAAGTTTTCAAAGTACTGATTTCATAATTTAATAAGAAAAAATTAATAAAGTACAGTTCCCAAGCATCAAGATCACAAATGGGCTTTTCAAAATTAGTGGGACATATTTTTCAATGATCTAATAACTGCAAGTCTAGTATCAAGTTTCAAAATCAATCAGAAAGCATTTATTCAAAATCAAGATGTTACATCATTAAAATAATATCGAAAGATTATCAAAGTTTTCAAAAGTAATATATTCAACAAGGTTCTATTTTATAAAGAAAATATCAGTATTAAATTACAATTTTTCTCAAATATGAGTAACATAAGACTCTAACTAAAGGAATGATCAACTTCTACCAAAAAAAAAAAAATATACAACTCGGTGAAGAGAAGTGGTACAGGCCTATCAATGAAGATCAAAGGTGACAGTTTAAGTACTATCATGCTAGGAATGAAATTTTAGAGTGAAGTTATATTCAAGATAGTACAAGATACAAAACACACTTATGCTTTGAACTGTACTTGGGTAGATATTGAAAGATTATCAAGATCCTTAAAGATATTCATAACATTCTTGAAGAACTCTAATATATCACATTGAACAAATTGAGAGAGAAGTATAGTAGGAGAAAAAGGATAATAGAGATCTATACAACAAGAAGAATGTTCCATCTAAATACAAATCAAACCCTTCACGAAAGAATATATTCTTGGGTGAGTGATGTTACTCGTCACACAAAGATGGAGAAATGACAATGCAAATGACTAACAATAATCAAATGATCATCAGCAACTAAGGTAGAGTTTAAAACTATTATTTAACAAAATGGAAATGATAAAAATGATAGTTATAAATCTTTAAGATATAGTTTTAATGTAAATACAAATTATTTTGATAGAGTTCACAGTCATATCTAACAACTATAGATCAAATGCAAATATTTGAGGCTATTAAGTCAAGCTATAACTGGTACATATTATAATTTGTATATATCAGATCAGAAAAAGTGTTTCACTCTAATTGAAGCAATCCTAGATTCAAAGGAGTGAAAGAACTACACGTACCAGGAAGAAGCTAACCCATTTTAGTTCTTAATCATATATAAATACAACAACCAATTATAGATATAAGCCATATAGTTTTATTAGTATTTTACCCTAGGATACACAAGTGTTTCATTATACACTAGCTTGATCCCAATGTATAGAAAGCTAGGGGAAAATAAATTAGTTTTATAGAGCTCAATGATAGTAAAACAATGGTGCCCAACATATGGATCGAGTGTTTTCACGGGAAAATGTATTTCCCAGTTTTAATGACTAGAATAAGAACACAAAGAAGAGGACATGTATTTCTTACCTTCTGTTACATTGAAAATTATAGAGATCTCAGAAAACCGGTGGTAGATTAAAAGTGTACACTTCCGTTGCGAGGGTAAATATAGAAATCCAACTTTTGAAATGGTATAATGAGAACAAGAAAAGTACAAGGTATAGATCAAATATTATTTTCTTCTACAAATTTTTAAATGGTAATAATGGAAGAGGATATAGTTCGAAACAAAATCATAGTTATAAATCTTCAAGATGCAAATATAGAAAAAAATATGTCCAAAGATCTTAAGCGAAATTAAGGGAACTAAGAGAAAGCACCCATATCAAAGATATCAAAGATATAAATTACATTTCAAAGCGTAGGTCACAAAAGAACAAGCCAAACCCATCAAAGAAGAATTTCAAACCTTATGCAAATAAATTCAACAATTTTAAACCAGAGTTCAAAGATCGATCAACTATGTCGCAACATTTTACAATAGAGCCTTAAGTTTCTAAGTATCAACATATAAGGGAACAAAAGTAGCAGAGCCTTGTTGATACCCGATAGTCACATAATGGATATCAAAACCCTTGCAATATAAATAAAAAATGACAAAAATATGAACCATTAAAATATTTTTAGTGAAAATGACATGTATTTTACTACAATCCATGGTTTTCATAGAAATTTCATAGGGATGTTCAAAACAGAAAAAAGAAATCACAAGTTTAGAATCAAGATTTCAAAACCCTCAATCTATCAAATGGAGAGAAAATAATGACACGTAGAATGTTTAAAACCTGTAATAGTAGAGAACACATCAAATGTAAATGAAAAAATGAATTATCATTCCATTTTAACACCGAGTGGAAAAGACAAACAAATTTTGTGCTAAGACAAAAAGAATGAATAATCGTGCCATGAATTCACAAAGATTGATATTATAGGCTTCAAATATTGGGAATGGATAAAAATGGATACATAGACTTCAAGAAGATCCATCTTGAACAAAATATATTCCAGAGCTTAAGGAGGTCCATAGACCAAGCAAGGAAGTAAAGATGCTTAGAAAATCTTGAGAAATACAATTTTAGAGCTCAAAATCTTGTTTTATGGCTGTAAAACCTTCTCGAGACAACAATCGAAAAACAAGCTTATAAAATTCTCAAAATTTAGAAGAATGGCGGCGACAAAAAATGAGAGGGCTTCACCAATCAAAAGAGCAATTGAAAAGAATAACTATTTACATTTCAAGTGTTTTTTTCATCTCAACCACAAGACAGAGTAACCTAAGTCAACCACGAGTTACCAAATCAATGATGAAGATGCCAAAGGATGGTGATCAATGTTTGAAAATAAAAATTAGCAACTCATATGCGGACACTAGGGTTACCAAATTGTGATTGATTCACTCAAGTATAGAATAAAATGTCTCATAAATAGAATGGAACCCAACTCATCATTGTGCAACATCAATGATCAATATCAAAGATGACGAGAAGATCAACGGTAAAGAACCCCTATCAATTGCTACATAGGATTACATTTATTAGCACCGAGAGAATCAAGAATCCAAATTTGAAGGTACCACAATCAATGGTCAAGAATGCAAATCACATGTTTCCACCTTTGAAAACCATAGGTTTGTGTTAACACCACTAGGGTTTAATAAAAACATGTGTTAAGTTTTGGATCAAAACCCTAATTTAACCATGGTTAGTGTCATTGATATCAAAGAGTAAGGGTCAAATAATCATGGAAGGGGACCAACCCCATTTAAATAATTACTTGCATTTGAATTTTGATAATCTCCAAAACACAATAATATATTAGCCAAATTATTCATCCTAATTCATTAAAAATAGATCGGTGAACTAGAGTTTGACTTAAATGTATTTTTGTAACTTAGGCTATTAATTCCTCTTTAAACATAACATGTCTATTTTTGTTCCTTTATTTATTCATAGTAAAGGGGTAAAATTAACATGCATGGGTGTGTACAATTTTAGCCTATTTTTAGGATGGGATGGGTGAATAATATTTTTATATATTGTGTGCAATTACAAGGAACAAGAAGGAATTTTTGGACACAAGAGTCTTTGAAGAAATTTTTTCTAGTTTTTCCCTTGAATAAGAACCGATTTCGCCTTTCCAATTATTTGCGGTGGTGTGTATATCTCATTTTTTCATGTGAATTTCCAATTCCTTGATTAATCATCTTACCTTGCTGCGAATTTAGTAATTTATGCATAATATTAGTGTGCATGTTATCTTATGGTGTTGTTGTGATTCATTCCCTCAATACATAGTGTTTTTTCCTTAATATTCTCGTTGAAAACTATTGGTTTTTGCATCCAAAATTCATTCTAAAATTGATTCTTCATATACTCAATCAAATCCCTCAACAAGTTTGGTATATCACGGCATTTTCAATGTCATTTAGATTCATCTTTTTATACCCTCAAAACCACCAATAATTAGTTTAGAATACATCAAAAAGGAATTGACCTTGATACGAGCCTCACCTCAATAATAGGTATACCCACAAACCCGAGGTGTTTCTATTGTAAATAAGAAAGTGATAGATCCAGAGAAAGATTAGAACACTACTAGCATTTCTTAGTAGGGTGAACTTTCGAGAGTTAACAATTCCCGAGAATGGACAGGAGAACGTGAGTGCTATTGTTGATAATGGACCCTCGTGTCCCGGGATAAATGATGACATATGTGATAAAGGTAGACAAATAAGGATCCCTATGACCTGACCAAAATAGGTTAAAAAAATGATAGATGTGAGAAAGAAATTGAATAAAAAAAAAAAAAACTCTGACAGACAAGGGATTCTTTCACTAGTGAATAATTTCTAACTTAATATTTGTGCATATAGCAACATACGTAATGACATAGGAAAATATTAAGATGGGCATGATTTTGTGTCTACAATGGTGAACAACCACCTTCCCCTCCACCCAAAGATACCCCACTAGTTCCATTAATCATATATACTTTATTTATGATGAAACTATTTATACCATACGTGAGGATGATATTCCTTACATATATGAATTAACTATTAGTGTTTATTATGTTTCTAATAATGATCTAAAATATGCAAATATTTAACACCATAGTGATGAAAAACATGATGATTATGCTTTCCTTACGAATTATTGTACTTTTTTCTATTGTTCCTCTCGAATGTAAGTATAATGAATTTGATTGTAACATATCTATTTCAATTACATGAATGATTCTACTTATGTTATTACTATTCCCATCAAATTTGAATCAAGAGATATTTCTTACACTATTAATTTATTTTACTAATTTTAGACACAAAATCATTAACGTTAGACACTATTTAGTCTATGTCTTGTAATACTATTTAGAAGGTTTTGAGTGAAGAAATTAATAACAAACCCCCATCTTTTAGCCATCTTACTTTATTTTATTATGTCATTATTGACCTCTTTTTCCTACCTGCCCAAATATCTTCGATCATTTTTATTTATCTTAGCTTTGATGGGGTGCTTAGGCTAGTAATAGGGTACCCATGGGATCCCTGGTCCCGAGTATGAATGACGTGAGCCTTTTTGAAATTTCTCGCCACTTTTTGGGCACTTTATAGCCATTTTAGCTTCTTCCATTTTTGGTGGTTCATTTCTAGGTTAATTACAAAATTATATCAAGAGAACCCTATAAATATAAATTGATGTGACCATAATGAGGGACCAAACACTAATCACTACTATCATCCACCTAGGGTTACATTAATGTAAGTCATTTGAAGATCATTTACATTCACTTAGCTCCATCCAAAAGGCCAATTTTTGTTTATATGCATCACACAACCATTGAAGGGGATTCTATTACATTTTTACAACTAGTTATCACTCATTACTTCATGAAGAAGGACCAGAACAAGAGAAACTATGACATATGATGTGTGCACATACACACACATCCGAAATACATTTGGGTTTGAAATGTAGTGAATCGCTCAATTAGTAATCCCACTATTGTGGAAAGCGAGGTAAGTTTGACCCATTAATTTACATTCTTCATTTTGTAGTGTTTTAATACTTCTTGTGGTATTTTGCAGGTCTTTTCTATCATCTTAGATTATAAGTTAAACTTGGCGCATTGCAACCAACCTAATGTGACACATAGTTGGGGTTTCAAACTACCTACCAAACCTAGGAAACCGAGCCACGAACCTTTTCCATGGACTAGGGTGCCCATTTTCTAGACCAAAACTCCCACATGCCTCAATCCTTCTCTAGGTGCACCAATCAAGAGAATCAATTTATATCTATCCTTTTCATGATCTCTGCATAGTTGTTCTAGTTTTGATTATTATTCTGTTTATTCAATGATAGTTTCCTATGAGCTTATCTAATCATCTAAGTTATTTTCTCATACTTCTTTGACATTAGGTTTTATAGTTTTATTAGGTTAGTTTCTCGGGTCATTTTCCATAGTCATTTGATACATTTATTTACAATATTTATAGGTTGCTCTAAATAAGATTAACTATTATAATTGCCCCTTTTTAGTTAATCATTTTTGTTAACCCGATGTTTCAAATTTTTTTTTACCATGTCATATCTTTATCAATTTTTGGATCAATATTCTTATCCTACCTTTTCCCCAACTAAGGTCTCGGGCATAGTTAATATTTCGATGATTTCATGCTCATGTGCACCTAACATCCTAATTTATTTTTCACATCTAATTTTGATTCATCCATCAATGTACTTAGTACTTATTGTACTCATGTTACTCTACCTATGGCTCCACCTGTGTTTATCTATCCACACATTACTCGGGAAGATCCTTCCACAACTTCTAACATATATGACATAATTGAACAACTTAAAAATACGTCCACTAAGTTCTCTCTTTGATAATTTTTGCATAATGCACCATATATTCATAACACGGTAGAAGTTTCACTTTGTTCCATCCATTTGAAATTAATAATTCCATCGTGGAATTTACACATCTCATACAATCCCTTCGTAATTTACCACATGATTTATCTTTTATTAATGAGGATCGGTGACCTTTTTCTAAAAGTAATATGTGTGCTCCTTTTCTCATTATTTTTGTTATTATCACTACTTTTGTAGACACCTAAAATCAGCTTACACATTTTAATACTTAAATTTCACTAATTATATTCACTTCCTCTCTCTTTGTTTAAATCTGACAGTTTGTTATCTAACTATACTTCTCATTAACTCGTGGTGCCATTTAACAACACTTTGATTAGTAATAATCCTCTTAATTAACTATTTATATCTTAATTAAGCCTTTAATCTTATATTTAACTAGTAAACCTTCTTGTTGGATACATTTTACATCCATAACTTCCAAAATCTATCCAAACCCCTTCCGGATGCTCTTAGAATTTTTCCTAAGCCTAGTTAGGGTTCTTATTTAATATTAAAAGATTGATTATCTCTTAATCTAATCAAAAAGTGCATTAAATAGTAAAGTGTCTATTTTTGTGCTTACCTTTTGTCCCACATGCATTTGGATTGTAAAATTTCCCAAATATAAATTTATAAATACAAGTCTAGTGCACCTCTTCTAAGTTGACACCTCATTTTTACAAGGAAAATCTATAGACATCTAAACTTAAGCCGTACATCCGTTGTTGGAATAGATTTCTCACCTTTCATCCATTCTTCATGTTTGGTTAGTAGAGAAATATCTAACTTGGCCTTGTAGCCATTGTTTAGAGAGATCCTTTCACCATCTTGAAGCAAAAAAAGAAAAACCACTTTGATTTATTTAGGATCTAAATAGGTTCACATGTAGATTAGCAATCTAAAGAGTAAAATGACTTAGGATGTTAGTTTGTTTCATTCATGTTGCATGCACTTAGAAGTTAGTTTTATAATCCCTTACCTTAACATTCTTCTTTAGCTAGCCTTGTTTTGAAACTACTAGCTCCTAGTTTCAATTTGTATCACTTAATTACCTTTGCATGTACACATTAGGCATTCCCAGTGGTACTAATCCCTTGTCTTGTGTATTTTATTACAAATATTTATTTCAATTTTTGTTAAACTAACCCTCTTTTGCATTTTTTGTTAAACATAATCTTTATTTAATAGTTTTGTTAGAATTGCTTGGGCTTTATGCCCTTTGTGGGAATGAAGGAGGATAGGTTCCCTCACAAAAAAATGAAATAGAAAAATTTGTGAGGTTTTAATTTTTTTTTCACAAATATTTCCTTATTTTGGTAATCTACATGAAGGGGCATGTATACACTCTAATGGGTGAAAATACGCTTTAAGGGATGTGCACACGTGTTGTTGTATGTGCATACACTAAACTATTTTTCTTGTAGTCTCTCTTCCCACATAGGGGTGCGCATACACTCTAAGGGACATGTATATGCTTAATGGGATGCGCATATGCTACATTGCTTATCTTCTCTCAATTTTTTATTAGAATTTATGCACATATACTCTCATGGGAATGCATAGACTCTAGGTGGAATGCATACTCTTTTCTCGGCTATGTAAACACACCACTTGTTTTCCACCCTCTATGTTCTATTGTCGGGGGTGTGCATACACCTTTAGGGGCACAAAAGAACTACCAGGTGGCACATATGCTAGCAGGGTCATGGATATGTTGTCAAGGTCATGCATACATTATTAGGGACACGTATGTGCGGTCAATTAAAATTTGGCTATATTTTAAAATTTAACATGATTTAACCTTGAACATTTATAACATCTTGCAGGGTTTCTTAAGGATAACTATTGATTTGCAGGGTATATGAGATCATGCTTTGTGCTAACTTGTTTGGATAAGTTAATGAATGTTACATTTTCATTTATAAGGATAAAATCATGTATGCTCTTCCCTCACACCTTCTAGGTGATCTTGGGAATAAAAAATGATTCTATACCTTTCTTATGCTTTTAGAAAACATTTCATTAAGCTTAAGGGAAAGAAAAAACAACTTGGTTAAAAATAATTTCTTATGCACTTAGGTTACAAATTTTTCCATTTCACAATATAGTAGGATTCCTCATTGTGTACACTCTTCTTGTGTGTCTTAGAATTATTTGGATAATTAGAGATAATGTTTTATATTTTTTTTATGATGTTTTGATTATTTAGAGAACTAATAATCTTTGCATGAAGGAGAAATAATATGATTGTGATAGAATCAGGATCTAAAATCTAAGCGCATGTGTCTTTGTATGTTGCTAATGGTTTGAAAAACCTTATTTATTAATCTAAAAGACTAAAAACGCAAGACATTCATCAATAAACACATTGTATATACAGTTTTGGTTAAGACCTATGGCTCGTCAAATTTGGACTAGGAGAAAATCCCTTTGGCATAAGCCTTAAGATAACAAGAGGGATGCTCTTAGGAACCCCAAAATTTTCCATGCAAGAGGGAGTCTTGTGGATGGAATGATAAGTGCTCCGCTTACCTACTTGTCTATTTTACAGCTGTGAGATTTTAGAGTCAAAATTATCTTTAGGAGACCCCAGTGAGATACAAATGAATGCATCTATTTATCATTGTATTGAAAGGGATAAAGTAAATATGGGATTCTCTAAGGGTAAGTCATTGTGACTTGTTGGAAAACCGATCTTGCAGAGATAGTTTGTGACACCTAGTTGAGAGAACCATATAGGAAACCATTTCATCTTGAGGCAAACTTGACAAATTCAAAAACCATCTTATTTTAAATTAAGTCTTGAAAAGTAAGAAAAATATTGGAGTAAAAACCTTGTTCATGTCGACAAGGGGAGAGTCCAAAAAATTTTGCACTAAGCATTATTCTTCATGAAATTTAAGAAGTGCTAATTTTTCTTTGTTTTTCACTCACTAAAAGGAAAGGTGAAAGTTTTCCAAAGTGACACCAAGTATTTTTAACCCCCACCAGGTCTACCGCTTTGATTTATTGTTTCCCATTTGGAAAAAATAAAACAACACGTGTATACTACTAGAAATAATTGTGTCCACCACTTTTGTAGTCTACTTACATGACTAGGTTGCAATATCGCAATGCAAGTGTTGACATTGTGAATAGTATGTCTTAACATTCTAGTAGGTGATTTGTTTCAATCCTATATTGAGACACTTTATCATTGTTAATTCATCATTGATCTTCCCTTGGAGTGTTACATTTCTCGTATCAACTAAGATTAATCTCAATACATACGTCTTGTTTCTTGTAAACTTGATCTAAGTGTCTCGATTGTAACGCTATGGTACTTAAATCTTAACAATTCCTTGGTATACGGTGCCCTTGTATATTTCAAAAATTACCTAAACTTTGGATAGTTATTTGGTTACTTTGTTTTCTTTTTATCAATATTATTTCAATACTAATACCTCACTTTTTCAAATCTTGGTTAACATATCTAAGTGGCATTTTTGCATTGATCGGATTAGTAGCTTTCACTTTTTAAGATTTAAGGTCTTTCTTGTATATAAACTCGTTATAGTTTACTATGATTGGAAATCACACATAACCCCCTTGTTCTTACTTACACCTTTTAATATTAAAGTTGACATAAGTATTGACATTTTGTTGATCATTTTATGTTGAACTATCGTTGAAAACATTGGCATACTGAGTAGTTCATTCTTTGATGAATTGGTTTTCCGAACTTGGATGATTGTTTTGTGCATGTTATCAACATTTTAGAATTATTTTAGGAGAATCCATTGATTCCTTGATTCATTTTTCTTTAAATCAATGTTGACATACTTTTTGAGACCTTGACAATTGTCACTCATTTCACTTAGGTTTCTTATACCCTTAATCACATTAGAAAAAACCTTGTGTAAGAGAACTTATTGAAATTGTATCATTACGATGTATGAATTAATTAGATTCCCTTTGGAAAATCAGATTTCTACCCAACATCTAGTTGGATTTCATTATATTTTCCCAAGTCAACATAGAAATTCCTTCACCATGAATTATTTTAATCGTGTCATATAGGTTTAGACATTTACATGAAAATATGATCATCACAACTAAAGCTCAGTTGGTTCCTCACACTAGAAAAAACATTTGGTTGCCTTGTTACCCACCTTTATCTCATAGTCGTGGCTATGATTCTAATACTTTCAATCTAAATTATTCTTATGATGCCTCTCAGTATTCTGATGCTTCTAATCCAAACTATTCTTGGTTACTCTCATTGTTCGATGCTTCTCATCTAAATGATTATTCGATTCCTCTAATTTGACTCTTAAGTTGACGTCCTCCATTTTTATATCACCCCCTTTATTAGTCACCTCAAAGAAGTTTTCCTGTTTTGAAGATTCTTGTAATTCAAATTATAATCAATCATCCAAGTCAACTCCTACATCACAATCTATGGACTTTATACACAATCCTATTTGTTTATAGAAACTATATCATTTTATACCTAATACCATGCCATTTTTTTCCACTCACAAGACATCCTAATATAAGTACCCTTCATCTCTCTGGGTATATTCTTCTATCAATCAAAATTTGATCCCTCTTTGGCCACTAAGTCATTTTGATCATGCCTGATTATATATTCATTCATATCCTAAATATACATGTTTGCATCCACATCAAACCATTCATAAGAAATGATTTACTAAGATAAATTTTTGACGCACTATGTAATTCCTTTATGGAGATAATAGGGTAAAACCTTCCCTTCATCTACATCATCAAAAATTTCTAGATCTTCCACACTAGGTGGACCCCTTTCTTCTAATCAACCTACTATGGTCGCATAAAAACAACCTATACTAATTGATTTCATTCGAATGAAGAAGAGATCAAAGAATTCATTTGGTTACATGATGACATTCCTATAGAAGGCTGTGAGCAAGGTGTTTATTTATACCTAAATGCATTCAAGGAAGAGGTTGATTCCTTTTCTCAAGAAATAGTCGAAGACCCTAGGATCATTGAAATTGATCTTCCTCTTATTCTTCCATCTTCACATTCTTCATGAAATTGTGAAATTATTGGTTTTGTCATTGATCAATGGCATATATTCTCATTACCCAATAATTATTTACCATCAAACTTCCTCAATCCTAATTGCACATTGAGTCATTGTTAATTAGCCCATCATCTTATTTTATATGTGGGTCACCTCCCAATAGCCCCATATCTTATACTCTTGGGTCATGTCCTTGGATCACCACCTATTAACTCATCATCTTCCTCTGTGTATGGGACACATCCTAGTAGCCCATAATTATATTCAATATGTGGCTCACTTCCTATAAGCCCATCTTCATCTATTATTGGGGCGCATCCTGACAACCCCTCATCTTCTATTCTTGGAACACATCCTACTAGCCATTCATCTTTAGTCTATGGGACACCTCTTGGTAGCCCATCTCGCTTCAATTCTTGGACCATATATTTTTTTCCATAAAATTATCCTTTTATAAATTATAGTTGCAAGCCCACCATTATTTCTCAAATTAGTTCTAAACATCCAATTTATTCTACTACTTCTCGGGATTAGACAAGTCACTTATTATCTTATAAGAATTCCAAACAGTTTCTTTATAAAGATAAGATAAAAATCCAAGATCTCTAAAGCTCCCAACCAGTCCAACAACCATAAGGTTTACAATCAAATGAAATTTAAGAATACGAGCCAACAAAACCATAAAGTATGCCACAAATTGTATAAACGTATAGATAGTGAACTTGGGATCCCACACACAAAATCCATGTTTCAAGATAAATCACAGTCATTTGTGGAGTAAGATCTCACCATGGTCATCGATATCAGAGATAATACAAATCTTGATAAGAAAACATTCTTAATCTCCCTTATCAAGGAAATCACAAACATGTTTGCTAGCTCTTATCTTGCTTAAGTGACATTGTTGGTCCCGAAGTCATAAAATTCAGAAAAATGAGAAAACATTAAAAATAAAAGGTACACACATCAAACATTGAAATCAAGTATTGTATACATATATATTTTATTTGTTCCATTTATTTCCATCCTTGTGAAATTCATCCACCATTTTCATCCCATCAATGATATTTAAGTTAGCCTATTTGCACACATTTTGCAAAATTTGTCTCTATGGTATCCACGACCTTGGTTATTTCGCAACCTAAGTAAATTAAAGAACAACTGACCTCGTAAAGATATTTTCAAAATAAAACTTTAATAAACTTGTTGTGAAGAAATTTTGGATATATTTGTTGACACTAACCAATGTCATTACAACAATCACTTCCACATGCTTCCATCAAGCCATCGGTGATTCTTAACCCTTTATCAAAAAAATAAAGAGAGATGAAATAAATTTTTGGAGAGAAAGAATAAAAAATAAATATAAAATCTAAATCCATAATCAAATTAATATATCACTCTCTCTCTCGGGTATTTCTAATAATCCCTATTGGGAATATGAACACCTTGCTAGTAGTAGTGACATGTTGTGTTTAGAATTAAATACATCTCCATCTGGAATATGGATGTGTGGCTTGTATTGGAGTAATGTATGGCTATCCTTCCACACTCCATTCACAAATAAACCTTGAAAATAAATCATTCCTAAACATTGGCTAAGGTATCTTCACTTATTGTCTATCAAACCTTCCTTCCAAGAGGTAATAATTTTGGCCATACACGTATTGGATCTCTATGAGAAAACATGATTAGTATGTTTCCAAGTGTCTTTTGTTTACCTTGTTCAAACTCTAAATTTAATTTGTATCTTGTCTCATGATTTGTGATTTTGGCTAATCAATTTTTCATTTCTAGGATTTTAGATACATTTTCCATTTTCTTTCATTAAATTCATCATTCTACTAATTCATCTTGAATGTCCATGTCTATAAGATTTTCTTTTTCCATAGTTAAGAGAAAATTTCTTCCTTCTTGAAATAAAACAATCTTCTACTTCTTTCTATCACGCTTGTTATCCAGCTTGCATTGGTGACATGCTTGGTATTTCCTAGCACTTCATTGGTTGAAATTCATCATCATGTTGAACCTATCCATATTGGTCCCGATCCAATTTCTTTGTGAAGATTTATCCTTTGTACCTACGATCTAATGTTGTGGCCATCTTCACATTTTTCACATATGCATGGCATTGTACCTTTGTACATTCCATCTATCATCGGGGGAATCCATGTTCCTTTCCCTTTATGTACCTAGTTTAGGAAAACTTAAAAATAAAATAAAAAAATTCAAACATGTTTATAAAATCACAAAAACATTCGTATAAATTTTTAAAATTTCAAAACATTCCATCAAAGTAAAAAAACAAAATAATACATTCACAAATATCATAAAATTTTCAAAACATCAAATAAATAACAAAACATCAATAATGACCATGCATGCAACTTAATCCTTTATCACATGCATTGTAATCAAACATTAAAAATTTCCGCACACCATATTCTTGGATGCTTCCATGGTCTTATGCATGACTTTTAGATCATTCAGATCTACCTTCCATTAAGAAAAGTTGGTTTTCTTATTGTTATCCAATTTTTCCCCTTAGGAAAAATTGGATAATTATGACCTCACATAGTGAAAATGGTGGGATTTTTTTGGCCATGGGAACTCACATTTTGAGATCAAGCCAAGCATGTTGAAGTGGTGAGTAGTGAAGGAAGGCTAGACTTTGTAAATAATTCATTAAAACAGTCGAGAACATTGTAGAGGAGTTCGGGGAATGAAGGAGCTCCAAAGTCTAAAATTCAAACTTTGGAGGTGAGGTCATTTGGAGGTAGGATGAGGTGAATTTCAGGGACCCGGTTGAATGAAGCAAAAAAATGGGGAAGATACTCTAAAACTTGTACTTTTAATTTTGGAATTTGGGATTTCATAGATTCAGAGGTTTCATGAACCGGGTAGGTGAATATTGCCTCGAGCTCAAAGACACAAAGTTTTCAACACCCAAAATCCTAAAATCAAAACTCCCAAATCCTCAAACCTAAATTCCAAAAATCCCAAAACCTGAACTCCCAAAACCCCAAAAAACTCGAAATCCCGAAGCCAAAGTCTTGATGGTCTACACTATTCTAAAAATTTTGAAGTTCGAACATTGAAACCCCAAAGTGCAAGAAAATCATAACTTGAAAGCTGAAACCCAAAGTGTGAATTTTGGACTTTTGTATTTTGACATTTCTAAGCTTTCCTTCACTCAAGAAGGTCAACATTAACATCAACCACCAAATTATAAAAACCCAAAGCTCGAATTCGAAACTTTAAACTTTTAGATTTGAGAGGGTGCGAAGAATTGTCAATGCACTAAAAAGTAAGATCAACCACTCACATTTATTGTAGTATGGCACCCTCATCTTTATATGATGATAACATTTTAGTGGGAGCTCGATTTTCCCAAACTGGAATTTTTAGAAATCTCTCAAGGTCCTCTACAAAACAACGTAATTTTAGAGCAATGTTTCCATATTTTTCACCTATAAAAATATTGAAAGTATGGGTTTCCTTTCTTCCCCAACAAAGCAAGGTACATGCAGATATGGGTTTTTTTGTGGCACCCATCAATGTTGCAGGTGATTTTAATACATTATTGGGTGGTTGAAGTAAGATTTCAAATTAGTTCACACTCCCTTTCTCTCATTATTCCTATATATTCTAAGGAGGGGCTCATTTCAAAAGGTTAGACAAGCTATATATTCCCCTCCCTTATTTCTTCTTTCTAAGATATTTTTGGAGCTTAAGACCTCCCTATCAAACATTGTAATGCAAAATTTCTGCCTTTGACCCTAAACACATGATGTATTATATCAAATTTGAGAGTAATAAAATTAGATGTGTGATTGTTTTCAAACCCTCTTCTCGTGTTCTATTACATATTTCCAATATGTCATTGTATGGAAGGTTATTGTGTACTTGTTTGGTTTACATTATAAGGTTCTTATAGTGCTTTGTTTATTGTGCAGTTGTTTAACAACATTCTTAGTGCATTACCTTCCCTTATAGTAGGTTTTATTTTCAGGCATTTCCTCTATCTCTGTCTCATTTGAAATATTTGATTATGGTTAGATCTCGCACTATGATAGGACTTGAAAGCAGCGTTTCTCTAGAGGGTTATCTAAATTTCAAAGTCTCGAAATTTAGGATAAATCGATGTTTAAAAACCAAACTGAAATCCTCAACCAATCACTTACAAGAAATCGGGGGGTCTTTGTGATTTTGACATAACACTTACTATGTCTAACTTCGCTTACAAAGATGCATTTCTTAGGGAAGTATCATAGTCCATGATTTCCTTTTTATGGGACCATTGTGTCTTCCATATATTTCACTTTCATGTATCCATTCTTGTGGCACCATTATTAACCCTTGTTGTTAATTCACGTAGATTGAAAATGAAACTTGATAATGAAAACATGTGAACAACATTCTTAAACATTGTTTGTTTGAGTATGTATATTTGTACTTGTTTTCCCTTTTAGTTTAGCTCTTGTACTTTCTTGTATTGCATTACATTATGTATGTTACATTGAGTTAATAATTTTTGGCAATGAAAAAATCTTTGTATTTATGAATTTTCACTTCATCTCTATTTTCATGAAAATGTGCAACAAATATTTACAATTTCCAAACATGACAACTATCACTCAGTGTTATTTTCTTTTTTTTAAAATTCAAGTTTTACACCTCTAAGGAACCCCATGTCTTCCCATTCAGTCCAATAACCTCACAATTGGTTATAATTCATTCCCTAGTTGATTTAGGAAAGTCATTTCAAAACCCTTAGGTGATTTTAGGAGTTCGAGTTAAAATTGCAAGCATTAGGTAGCTATGGAAAGGACTATACCTAGCCTTCATAGGACTAGAGAAATCCCATGGAGTAGAGACAAGAAGCATAAATAGAAAAATAAGTGAATAAAAAGCCTTGGGAAATCATAGAAGTGATTTAGGAGGATTCAGGAAGGATCCAGAGAAGTTGGGACAATTCAACTAAAATCAAGGTTCATAGGGCTAGGTATTGCACACACAAATATAGTTCCGAGATTTCGAAGGTGATTCTAGGAGCTCCAGATGGATTTAGGAAAAATATAAAAAACCATAGGAAGGTGAATTCAAAGACCTACAATAATATGAAATTAGTTTTTCACAATACTTTTGTGCAATGGGTTTGCAATCCATTATTCGCATGCATGAGTGGAGTACTAGATCAAAAATACGATATTTCAATGATCAAATAGAAAAATCAAGACAAAAGTATCCCACCATTGGATTAAAATGCAATTTCTAGTCAATATCATATAACGAGGTCATTGAACATGTCCACGGAAGATCAAGGTATCATCATTTAAAATATCCCTTTTGGAGCACATTTGGAAATTAGTCAAATTTTGATGAGGACATGTGTCAATGTAGGATCTTGGAGTAATTTTGTGTCAATTACGTATCTACTGATTAGGTACATAAGGGTTAAGAAAATGTGACTATCCCTAATAAGACTTGTGGACACTTATGTGACCCTCGGATCGCTAGTTCATCTCTCAGTTCTTGTCGGGCTCATTCTCTCGCTCACTCGGATCGTGATAAGTAGCGGATTTTGGTGCTTTGTGTAATTTTATGTGCCTCGTGTCCCTTTGAGGTGAAGTACATCATGGATGGAAAAATTTGCCTAGATGTCGGGATGCCTCAAGTATCCTCATGTGACTACTTCTTATCCTTTTCAATCTTTTAAAGATGTTTTTAGCTTTAATCCTGTCGTTGGATCTTTGACAATGTCAAGCTAAGGCACGTTGTGTAGTTTGATGTTCCTTAAGAAAATTTGAGGTGGAGGATGTCAAGGAAATGAAAATTAACCTCACTCCTTACTATGCTTTTTCCAAAAATTTTAATATCCTTCTCGCTTCTAACTTTTAACATCTAATTCCTTCATGCCCAACTTGCTCTATAAATTTCTCTACAACTTCTCACCACCACTCTACCATTTCCAAAACTCAAACCAGATTCACGAAAAATAATAAATCCT
The DNA here is from genome assembly GCA_018340775.1 of Taxus wallichiana var. yunnanensis. Lineage (NCBI taxonomy): Eukaryota > Viridiplantae > Streptophyta > Pinopsida > Cupressales > Taxaceae > Taxus > Taxus wallichiana. The sequence goes on from CM031242.1 coordinate 892,382,324, forward strand.
TCACTCCATTATAATATGCATGTCCCAATATAAATATTAATCAAACGAAGAAGAAAAAATTTAGAACGAAGAAGAATAACATTGAAAATCTCCATTGTCGTGAGACAAAGAATCGAAGAGATCTTACAAAACATCTTGTAGGAAACATGAAACCATCTGTTTCTAATTTATTAAATCTTAAAGTCCATTAAAAATAACCTTCAAACCTCCCATTCATAGCAGGGAAATATCACAAGAAAGAAATTTCACTTACGGCTCCATGAAGAAAAAGCTCAATTTCCCATCAAATTGGCGACAGACAGTAAGATAAATTTTACTAGTGAGATAAGAGGAGAAAATCCATATCAAAAACGTAATTTTCATTGTGAGAACAGAGGAGAAATAAAAACATTCAATTTTTTAAGATTCTTTAATGGCTGTCATGACACTATGGTGGGAAAATCGGTGAGCTACCTCTTCACTTCTCAGGGTTCCAATGGGTGAAATCGCGTGATAATTGGAGGGAACAATCGTTTAAAAATCTAGTTTCCCATGAACTAGTTTTTGCGCCATGAAATCCCTAGTTTCTAGGGATATCAAGGACTGATTTTTCATTAGCATTCTTCCTTGTCACATGAATAATATAAGTGAAAAAGGAAATGAGATACCTCTTGATTATGAAGGTTCCAATGGGAAAAATTGTGTAAAATTTGGAGGGAATGATTGCTGAAAAATCTAGTTTCGCGTAAACTAGTTTTCATGCCATAAAGTCCCTATTTTTAGTGATATGGAGGGCTATGGTTTTTTCAGTTTTGTGCCTTTTCTAATGAAAATATCATTTTCCAACTTGTTTAGATGAATGAATTTCTCAAAATTCGAGTGTGGAACTCGGAATAAAACCTATATTTTCAATACCTATTTTGTTGCAATTGGAAATTCATGGTAAAATTACTAGAAATAGCATATTATATAGTTCCTCACATGATATAAATGGAAATTCACACCAAATCATAAGTTTTACCAGTGAGAAAAATTATAAAAGGGGTAAAATTGAAAGTAAGACATAAAACTACTTCTAAAAATTGAAATGTTATAAAAATAGAAATATTTTGGGAAGATAGGAGAATGGAATATGGAAGAAGGTTCAAAATATGAAACTAGAGAAAAATAGATGATGTTTCCCAAAACACGAGCATGGGCTCATATTCTAAATATTGAAATTTTTCATGTTGGGAGTAAAAATTTACATGACTTTGTTTTCACTTACATGACTACTTTGTGGAATCCCCTTCGGATAATGAGATGGTTTAATGAGCCAAAAGGGAGGGATGAGAACTTCATAAAGATCCTTGAAGCATCATCTTGAGTACAATGGCTTACAAAGGAAAATCGGGGCATCGTAAGGAACATCATGTGAATTTTCCTTCGTCACGTAAGGAACCAAGTGATTCAAAGTTAATTGGTCGAGAACAATTTCAACGAGTCAAAGTGTACATCGACCAAGTTTCAAGGAAGGTCATTGTGGGCATTCTATGTGTTCATGTCAATATTTCATTGGTAAACCTCAAAAGAATGTTTCGAACACTCATTTTGTGGTCCGGGATGTCTATGCATCATGGAGTTTGTTGTCATCACTAGATTGGGAAAATGATTCTAAGTTATTCAAGGAGCCATCTTCATCGGTGTAGAAGATCACCGGTGGCATAAATATTCACTCAAATTTCATTATTGCATAATGGAATTCAAAGTATTTCATCATGAGGAGTAGCTTCCTCCATCCCTTCCCTTTTCCTCTTTTTTCCTCTCTTCTTTATCTCTCCATTTTAATTCTTCATTATGCGTCATCATTTTATTTCGTCATATGCACTTAAGTGACCTATTTTAAATTTCTAAAATTTATTTTCTCAAAATTATAAGATAAATACATAATTCATGGAAAAGGAAAGGTCACGAGTGGAATATGGAAATGAAGAGTGATGTGAAAGGAAAATTTAGATTGTTATAAATTGGGATGGCCTCTCCATTCCAAGGGATTCCATATTTTTAAGAACTCTTACTATGTAGCATTGTGAATTATGATATCTTGGTTGAAGATTTCTATTCATCAATACACATGGGATAAAAGCTACACTTATTATATTTATCTTCCTTGTTTTCCTCTATTTACCTCTTATATGCACTTTGTAAGGATGGTGATCAAAGAGAGCTTTGAATATTTAATGAACGAGTGTTAGAAAATTTTTTTCTTATCTCGGGTTGTATTTGTCTCTCTAACTTCTTCATTGTTGCATTAATCTATATTGAATGTTTACTACTCCGATTCTTGGGTGTGGATCCCTATAATCTACTCAATACATTAATCTTCCTTAAAAAAATTACCCCTTTCTCCTCAACTCTGTAAAGTACTCCCTTGTACCCTCGTATAAGAACTTTTCCATACAATCGGTGGAGTGTAATCGTATTATCCCCGCCAATTTTTCCACCCAAAACATTTAGATAGGATTAATATTAATTTAATATCTATAATAATATTTGTATTAATCAATGCAGAGGTGTGTAGCCCCATGAGCATTAGTAGAGACACCTAATTTGTCCACCCGACAATTTTTCTTAAGAACAATCTTACACTTTTGTTGTATGCTTATATATAGTAAATGACCAATGATGTATATTATTAGAAATAAGATGAAATGAATTTGTTTACATTAGATAGATGCATCTATTTCCTTCCCCTTCATATTCCTTTTCTTGCATATAATTATCTTCTCTTACTACTATTATTCCAACTCACTTAGGGAATTAGGGATCACCTACTACAAATTATTTCTACAGAGTTTGTTAAGGAAAGTATATCTTATGCTTCACAATGATACCCCCATGAATTGTTCAAAAAACGAGTTTGTACTAGCACTATGAAAGGATCAAGGTCCGTGCACCTCTACTCTATATCGATATTTAGTATATTTCCATCTATCTCCGATTGTAATTGTATTTTACCCCACTTTGTCCTTTCCTTTGCATCTTTTCGTTCCTCGATCGACCTCTTTCATCACCCCACCAACATTCAAGGGGGAATCCTTCATTATACTAATATTTATTCTACCCCTTTCAAAATTTACTTGTCTACACTTGTGAAATATATTTCAAGTCATTTCACTTACGCCACTCCAAAGAGGGGAAAATATAGACACCTAAAATCATGTTACGCAGTTTAATATTTAAATTTCACTAAATATCTTCACTTCCTCACAATTTATTTAAATAAGGACACTTCCTTATCATTTCATAATTCTAATTCACTCAAGATACCAAATAACAACATTTTTATTAGTGATAATCCTCTTAATTATCTAGTTAAATGTTAATTAAGCTTGTAATATTTCACTTAATCAATAAACCTTGTTATTGGTTAAATAACGCTTTCATAACCTCTAAAATCTATTCAAACTCCTTCCAAATGCTCTCAAAATTTTTCCTAAGCCTACTTAGGATCATTAACTAATATGTATAGATTAATTAAATCCTAATAAAATGAAAAGGAGCATTGACTTGTAAAAATTCAATTTTTGGGTTAACCTTCTATCCCACATGTACTTGGATTCTAAAATTTACTAAATGGAAATCTATAAATACAAGCCTAGAGCACCTCTTCTAAGTTGATGCCTCATTTGTATTAGCCAAAGTTATAGAAATATTATATTGAGCCTTAATTCCATTGTTGGAATAGCTTGTTCACCTTGCATCCATTCTTCATGTTTTTTTACTGGAGGAATATCTAACTTTTCCTTGTTTCCATTGTTTAGAAATATCCTTTCACCATCTTTAAGAAAAACAAAAAACCACTTTTATTGCTTTAGGATCTAAATAGGTTCCAATTTAGATTAGTAATCTAAAAATAAAAATGACTCAAGTATGTTAGTTTGTTTAATTCATGTTGCATACACTCAATAGTTATTTGTACAAGATTTTATCTTGATGTTCTTGTTTAGTTAGCATTTTTTTTGAACTACATGGTATTAGTTTCAACTCATATGACCTAGTTATATTTTCATATATACAACATCCATTAAACGATTCCTCATTGATAACGGATCAAGCTGTCAATTTATGCACTCATTGTATTTTAAAGTAGTGGGTATAACGATAATATAAATTCTAGTAATTCTACCCTCAATTTTAGTTATTATTATACCACTCGATCAAGCCTAAGAACTATCTCATTAGATATTCAGGTTGGTCCTAAGATTTTTGTCACTGATTTTTATGTTATTGACTCCTTTAATTTTAGTCTTTTTTAGGTAGGCCTTCAATTCATGTAATGCACATGGTTCCATTTACTCTTCATCAATGTGTAAAGTTCTTAATGATGGCTATGAACATACCGACACCACAGATCCATATCCGTTCAAATCTTGTCACACAAATCATATTAATTTTATGTCCATACCACCTTCACAATGTATTCCATCTAGCATCCTTGACACATATGACATTGGTTAGTCTAGTGGTTCACAACCTACTACTACCACTATAAATGATCCAGCCTATCTCTACTCACACTAAAACTATTATTTCACCTACAGTATAAGATCCTATTAATGTGTCTTCTCCACATATTGTGGCACCCTCTATTACTCCATTTAAGGTGCCACCTACCAACATACCCGATAGTGTGATATAACATGTTAATGCTCACACCGATGATTTTGAGGATTGTAATGACAAATTTTATGCTATTGAAATTACTGGATGAAGTATTATTAAAGTTCAATTTTAATCCTATTAGCATAAAAGAATTTAATTTCAAGAAATATTTCTCACTGATGGCCCAGTGAATATAGGTTTAAGAAACCATCCTCTATTAATGCTATGGTATTATCTTTGGGAGTTTGTAAATAGTGTAGATGCTATTTCATATTCTCCTCCACGAGTTGAAGCTCCGCTGCCTCCTTTTACATGTACATTATTCATCAACATATCATTTTGATAACACATCATTATCAATTCAACTTACTTAAACACTATTTGTACATGTTACAATTTGGTTAAATTTTTTTGTGTGTCTTTCATTTACTATTTTTTTGTGTACCCTTTGTGCCTCTCCACTCACACTTGGACAGTCATGGCTTAAGTATATTGGAGATGTAATATATTATCATCACTCTTTTATTACATTTCCTCTTCCTTTCGAAATATCTCTATTCATATTGATTCTTCTACTTCATACATTGTAACTATCTCTCATTAGCATGCTCAAGGTTTTCTATCAATTTCCATTTCGATGAATAATATATAGAGAATGTGTACAAAATCTACCACAATAGGTCTCTTTATGACCCTCCTCACTTTGTAGCTTATCAAGTATCTGATGCTTCCCTATTAGGTTTTGATCATGACATTGATGGTATCCTTGATAGCGGTGTATAGTCATCTTCTCTATCATACACTTGGGGGTATAGAATTTAACACCTCCCCATTCTAGCATCCTTACATAGTACTACATCACACTCTTAACACTTACACATACCTTATCATAACATACTATCATCTATCATAGTCATATATATGTTATAGCATCATAATTATGTGATGACATACTATTATGCTTTGGTTAACACTTGAATGTTGACGACATACTACACATGAAACCCAAACACTGCACTATCGACACCACATATCACACATCTCACATTACATGTTCTACTTTTAGCCGACATCATTACAACATGTAGACATCTACATACATCGTACTAGCATTCATCATGCAAGTGTCACACTTACATCTAGCATTACATACTACTCATCCTACACATCACATAGTGCACATTTCACACTATTAGTCTATATATACATTTTTGCATTACATCATATATATTGCATATCCAAAATCATACACATCACATGGTCTTATATTATCATCACACATATTACATCACCTTCTATAGACTACACTCATTACCATATGACACACTTTAGTTCCTCAGTCCATACTCGACTTCCAAGAGAATAAAAATCAAACGTACCTTACATTCATCATGTGACATCTCTAGGATAATGAGATAGGCTATAGAATAAATGGTCACCAAATCTATCCTCTTGTAGTGGTATATGCTTTAGGCTATATCACCACTCCCTACTATTCATCTTATATAGTGGTAAATGCTTTAGGCTACATCACCACTCCTTATTATTTGTCTTGTCTTGATGCATGTTTTAGCGATAAATCAACACCCATACATTAAAGTTTTCGTGATATATACTTCGGATGTAAGGTTCACACACATCTCTTATATATGTTGCATATTTTCATCACTATGCATACAAAATCATCACAACACACTAGACACAATACAGTATGTGACCATTTCCCAATGATGCACTCTCGTTTATGGCTCATTCTTTATTGTTGAGGTTAAAAATCAAATGAAGCTCACTACATAGATTTTAAATTCAATCGGGGGAACGTGGCTCCTACTATCAATCTTATATTCCATTACATGTCTATCCACAACATACTACATATTATGGTTGTTTTTACTCTTTCTTACTTTTGCTTGTTCATGGTTGCTTTATTACACATGCTAGTTAGATTACTTGAATGTCATTTATCTATATCATCCATACATGTTCATTCACGTCTTTTTCTAGTTGTGATCACAAATACTGGTCTCTTACACATAACATGGATGCTTACCTTATACCCTAATACACTATTTGACAATGGCATCCACTTTCATCTCTCACATGTATTCTTGTTTAATTTTGTACTTAGCACTTTACATTACTTGATTATACATGATTTTGATATACTAGTTATTTTTCTAGCATGCTAACGTGTACATCATCTATCCTATTTTATAGGCATGGTTATTTACTTCCATACTTTTGTTATATTTCTTGTCTATTGTTTGCTCTTGATTGTGAGAATTTCCCTTTGTTTAGTGTGCACAAGTTTTTTTATATGACCATGATGGCCTAACATTTCTTGCGACATCGTGAGTGATGTCCCATGTTTGTAGACACCTTTATGTAGCTTATCTTTTCATATTACGTGTTTACATTAATTTTCTTGGTATTTACACCTTTGTTTGCATAGATTATGTTGGTTCTCAAAATAGTCTCGCCCCATTTGTGCATTTGAAAATTTATTGATTTGTGGCCTCTGTCATTTTCTCCTTCCCCATGTTGTGCTTGGTCAGTCTTTGTTCTTTATTTTGAGTTAGCCCTGGGTCAAAGATCATGTATGGGTCCATGTTTTTCTCCTCATTTCTTTGTTCATCTGGAAAGCTCTATATTTTGAGTCTCTCGTGCTCTGTTCTTTCAAAAACTCATGTTTTCTCTTCTCCCTATTTTAAACAGTCAGGATATGTTGTCCTTGACATTTTTATACTAATTACTTGAAGAAGAATGAATTGTTGTGTTACGAAAGAACGTATTTGAGACTTGCAAAATTTCTAAACTTTTTACGTCCTTGAATAAAATTTCATTCTTAGACTCAAAAGGTCATTTTTCTATATTTTACGGTTTGATGGGTGTTTCTCCTGGTCAAATTTTGCATCGTTGCATTTACAGGGGATGTGGAACCTTTTGGTTAGATGCGGATTGGCTAAATACTTCAAAAAATTTATGAAAAGCCTCAACTCAAAAATATGTCCACGTGGGTGAACGATGCTCATTTGAAGATTTAATTTTTGGTTTGGCCTTGGAGTAGCGCCGGGAGGACACATGGAGGTTTGGTAGGATAAAGACATGTGGAGGCTTCGTCGGGTCTTCCTATGCTTAGACTTTTTCGAAAACTTTCTTGGAAGTCCGGGCCATGTGGAGGAGCCACGCATGTTGGGGACTAGCATTTTAGGTTCCATTTTGAATGATTGCCATGAGGACACATGGAGACCTCCACTCAATTTGCATTTTGGTTAGAATTTTCAATGGCTAAAGGAGAATACCTTGGAGCATGACATGTGGAACCTTCCTCGGCTGCAAGCATTCATACAAGCTTTACCGAGGCCGAACACGTGGCGAGCTCACGCTCGTTGAAGATATCAATTTTTTTGGATCACCTCAAGGTGCACCATGGTGACATGTGGTAGTTTGAAAATTGAAAGGGGCGGGAGGCAAACCATTGAAGGAAATTTTGATTTTTTTCCCCTTAATGAATAAAATATCAAAATGGCCCACAAGCTCAATGAGGGAAATAGTCAATGCTTTACCTTGATCAACGGTGGAGTGCAGACTCTCGGGGAAATTTGGAAAAAATCCTTTTGGGAGAAAAGATTCAAAATTAAAAAGGAAGTGCAGCCCCCTCTAATCATATTTGGACACATGTCGGAGTTGATTTCCCAAGGGTGGAGCTACGGGAAAACTTGGAAAATTTTCCTTTTCCAAAAGGGAGTAAAATGACGAGAACTTGAGCGCAGTGATTTCACTTGAATCACATTTGGATGTGTGTCACGTTCATTTCCTAAGGGTGGAGGTGTGGAGAAAAATTGAATTTTTTTCCATTTTTCCAAAAATTTGTAAAAACTCAAAGGAAGCCCCGGGTATATTCTAATGTTTGAATCTTCCACATGGACAACACAAATTGAAAGTAAAGATCAACGATAGTTGAGAGTCTAAAATTTGATTTTTCCCCCATTTTTCTTAAACACATCTTGAATTACGAGTCTCCATGATTTCTTCATCTCTGTTCTACACGGAAAACAAAAAGGGGAGTTAATTTTGATATCTAAGTTTGGTGGGAAGATATGGAAAGACATCTTTCACAATTAAAGTGGTCTCGACTTTCGTGCTCGATTGGATTTTCTTTTTCTTCTCTGAGCACGCAAGGAGCAAAATTTTATAGATTAGGGGTGAAAGTTGTTGGAAAACTGAAGAAAGTGTAATCTACCACAAGAAAGAGTTGAAATTTGGAGATATTCGATGAAATCGCCCCGAGCACTGGTGACATTTTGTAGATTTAATTCTGAGAATTGCGAAAGAAATCATGACGAGCATTGGTGCATTTAATGTTTTTTTCTTTTGGAGAGAAATGGGATCTAATCTAAAGGTTATAAATGGCACATTTTTTTCGTGCCAATGGTTGAAATTTGGAGGTCAAACTGTTAGAGATTGAACAAAATTCCCAAGAGGAAAATTTGACTAAGCCCATCTTTTAAGAATCCATCTGAGAAACTAGGTTATCTCTTTTTGTATTAACTTTTATTGTGTCAAGGTGGTTGCAAGTTTATATCCATTGGAAAGCTCTAAGATTGTTCTATGAAACTTTCCCCTACTAATAGATTTAATCAAATTCGAGTTTTTCTTTGTTGTCTTGAGCAAAATGTGTTGGTTTTATTTGTGAAGATATGCAAGTAGTTTCGTTTGCAATATAGTATTGAAATCTGACCCCATCACATAGGCCTCAATCCTTATGACAGTTCTATCGGCAACTACAATTCCATTTCTTAGAAGATATTTAATTTGGGATTAGAATAAACGATGTAAAATCACTTTTCTCTCATCTATTGACATATATTTCTGTAAGACTTTGGGTGTACCTTAGGTGTTATTTTTAATAGATCATGATACTTTGTTGGGTTTTCTTACTCGATCCTTTGTGATAGAATCTCAAAGATTCTATGAAAGAGTGTTGATTTGGGCCTCCATTGAAGCATATATTATGGTTAAAGAAACGTTCTAGCTATTATATGGAATTCTCTGTTGGTTTTATCTCCCATTGTGTAAGATACCTCAAGGATCGGTGAATCAAGCTCACCTTGACCAACCTCTAATGAAAAATTCATTCAAAAACAACATATCCTACCTGTACCACCCCTATTTTTCTGTGTGCATACAAATGCATAATCTTTGTTACCAAAACATGTAAAAGCAATCAAGGTATAAAATTTCTCTAGTAACATTCACCTTGTTGTGAAAATATCTTCTTGATATGGAAGTGACAACTCGTGAGAGTCAACTATGGTGTGTTGATCATATTTTTCAAAGGTATTCCAGTATAAAATCCATGTAAAATAAGGATTTACCATTGTTCTTCAATAACACGGAGTTACAAAATAGGTTCTCTTACCTTGGTTGAAAGGCACTGACCTAAAATAGTGAGGATAGATCAAATCCTCTTGAGGGTGTTATCCATTTCTCTATATTTGAGTGACAGAGGGCCGATTAGATATAATCCCCTACTACAAAATGACTCATCATGATCTAATTTGTCCCTAATCTTCCAGTCAAACTAGTGATGTTGTTGGACTTTAAGGGAGAATCAATTTGGATATAAACAAATTATAGAATTTTTCTTTTATGGATGTTTGTTTGTAATAACACTCATCTTCGGCTAGCCTTCTTATTTTTGTGCGCATTGGTTTCTACCAATCACTTTCCCTTACCCTTGTAGGGAAGAGTTTCAAATTACATGTAGTTGATGCTCTTTTTGGGTTACATTTTTCTATCAACGACGTCGCATGTGCCCATAGAAAATGGGGCATCATTTAGGGTTTTATATACTACACAATACATTTTCACGGTTCATTTTAGTCTACTTTCCACCCTTGGCATTATCGGTTATATAAAGCGAGTGGGTTTTATACTAGTCTACAAAACCCATACATAGTTGCTTTTATATGATATGGTAGTCGTTAGTGTTCTAGGAAGATTTTAAAGGTTGGAGGATATAATAGAATTTATCCTTATACTTCTTCGTCTAGTGGCGTCAAAACACAAAAAAATAAGGACGTACAAAGATCTCTTGGACACATTCTGGGAAGTAGTTACAGGTTAGAAGATACAACCTAATTCCTTCCTTAAATTACTCATCCTATGGCATCGGATCGCCCAAAAAACCCTTGAAGTATAGGATATCCTTATAAACACTCTTTCTCTACATGGATTAGGTCCACATGTTCCGTTTACACTTTTTTCATTTACGTATTTTACAATCATATGACTTTTACATTTATATACATGTGTATTTTACATTGCATTTTTACATATACATACATATATGTGACTATTTGATCATTTTCTCCTTGTAATTCCGGTTGAACAAGAAACAAGCACTCAAATTGGGGCAACAACAACAAAAATGTCAAAAAAACAATTTACGAAACACACACCATACTAACTATGCAAGTACCTCACACACATCATCAATTACAAACATGTTTTCACCCTAATTTCACTCTCATCTTGTTATTTTTCATCTTTAGTTTTGATACTTTACCATATTTTTGTCATTCCATGTTATTTCTAGTCCTTTGGACAATTTTTTTCTATAATCTTTATGGACATCATCTAGGCATCTCTATCTACTTTATGTTCTTGAGCTTTCCTCTCACTAACATAAAATTGGGAAAATGTACCATGAAGATCATGCACTTTACAAACTATTTAGTCCCAGTCTCATATAACTATTTTAAAGGTTTGTGAATGAATAATGTACTAGTTAAACCCCATATTTTGGCCATCTTACTTTATTTTCACGCGTCATTACTAACCTCTTCCACCCACATGCCTAGTTAAATTAAGTCATTTCATGTTATTTTATATTTTAATGGGGCACCCAAGCTAGTACTAGGGCACCTTTGTCTCACTTTGTGGGTGCCCGATCCTTTTTAAAATTCTGCCACTTTTTGTCCACTTTCTAGCCATTATAGATTCTTATCTTTTTCATGCTCGCCCATTTGTGGTTAATTATGAAATCAGATCAAGAGAACCCCATTAAAAATTTATGAGACCATAATGAGGACCAAGCCCTAGTCACTACTATCATTTGTTGAAAATTTTGCAATTGTGCAAAAAGGGAACTCGAAACTTCGCTACGATATATAACATCGGTGAAGTAGACCTAAGCTAGGGAAATTCTTTCAGTCAATACTATTTTGCTGAATTAATTAATGATTACATGAAATCTACAGCTATGTGTGTTGTTACAAAATGTAATAGATCACATGGTCTGTAATTTCATGACTATCTTAAAAAAATAACACAAATCCCCAAAGGATAGATGTGTTTTCTTGATGAAGACATCAAATTGCAAAATAGGTGAAGTGTTAAGTCTTGGAACAACAATCATAATTGCAGATTGCAGCAATCAAAGTTCATTACTAGATGTTATAGGTATTCTTTAATATTATTTCCTTCATGATTAAGACATTTAATTATATTATTGGGTTGTTTAATTCATCATACAATCCATACAGAAAGCTGAAATGCAGAAAGAAATACACAACTCAATTTCAGAATTCAATGTTTTATTCATAAGAAATTTCAAATGTTCCCACACAAGCCATGGGATGTAACTAAAAAGTAAAGTACAACTACTGAAGAAAGAGGTACATATGCATGAAAGAAATAAATAGGAGTATGAATGAACCCATCATTGCCTTGGGGGTTTCTTCTTCGGTTGAGGCATCTCCATCTCTAACTTTGTTCCCCCTTCATCTTCATTGTTGAAAGCATTGTACCTAAAAAGAAGAAAAGAGAAAAACTATCAGTTACGAGCTCAGGGTTAATCCATATTCCTATACTATCCAAATTCATGCATATGGATCTCTTAACAACAGGAGATATAAATTACATGAAGATCAAACAACATACATGATTTAATCACTTAGAAAGAAGGAGAAAGAAGAAAAGAAAAACCATGGACATAAGAGAGGCCAAAAAGCCTAAATATTTTCTAACTATTTTCTTAAGTGTGTAGGTATAGGTTGTAGCCAAGAAGAAATAAATCATGTCTTACAGTCCTCACCATAGATAAAGATTTCAGAGTTTAATGACTTCTATCCTATGGTACATGAAGCAAGATAATTCACAAGTACATATTGGTATGAAGGAAGAATGCAACTCAAAATTCAGCAACTATTCTAGAAATAGAAGAAGTTACAATACATATTGAGAAGAGACTTGCAAATAGAAGTACATGTTTAAGAATGCAACCCAAAGGTGAAGAAGAAGGATCATAATTTAAAGGCTGAAGTTGACCAGATAGAGAAGATTACAAATGAAGAAGAATGAGAAAGAAAATATAAGAAAAATTTGACAGGGCTTCACCATGTAAAATGGACATTTACATGTTTTGATCATCCTACCTAAAACTATTACATGCTTTTAAAGTTGTATGTAATTCAAATAAGTGATACCAAATGTAGAAAAGCATGATATGATCGGATAATGATTATTATGTTTCAGTTTCCAACAACAAATCAGCTTCAATAGAAGAAGTGATACATTATGTATTTTGAATCAAGAAAGTACATCTATTAGAGCTAAAAGAGAAATAAAAGAAGGAAATCATTTCACCTTGTAAAATGGACATTTTGAATTTTCCAGCATGCTTACTAAAGCTATAATGAAGCTTAAATACAATATTTATAAAGAAAAGAAATTAACTACACTTTCAGTCATCAAATTGAAGGACTTTGGAGCATTCATTACAACTTAATAGTTAAAGAAAAGAAGTTTGAAGGTAATCTTACAAAGTGCAACCATTCTATGAAGTTCAGTTCTCAAATGAAGTAGATTGGAGTGCACAGGAATGCTACCATATCAAAGAAGTAAAACTATTTAAGCAAGGAATTAGATCAAGAAAATATTAAGATCAGATTCATCACAGTAAACTAAGAACAGAGCTCAATTTATTAAATAGTCATGTTTTACTAGCAGGATCAAACAAGAGATAGAAGTTTTAGAGGACTCTGATACACTCATCTAAATGAAAAAGGACCAAGGTAAATCAACCAGGGAAGCTTTAAAGAAGATTACAGGATCAAGCAAAGGATTTAAAATAGTAGCTCAAGGATCCAAATATCTTTTTCACATAAAAACTATTGATCCAAGTATGTATCTCAACTTACAGGTATGAACAAAAAGTCACTAACGAATGTAGAAATGACAAAGCAAAAATGAAAATAGTGAAAAAAATTTAGAATAAGTGAGAATAATGCCATCCTTGAGCCATGATTAACCAAATCAGTGATAATGAAGAATGGTTAGAGGAAGCTTCTAAAGGACTCAGGTGTCTATAAGTTTTAGAATAGCAAACCAAAACTCCTAGTTTTACATGTAAGAAGGCAGGAAGTTTTCAGAACTCATAAGTATCAATGTGCGGGTAGTTAAAAAGGGAAAAAGGATAAATAGTCTAGATCTAGGAGGGAGTCCTTATGAAAACAAGTACCAAGTAAACATATTGTCAAATACTACTCAAAATAAAAAAATCGGTGGGTATTAATGGTTGAATCGAATCAGATAATACAGAACTTAAGATAATGTGAAGTGGATTTCAAATTTTTAGAAAACATTATATTCCTTAAAAACAGATTGTAGAATCAAAAGGAATGAGTGATTTCAAATAATGATATCAACAAAAACTCTATCTACCAAGTTTTGAGAGGATAAGAATACCCATTTAGTACTCAGAACACAAGCTCAGATAGAAAAGATTTGAATTAAAATGCATGCACATACGAGTTGAAGAAATATTCAAGTATTTCAGAAGTTAACATTCTCATTCAAATCAATTAGTTTCAAATTGTAGTATAGAAGGAAAAGTATCGATCCTAGTTTTAATTGGAGAAACCATTAATGGGTATCAAAATAAGAGTAAGAAATAAAGACTTACTGATTAAATTGAAGTTGAGAGAAACCTTGAATGGTTATGAGATTAGGACTAAACGAAGGACCCAAAATGCGTTTTCTTAGAGACCAAGGTTGTCCTAGAAATCACATAGGAAATGCAAAGGAAAAATGATTATCATTATTTTGAAATTGAAATGGAAAAGACAAAGTAATAGTGGCACTTAGGAGGTCAAAACTTACCATCCACTTATCAAACAATGATACTAGTTGCACATAATCAAGCTTAAAGATCACGACAATGGTTATAAAATCCATGACCGTCTTGCTCAAAATAATGATGATGCAGATGCTTGAGGGCAACGGGTAATCATTTTTGCAGAAGGGCTAAGCTCATAGACTTCAATGATTATAGCTAAGAAAGAAGACATAGACATCATTTGAGGAAAATACAAGCTTAAAGCAATGACAATTGGTGAAAATCAATCAAATCTTGTAAAGAAAAAAAAATTGAAGGGCTTGAAGGAAAAATAAATGGTGGCCGTTCCAAAAGAAAACTCACTCGAGACCAAAAGGTAGCAGAACCGAGGTCAAAAGAATAATAAAAAAATGTAGTAGGAAAGCTTCATAATACAAGTCTACAAAGGAGATGAGCTCACAATGTGATCAAATAATGGCATCAATGAAATTTTTTCTAGGGCTTTGCCAGGAGACCAAAAATATGAAATGATCATCAAGGCCGAGTTACCCTTTACCAAGCAAACTTGAGAGGTGATTCAACAAAACCCTAACCAAAGTCAATGATCGATGGCTCAAATGCAAAAGGACAATAGATCAACATCTCTAGAATCAAATAAAACCACTTGGGTTTCATATACCACCTGACCACATTCAATGTAAGCGAGAAACCCTCACCATAAGTCGAGATCGACAATAGTAAACTACAAATTACCCAAGATCATTACAAATATCAAATAAAACTCAACTTTGTGTTACATATACCACATATAAGGAACATGGAGGGGTGATTCATCATCCGAGATTACAACCCCATGATTAAAAAAATATATATTATTTCGTATTGACTTTCAAAAGTCTAAACCATAGTATATGTCCCAAGTAATTAAGTGGCCAACCAACTATACAATGCAATGATAACCCAAAAGTGGTCGAGTATTATATGGTGACTCTTTTACAAAATGCCCCCCTTGTCTTATTTCAAAACCACGGTAATTTGCTAAGGCGACAAGAGTGGCCAAACCAATAATGATTAATGGTGAAGTGCAAAGGTGGTCCCCACTATTGGAGGGGTTGGAGATGATTTATAGTGTGTCATCCATGTGACCATTAGAAGACAAAGGAATGTCAACATCGAACTTGGGCTTAGAGGTGGTCCCCATCAAGTGGATATTTGGATGTATTATTTTTGCAAGGTATTGCAAATAATGTAATTAATTTTCTCACTCACAAGGAGATGATTTCTTATATGCCTTCATAAAAGGACAGAGTAATGCATAAGAAGAAAAATTTGAATGCGAGAAGGAAGGAAACTTTCTCATCAAGCAAGATTTATTATTAGCAAATTATTCACCCATTATTTTCTTAAAAATAGGACATGCAATTGTAGTTTGACCGTGATGCAATCAAAGGCTATTAATGCCTCTTTGTATTATTTTACTTTATTATAAAAATAGGATGCGTGGGAAAGTATACCTTAGTCTATTTTTAGGAAGGTTGAGTGGATAAATTTCGCTATATATTGTGTGCCTTGGCAAAGCACAAAAGAGGAGGATGTTTAGATACAAAAGTTTGAAGCATTTTCTACAAGTTTTTCCCTACGAATGTGAATTATTTTTTTCCTTTGCAATTATTTGTAGTCTTTTTTATGCTCAATTAATCTTGTGAATTTTTAATTCCTTGATTAATCATCTTACCCTGTTGCAAATTTCAATAGTTTATGCATTGTATTAATGTGTATGATTAACTTAGAAATATTTTTGTGAAATTTTTCACAATACATCAAAGTGGTTGACCTTAATAATGTACAAAAATTTATTGGATCATGTACTAAAAATTCATTCATATATCGGTTGTGCATGTACCAAGTCAAAGACCTCATATAATTTTGTTGTATCACCTTATTTTTTAAAAATCCTTTTGTTGGTGCTCAAAATAGTCTCACTCGAGTTTGCCTTTGAAAATCTATCAATTTATGGCCTCTGTCACTTTCTTTTCGTGTTGTGCTGGTTAATATTTGTTTCCATTTTTAATCTGTTCATGGGTCATGGATCACTTATGGGTCCATGGTTCGCTCCTTGTTTCTTTTTTACTCTAGAAAAGGTTGTAATTTGGGTCCCTCATTCTCTGTTCATCTAAAAACTTAGGTACTTGATGTTTTTGGTTCTCCATGGTTTGGATTTGTTTTTCTTCTCATTTTTGCCCTAAATGCTTGAAGAAAAATGAATGGATGTATCTACGAGGAAGGTATTTGAGCCTTATAACACATCTAAATATTTTGAACTTGGAGAAATTTTCATTTTCGAGTGCTCGAATGATAATTTTTCTGTATTTTATGGTTTGACGAGTGTTTCTCCCTGTTAAGTTTACATCCTTGCATCAACATGGGACATGGCACCTTTTTTTCTGACGTGGATCGGCTGGGTACTTCAAAATTTCTAAGAATTGTCTCAACATAAAATGTGTCCACGTGGAGGAACGGTGCTCGTTTGAAGATATAATTTTTGGTTTGGCTTTGGATTAGTTCGAGAGGACACATGGAGGTTTCCACTACTTTTCTTGGACTTAGATAAATTTTATGTAGCTAAAACAGTGTGGTGGAAAATAGGGACAAGTGGTGAGCCCATGCTCATTCAATGTCTCTACTTTGGGCACCATTTTTAAATTGCGCCATGGAGGCACATGGAGGCCTCCACTCACTTTGCATTTTTCTTGGAATTTTTTAGTAGCCAAAGGAGACCTCCCAGAGCATGACACTTGGCATCTTCCGCTGAGCTTCAAGTCTTCAAATAAATTTTTTTGGGCCGGGACACGTGGTGATCCCGTGCTCATTCTAGGTCTCAAATTTTGGGGACCATCTCAATGTGTGCCTTACTTGATACATGGCAGTTTGACAAGTCAAAAGGAGTAGGGAAGCAGACCATTAGAGGCAACTTAGAATTTTTACTTCTTATGCTCAAAAGGTTTAAGATATCAACAAAGGGCCGTAAGCCCGATGGAAGAAAGGTTAAAGCTTGCTCCAGTTAATGGTGGACGTGTGGGACTTCAGAGGAAATTTGGAAAATTTTCCCTTTGTGGGAAAATGAGTTAAAAGTAAAAAGGAAGCATGGTTCCATTGGGACCCACATTGGAAACTTGAAGTGGAAGGGTAGAGCTATGGGGAAAACTTGGAAAATTTTCCTTTTTCCAAAAAGAGGGTCAAATGGTAGAATTTATTTGTAGTTCCTTTGGGACCCACCTCAGGACATGTTTCAAGATCATTTCCCTAGGGTGAAGATGTGGAACAAAATGTGAAATTTTTCAAATTTTCCAAAAGTTGTAAAAAGTCAAAGGAAACCCCTAGGTTTTTTTTTAATTTTGAATCTTCCATGTGGACAGCCCAAATTCAAAGTAAATATCAATGACAGTTGAGAGTCTGAATCTGATTTTCCCTCCATTTTATTAAAACATGCCTGGAAATGCTAGTATTCATGATTTCTTGGTATTTCCTACATGCCAAGTAGAGAGGGGAGTTAATGTTTTTATCTAAGTTTAGTGGGAAGATCTGGAAGACATATTTTTCCATTAAAATGGTCTGACTATCATGCTCAATCATATTTTCCATTTTTCTTCACCCAATCATGCAAGGAGACAAATTTAACATTTTAGGGGTGGAAGTGGTATGGTAAATTAAAGAAAGAGTGATCTACCAAAGGAAGTAGTTGAATGCGGGAGATATTCGATGAGATCTACCCCTTGAACACTTGATGACTTTTTATAGGTCTGATTATGACAATCATGATCAAAATCATGGCAAGCATTGGTGCATTAAACATTTTTTGGGTGGAAGAAGGGGCTCTGTTGTGAATTTTATAAATGGAACAAATTTTTCATGCAAATGGTTGGAGTGTTAGGGGTTGGAACTGATTTTTCTAATAGAAAGATTGATAGAGCCCATATTTTTTAGAAGCGTCTTGAGATTGTATTAAATCTGATCATGTCAAGATGGTTGCAAGTGTTAAGCCATTAACAAGATCCGAGACTATTCTAGAAACTTTCCCTTGCTAATAGATTTAATCAAATTCGAGTTGTTCTATGTTGTCATGAAGCAAAATGTGTTTGTTTATTTCTGAATGTATGTGATTAGTTTTTCATATTTCTATTGTAATATGGGATTAAATCTAGTTCAACCACAAAATCCCCAATCCTTGTGACATTTTAGTTGCATCTGTAATTTCATTTCTTAGCACAACTTTCATTTGGGATTAGAATAAATGATTTCAAATCACTTTTGTTTTATCTGTTGATAGAGATTGTCTGTAAGCCTCTACGTGTAACTTATGCGTGATTTGGCTTAGATCTTGATACTTTGTTGGGTTTCCTAACTCAAGCCTTTGTGATAGAATCTTAAAGATTGTGTGAAAGAGTGCTAATATGGGCCTCCATTGAAGCACATATTCTAGTTAAAGAAACATTTTAACTATTTTGTGGCACTCTGTTGGTTTAACCATTAATTTTTAAGATTCCTCAAGGATCTTGTGAGTAAAGTTCATCCTACCCCACCTCCCACCAAAAATTCATTCAAAAACAACCAACCCTACTTGACTACTACCCCTGTTTGTCTTATGTGTACACAAATGCATAATTTCCATTACCAAAGCATGTAGAAACAAACAAGATTTCAAATGTATTTAGTAGGCTTTTCCTTGTTGTGAAAATATCTCCATGATCTTGAAGTGACAACTCGTGAGAGTTAGATTTGGTGTGTCGATCGTATTTTCTCCAAGGTCCCCTTAACTTATTCATTAGGAAGGATATCTCCATCTTCTCTATAAATAATAGGCTACAAAAGGGTTCTCTTACCCTGGTTGAAAGGCATAATCTAAAATAGTGATGATAGATCAAATCCTCTTGAGGGTGCTATCCATTTCTCCACATTTGAGAGACAGAGGTCTAGTTAGATCTCATCCCCAGCTACAAAATGACTCACCATGTCTCTAAGATTCCTGTCAAACCGGTGATGCTTCTCGGACTTTGAGGAGAATAAATATGGATACCAACACCTTTTAATGTCATCCTTTACCCTTAAACCACAGAAAATTAGTTTAGGATACATCAATAAGGAACTAGCCTCGATACCAGAGACTCACCTCAAAATGGGTATACCCACAAACCCGAGGTGTTTCCATTATATCTATGAAAGAGATAGATAAAATTTGGAGGCCTAGAACACCTGTAGCCATATATCTAAAGGGTGCACTTTCAAGACATATCATTACCCACCGAGGTTGCATTCATCTAAGGAATTTTGAGATTATTTACATTCACTTATATCCATCATAAAGGAAAATGTTGGTTCATCCACATCACACAAGTAGAGGAAGTGATTCTATTCTATTCCATCCACCATTCTACTATAATTTTAGAACTATTTATCATTCTCTACTTCACAAAGTGTTACTTAAAAAAGAGTATCAAGGTCACATGATCCACACACACACAAAAACTACATTTGGTTCTTAAATTTAGTTGAAAGCTCAGTTAGTAAGCCCATTATTGTGCCGGCTAAGGTTAGTTTGACCCATTCATTTACATTCTTCTTTTTAAAAGGTTTTTATAGTATTTGTTGTTTTTGTAGGTCTTTCTATCTTCTCATATTTTTGGCAACACCGATGTAGTTCGGTGAATTTGATGTGAGATATATAATGGGCTTTAGACCACATTGAACATGTTAATCTTATATCCTGAAATTATTCATGAACTAGGGTGACCAATTTATATACTACAATGATCATAGGTTCCCCAATCCTTCTCTAGGCACCGTAATCAAGAGAATCAATCCAGATATGTCATTTTCACAACCTCTACACAATCATTCCTACTTCCAGATTATTTATTTTATTCTCGTAACAAAACCCACAAGTGCTTCTAATCAACAAAGTAAGTTCCTCACCCTTTTTACACATTAGGTTTCATAATGTTATTAGGTTGGTTGTTTGGTTCATTTTCCATAATCATTTACTACATTTATTTTTTGTATTTACATGAGGTTCTAGATCAAAATAAATATTATAATTCCCCATTTTTAGCTAAGCACTAACACAATTGAATGTAAGAATCATACATATGATTCTATTGTTAGTACACATGATATGGTTGATATAATGTTTTTATTTTTCTCCTTGATGAGTTTTTAAATTCCCTTTATAAAGAACTCATATTTTGTATTTAGTTAATCCATTGAGGCCATTTCCTTGTATTTCCCAAGATATCTTGTTGAACATCACCATCATAACTTGAATTTTTGGCATGAATATTAATTAATATATTTATGGCTAGTTATATTTATTTTGTGATATTCTTTGCATGCATTTATTCCCTCGATTTCATTAAGTCTTTTAATGGTGATATGTGTGATGCAATTCTTGTTTACAAGAAACTTTTTATATGTAGTAACTCATTCAAAGCCAAAGGGATTGAATTACTATTGAAGAACCACATGTAGCCACTCATCTATATACAAAAGACCCGCCATGATAGAAAGTTTCTTGTAGCCAAATGAGATCACTTAAAGAAAATAATTCATGCTTATGAAGAACACTTACAATGTGAAAACCTGCACTCATTTTTTAATGTGTCTTTGAAGACACAACTACAACTAGGATATGAGAACCTGGAAGCTAACTCAACAATAAATATGATTTTTATTTGAAACTCACTAAATACATGATTGATCATTTAAACACATTACATAATGAACTTCACAGATTACTTAAGTTATGTGTTTGATAGCTGAACACTTGTTAATTAATTATGTTGCATGTGTTATAACTCCTATTTAATTATTTGATATCTTCCACTTACCTACGAGAAGATATTTTACTTAGTCTATTTTAACTCCTAGTCAAAGTTTTCTCCTTATGTTTTAATGTAAGCCGAGGAGTATAAGAGAAAGATATTAAATGCTAGAAATGGATGTATAGATCTAGATGGAGAATTAGTTAATAGAGGATACATAGATAAATAAGTTGTTTTTGTTCCTAAATGAAATATTCTTCAAATTCAATAAAGAATATGAGTTACATTCAGTAGATTTTGGCTACAAGCCTTAGGAGGGATTAACACCCAAGGCAGGGTCCACTAATGGTCTTCTAAACCCCTCCATAGTTTTTTTTTGTTTCATTACATTATTATACCATGAGGCAATTTGTCTTCTTAATTGTATTGTGAATTCAAAAGCTTTGTTTTTAGCCATAGTGTCTGAAGCTATTTAATTTCAATTCTAATTTTTGTTTCAAACATTGCACTTTAAATATTTTTTATCTTTTAGTATAGTAGTGACAACTATTTCTTTCAATATCCCTTAAATTATTTGTAGTTATGCATAGAATACTAGGATTATTGAAAGTTTATGTACCTTGGTTTTATGATAAAATGACTGTGAATTCGTGAAAAACATATTAATTAATGCAAGTTAATTTTCACAACCATTTATGGCAGTCTTTCCATAAATAATTCCAAATGATAAGGTTTTTAAAGGTTTTACATTTCCTAGGAATAATTTAGGTTTATGAAATTTCAACTCCACCTCCCCACTAATTTATGTTGATTGAGTTGAGCTAGTTGATTCATGCACCATCCAATGGATTCCCACTATATATTTTTACACAATCCTTAAGTAATAGATACCTCTTCATATGATTCGACCATTCATAAGAAGATATACCTTCTTCTATACAAGGTTTTTATTAGAAGATACTCCTCCAAGTGAAAGTTCTAAAGGTGCTCCTGATCAACAACACATGGTAGAAGAAGTAAATCAAAATGTTAAAGAAGGGTAAAAAACAATGAGTTGCCAATATCAAACAAAAATCATCTTTCCATAATGAATAATATTTCTACCTCTTTCATTTCTAACTTTCATGGATCAATAACTAAAGACTCAGACATTTTTGTTCAAATTTTATGTATTATGCAAAAACTATGATTATACCACTAATGCACATAAACTGAAGTTATTCCCTACTACACTCGAGAATGAAGCCTTTAAATGTTTCATGGGTTTAGGAATATATTTTGTTACCAACATGTTCAAGAGAATGGCGCATAAGATTTACAATGAAATGGCCACTCAAATAGATGCTCTACATGTCAAAAAGAAAGGAGAAGATGGAGTGGTAAAAGTTAAAGACTTCTGTCATGCATGTTAAAGAAAGAAAGATGACTATAGATACAAAGTGGATTGGATAGAATTACACAAGAAAGGGAGGCTTCACCTACATTCAAGATGCTAGAGATGGAGGATGGATGAGTCTTATCTGATGCTCAAAGAAAACCATTACCTCTAAGAGAAGAAGGTATGTCACAAGACCTTATGCCATTATTTCATAATTGGGGTAGTAATCCATATATGCAACACCCACCTAGGGCTAATCCATAAAAAGTCCAGGATTCATACCCTATTATGTACTAATAGAAATGAAAGCCTCAATTTTAGACTATCAACAATAGAAAAAAGCCCCTAAATCATGGAAGTAGCCTTGGAGAGGAGTGAAGCAATGGAATAACGTAGATCCTAATTACCAACAATCTTACCAATAACCTCCTTATCAACAATGGCATGTCCTAATGCCAAATACCCAACTTGAATCTCAACAAAAAGTAATCTCAAATAACACCTAACCCAACAAATAAAGCTACTCAGCTAGGCTATACCAATGAATCAACTCAATAACCAACATATTCAGTTGATGTTAATAACATTCATCTTCACTTAGGAAGAGAACTTCCTCTACAAAGTAAATCCACCATTACCAAAATTGTAGAAAAACCATAGTTGTTGGAGGTGGATCCAAAAAAAGTTAAAACATCTGCAAGATGATTTGAAGAAACCTAGAAAGAGTTCCAGTAAGGGTAAAGTCCAAAATAATGAGAAAACATTTCTAGAGAGATTACAAGAAAGAGGACTGACCTCCACTCGAGTCTTATTCTCATTATGTTAATCAATTGAGGGAATTTGTGTCAAAATTCCATTTATTCAATCGATAAAGGATGTGCCCATCTACAACAAGTTAATTAAGGATCTATGCATTAAAAACCTTGAAGATGAAGAAAGAATCCATCCAATGTAGAATTTCTTGGACAGTTAACTCATATCATGATTGGGAATTTAGTTTTACTAAGGTATATAGATCCAAGAAGTCCTTTGGTAAATTCTAAAATCAATGAAACAACACTAAATAATAATCTAATTAACTTGTGGGCATCCATAAACATCGTGACCAATAAAATTATGGATGATATAAAGTTGTAATTACCTAGGCCAATAGCTACACTCTTACAACTATCGGATAGATCAAAAGTGAAACCTAAAGGAGTATTTCAGGACATAGTTTTGATGGTAGACTCTTGAGAATACCCTTGTGACTTTATTGTCCTTTAACGATAAGAAATTTTAGGATGGTATCCTATTGTTCTAGGAAGGCCATGGTTGGACAAAGGTGTTGATGTATTCATAGGTTATAGGTCCGGCAACATGATTCTTTAGAACAAAAGTGGCACTATCCTCCCACCTAATCATTGAATGATGAAGATCAAACCATTTGGGTAGAAGAAAAAGAGGTAAATGAGAACTTTTTAAAATATCTCTTGGTCTTTAGATAAGTCTTGAAAAATTGAAGTACAACAAGAAGAAGATGTTTTATCCAATGTCCGATAGAATATTTATGGAAGGAATGAAGAGGTGGATGACACATTAAAATTTTAAGATGCCCATTGATCTAGATTCTGTTGTAGAAAAGACCATGGAAATTACATGTAATAATTGTATTCTTCATGTATTTCTTCCCCATGCCTACATACTTGAATTCTACTAGCAGAACAATGTATATTCAATGATTGATCTCCCTGACAAGTGGAGTTAATACAAGGAAAATCACTCAATGTCAAGAAGTTGGTGGATAAACAACAAGAGAAATTGCTAATTGATAATTTGTAAAAACACAAAATAAAATTTACATCCGATTATGGTGATATGCATGGAATTCATTCTAAGCTTTTCACTCATAATATATATCAAGGAAATTTGTAAGCCAATCATGAAGCCACATAGAAGAATGAACCGAACTATGAGAGGGATTGTAAAAGTAGAGGTAAAGAAGTTACTAGACATTGGATTTATATATCCTATATTAAATATTCAATGCATGTCATCCTAGTCATTGTGCAAAGAAGAGTGCAAAATGGAGGATATGTGTAGATTACAAGGAGCTTAATACAACAACAAGAAAATATCATTTTCCACTTTCTTTCATTTATCTTGTACTTCATACTTTCACTAGTAAAAATTATTTCTCTTTTCTATATGGATATAATGGTTATAATCAAATTCATATTGCACTAGAGTATCAAGATAAAACTATCTTCGGATGTCGACAAGGAACATTACATATATAGGTCTCTCATTTGGCTTGTGTAATACACTGCTACATTCCAAAGGGAAGTCTTGAGAATATTTTATGATTTTTAAAATGACTACATGTATGTCTACATAGATGAATTTATTGTAAATTATAGAAATTTTGAAGACAATGTGTGAAATCTAGAGAATTCCTTGAAGTGATGTAAAGATCACAATCTATCCTTAAGTAATGAAATATTCTACATGATGATGTTTTAAGGTATAGTTTTGGGACACTACCTTTCTTAGTAAGGAATTAATGTTTATCTAGCCAAGGTATTGGTTATAATTAACCTACTAACACCAAAGAAACTAAAGTTTATTAGGAGCTTTCTAGGCCATGTTGGTTATTACAGGAGATTTATACAAGATTTCAACAAGATTGCAATGTCATTTTTTGTATTATTAGGAAAGGATGTTTCCTTTGAGTGGACTGAAAAATATGAGACTACATTCCAAAATTTGAAGTAAATGTTAACTACTACTCCTGTATTAAGAGGACCTGATTAGAACCTATCATTCCACATCCATACTGATGCATCAGACCATGCCATTGGAGTTGTCTTAGGACAAAAAGATGGAGTTTTGAATTATGCAATTTATTATGCTAGCAAGAACTTGTAGGATGTAGAATTAAAATGCATAGTAACATAAAAGGAGCTCTTTGTATTTTTGTATTCTATAAATAAATTCAAATACTACATCATAGGTTATATAGTATTCATTCATATTGATCATGTTGTAATCAAATATTTTATTAAAAAAATAATAATAAGTAGTAAGATCATAAGATGGTTTCTCCTTCTATAATATTTTGATGTCACATATTAAACAAGCACGAAAAGGAAAATTTAGTAGCCTATTTCCTCTCAAGGATGAAGACTAATGATGAAGAACGGGTAGTTGATGACTCTTTAACATATAATCACTTATTTGTAATTTACATTAAAACACCTTAGTATGTAGACTTAGCCAACTATTTTGTTTCAATTAATACACCTTCACACTAATTATACTCTAAGAAGAAATATATTGTTGAAAATTGTGTACATGTTTTTGGATAGCCATATTTTTATTTCATACGGGGAAAGATAATGTCCTAAGAAGATGTATAGATGAAGATGAAATAAATGATGTCCTAAGAGACTACCATAGTGAACCTTATGGTGGAAAATGTCTACAAAAAGAACAACATAGAAGAATTTGAATACATGTTATTCTTGGTAAACATTGCATAAGGATGTAGTACTATACACCAAGAGATGTGATAAATGTTAAAAATGGGTAAGACTACAAAATTAGATAAAATGTCATTGTAGCCTCACTTTGTCTTATAGCCTTTTTAAAATGGGGATTGGACTTCATTGTCCCCATAGATCCTAAATCCCAGTAGAAGGATTACATCTTGGTATGCACATATTATGTGACTAAGTGGATAGAGGTAAAGGCACAATCATGTCAGAAAAGTAAGAAAGTAACAAATTTTTTATATGATCATATATTCTCCATATATCACTTTTCAAGGGAAATCATCACTAATCAAGGTACACTTTGTTTATTTTTGATGCAATTTCGATCTAGCTAAATATTAGAAAATTAGGCATAGGAAGTCTACATCATACCATCCCCAAACTAATGGGTAGGTAGAGTTAATAAATAGTGAAATAGAGGCTATCTTGTCAAATACTATTATAGTCCACAAGAAATATTGGGAAAACATACTTCTAGAAAAATGATGGGAATTCAAAAAATTGTGGAAAACAACAACCGACTTCACACCATTTCAAGTCTTGTATTGTAAGATTGTTATTTTTCCAATTGAATTTAAGAACAAAACATTAAGGATTTCACTTGAACTAGGTATAGATTTATCTGAAGCTCAAAGCAAAATCATTCATTCAATCAATGAGTTAGATGAATTAAAAGGATAGACAATACACAATACAAAAGAAATCTTCTTTAAGCCCAGAGTCAAATGAAATAATTGATAAATGAAAACAAGTAAGTTTGAAGAAGGTGACTTGGCACTTTTATTTGATTCAAAGCAAAAGAACCATACAGGAAAACCCAAGACAAGTTGGCTAGGCCCTTATAAGATCGAGAAAATCTCCCTAATGGAGTTCTAAAACTCACCACCATAGATTCTGTGTGGTTCAAGTTATTAGTGAATTGTCATAGGATGGGATGGTACAAGAAACTAGTTGATAGAAATACTTTCATCGAATAGTTTAGATGAGGTTAAAGAAGGATGGAAGTAAAGACATCAAAATTATAATTAGTATTTAAGTCTATTGGTTCCTCTTTTGAGATTCTAGTGGATTGATAAATTTTAGTTTCCTTGGTATATTCATCTAGATAACTATACCAAGGGAAAATAAAAGCATTGTGATCATCCCCTTTTGTGATAAAAACACTCGAGTTAACACATTTTATTTCTTAGAGTTCATTTTTTCCATGGTTTTTATGTTAGATGGTTCCAAGAGTGCAGGATGTCCATCACAAGGATAAAAGGAATGCCTACAGGTCCACTTGTAGAAGACCTTGTTTTTTTTTCATGTATGGTAGATATTATGATTGCATAAAGAAGATCAAAGATATCTCGCACATGTAAAATATGGAAAAGAGACAAATGACACCCAAAAGGATCAAAATTCCCTCTCCGAGAGTCATTTTTTTAGTTAGCAATGGAAATATAAATTCAACACATCCATAAAATTCCATAGCAACTTTAACCACATAATAGCAAGCTTTCGTGAAATAAAGGACTGAATCAAAATAAATATGCACATTAATTATTCGAAACACGCATCGATATAAGTGCACTACACTACAACCATATTAAATTATAATTAGAATGATTATTATTAATTAGCATTTATACCAATTCATCATTTATTTACTACATTTAAAACAATGTCGTATATTATGCAATAAAATGTTCCTCCATATATCCACATATATCACATCAATTCACTTGGCATGCTTTATATAATCACATCAATTAGTAATTTCCCTTGTAAGTGTGTTGCATGTCCCTTGGTATCAAGATTACAAAAATAATCAAAACCACTCCATGCAACTCAATTGTGCATCATTTCCTCGATCGAGCTATATGATTGTGTATTAAGAAAGGAGAAATTTGCATATTGAAAATGAGATGACAATTGATATAACATGAATCTAGAGAGTACTCTCAACTTATAAGCAACCCTCAAATTTAAAAGTATTTATGAGATAATGGGTTGCTAGACTACATAAACCGATTCCAAGGTTTCAATGAATTAATGGTTGAAGCATTTTCTAACATATTCAATTATGGGGAACTAAAAGTGAAGGTTTTATGAGTAATAATCAATGATTAAATATTGAATAAGGTAACTAGACTTCCTACACAAGAAGAAATATTTCTAGAGAAGGCCAATCTAGAGGAAGATAGGAGGGACTTCAAAAATGCTAATGACCGATTTGTCTTAGACAAAAAAGGTACATAAATAACCTCTCTTAAATCTTTCTAGGATGATTTTAAAATCATGTTATTAAGTATTTTACCTATGAGGGAAGATATTATAGGTTTAATAAGATTCACTTAAAAATTTTATATCACTTAAATAAAAATAGACAAGTGAAAATTCTAAATTTCTTAAATGAGATACTAAAGAACATGAGTGCGGATGCATAATAGGGCTAGTCTACACTCTTGCACCACTACCTCATAATCATGATAGTAAAGAATACCCTGCATAGGGATCATTTAGAGATAAGGTGGATGGATTTTTCAAATTCAAGAGATATAAATGATTTTTTGGGAACAAGGAGAAAGAAGAGAAAGAGTATCGAGAACACCTCTGGGCACATCATAGAGGATATACCATCAACCCGCAAACTTGAAGAACACACCGCATCTGCAAATTTACCACCTTATGAATAAAATTATGTTCCTATCTCTGTTCAAAAAAATATTTATTATTAACACCGTCTTAGATTTCTCTACTCTAAAATCATCTACATGTGAGGGTAAAACGAAGCCTTCCAATTCCATTCCGACACCAAGGCACTCTCATAGAATAAAAATGAAAAGGCCAAAAACCTCCAAGACAAAAAAATCACAGACCATATCACTTGATCATTATGTGGAAGCATGCAGAGGATAACATTAAGCCATTAGAGTAAGTGTAGGGAGGTATTGATGCTACATTTTGTGAGGAACAATTTCCTGAAGATCCCATGCAGGGACTAGAAGAACAAAATCAAGATGTGCATATTATGTGTATGATTCATGGCCATATGAAAAAAGATAAATAAGTTTGAGGAGAAATTGTATAGAAATACCATGGAGAGTCCATGGAGGAGTATGTAGAGGTAGTTCAAGTTTTGCAAGTAGTTCATGGAATAGAAGGTCATGAAAAATAAAAATAAGAAGAAATTGGTGAACAAATTAAACACATGCCCTAATATGTTGAGGAAGTCATTGAGCACCTAGTACATGGAATTAGGGAAGGGAATATTTATATAGAAATTAAACAAGTACATGAACATATTTCTGTACTTATGGATGATGTAATTGAGGAAGTGCTAGAGTAGACACCAAAATTTTGCCACATGATAGCATACATAAATTGAATGTAGCCTCGTTGCATCCATAAATTGTCATCAAAGAACATATAAGAGAGCCTATCAAACTAGTTTCGAGGGACATGGAGTCACAAACAACATTGACTAATTAAAGGTTCAATAAATTTCAAACATATGTTAATAGGTTAAAACGAAAGTGGGAAATAGAAAAATAATTACTCATCTTCCAAAGACAAGAAAGAACATGAGGAAAAAGATATGGAAATTAAAAAGGCTAAATAAAATGCGAGAAGATAGCCTTCAAGTGGACCATGAAAGAATCAAATGTAGGCCTCCCTTTAATTTTTATGCTATCTTATCAAAGGAAAAGATGTTACAACTCAAAATCACTTGTATCAATCATGAGATACCATTTGATATAAGTGTAACTAGGAGCTTATTTAGGTTATATCTAAACATCCCTCAAGAAATTAAGATCCTATTTTTTAAAATATTCATTTACAACTATGCTCTTACGTATGATAGGGATTGGATTCAAGTCTTATAGATTAGATATGTTCATGTTAAAGAAATTTCTTCTTATTTTGTGAATGATTTAGATATAGAAATGTAAATGGATGAATATAGAACTTTGGAGAAGGTGTAACACATGATGGTAAGGGATAAAGCTAATAAAAATAGAGAATTGTAAAAAAACATGTAAAGTATATGCGTAAGAAGGAAATAAAAAGGAGAGTATGGGCGAAGGGGAAATGCACAATGAATCCAGATACATGATTAAGGACTAGGAATTCAGATACTTCAAGCATGCATCATGCAATGGAATGAGATGTTTCTTAAGATGCAATAGAAATAAATGAATTTTTATCCTATTATAATTCCAACTCTATAAGAATATTAAATTCATACATTAATATTTATACCAAATGTGTATGTATATGGCTTCCCATTGGCTATCACCCCAAAACTTCCACTTTCCAACGCAGGCATGGACATGTGATAGACCACTAAATGAAGTGATAATTAATAGATTTATTAACAAATTAATTATTAATGGTTATTAATTATTCACAAAAGATGAAGGAATAGAGAAACTTTATGACTTTAAGCATTTATGATACTTTTAACAAAGAGAAATGTAAGCCACTTAAATGAGGACATTTAAGGAATTAAGTCTGGGGGTGTGATGAGTTGTTTAAATTCAATTTATAAACAACACATATTATTTATTTTGTTAATCCATTGAGGCTATGTCCTTATATATCCCAGCTATACTACTTGAACATCACCATTATAACCTGAACTTATGGTATGAATTTTAATTAATATAGTTATGGATAGTTACCTTATTTTCTGGTATTTTGAGTATAAATTTATTCTCTTAATTGAAATAAGTTTTGAATTGTTTTTACGTGATGCCACCACTATTTGTAATAAACTTGTTATATGTAGAAAATATTCTATAGGCATAGGGATCCATCCCACAACCAATCATTCGTAGCTAAAGGTCCAACCACAAAAACTTGCCTATAACCAAATTAGATCACCTATATCAAAGAAGCTATGAATATGAATAACTCTTGGAACATGAATAGCAAAACTCATGCTTGTATGTGTCATTGGAGTAGTAGTTATAAATGGGATGTGAGAACTAGAAGATAAGTCAATAGTAGATCTAATTATTTATTTTAAACTCATCGAAGAAATGATTGATGGATTAAAGACATGATCTTAGGAACTTGATTGTTACTTGAGGTATGTGTTTGGTATCTGAACATTTGTTAATTAATTCTATTCTATGTGTTATAAATCTTGTTGATCTATTTGAGATCTTCCACTTGTTAGCGTAAGATCTTTTACTTAGTATATTTGAACTCCAAGTGAAATTATTCTTCTTACGTTTTACTCTAAGCGAGGAGTATAAGAGAAAAAGATTAAATGTTGGAAAGGGATGAAAAGATATAGATAGAGAATCAAAAATAGAGGATACACACATAAATAAGTTAATTTTTTTCCTAAATGTAATCTTCGTGCCGGTTCAATAAAGAATTTGAGATCTATTCGGTGGATTCTAATTTCAAGCCTTAGGAGGGATTAACACCTAAGGAAGGGCCCACTTTCAACTACAACTCTCTATAGTTTTTTTCTTTTTCATTGCATGATTAGACTAGGAAGAAATTTTTCTTATTATCCATATTATAAATTCACAATCTTTTTTTCATCCATAGTGTTAGAAGTTATTTTCTTTCGAGTTCGAAGTTTTTTTCAAGAAGTGTACTTTCAAGATTTGTTATTTTTGGTATACTACTTTGGAAAATATTTCTTTCCATACCTCCTAGATACTTTGTAACTATGCATATGACACTGGAATTATTGAAATTTTATATCCCGGTTTTGATGATTAAATTATTGTGAATTAGTGAATTACATATTAATTTATGCAAGTTAATTTGCACCACCGTTACTCTTAAAATAAAAGGTAATGATTATATTATCGATTACTCTCCACTTATAATTGATAATGTCCATAATGATGACATTGTTTCTTATTTTCTTATCAAAATTAAGCATATTTATCCTTGAAAAAATGACAAGAAATAAATATACAATGCATATGCATCATCAAGTTACAATATTTATGGAAATGTAAATAAAGAAATAATTAGCTGATAGGGATTATGAAGAAAAAAAAATTCTACTCATTCTCATAGATAAAAATAGATGAAGTACAAATTGGAGTCTTGTGTAACTCCTTTACATAGACCAATATTACCTAAAAAAAAGGATGGAGAGTTACAATGTGATAATTGTTATGGAAAAATCACAACACCCCCAATTGGTTGCAAGTGTATGGATGAGGAAGTAAGTGTGATTTGTCAAACATGGATTTATCCAAAACTATGGGACTTGTAATCGGGATAACCCTCACGAGAAGGCTGACTTCCTATCCTAACATAGAGCCAACTATTCAAAGGTGCATAGAGTTGTAAATATAACACTAATCCAATGTTTTTTGAGGAGACAAAATTAGAGAAAATGCATGAAAATTAAAACCTACTCTAAGGGAAGGTGATGAACTAAAAAGGATGTCGAAAAACATGCACAATAAACACAACACAAATAGAATATTGCAATGAAAAAACAACAATACAAAATAACCTTGCATGTAATGAAAGATAAAAAGATGTAATAAAACACAGAAGAGGATCTGATACATCCATAGATCTGATTTTATTACTCTTAAATTTGATACAATATATCAAAATTTAGGGATAAGCCACATAATTGTACATTATAATGTCCAGTAGGAAGGTTTGGAATCTAAAAAAATATCTTACATACAAGAAGAATAAGGTAGGGGCATATAAAAGGTGTAATTTTTTAAAAATGAGCCCCTCCTTACAATATATAATGAGAGAAGGGAGAGAGAGGAATTCAAAATCTTACTTCAACCACCCAAAAATTCATTGAAATATCCTAAAACAATGATGGGTGCCAATTCAAAACCCATACCTCCATGTACATTTCCTTGTTGGGGAAGAAAGGAAGCCCATTCCTTCATCATGTTGGTAGGTGAGAAATATAAAGCATTCCTCTTAAATGTTAGATCTGTATTTCCTCATTTTGAAAAGCGAGAGATTTTCACAAAGTCCTATTTTGTGTAAATTTGAGCTCTTAGTCAAAAGTTATGGCCATTTCATGATGAGGGTGCGATCTTGCGATAAATGTGATTCATTGATCTAACTTTTTAGACTTTGAAATTACATCACACCCTAAAAAATCTGAAATTTCAAACTTTCAGGATTGAACATCAAGCTTTTTCACTTGAGGTTGATGTCATTATTCATGTGCTACTGAGTTCGTGAAACCTCTAAAATTGAAACACCGAATTCTAATATTTGGATTTTGGGTTTCAGACCTTAAGTGCTGATTTTAATGTAACGAAATACGAAAACCCAAAACTCTCAAATTAAAAATTTGGGTTTTAAACCTTAAGGTTTTTAGGGGTTGAGGATTTTAAGTTTCATAGGTTGGAGATTTCGTGGTTTCGGGGGGCTTAGTATTTTAGGTTTTCCATCTAGTCGGTCATCACATATATCTGAATCATTGAAACCCAAAAGTTTGAATTTGGGACTTGGGTTTGGGACCTTTTCCTCTCCTGTGTGGCATTGTTCATCACGTTGAGCTTGTGAAACTTCGAAACACCAAAACCCCAAACTCGAATTTTTAAGTTTGGGTTTCGGACTTCTCTACTCCATTTTCACATGTCTTTTGTTGAGTCCCCAAATTTCACTTTTCACTACCTCCAAATGACCCCACCCTAAAAGTTTGAATATCTCCTTTATTCCCAAACCAAATAAAAATCCCAAGATCCTTCGCAATGCACTTGACTTGCTTCACCGACTTATCTCAATCCATAAGTGTGAGCTTCCATGGTCAAGTTGATACCTCTATTTCCTCTCTGTTTAAGGTTCTATTTGTCTAATTATAATCGAGGTAAAAAATTGGATAACCATAATAACATATAACTCCCACCGAGATATGTCATATTTTGGTATGGTAGATTCTATGATAGAATATAGCATTCATCATATAACTGTTATGACTCACCTAAGATACCTATGACTAACATAAGTTGAACTGGTCATCATTGGTGAGAATAACTCATAATAAATACCCCTCTAACAAACTCTTCCCTTTAGTATAGATTAGGTATAGGCATAGTAAGACATAAATAGAAATGAGTCCCTATAGTTACGTCTTATTAGGTACCCATGTATAATAAATATGTAAAATAATGGAAGAAAAATAATATAGAAACACCTATTATGAAATGTCATCCCTCTCGAAAATATGGCCAATAAGGACCCAAGAGGAGCAAAAGTACTAGTCAAACCACACATCTATAACTTTGAGTTCCAAAGAATAACAGGGGGTCCCAAAGGGCACATTTAATGAATTTATAAGTGAAAATCAAAATCGAGGAATTTTTCCTCTTATGGGTTTTGATCGTCTTGATCATCTTGAAAAATGTTTAAATGTGGGCCCCTTAGGTTGTGTTGTCCACTCAAAATTCCCCTGCTCTTAAGAAAGTGAAATTTAAAATTTTGAGTTTAAGTGTCTTCTCTGTTGTACTTAATGTTAAAAGTCGAGAAATTGAGAAAATCTACGTTTTTGGGTCATTTTGTGTGTTTTTCGGGCTGTCGGACATTTTTGTCCCGCGTGTCCCAAGTTCAATTGGGCCCTCTGTTCCCCGATCGGCTGGTTTCCCGAAGTTTGTCTTTTTCGGGCCCGTCAGAACTTCTTGTCCCAAATGTCCCAAGTTCAATTGGGCAAGTTGTTCCATTTTCGGCCGAATCGCCCAAACCGCGTACTTCGCGCTTTCACGTCCCAAATGTCCCAAGTTCACCGGACCTGTTGTCACATTTTCATCCGATCCGGCCGAGTCACGTACTTCACGCACTTTTGTCCCACATGTCCCAAAAGGCATTTGTGCGTCTTTTCCCGCTTCGCCCGAATCGGCCGAGCCGCGTGTTTCGCGCATTCGCATCCCACATGTCCCAAATGAACCAAGTGCCATTCGTGCTAATTTTTCCTGCTCTACCCGAATGTCTTGCTTATTCAAATTGGTAGGTATGTATTAAATGTGCATTCATTGCCTTTCTCTCTCCTAAATGGCTATATAATGAGCAAACCCCCTATGCGTTTTTCACACCGCTTGCATGTTATCCTTTGCTCGAACCCTTGCAATCTAAATTCCTGCATGTGTATCCTTTCCTCTGTAATTCCTTCCCAAGTCTAGCTTACGGCTCTGCCCTCCGAATTACTGCCAACATGAAGATCAAATTTCAGGGACAGGAACAAATCTCACCGCTAGAGTCTGCCATTCCCAATATTGGGGATAGTGAAGCTCGTCATCTTGACTTTGGTGATTTTTGGGCAAGGATGGCAGATGCAAACCCTACACCAATGGCGCAGATGATTCACGACAGCGGTTTGGCTTTCACTGGAGGTTTCCCAATCTCGGTGCAATGTGCTGATACAGTGCTTTCATGCGGAGCTCACTTCGACCCTGATTCAAGTGAATTGACCAATATACACGGGGAACTCATCACCAAACTGGACGCTACCGCCATTAGCACTGCACTGAGGATTCCAGAAATGGATAATGCCATAGTTGTTTCCCAGAATCAAGCACAGGCCCTGTTCAATCAAGACAATGACAACTACAAGGCGTGGGTGGCGAAGTCCTGGCTAAAGAACCCTAAGAAGGGAGCATCTCGTCTATCCAAGACTCTTTTCTGGGCTGATTTCAATGAAGAATTGTCAGATTTTATAATCCTACTGGCTCGGGTTATGGGCTTACCCTCTACTAATGAATTTCATTTCTGGATGTGCCCGCTCATCAACATGGTGTGCGAGGGAACTCAAAATATCAACTGGGTAGAAATCATCAGCATGAACTTGGCGGAGCAACTGTCTAATGTACAGCAAACGAAGAAATTCTACATGACTTCGTACCTGATGTATACTCTGGTGGCATCAAGGCAATGGTTTGGTTTTTCTTACATTGTTGCCACAAGGATGATCTGTATATGCCCTCTTGCCGAAATTCACCCTAGAGACCAAGCAATCAAAATTTCGAAGGGTAAATGATGCTTTCACCATGTACGTGGTCAGGCTTCTTGAAGGTGACACTGCTAGAAGGTTTTTTGATGAAGCCATGAACCTGATATCGCACTATGGTGCCTATTTTATCCAATTCAGAAAATTCTCCTATATCAGGCTTGCTGGCTATGAGAGCACCCCTCTGAGGCTTCCCATGTTCTGCAGTGATAAGATGGCTTTGATAGAAGTATGCAGGTAGTTAGAAAAATTACACAGAACCTGCAGAGACAAGAAGATTACTGGTTTGCACTTTCCCATCTCTTTGGGAAATTACACT
The DNA here is from genome assembly GCA_018340775.1 of Taxus wallichiana var. yunnanensis. Taxonomy (NCBI): domain Eukaryota; kingdom Viridiplantae; phylum Streptophyta; class Pinopsida; order Cupressales; family Taxaceae; genus Taxus; species Taxus wallichiana. The sequence continues at coordinate 892,419,064 of CM031242.1, forward strand.
TGTAAAACAGCCCATAGACGCCTGACGAATATAGAAAGAGCCCTGGTTCCCATCACTGTTCATTTCTTCAAGCCAAGAACTTGCTTCAACTTGAAGAAGTTCATTGAGCAGAACATCAAGATAATCTATCATCATAGGGAAGATACAGAAGACTATTGGGCTGACTGTGCCGATGATTTTGAGGCTAGAAGGAGGCATTATGGCAGGTTCTCTCTACAATTGATCCAAGAACTCGGCTTGTACCAAGTTCCTGAAGGACTCCAGGATGACAACTCTGATCTATAATCATATGAGTATGACAATGTGGTTAAGCACACTCCCTTGGAGGACTTGGATTGGAACAAGAAAGAGAAAGATGATCTGGCCGAGATCCTAGCTCCAGTCTTAGTCAGGACTAAGGTCTGGTTTGATAAGAAAGTTCGAGAGCTTAGAAGGCACTCAGGAGAATCCTCCTCTAAGGATGTTTCAACACCAAGGAGGGAAGCATCGACTCCCATATCAGACACACCTGTGTAAACCCCTCCTACCTCATCAACGCAAGGACCTGCAGCTTCTACTCCTTCTTCATCCACCCAAGTATACCTAGAAAAAAATTCAAAGAGGTTAAGAAGGAGCCTGTGGAAAAGATCCTCAGAGAAAGCAGGCAAAGTTGCCTCTGGGACTAGAGAACATTATTGTTCTCAGTGAAAGTGAAGAGAGTGAAGTGCCAGCCCCTACAAATGCTCCTAAAGCTCCAACAGATAAAGATAAGGAAGTCCAGAGCACTGAACTTCCAAGTGCTATTGATTCCTCTGCAGCAATTGTCTCAAGTGCCCCACTCACATCTCAACTTGAGACAACAGCTGTGCAAACCTTGAGCATCATGAGCTCTCTGTCTCTTGGTCCTCTTGCCCCTCCTGCTGCTTCCTCTTCCTCTTTTGCATGGGTGCAACCTTTTGTTGACAGTAGGAAGAGGAAATCTTCCTCTCGGAGCTCAGGGCCAAATTTTGATGCTGTGGCAGCCTTGTTAGGCACTACTCCTTCTCGTGCCAAAAAAGCCAGAATCACCTCCAGGATAGTGTCTGATGCTCAGGGTCAGCAATTCCTAGAGATTGCTAAGCCTACAGTAGACAAATCAGAGTAGGACTTACAGGCATCTGACCTAGAATTCTCAAGGATTCCTATGGGAGAGTCTACCCCTGAAGGTGAGATCCATAATCTCCAGGAAACGGTCACAAGAGTCATTGGGAGGGTAGAGAAAGGGCAACAAACTATTGAACAGTTGGAGGAACAAGCCCAGATTCTCACTGGTTTTATCAAATCTCTTTTGTCTAAGGACAAAGTTTTGGACCCTACCCCATTGACTACCCTTCCGCCACCTGTAATTTTGAGCCAAGATGAAGTACAGAGTATCAAAGACATGCACAAGTATTCCATCTATGGCAGAGCTATGGAGGCCATGGTGGAAGATATGCTTGTTGCAGGATTGAACTTCATCGATGAAGCTTTCAAACTCCACGGAAAGGTGAACAATTTGCAACAGAAGCTCTCCTCCACTATCGGGATCATAGATAAAGAGCTCAAACTCTGGAGCAGTTGCATAGTAGACCTCCGTCTCATGGGACAGACAGATGAGAACATTTTATTGGCAAATAAGGTTTTTGATGATGTAAAGGATAATGTCAAGTCACGGGTTTACAGTGTGGAGTGGAAGATCAAAGTCTTGGAGGAGGCTTTGGGAGAGCTGAAGAATAGCTGGCAGAAGGGTGAGGCTTTCAAGACACTGGTTGTATCTGCTTTCAAAGATATACATTGTCATCTTCAGGATGAAACTTCTGGTGTGCCTCTTTCCTTGCAAGAAATCAAAGCTCAATTCAGAGCTTTTGTCAAAGATAATTTATTCAAGGAAAGCTCCATCTCCAAAGAGAAAATGAAGGAGATCTGCTCTCTTCAATCTGCCATTGAAGAAGCAAATAAAGACTATCATACTCATGTCGAGTTTGATAAGGAAATGGAGAAGTGCCTCGGATTTTGGGCTCAGTCTATAGCCAACACGTCAGTCCCTCGTGGTAGAGACATAGCCGAGGCATTGAAGAGATTCAGGAAGTGAATTTTGAAGTCAGTGGGTCCCTCCTAGTCATAACCACCTGTCTTCTTCTCCTTTTTCTTCTCTTCTCTTCTAATTATTTTCCTCGGATTCATTCTTTTTCAATCTGATCCCTTTTATCCCCATGCTTTTCATTTAATTTTGTGAATATCATTTGTCGTGTTATGTCAAGAAACTTTTGTGTTAAGCAGATGTTATTTATGAACTTTGTGTCTTTAAATTCCATCTTATTTCTATGATACAAATGATCTTGTTTCAATTCATTGTAACTTCACATACATAAAGAATTACTCTATTAACTATAATTTTGAGTGTTGCCTTTCTGCTCATTCTCGTTTTCTCATTCCTTAGTCCTTTTGTAATTGATGATCTTTATAGAAAACACTTTTGTAATATCCAACTTCAACCAGAAAATCATGTTTTGTATATTTGTAAATAGGTTCATTTCTAAATAAGGGAACCTCTCCAATTAAAGAGGAGGGACTTCTTGTCCCTTGACTGTTGCTCTTCATAAAGTCCTATTTGATGACCAATAGTTTTTTGCGACTCTGTTGGGGAAAATCATTTTCCAGTTCTGTAATTTTGATCATCCTTTGATCTGGCGACTCCACATTTTACTCGAGGGAGAAGGGCCCTTGGTATTGAAGATTCTTAGTTTCAGCTTTTGGAGCAGCAGGTTTTCCTTTCCCTTCAATAAGAAATAGAAAGACTCGTTCGACAAACACTCCACCTGTTCAAGATAGAATTCCTACGGGTGGTATTCCTTCAGAGCCAGCTAGTCCTAATCTTCGAGCTTTGATTCTTGTTGGTGTTGTAGTTCCTCTCCAAGCCATTTTTCCAAGAATGGCGGTACCATTGCCTTGTAGTCATCGTGTCGGGCCCCTTGCCCTTCCTCGGCCCTGCATGAGTTACCCAGAGGTAACAGGAAGAACTTCCTGTTATCACCGAATGTGCACCCCTAGATGTTGATCGATTTCGGTTTGATCACTCTAAGCATCCGGTGTGATTGGATAACATGGGTAATATCTCCAAGTTGTGGGACTTGCTACTTGAGATAGACCTCCAGAGAAAGTCGGTTCTTGCTCCTAAACTACTCCGCCACAATCTACTCTAATGCGGGAGAAACTAGCTATTCTAACCTAAAATTCCAAGGACCAGAGAGAGAGAATGCATAAAATGAAAGCCTACACTAAAGCGGTGATACACCAGAAAAGAGGGTGTGAGAGTAATCTCCAAATGTGTGAAATACAGAGGCAAAGTGCACACTAGAAGAGGTGATGACAGTTCACCATAATCCAAAGAAATACATTCACAAAGTATTCCAAGCACACACAATGATAATGAATTCTGCAAGAACATAAAAAATAGACACAATATACTTGTAGAAAGATTAAAGGGGCAAGAAGAATGCAAGGAAATACAGCAGGGGAAGATATATCCACAAACTGATATTTTATTGCTTCATGATATGCACAGTTCAATCTATTACAAGATAAGGGCCTGGATCACCATGCAAGGAGTCCACTACAAGGGCTCTGCAACACACCGGCGGCTTCACAAAGCAATTTTGACAGAGCTTTGTTACCCAAAAACTCTCTTTTTTTACAATGAGCCCAACACTCCAATTTATAGAAAAAGAGAAGGAAAAGAGAAGGGAAAATGGAAATCCTGAAATCTGTCCTTCAACCACTGTAAGAGGCATTAAATTGAGTGGAATGGGTATACATTACTTTTAAAAGGCCCCCATACTGTCCCATGTGCTGCAGCAGAAAAGGAATGATGACCATGCCTCTTAATTGCACTCCCACTACCAAATAAAACTTTATTTTGAACCCGGCCACGTTTCCTTAAAAAACTCAATCAATTTCTAATCAAATCTATAATTTCTTGATTTCTGTGCATCGGCCTCGGAACCATGATTCCAACGGTACCAATTTTGTGTGATTTCGTTGAGAAATGCAAAAGTTATGGCCTTTCGAGTGTGGGCAGCTATTTTGGGTATGGGGGCGTTTTACGTCATTTGACGGGAATGAACATTGATTGATTGGAGCCGAATATTTTCTTTTATTTAAACATATCTACCCTCATTAAAAATAAGAAATCCATTTTTGTGGATATATCTTCCCTCTGCTGTGTTTCCTTGCATTCTTCTTGCCCTTTTATCCTTCTACAAGTATATTCTATTTGTGGCGTAGAGGACGTCGTGCTCGTTCCAGAAAGTCCAATTTTATCAAAATCGGAGCTCGAGTCAAAAGTTATGGCCGTTTGAAGTTCCACGGGTCAAATGTTGACTTTTCTCTCTCGCCTTGACCATTTCGGCTTCGCGTCCCCGCGTCCCTTTGTCCCATTTGGTTTCGGTGCTGAAATTTCCCATTTCAGCCAAACCGGCTGGTTCGCGTACTTTTGGCCCACGCGTCCCAGTTTCGGGCTGCCTTGACTCATTTCGCCCGGTTCGGCCGGTTCGCGTCTTTTTGTCCCGCTTGTCCCAAAGGCGACACTCTCAGCAGTTAGCCAATTTTTTCTCTTTTCGGCCAGTTCGGATTTCCGCGTCCCGCGCGTCCTTTTGTCCCAGATGTCCCAATTGCTTCCGGGGCCGCCTGTGCTCATTTCGGCCGATCCGCGCCTTTTTGTCCCACTTGTCCCAAATGCTTCTAGGACTAGGACTTAGCCATTTTTCATGATTTTTTCTGGCCCGAGCTTGTTTTTGCAAATTTTTTCACATTTTCTCAGAACTTGCTCTCTTCTACTTGGATAGGGGAGTTAGAAAAATATGAGGGGACCCTAGAAACATGAATTTTTTGCCCTGACTCAATCTATTTGCCTGGGACTAAAGAATTTGATGTATGTTATCAAAATTACCTTGAGGGTGAATTTTGGATAACACTTCCCTAAATTCAAAGGCGATGGTAAAGTGCATCCTGATGAACACATCGCAGCCTTCATAGTTACATGTGGAGTTCTGGGAGTTGAACATGAAGACATCTCCGTGAGACTGTTCATTGAGACTTTACAAGATAATGTTGCTGATTGGTTCTATCACCTTCCGGCTGGTGCTATCACTAGCTGGGACACCATGAGAACTAGGTTTGAAAACCGTTTCAAACCAGCAGAAGATGTGCATGCCTTGCTAGCCCAAATCTCTCAGATAAAGAAAGATTCACAAGAGCCCATGAGAGAATTTGTGGCCCGATTCAACAGGTTGATTAATAAAATTCCACCAAATACTCAACCTGTTGATCAAATCCAAAAATGTTTCTTCCTAAATGCCCAATCACCTGAAGTTAGTTATGCGCTAAGAAGGGCTAATCTCGCAACATTGGCTGAAGATCAAACTCTTGCTGTTAGTGTCGAGGATGATTTAATCATGTCAGGGAAGTTGAGGAGAGACCCTTCCAAATCTAAGTCTACTTCTTCCTCCTCTTCCACCCCTGGACCTAATACTGATCCATTGGTTCAAAAACTTGCGAATGATCTCATTGCCATAAAGAAACAATTGGCTTAGCATGCTCCCTATGCAGACGTTCCAAGGAGGAATTTTCAGCCCAGAAATTGTTTGCCTGCTTCTCAAACAAGATTAGCGCTTGAAGGACCTCCTGTTAAAGTTCCTGTCAATGCAACCTGTGAAGTTGAGGAACCAAATGATGATGAGGATAATGAAGTTTGCGAGGAATTTGTGGAAGAAGTTGATGATGAAGCAGATGAACTGGAGGGATCTCGAGTTAATTTCTTCACCACTGAGGGCATTGATGATGGATATGATTATGATGAAGTAGTAGCAGACATGAATAGCGAATCATTCGTTGTCATGACTTGAGAGTAGACAAATCAGAGGGAGAAAGTGACGCAGCCCCCCAAGAAATCTAAGGAACAACCAAGAACTATCCCCAGTAATTGCAAAAAGAGGATCTCCTATCCCCATTTCATCTACACCAAAGGTGAGTCTGCATCAATCGCTATTAAAGTTACTTCGTTTTCCCCTAAAGTTGATAAACCTAGGATCTCAAGTGATGATGGCCCATCCACTTCTGGGTCTTTTGATATTATTGATCACCTAAAAAGACTAAAGTTCAAATCTTGAGAGGTGAGTATTATCAAACCCATCGCAAAGCTTTTGCTAAAATGATTCACTTTTTTAATTCCCATTCTAAAACTACCTCTAAAGGCCTTTTACCCACTCCTCCTTTTACACCACACTTTGACCTAGTCTCGGTAGTCTTTGTCACCTCACCTAATGACAAAATCAAACCATTTTATGTAACACTTCTTATAGCTAGCCATAGGCTCGATGGTGTGTCATAGACTCACGAGCCTCAGACAATGTGATGCCTTCTAAAGTAGCTCATGCCTTAGGCTTGACCCTCACACGCACTTATGGATCTTGTTACTCTATGGAGAGTAAGGAAGTGCCCCTGGTCGGAAGAATTAAAGATGCACAAGTGGCTTTTTCTTTTTCCGAGAAGAGAGTTTTGGCTACCATCTTAGTAGCAGATATTCCTCCTTCATACGGGATGTTGCTAAGTAGGAACTTCTGTAAGGATGTGGGTGGAGAAATTCAAATGGATTGGTCACATGCACTCGTACCTGTTAATGGGAAAATGAAGAAGTTGCTGCTTGAGAAGCAATCTGAGTATATTGTACAAAAAATGGATGATCCTAAAGCACAAATACTCTATGAGGATATGGGGCATGGTAACTACATGATTATGTCCCCTGATGAAATTCAACTCCCCAAAGTGTCACCTAAAGATCCTAATGGTGTTTGGATTTTAGAGTTTGATGGAAGTTGTTCCTCAGCTGGTTCTGGAGCTGGTGTCCTACTGGTGTCACCTGAAGGAAGCCTTCATCCTTTTTCATTCAAGTTGCAGTTCGAAAATACTAATAATACAACAGAGTATGAGGCTCTCATTCTTGGACTACAAGTGGCCAAAGAACAAGGTGTAAAGAATCTTCTGGCTCGTGGTGATGCGGAATTGATTGTAAAGCAAGTTAGAAACCTTTTCCAGGTTAAAAATGGAAGGTTGAAACATTACCGGAATCAGGTTTGGGATTCCATTGAATTTCTTGATGCTTTCTCCATCGAAGCAATACCTAGGGAGAAGAACAGTAGGGCTGATTCACTAGCAGTCTTAGGGTCACTACTGATTCCTCATCCTGACTTCTCTCAAGATAAGTTCACCATTGAGATGATCCATCGACCTAGTGTACCTGATAATACAAATAACTGGCAAGTTTTCAATGATGATCAACACTTGCTTTCTTTCTTAGAACTCAAGGGTAATTTTGAACAGCTGTATTTTGAAGGAAGCGACAACCTGCCTCGTGAAAATGTGCCCTTTGACAAAGCAGTCACCCAAGGAGAAGAAACGGATCAGGATGGATGCATCAAACTCAAAGGAAACAAGATTCCTAAAGGATTGGTGAGTTTAGAGGAACTATTTGATAAACATGACAGGTATGTAAAGTCTAGAGCTTCTACTGGACCTCAACAATCAGCTGAGTATGACAAAATTAATATTGGGAGTTCTACTGATCCTAAGCTCATGAACATTGGAAAATGTTGCACAGCAGATGAGAGGAAAAAAGCAATTGATCTTTTAAAGAGGTATAAGGATGTTCTTGCTTACTCTTATGAAGATTTAAAAGCTTTCAAACCAAAAGATATGCAGCATTTTATTCCTCTCAAACCTGGAATTAAGCCTTTTAAGCAGAAACAGAGGCAATACAACCCCAAAATAGCTGACACCATCTTTCAAGAAATACAGAAGTTGTTGAAGGCCAAAATCATTTTTCCCATTCACCATTCAACATGGATTGCCAATATTGTGCCTGTTAGGAAGAAAAATGGTGAGATCCGCATCTGTGTTGATTTCAGGAATCTGAATCAGGCTTCCTTGAAAGATAATTATCCTTTTCCTATGATGGATCAGGTCTTGCAAGCAGTAACAAGATTTGAAATGTTATCTATGCTTGATGGATTCTCGAGGATATAATCAGGTAGAGGTTAATACTGCAGATCAACACAAAACAACTTTCACTACTCCTTGGGGTACCTTTGCTTACAAGAGAATGCCTTTTGGGCTCATTAATGCTGGTGCCACTTTTCAGAGAGCTATGGATCTGGCCTTTGGAAGTTTGAAAGGGAAGTGTATTGTCATATACCTTGATGACTTGACTGTGTTTTCTAAAACAAGGGTGGATCATTTTGACCACCTGGAGACAGTTCTGCTAAGATGTAGAGAACATGGGATTTCTTTGAATCCTAAAAAATCTGTCTTTTGTGTCACAGAGGGGAAATTATTAGGGCACATCATCTCCAAAGATGGTATTAAGATTGATCCTGAGTGAGTTCAAGCTATCCAGCAAATTCCTCTCCCAACCAGCAAAAAGGGCGTGCACTCTTTCTTTGGTAAGATCAATTTTTTAAGAAGGTTCATCCCTGATTTTATAGAGTTAACTTTGAATATTTCCCAAATGATGAAAGGTAAACAAACGTTTGGTTGGTCTCGAAAGGAAAAGAATCCTTTGAAGGTATTAAAGAGCCATTGCTAAAACTCTTGTTTTAGCATGTCCCGATTTCAAAGCAAAGATTTTATTATCTATTGCTATGCCACGTATAATACCTTGGCTTTGTTTTGACTCAAGAAGATTCTAATGAGCACAAACTCCCAACTGCATTCATGAGATATATTCTGAAATATCATGAGTTAAAATACACCATGATGGAGAAACATGCTTTTGCGGTGGTTACTTATTTGCAGATTTCATTTTACATTCTCAACTCTCATTCCATGGTGTTGGTTCCAGATATAACTGTTAAGTCAATTCTCACACAATAGGAATTTGGATCCAAGAGAGGGAACTGGGTTGCTAAGGTCCAAGAATATGATATTGACATCAAACCGACCAAGCTTGTTCATGGAAAAGGCCTTTGTGAGCTCATTGCTGAAGGAGCTAGACATGAGTTACTGGAGGATAAAGTTGGCCTTCCTACCGTTCTGTTTCTTAGCTCAGTTGATGAATGGTATGCTGATATCACTCATTTTCTCACCTATGGAGAATGCCCCTCTCATTTAACTGCCAAAGAAAAGAGGACTGTTAAACTAAGGTCAGTGCAATATGTGTTGTGGGAAAACGCCTTGTTCAAACGTGGGTTAGATGGAAGGTTTTTGAAATGTGTGGACAAGGAACAACAGAAAAAGTTACTCTCAGCTTTTCATGATCAGGCATGTGGAGGGCACTATTCATCAATGGTCACTGCTCATAAGATACTTCGTGGAGGATATTATTGGCCTTCCTTGTTCAGAGATGCATCCAAGTGGGTTGATAAATGTGAGGCTTGTCAGACCTTCGTGGGAAGACCCAAATTGGCCTCTTTGCCTCTTAAGCCAGTTGTAATTGAGGAACCTTTTCAACAATGGGGTTTGGATTTCATTGGAACACTTAATCCCACTTCTAGTGCTGGTCATACTCATGTATTAACTGCCACGGATTATTTCACCAAATGGGTAGAAGCTATTCCAGTAAAGAGTACTACTTCTGAAGTGGTGTGCAGCTTCATCAAAGAGAACATCTTGGTAAGTTATGGTGTACCTAACAAGATTGTGATAGATAATGCTTCGAATTTCTCTTCAACCAAGATAATGGATTTTTGCTATGGGTATGGCATCTCTTTGGCTCACTCCTCAGATTACTATCCTCAGGGAAATGGGCAAGTAGAATCCACTAATAAAAATTTGGTGACTATTATAAGGAAATTAGTCAATGAGTCTCAACGAAACTGGCACAAGAAGCTCTATGATGCTCTTTGGGCAGACAAGATCACACCAAAGAGAGTTATTAGAATGTCTCCTTTTCAAGTGGTATATGGAGTAGAAGCTCAATTGCCAGTAACAGTGGAGCTGCCAGCCTTGCATCTAATGAAGGCCATTGAAGATACTAGTTTCAGTGATGCTTTGGATAAGAGAATTATGTATCTTCACAAATTGAATGAGAACAGATTGGAGGTTGCTGATAGGATATTTGTTCACCAGCAGAAGGTAAAGGTCCTATTTGATAAGAAAGCCAGGTTCAGAGATTTCCAAGTTGGAGACACTGTTTTGTTATGGGATAAAAGGCATGAACCTCGTGGCAGCCATGGCAAGTTTGATTCCCTTTGGCTCGGACCTTTCAAGATCAGACACTTTGCTGGTAAGAATTATTTTTACCTTGATTACATGGATGGTTCTCCTCTCCCACTTCCTTATAGTGGGCAGTACCTGAAATTGTTCAAGTCATAGGTGATTAGGGAGTCCTTTGTATATTTTGTACAACGTTTTGTTTTTCTTTCCTTTTTTTTGTTTTGGTGTGTTGTCCTCTGTATTGGTTTTCTTTTTGACTCCGTGGCCCAATGGATAAGGTACTGGTCTACTTCCCCGAGTTTGTCTAAGTTCTTACCTTGTCTCATTCCTTGAATTTATGCCAAGTCATCCCTAGAAGGAGCCAGTTGTTGTCCACTCAAAATTCCCCTGCTCTTAAGAAAGTGAAATTTAAAATTTTGAGTTTAAGTGTCTTCTCTGTTGTACTTAATGTTAAAAGTCAAGAAATTGAGAAAATGTATGTTTTGGGTCATTTTGTGTGTTTTTCGGGCCTGTCGGACATTTTTGTCCTGCGTGTCCCAAGTTCAATTGGGCCCTCTATTCCCCGATCGGCCGGTTTCCCCGAAGTTTGTCTTTTTCGGGCCCGTCAGAACTTCTTGTCCCAAATGTCCCAAGTTCAATTGGGCAAGTTGTTCCATTTTCGGCCGAATCACCCGAACCACGTACTTCGCGCTTTCACGTCCCAAATGTCACATTTTCATCTGATCGGCCGAGTCGCGTACTTCGCGCACTTTTGTCCCGCATGTCCCAAAAGGCATTTGTGCATCTTTTCCCCGCTTCACCCGAATCGGCCGAGCCGCGTGTTTCGCGCATTCACGTCCCACATGTCCCAAATGAACCAAGTGCCATTCGTGCTAATTTTTCCGCTCTACCCGAATGTCTTGCTTATTCAAATTGGTAGGTATGTATTAAATGTGCATTCATTGCCTTTCTCTCTCCTAAACGGCTATATAATGAGCAAACCCCTATGCGTTTTCACACTGCTTCCATGTTATCCTTTGCTCGAACCCTTGCAATCTAAATTCCTGCACGCGTATCCTTTCCCTCTGTAATTCCTTCCCGAGTCTAGCTTGCGGCTCTGCCCTCCGAATTACTATCAATATGAAGATCAAATTTCAGGGACAGGAACAAATCTCACCACTAGAGTCTGCCGTTCCCAATATTGGGGATAGTGAAGCTCGTCATCTTGACTTTGGTGATTTTTGGGCAAGGATGGCAGATGCAAACCCTACACCAATGGCGCAGATGATTCACAACAGGTTTGGATTTCGCTGGAGGTTTCCCAATCTCGGTGCAATGTGCTAATACAGTGCTTTCACGGGAACTCATCACCAAACTAGATCCGCCGCCTTTAAGAATGCACTTAGAATTCCAGAAATGGATAATGCCATAGTTGTTTCCCAGAATCAAGCACAGGCCCTGTTCAATCAAGACAGCGACAACTACAAGGTGCGGGTGGCAAAGTCCTGGCTAAAGAACCCTAAGAAGGGAGCATCTCGTCTATCCAAGACTCTTTTTGGGCTGATTTCAATGAAGAATTTTTGGATTTTATAATCCTACTGGCTTGGGTTATGGGCTTACCCTCTACTAACGAATTCCATTTCTGGATGTGCCCGCTCATCAACATGGTGTGTGAGGGAACTCAAAATATCAACTGGGCAGAAATCATCAGCATGAACTTGGCGGAGCAGCTGTCCAATGTACAGCAAATGAAGAAATTCTACATGACTTCGTACCTGATGTATACTCTGGCGGCATCAAGGCAATGGTTTGGTTTTTCTTACATTGATGTCCACAAGGATGATCCTGTATATGCCTACTGCCCATAGTTCACCCTAGAGACTAGCAATCACAATTTCTGAAGGCTAAATGATGCTTTCACCATGTACGTGGTCATGCTTCTTGAAGGTGACACTGCTAGAAGGTTTTCTGATGAAGCCATGAACCTGATATCGCACTACGGTGCCTATTTTATCAATTCAGAAAATTCTCCTATATCAGGCTTGCTGGCTATGAGAGCACCCCTCTGAGGCTTCCCATGTTCTGCAATGATAAGATGGCTTTGATAGAAGTATGCAGGCAATTAGACAAATTGCACAGAACCTGTAGAGACAAGAAGATTACTGGTTTGCACTTTCCCATCTCTTTGGGAAATTACACTTGTAAAACAGCCCTGGATGCACAGAATATAGAAAGAGCCCTGGTTCCCATCACTGTTCATTTCTTCAAGCCAAGAACTTGCTTCGACTTGAAGAAGTTCATTGAGCAGAACATCAAGATAATCTATCATCATAGGGTAGATACAAAATCTTTTCAAAATGTGTGCGATGATTTTGAGGCTAGAAGGAGGCATTATGGTAGGTTCAATCTGCAATTGATCCAAGAACTCGGCTTGTACCAATTTCTGAAGGACTCCAGGATGACAACTCTGATCTATACTCATATGAGTATGACAATGTGGTTAAGCACACTCCCTTGGAGGACTTGGATTGGAACAAGAAAGAGAAAGATGATCTGGCCGAGATCCTAGCTCTAGTCTTAGTCAGGACTAAGGTCTGGTTTGATAAGAAAGTTCGAGAGCTTAGAAGGCACTCAGGAGAATCCTCCTCTAAGGATGTTTCAACACCAAGGAGGGAAGCATCAACTCCCATATCAGACACACCTATGCAAACCCCTCCTGCCTCATTAATGCAAGGACCTTCAGCTTCTATTCCTTCTTCATCCACCCAAGTATACTTGAAGAAATTCAAAGAGGTTAAGAAGGACCCCGTGGAATAAGATCCTCGAGAAAGCAGAAGTGCCTGGGACCAAAGAACATTATTATTCTCGGTGAAAGTTAAGAGAGTGAAGTGCCGGCCTCTACAAATGCTTTTGAAGCTCCAACGGATAAAGATAAGGAAGTCCAGAGCACTGAACTTCCAAGTGATATTGATTCCTCTGCAGCAATTGTCTCAAGCGCCCCACTCACATCTCAACTTGAGACAACAGCTATGTAAACCTTGAGCATCATGAGCTCTCTGTCTCTTGGTCCTCTTGCCCCTCCTGCTGCTTCCTCTTCCTCTTTTGCATGGGTGTAACCTTTTGTTGTAGGAAGAGGAAATCTTCCTCTCGGAGCTCAGGGCCAAATTTTGATGTTGTGGCAGCCTTGTTAGGCACTACTCCTTCTCATGCCAAAAAATCCAGAATCACCTCTAGGATAGTGTCTGATGCTCAGGGTCAGCAATTCCTAGAGATTGCTAAGCCTACAATAGACAAATCAGAGCAGGACTTACAGGCATCTGACCTAGAATTCTCAAGGATTCCTATGGGAGAGTCTACCCCTGAAGGTGAGATCCATAATCTCCAGGAAACGGTCACAAGAGTCATTGGGAGGGTAGAGAAAGGGCAGAAAACTATTGAACAGTTGGAGGAACAAGCCCAGATTCTCACTGGTTTTATCAAATCTCTTTTGTCTAAGGAAAAAGTTTTGGACCCTACCCCATTGACTACCCTTCCGCCACCTATAATTTTGAGCCAAGATGAAGTACAGAGTATCAAAGACATGCACAAGTATTTTGTCTATGGCAGAGCTATGGAGGCCATGGTGGAAGATATGCTTGTTGCAGGATTGAACTTCATCGATGAAGCTTTCAAACTCCACGGAAAGGTGAACAATTTGCAACAGAAGCTCTCCTCCACTATCGGGATCATAGATAAAGAGCTCAAACTCGAGCAAAGCGGTTGCATAGTAGACCTCCGTCTCATGGAATAGATAGATGAGAACATTTTATTGGCAAATAAGGTTTTTGATGATGTAAAGGATAATCTGTCGAAGTCCGGGTTTACAGCGTGGAGTGGAAGATCAAAGTCTTGGAGGAGGCTTTGGGAGAGTGAAGAATAGTTGGCAGAAGGGTGAGGCTTTCAAGACATTGGTTATATCTGCTTTCAAAGATATACATTGTCATCTTCAGGATGAAACCTCGGTGTGCCTCTTTCCTGCAAGAAATCAAAGCCCAATTCAGAGCTTTTTCAAAGATAATCTATTCAAGGAAAGCTCCATCTCCAAAGGGAAAATGAAGGAGATCTGCTCTCTTCAATCTGCCATTGAAGAAGAAAATAAAGACTATCATACTCATGTCGAGTTTGATAAGGAAATGGAGAAGTGCCTCGGATTTTGGGCTCAGTCTATAGCCAACACGTTAGTCCCTCATGGCAGAGACATAGCCGAGGCATTGAAGAGATTCAGGTAGCAAATTTTGAAGTCAGTGGGTCCCTCCCAGTCATAACCACCTGTCTTCTTCTCCTTTTCTTCTCTTCTCTTCTAATTCTTTTCCTCGGATTCATTGTAATAAGTTGAGGTATTGCGATTGGAAATCCTTAACTAATCTTTAGTTAAAAGAAGTGGTTACAAAGAGTAACTGATTTGTAAGCTATATAATGGCCTCTCCATGCCATTTTGAGCAGAGGAAGAACTTGGCTTATTCTCTTAAAGTGTAAATAGATCATAAAGAAATCAATACAGAAGGGATTTTCATTCTTTGTCTATCTAATCCCTTTTATCCCCATGCTTTTGATTTTATTTTGTGAAGATCATTTGTCTGTGTTATGTCAAGAAACTTTGTGTTTAAAGCAGATGTTATTTACTGAACTTTGTGTCTTTAAATTCCATCTTATTTCTATGATACAAATGATCTTGTTTCAATTCACTTTGTAACTCGCATACATAAAGAATTACTCATTAGCTATAATTCTAAGTGTTTCCTTTCTACTCATTCTCATTTTCTCATTCCTCGGTCCTTTTGTAATTTATGATCTTTATAGAAAACACTTTCATAATATCTAACTTCAAAGAAAATCATGTTTTGTATATTTGTAAATAGGTTCGTTTCTCGAATAAGGGAACCTCTCCCATTAAAGAGGAGGGACTTCTTGTCCCACATTTGTTGCTCTTCGTAAAGTCCTATTTGATGACCAATAGGTTGACATCAAGCCTCAAAATGAGAGAAAAAGAACAAAAATGTGCTAAGGATTAAGACCCCTTCCATCCAAAGTATCCATCAAGTCTAAACCATGAAAAATATGAAAAAAATCTAAAAGTTGGGTTCCCAGGGAAAAGTTCTTCATTTTCACCTTGGTAGGAAGCGACATAAAAGAATCTCACCAAGTTGGGAGGTTCCATTGGGGAGAGATAGAAATCACTCACCAAGTAGATTAGTGAGCTGAGCTGCAAATAGGCTCGAGATGGGCCATATTGGCCATAGAAACTCATGGATTGCGGTGTTGGAGCATATGAGTTGCAAAATGCTTGAGCTCACAACCTCGGGGTGATGGTGTAGTAAGGAAAGGAAGATTTCTTGGAGAAAGAGTTTGGGTTTGGTTGTGACCACGGTGGGGTTGAGTTAGAGACTAGAAATTCATTAGATTTGGGAAATAAAACACAACTCAATATATAGAAGTATAGCTCAAGCCCAAGTAGGGAGGATACTATTGAGAACTCAGGGGGTGACACAAAGAATACAAATAGGAGACTCATAGAAGACAAATCAGTGACTTAGAGAAGATAAATCAATGCATGAGGAGGACATAGCTTAGCTCATGAGCACGAGGCCAAAGGAAATGAATGTCAACCAAACCATGTGGATTTGGAACATCCTTATACGATGAAGAGATTTCTTTGGTGAGTAATATTGACAAAGCAGAAAGGTCACGAGAAAAAGGAAGGGTGAGCTCCTCGATTGCAGCCCATGGGATGCATTACGATAGGCAATATCAAGGGCATTGTGGGATGACATGGAGATTAGTGCTCACATGATCTTGAGATTGAGTCATAGACAGATCACTCATGGGGAATAAAATATGCCACCGATTCATAATGGTGGGAATGTAGAGAAAAGATCTCGAAAGTGAGTAAGGTAGATAAGAGTGAAGGTCTCGATGTCTTCGAGGTTTTGGAGGTGAGCATTATGGGGACCTCAATGGTGTAAAATGAAAAAAAAAAGCAAGGGCTAAAAACCCCAAAACCGTGAAGTTTGAAAGGGCTTGGGGTTTATAAGGGTCAATTCTAAGTTTGGAGGTTAGTGATTGATGTCTTCAAGTACTTTGAGAGGTAGACTCAAGCAAACGAGCTCGTTGATGTATCTAAAACAAATAGATCTCAAAAATATATCATGTGGAAAGTCAGGATTGATTCGTGAGTTTGTGCTTTCAGATTTCAAGGGTGGCATGATTCAAAGGTAGGGCCGAGTAAATTTTAGGGTTGGATGTGTGAAAATTTTGAAAATAAAAGGGTCGAATGCCCAAAATATTAAAACTCTCACCCAATATTTCAAATCCCCCAAGTCTATTGATAGCATGAGCCCGCCGGATATTATTTGGTCACTTAATCGAGATAAATATCTCATGTTAGGTGGTAAGTGGTTAAAGAAAATTTGATGCGAGCTATTCGCATGTGACGTTTCTAAGCCACATTAAATGTATGCCTCGGAAGGAAGAAAACTAGCTCGGTAGAGCTCAAAGAGGACCCAAATGATAGCCTATTTTAAAAACTCAATAAATCCCACAATTTTTATACATTTTTAATGAAATTATAGTCATTGGAAATAATTTGCAGAGGGGATTCAATGGTAATGGCTAACTTTAGTGACTAAGTGAGTAGGTCGATTTTAGCCCTATTAGCAAGAAATTCCAAATAATGATAAATTCTACTATACACTACCAACTTTTTCAAAACTATAGTCAATAGAGAGATGAGAAGGAAATCTACAACATGAAAATGTGAAAAATAGGATCTCGGAGGGTTTCACACCCTAAAATTTATAGAACCCAAATAAGCGTAAAATTACATATCTTTTTCTCCTAATTTATGTTGATCACAAACAAATAGTTGATGGAAAGCTCAAAAGACGATCTATAATATCGAAGGATCAAATTTTGATTTTGAGGTTCTATAGTTATGAAAATTAATGAAATATTACTTGTAATAGTGTAGGTTAGATGTAATAAATGATAGTATGGGCATGCTTCCTTCTTCCACAAGGAAAAATTAATGAGGCTATGGACTTTGCAAGCTCGCCCATCACTCGTCAACGTAAAATGATGGGTTTTATAGTTGAGTGAAGCCAAAATCAATATTTTCTCCTCTCTCTCACTCATTAATTCTTCTATAAGTTGTAAGAGGGTTGCATTGTATAGAAGGTTGGTCATTCTCTCCTCCCAAAAAACCACTCTTCTTGTGGGGGTTCAAGCCTTCCTCCAAATAAATGTAATGGATTCATTACTCTTCATGTTCTAACACTATACTGTTAAAAATTCATGGATTAATAAAAAAACATTTGTGATCGATTGTCCATCCTTGAATTATTTTCATTACTTTCCATTGCCTCTCTTTGTGCTTTAGTAGGAAGCGTGTATGTCTCTTATTCATTTATAGGTTTGGGTTTTTGTTTTTATTTCAAGAATTATGTATTGAGTGTGATCTATTTTTGGTGTAGGACCACCCTTCCTAGGTTCATGTCTTTCATTTTTGTGTAGGCTAGGGGAATTGATTGGCACTCTTTTCTTGGTGTATCATTTCTCTTAGTGTAGGTTTCATTTCATACAATCCATCTATTTATGTCCGTTTGAAGTTGTATATTAGGATTATGAAGTATTTTTACCTATATTAGGAGTATTTTGTCGTAGGTAAGTTAAGGAGAAGGAACCAGTTTTCTCCAAAAACCTATCTCATTTCAAAATGTCCCACACTTGGGATAGGTCCATGTTTACAGAATTATATAAAATACCCTATTAACAATCATACCATTTAGAGGTTGTATTGATTACGCATAAAAAAAAAAATTTCACGCTTAGTGGGACAACTCTAGAGGTAAATTTTTTCATTTTAAACAAGTTCTTCTACTATAAAACCTTGTCACATTGAAGCCAAATTCAAACAATACCTCATTTGTGGAGTTTCTTCACACTTCATAATTTCAGAGGTTGTAATTTTCATATAGTCGACCTTTTCTATAAGAAACCCCTAAATTTCCACATCATAGTTGTTTTCTATTATCCAAAATTCACCCCTCAAGGTAATTTTGATAACATGCATCAAATTATTCAGTCCCGAGCAAGTAGATTGATTCAAGGCCCGAAATCATGTTTTTTTGGGCCCCCTCGGCTTCTCTCTAACTCTCCCATCCAAGAAGAAATCCCAATGAGTTAGAAAAAATGGAAAAAATGCAAAAAATAAGGTTGCAGGACTATTTTAAAGCATTTCGGGTCTGAAGGGTTCGGGTCGTACCGAGGTTCGTCGTACCAAGCTTGGGGCCGAAATACAAAGGAAATCGGCTAAGTCAGACATTTTTGTCCTAGGCGGTCCATGGGATAGTTGGGACGTCGGGACGCACGGGACGTGAAAAGCCGAAATGGTCGAAAGTGGAAAAAATCGTCAAAGTTGTTTTCACGCAGTTTGGGACATTTGGGACAAAAATACGTGGGGGACGCGAACCGCCCGATTCACCGATCAGATAGTCCATTTCAAGTGGTTGAGAGATATTTGTCCAAGGAAATCCATAAAACAATTGGGACGAATTTACGTGAGGGACACGAAAGCGAATCGGCGAAGTAGGAGATTTTCATCGGGACAGATCGGGACAAAGGTATGCGCGGGGACGCTACTGGAAGTGAAAAGGTGAAAAGGCTGCAAACAGGAACAAGGAAGCCCGAATCGGCCGAAGCAGGAGATTTTCATCCGGGACAGTTGGGACAAAATTACGTGAGGGATGCGAAAATCCAAAGCGGTGAAGGCTAAGAAGAAAAGTCAACGTTTGATCCGTGAACTTCAAACAGCCATAACTTTTGACTCGAGCTCCGATGTTCACAAAATCAGACTTTATGGATTTCTTATTTTTAATTAGGGTAGATATATTTAAATAAAATAAACATATTCATCTCCATCGGTTATTGCTCATTCCGTCAAATGATGAAACGCTGTCGGACCCAAAATAGCCGCTGCACTCGAAGGCCATAACTTTTGCATTTCTCAACGAAATCACACAAAATTGGTACTGTTAGAATTGTGGCTCGATACCAACGCACAAAAATCAAGAAATTATGTATTTGGTGAGATATCGATAGATATTTTTATAAAACGTGGCCGGGTTCATAATAGTGTTTTATTTGGTAGTTGGGAGTGCAATTAAGAGGCATGGTCATCATTCTTTCTGTTGCAGCACATGGGACAGTATGGGGAGCCTTTTTCAAGTAATATATAATCATTTTACTCCATTTAATGCCTCTTATAAGTGGTTGAAGGATAGATTTCAGGATTTTCATTTTTCCCCTCTCTCTCTTCTCATCTTTTCTATAAATTGGAGTGTTGGGCTCATTGTAAGAGGAGGTAGTTTTGTAGCAAAGCTCTGCCAAATTTCTTTGTGAAGCCAATGTGTTCTAAGGCCCTTGTTGTGGACTCCTTGCATGGTGATCTAGGCCCTTATCTTGTAATAGATTGAACTGTGCATATCATGAAGCAATAAAATATAAGTTTGTGGATATATCTTCCCCTGCTGTGTTTTCTTGCATTCTTCTTGCCCCTTCAACCTTGATTACAAGAATATTGTGTCTATTATTATGTTCTTGCAGGGATCCATTATCATTGTGTATGTTCGAGGTACTTTTGTGAATGCATTTTGCTAGATTGTGGAGAACTGTCATCACCCCTTCTAGTGTGCACTTTGCTTCTACATCTCACGCATTTGAAAACTACTCTCACACCCTCCTTTTCTGGTGTATCACCACTTTAGTGTAGGATTTCATTTTATGCATTCTCTCTCCCTGGTCCCTTGGAAGTTTAGATTAGAATAGTTAGTTTCCCCTGCATTAGAGTAGATTGTGGCAGGTAGTTTAGGAGCAAGAACCAGCTTTCTCTGGAGGTCTATCTCAAGTAGCAAGTCCCACAACTTGGAGATAGTACCCATGTTATCCAATCACACTGTAAGTTCAAGTATATGCACTTATGGAAACATAAGGGTGCTGTGATTTGGTGATAACATTTTCATTCACCCTAATTACTATCATTTCAACCAAAATCCATGGTTTTAAGGTTTCCGCTAGATGCACTTTGTATGCAATCCCATTTTCCATTCCTTTAAGAATTTTCTACCCTTTTCCCTTACAAGAAACAATCTCCCCTCCGATCACCAACAAAATAAAAATAAATGGAGACCCCACCAACAACTACTCTCATATCCCCATACTCATGTCGGGAAGAAAATCAAGAGGAACTACAAGAAGGAGATAAGAAAAAAGAAATGATGAAATTATTAGTGTGCTTGGCCCTAATATTCGAGATTGATAAAATCCCCTTAATGCTTAATCATATGGAAGAAGTTGAAATCCAACCATAGGTGGTGCAAAACAAATTTGGACTAGAAGTAAAACAAGGATATGTGGAAGAAGACATACAATCTGTTTGTTTGGAATGTAGTCTCCATGAGGGCACTCCATTTTGAAGATTGTTGATCAACCATAAGCTAAAAAATTAGAAGGCGAAAAGAGAAATATAGTTCCAAAACTAAAAGAAGAGGAACATGTTTTTGATATGGAGGAAAGTAAAACAATCTCATAGGTCTCAAATGTAGAACATGTTGTACAAGAAGTTTTAAAATCTTCTCCCACATCTACTCCAAATTATGATTTTAGTGATGAGTTTGAAATCTCAAAATTTATGTTAAAATATGAGGAAGACCATGCCAAAAAAATTACAAATTTAAAAGGGGTTATGGATAATATTGAATCTTTTGCATAAGAAAGCAATGAATAAGTGAGTTATTAATGAAATTTGGAAGATTGCTTCGATGAGGAGGAGCCCAATGAAATAACATCATTTTCTCCTCCATTAGTGATCTTCCTAAAACTAAAGCCTGTTGCCAAGGGGAGGAACATGCAAGAGCATCCTTTTTCTCAGAAGAATCCTCTTAACCTAGGATTGCAGGAATTGAATCTTCCAAAGAACATGTCGGTAGCCCTAAAAACATCGAACATAACTATAGCCCTCAAGAGTATGCTGAAAGTGGAAATTTTAGAAGAAAGATAAAAATCAAGTTTAATAGAGTTCTATGATGTAAAACTTGAGAACTATCTTATTTAAAACTCTACAAGATGAAATTCATGCCAAGTAATCATCATTTGTTGAGTGCTTCATCCGAATAGAATCACGTTTTGAGATAAGTTCATAAGTTCATTGCAGGACTCATAATTCAAGGTTGTAGATATGAACAAGTTTAAGTCCCAAGTTTAAACAATGTTGAACTCTCACAAATTTTAACTTTAATATTTTCTTATGAAAATTTATAGTTCAAGTAGTGGGACTAGTCCAGGGATAACATGTTTTCAAATAGGCTCAACAACATGTACGAGATCTCAATGTTTCAAATTCAATAGGTTGGGACTAGTTCATAGGTATATAGTGACTCCATGCCTAATGGAAGCTTAAGGTAAGCGGAACATGAACATCTAGCAAGAAGATGTCACTGCGAGTCACCAAATTGTTATCAAATTTCAACCCTTATAAAAAATTGACCAATAGGGACCCAAGACGACCAAAGGTACTTGACAAAACCCACAGGTTGAACGTGAGTTCCAAAAAACAATAAGGACCCTAGAGGGCATATTCGGTGAGTTCAAAAGTTAAAATGATAATTGAAGAATTTTCTGTTATGGGTTTTGACCCTTGGATCATCCTGAAAAATGTTGAAATATGGGCCCCATGGGCCCACATCTAGACTCAAAACAAGTGAAAATGATAATAAATCATGCTAGGGCTAAATACCCATTCCATCCACTCTCACTCATGTCTCCAACACAAAAATCCAAAAACATTCTAAAATATGGGTTCCCGGGGGAAAAATTCTCCATTTGGGCCTCACTAGGCCACTAATCTATATAAAGTAGGTCATCAAGCTACTTGACAATCACCTCAACAAAGCTGCAAGGTTAAATTGTGTGAGGTGAGATAGAAATGGCTCATTGAGCTACTTGGTGGGTCGAGTTACAATCAAACTTGGATGGGCCATATTGGCCATGGGAACTCATGGATCATGACATTGGGGAAGATGAATCACATGAAAGTTGAGCACGTGGCCTTAAGGTGATGACATAGTAAGGAAAGTGAGCTCATCAAGGGAAATCACTCAAGTTTAGTTGATTCTATGGTAGGGTCAAGTTGGAGAGGGAAAGTCAACTTAGGTCAATGCATAGAAGCATATTTGAAGCCCGAGTTGGGAGGATACCAGTGAGAGGTCAAGAGAAAATATGGAGAAGACAAATAGGTGAATTAGATAAGAAAATTTGGTGACTAGAGAAGATAAATCAGCTCAAGAGCATGATCCTAACTAAAATCAAGGTCGGCTAAGCCATGTGGATTGGGATTTTGGTTATAGGATATATAACTCACTTTGGCAAGTAATATGGAAGAAGCGGTAGGGTCATTGACAAAGAAATGGCTGAACTCCTATGCTCAACCAATAGGATGTGTCACAAGAGGCGATGTTAAGGTAATTGATGGCCTTCATGGAGATTGGACCTCTCCCGAGATCAAGATCAAGTCCTAGAAGGATTACTCATGGGGAATCAAGGAGGCTACCGAGTCGCAATGGTTGGAACAAGGAGAAATAATCTCAAAGGCGAGTAAGTAAGAGAAGAATGAAGGTCCGAGCGTCTTTAGATTTTTGGGGGTAACATTTTAGGGATCTTGATGACGTAAAATGAAAAAAAAAAAAAGGACCTAAAACCCTAAAATCCCAAAGTCTAAAAGGGCTTGGGGTTCTTTGGGAGTCAATTTTAAGTTTGGAGGTCAGAGTTCCATTTCTTCTAAAACATGGCAAAGTATACTTGAAGAAAACATGGTTAAGTTTCCAAAAGCAAGATCTCCCAAATTCGAAAACATGCCACACAATGAGTCAACATGGATTCGAGAGCTTGCACTCTTTGGTTTTAGGGGTGGCGTGATTTAGAGGTAGGGTCGAGCCAAATTTGGGATTGGAGGCATGAAAAATACAAAAAAAAGGGCTAAAAACAAGAGTATAAATAATCCCTTCCAATATTTTAAAACCTACTAAATCGTTTGATAGGATGAGCCCACCAGATATGAATTGGTCATTGAGCTAAGTGAATAGATTTTGTTAGGCGATAGGTGGGAAAAGGAAAAGGGAGATAGTTTCTTGCCATGTAAAACCATTGAGCCACATTAAATGAATGGCTTAACAAGTAGAAAATTAGCTCGATGGAGCTTGAAGAGGACCCACATTGATGGCCTATTTTAAAAATTCCTAACTCCTACAATTCTAAACCATTTTTGATGAAATTTTATTCATTTGAAAGGATTTTCAAAGGGGGATTCAATGCTGCAAGCTAGTTTAATTAACTATGTGGGTAGGTAGAGTTTCAAGAACTATAAGAAACCAGTGCCAAATAATGATAACTTCTCCTGTACACTACTAGTTTTTGTAAAACAATAGTCAATGGAGAGCTGAAAATGAAATATAAAGTACGAAAACCTGAAAATGTATTTTTGGAGTTTTTGAGACCCTAAAATTTGTAGAATCCATTATACTCCAAAATTTCATATCTATTTCTCCTTATGTCCATTTCTCACAAATAAATAGTTTTGGAAATATTAGTAGACAATCTACAACATGGGAGCATAAAATTCACATTTTTGAGCATTATAATTCTTAAAATACACGAACTATAAACATTGGTAGGGTAGGTGAGGTACAATAACTGATAATATGGGCATTCTTCCTTCTTCCATAAGGAAACATTAATGAAAGGATGGACTTTAAAAGCTTTTCCATTACTCTTGATGGTGAAATGATTGGCTTTACAATTGATTGAAGTAAGAAATAAATATTTTCTCCCTCTATCATTCAATAATTCTTCTATAAATTGTATGGGGTTGTATTATATAAAATTTTGTCATTCTCTCCTCCAATGCAACCCCTCTTCTTTTAGGGCTTCAAGCATTCCTCTAAATAAATGTAATGGCTTTATGCCTCTTCTTGTTGTAACAATGTACTATGCAAATTTCATGAAGTAATAATATGGTGTTTATGATTCATTTTTCAATCCTTGCATTGTTTTCATTACTTTTCCTTTCTTCCGATTGTGCTTGTTGGACCTGTCTCATATCTCTTGTTCATCACGGGGTTTGGGTGCATCGAGTTTATTTTAGGAATGATGTATTGAGTGTGATATATTTTATGTTCATCTCTTTCATTATGTTGTAGGATAGGGAAGTGATCGTACTCATTTCTTTGTATATCACCACTCTTATTGTAGGTTTCATTTCATACAATCCTTTTATCCTTGTCCCTTGGAAGCTATAGATTATAATTATGCAGTAATTTTATCTATATTATGAGTAGTCTGTGTGAGTAGGTTATGAATCATGAACCAACTTTCTCTAGAGAGCTAAAAAATTTGCAATGTTCCACAGTTAGGATAGCTCCATGTTTGTTCCATCACACCAAATTCCCCATTAATAATCAAACCATTCATGGGGTACTAT
Organism: Taxus wallichiana var. yunnanensis; assembly: GCA_018340775.1. Taxonomy (NCBI): domain Eukaryota; kingdom Viridiplantae; phylum Streptophyta; class Pinopsida; order Cupressales; family Taxaceae; genus Taxus; species Taxus wallichiana. The sequence continues at coordinate 892,443,812 of CM031242.1, forward strand.
GATTCGTTATAAACAACACCAAATTACAAGAGATAGAATAATCTCATAGAAAAAACAAAGAAAGATTCATCATATGTGTTATAGAAATTAGGCCTAATAAGATACCCATGTATAAACTTAAACTTTTTAGAATAAGAAGAGGAGGATAATTGGACTTGAAATAAAAATTAGATGTGTTGTAGTAGTGGAACTCACCCCAAGTAGAGACCATAAGTGAAAAGACTTGGATTCGGGGAAGATATTGGTTGATATGTCTTATACTTGCTTTGATGTCTCGCATGAAGACATAAAATTGATGATGTCTTCAAGAATCGACTCCTTGATGAAGTTCATATGTATCTCAATCTGCTTTGTTCATTTAAGTTGAACTATATTTCTGCATATGGAGATTATGGTAAATTTGTTTTACTAGATTATGATAGGTTGTCCATCTTGAATAAAAAACTCTATCATAATCCCTTGCAAACAAATGGATTTGATGGAAACATTGATGGATCCCATATAGTTTTTCTATGTAGAAGATATAGAAAACACACTATGCTTATTTCTTAATCAATTTACACAACATGAGGTAAGAGAAAATTTGTAACATTATTTAGACTTGTAATGATCATTATCACCAATCAAATTGGAATCGAGTACCTGATCAAGTCTATCTCTATTACTCAAATAGTGTATGCATGCCATTTATGTAGATTCCTTTAAAATAATGAAGGATCCACCGGCTTATTACTAATACAACTCACGAGGTTCCTACATAAATATAGATATAATGCCAAGATAAAATGATAAGATACGTTTGGTATGGGTTTAATAGATTAAGATATGAACGAGTTGGAAATAAAAGGGTATTATCGACTTAGGATCGTGGACCAATATATTATTAACTTGAGTCCATGAAGACATGCAGTGGGAGATGGCTTATAATTGTACATGTAAAAATTAGCTAGTAAATAAACAAAATAATTAGGTTGAGTAATCACTATCCTTGATCCATTCCGAGTTATCCGAATCTTAAGGAAGTAATGAACTAAACCCAACTAAATGATTGATAACATGTTGGCTATGGTAGTATTGATAGTGTCAACAATGGGTGAGGGTATTCCTATAATAACAAATTCACCAATGTATAGAAATTAAATGAGAATGGACTTATCTTTCCAAAAATGTAAACATTTGAGTTAGAGTGACACCAAGTGAACCTAACATTTAGAAGGAAAGAGTCCTTTTTAGCATAACAATATGGAGGGGATTATTTGAGGTGATAAATTTTAGAATTCCTAAGGCTACAAACTAAGGAGGAATCCTAAACATAAGTAGGTGGTTATTCCATTAAACATTCTAGCTCTAGGTTATCATGAAGAAAAGAACTCTTAAGGTCCATAAGAGTGAACATTACATTTTTAGTAGTGTCTATGGCTAGGGTCAATCAACCCTATGTACTTGGGAGAAAACCTTTGTTGTGAGTTGCACTTTGTAATTTTTGAAGTTCTCATAAGCATCATAATTAGTTTGATATATCCACCTACACTCATTTATTTTTTGTCACTAAGGAAGAAAGGTGAGATCCCAACTATGGTTATTTATGAGGATGAATAGTCCTTCCTATGGAAGAATCTCACTTAGGGATACCATTTTCCTCTCAAATGGATTAAGGGTAAAAGGAAAAGGAAATGACGGCATGGGGCCCAACAAATACTAATCAATTTTGTCTCTCATCCGAAAGACCGCTATATACTCATTGTTATCACTCCGAAGTGCACCTTTTTCTTGGAAATTGAATATGACTTTGACTTCAGATGATACAATGGGATATCGTTCGAGTTTTGGGTGCCTCAAACTGAGAAAAACCTCCTGAGTGGGTTGGTTCCCATGATGGATCACCTAAAACAGCTAATATAGTCAGGTAAAGGGTTAGGAAGAAACTTGAACTTGGATAGCATCAAATAAAAATGGTGATACACTAATACTTTGGGACTTACACTTGGACAAAACAAACTTAATGACTAGAAAAAGAACTTACAAAAATTCACTAAAACTATTTTTTAACATATTTTTCACTCACAAAAGGTGTTAAGACACACTTGGATGACCTGCAAAACTTACAAAATAGATTAATGGATGTATCAATAATTTTTTATCATGCAAAGAAAAATAATAATTCACTTAAACAAACAAGACAACTATTGTAATACACTTCAAAAATCTTAAAATTGGAGGAAAACAATATTTTATCAATCAAGAAGGTTCAAACTTATAATTGTTTTGCATATACGTCTACAAAATGACATTAGTCCCCCCAACTCTTATAGAAGAAAGGTATAAGTATCAAGAATTCACCCACCAAGCTCCAAAAATAGGACTTTCCAAAATTATCCAAGTTGGCTATTTTCAATAAAATCCAATAATAGCACCCTACATGCATAATTTTAACCACCCTTATGATAAAATATAGTAATCCTAAAAATTTCCTTCATAGGTTCTAAAGCCAAGTTTAGTTGCCTGGTATCTCTTTCCTCCTTGGTCAAATCTTACCTTTGACTAGACTAAGGGATGTGTACATCCTTTTAGAATATACTAAGGTAACTTTTGAGATATGAAGGTAAAGGAATATTTGTCTTATCCAAAAAAAAAAATCTTCAAGTGCATGCATCTTTTGGATAATGATAGACTTTACCTTATCTACAAGAATGAATAATTTTTAATCTTCCCACTTGTAATCCATGCATGATGGTATTTGGTCCCTATTCTCCTAAGGTAATTATTGTATGGATAATAACTATAAGGTTTCCTTTGATAATTTTCCAATTCCCACATCATACATAATTGGTCAAGATAATTGATTAACTAAAATTCAATTATTCTAATATAATCTAATACTATAGGATAAGTAAAAATTGTAAATAAATGAAGTAATAACATACTGAAATAATACATAACAAAACTAAGCTACAAAATATAAAACCATAATGTACAATGAGGGTTAATAACGTCTTAGATGATTCACATATGTCATGTGATTTGTGTCATAATGTAGACTAGGTGAAAAGATGAGGAAACCATTCGACGGGCACCTAAGAAAGTGTAGATCTAGATTGTATGGAAATATTGGGGCACCTAGAGAGGGATATGGGCATCTGTGAGTGCCTTTTTGAAGATCTAGGTGCCCCGGTATGCGTAAATGGCCAAAAAACCTCCTCTAGAGTTTCATTATTTTCTCCATGTTGTGTTAATGTCATTGTATGATTTCATAAGCACTAGTAAACCTGCAATGGAAGAATCACATGCAAAACCCCAAACAAAGTATCAAAAACTAAAAAATAAAGATGCATATGAAGGTGTCAGACTATGGTTAGCTACCAAATGGATGGACTTATCATTGAGTGTTGCACTACATCTCAGACCCAATATAGTTATAGGTGTGTGTGTGTGTGTGTGTGTGTGTGTGTGTGTGTGTGTGTGTGTGTGTGTGTGTGTGTGTGTGTGTGTGTGTGTGTGTGTGTGTGTGTGTGTGTGTGTGTGTGTCGATTGTACACTAGGTTTCTCTTGTAAAAGTCTTACTTTCTGAAGTAACTAGAAAGTAACAAGATGTAGAATGTAATAAATTTGTGCATGGAAACAATAGTCTCCCCTCCTATGAAGTGTGATGTAGATGAACCAAATTTATGTTCCTTTTGATGGTGTTAAATAGATGCAAATGTAGTTATAGATGCCTTCTATAGATGCAATCTTAATTGGAGATAACTAGTAATTATTGCTTGGTCCCTCATTATGATCACATAAATTTACATTTATATGGTAGTCTTTATTTAATTTTTTAATCAACCCCAAAAATGCAAACCAAATTAAGTATAAGAAGCTTAAATGGATACAAATTTCTCAAAAATTTGGAGGAAAGTGTAAAGAGGATCAAGGTTCCTAGAGGGGATTGGAAAAAGACATGGGTTAGTTATTACTATTTTCACTTAAGAACCATGTGAATAGTAGTATGAGATCGAGACTAAATAATTACAAAAATTTCATTATTTTGTGTCTACATTTTCTCCAATATTATGTTAATGAGCGAAAAGATTAGTAAAATAAAGTAGATAGAGATACGTACCTGAAAATCTATGTAGAGTGATGAAGAATGCATGTAAAAGGACTAAACAAAGTGTTGAGTGATAAAAACATGGATCGTGGAGACTAAAGATGTAAAAAGTGATGAAAGTGAACATGGGGAAAACACGTGTGTACATAAAAATGTGTGTAGCATACCTACATGGTTAGTATCGTGTGTGTGGTGTACCCACCATGTGTGTGTTTTTTTGGTGATTAATTCCCATAAGGATGGATCTGCAAAAGAGAAGAAGATCATTTAGTCAAATACACATGTATATGTACTGTGTAAAAATGCATGCATGTATGTAAAAAGTATGTAAAGAGCATTACGATTTTCACCTAATACATTATGAGAAAAATGATGTAGAAAGAATCTTGTCAATTTCATGCAAGATTTTTTGGTGATCTCACGCCACTAATTGAACTATAGGGAGGAAAGTCTAATTTATCCTTTAACTTATATCTTCGTCCCAAGAGTAAAGAGATGTCTATACAAAGTATATTTTTGGGTGAAATGATGCCATTTTAATGTAGATACAAATGTTTTTGTATCCTCTATCCTTTCCCAAATGTGCTAAGAACACCATTTCCTATAAAATCCACTATGTATGGAATTCATATACTTTTTGAACCCACTCCCACGATAAACCACAATGTCATGGACAAAACTGAATTGTATCGGTACCATGTGTAATCCTAAATGATGCCCCACCTCTTTAGAGGGACATAGGACATTGCGAGATAGGAGAATGCAGCCCAAAAGTGGACTGATCGTGGATATTGAAATTGTTTCTGTGAGAACGAAGGAGATGCGCGTGGTAGAAATTAAGGCACAAACCAACAACGTATATAAAAAACAAGTGTAATCCAAATAGAAAGTGTATAAGATAAAACATAAGAAGATAATGTAAACACCTAAAAAGATAATATAGGTCATGTAATGTTTGTTCCAAACATGGGAAAAAATTCATAGTGTGCAAGACTTTGAAGGATGCGAGTGGACGAGAAAAAAATAAGTGTGCACATAAAACAAAGGCGAATCCCGTAAACAAGAACAAACCATAGCAGAAAATGTAACAAAAAATAATGGAAACAAGTATCCCTGCAAAAAAATGTTGCACATGAATCAACCTTTATCATGTTAGAAAGATAAAGCGTATGTAAACTATTGTATAAACCAATGTAGCGTGCTATGAACAAGAATGAAAAAATCACCTATAGCATACAAATGTGAATTCCCCTAGGAGTTTTTATGGGACTCATAGTCAAGAATCAATAATGCATGTAGTATTCCTACATATTCGTGATCATAACTAGAAGGAAAGTTAATGTGCATGTGAGTATGATAATTATAATGACATACAACTTATCAATCTAACATGTGTAATAAATTGTAAATGTAAACGTAAGTGTAATCAAGAGTAAATGTGACTATAAAATGTAGTATGTTGTGGATGGTTGGAATGAAAAGAAGAGTGAATGATATGATTTGCATGCCACTCCGAATGAGTTGAATTGTATGGAGTGAGGTTCATTTAGTATTCCCCCTCAGTAGTTAAGAATTAACCATAAATGTGAGTGCATCATCGGGGAATGGTTGAACTATGTATTGTCTCGTGAATGGGCTATAATGAGTGTGTAGTGATGATATGAAACATAGATGATTTTTGGGTTATGTTGTATCATAAGCGTATATCATGAAAAGATGAATTGAAAAGGAGCGGTGATATATCTTAAGATGATGATGTAGCCTATTACGAGATGATGGTAGAAAAAGTGATCCTGTAGTCTAAAGCATATATCACTTAATGTTAGTATATTGCATGAGAAATTATTCCATGGTGAAAATATAAGGGTGGTTAGGTCCATTTGTACTTCTATACCTTCAACAGTCCATTATCAATCATGAGACTAGAGTGCATCATCGGGTAACTTGAGTACAATGTATAGAAGTAGATGAGTAGAATGTATAATACGTGGAGTAGTAGACGTGGCATGAAGTGTAACATGCAAGATGTGATGTAAATTAAAAGACATGTATATAGTGTGTATGATGTATATAAGAAAAATCCTAAGATATAGGATGTAAAGTGTATAATGTTTGAACATGCACAATGTGTATTGCTTATAGTGCAATGTGTGGGGTTCATAAATATATGATGCCCTCAACAGTCATGTGTGAACCGAACCACAAGATTGTGTCATCGGGTAGCGAGTGTTGCTTTATGTGTAGTAGTTTTTAGATGCATGAAATTGAGTGGGATTTTAATTGGTTTCCCATAAAGGGAGAAAAGAGATAAACTCCACCATAAAGTTTCTCCATGATAATGTAAGGACAAGGCCGATTAGCCTTAAAATTTAATTTAAGAGAAGCTTCTTTTTTGTATTCTTTAGATTCTCTTTTAATAAAAGACCACATTTGTTAAATTAATGTGGATGATTTTTATGGTTATATGAGTGGGTGATATGAGACTGGTTTCCACAAATATGTTCGAGTTCTTGGACATGATGGGAGTCTAACATTTCTAACTCTGTAAGCAATTTTTGGATGTGTATCATCATTAAGCATACACTTAAAAAAACACGTAGATATAGTGTTTCAATTCCAAGTGTGATAATGGCCTCGCATTACCATAAACGAAGGAAAAATAAATTTCATTAGTAAGTGTATGCACACTAGTACGATAATCCCAAAGAGCATAAAATAGTTGATTATGTCAATCATCACCAATAGCAGTGATTATCTTTCACAATATTTTGGCAATAGTTTTTTGGTAGCTTTGGCTTGGCAATTGGCCTATGGGTAATAGGGAGTGGAGAATGAGTTTTGATTTTCAAGTTTACACCAAAGTTTTAAGCATGCTCTTTCTTAAAGGAAGATCTATTATTGGAAATGATGGAAAATGGCACTCCAAAGCACGTAATGATATCATTGGTGAGGAAGCTGTAGATATATATTTGAGTTATTTTCTTTAGTATAGTTATTTTAACCCATTTGTTAAAATATTCTATAATGATGAGAATAAAGTTTTGTACATTAGAAGATTTTGGATTTTTCCTTGAATGGGGTAAAATACCCAAAGAAAAAAATCCACGCGAGAGCAATAGGTTGGAGGTCATAGGCGGGCGTGATTCGGAGTTGCCATGATTTTGACACTTCTCATAGTGAATAGCGTGTTCAAGGAAATATTGTTCCATGGCAGTCAAAAATATCCTTAACATAAAATCTTTGATGACATGGCCTTTCTGAGAAATGACCATCACGCATGTTGTAATGGATTTGTGAAATTACAATTGGGATATCATTAATCCCTTAGCAACATAAGAGTCGACAATCAATTACACATTTAAATAATTTTGTGACAACGATGATAAAATGAGTTCTCTCACATCACAAATGATGAGTTTCATTTGGTTCAGATTAGAAGGAATGGTTTTTTGTATAAGAAATAGTAAATGGGAGTAAACCATTTAAGATTTTCATGATTACATATGATGATGCAAGATGTAATAGGTAGGGAAGAAATGGAAGGATTTCGTAAGTGTTTAATGATAAATGTTGAATGACCATCAATAATATATTGTGGGATGAATGACGCGTTGCACTAGCCATGGGCATCGTAAGACAATTATCCTTACAATGAATGGTAGTTATAGAGTAAGACTCAAATGTAGGCAAGAGATCTTTGACCAATGTGTTGTATGAGAATAATTGTTTTATTTTTAATATGTATCAATTATTTGATTGATGAAAATTTGATAATCAACATGTATGCATAGGTTGTAAATACTTAGTTTTCAGGGAAGTGAGAAGGACAACAATAAGGGATTCGTATTCGAGAGATGTTATTTGTACATAAAAACCTTAAACAATATGCAAAATGGAGTGGAGCACCCTATCGGGTGATGAAGACTATCCGGTTCCTACACTAGAGTGAAAATGATACCCATCAAATTACATTATCCAGCGTTTGAATCAATAACATATGTAGTTAAATCCTCATGGAATGATTCTTAAATAGGAGCTGCATTAAGGAGGGGTGGTACTGACTCATTGGTTAGTGATGACTTTGTCTTTAATTTCCTTTTATGGTATAAATTTAAAATCAAATTTAGTAAGAAGCATAAAAAATGTGCTAGACACCCGATAAATGCATACTTAACAAGAATTATTGTAAACAAGCCACCTTAGTGATGATATGAACCTCATTGTTTTGCGAGATATTTCCATTCCTAAGAGATAAATGTTCAACTAATGTAGTATATTTCTCTTTTATGCTTAGAATCATCCGAGTTGTTAGAATAGAGTCTTTAAGGCATGAAACATGGTACAAATGTACAATAAGAAAGGTCAATCAGCTAGCGGAGGCAAGGAGATATTCCTTTATGTCCTCTAATGCTTGTTGGATTTTCTCATCCCATACTGATTTAGTATCCTTTTTCATGAGACATGTAAATGGTTGAGTTTTATCAACAAGTTGTGTAATGAATCACCAAATAACTTGAGTTTTTCCTTGTAATGATTGTATTTGATGTATATTTTCTAGGTGAAGGCATGTCAATAATAACTTTAATATATTTTTGGTCAATTTCAATGTCACATTGTAAGATGATATATCCGAGTAGTTTTCTAGTTGTGACCCCAAAAACACATTTTTTTAGTTTAGGCAGATGTGGTATTGACATAAGTGCTCTAACGACATGCATATATCTTGTGTATGGGTGGAAAGATGTATAGACTTAGCTAAGAAGTCATTAACATACAATTTGATAATTTTATAGATATAATTATGAAATATATTAACGACCCAAAAATTCACACACGCGCCAACAACACACGGTAAAAAAGCAGGATAAATTTTTTTATTTTTTTTTTTTTGACTTGATTGACACAAAACACGACACAACATGTCGCCACCAAGGTTACAACTAACTCTGTGAACAACTCGATGCAAGGATGACCACAAAGGTAACATAGAAATGTTCACACCCATCAAGGATAATTCACTTTTCTTTTTGACAAGACAACATAGGAAACCACCACATAACACACTTACAGATAGGGTAAGCCACAATGAGAAATTATTGAAGGTTATTTATTTTGATAAGACATCTTTCAATCCTTAACTTAAGTTTTCTAGGACTCTAGATATGATTCGTACAATTCCTCTTACAACGCTAAGTTTCTTACTTTTACTCTGAAGAGAAATTTGCTTTAAGTCTTCTCTATTATGACCTTTATTTGCTTAATTTGTTTATTTAGAAAAAGGGGTAATTTAATTCCACAAGGCCATCTATTCACACTTACGCTACTAGAACTCGTTCATGCCCATATGACAACATGGGTTTGCGTTCAACACACTTAAGAGAAGAAAAACAAAGCACCTTGGAAAAAGGTTAGAGGGAGAAGGTCGAGTTGAAATCATCTTTAAGACCTCATTAGTTATTACCAATATTTAATTGAAGCTTGAAAACTTAACCAGAATTATTAAAGATTTTACTTAGGCTTTACTAAATGAGTTTTATAAAATAAAACAATTTACCTTCCAATGGCTGAGAGATAGATTGCGTGGTTTCTAAATTGTTTTCTCCCACTTATTAAATCTTATTATCTTCTAGAACTAACCATAGATTTCCCTTAAGTTCGTTTAAGAATTCCACCATAAAAGGAATAGTGTTCATTAGTGTAGCTTGGGATATCAAGTTATAAAATGTTACTTAACAAAGGATAGTTTCATCTTTGATCACTTATGGAATTACATGTCCTCAAGTTGGTCACCTCTACATTAATTTATTTGCAATATAAATTTTAGTTTAACTTCTATAAGTATTAAACAACCCATTTTATTTTACTTATGACACATTATTACTAAGTCTTAGAAAGATTTAACTCAACATTTATTCACAAGGGTAAAGTTTAACAATACTCATTTATGAAAACAAAACAAGGTCACATCAACTCTTAGAATACCGATAATCCATTAAGGCCACTCAACAAAGAGGTAAACCAATTTTCTTATATTTTCCAAGATAGACAGACAATTCAAGGTTTCCAAAGTTAAGATGACATAACCCACGATACAATATACTAAGACAATGATCCTCTTCTAAATTTTCCACTGGAAGTTATCAATAGTTGAACAATATAAAGAGGATTCATTCAAAAGAACTTCTCAACTGAGGTTGATGCAAAAGTCTACGAGTCTATCCCTCATCTACCCGCATAATCCATCTGCAACAAATATTTTTTTCTTCACAAGAGTCAGTTCGCAAGAACTGAGCAAGATAAGGCTACACAAAGCCACCATATGTTCCAAAGGTCTAAGGGCATGATAGTGTAACAATATTTTCTTAATGGTGTGGTTTAAGAATTCATCTCTTGATCAATAGGTTTTATTTTGATTTGATTGTGGGCTACAATGCCATTCATGAAAGAGAGGATATCATTACAAACAATAGAGTTTGCAATAGTGTCAATATGAGGCAAGATTAAATTATCGTTGGAATGATTTTATTTAAATCATGAAAAATGTGCAACAATAGATACTGCAGACATCTAGTTTCATTATGGGTACAATGTTAGATACCCATTTGAGATAATAAAAATCCCAAATAAAACCAACGTTGAATAGATTTTGGATTTCTTCCTTGACTAAGAGTCCCACCTTTGTGTGCATTTTATGTGTTTTTTGTTGGACGGATTTTGCATTTGAGGTGAAGAAAAATATTATGCATTACTGATAGATGGGTCAATACCCGACCTATCACTATAGTCCCATGATTTTTTTGGGAAGTAGTGTTATAATTTCTTGATATATTTTTGTTCATTAGGCATGAGAGATGAAAACAACAAAACTATGTACGGCTTCTAAGATGTACCTAGGTTAAACTAGATGAATTCTTGATTCGGAAGGGTGGACCAATCTTCGGTGTATGGATCGTAGGAATAGTGTCGGTAGTGTTTGTATCATAAGTAGGTGTATAAGTATCTCCAAAGTAGGTTGTAGTTTGAAGAGATGGTTGATAATACCTTTTATGTTGAAAAGAAGGAAATTTCTCATAAACCCCCATGTGTTCTAAGAGATCATCATCGGTAAAAAAAGTGTCTAAAGTGTCCAAAATAGTAGAATCATTATCACTAATCAATTCTTGATGGATGAATGGAAGTGAAGAGTTTTTAAGATTTTATAAACACTAGAAGGGGGATGAGTGAAGGACGATACCCCAATCCAAATTTTTATATTACATGGGAAAATCACAAAGTGTTGTTAGTCCATCATATTTTTGAAATGAATATTTATTTGAGAAAATATAGTGTAGAAATTATTCATATCCTCACCCATATTTAGAATTTTTTTAATAACATCACAAGAACTAGGGATATCACTAGATTGTTCAATAGAATTATAATACATGAAAGGTGATAGATCGGATAGAACATCATAAGAAACTCCATGATAAGAGAATTTAGCTCATGTATGAAAGGTAGAAGTGATTACATGCATGACATGGATCCATGGCCACCCAAGAAGAATGTTATAATTAAGGTTATTAGGCATGACATGGCATGGAATAGTGATTGTACATGGACCAATAGTGACATGAAGGCTAATAGAACCTAAGACGCACTTGGGAATGATGTCAAAACAACGAATAAAGATAGATTAAGGAGCTAAAGTAATTTTTGAAAGAACTAAGTGATGAATAAAGGTGACATTACAAATTTAAAGACTAGGTCCATTTTCAACTAAGGACAGTTTTGACCCCAATTTTGTTATTAAAAACCTTATAATATAATGGGGATCATGCTCTAATATTACTTTAGAAGGCGGTTCATCGATGTGAAAGTGATTTGATTCTCATTAAGAGATAAGGGAAAAATAAACTTGTGGTATACATATTTGGGTGATGTGTGAGGAGGAATATAGGTCATAGAACAATATGATATGAATCTAGTAATAAAATTAGGATGATTCTACAAATAAGCATGGATAAAGATATTCGTGAAGTCAAGATTGTCGAATGATAAGAAAAGAACGAAGATCCTAATGGTGTTAATATCGAGTACGAGTTCACCAAAATGATTAACTAAAATAAAATTAATATAGTATAATCTAATACTATAGGAACATCACAATGACTAAATAAATGAAGTAATAAAATACTGAAATAATACCAAAGAAAACTAAGATTGAAAATATAAAAGCCTAATGAAAAAATAAGGTCAAGAAGGGCTTAGCTGATTCATATATGTCACGTGACTATGTCAAAGTGTAGATCCAGTGAACAAGAGGAGGAATTGTCATATAGGAGCCTCGAGAAAGTGTAGATCTACACTCTATAGATAGACAAGGTCACCTAGAAAGGGATATGGGTGCCCGTGGGCACCTTGGTCTAAGATCTGGGCGCTCTAGTCTCTGGAAATGGCTAGGAAACCTCCTCTGGAATGTCACATGATGTTCACCTATGTTCTCTAGTTGTCGCATGAATTTCATTGTATGATCAACAAAGAAAAAGTAAACCCTGCAATGGAAGAATCACATGTAAAGCTGCAAACAAAGCATCAAAACCCTAAAAAATAAAGATACGTTAAAATGTTTTGAACTTAGCTTCTAAATGGATGGACTTATCACTGAGTGATATACTACATCTCAAACCCAATGTAGTTCAAGTTGTGTGTGTGGTTATGCCCCAGGTTGCTCTTTTCCCAATTGCACTTTGTGAATTTCCGAGAAAGTAACTAGATGTAAAATGTAATAAATGTGTACATGGAAACAATCGAATCCCTTCCTATGAAGTGTGATGTACATAAACTAACCTACGTGCCTTGTGATGGAGCTAGATGGATGCAAATGTAGCTATAATTTCCTTTGATGGATGTAACCTTAGGTGGAAATACCTATTGTTTAGTGTTTGGTCTCTTAGTATGGTCAAAAAACTTTAGATTTTTATTGTTCTCTTTCTTTAATTTGGTAATCAATACCGAAAAGGCCGACCACCAAAAATCTTATAAGATAAAATTGCTAGAAAGTTCCCAAAAACTAAGAGGAGAGTATAAATAGGATCACAGAGCCCAAGAAAGGGGACCAAGGCACCTAGGGTGCCCTAGTCCTATTTGGATGCCCGTGTCGAAATAGGAAAAACATAGTGTGAAAATACAAATTAGGCATGTACGGGTGTAAGATCTAAAATGACGATAGAAAGTAATAAAAAATGGCCAAATACATGGGATAATTACTATTCTTCTCACTTAGGAACCATTTGAATCTTAGTATGAGACCGACACTAAATAATGACTAGAAGTGTGTAATTTTGTCTCTACAAAAATTCCCCTACCCACGTGGGCCTTTGTTAGTGCAGAATCACAGCACCCTACGGATGTTGATTAGATTTCTAGTTTGATCATACTAGCATCCAGTGTGATTGCACAACATAGAATCCTTTCTCCAAGTGTGGGATTTGCAAATATGAGAAAGGAATCTCCAGAGAAGGCTGGTTCCTACTCCTAAACTACCGCCACAAGCTATTCCAGTGCAGGCAAGCTAATCTAATCCTAATCTAACCACCAAGGAGACAGGGGAGAGAGAGAAGAGAAAAAGAACAAAAGCCTACACTAAAATAGTGATACACCAGAGAAGGAGAATGTTGAACATCTATCAAAAGCGCCATTAAACAAGGAGAGGTGAGCAATGGGAAGGATGGACGGATGCATCACAAACCCAAGGATAGATTTCACACGAGAAAATGTCCCAAAACTCCATGAACACAGCTCGGACTGTAATGAACAATAGAACATGCACAAATACTGCAATGAAGAGAATCAATAAGAGAACAAGCAAAAGAGCGAGCAGGATGGACGGATGCATCACGAAACACATTTTTCTTGCTTGAAGTTTGCCAGAACATAATTTTAATGGTAAAAGGAAAAATTCCATTACAGAGAGCGGGGAGGAGGTTCGAACTCCATTTTCAACCACAGGAGAAGAAAATAAGGGAGGGCAGAGCTGAAAAGATGAACCACCTTTTGAAAGAAGGCCCTCATTACAATTTATAGGAAGAATGAGAGAGGGAAGAGAGAGGAAATACAAATCTACCCCAACCACTTCTATGTTGCATTTAATTCATCTCATTATGGTGGTAGGTGAGAACCCTAGCAAAAGCGGCGAAATGTATTTTGCATTTAAGCTGGTTGTTGAAACGTCATTTTTGGTCATTACCACGCACTGAGAGAGCGTTTATTTATTTTCTCTCTCCAAACTGAACCAAAATTTAAGATTGACCGGGAATCATGTAGATAATTTCACCAGCTTTCCATTGATATAAAGGCGTGAAAATCCAAGCTCTGGATCGACAGTTATGGCGATCTAAAGATTAGGGCAAAAACAGGCCAAAACGGATCAGCGGGAAAATATTTGAATTTTTTCCATGCTCTGCCACTTGGATGACACGTGTCAGGCTCTAATTCATCCATGGGCTCATCCTCTGAAGATTCCTTTCGGGCCCTAGCTTAATTTCTTGCCACTTCGACACGTGGCACTATTTTATTGGCTCGGGCCTGAGGGGCGCACTTTGTCCTTCGAAAATTTGGTATTTTCACTTTGGGAAAATTTTCCCATTTCTCCCCCGCGCTCCGCCACTCAAGTGCCACATGGCATGATTTCATTGGACACGGGCCCTTCCTAACCATTTCCCTTTTGTTTTTTTTGCCTTTGGAAAAATTTTCAAAATTTTCCTTCGGGCCGATGAGGTGAAGACACGTGGTGAGATTTGATTCATTGGCGGCTCTTTTGGCTTTTCATGTCCCACGCATCCCTCATGTACCTTTGGCCCGGCTGTCCCAAACTATCTCGGAAAAATATCTCGAACCTCCCTACCGGGCTTCCTTGTTCTCTGTTTGCGGTGAAGACACGTGGCGAGATTCCTTTCGCGCCCCATGCGTCCTTTTGGCCCAACTGTCCCGGACGAAAGTCTCTGCTTTGGCTGATTCAGCCGGTTCATGTCCTCCACGTAATTTTGTCCCAACTGTCCATAACTGTATGGTACAAATATCCCCGAACCGCCCGAAATGGACTGACTTGTGCCAAACCGGCCGATTCGCGTCCCGCGCGTACTTTTGGCCCAGATGTCCCAAACTATGTGCGAAACAAGACTTAGGAAATTTTTTCCCTCTTTCGGCCGATTCGGCTTTTCGCGTCCCACGCATCCTGACATCCCAACTATCCCACAGACCACCTGGACTAGGACTTTGTCAATTTTCTTCAGTTTTCCAACCCCCAAGCTTAGTACTGACAAACCTCGATGCGACCGAACACTTGGACCTGAAATGCCTTAACATAGTCTTATAACCTTATTTTTTGCATTTCTTCCATTTTCTCAACCTGTTGGGATTCCTTCTTGGATGGGAGAGTTAGAAAAAGGACGAGGGGACCCCGAAAAACATGATTTTGGGCCTTGAATCGATCTACTTGCTCGGGAGTGAATAATCGATGCATGTTATCAAAATTACCACAGGGGTGAATTTTGGATAACAATTTGGCAACTTCGGTGGGGTCATCTGCTGCTTAGATGAAGTTACCCGATTGCGTAAAGCATCCATTGGACATGGAGTCATGAGTTGTAGCCTGTAAACTGATCTGAACTTTGAAAACCCACTGAAATGAAGTCGTTCTCACCAAAATGCCACTAAAATGGACTGTTCAAGAGCAAAACCAGCACCACAAAAAGTATGTATAGAACTGAAAATCATACATGCTCCAAATGGAACATGCAGAGTGTGCACAAGCACTTCTTCTGCTAAAAGAAAACCTACCTACTCTACTCTAACTGGAAGCAAAGGCAAGCTAAACAAACCCTGCAATTGGTTGTGAGAAATAGCTTCCCTTTCTCAAAAGTGGCAGCCATGCAATTGATTTGGAGCTGATCATGGCTGTTAGGATGAGTGGAAAATTAACAAGAAGCTGGTCTTCCACCCAAATCATTAAGGTATCAGCTGAAGGTGAATCCAATACCTCTTTTAGTTGCTCTGCATTTAGATTGAAGAGGTATGATAGCTGATCCTTGGTACTTTGTAGCTCATCCTCATACTTAGAAGCAAGCATGAGTGGTTGTGACTTCTCCTTTGACTCCAATGAAGTCAAATACCTTATTGGGCAAGGTATGGTCCGTTTGATATGCCCATAGCTCTGATTTTCAACTCTAAAAATGGAGTCTTCTTGTAGACCTTCTTGAATGGATGGTGTGGAAGCAATGGTAGAACCTTTGTGCCCTTTCTCTTCTTCCAATGAAGAACATGAAAGATTAAAATCTTCCAATCTTGGTTCCAAAGAGCTCTTTATAAGATGCGGCTATTGCAAATGAATGTTCTCCTTGCATGACAGCAGACTCAAGTATTTGGAATGTGGATGATGAAGGAGAGAATGGTGGAAACTCAACTGGCTCTTCTCCATCAAAGCAGTCCTCCAAATCGGCGATGGATAAACTACCTCATGGCTGTCTGCTGCAAATGCTCCACTTCCTCCATGGTGTCTTCTTGATCTGTAACTTGACCACCATGGTTTCTTTCACCCTCCAACATTGAGTTTGAGAGATCAAACTCCTCTTCAGTACTAGAACTCGAGAGAGATGAAATAGAAAGAAGAATTGAAGGTTCTCCCATAGCCTGCTTTGTGCTCAAAGCCCTTGGATCTGCAATTTTCTCCTCCACAACTAGATTGTGCTCCTCTTCTTTTGGATCTGGAGCAGCTTCTCCTTTCTCTACTACTTGAAGACAATCTTGCTCTTGATATAAATCTTCCTCTAGCACGAAGTTTGTCAAGTCAAACTCTTCAATCTGCTGCTCTAGAGGACAAGTTGGGACTGCAAGATCTTCTTCTGAGCTTTCTTCCTTTATGGCTGATTGTGCAACTTGAATTGAATCAACATTCCCTTCAAATAGAGTGCCAACATGGACACTACTTTCTGAGAAAACTGACTGCTGATCTACTTCTTCTTTTTTCTCTTCTTCTGCTGCCACAAAATCAGTCTTAACCACCATTTGTTCAACCTTAGCCTCTTCTGTAGGTTTAACCATCAAGGGGATCTTTGTCATCCCAAATTTGGTAGCCCAAACCCTCAAGTTGTCTATCATTTCTTTTGTTGGGATCCTCTTCTTGCTGTCCTTCATGGCCAATTTTTGCAATTTCTTCTTCCCCACATGGAATTGGGAATGCAAGAGGAGGGATGGGTTGTAACTCAATTGATTTGGAAATTTTTGTGGTGGTAGAGGAGATGAAACCTCTTGTTTCTTTGGGGGAGAGCGTATTTATTTTAGCTCTTGTGGAGGGGATGACTGTTTGGAAGGAAAAAGGAAAGAAGAATTGAGGTGTGGTGGAAGACTGAGAGGTGGAGACATGGGATCAACATTTGGGACAGCAGATGGGGAGTTTAGAATTTGCAATTCTAAATGAAATGGTGTTGCTTGAGTAATGGGAAGAGAAAAACTAGATGATGGTGTAGAACTTACCCATTGACAAGGTTGTTCAACAACAAGTGTATAGGCCTCTATTTCTACTATCCATTGTGTAAGTTGGGGCAGCATCTTCATCATGAAGTCCAGCTTTTCCTGAGGGCTGAAGTGTCTTGGAAAAGGGCCTCCCCATGGAAAAGGAGTCCTATAACCAACTCTGAAAGCTCTCATTTGAGCTGTTGCTCTGGACTACACCATCTTTACCTCCATCTTTTGGATTTTCTCCAACAGACCAGCATCTTGCATCTGATTGTCTTCATTATATGCATACTCTTTCTCTTGCAAATCTCCATAGCCAAAATTATTTTGGCATTGCTGCTCATATGGGTGTGCACGCTGATTTCGAATTTGTTCAAAATGCTAATTTGGAGGATTTAAAAAACATGTTGGAGGTGGGAAACATTGTTGTTGTTGAAAATGTGAATCCCATGATGGAAATGAAGTCATGATTGCACAACTTCATGGAATGGAAAAGAATGAAAGAGATGGAAAGAAATATGGATGGAAATGGATGGAAAACAGGTTTGTAACTTCAGAAATGGGTTGCTGATCAGATGGAGTCGCCAGATGAGTTTGCAAGTACCTCCATGGGCTGAAATCTTCACAGGAACACACCAACCTACAAAAGATGAAGTGGAAGACCTCTAAGGTCCCACTGGGTGTGCCAAAACTATTAGTGCAGAATCACAACACCCCTGGATGTTGATCAGATTTCTAGTTTGATCATACTAGCATCTAGTGTAATTGCACAACATGGAATCCTTTCTCCAAGTGTGGGACTTGCAAATATGAGAAAGGAATCTCCAGAGAAGGCTGGTTCCTACTCCTAAACTACCTGCCACAAGCTATTCCAGTGCAGGCAAGCTAATCTAATCCTAATCTAACCACCAAGGAGACAGGGAGAGAGGGAGAAAAGAAAAAGAACAAAAGCCTACACTAAAACGGTGATACACCAGAGAAGGAGAATGTTGAACATCTATCAAAACTGCCATGGAACAAGGAGAGGTGAGCAGTGGGAAGGATGGAAAGATTCATCACAAACCCAAGGATAGATTTCACACAGAAAATGTCCCAAAACTCCATGAACATTAGAACATGCACAAATACCTGCAATGAAGAGAGGCAAGAAGAGAACAAGCAAAAGAACGAGTAGGGATGGACGGATGCATCACGAAACACATTTTTGTTGATTTAGAAGTTTGCACAGAACATCATTTTAATGGTAAAAGGTAAAAACACCATTACAGAGTAGGAGAGGAGGTTCAAACTCCATTTTCAACCTTGGAGAAGAAAAGAAGGGAGGGCAGAGTTGAAAAGATGAACCACCTTTTGAAAGAAGCCCCTCCTTATAATTTATAGGAAGAATGAGAGAGGGAAGAGAGAGGAAATCCAAATCCACCCCAACCGCTTCTATGTTGCATTTAATTCATCTCATTATGGTGGTAGGTGAGAACCCTATCAAAAGCGCGAACTGTATTTTGCATTTAATTTGGTTGTTGAAACGTCATTTTTGGCCATTACCACGCGCAGAGACATTTCTTCATTTTCTCTCTCCAAACTGAACCAAAATGCAAGATTAACCCGGAGTGATGTAGAGAATTTCACCACTTTCCATTTATATAAAGAACATGAAAATCCAAGCTCTGGATCGAAAGTTATAGCGTCGATCGAAGATTAGGAAAAAGCAGGCCAAAACGGATCAGCGGGAAAATATTTGAATTTTTCGCACTCTGCCACTGGATGACACGTGTCGGGCTCGATTCATCCGCGGGCTCATCTCTCACGAAGATTCCTTTCGGGCCCTAGCTTAATTTCTTGCCACTTGGACACGTGGCACTATTTTATTGGCTCGGGCACGAAGGGCGCACTTTGTCCTTCGAAATTTTGGTATTTTTCACTTTGGGAAAATTTTCCCATTTCTCCCCCGCACTCCGCCACTCAAGTGCCACATGGCACGATTTCATTGGACGCGGGCCCTTCCTGACCATTTCCCTTTTGTTTTTGCCTTTGGAAAAAAATTCAAAATTTTCCCGTTGGGCCGATGAGGTGAAGACACGTGGCAAGATTTGATTCGTTGGTGGCTCTTTCGGCTTTTCGCGTCCACACATCCCTCGCGTACCTTTGGCCCGGCTGTCCCAAACCGTATCTGGGACAAATATCTCGAACCGCCCGATTCGGGCTTCCTTGTTCTGTTTGCGGTGAAGACACGTGGCGAGATTCCATTCGCTCTCGGCTCTTTCGGCTTTTCACGCCCCATGCGTCCTTTTGGCCCAAATGTCCGGACAAAAGTCTCCTGCTTCGGCTGAATCGGCCGGTTCGTGTCCTCCACGTACTTTTGTCCCAACTATCCGGGTATGCGGGACAAATATCCCCGAACCTCCCGAAATGGAGTGACTTGCACCAAACTGGCCGATCCACGTCTCGCGCATACTTTTGGCCCTGATGTCCCAAACTGTCTTGGAAACAAGACTTAGGAAATTTTTTCCCTCCTTCGGCCGATTCGGCTTTTCGAGTCCCACGCGTCCCAGCGTCCCAAGCGTCTGTGATTGCCTGGACTAGGACTTAGCCGATTTTCTTCATTTTTCCGGCCCCCAAGCTTGGTACAACGAACCTCAGTACGACCCAAACCCTTCGGACCGAAATGCCTTAACACGGTCTTTGCACCTTATTTTTGCATTTCTTCCATTTTCTCAACCTGTTGGGATTCCTTCTTGGATGGGAGAGTTAGAAAAAGGCCGAGGGGACCCCAAAAACATGATTTTGGGCCTTGAATCGATCTACTTACTGGGGACTGAATAATCTAATGCATGTTATCAAAATTACCTTGGGGGGTGAATTTTGGATAACAGGCACATAGCAATAGAAACTCACCACAGGTGAACCCTCTATGGTTAATTGTTTACCCTAGTTAATAATTCAAAATTGTGTTGAGGAAGCCTAATAGACTTCATTTTCATTTTTTCCATGCCTCGAGAAGCTTCAGCTCTGAAGGAGAGATCTTGTTAAAAAAAGCATTTGAACCTCCATTTTTGTTTCTAGAATCTTTGTACTTCTTGTTCAAAGGTTGATATGATGCCATTGTGAGTTTTGGTTGGCCTTGCTATGGATCGCATGCGGTTGAGGAAAAGTTAATTTTTCCATGAAGGGATTTTTTTTAAACATATGGCTCAGCCAGATATTACTCTTCATTTCAAGATGATTTATTCGCTTAGTTTCTTGGCTTTACATTCTACCATATTGTGGATCTGGGCTTTTGTCTTTTGTCTTTACCTTTATGGAAATGTAAGATTTTTTATTTCATTTTTTTGCATTATGCAATCTCAGCTCAGTCAAGTTTGACTTGTGGGGTCTTATCGCATTCACTTCTTTAGCCAGCTCTGGGTTTTCATTTGACCCGGTTCTTTGTTCAGTGATCTTGCCTTATGAAAGGGTTGAACCAACATGGATGTTCACATCTTTGAATTGGCCATCAAGGATAAAACAACATGGATGTTTTTGTATGAGCTCGTTGTTCAACTATATCTCACCCTTCCTGTTTAGAGCTTGTGAAGGTAAGGTCTTATTTTAAAGTTTTGGGTATTGATCTTTACTCGGATTTTATTTTTATAATCCTATTTGAAACACTTTGTATTGGGTTATTGAAAATTAGTGGTAACTCTGTTTCAATATTTTGTTTCTACTTGATAAATCTGGAGCTTTGTGTCATATTTTACTCACGGCTCGAGCTCTACGCTTAAATTCATCATTTTTTTCTCTTATGAGAATTTGGGTTATTTGCTAATTTCTTTATCCATCTCATGGATTGAGCTCGTGGTATTTTGCATAGCTTGTTCTCATGTTTGGACGCCATTCACATGTATCTCGCTGCCTCCTATTTATAACATCTCCGCACTCTTTTCACCTATGTAGAAAATACTTTGATCTTTTTCCGTTCATGTTGAACTTGATTTGTTTGCACGGGTTGGCATCCGATTTTATCAAACTCACGTATTCAGTCTTGGGTTGGGTTCTACTTGGTTGTTCGGAATTCCATTCCTATGCAAAGACTGGAATTATTTATTTTGACCCAAAATGGTTGATATGACGGTATTGATTTCAATGCTCTCCGAGGGGTTGGTCTTTAGATACTAATAGCTCACCTTGCTTTGTTCATTTTTGTAAAAATGAGAGAAATAACATGGGTCAAAAACCCTTCCATAGACCTGCTACGTTTGATTATTTTCTACATATTATCATATGGGTGATTTGATTCTTTGATGAAAACGTTATTTTCTATAGAGGGAAAATTTTGTTTCCGTAAATAGATTAAATTTTGTTCTAGTGGCTACTTATTTCCTGAAAGAAAATGAGTTGAAAATATTTTCTAGTTTAGCTAGTGAGTCAATATTCTCTTTTTGTTGTAAGTTAATTGATTTATGATTCATTTAAGATTATGAAGCGAAAATTCCCTTTATTTCCATTATGAATTCTTTCGCTTCATATAACTTGTTGAAATATTTCTCTTTTTTGAAATCTCATTTTATTTGCATAGTTCTCTAAAATCTGAAATGTGCACTTTGCCTAAAGTTTAACTAACATTGATGGAAACTGAACAATATGCTTTTCTTGAATTAATTGAAACTGTGATCTTGTAATATCTCCATAAATGGATTTTATTAAAACAAATAATTTGATTATTTGTCCTACTCTACAAACCTAAATGGATCTTACATAATGAAGAAGACTACTTGGTTTTGTTCTCAGAAAAATTCATACCACAATTTTGTTTAAGAATCCTCATCTCAATGCAAGTGAATACTTGGAATTTATTGTCATGGTAGTGTATCTTCTCAATATATCTACCCTATTTAGAACTCTGTCATGTTTGATTGATTTACTAGACTTTATTAGACTTGGACATATGCATTAATGGATGAAATTCTGAAACTATAGAAATGTTCTTGTATTCTAAATCACTTTAATTTTTTTGAATTTGCATTTCATGAGGTCATTTACATCGTTGTTCATTATTGATATATGATCAATCTATTGCATATTTCTTACTTACAAGTGTGTATGAAGTATTTTAAATTTTGAAATTCTATGTTCAAGTGTATTCTCAGACCACTGTAAACTTTAAATATGTTAAAGACTCTTTAGATGGCCTCATAAATAGTTTCCTATAACAACATGATTTGGGTCTACAAACCTAATTATTATTGACTTCAATAGTAGTCCATAGTTGTCATTGATAAATTGTAGCATGATGCTTGTCAAAGCCCATGGATGATTAATAATAAGTGCACAAAAATTTTTCCTTTCCTTACATGAGTTACAAACTAACCTTGATTACATGTGAAGAAGACTATCGATGATGTTAGTGGAGAAGATGTGTGAAGCGAACTAGGAAATATTGAAGTGGCCTTCAAATAAATAAATGATGGGTTTCTTCCTTCTTACATTTTAAATTTTGCATTTATATGCATTCCTTTAATTTTGATATCCATATCCCATGGCTTGTGTGGGATAATTGTATGGTTTACTTTTGAATAAATGAAAATTACTTAATGTGATGAGTTGTACATGTTTCCTTTGCATTTATTTTCATTAACATGATGTCAAATGGACTTTTTCAAACTTAACACACTAAGTTAATTTCACATAATCAAAAGTAATAAATGAATTAATTTTACCTTTGCTTGAAAGACATAATGCAAAGTACACGTAAAAAAATTATACAAATCAGTAACTAGATTTTCAATTTCCAAATGTAACTTATGATGTATGTTACCCTTAATGCCTTAATCAAAACTCGCATCAGTCTTCCAAAGTTTTTGCATGGTTTTTTTAGAAGATGACATATTAGAAGGGTAGTATATGTGAGGCATCACATCCTGGAATAACACTTAAAGATATTGATTTTCTTGCATTCCATCCCCAAATCTATTCAAAACTTAACACTAGTGAAAACTTGTATACCCCTTTGTTTCATGACTCACCAAAATGGTCAACATCTTTAGTGAATTTATTGAACTATTTGCCTGCAAATCATCTAGAACCCCTAAAAATGATCCTTTCCAGCCATGAAGGAAATACGAAAACTTATTCCAAGCTAGACGATGCATGCCGAAGAATGAATAGTATTGATAAAGACTTAAAACCCTCCATGAAGAATGAAAATAACAAAAAAACCTATGCAAATTTGAATTTGGAGGAAAGGTAAACTCCTACTGAGGCTTTCCATTTAAGATAGTGCCCACTTATTGAAATAAGGAAGTGTAGAAATATGTGTATAAAACACCTAGAGGAAAGTATGGGAAACTAATGTTCAATGTAAACTTTTCTCATTTACAAATAATGCTTTAGATGGATCACGTTGACTGGGATCAAAATATCTTCTCCATCCATTCTTACAAGATAGAAAGCATTATGAGGCATCTAATTGATGATGATTTAAGGTCCACTCCACAAGGAATCAAACTTTGTGTGAGCACCTAGTTTTACTCTATCTTCATCCCATTTCAGCACTAACTCAATTTTATTAAAAACTATTATTGTATCCTTATTTTCAAATTTCCTCATAATCTTATCTTGATTAAACTCCATTGACAACATATCTTTATTTCTAACATCTTTAAGCCTCACGAGCCGTGCATATCTCACATTCATTGCCTCATTTTCTAATAATTCATCTTGATGGATCAATTCCAAGGCTAGAAGTTCAAGATAAATCTGAAGCTTGGCTTCAAGACCGTAAACAATCTTGAAAGGTGAATTGGAAAATGATATTTTAGGATTTATTTAATTATCCCATAAGGTTTCCTTCAAATTTATGTGACAAGTTCATTGATTTTCATGTGTAGTTCTTCTAATTATCCTCAAAATATTCTTGTTAGTTGACTCAATCAGGCCATTTCCTTTTGGATAATAATTGGAATAAGTACTAAGATAAATACCATTTTGTACAACCCATACAACAATCTTTCCAATAAATTTTTTTTTTCATTATCTTAAATTATGGTAGAGAGAATACAACACCAAGTTATAATACCTTCGTAGAAGTCCAAGATGCTTGTTTCATTAGCTTCCTTCAACCAAAGCACTTAAGTACACCATGTACAATATTTAGTTGTGGTGAGTATACATCTATGCGCCAAGATTGAAGGTTATTTTATGAAACCTATGAAGTCCAAACCCCACTGAGAAGAAGTCTTGTCAACTATAATTAGCTACAATGGTAACGCAACAAGCCTCTCTTTTCCTACGAAGAATGCAAAATTTTAGCACCTTATCACCCAAGTATGGATCTCCTTGAAGAGAGTTGGCCAATACTATCTTCTAGTCATGATTTTGATGGTATTTGTTTCAATAAATAATTCCCTCCTCCTTTTCCATTATGAAAATTTTCAAGAATTATTTCTTCGTTGTTTTCTTCAACACATCTCAACATTGCACCATTAATATATTTGTTGAATGAATCACCATCAACAAGTAAGAAAGGAATAGATTACCATTTAAAATACCTCCTTCTCGATCTTTTAAATTTCGGTGGGTACATACTGTGATGAAGGTACTTTTTCATGTCTAAAATAAAATATGAAGGCTACTAATTCTTTACATTTTACAATTCGTTCTATACAAAAAAGCAGTTTATTTTCTCTCTTACAATTCTGAGCTAAGTGATCACATAACGCTTTTCTTGTAATCATCTTCGTCACTTTAATGTTGATGTCATATTCCATTACTTTGGTGATCCAACCTTCTCTCTTCTCACTTATGTATTTCTTCAATTAAAGTTCTTTGATACTTAGATGAGAAACCATTAGATGTATTCTATTTTTAGAGAGAAACTTCTTGAACTTTTGAGTGAAATAAAAGTGGAAGGATCATGCTTCTAAATAAAATAATACCATGTTTCATACTCCATAAAACTCTAATTATTAATGGAAATTGTTTGGTCCTATTCTTCTTTATTTTGTTGTGTTAGCATTCCATAAATGGTATCAACATTAGAATAAGAATAAAACATGAAATATTTTGAAAAATTAGGATTTATGAGTGTTGGTGCTGAAGCAATAGCTTTCTTGATGGCTTCAAAACTGCTCACTCCTTCCTTTGACCATGTAAAATTATGATCTTTCTTGAGCATGTTGGTTAATGGATTTAATAAAGAAGCAAAATCAACAATGTACCTTCTTATAATATGAATTTTCCAAATTAAAACTTGTAGTTATTTCTTATGTTTTGGAAAATATAAAGAAATAATAGCACTTACTCTTTTTAGATCAATCCTCATACCATGTTTTGAGATGATATGACCAAGAAGCTTACCCTCATGAACAAAAACACACATTTTAAGATTAAATGACATGCCATATTCTCTACACCTTTTAGAAACAACTTTGAGTTTCGGTAATTGATCACTTACAAGATTTGAAAACATTGTTATATCATCCAAATAAACCAAAAAAATTGTTAATGATACCTTGGAATATCATTTACATGCCACTCTAAAATCTTACACCTACATTGGAAAAACCGAAAGAAATATTTCTATATGCATAGGTTCCCCACTTAGTTATGAATGTTATATTCAATTACTTTTGTGATCCAACCTTATCTCTTCTCACTTATGTACTTGTTCAATAAATATTATTTGTTAATTAGATGAGAAACCATTAGATGTATTATGTTGTTATAGAGAAAATGCTTGAACGTTTTCAGTGATATAAACATGGAAAGAGCATGCTTCTAAACAAAATAGTACCTTGTTTTGAACTCCATAAAACTCTAATCTGTTAATGGAAATTGGTTTGTCCTATCATTCTTTATTTTGTTGTGTTAACATTCCTAAGATGACATTAACATTATAATAATCATACAACATGAAATATTTTAAGAAATTGTTATTTATGAGTGATGGGCTGAAAAAATAGCTTGCTTGATGGTTTCAAAACTACTCACTCATTTCTTTGAATATATGAAATTCTTATCTTTCTTGAGTATCTTTGGTTAATGGATTTCATAAAGAAGAAAAATAAGCAATGTATCTTGTATTATAAAATTAATTTTCCCAAGGAAAATTTGAAGTTATTTCTTATGTTTTGGCAATGATAAACCAAAAAAAAAACTTAATATTTTTTGATTAATCCTCATACCATGATTCGAGATGACATGACGAAGAATATTACCCTCATGAATAGAAAACACACATTTTGGGATAAAATAACACACCATATTCTCAACACCTTTAAAAAACTACTTTGAGCTATGGTAAGTGATCACTTGTAAGATTTGAGAACTCTTTGATATCATCTAAATAAAGTGAAATAAAAATTTTAATGATACCTTAGAATATCATATCCATGGCTCTCGAAATTTGGCACCTTCATTGGACAAACCGAATGACATATTTTATATGTATAGGATCCCCACTAAGTTGTGAATGTTATTTTAAAATTATCTTCTTCCTTAACAAGTATTTGGTTAAAGCAACTATACCTGTCAAATAAAGAATATATTTATGAAACAACAACTTATTTAATTTTCGAATCATGAACAATAAAGGGTAATGATCCTTGGGAGAATCCTTATTTAAATCATGAAAATAAACATAGAATATGATTTCTCAATTTTTTCTTTCTTACCAATACAATGTTAGCTACCCAAGTTTAATTCTTGATAAGAAAAGTAAAGGAAGACTCAATGAATTTTCAATATATTTCCTCATCAATGGTTTAAACTTGGGATTAATTGGCCTTTTTATGTCTAACATGTTTTGAATCAGTTTCTAATTCATTTTTATGATGAGCTAGTGAGGGATAAAAACCTCTTAAATCAATGTATTTCAATACAAACACATCTACATACACTCTACATAACTCAAAAAATGCATCCTTTTAAGATTGTGAACATACCTTGCACGAGATCGATGTTCTAATATTCAAGAATGGTGACAATTTCAAGTTGGTTTATACTTTTCATAAGGATAAACATATCTTTTCATAATATCTTTCTCTCAAAATATGTCTTCCAAAGTTACAAGGCCTTTTGTAATCTTTTTTATCTTGAGTTTTACAATCTCGTCCTCTTACCTATTATACAGGTTTTCCTTTATTTTGATAAGAAAATCGAACCTCTTCCTATAAAAATATAAATATATGAGCATCATCATAAACATATTTCCAATGTGAGTTATTATCGAACTGGATGGCTTGACTATACCTTGATAAGAGGTTGTAATTTAGCATTTATGATATCTCTGCAGATTATGTGTAACTTAGATCCAATGGCTATAAAAATATAAACATGTTTATTTATATCTCTAGGGACAATTATTATGTTAAAGAAAGAAAATCCTCAATCATGTCCCATACTCTATGTATGTAAGCCCTCATTAATGGATTTTTTCAATTACTAGACCCTCTCACTTGAGGAATAACATGATCGTTGTCACCATAAACCTACAATTTTTTTATTCCATTCCTTCTTGCCCACTCTAAACTATGGGTAACTACCTCATATTTTGAAACATTTTAAGAATGGTAAAATTGAAACTTAACAGCTAAAAAGTACCATTGTTCAAGGGTGAAATCAACAACAAAACAATTCCTAAACCATGCGTATTTTTAGTCCATAAAAATAGATTTTCCATAAGCCGTAATCTTGATGATTTATCTTTTCCATGGTTGGATTTTATG
The DNA here is from genome assembly GCA_018340775.1 of Taxus wallichiana var. yunnanensis. Classification (NCBI taxonomy): domain Eukaryota; kingdom Viridiplantae; phylum Streptophyta; class Pinopsida; order Cupressales; family Taxaceae; genus Taxus; species Taxus wallichiana. Next base: position 892,472,096 of record CM031242.1, read on the forward strand.
CGGTATCTTCATGAATGCAATAAATTCAAAGGAGCTTCTATTTAATAACTCTATAATGGTCATGCTCATAAACTTCATTATTCATTTCATCTCAGTAGATAAATATTGAATTCCTTCTAATGCATGAAGAGTTTTTGATTCAATCTCACATAGCTTCTCTTATATATGTATGTGGCTCAATGTGAAAATTTTACAAAGCCTCATAATTGATGGTAAATTTAGTTCCATACCTTGTTCTAAAAACAAGATAAGACCAATCAGCTAAAAAGGTACCCTCAAATATTTGATGTAGAAAAATAAGGTCGAAAATCCATCACCATCAGATCCTATAAGATTTTAACAATTAGAAAATAACGTAAAGTAAGTTTAATATTTTTAATCATTTCAATAGTATTTATTGGTCAACCATCTAATTTGAAAACACATTTGGCACTTGGTTTTTATTTTAATCCTAAATTTTCTGCAACCAATTTTTGCATAACAATGATGCATGCTCCACTATCCACCGTGTAATTATGAACTAATGAGTTTCCAATAATCAGTGAAATATAAAAGGATGTGGATTACCAATTTTATCTATCCATAAAATTATTTTACGTCTTTAGATGCTTTCTATTTTGAACCTTTAGTTTGCTGGTTTAAATTTTCCATCACCATGTTGGGTTTGTTTTATACACTTTTGCATGTTCGATGTTAATATTAGACCTACAAGCTCTGTGACAAGAAAATACATTTTTCTCGAAAAAGATATTGTGTGCCACATTCTCCTATTAATGCTATATTTATTCATATGATGAACTATATTAAATGTGACAACACCTACCTTGATCAATGTTTTTAATACAAAAAGCTTGTTATTGAATTTTAGGTGAAGAAGAAATATTACTAGCAAGCGATATTCTAATTTTCATGAGTTTCAACAATAGTTTAATTACCTAAATTTCCCTCCATATCCATCTTTCTCAACCTTTCAAAACCTGCAACAAATTCAACTCTTTCCTTAGCTCAAAACTCCTAATTTACACCCACATGATCATTATTTTCAAGCTTTACCATAGTTGCATTTAGCCGCCCCTTCATAAAATTTAGATCTCCTTGTGCTTATGCAAGATAAGCAATTTTCTTAATCGATAACATGCCTCATTTTGGTTCATCGTGGCATAGTAAAACCTTGTGGTACCATCTCTAAGGTTGCATTTGGCTCACTAAGTTGTATGTTAGGATTTAACATCATCTTTGTTTACATTATAACTAATGCTCCATAAGTTGTAGGTGCATTTAGATCAATAGCAATGAGTGGATTAGAGGTTTTAATGGTTTTTTTAGCATGATATGGAGGTCTATAACCTTGAGTAGAAGGCTTATAATTGTAAAAAGGCTAAAATTGTTATTGATATGGATTATTTTCTTGAGATTATGTTGGTGAAAAAAACTTCAGGTGGAGAAATCGAGTGTCTCCACTAGTGTTCATATGGCTACACCCTCTACATTGAATGGTACAACTCCCATTAATAAAATTAAACTAATCCTAATCCTATCTAAATTTTTGGGTGGCCAAATAGGTCGGAGATCACACAGGACACCGGGTAACTCCGTGAATAAAAGAGAAAAAATTACAAAGTGATAAAGTTAAAGAAGGGGAAATTATGCAACGAATATTACGCCATGAGTAGTTTTTAGAGCTAACACCCAGTAACCGGAGTAGTCCTAACATCAATATAGAAGAAAGAACAATGAATCTAGTAGGATCAATGAATTAAGAAAATAAAATTTTAAGTTCATCTATTGCGGAAACCAAGTTCCTCTCCAATTCCATACAAGGTCGATTATTCTTCCAAAGCGCATGAAAGAGATAAACAGAGGGAAAAAAGACAGGGAAATATAAGAAGTGTAGATTTTATTCCATGTGTAGTGATGAATACAAAGCTTCAACCAAGCTTTCACAATGCTACATAGTAAGAGTTCTTGAAAATATGAAATCTATTTTTGGAAGGGAGAGGCCATCCTAGTTTATAGCAATTTGAGTTATCCTTTCACCTCCCTCACATGAATTTTCATTTCCATATTCCACTCATGAACTTTCATTATCCATGAATTATGTATTTCTCTTATAATTTAGAGAAAACACTTTTTACAAATTTATAATACGTCACTTAAATGAATAGGAAAAAATACAATGATGACGCATAACAAAGAATTAGAATGGAGCAAGAAAAAAGTGAGGGAAAGAGAGTAAGAGGGAAATTATGGAGGAAAAAAACTCCTCGTGATGAGATTCTTTGAATTCCTTGATGCAGATTGAAGTTTGAGTGAAGATTTCTACCACTGGTGATCTTCTACACTAATGAAGATGGCTCTCTTAAATATTTGTGAATCATTTTCCCCATCCAGTGATGACAAAAAACTCTATAGTGCATAGACCTCCTAAACTACATAAGCATTGTTATGAAGTTTACTAATGTAAGCTCAAAATAAACACATACAATGCCCATGAGGACCCTCCTTGAAACTTGTTTCATGAAACCTTTGGCTCACTAAAATTGTTACGATCAACTCACTTAGAATTACCCGGTTTCTCAAGTGAAGAAGATGAATTCATGAGATGTGCCTTGCAATACTCTACCTTTTTTGTAAACCATTGCACTCAAGATGATGCTTCTAAGACCTCTGTGAAGTACTCATTCCTCCTTTTCAAATCATGAAACCATCTCATTATCCAAAGGGGACTCTAAAAATTAGTAAATTGAGTGAAAACAAATTCATATGACCCTTTCCACTCGTGAAATGAAAATTTTCTACTTTTAGAGTATGAGTCCATACTCTACTATTCTAGGAAATACCACATGTCTTACTCTAGTTTCTCCTTCTGAACCATCTACCATATTCCAACCTCCTCTATTCATAAGATAATGCTATTTTTAGGAAATTTCTATTTTTAGTAGGTTGTTGTTATTTGGGGACCCTGTTATTTTGGAAGAAGTCATTTTCTATCTTACTTTGTATTTTACCCCTTTTATGATTGTCTTGAGTGATAAAAATTGTAATTTAGTGGGACTCATCATTTATAACATGCGAGGAAATATTACATATTCTCTTTTTAGTAAGTGGTGAAAATGACCTCTAATTGTGATGGGAACAACTCTTTTGATATTGATCCTCGTTATGAACTCATGCACAAATTTTCATCATGATTTCCTTTCCAAAAATATCAAAAATGAAAAATTAAAATTTATGCCTAGTGAGAGATTTAGGTATGGAGTTACATGGGAACAAAATGGTGAAAAATAGACATTAATACCTTGGGAATCTCACAACTTCATCCTCAGTAAAATCTTGTTTGGAGAAACTATATTTTGGGAGACCCTTTCGTCTAGATGATTTTGACCACTTTGGATCTTCGAGAATTTGAAAAAACTTTCGAAGAGGGAAGAATTTTGATAAAAAACATAGCCCCTGCATATCCCTAAAAATTTGGATTTCATGGTGCGAAAAATAGTTCACATGAAACAAGATTTTTCAATGACCATTCTCTCCAATTTTCATGCAATTTCGCCCATTGGAACCTTGAGAATTAAAGAGGTAGCTCTTTGTGATTTTAGCAGATGTTCTTCATCTTAAAAGAAATCATTTTGATAAAAATTAAGGCCTCCATATCCCTAAAAAAGGGACTTCTTCATGGTGCAAAAATATTTCCCGTGAAACTATATTTTTCAATGATCATTCCCTCTATTTTTGTTTGAGTTCACCCACCTGGAACCTTGAGAAGTGGAGAGGTAAACCACTCATTTTTCCCACTACTAATGTCATGGAAGCCATGAATAGGTTTTGAAATTTTAGGTCTTATTATTTCCTCCGTTCGTGATGAAATCTACTCCATTGTGATATTTTTTTGCTTCTTGTCTCACTTGGTGAAATTTCTCTTCTATCCAGTTTCCGGTTTGATGGGAAATTGAAATTTGATCGTTTTGGAGCTTGAAGTGAAATTTATTTTCTGTGGGAAATCCTTGCTATGAATTAGAAGTGTAAAGGTTATTTTTTAATGGCCTTGAGAGTGAATAAATCCACCCGAAATGGTTCCTCATTTCATCCAATCGCTTGTAAGATATGTTAGAATATTTGTCTCACGACAATGGAGGCTTTGAAGAATTGCTTCACTCTTCTCTTTTTTTCTTTGTTCCTCTAGATATTTTGATAAATATATTGTCTGAAACATGTTCATATTTAGGGATTGCAAGAATTGGTTTCCATGGTGCAGCTGGTTTAGAGAAACAATGGTTGGATCGAGGTGTTCATTTGGAACTTTTCTTCTGAGACAAGAAGACACAAACATATATAAAAATTTTTAATTTTTAAATTTTGATTAGGTTAATTTTCATTTCCTAATGTCCATCACCTCAAAGGGACATGATGGAAACAAATTTTCATAGCATAGCTCATTTTGACATGTGGCGTAGATCCGACGATAAGGATCAAAGAAAAAAATAGCTTTAAAGTATTAAGGGAATGAACTTGTGATTCTAGAGATTGCATGAGAGCCCAAAAGGCTTATGAAGGCTAGGAACATTTTCATGACCTTGAGGTCCATGACCTTGAGGGATGTGAGGAAAAAAATCAAGCTAGTCCCCTAGAGGTGACATGTATATTTCTAAAATTGGACTAACTCCCGAACTCGCTCTAAAAGAACAACTTAAAATGGTGATAACTTGAGCTCCGATGGATTTTTTTGATGAAATTGTATATGAAATATTTTTGATATGTTCTTATGAATACAATGGTTGGGGTATCATGTCTTTATTCCTCCATTTGATCCTTGAAAATATAGAGTTTAGGTCGGGTACTCCACCTATGCGTGAGAAAAACTACTTTGGACCCATTTCTCCGAAGTGTTGTGAAAAACATAATTTCTCTATCTTATAGGGTTTGGAATTCCATTTCCAAAATTGTTTTCTTTTCCTTCCACCTCCATCCGGAGCTATCAGAATCACCTTCAAACCTGAGCAACATTTATTGCCTATGAAGTGTCTACGCCTCGGAACCCTATTTTTGTTGAAACTATCTCGAACTTCTTTATATCCTTCTTAAATCTTCCTAAATCAATTACATGATTTTCCTAGGTCTTTGATTCACTTTTGTGTCTAGTTTTTCTTTTCTATTCTAGTCCATGGGGTTGCACTAGTGCTAGGAAAGGCCAATGATATCTCTTCCCACATTTTCTTGAAGTTTGCATCTTCAATGATTTAGAAAATGAACTAGGGGTTGAATTGTATTTTGTAAATCACCTATGGGAATGAGTTAAAACTAATTAAGGGTTATTGGACAAATGGGGTAGACTCGAGGTTCCTTGAAATGATAAATCATGAAAAATTTGTTATAGGGGTATCGTTGCAATGCTCGAAATTGACAATTTCCTTGTTTCACATTTGCATGACAATTCATTGGCTCTACCGGGGCATGACATGGACTCGAGTATAGAAAATACATGAAATGGGGAATCCGGGATGTTAGCTTTAGCCCATATGAGCCATGGAATAGTTCCTTATCCATTGGGACCTACAAACTCACCGAAAAAATGGGCTACAAAACTATCTTTATTAAACACACGCACGCACGCACAAACAAACAAACAAACGAAAGGAAAACACATCGGGGAAAGAACAAAAAGTAAGAAAGGTAAATTATGTATAGGGAGGGAAATTTACAAATGTGGGAAAAGGATATACCTGTACTTAGCAATGGGTTGAAAAAAGTACACGCCATCTTGAAATAGCGAATTGAAGTATGAACTTTGAAGTAGAAAAACTATTATTTGATCAAACCCTACTTTGGTGATGGATTTATATGGCTTTAGAAGAATAAGGTTGAACATAATTCCATCTTTGTACTAATACTACATAGATAATGTTATTTTTATCAAATGAACACTTCATCACTTTATAGAAATTCTTGTACCTTGATGTTCCCACTTTACATCATGTGACCATGTGACACCGTTCTTCCATGTCCTCAATAGTGAGAAGATATCCATCCTATTTTATTTTATTCTTTAAATGTTCTTTTCCATCAGCAAGGCACTCGTAAGGAGAGAGAATCAAAATGTTTTCATCTCATTGACCAAATTATTTTGATGTCCCACTTTGTTTCCTGCAAATCAACTCAATATTTTCCTTATTATTTTCCTCCATGGAAAGGATGTTGTCTCCAAGATTAATAATATTCAAAGAGGATTCCAAAACCTTCCTTATTTTACACTCATGAAACTCTTCGCATTTTGTGAAAGGAAAATCTATTTTTTGATATCCATTCTCATCACCAAGGAATTTGGGAAGTTATCCAGTTCATCCATTGGCTCTATTTAAGTATCAAACATTGGTGAATCAAATAGAAGAAAAAATTGCCTCATACATGTCTTGCATTTACATTGACTGAGTTAAGAGTTCAAGGCTTAGTTGAGGATCTTTAGTTTCTTTTGTAGCCTTCATAATGTCTTGCCTTGAATTTTCTTTGGAGTCTTCCATAGATTCATATTCATCCTTATTGGGAGAATATTTGTGTTGTTCCTATAGGATATGGTTAAAATTATTATTGATACGGGCCCATGATTCATTTAAATCATCCTCCTTTACCTCTTCCATGTTTTATGTTTCCCAAGATTCAGTATTTTGCAAGCATGATCATACTTGAGTCACTACATCTTATGACAAGGAGAAGAGTTCCATGATTTGTTCGAAGGGCACCCTTCAAGCTCAAAATCGATATTATCTTATTCTTTGTAAGAATCGAGAACAATTTTGGGGAAGCAGTAAGAGAAAAAATTTCAGCTACATCTTGACCATCCATTATTGAATCTTCTTGCTCAAGTGAAAGATGAAAGGACATGTTTTCACTTTGATGATGATTCTTCTCCCCGAGTGAGTATAGGTTGTGTTTAAATTGTTCATTCTCATTGGATTTGTAAAGAGAGTGGGATTATTCCATTAAATCATCCATGATTACATCAAGAAGATAGTTTTGATTCTTTAACTCCGTCCATTTCTTCATGTAACATTTCTACATCACTTGATGAATCAAAATAGGAGGGAATGCTATCTATGAACATCTTGAATTCATTATATTCTAAATATGATGTCAGGTGAATTTCTTTCACTTCTTCAAATCTCTCCATTTCATCATTAATTGAAAGATCAAAACTTGAAAAGAGATCATTCATGCTTACTTTGAATTGGTTGTCTTCTTTGATCATTGATGGGGTCTTCAAAGAGTATTGGATTTTCCATTATGTAGAAAGGATATTCCTTTATTCAATATATTACCCCTATGGGTAGTGCCTTGAGATAGATGAAATTGCTGAATGGTGATTCTATCTTCATGTCTTCTAATTTTTCCTCTATGAAGTTGTTTTGGCTTTCATAGGAAGGTTCCATGATAAGATCTTCATCAAAAGAATCTAAGAATATTATGGTAATGAAAACTTCATAATATGGGCAGCACTAAGGGTCTTCCTCGATACGGTGTGTCTTGTCTTCCTCCTCCGTTTGATGGAGTTCTTGAAGATGTTTGTAACTTTTATGTAGAGCTAAAGGATACCTCCAAATTTCATCAAAGACTTTGGGATCAGATTTTACTGTTTATTATGCTCTAAAGTCTTTCCACATATTCTCTTTTCAACATGTTCATTTGTTCATCATTGTATGAAAGAAAGTCATCTAATTATCAGTGGAAGAAAGAAAATGTTCTCAATTTTCCATTTAGATGTGTGATGTTGCAAAATATTCTTGAGTGGATCTTGCATTATTTTTCTTTCATCATCTTCTTGAATACTGAATTTATCTTCATTGGAAGGCTCAAGGGTAGGATTTTCTTCACTGGAATTCAATAACCTTTTACATATGAAAACCCTATTGTATAAATGAATTTTAGGATATTCCTCTACATACATCGTACTAGTATTCAGCATGTAAGTGTCACACTTACATCTAGCATTATATACTACTCATCATACACATCACATAATGCACATTTCACACTATTAGTCTATCTATACATTTTTGCATTGCATATTATACATTGCATATGCAAAATTATACACATCACATGTTTGCATATTATCATCACACATAGTACATCACCTTCTATGTACTATATTCATTACCATATGGCACACTTTAGTTCCTCAGTCCATACTCGACTTCGAGATATTGAAAATCAAATGGACCTTACATTCATCATGTGTTTATCATTCAAAATTTCATCATGTGACATCTCTAGGATAATGACATAGGCTATAGAATAAATGGTCGCTAAATCTATCATCTTGTAGTGGTATACACTTTAGGCTACATCACCACTCGCTACTATTCATCTTATATTGGTAAATGCTTTAGCCTACATCACCACTCCTTATTATTCATCTTTTAGTGATGCATGTTTTAGATATAAATCATCACCCATACATTAATTTTTTTGTGATATACACTTTGGATATAAGGTTAGCACACATCTCTTCTATATGTTTCAGATTTTCATCACTACACATACAAACTCATCACAACACACTAGACACAATACATAATATTTGACCATTTCCGATGACGTACTCTCATTTATGGTTCATTCATTATCGTTGAGGTTGAAAATAAAATGAAGCTCACTTCATAGATTTTAAATTCAATTAGGGGAATGTGGCTCTTACCATCCATCTTATATTCCATTACATCCATCCACAACATACTCGCATATTATTGTTGTTTTTACTTTTTCTTACTTTTGCTTGTTCATGGTCGCTTTATTACACATGTTAGTTAGATTACTTGTATCTCATTTATCTATATCATCCATACATACACGTTCACGTGTTTTTCTATTTGTGATCACAAGTATAGGTCTATTACACATAACATGGATGCTTACCTTCTACCCTTCATACACTTTGGTCACCCATGGCATCCACATTCATCTCTCATAGGTATTATTGTTTAATTTTTTACTTAGCACTTTATATTACTTGATTATACATGATTTTGACATACTAGTTATTTTTCTAACATGCTAATGTGTACATCTTAATGTAATTTTATAGGCATGGTTATTTGCTTCCATACTTTTATCATACTACTTGTCTATTGTTTTATCTTGATTGTGAGAATTTCCCTTTGTTTGGTGTGTACAAAGTTTTTTTATATATAGTTTTGATGGCCTTGCTTCTCTTGCGACATCGTGAGTGATGTCCCATGTTTTTAGCTAGCTTTATGTAGCTTATCTTTTCATCTTGCATGTTTACAGAATTTTCTTGGTGTCTTATACACTATTTGCGTAGATTATAGATTGTTTCTTTATGGATGTTTATTTGTAATAACACTCATCTTCAGCTAGCCTTCTTATTTGTTTGCGCATTGGTTTTTACCAAGCACTTTCCGTACCCTTGCGGGAAGCGCTTTCAAATTACATGTAGTTGATCCTCCTTTCAGGTTACATTATGATATCAACAACGTCACATGTGCCCATAGAAAAGGGGGCATCATTTGGGGTTTTATATACTACACAATGCATTTTCACTAGTTCAGTTTAGTCTACTTTCCACCCTTGACATTGTTGGTTATATACAACGAGTGGGTTCATACTAGTCTACAAAACCTATACATAGTTGCTTTTATAGGATATGGTAGTCATTAGTGTTCTAGGAAGATTTTAAAGGTTGGAGGATATAACAAAATTTATCCTTATACTTCTTCCTCCAAAGTGGTGTCAAATCACAAAAAAAAATAGGATGTCCAGATATCTCTTCACACACATTCAGGGAAGTAGTTATAGGTTAGAGGATACAATAGAATTCCTCCCTAAAATTCCTCTTCCTATGGTGTTGGATCACCCAAAAACCCTTGAAGTATAAGATGTCCATCTAAACACTCTCTCTCTACATGGATCAGGTGCACATGATCCATTTACACTTTTTTCATTTACATATTTTACATTCGCATGATTTTTACATTTAATTTTTACACATACATACATATATGTGACTGGTTGATCAATTTCTCCTTGCAGGTCCATCCATATAAGAAACAAGCACTCAAATTGGGGCAACAACAAAAAAATGTCAAAAAAACAATTTATGCAAATACACACCATACTAACCATGTAGGTACCTCACACACATCATCAATTATAAACAAGTTTTCACCCTATGTTCACTCCCATCTTGTTATTTTTCATCTTTAGTTTCCATACTTCATCATATTTTTGTAATTCCATGCTATTTCTAGTCCTTTGAAGAATTTTTTTCTATAATCTTCATAGACATCGGGAGACATCTCTATCTCCTTTATGTTACCGAGGTTTCAGTCATAAACATAAATTTTGGAAAATGTACATAGAAAATCATGCACTTTAGAAACTATTTAGTCCCAGTCTCATCTTTGCTATTTTGAAGGTTTGTGAATGAAGAATGTACTAATTAAACCCCATATTTTTCCATCTTCCTTAATTTTCATGCATCATTCCTAACCTGTTCCACCCATATGCCTAGTTAACTTAATTCATTTCACATTATTTTATATTTGAATGGGGCACCCAAGCTAGTATTGGGGCACCTTGGTCTCACCACGGATACCCTGATCCTTTTAAAAAATTCCTGCCACTTTCTACCCATTTTAGCTTCTTATCATTTTGGTGCTCATCCATTTTAGGGTTAATTATGAAATCAGATCAAGAGAGACCTATAAAAAAAAAAGTTTTGAGACCATAATGAGGGACCAAGTCCTAGTCACTACTATCATTTGTTCACAATTTCACACTTGTGCAAAAATGGGCAACTAGAAACTTCTCTACAATGCATAACATTGGTGAAGTAGACCTAAGCTAAGGGATATTCTTTCAGTCAATATTTTTTTGTTGAATTAATTAATGATTACATGAAATATGCTCCTATGTGTGGTGTTACAAATGTAAAAGATCACATAGTCTGTAATTTCATGACTATATTCAAGCAAAAGAACACAAATCCCCAAAGGACATATTTGTTACCTTGGTGAAGACATTGAATTGTAGAATAGGTGAAGTTTTAAGTCTTGGAACAACAATCATAATTACAGATTACAGCAATCAGAGTTCAAAACTGGATGTTACGGGTATTATTTAATTTTATTTCCTTCATGATTAAGACATTCAATTATATTAATGGGTTGCTTAATTCATCATATAATCCATACAAAATCTGAAATGCAAAAAAATACACAACTCAATTTTAGAATTCAATTTTTATTCATAAGGAATTTCAAATGTTCCCACAAAAGTCATGTGAGATGTAATTGAAAAGTAAAGTACAACTATGAAGAAAGAGGTACATTTACATGAAAGAAAACATAGAGTAGTATGAATGAAATGATTATTGCCTTGGGGGTTTCTTCTTCGGTTGAGGCATCTCCATCTCTAGCTTTGTTCCCTTAACCTTCCTTGTTGAAAGAATTGTCCTGAAAATAAGAAAAGAGAAAACTATTAGTTACGAGCTCAAGGTTAATCCATATTCCTATACTATCCAAATTCATGCATATGGATCTCTTAACAACAGGAGATATAGATTACATGAAGATCAAACAACATACATGATTTACTCACTCAGAAATAAGGAGAAAGAAGAAAAGAAAAACCATGGACATAAGAGAGGCCAAAAGCCTAAATATTTTCTAACTATTTTCTTAAGTGTGCAGGTACAGGTTACAGCCAAGAAGAAATAAATCATGTCTTACAGTCCTCACTATAGATAAAGATTGCAGAGTTCAATGACTTCTATCCTATGGTACATGAAGTAGATAATTCACAAGTACATACTGGTATGAAGGAAGAATGCAACTCAAAGTTCAGCAGCTATTCTAGAAATAGAAGAAGTTACAATACAAATTGAGAAGAGACTTGCAAATAGAAGTACATGTTTCAGAATGCAACTCAAAGGTGAAGAAGAAGGATCAAAATTTAAAGGCTGAAGTTAACTAGAAAGAGAAGATTACAAATGAAGAATAATGAGAAATAAAATATGAGAAAATTTTGACAGGGATTTTCCATGTAAAATGGAAATTTACATCTTTCCATCATGTTGCCTTAAACTAATACATGCTTTTAAAGTTGTATGTAAATCAAATAAGTGATACAGAAAGCAGAAAAGCATGATATGATCAGATAACAGTTATTATGTTTCAGTTTCCAACAACAAATCAGCTTCAATAGAAGAAGTGATACATTCTGTATTTTGAATCAAGAAAGTACATCTATTAGAGCTGAAACAGAAATAAAAGAAGGAAATATGGGAAAATTTTGATAGGGCTTTGCCATGTAAAATGGACATTTTAAATTTTCTAGCATGCTTATTAAAACTATAATGAAGCTCAACTACATTATTTAAATAGAAAAGAAATGAACTACACTTTCACTCATCAAATTGAAGGACTTTGGAGAATTCATTACAACTTAACAACTAAAGAAAATGAAGTTTTAAGGTAATCTTACAAAGTGCAAGCATACTATGAAGTTAAATTCTCAAATGATGTAGATTGGAGTGCACATGAATGCTATCATATCAAAGAAGTAGAACTATTTAAGCAAGGAATCAGATCAAGAAAAGATTAAGATCAAATTCATCACGAAAACTAAGAACAAAGCTCAATTTATTAAACAATCATGTTTTACCAATAGGATAACAAATAAGATAGAAGTTTCAGAGGACTCTGATACACTCATCCGAACAACAAAGGACCAAGGTAAATCAACCAAGGAAGCTTCAAAGCAGATTACATAATCAAGCAAAGGATTGAAAACAATAGCTCAAGGATCCAAATATCTTTTTCACATAAAAATATTGATCCAAGTATGTATCTCAACTTACAGGTATGAACAGAAAGTCACTAAGGAATGCAAAAATGACAAAGCACAAATGAAAATAGTGAACAAATGTTACAGTAAGTGAGAAGAATGTCATCCTCAAGCCATGATTAACCAAATTAGTGATAATGAAGAATGGTTAGAGGAAGATTCAAAAGGACTCAGGTGTCTATAAGTTTCAGCATAACAAACTGAAACTCCTATGTTTACATGTAATAAGGAAGGAGGTTTTCAGAACTCATAACTTGTATCAATGTGCGGAGTGAAGTCAAAAAGGGAAAAAGGATAAACAATCTTTATCGAGGAGGGATTCCTTATGAAAACAAGTACCAAGTAAACATATCTTGAAATATTACTCAGAACAAAAAATCAGTGGGTATTAATTATTGAATCGAATCAGATTATGTAGAACTTAAGATAATGTGAAGTGGATTTCAATTTTCAGAAAAACTTATATTCCATAAGAATAGATTGTAGAATCAAAAGGAATGAAGGATTTCAAATAATCATATCAACAAACATTCTATCTGGAAAGTTTCAAGAAAATAAGAATACCCATTTAGTACTTAGAACACAATATCTGATAGAAAATATTTGAACTAAAATACATTCACATCTAAGTTGAAGAAATATTCAATTATTTCAGAAGTTAACATTCTCATTAAAATCAATCAGTTTCAAATTGTAGTATAGAAGGGAAAAGTACCGATCCTGGTTTTAATTGAAAAACCCATTAATGGGTATCAAAATTAGAGTAAGAAATAAATACTTACTGATTAAATAGAAGTTGAGAAAACCCTCAAATGGTGATCAGATCAGGACTAAAATGAAGGACCTAGAATGGGTTTTAGCTCAGAGACCAAGGTTGTCCCAGAAATCACATAGGAAATGCAAAGGAAAAATGATTATCAGTATTTTGAAGTCAAAATGGCAAAGACAAAGTAATAGTGGTGCTTAGGAGGTCAAATTGCACCATCCTCTTATCAAACAGTGATACAAGTTACACATATCCAAGCTCAAAGATCATGACAATGGTGATAAAATCCATGACCACATTGCTCAAAATAATGATGATGCAGATTCTTGAGAGCAATAGGTAATAATTTTTACAGAATGGTTGAAGCTGACAGACTTCAATGATGGTAACTAAAACAGAAGACAAAGACCTGTTTTGAGGAAAATTTGAGCTTGAAGCAATGAAAATTGGTGAAAATTGATCAAATCTTGTAAAGAAAACAAATTTACAGAGCTTGAAGGAAAAATAAATGGTGGTCGTTCCAAAAGAAAACCCGCTCGAGAGAAAAAGATAGCATGAACAAGCTCAACAAAATAATCACAAAATGTAGAGGCAGAAAAGCTTCATAATACCAGTCTTTGCATAGGATCCGAGCTCACAAAGTGATCAAACAATGGCATCGATGAAAATTTTTCCAGGGCTTTTCCCGCAGACCAAAAATCCAAATTAAATGATCATCAAGGTCGAGTTACCCTTTACCAAGCAAACTCGAGAGGTGTGTCAATAGAAACCCTAACCATAGTCAATGATCGATCACTCAAATGCAAAAGGACAATAGATCAATGTCTCTAGAATGAAAGAAAACCACATGGGTTCCATATGCCACCAACCACATTCAATGCAAGCTAGAAACCATAACCATAGGTCGAGATGACGGAACCGGCATCAAATAGTATAGACATCAACTACCAAAGATCATTACAAATATCAAAGAAAACTCAACCTGAGTTACATATACCACCGAAAAGGCACATGGAGGGGTGAGTCATCATCATGAGGGGGCCACCCCATGATTAAAAAAAAAAAAAATCATTATTTCATATTGACTTTTAAAAGTCTAGACCATAGTATATGTCCTAAGTAATCAAGTGGCTAACCAACTATATAATTTAATGATAACCCAAAATTGGTCGAGTATTATATGGTGACCCTTTTACAAAGTTCCCCCTTGTCTTATTTAAAAACCATCGTAATTTGCTAAGTCCACAAGAGTGGCCAAACCAATAAAGACTAATGATGAAGTGAAAAGGTGGTCCCCACTATTAGAGGGTTGGAGATGATTTACAGTGTGTCATCCATGTGACCATTAGAAGACAAAGGAATGTCAACATCAAAACCTAGGCTTAGAGGTGGTCCCCATCAAGTGGATATTTGGATGTATTATTTTTGCAAGGTATTACAAATAATATAATTAATTTTTCTCACTCATAGGGAGATGATTTCTTGCATGCCTTCACAAAAGGACATAACAGACAAGAAGACAAATTTTCATGCACAAGGAAGGAAACTTTCTCATCAAGCAAGATTTATTATTAGCAACTTATTCACCCATTATTTTCTTAAAAATAGGAGAGTCAATTGTAGTTTGACTTTGATGTAATCAAAGACTATTAATGCCTCATGCATTAGTTTTCTTTATTTTATTACTTTATTTATTAATAACTAAATGATAAAAATCGGATGCATGGGTGAGTACAACCTTAATCTATTTTTAGGAAGGGTGAGTGGATAAATTTTGCTATATATTGTGTGCCTTGGCAAAGCACAAAAGAGGAGGATGTTTAGATACAAGAGTGCTGAAGCAATTTATGCCAGTTTTTCCCTCTGAATGTGAATTTTTTTCTTTCCAATTATTTACATTCTTTTTATGCTCAATTAATCTTTTGAATTTTGAATTCCATAATTAATCATATTACCCTATTGTAAATTTCAGTAATTTATGCATGATATTAATGTGTATGTTTAACTTAGTAGTATTTTCATGATTTTTTCCACAATACATCAAAGTGTTTGCCCTTAATAATCTGAAGAAATCCATTGGCTCATGTACACAAAATTCATTCCTATATCAGTTGTGCATGTACCAAGTCAAAGACCTCATACAAGTTTGGTGTATCACCTTAGTTTTTTTAAAATACTTTTATAGTCATCCTTTACCCTCAAACCCCAGAAAATTAGTTTAGGATACATAAATAAGGAACTAGCCTTAATATTGGAGACTCACCTCAAAATAGGTATATCCATAGACTTGAAGTGTTTCCATTGTATCTACGAAAGAGATAGATAAAATTTAGAGGCCTAGAACACTGCAGACCATCTCTAAAGGGTGCACTTTCGAGAAATGACATCATCCACCTAGGGTTGCATTCATCTAAGGAATTTTGAGATCATTTTCATTCAATTATCTCCATCATAAATGAAAAGGCTAGTTCATCTACATCACAAAATTAATGGAAGTGATTCTATTTTATTCCATCCACCATTATACTACAATTTTACATCTAGTTATCATTCTCTACTTCACAAAGTGTGACTTAAATAAGAGTATCAAGGGCACATGATACAAACACACACCAAAACTACATTTGGTTCTTAAATGTAGTCCTATGCACATTCGTTAGCCCACTATTGTGGCGGTGAGATCGATTTGACCTATTCATTTGCATTCTTCTTTTTTAGGTTTTTATAATATTTGTGGATTTTTGCAGGTCTTTCTATCATCTCATATTGTTGGCGATACCGACGTAGTGTAGTGAACCCGATGTGACATATACAATGGTTTTTATACCACATGTTGAACCTGTTAATCTTAGATCCCGACATTATTCACAAACTAGCGTGACCATTTTATAGACTATAATGATCTCACGTCCTCCAATCCTTCTCTAGGAACCCTAATCAAGAGAATCAGTATATATATGTCCTTTCCACAACCCTCCGCACAATCATCCTCGCTTCCATATTATTTTGTGTATTCCGTAACACAAACCCGTAATTAAATCTAATCAATAGAGTAACTTCCTCACCCTTTTTGCACATTAGGTTTTATAATTTTATTAGGTTAGTTGTTTGGTTGATTTTCCATAACCAAATTGCTCTTTGTATTTACATGAGGTTCTATATCATAATAACTATTACAATTCCCAATTTTTATCTAATCACTATCATAATTGAATGCAATAATCATACATATGATTCTATTGTTAGTACACATCATATGCTTGATATAATGTTTTTTATTTTTCTCCTTGATGAGTTGTTTAATTTCCCTTTATAAACAAATCATATTTTTTATTTAGCTAATCCATTGAGGCCATGTCCTTGTATTTCCTATTAATACTATTGAACATCACCATCATAACCTAATTTTTAGCATGAATATTAATTAATATATTTATGGCTAGTTATCTTTATTTTGTGTTATTCTAAGCATGCATTTATTCCCTCAATTTCAAAAAGTCTTTTAATGGTGAATTGTGTGATGAAATTCTTATTTACAAGAAAATTATTATATGCAGTAAATCATTCACACCAAAGGGATTGAATTACAGCTGGAGAACCCACATGTAACCACTCATCTTTATCCAAAAGACCTGCCAACATAAACTTGTCGGTAGCCAAATGAGATCACCTATAGAAAATAAGTCATGGTTATGAAGAACGCTTACAATGTGAAAACCAACACTCTTTTTTATGTGTCATGAAGACACAACTACAACTAGGATGTGAGAACTAGAAGCTAAATCAACAATAGATCTGATTGTTTATTTGAAACTCACTAAATAAATGATTAATCGGTCAAACACATTATTTAATGAACTTCATGGTTACTTGAGTTATTTTTTTGATATCAAAAAACTTGTTCATTAATTATTTTGCATGTGTTATAACTCCTATTTAGTTATTTTATATCTTCCACTTATCTACTCAAGATCTTTTACTTAGTCTATTTGAACTCCTAGTCAAATTTTTCTTCTTATGTTTACTGAAATTGATGAGTATAAGAGAAAGATATAAAATGCTAGAAAGGTATGTATAGATCTAGATGGAGAATTATAGAATAGAGGATACATGATAAAGAAGTTGGTTTTTTTCCTAAATGAAATATTCTTCAAATTTAATAAAAATATGAGTTATGTTCAAGTAGCTTTTCACTACAAGCCTTAGGATGGATTAACACCCAAGGCAGGGCCCACTTATGATATTCTAAACCCCTCCATAGTTTTTTTTATTTGTTGCATTACATTATTATACTATGAGGCAATTTATCTTCTTAATTGAACCTGTGAATTCAAAAGATTTCTTTTTATCTATAGTAGTCTAAAGCTATTTAATTCCAATTCTAAGTTTTGTTTCAAACATTGCACTTTCAAGATTTGTTTTGTTTTAGTATATTAGTTACAACTATTTCTTACAATACGCATTAAATTATTTGTAATTATGCATACAACACTAGAATTATTGAAAGTTTATGTACCTTGGTTTTATGATTAAATGATTGTGAATTAGTGAAAAACATATTAATTGATGAAAGTTAATTTTCACCACCATTTTTGGCATCTTTTCCATGATAATGCCAACTTACAAGGTTTTTGAAAGGTTTTGCATTTCCTAGGAATAATTTAGGTTTAGGAAATTTCAACTCCACCTCCCTACTAATTTCTGTTGATTGAGTTGAGCTAGTTGATGCATGCACCATCCAAGGGATTCCCATAGTATATTTTTACACAATCCTCAAGTAACAAATACCTCTTCATATGATTCTCGAGAATTCGAGAAGAAGATGTACCTTCCTATATGAAAGGTTTTTATTAGAATATCCTCCTCCAAGAATTTTTTTGAATTTTCTCCCGATCAACAAGACATGGCATGAAGAAGTAAATCAAAATGTTAAAGAAGGGTAAGAAACAATGAGTTCCCAATATACAAAAAAATCATCTTTCTATAATGTAGAATATTTCGCCTCTATCATTTCTAACTTTCATGGATCAATAACTAAAGACTCGGACATTTTTTTGTTCAAATTTTATGTATTATGAAAAAACTATTATTATACCACTAATGCACATAAACTGAAGTTATTACCCACTACACTCAAGGATGAAGCCTTGAGATGCTTCATGGGTTTAAGAAGATATTCTCATTGCCAACATGTTCAAGAGAATGAAGGAGGAGATTTTCAATGAAATGGCCACTCAACTAGATTCTCTACATGCCAAGAAGAAAAGATAAGATTGAGTGGTAAAACTCACAGAGTTTTGTTATACATGTTGAAGAAAGAAAGATTACTATAGATGCAGTGTAATGGCTAACATTGCACAAGAAAGGGAGGCTTCACCTAAATTCAAGATGCTAGAGATTGAGGATGGACAAGTATTATCTAATGCTCAAAGAAAACCATTGCCTCAAGAGAACGCAGGTATTTCACAAGACCTTATGCCATTATTTCATAATTGGGGTGATAATCCATATATGCAACACCCAAATTGCCGGGCTAATCCACAACAAGGTTGGGCTCCATACCCTATTTTGTACTAATAGCAATTAAAACCTCAATTTTTAGGCTATTAAGAATAGAAAAACCCCTAAATCATGGAAATAACCTAGGAGAGGAGGTAAGCAATGGAAAACCTAGATCCTAATTACAAAAATCTTACTAGTAACCTCCTTATGCACAATGGCATGTTCGATGCCAAATACCCAAACCGAATCTCATCTAAAAGTAATCTAAATACCATCTCAAATAACACCTAACCTAAAAACTAAAGCTACTCAGCTAGCCTATAACAATGAAGCATCTCAATAACCTATATATTCAAGTTGATGTTAATAACATTCATCTTGGCTCGGAAGAGAAATTCCTCTACAAATTAAATTCACCATTACCAAAACTATAGATAAACCACAATTGTTGGAGGTGGATCCACAACAAAGTGAAAACATGTTGCAAGTTGATTCGAAGAAACATAGAAAGAGTTACATTAAGGGTATAGTGCAAGATAATGAAAAACATTTCTAGAGAGATTACAAGAAAAGAAGACTAACCTCAACTAAGAATCTTATTCTCATTTTTTCAATCAACTCGAGGGATATATGTGTCAAAAATCCATTTATGAGAGTGATCAAGGACGTGTCCATCGATAACAAGTTACTTAAGGATCTATGCATTAAAAAATATGGAAGATGAAGGAACGATCCATCCACCGTAGAATTTCTTGGATAGTTAGCTCATATCATTATTGGGAATTTAGCTTTACTAAGGTATATAGATACAGGAAGTCCTTTGGTAAATTCTACAATCAATTAAACAACAATAAATAATAATCTTATTAACTTGTAGGCATCCATTAATGTTGTTACAAATAAAATTAGGGATAATATAAAATTTTAAGGACCTAGGCCAATAGCTCCACTCTTACAACTTACGGATAGATCAAAAGTGAAACTGAAGGAGTACTTCAGGACATAGTTTTGATGGTAGACTCTTAGGACTACCATTTTGACTTTATTGTCCTTTAATGAAAAGAAATTTTAGGACGGTATCCTACTGTTCTAAGAATGCCATGGTTGGACATTTTTCATGCATTCATAGGTCATAGGTTTGGCAACATGATTATTTCTAACTGAAGTGGCACTATCCTCTTGCCTAATCGTTGAATGATGAAGATAAAACCATTTGGGTAGAAAAACAAGAAGTAAATGAGAACTTTGTGAAATAGCTCTTGGTACTAGATAAGTCTTGATCAATTGAATTACAACAAGAAGAAGATGTTTTATCTAATGTATGATAGAATATTTACTAAAGGAATGAAGAGCTTGATGACAAATTAAAATGTTTAATATGTCCATTGATCTAGGTTCTACTGTAGCAAAGACCATGGAAATTATAGGAAAGAATTGTATTCTTCATCAATTTCTTCCCCATGACAACATACTGAATTCTATTTGTAGCTATGTATATTCAATGATTGATCTCTCAAGACAAGTGGAGTTAATACGGGAAAATAAGTCAATGTCAAGAAGTTCCTAGATAGACAACAAGAGAAATTTGTAATTTCTACTTTGTAAAAACATAAAACAACATTTGCATGGGATTATGGTGATTACATGGAATTCATCCTAACATTTGCACTCATAATATATATCAAGGAAATTTGTAAGCCAATCATGAGGCCACGAGAGAAGAATTAATCGAACTATGAGAGAGATTGTTAAAGCGAGAGGTGAAGAAGTTACTAGATGTTGGATTTATATATCCTATATTAAATATTCAATGCCTGTCACCCCCATTCATTGTGCCAAAGAGGAGTGGAAAATGGAGGATATTTGTAGATTACAAGGAGATTAATACAACAACAAGAAAATAACATTTTCCACTTCCTTTCATTTATCCCATACTTCATACTTTCACTATTAAAAATTATTTCTCTTTTATTTATGGATATAATGTCTATAATAAAATTCATATTGCACTAGAGGATCAAGACAAAACTATCTTCAAATTTCCACAAGGAACATTTACATATATAGGTCTTCCATTTGGCTTGTGTAATACACCTACTACATTCCAAAGGGAATTATTGATAATATTTTATGACTTTTAAAATGACTACGTGTATGTCTACACAGATGAATTTACTTTAAATTGTAGCAATTTTGAAGACAATATGAGAAATTTTGAGAATTCCTTGAAGTGATGTAAAGAGCACAATCTATCCTTAAGTAATGAAATATTCTACATGATGATGTTTTAAGGTATAGTTTTGGGACACTACCTTTCTTATTAAGGAATTGATGTTCATCTAGCCATGGTATCTGTTATAATTAACCTGCGAACACCAAACAAACTAAATGATATTAGGAGCTTTCTCAGCCATGTTGGTTATTACAGGAGATTTATACAAGATTTTAACAAGATTGCAGTGTCATTATTTGTATTATTAGGAAATGATGATTCCTTTGAGTGGACTGAAAAATGTGATACTACATTTCAAACTTTGAAGTAAATGTTAACTACCACTCCTATATTAAGAGGACTGATTAGAACCTTTTCTTCCACATCCACACCGATACATAAGACTATGCCATTGGAGTTGTCTTGGGACAAAAATATGAAGTTTTGAATTATGTAATGTATTATGGTAGAAGAAGTTGTAGGATGTAGAATTAAAATACATAGTAACATAAAATTATTTTTTGGTAGTTGTGTATGCTCTAAATAAATTCAGATACTACATCACAAAGTTATATATTATTCATTCACAAAGATCATGTTGTAATAAAATATTTGATAAAAAAACCAATAATAAGCAATAAGATCATAAGATGGTTTCTCCTTCTTTAAGATTTTGATGTCACATATTAAACAAGCACGGAAAGGAAAACATAGTAGCCTATTTCCTCTAAAGGATGGAGACTAATGATGAAGAACATGTAGTTGATGACTCTTTTACATATAATAACTTATTTGTAATGTATATTAAAACACCTTGGTATGCAGACTTAGCCATCTATTTTGTTTCAATTGATACACCTTCACACTACTTATACTCTAAGAAGAAATATATATTTGAAAAGAGTGTACATTATTTTTGGATAGCCATATTTTTATTTCATACAGGAAAGATAATGTCCTAAGAAGATGTATAGATGACGATGAAATATGTGATGTCCTAAGAGCCTACCATAGTGAACCTTATGGTGGAAAATGTCTACAAAAATAACAACATAAAAGACTTTTAATACTTATTATTACTTGGTAAACATTGTATAAGGACGGAGTACTATACACCGGAGATGTGATAAATGTCGAATAATGGGTAAGATTACACAATTAGATGAAATGTCATTGCAACTTCCCTTTGTCTTATATCCTTTTTAAAGATGGGGATTGGACTTCATTGGCCCCATAGATTCTAAATCCCTCTGAAGGATTACATATTGGTATGCACATATTATGTGACTAAGTGGATAGAGGTAAAGGCACAATCATGTCAAAGAAGTGAGAAAATTACAAAGTTTCTCTATGACCATATCTTCTCCATCTATCACGTTCCAAGGTAAATCATCACTAATCAAGGTACACACTTTATTGTTGATGCAATTTCGATCTAGCTAAATATTAGGAAATCGGGCATACAAAGTCTACATCATACCATGCCCCAACTAATGGGTACGTAGAGGTAATAAAGAGTGAAATATAGGCTATCTTGTCAAAGACCATTATAGTCCATGAAAATATTGGGAAAATATACTTCTAGAGAAAGTGTGGGAATTCAAAAAAATGTGGAAAACAGGAATCGACTTCACACCGTTTCAAGTCTTGTATTTTAAGATTGTTATTTTTCCAATTGTATTTGAGAACAAAATATTAAGGACTTCACTTGAACTAGGTATAGATTTATCGACGCTTAAAGGAAAATCATTCTTTGACTTAATGAGTTAGATGAATTAAAAAGATAAGCAATACACTATACAAAAGTACTACATTTACATAGATCAAATGAAATGAATGATAAATGAAGACAAGTAAGTTTGAAGAAGGTTACTGGGCACTCTTGTTTGATTCAAAGCACAAGGACCATATAAGAAAACCCAAGAAAAGGTGGCTATGCCCCTATAAGATTGAGAAAATCTTCCCTAATGGAGTTATAAAACTCACCACCATAAATTTTGTGAGGTTCAAGGTATTAGTGAATTGTCACAAGATGAGATTGTATAAGAAACTAGTTGATAGAAATACTTTCATCCAATAGTTTAGATGAGGTTAAGGAAGGAAGGAAGTAAGGACATCAGAATTAATATTAGAAGTTAAATCTGTTGGTTCATCTTTTGAGATTCTGGTGGATTGATAAATTTTAGTTTCCTCGGTATATTCATCTTGCTAACTATACCAAGGGAAAATAAAAGCATTGTGATCATCCCCCTTTTGTGAAAAAAAAACTCAGCTAACACATTTTATTTCTTAGAGTTCATTTTTTACATGGTTTTGATGTTAGATGGTTGCAAGAGTGCAAGATGTCCATCACAAGGAGAAAAAGGAATGCCTAAAGGTCCACTTGGAGAAGACCTTGTTTTTTTTTCATATATGGTAGATATCATGATTGCATAAAGAAGATCAAAGATACCAGAACATGTGAAACATGGAAAAGAGACAACTGACATTCCAAAGGATCAAAATTCACTCTCCATGAGTCATTTTTCTAGTTAGCAATGGAAAATATAAATTCAACACATGCATAAAATGTCATAACAACTTCAACCACATAATAGCAAAATTGCATGCAAAAAGGCATAAATTAAAATAAATATGGACAATAATTATTCAAAACACACATAGAGATAAGTGCACTACACTACCACTTTATTAAATTATAATTAGAATGATTTTTATTAATTAGCATTTATACCAGTCATCATTTATTTATTGCATTTAAAATAATGTCATATATTATGCAATAAAATGTTCCTCCATATATACACATATAGAAAATCAATTCACTTGGCATGCTTTATATAGACACATCAATTAATAATCTCCCTTGTAGCTATGTTGCATGTCCCTTGGTATCAAGATTACAAAACAAAACAAAACCACTCCATGTAGTTCAATTGTGCATCGTTTTCGATCGATCGAGCTACATGATTGCGTCATCGAGAAAGGAGAAATCTGCATATTCAAAATGGGATGATAATTGATACAACATGAATCTAGAGAGAACTCTCATCTTCTTATCAACCCTCAAATTTTACAGTATTTTTGAGATAATAGGTGGCTAGACTACATAAACTAATTCCAGGGTTTCAATGAATCAATGGTTGAAGATTTTTCTAAGATATTTAGTTTTGGGAAACCAAAAGTGAAGGGTTTATGAGTAATAATCAATGATGAAATATTGACTATGGCAACTAGACTTACTACAAAAGAAGAACTATTTCTAGAGAAGGATAATATAGAGGAAGATAGGAGGGACTTTACAAATGCTAATGATCGATTTTTCTTAGACAAAAAAAAAAACATAAATAACTTCTCTTAAAGCTTTCTCAGATGATTTTCAAATCATGTTATTAAGTATTTTACCTATGAGGGAATATATTATAGGTTGAATAAGATTCACTTAAAATTTTTATATCACTTAAAGAAAAATAGACAAGTGGATGTGCAAAATTTCTTAAATGAGATACTAAAGAAGATGAGTGCGGATGCGCAAAAGGGCTAGACTAAACTCTCACACCACTAGCTCATAATCATTATAGTAAAGAATACCCTACATAGGGATCATTAAGAGATAAGGCATATGGATTTTTCAAAGTCAAGAGATATAAATGATTTTTACGAAAGAAGAGAAATAAGACAAAGAGTACCAAGAACACCTCCAAGCACATTAGAGAGGATGTACAATCAACTTTCCCACTTGAAGAACACCCTTCATCAAACAATTTACCACCTTATGAATAAAATTATGTTCCTATCTCCCTTCAAAAAATATTTATTAATGAAACCCTCTTAGATTTATCTATCACAAAACATTTACCTATAAGGGTAAAACGAAGCCTTCAAATTACATTCCTACACAAGGGGAATCTCATAGAAAAAACCAAAAGGCCAAAAACCTCCAAGACAAAAAATTCATAGACCATATCACTTGATCATTATGTGGAAGCTGCAGAGGATAACATTAATCCATTGGATGAAGTGTAGGGAGGTATGGATGCTAAATTTTGTGAGTAACAATGTCTTGAAGAGCCCCTAGAGGGACTAGAAGAACAAGATCAAGATGTGCATATTATGTGTATGATTCATGGCCATATGAAAAAGATAAATAAGTTTGAGGAGAAATTGTATAGAAATACCATGGAGATTACATGGAGGAGCGTGAAGACATAGTTCAAGTGGACTAAGCGAGTTCATGGAACAAAAGGTCATGAAGAATAAAAAGAAGAAGAAATTGGTGAACAAATTGAACACATGCCCTAATCTATTGAGGAATTCATTGAACACCTAGTAAATGGAATTGGGGAAGGGAATATTTCTATAGAAATTGAACAAGTAAATGAACATATTGCTATAGTTATGGATGATGTAATTGAGAAAGTGATAGAGTAGACACCAACATTTTTCCACATGATAGCATACGTAAATTCAATGTAGCCTTATTCACTTGCAACCAAAAATTGTCATCAAATAACTTATAAGAGAGCCTATTGAACTAGTTTCAAGGGAGATGGAATCAAAAAAACATTGAATAATTACGGGTTCAATAAATTTCAAACATATCTTAATAGGTTAAAAGGAAAGTGGGAAATAGAAAAAAAATTACTCATCTTCCAAAGACAAGAAAGAACACGAGGAAAAAGACATGGAAATTAAAAAGGATAAATGCAATATGAGAAGATACCCTTAAGGTTTTCGATGAAATAATAAAATGTAGGCCTCCCTCCAACATTTATGCTATCTTATTAAAGGAAAAGATGTTACAACTCAAAATCACTTGTATCAATTATGGGATACCATTTGATATAAGTGCTACTAAGACTTCTTTAGGTTATATCCGAACATCCCTCATGAAATTAATCTCCTATTTTTAAAATATTCATGTACAACTTTGCTCTTAAGTATGATAGGGATTAGATTCAAGTCTTATACATTATATATGTTCATGTTAAAGAACTTTCTTCTTATTTTGTGAATGATTTAGATAGAGAAATATATATGGATTAATATAGAACTTTGGGGAAGGTGTAACCGATGGTAAGGGATAAATATAATAAAACTAGAGGATTGTAAAAAAAATGTAAAGTATATGCAGAAGAAGGAAATAAGAAGGAGAGTATGGAAAATCAGGGAAAAAGTGCACAATGAATCCAGATACATGATTAAGGACTAGGGAATTCGGATACTTCAAGCATGCATCATGCGATGGAATGAGATGTTTCTTAAGATGCAGAAGAAAGAAAGGCATTTTTATTCTAATATAATTCCAACTCTAAGAAGATTGAATGCATACATTATTATTTATACCAAATGTCCATGTACTGCTTCCATTGGCTATCGCCCCAAAACTTCCACTTTCCAATACAGGCATGGACAGGTGATAGACCATTGAATGAAGTGATACTTAATAAATTTATTAATGATTAATGCTAAATGGTTGTTACTTATTCACAAGAGAGGAAGGAATAGGAACACTTTAAGACTTTAAGCGTTTATGATACTTTTAGCAATAGAAAAGTAATCCACTTAAATGAGGACATTTAAGGAATTAAGACTAGGGATGTGATGATTTTTTTAAATTCATTTTATAAACAACTAATATTCTTTATTTTGTTAATCCATTGAGGCCATGTACTTGTATAGCCGAGTTATACTATTGAACATTACCATCATAACCTAAAATTATGGGATGAATTTTAATTAATATAGTTATGGCTAGTTATCTTTATTTCGTGGTATTTTTGAGTATGAATTTATCCTCTTAATTTAAATAAGTGCTTGAATGGTTTTGTATGTGATGTCACCCCAATTTTTAAGAAACTTGTTATATTCAGCAAACCGTCTTCAGGAATAGGGATCCATCCTAGAGCCACTCATCCATAGCCAAATGTCTTGCCATGCAAACTCGCATATAACTGAAGGAGATCACCTATATAAAAAAAAGTATGAATATGAATAAATATTATATCATGAATAAAAACTCATACCTGTACGTGTCATTGAAGTAGTAGTTATAAATGGGATGTGAGAACTAGAAGATAAGTCAACAGTAGATCTGATTATTTATTTTAAATTCACTAAAGAAATGATTGATCGATTAAACACGTGATCTTTGGAACTTGATTATTACTTGAGGTACGTGTTTGCTGTATGAACATGTGTTAATTAATTCTATTCTATGTGTTAAAATATTTTTGATCTATTAGAGATCTTCCACTTGTTAGAAGAAGATCTTTTACTTAGTCTATTTGAACTCCAATTCAAATTATTCTTCTTATGTTTTACTATAATTGAGGAGTATAAGAGAAAATATTAAATGTTGGAAAGGGATGCAAAGATATAGATGGAAAATTATAAAATAGAGGATACACACATAAATAAGTTAATTTTTTTTTCTAAATGTAATCTTCATGCCAATTCAATAAAGAATTTGAGATATATTCAAGAGATTCTAATTTCAAGCCTTAGGAGGGATTAACATCGAAGGAAGGGCCCACTTGAGGTCAAATACACATATCCATAGTTTTTTCTTTTTCATTGCATGATTAGACTAGGAAGCAATTTTTCTTATTATCCATATTATAAATTCACAAGCTTTGTTTTCATCCATATTGTTAGAAGTTATTTTCTTTCAGTTCTAAATTTTTTTCAAGAATTGTACTTTTAAGATTTTTTATTTTCAATACAAGATGAAAACTATTTCTTTCCATACCTCCTAAATACTTTGTAATTGTGCATATGACACTAGAATTATTGAAAGTTTATATATATTGTTATGATGATTAAATAATTATGAATTAGTGAACGACATATTAATTTATGCAAGTTAATTTGCACCACCATTCCTCTTAACGGAAATGGTATTGATTATATTATTTCTTATTCTCCACAACTTATAATTGATAATGTGCTTAACGATGACATTGTTTCTTATTTTCTTTTCAAAATCAAGCATATTGATCTTCGAAAAAATGGCACAAAATAAATTTGCAATGCATATGCATCATCCGAGTTATAATATTTATTGAAATACAAATAAATAAATAATTAGCTTATAGATATTATGAAGAAAAAAATTGTACTCATTCTTATAGATTAAAATAGATGAAGTACAAATAGTAATGTTGTGTAACTCCTTTATATAGAACAATATTACCTAAAAAATAGGAGGGAGAGTTACAATGTGATAATTTTTAGGGGAAAATCACAACACCCCGATTTATTACAAGTGGATGGATGCGGAAGTAAGTGTGATTCGTCAAACATGGAGTTATCCCAAAGTGTGGGACTTGTAATCGGATAACCCTTAGGAGAAGGCCATATTCCTATCCTAACCTAGAGCCACTTAATCAAAAGTGCATTGAGTTGTAAATATAACACTAATCTAATGTTTTTCGAGGACACAAAATTAGAGAAAATGTATGAAAATTAAAAACTACTCTAAGGGAAGGTATTGCACTAAAAAGGATGTTGGAAAACCTCCACAATAAACACAACACAAATAGTATCTTGCAATAAAAAAACAATACACACTAACCTTGAATGCAATGAAAGATAAAAAAAGATGTAATAAAACACGTATGTGTCCGATACATCCACAGATCTGATTTTATTCCTCTCAAATTTGATACAATATATCATAGTTTAGGGCCAAAGCCACATAATTTTACGTTATAATATCCAATAGGAAGGTTTAGAATCTAAAATATATATTTTACATGCAAGAAGAATAAGGGAGGGGCATATACAAGGTGTCAAATTTTTTAAAATGAGCCCCTCCTTACAATATATAATGAGAGAAGGGAGAGAGATAAATTAAAATTTTTGCTTCAACCACCCTAAAATTTGTTTAAATATCCTACAACAATGATGGGTGCCACTCCAAAACCCATACCTCCATATACATTTCCTTTTTACGGAAGAAAGAAAGCCCATTCCTTCATCATTTTTCATAAGTGAGAATTCTAAAACATTCCTCTTAAATGACAAATTGTCTTTCCTCATTTTCAAAACTCGATACATTTTTAAAAAGTCCTATTTTCTACAAATCCAAGCTCCAGAGTCAAAAGTTATGGCCATTTGAAGATGAGGGTGCAATACCACAATAAATGTGAGTGGTTGATCTACCTTTTGGACTCCGGACTTGCATCACACCCTCAAAAATATGAAATTTCAGAATTTCAGTGATTGAACATTGAGATTTTTCACTTCGAAGGTTGATGTCATTATTCATGTTCCTGAGTTTGTGAAACCTCCGAAATGTGTGAAACACATAAGACTAAAATTTATATTTCGGATTTGAGTTTAAGTGCTGATTTTAATGTAGAAAAATACTGAAACCTACAAGTCTAAAATTCAAGCTTTGGGTTTTAGACCTTAAGGTTTTTAGTTGTTAAGGATTTTGGGTTTTAGAGGTTGGAGATTTTGTGTTTTGGGGCTAAGGATTTTAGGTTTTCTGTCCACTCGATCATCACATATCTCTGAATCCTTGAAAATCAAAAGTCTGAATTTGAGACTTTGGGTTTCATACCTTTTCCTCTCCCTGTGTGGCACTTTTCATTGTGTTGAGCTCATGAAACCTCTAAAACACCAAAACCCCAAACTCTAAATTTTGAAGTTTGGGTTTCAAAATTACTACTCCTTTTTCACATGTCTTTCTTTCGAGTCCCCAAATTTTTCTTTTCCCTACCTCCAAATGACCCCACCCTTAATGTCCGAATCTCTCCTTTATTTCCCGAACTAAATCCAAATCCCAAGCTCCTTTATAATGGACTTGACCTAATTCACCGACTCATCTCAAGCCAAAAGTGTGAGCTTCCTTGGTCAAGTCGATCCCTCTATTTCCTCTTTGTTTGAGGTCCCGTTTGTCCAATTTCACCGAGGGGAAAAATTAGATAACAATAATAACATATAACTCCCACCGAGATATGTCATATGCTGGAATGGTAGATTTTATGATAGAATCTATCATTTGTCATATAAATCCTATGACTCACCTAAGATACCTATGAACAACCTAAGTGGGACTACTCATCGTTGGTGAGAATAACTCATAATAAATACCCCTCTCACCAACACTCCCCTTTAGTATAGCTTAGGTATAGGAATAGTAAGACATAAATAGAAATGATTCATGTAGCTACATCTTATTAGGTACCCATGTATAATAAACATGTAAAATAATGGAAGAAAAAAATATAGAAACACATGTTATGCAATTTTGTCCCTCCGGAAAAATTGGCCAATAAGGACCCAAGAGGAGCACAAGTACTAGTCAAACCCCACATCTATAACTTTGAGTTCCAAAGAACAAAATCAATACCGAGAGGGCACATTCAATGAAGTCATAAGTGAAAATCATAATCGAGGAATTTTTCCTCCTATGGGTTTTGATCATCTGGATCATCTTGAAAAATGTTGAAATGTGGGCCTCATGGGCCACACATCAGTGCCTCAAAATAAGAGAAAAAGAAAATAAAATTTTGTTAAGGATTAAGACCCTTTCCATCTAGTATCCATCAGGTCTAAACCATGAAAAATCCCAAAACATTCTAAAAGTTGGGTTCCAGGAAAAATTCTCGATTTTTAGCTTAATAGGAAACCGACCTAAAAACTCTCTGAAGTGGGAGGTTCCATGTGGGAGGAGAGATAGAAATGAATCACCAAGTAGCTTTGTCACTTGAGCTACAATGAGGCTCATATGGGCCATATTGGCCATGGAAACTCATGGATTGCGTCATTGGGGCAAATGAGTTGCAAAAAGGCCGAGCTCGCAGCCTCGGGTTCATGGCAGAGTAAGGAAAGTGAGATTTATAGGAGAAAGAGTTTGGGTTTGGTTGAGACCATGGTGGGGTTGAGTTAGAGACTAGAAATTCATTGGATTTGGGAAATAAAACACAGCTTAATGTATACAATTATATCTCAAGCCCAAATTGGGAGGATACTGGTGGGAGATTAGGCGGTGACACAAAGAATACAAATAGGAGACTCATAGAAGAAAAATTAGTGACTCAGAGAAGATAAATTAGTGCATGAAGAGTAGGTATCTTAGGTCATGAGCATGAGGCCAAAGGAAATGAATGTCATCCAAGCCAAGTGGATTTGGAACTTTGTTAGACGATGAAGAGCTCACTTTGGTGAATAATATGGACGAAGCAACAAGGTCAAAGAAAAGGAATGGATGAGCTCCTCAATTTTAGCCCATGGGATGCATCATGAGAGGTGATATCAAGGGCATTAAGGACCGACATGGAGACTAGAGCTCACATGTGTTTTATATCGATTCATAGAAAAATCATTCATGGGGAAGAAAAGAGGCCACCAATTCATAACGATGGGAATGTAGAGAAATAATCTTGGAAGCAAGTAAGGTAGCTAAGAGTGAAGGTTTGATGTCCTCAAATTTTTGGAGGTGAGCATTCCGGGGACTTCAATGATGAAAATGAAAAAAACAAGCAAGGGGCCCAAAACCCCAAAACCATGAAGTCTAAAAGTACTAGGGTTTATAAGGGTCAATTATAAGTTTGGAGGTTAGTGGTTGATGTCTTCGAGTAATTTGAGAGGTAGAATCCAAAGAAAACTTGCTGAAGTAGATCTCAAAACCAAAGAGCTCTCGCAAAAAACATGTCATGTGGCAAGTCGGGATGGATTCATGAGCTTGTGCTTTTAGATTTCAAGGGTGGTGTGATTCAGAGGTAGGGTTGACTAAATTCTAGGGTTGGATGTGTGAAAATTCTTCAAAAAAAGGGACGAATGTCAACAATACTAAAATATCCACCCAAATATTTCAAATTCCCTCAATTCTATTGATAGGATGAACCCGCTAGATATTATTTGGTCTCTTAACCGAGATAAATATCTCGTGTCGTGCAATAGGTGGGAAAAGAAAAAGTGAGGTAATATATTCACATGTGAATTTTCCAAGACACATTAAATGCATGCCTCGGTAGGTAGAAAACTAGATCAAAGTGGAGCTCAAAGAGGACCTAAATGATATCCTATTTTAAAAATTCAATAACTCCTACAATTTGTATACATTTTTAATGAAATGATAGTCATTGGAAACGATTTGCAATGGGGAATCAATAGTGATGGATAATTTTAGTGACTCAACGAGTAGGTTGATTTTCAAGCCCTATAAGAAACCAATTCCAGGATAATGATAAAATCTACTATACACTACTAATTTTTACAAAATTACAATCAATGGAGAGCTGAGAAGGAAATCTATAACATGAAAAATGAAAATGGAACTTCAGAGGGTTTCACATCCTGAAATTTATAGAACCCAAAGAACTCTGTAAAATTGCATATCTTTTATTCCTAATTTATGTTACTCACAAAAAATAATTGTTGGAAAAGCTCAAAAGATGATCTACAATATTGGAGGATGAAATTTGGATTTTCAAGGTTCTGTAGTTATGAAAATTAATGAAATTTTAACACTAATAGAGTAGTTGAGATGTAATAAATGATAGTATGGGCAAGTGTCCCTTCTTTCACAAGGAAAATTTAATGAAGGTATGGAATTTTCAAGCTCATCCATCACTCTTGAAGGTGAATGATGGGTTTTACAGTTTAGTGAAGCCAAAAATCAATATTTTCTCATCCCTCTCACTCATTAATTCTTCTATAAGTTGTAATAGGGTTGAATTGTATAGAAGGTTAGTCATTCTCTCTTCCCAAAAACCCTCTTCTTATGGGAGTTTAATCATTCCTCTAAATAAATGTAATGGATTCATTCCTTTTCTTGTTGTAACACTATACTACGAAAAATTCATGGATTAATGAAAAAAATTTGTGATTCGATTGTGAATCCTTGAATTATTTTCATTAATTTTCATTGCCTCTCATCATTGTGCTTGTAGGAACTATGTAGGTCTCTTGTTCATTACATGTTTAAGGTGTGTTGTGTTTATTTCAAGCATGATGTATTGAGTGTGATCTATTTTTTGTGTAGGACCACCCTTGCTAGGTTCATCTCTTTCATTTTTTACAAGTGCTAGGGAATTTATTAGCACTCTTTTCTTGGTGTATCATTTCTCTTAATGTAGCTTTCATTTCATGCAATCCATCTAACCCCGTCCTGCTTGAAGTTGTATATTAGGATTAAGAAGTAGTTTTACCTATATTAGGAGTATTTTGTCGTAGGTAAGTTAAGGAGAAGGAACCAGCCTTTCAGTAAAGACATGTCTCATTTCAAAATGTCCCACACTTAGAATAGCTCCACGTTTATGGAATTACATAAAATACACTATTAACAATCATACCATTCAAAGGGTGTATTGATTTTTCATAAAAACGTTTTGGTACACTTGGTGGGACAACACTAGAGGTAACATTTTTCATTTTTAACTAGTTATTCTACTACAAAACCTTGTCACATTGAATCGAAATTCAAACAATAAGTCATTTTTGGAGTTTCTTCACACTTCATAATTTCAAAGGTTGCAATTTTCGTATAGTTGACCTTGTCTACAAGAAACCCTTGAATTTCCAATTCACGAGATCTTTTCATTCGCCCTAATTAGTATCATTTCAACCAAAACCATGGTTTTTAGGTTTCCCGCTAGATTGTCCTTGTATGGAATCCCATTTTCCATCGTATTTGGAAATTTCCACCCTTTTCCCTTCTAAGAAACCATCTCCTCCATAAAATAAATAAATTTAATCTCCTCTCCTATCACCAACAAATAAAAAATAAATGGAGACCCCACCAACAACTACTCTCATATCCCCATTCTCATTTTGGGAAGAAAATCAAGAGGAACTACAACAAGGAGAGAAGAAAAAATGAAATGATGAAAATATTAGTGTGGTTGGCACTAAGATTCGAGATCGATAAAATCCCCTTGATGGTTAAGCCTATGGAAGAATTTGAAATCAATTAATAGGTGGTGCAAACCAAAGTTTGACCGGAAGCAAAACAAGGATATGTGGAAGAAGACATACAATCCGTTTATTTATAATGTAGTCTCCATGAGGGCAATCTATTTTTAAATATTGTTGATCAACTATAAGCTATAAAATAAGAAGGGGAAACGAGAAATATAGTTCTAAAACTAAAAGAAGAGGAGCATGTTTTTCATATGGAGGAAAGCAAAACAATCTCACAGTGTCTTAAATGCGAACATCTTTTATTAGAGGTTTTAAACTTGTCTCCCACATCTACTCCAAATTATGATTTTAGTGATGAGTTTGAAATCTAAATCTTTATGTTAAAAGATGAGGAATACCATGCCAAAAAAATTGCAAATTTAAAAGGGGTTATAAAGAGTATTGAATCTTTTGTATAAGAAAGCAATGAAGAAGTTGATTATCTATCAAATTTGGAAGATTGCTTCAATGAGGAGGATCCCAATGAGATCACATCATTTTCTCCTCCATCACCCATCTTCGTAACACGAGAACCTTTTTCTAAGGAGCGGAACATGCAAGAGTATCCTATTTCACATAAGAATCCTTTTAAGCTAGGATTGCAAGAATTGAATCTTCTAAGGAACATGTCCGTAGCCTCGAAAACATTAGAACATAACTATATCCCTCAAGAGCATGTTGAGAGTGGAATTTTGGAAGAAAGATAAAAATCAACTTTAATAGAGTTATATGATTTAAAACTTGAGAAATATCTTATTTAAAACTCTACAACATGCAATTCATGCCAAGTAATCATCATTTGTTGAGTGCTTCATATTGAATAGAATCACATTTCAGGATAGGTTCATAAGTCCATTGCAGACTCATAATTCAAGGCTAGAGAGAGGAACAAGTTAAACTCCCAGGTTTAAACAATTTTGAAATCTCATATATTTTAACTTTAATATTTTCTTATGAAAATTGAGAGTGAAAGTAGTGGGACTAGTCTAGGGATAACATGTTTTGAGACAAGCTCAACGACATGTATGAGATCTCAATGTTTCAAATTCAATAGGTTCGGGACTAGTTCACAAGTATATAGTGACTCCATGCACAATGGAAGCTTTAGGTTACTAGTACATGAACATCTAGCAGAAGATGTTGCCGTGAGTCACCAAATTGTTATAAAATTTCTCCCCTTATAAAAAATTAGCTAATAGGGACCCAAGATGACCACAGTACTCAACGAACCACACAAAGTTGAACTTGAGTTTCGAGAAAAACAAGGATCCTAGGGGGCACATTCGGTGAGGTTAGAGGTGAAAATGATAATTGAATAATTTTCCTCCTATGGGTTTTGACCCTTGGATAATCGTGAAAATGTTGAAATATGGGCCCGTGGGCCCACATCTAAACTCAAAACAAGTGAAAATGAAAAAAACCATGTTAGTATCTTGAAGACCCATTCCATCCACTCTCAATCATGTCTCCAACACAAAAATCAAAAAAATTCTAAAAGATGGGTTCCCAAGGGCAAAATTCTCCATTTGGGCCTCAATAAGCCACTTATCTATAAAGTAGGTCTTGAAGCTACTAGATTGTCACCAGAAACCGTAAGGTTACATTAGGTGAGGTGAGATAGAAATGGATCATCAAGTAGCTCATCGAGCTACTTGGCGAGCTAAGTTACAATAAAACTTAGATGGGCCATATTGGCCATGGGAACTCATGGATCATGACATTGGGGAAGATGAATCGCATGAAGGTTGAGCACGTGGTCTTAAGGTGATGAGACGGTAAGGAAAGTGAGCTCACTAAAATAAATCTTTCAAATTTGGTTAAGTCCATGGTAGGGTCAAGTAAGAGAGGTGTGAGTCATTATAGTTGGGAAAAGCTTACTTGGCTTGATGCATAGAAGCATTGCTCAATCCCAAGTTAAGAGGATACATTCAAGAGGTCGGGAGGAAATATGGAGAAGACAAATAGGTGAATTAGAGAAGAAAATTGGTGACTCGAAGAGAAGATAAATCGCCTCAAGAGCATGATCCTAAATAAAATCAAGGTCGACTAAGCCATGTGGATTAGGCGTTTGGTTATACGATGAAGAACTCGCTTTGGCAAGTAATATGGAAAAAGTAGTAGGGTCACCGATGAAAGAAATGGTTGAGCTCCCGAGCTCGAACAATAGGATACATCGTAAGAGGTGATGTTAAGGGAATTGAGGGCCTTCATGGAGATTGGATCTCTCCCAAACTCAAGATCAAGTCCCAGAAGGATTACTCATGGGGAATCAAGGACGCTACTGAGTCACAATGGTGGGAACAATGAGAAAGAATCTCAAAGATGAGTAAGTCAAAGAAAATGAAGGTCCTATGCCTTTGGATTTTTTGGGGTAACATTTTAGGGATCTTGATGATGTAAAATGAAAAAAATCAAAGGCACTGAACGTTAAAACCCCAAAGTCCAAAAGGGCTTGGGGTTCTTTGGGATCAACTTTGATTTTGGAGGTTAGAGTTCCATGTCTTTGGGAACTTGGTGAGGTATACCTTGAATAAAACATGGTTAAGTTTGCAAAAGCAAGACCTTCCAAAGTCCAAAACGTGCCACATAGTGAGTTAACTTGGATTTGGGAGCTTTCACTTTTTGGTTTTAGGGGTGGCATGATTTAAACGTAAGTTCGAGTAAAATCTTGGGTTGGAGGCATGAAAAATTAAAAAACAAAAGGGCTAAAAGCAAGAGTATAAAAATCCCTTCCAATATTTGAAAACCTACTAAGTTGTTTGATAGGATGAGCCTCGCTAGATATGTATTCATCGTCAAGCCAAGGTGAATAGATTTTGTTAGACAATAGGTGGGAAAAGTAAAGGGAGACAATCGGTTTGTGTGTAAAACCACCGAG
Source organism: Taxus wallichiana var. yunnanensis (assembly GCA_018340775.1). Classification (NCBI taxonomy): domain Eukaryota; kingdom Viridiplantae; phylum Streptophyta; class Pinopsida; order Cupressales; family Taxaceae; genus Taxus; species Taxus wallichiana. Next base: position 892,509,227 of record CM031242.1, read on the forward strand.
CCACATTTACCGCATGGCTTGATGGGTAGAAAATTAGCTCGATGGAGCTTGAAGAGGACACAAATGATGGCCTATTTTTAAAATTCCCTAACTCCTAGAATTTTTAACCATTTTTAATGAAATTATATTCATTTGAAAGGATTTTCAAAGGGGGATTCAATCATGCAAGCTAGTTTCATTAACTAGGTCGGTAAGTAGAGTTTCAATAACTATAAGAAACTAGTGCCAAATAATGATAACGTCTCCTATACACTACTATTTTTTGTAAAACTATAGTCAACGAAGAGCCGAAAAGGAAATCTATAGTATGAAAACTTGAAAAATGTATTTTCAGAGTTTTGTGACCCTAAAATTTGTAGAATCCATTGTACTCCAAAATTGCATATCTTTTTCTTTCTATGTCCATTTCTCACAAAGAGATAGTTGTTGGAAAGATTAGTAGATGATCTACAACATGGGAGCATAAAATTCACATTTTTGATAATCTATAATTCTTAGAATGCATGAACTATAAAAATTGATACATTAGGTGAGGTACAATAAATGATAGTAGGGCATTCTTCCTTCTTCCATAAGGAAACATTAATGAAAGGATGGACTTTAAAAAATTTCAATTACTATTGATGGTGAAATGATGGGTTTTACACATGATGGAAGTAAGAAATATTGATTTTCTCCCCTCTCTCATTCAATAATTATTCTATAAATTGTAAGGGGTTGCGTTATACAAAAGTTTGGTCGTTCTCTCCTCCAATACAACCCCTCTTCTTTAGGGCTTCAAGCTTTCCTCTAAATAAATGTAATGGATGCATGCATCTTCGTGTTGTAACAATGTACTGTGTGAATTTCATAACGTAATAATATGGTGTTTATGATTCATTTGTCAATCCTTGCATTTTTTTAATTACTTTTCCTTTATTTTGATTCTACTTGTTGGACATGTCTATATCTCTTGTTCATTACAGGATTTGGGTGCATTGAGTGTGATATATTTTATGTTCACCTCTTTCATTATGTTATAATCTAAGGAAAGTGATTGGTATTCCTTTCTTTGTGTATAACAAACTCTTAGTGTAGGTTTCATTTCATGCAATCCTTCTATCACTTTCCCTGGAAGCTATAGATTAGAATTATGAACTAATTTTTCCTATATTAGGAGTTGTTTATGGTAGGTAGGTTATGATTCATGAACAAAATTTCTATAGAGAGCTAAAAAAATTGCAATGTCCCACACTTAGGATAGCTCCATGTTTGTGCCATCATAACAAATTCTCCATTAAGAATCAGATCATTCATGGGGTACTATGATTCATTATAAACAACACCAACTTAGAAGAGATAGAAGAATCCGTACAAAAATCAAAGAAAGATTCATCATGTGTTCTAGAAATTAGGCCTAATAAGATACCCATGTATAAACGTAAAATTTTTAGAATAAGAAGAGAAGGATAATGGAACTTGAAATCCAAAATTAGATGTGTTGTAGTAGTGGAACTCACCCCAAGTAGAGACCATAAGTGAAAAAACTTTTCTTCAAAGTGAATATTTTGGTTAATATGTCTTATACCCGATTTGATGTCTCGTAGTACATAAACTTGATGATGTCTTCAAGAATCTACTCCCTAATGAATTTCATATGTATCTTAATTTGCTTCATTCAATTATGTTGAACTATATTTCTGCATATGGAGATTATGGTAAAAAAATTGCTAGATGATGATAGGTTTTCCATATAGAATAAAAAACTCTATCGTAATCCCTTGCAAACAAATGGATTCAATGGAAACATTGATGACTCCCATATAGTTTTTCTATGTAGAAGATATAAAAAACACACTATGCTTCTTTCTTAATCAATCGACACAACATGAAGTAAGAGAAAAGTTGTAACATTATTTAGACTTACAATGATTAGTATCACTAACCCAATCAGAATCCGAGTACTAGACCAAGTCTATCTCTATCACTCAAGTAGTGTATGCCATTTATGTAGATTCATTTAACGTAATGAAGGATCCACTTAGCTTATTACTAATACAACTCATGAGGTTTCGCTTAAATATAGATACAATTCCAAGATAAAATGATAAGATAGGTTTGGTACGGGTTAAATAGATTAAGATATGTAAACCATTGGCAATAAAAGGGTAATGTCGACTTAGAATGTGGACTAATATATTATTAACTTGACTCCATAAAGACATGCAGTGGGAGATGACTTACAATTATACATGTCAAACTTAGCTAGTAAATAAACAAAATAATTAGGTTGAGTAATGACTATCCTTGATCCATTATGAGTGATCTCGAATCTTAAGGAAGTAATGAAGTAAACCCAAGTAAATGATTGATAACATGTTAGCTATGGTAGTCTTGATAGTGTCAACAATGGATGAGGAGATTCCTATAATAACAAGTCCATCAATGTATAGAAATGAAATGAGCATGGACTTATCTTTCCAAAAATTTAAACATTTGAGTCAAAGTGACACTTAATGAACCTAAAATTTAGAAGGAAAGAGTCCTTTTTAGCATAACGAAACCAAGGGGAGTATTTAAGGCCATCAATATTATAATTCCTAAGGCTACAAAAAGAAGGAGGAATCCTAAACAAAAGTAGGTGGTCATTTTAAATATTCTACCTATAGGTTATCATGAAATAAATAACTCTTAACGTCCATAAGTGTAAACATTACATTTTTTAGCAATGTCTATAGTTAGGGTCAATCAATCCTATGTACTTGGGAGAAAACCTTTGTTATGATTTGCGCTTTGTAATTTTTGAAGTTCTCATAAGCATCATAATTAGTTTGTTATATCGACGTACACTCATTTATTTTTCGTCACTAAGGAAGAAAGGTGATATCCCAAGTGTGGTTATTTATGAGGGATGAATATTCCTCCATAAGAAATATTCTCACTCGGGCATACCATTTTCCTCTCAAAGGGATTAAAGGTAAAAGGAAAAGGAAAAGATGGCATGGGGCCCAAAAATACTAATCAATTTTTTCTCTCATCTTAAAGACCTCTATCTAATCATTGTCATCACTCCAAAGTGAACATTTTTCTTGGAAATTAAATTTGATTATGACTTTAGATGATATAATGGGATCTCCTTCACGTTTTTGGTGCCTCGAACCGAGAAAAACCTCTTGAGAGGGTTGGTTCCCATGATGGATCACCTAAAAGAACTAATCTAGTCAGGTAAAAGTTTAGGAAAAACTTGAACTTGAATAACAACAAGTAAAAATGGTGATACACTAATACTTTGGGACTTACACTTGGACAAAACACACTTAATGACTTGTAAAACAACCGATAAACTTCACTAAAACAAACTTTTAACATATTTTTGCTCACAAAAGGTGTTAACACACACTTGGATGACCTATAAAGATTAAAAATAGCTTAAAGGAGGTATCAAGAATTTTTATCATGCAAATAAAAATAATAATTCACTTAAACAAACAAGACAACTATTGTAATACACTTCACAAATCTTGAAATTGGAGGGAAAACAGCCTTTTATCAATAAAGAAGGTTCAAAATTATAATTTTTTTGCATATAAGTCTCCAAAATGACATTAATCCCCCAAATATTACAGAAGAAAGGTATAAGTATCAAGAATTCACCCACCAAGCTCAAAAATAAGACTTTCCAAAATTTGCCAAGTTGGCTATTTTCAATAAAATCCAATAATAGCACCGTACATGCATAATTTTAACCACCCTTGTAATAAAATATAGTAATCCTAAAAATAGCCTTCCTAAGTTCTAAAGCCATGTTTAGTTTCCTGGTATCTCCTTCCTCCTTGGTCAAAGCTTACCTTTGACTAGACTAAGGGGTGTGTATGGCCTTTTAGCATATACTAAGGTAAATTTTGAGATATGAAGGTAAAGGAATCTTTGTCTTATCTGAAAAAACTTATTTTTATTTAAGTGCATGCATCTTTTGGATAATGATTGACTTTACCTTATCTACAAGAATGAATAATTTTTTAATCTTCCGACTTGTAATCCATTCATGATCGTATTTGGTCCCTATTCTCCTAAGGTAATTATTGCATGGATAATAACTATAAAGTGTATTTTGATAATGTTTGCAATTCCCACATCATACATAATTGGTCAAGATAACTTATTAACTAAAGTTTAATTATTCTAATATAATCTAATATTATAGGATAAGTAAAAAGAGTAAATAAATAAATTAATAACATATTCAAATAATACATAAGAAAACTAACCTACAAAATATAAAACCGTAATGTACAATGAGGTTTAATAAGGTCTTAGATGATTCACAGATGTCATGTGACTTTGTCATAATGCAAACTAGGTGATAAAAGGGAGGAAACCATTGCACAACAACCCGAGAAAGTGTAGATTCAGATTGTTTGGAAATATTGGGGCACCTAGAGAGGTGTATGGGCATCTCGTGGGTTCCTTTGTCAAAGATCTAGGTGCCTTGAGTCTCGTATAAATGGCCAAAAACCTCATCTAGAGTTTCATTATATTTTCTTCATTATTTTCTCCATGTTTCATGAATGTCATTGTGTGATTGTTGAAGGATAAGTAAATCTGCAATGGATCAATCACATGCAAAACCCCAAACAAAGTATCAAAAACTAAAAAAAAGATGCATATGAAGGTGTCGATCGTGTCCTTAGATACTAAATGGATAGAATTATCATTGAGTGTTGCACTACATATCAGACCCAACATAGTTATAGGTGTGTGTGTGTGTCCGATTGTACACTAGGTTTCTCTTGTACAAGTTGCACTTTGTGAAGTAACAAGAAAGTAACTAGATGTAGAATGTAATAAATTTGTGCATGGAAACAATAGTCCCCTCCTATGAAGTGTGCTGCAAATGAACCAAATTTATGTTCCTTGTGATGGTGTTAAATAGATGAAAATTTAGTTGTAGATGCCTTTTATGGATGCACCCTTAAGTGGAGATAACTAGTACTTATTGCTTGGTCCCTCATTATGATCACATAAATTTAAATTTATACAATACTCTTTCTTTATTTTTTTAATTAACCTTGAAAATGCCAACCAAATTAAATATAAGAATCTTAAATGGATAGAATTTATAAAAAGTTAGAGGAAAGTGTAAAGAGGATCGGGGGTGCCCAGAGGAAGAAGGGAACCTAGGGTGCCCCATTCATGGTTGGTCACCCTAGAGAGAAAAAGGAAAAAACTGGTATCCAAATATAGATATTACAAGTGTAAGATCTAAAACAATGACAAAATGTAATGAAAATAGGAAAAATACATCGGTTAATTATTACTATTTTCACTTAGGAACCATGTGTGTAGTAGTATGAGACCGAGAGTAAATAATTACTCAAAATGCATAATTTATTGTCTATATTTTCTCCAATATTATGTTGATGATTGAAAAACTTAGTAAAATAAATTAGATAGAGATATGTACCTGAAAATATATGTAGAGTGATGAAGAATGCATGTCGAAAGACTAAACAAAATGTGGAGTGATAAAAACATGGACCGTGGAGACTAAAGATGTGAAAAGTGAAAAAAGTGAACATGGGGGAAAACACGTGTGTAGATACCAATGTGTGTAACATACCTACATGGTTAGTATCGTGTGTGTGGTGTACCCACGATATGTGTGTTATTTTGACTAATTAATTCCCATAAGGATGGATCTGTAAAAGAGAAGAAGATCATTTAGTCAAATACACATGTATATGTGTACTTGTGTAAAAATGCAAGTATGTATGTAAAAAGTACATAAAGAGAAGTACAATGTGCACTTGATCCATTATGAGAAAAAGGATGTAGAAAGAATCGTGTCAATTTCATGTGATACTTCTTTGTGATCTCATGCCATTAATTGAAGTGTAGGGAGGAAAGTATAATTTATCTTTTAACTTATATCTTCTTCCCGAGAGAGAGGATATCTCTATACTGTCTATTTTTTTGGTGATCTTATGCCATTTTAGTGTAGAGATAAATGTTCTGTGTATCCTCTATCCTTTAACTTCTCCCAAATGTTCTAAGAACACCATTTCCTATAAAATCCATTGTGTATGGAGTTTTAGACTTTTAAAACCCACTCCCCTCATAAACCACAATGTCATGGACAAAAACTAAATTGTATCGGTACCGTGTGTAATCCTAAATGATGCCCCACCTCTTTAGAGGCTTATAGGACATTCGCAGATAGGAGAATGCGGCCGAAAAGAGAACCGATGATGGCTATTGAAATTGTTCCCTACTGAGGGGAGGGGATGTGCATGGTAGAAATTAAGGCACACACAAACAAGGTAGATAAAAAACAATCGTTAGTATGAACATGCATTTAGAAAATAATTGTAATCTAAATAGAAAGTGTATAAGATAAAACATAAGAAGATAATGTAAACACCTAAAAACACAATATAAGTCATGTAAGGTAAGTTCCAAACATGGGACAAAACTCATGGTGTTGTAAAACACTAAAGGATGCAAAGTGGACAAAAAAATAAGTGTGCACATAAAAGAAAGGCCAAAGCCCGTAAACAATAAAAACCATAGCAGATAATGCAACAAACAAGAATGGAAACAAGTATTCCTACAAAAAAATGTTTCACATGAATCAACCTTTATCATGTTAGAAAGATAAAGCATATGTAAATTATTGTATAAACCAAAGTAGTGTGCTATGAACAAGAATGTGAATGCCCCCAAGTGTTTCTATGGGACTCATAGTCAAGCATCAATAATGTGTGTAGTATTCCTTCATAACTAGAAGGAAAGTGAATGTGCAAGTGAGTATGATAATTATAACGACATAAAAGTTATCAATATAGCATGTGTAATAAATTGTAAATGTAAAAGTAGGTGTAATCAAGTGAATGTGACTATAAAATGTAATATGTTGTGGATGGTTGGAATGGAAAGTAGAGTGAATGATAATATCTGCATCCCACTCCAAGTGAGTTGAATTGTATGGAGTGAGTTTAATTTAGTGTGCCCCTAAGTAGTTAATAATGAACCATAAATGAGAGTGTGTAATTAGGAAATGGTCAAACTATGTATTGTCTGCAATGCACTATAATGAGTGTGTAGTCATGATATGCAACATAGAAATTTTTTTGTGATGTTGTATCATAAGCGTATATCATGAAAAGATGAATTGAAAATGATTAGTGATATATCTTAAGGTGATGATGTATCCTATTACGAGATGATGGTAGAAAAAGTTACCCCGCATCCCAAAGCGTATATCACTTAATCTTTGTATGTTGCATGAAAAAATATTCCATGGTAAAAATATAAGGGTGATGAGGTCCATTTGTGCTACTATACCCTTAATAGTCCATTATCAACCGTGAGACTAGAGTGCATCATCGGATAATTAGTACAATGTATACAAGTAGATGAGTAGAATGTGTAATATGTGGAGTAGACGTAGCATTAAGTGTAATGTGCAAGATGTGATGTAAGGTACAAGACATGTATATAGTGTGTATGATGTATATAGGAAAATCATAAGATATAGGATAGAAAGAGTATAATGTATGAACACGCACAATGTGTATAGCCTATAGTGCAATGTGTGGCATTCATGTGTATATGATGCCCTCAACAATCATGTGTGAACCAAACCAAAAGAGTGTGTCATTGGGTAGCAGTATTTCTTTAAGTGTAGTATGTTTTTAGATGCATGAAATTGAGTGGGTTTTTAACCGGTTTCCCATAAAGGGTGCAAAGTGATAAACTCCACATCCATGTTTATCCATGATAATGTAAGGAAAAGGCCAATTAGGCTTAAACTTTAATTTAAGAGAATCTTTAATTTTTGTATTGTTTAGATTCTCTTTTAAGAAAAGACCACATTTCTTAAATTAATGTGGATGAGTTTTATGGTTATATGAGTGGGTGATGTGAGACTAGTTTGCACAAATATGTTCAAGTTCTTCGACATGATGGGAGTCTAACATTACTAACTCGTAATCAATTTTTGGGATGTGTATCATCTTTAAGCATACCATTAAGAAAACACGTAGAGATAGTGTTTCCATTTCAAGTGTGATAACATCCTCAGTACCATAAACCAAGGAAAAATGAGTTTCATTAGTAAGTGTATGCACACTAGTATGATAATCCCAAAGAGCATAAAATAGTTGATTATGTCAATCTTCACCACTGACAGTGATTGTCTTTCACAATATTTTGGCAATAGTTTTTTTGGTAACTTCGGCTTGGCCATTGGCTTATCGGTAATAGGGAGTGGAGAATGATTTTTTATTTTTAATTTTACACGAGAAGTTTTAAGAATTCTCATTCTTAAAGGAAGATATAGTATTGGGAATGATGGAAGATAGCACTCCAAAGCATGTAATGATATGAGTGGTGAGGAAACCACGGATATATATTCGAGTTGTTTTTAGTAGATTTATTTTATCCCATTTGCTAAAATATTCTATAGCAATGAGAATAAACTTATGTACATCAAAAGATTTTGTATTTTTCATGTGAATGAGGTCAAATCCCCAAAGAAAAAATAGCCACGCTGGAGTAGTAGGTTGGAGGTCATAGGTAGGTGTGTAATGCACGATGCCATGATACTAACACTTCTCATAGTGAGTAGCGTATTCAAGGAAATATTGTTCCATGGTAGGCCAGAAATATCCTTAACATACATCTTTGAAGACATGGCATTTCTGAGAAATTACCATCACACATGTTTTCATGTACTTGTGAAATTACAATAGGGATATCATTAATCCCAAAGCAATGTAAGAGTCGAAAATCAATTACACGTTTAAATAATTGTGTGCAAACAATGACAAAATGAGTTATCTCACATCTCAAACGATGAGCTTAATTTAGTTACAGAGTATTTGAAACTTATATAGCCATGAAAAGATTAAGCACGGCAAAATATAAAGTGAGTAAATGAAATTAAATAGCCAAAAAAGACACAAACCATAAACACATATTTACGTGGTAAAACCCTCAAGAGGGAAACATCCACAGAGCAACGGTATCGATTCTCTTATTGTTCAAATCTGGAAATTACAATCAACACAACTCTTCCTCTTACAACTCTATTTTTTTGTGTGTATAGCCTCAATGGGCATACATGGATTTATAGCATTCTCACAAAACTAAATTCATTAATGCATTCCTATCCATATTATAACTAACATTGTCTTGTTATAACAACAAGATGAATAATAGGATCTTGATCCACCAGAAGAGGAATGGTTGTCATCTAATCTCAACAATCTCCACCTTGACAACAATTAACCTGATACCTTGCTCATTGCTCATCACCTTTTTTGCAAGCCAAGAGAAGCCAAGCACCACCACAGACTTCTCTAATATAACTGGTTTCGTGAACATGTCTGCACAATTCTTTTGAGTGTGGACCTTATCAAGAATCACCTGTCCTTCATCAACAACATGTCTTACATAATGGTATTTAACTGGAATATGTTTCGACTTACTATGGTAAGCTGGATTCTTAGCCAAATAAATTGCACTTTGACTATCACAGAAAATTTTTACACTTTTCTGAAACTGTCCTAACTCACCCAATAAACCTTTTAACCATACTGCCTCTTTGCAAGCATGTGAAGCAGATACATACTCTACCTCAGTAGTGGATAAAGCAACAATGCTTTGAAGCTTTGACATCCAACTAATAGGACCACCTGCAAGAGTAAAGACATAACCTGAAGTAGATATTCTTTTGTCCAAATCACCTGCAAAATTAGAATGAACATAACCGCAAACCTTATCACTACAACCATCAAAAGTGATATAGTAAGCTCGCTTGTGCCACTAAGACACCAAAGCATCCATTTCACCGCGACCAATGTTCTTTACCTCGGCTTTGCCATATATCTACCGACAACACAAACCGCATGTGAAATATCCGGTCTAGTACTAATGATCGCATACATCAAACTTCCTACTGCATTACCATATGGTACACGAGACATATACTCCTTTTCTTCATCATTACTAGGACACAAACCTAAAGAAAGTTTAAAATGCGAAGCTAAAGGGATATTCACCGGTTTCACTTTATCCATATCGAATCTCTCAAGTATTTTCTCCACATACTTCTCTTGTGATAACCACAGCCTTTCCTTTCATCTTGTCTTTGTGTATCTCCATGCCCAAGATCTCGTCTTTTCGCTCCTAGATCCTTCATATCAAATGTCCTAGCCAAATGTGCCTTTAACTCCTGCTGATATTAACCATACTCTTGATCGCAAAAAGCATATCATCAACATACAATACCAATATAATGAACATGCCATTATCTAACCTTTTAAAGTAAACGCAATGATCATATTCACTCTGGTAAAATTATGGCTCACCATGAAGGAATAAAACTTCTTGTACCATTGTCTTGAAGACTCGCTTCAAGCCATACAATGATTTCTTGAGTTTGCAAACAAAGCTCTTGTTACGATTTTGAACAAACCCTTCCGGTTGTTCCATGTAAATATCCTCATCTAAATCTCCATGTAGAAATGTAGTTTTAACATCTAGCTGCTCTAATTCAAGATTATGCAATACAACTAGTGCTAACACCATACGAATAGAAACAATTTTTACAACTGGTGAAAAAATCTCATGAAAGTCAATACCTGCTTCCTGAGAAAACCCTTTTGCGACCAGCCTCACCTTGTACTTTGAAATAACATCATCAGCACCTTTCTTCAACTTGTATACCCACTTACAACCAACCGATTTCCTGTTCTTAGGAAGTTCCACTAGATCCCATGTTTTGTTTTTAATCAAAGCATCAATTTCCTCTTTCATGGCATGTTTCCATTTGTCACTATCTGAAACCTCTATTGCTTCTTCATAACAACTTGGTTCTCCTTCATTAGAAATTAAAGCAACAGAAGTGACAAAATCATCATACCTGCTTGAACCGATCTCGATCCATGAGACCTTTGAGAGCTCGTTGTGGTATTTCCTCAATTTCTTGTGGTGTTTCAATCTGCTCATCCTCTTGAGTGATTTCCTCATGAATATCCTACTCCCGGACATCTTCATGATTTTCACCTGTGGATGAATGTATATCAAATTGAATTTGCTATGACTATGGTACATCAACCTGTTTCATAACATTCTTTCCATCCGATTTCATGAGGGAAATTTCATCAAATATAACATCTATGTTTATGATGATCTTATGGGCAGTAGGATTCCATAATCTATACCCCTTCACACCATCACCATATCCAACAAAGACTAATTTTTGTGACTTAGGATCTAACTTGGAACGCTGACTCTTCGGAATAAGTGCATAGGCATCACAACCAAAAATCTAAGACTAGAATAATTACATGGTTGACTTTGTCCATACCTCTTGTGGAATCTTGCACTCAATTTCTATCGATGGTGATTGATTAACCTGGGTAACAAGTTGTAAGCAAAGCTTCTCCCCACAATTTGTGCTCCAACTTTGCATTACTGAGCATGAACCTTGCTCTCTCGAGAAGAGTCTTGTTCATGCGTTCAGCAATGCCATTCTGCTGCGGAGTGTACACAGTGGTTTTATGCCTGTCGATCCCTTCATTCTTGCAATAATTCTCAAACTCCTTAGAAGTAAATTCCCCTCCATTATCTGTTCTAAGACATTTAATGGATTTACCTGTGCTCTTTTCAACCAAAGCTCTAAATTGTTTAAAAGTGTTAAATACATCATCTTTCCTCTTTAACAAATAGATCCAAACTTTCCTCGAGTAATCATCTATAAAACTAACAAAATATGATGATCCTCCATATGAGAGTTTCGAGAGCTAGACCCCATAGGTCTGAATGAATATAGTCTAGGATACCTTTACTTGTATGTTTTCCAGGTTTAAACTTCTATCTAGCTTGTTTCCCATAAACACAATGCTCACAAAACTTTAAATCTATAGTTTTTAAACTAGGAAGAAGTTTACGATCAGCAAGTACCTTAATTCCTTTCTCACTGATATGACCCAGTCGTTGATGCCATAAGTGAGTGGATTCACCTACATCCTTTGATGCGACTCCTGCTTGATCAATTTTTATCCTTCCTTCAAGTTTATACAGGTTCCTGACTCTGTTAGCTTTCATGACTATCAAGATACCTTTTGATATCTTCAAAACTCCACCTTGAACTGAACCCTTATGTCCACTAGAATCCAGAACTCCCAAAGATATCAGATTCTTTCTCAAGTCAGGCACATGTCTCACATCTGTCAGTGTTCTAACAATCCCATCATACATTTTAATTCTGATACTCCCTATCCCAACAGTTTTACATGTAACATCATTACCCATGTAAACTACCCCATCATCAATAGATTGATATGTAGAATACCAATTCCTATGCAGACACATGTGATGGGATGCCCCAGAATCAATTAACCAGTCATAATGGTACTGTGAGACAATAGACGTAGATAATACCTCATCAACCATACCTGAGTCCTTCTCGGCTATGTTAGCCTCCTTTGTAGAGTCCTCCTCCTTAGATGCCTCTTTACGTTTCCAGCAATCTTTCTTGAGGTGTCCTGATTTGTTACAGAACCAACACTTCAACTTTCTCTTTTTTCCCTTTGACTTGGATTTGGTTGGACCCTTCGAATGCTATCCCCTCTTAGTAGTTCTACCTCTGGCCATCATAACTTCTGTTGTCGAAGTTTCCAGAGAAGATCTCTTTTGAGTTTCCTCAGATATCATAGCTCCAACAACAACATCAAAGCTAATGACCTCTTTAGAACTAAAACTAATAGAGGTTATGAAATGATCCCAAGATTCAGGAAGAGAACTTAATAATGTTACCGTCTTATCTTCATTCAAAATTTTGTCACCCGTGTTGTCCAATTTACAAATAAGAGTATTAAAAGTATTTAAATGTTCTGAAATTGTCATACCTTCCTTCATACGCAAGGTATACAGTTGACGCTTCAGGAGGATTCTATTCGTCAAGGATTTAGTCATATACAAGCTTTCTAGTTTTTTCCAGAGTCCTGTTGCTATTGTTTTAGACACGATGTTGAATAATACATCATCGGCCAAACATAGGTGAATAGCACTGAGAGCACGAGTTTCCATCTCGTCCCAGTCATCATCTTCCATACTCGTGGGTTTCTTTTCCTTTCCTGTGAGCACCTTCACAACACCCTGCACACATAGTATATCCCACATCTTGACCTTCCATAACTCGAAGTTATTGCTACCGTCAAATTTCTCGATCTCGAATTTAGCACTCTGTGTCTTTACCATCACGCTTCAACACAGAAAATGAATTCACCCTTCAAACTCACCCCTCATGGCCTCCCTCCAACCTTTCTCTGATACCACTTATTGGAAACTTATATAACCATGAAAATATTAAATAACACTGCAAAATATAAAGCGAGTAAACAAAATTAAATAGCCAAAAAGACAAAAACCATAAACACAAATTTACGTGGTAAAACCCTCAAGAGGGAAACATCCACGGAGCAACGGTATCGATTCTCTTATTGTTCAAATCTGGAAATTACAATCAGCACATGCTCTTCCTCTTACAACTCTTTTTTTTTTTTTTTGTGTATAGCCTTAATGGGCATACATGGATTTATAGCATTCTCACAAAACTAAATTCATTAACGTGTTCCTATCCATATTCTAACTAACGCTATCTTGTTACAACAGCAAGCTGAATAATAGGATCTTGATCCATAAGAGTAGAAGGAATGGTTTTTCTTATAAGAAATTTTAAATGGGAGTACACCATTTAGGATTTTCATGATTATACATGACGACGCAAGATGTAATAGATAAGGAAGAAATGGAAGGATTTCATAAGTGTGTAATGATAAATGTGGCATGCTCATTAGTAATATCTTGTGGGATGATTGACATTGCATTAGCCATAGCATCCATATGACGTTTATCCTTACGATGAATGGTAGTTATAGAGTAAGACTCAAATGTAGGCAAGAGATCTTTGACTAATGTGTTGTATGAGAAGAAGTGTTTTATTGTTAATGTGTATCATTTATTTGATTGATGACAATTTGATAATCAACATGTATGCACAAAAGTTGTAAATACATAGTTTTTTAGAAGTGAGAAGGACAACAATAAATGATTTGTATTCAGGGTATGTTATTTGTACATAAAAACCCTAATCAATATGCAAAAGGGAGTGGATCACCCTATCGGGTGATGAAGATTATCCCGGCCCCTACACTAGAGTTAAAATGATACCCATCAAATTACATTATCCATGTGTTTGAATCAATAACATAGGTAGTTAAATCCTCGCGTAATGATTCTTAAATAGGAGCTGCATTAAGGAGGGTGCTACGACTCATTGGTTAGTGATGATTTGGTATTTAATTTCCTTTTAGGTATAAATTTATAATCAAATTTAGTTAGAAGCATAACCAACGTGCTAGACACACCGATAAATGCGTACTTAACAAGAAGTATCATAAAGGATCCACCTTAGTGATGATATGAACCTCATTGTTAAGAAGATATTTCCATTCGTAAGAGATAAATGTTCAACTATTGTAGTAGATTTCTCTTTTATTCTTAGAATTTTCCAGTTTTTAGACTAGAGTCCTTAAGGCATGAAACATGGTAGAAATGTACAATAAGAAAGGTTGATTAGCTAAGCAGACACACGAAGATATTCCTTTATGTCCTCTAATTCTTGTTAGCATTTCTCATCCCATCTGATTTAGTATCCTTTTTCATGAGATGTGTAAATGGTGATTTTAATCAACAAGTTGTAAAATGAATTAACCAATAACTTGAGTTTTTCCTTGAAATGATTGTATTTGATGTATATTTTTAGGTGAAGGCATGTCAACAATAACTTTAATATTTTTGGGGTGGATTTTAATGTCGCGTTGTAAGATGATATATCTGAGTAGTTTTCTAGATGTCACCCCAAAAACACATTTTTTGGAGTTTATGAAGACGTGGTATAGACATAAGCGCTCTAACAACATGCGTATATCTTTTGCATAGGTTGAAATATGTATAGACTTAGCTAAGAAGTCATTAACATAGAATTTGATAATTTTATAGATATAATTATGAAATATATGCATCGTTTCTTAGTGATAAGTTTCCTTCGTGTTCTTATGGCCAAAGGGCATGATAGTGTAAAAATTTGTTCCCAATGCTTTGTGGTACATGAATTCATCTCTTCATCAATAGGGTTGATTTTGATTGGATTGTGGGCTAAGAAGCCATTCATGAAAGATAGGATATCATAACAAATAATAGAGTTTCTAATAGTGTTAATATGATAAAAGAGGGAATTATTGTTGGGATGAGATTTATTTAAATCGTGAAAATATGTGTAATAATAGATGTAGACATCTAGTTGCATTATGGGTACAATGTTAGATACCCATTTGAGATAATCAAAATCCCAAATAAAACCAACGTCGAGTAGATTTTGGATTTTTTCCTTGACTAAGAGTCCCACCTTTGGGTGCATTTTATGGATTTTTGTTGGATGAGTTTTACATCGAGGTGAAGGAAAATATTATGCATTACAATAGATTGGTCAATACCTGACATATCAATACAGTCCCATGACAAAAATTTGGGGAAGTAGTGTTATAATTTCTTGATATATTTTTGTTCATTAGGCATGAGAGAGGAAAACAACAAAACTATGTATGGCTTCTGAGATATACCTAAGCTACACTAGATGGATTACTGATTGATAAGGGTGGAAAAATCTTCAATGTATGGATCTATAGGAATAGTGTCAAGAGTGTTTGTATCATGAGTAGGTATATCAAGTATCTCCAAAGTAGGTTGTAGTTTGAAGAGATGGTTGATAATACCTTTTATGTTGAAAAGAAGGAAATTGGTCATAAACCCCCATGTGTTCTAAGAGAGCATCATCGAGTAAAAAAGTTTCGAAAGTGTCCAAAATGGTAGAATCATTATCATTGATCAATTATTGATGGATGAATGGAAGTGAAGAGTTTTTAAGATGTTATAAACACTAGAAGGGGGATGAGCGAAGGATGATACCCCAATCCAAATTTTTATATTACATAGGAAAATACCAAAGTGTTGTTATTCCAAGATATTTTTGAAATGAATATTTATTTGAGAATCCATAGACTAGAAAGTATTCATAGCCTCACCGATATTTAGAATTTATTTTAATAACATTAGAAGAACTAGGGGTATCACTAGATTGTTCAATAGAGTTATAATATATTAAAGGTGATGGATCAGATATACCATCATAAAAAACTCCATGATAACAGAATTTAACTCATGTATGCAAGGTAGAAGGGATTGCATGCATGACATGGAACCATGGCCACCCAAGAAGAATGTTATAATGAAGGTTATTAGGCATGACATGACATGGGATAGTGATTGTACATGGACCAATAGTGATAGGAAGGCTAATAGTACCTAAGACAGAGACTTGGGAATGATGTCAAAACCAGGAAAGTGTGAGGAGGAATATAGGTCATATAATAATATTATTTGAATCTATTAATAAAATAAGGATGAGTCTATAAATAAGCATGGATAAAGATATTCATAAAGTCAAGATTGTAGGATGATAAGAAAATAATGAAGATCCTAATGGTGTTAATATCGAGTATGATTTCAAAAAAATGATTAACTAAAATAGAATTAATATAGTGTAATCTAATACTATAGGAACATCACAATGACTAAATAAATGAAGTAATAAAATACTGCAATAATACCAAAGAAAACTAAGATTGAAAATATAAAACCTAATGTAAAAATAAGGTTACGAAGATCTTAGCTGATTCATAGATGTCACACAACTATGTCAAAGTGTAGACTTTGTGAACAGGAGGAAAGTGTCACATAGGAGCACGAGAAAGTGTAGATGTAGACTCTATAGATAGATTGGGTCACCTTGAAAGGGATTAGGGTACCCATGGGCACCCTGGTTTAAGATATGGGTACTTTAGTATCAAGAAATGCCTAAGAAACCTCCTCGGAATGTCATTAGATGTTCACTGTGTTTTCTCATTATCATGTGAATGTGATTGTATGATCAACAAAGAACTAGTAAACCTTCAAAGAAGAATCACATGCAAAACCCCAAACAAAGGATTAAAACCCTAAAAGAAAGATATGTAAAAAGGTTTTGATCTTTCCTTAGCTTCGAAGGGATGGAATTATCACTAAGAGATATACTACATCTCAAACCCAATGTAGTTCTAGTTGTGTGTGTGATTATGCCCTAGGTTTTTCTTTTTCCAATTGCACTTTGTGAATTACCGAGAAAGTAACTAGATGTAAAATGTAATAAATGTGTACATGGAAACAATCGAATCCCTTCCTATGAAGTTAATATGTAGATAAACCGACCTTGTGTGCATTGTGATGGAGCTAGATGGATGGACATGTAGCTATATATTCCTTTGATGGATGCAACCTTAGGTGAAGATAGCTATTGTTTAGTGTTTGGTCTCTCATTATTGTCAAATAACTTTATATTTATATTGTTCTCTTGCTTTAATTTGGTAATCAACACCAAAAAGGCCGACCACCAAAAATATAATAATATAAAATCGCTAGAAAGTTCCCAAAATGTGAGTGGGGAGTATAAAGAGGATCACAGAGCCCAGAGGAGACTAGGGCACCTAGGATGCCCTAGTCCTAGCTAGATGCCCTTGTCAAAAATAGGAAAAACATAGTATGAAAATAAAAATTAGGCATGTATGGGTGTAAGATCTAAAATGACAATAGAAAGTAATATAAAATGGCCAAATACATGGGTTGATTATTATTCTTTTCATTAGGAACCACTTGAATAGTAGTATGAGACCGACACTAAATAATGACTAGAAGTGTGTGATTTTGTCTCTACAAAACTTCCCCTATCCATGTGGGCACATAGTAATAGAAACTCACCACAAGTGAACCCTCTATGGTTAACCGTTTACCCTAGTTAATAATTTAAAATTGTGTTGAGGAAGCCTAAAATACTTCATTTTCATTTGTTCCATGCATCGAGAAGCTTCGGATTTGAAGGAGAGATCTTGTTAATAAACACATTTGGAGCTCCATTTTGTTTCGGAATATTTTTACCTCTCGTTCAAAGGTTTCTATGATGCCATTATGATTTTTGGTTGGGCTTCTATGGATCACATGCGGTTGAGGTAAATTTAGTGTTATCTCAATTTTATCCCCCAAAATTGGATCAAACACGACCCCGTGTAGGAAGGAAATTCATGAGATGGTTCGTTCAAACAAACCCATGCTTCAAATATAATAAATAGGTTACATGAGGGCTCTAAAATGGAATAACGGGGTTGGGGAGAAGAAACGGTGTCAAATAAACCAAAGGCACAAAGGAAAATAATAGAGAAAGATTTGAAGTCTTTGGGCTTCACAAATGGTTCGAAACGAGCCTCAAAATTGGCTAAGTATGGAGGAGACAAATGAAGCTTCAAATGTCCAAATGGCACACCTCCAAAGATTAAATCCAAAAGGGTAGACACAAATAAGTGTCATGCCTCCACATGTCCGAACTCCAAAATTTGAATTGGACATTGAAAATTCTTCGACTCAATGGAAAGTGCCAAGTGTCAGCCCGACACAATTCCAATATGGAATCCCAAGATGGAGTCTCAAACTTATGCAAGCTCTCCATGTGGCCAATGGTCAATAGAGGTCAAATTAAAATGCAGACCTAAAATGACTAAGTATAAGAGTGTAGGTGGAAGGTGCCACATGTCTCAATAATGCTCTTGCAAAGGTAAAATCTGAGTGGGTTTTCAAATGAGCACGGGCCTTTCACTAGTCTAAGGTCCAAAAAAGAGACACCTCATCAAGGTTGAATATTGAAGCATAGGCAAGCCACCAGAGGGAGCCAAGTGTCCATGTGGTGATATTTCAAAGATAAAATTTGGGGCTGGTTTCCAACAAGTGCAAAACCTCCACGTTTCCAAGGTCGACTATTGGCCCTAACAAGTAAAGAGACTCAGGAAAAATACAAAGGGACACCATGGAGCCCGTGGAAGCTGCCATGTGTCGATCTGCCATGATTTAAATAAGTGAAAGGAAGGGGTTGAATTTTTAATGTGTGCAAGCTGCAACATTGACCCTGTATGGACATACTCTTTAAACATTGCGCTCTCTCAACCCTAATATTCAAATGGCCATATCTTTTGACTATAAAATAATATTTAGGTGGGAGAAGATTTTTGGAAACATAAAATATCATTCTTAACAAGATTTGGTGGGTGAAAATGGGAAAACATCTTCTAGGCCATTAAAGAAAAACCTAATTTCTTCAACTACCGAGATCTAATTCGATTTAATTTGTTGTCCTTTCCTCTTCAACACACCGAGTTGACAGAGGGAACTAGAATTGAAAGATTTTAGGTAGATTTGAGAGGGGAATTGAATGATAGTGGTTAATATTTCAAAGCAAGATTCAATGCATATCTCTAGTTCGTTGAAGCGGGATTAAAATTTTCCCTCCTCTCTCTCTTATTCTTCCTATATATTATAATGAAGGGGGCATGTTCAAATTTGGTTGGTTGTTTTTTCTCCTCTTTCCACCTCTCTCTTTCTTTCTTAGGGTATAACACATGAGTCTTATCCTCCTTACGGTGGTTTACGTACTTGTATTTTCTTGCCTCTTTCCCACTAATTATGTTCTATGTGAACTTTTGGAGCAATTAAATTTGTTATGTGATGCATCTGTCCATCCTTTGCTTATTTTTACTATCTCTCCTCACCTCTCATCATTCCAAGTTGTATTGTACATACTCGATGTATTTTTAGGTTCGGGAGTAGTGCTTAATTAGTTTTGATGTGGTGTTTTGTGTGAAATCTATCTCTAGTCGTGATACATCTTGTCCACCCTCTCCTCTCGATCACCTCTCTCCACTTGTGCAATCAGATCCATAACTAACCCACTTCCTTTTCTAGTGTATCACTGCTTAGTGAAGGATCCTTCACCCTCTCTCTCTCTCCATGTCCCCTTGGAATAGTTAGATTAGGTTACTTAGATTCTACCCGCACTAGAGTAGCTTGTGGCGGGTAGACTAGAAGCAATAACCGGCTTTCTTGAGAGGTCCATCTTGAGTTTTTCAAGTCCCACAGATGAGATATGGTCCCATGTTGTGTAATCACACCTAATGCTCCACCTCACCATCGGGTCATTCGGGGTGCTATGATTTTGCACTAATAGTTAGTTTTTCCTGAAGGTATTTTGTTATAGATATGGCTCATCCAAATACTACTCTTCTTTTCAAGATGATTTATTCACTCGGTTTCGTGGCTTTACATTCTACCCTATTTTGGATGTGGGATCTTGGCTTTACCTTTATGAAAATGTAAGTTATTTGAATTCATTGTTTTCCATTGTGCAATCTCATCTCAGTCAAGTTTGATTTGTGGGGTCTTATTGCATTCAATTCTTTACCCACTCTAGGTTTTCATTTGACTTGGTTTTGTGTTTAGTGATCTTTCCTTATGAAAGGGTTGAACTAACATGGATGTTCACATCTTTTAATTGGCCATCCATGATAAAACAATATGGATGTTATTGGATGATCTCGTTGTTAAACTATATCTCACCCTTCCTATTTAGAGTTGAGACTCGCATGGCTCATCCTTGTGAAGGTAAGGTCTTGTTTTAAAGTTATTGGTATTGATATTTACTTCAATTTTATTTTTATAATCCTATTTGAAACATTTTGTATTGGGTTATTAAAGTTAGTGCTAACTCTGTTTCAATATTTTATTTATGCTTGATAAATCTAGAGCTTTGTGTCATATTATCCTCATGGCTCGAGCTCTACACTTAAAGTCATTATTTCTTTATCTGCTAATTTCTTTACCCATCTCATGGATTGAGCTTGTTGTATTGTGCATAGATTGTTCTCATGTTTGGCCACCATTCACATTTATCTCATTACCTCCTATTTATAAGATCTCCCCACTCTTTTCACCTATGTAGAAAATACTTTGATCATTGTTCTATTCATGTTGAACTTGATTTGTTTTCACGAGTTGGCATCCAAGTTTTACCAAACTCACGTATTCATTCTTGAGTTGGGTTCTACTTGGGTGTTCAAGTTTCATTCTTATGAAAAGATTGTGGTCCTTCCTTTAGGATAATTATTTTATTTTGACCCAAAATAGTTGATATGATGGTATTGATTTCAATTATCTTTGAGGGGCTGGTCTTTGGATACTAATAGCTCACATTGCTTTGTTCATTTTTGTAAAAATGAAAGAAATAACATGGGTACAAAACCCTTCCATATTCCTATTATGTTTGATTATTTTCTACATATCATCATATGTGTGATTTGATTCTTTGATGAAAACGTTATTTTCTGTAGAGGGAAATGTTTGTTTCCATAAATAGATTAAATTTTTTCTAGTGGCTTCTTTTGTTCGTGAAAGAAAATGAGCTGAAAATATTTTCTGGTTTAGATACTTAGTCAATATTCTCTTTTTGTTGTAATTTAATTGATTTATGATTTATGAAGTGAAAATTTGTCAAAATTTTGCAAAAATTCCCTTCATTTCCATTATGAATTCTTTGGCTTTATATAACTTGTTGAAATATTTCTCTTTTTTGAAATCTAATTTAATTTGCATAGTTCTCTAAAATCTGAAATGTGCACTTTTCCTAAAGTTTATCTAACATTGATGGAAACCGAACAATATGCTTTTCTTGCATTAATTGAAGCTGTGATCTTGTAATATCTCCATAAATGGATTTTCTTAAAACAAATAATTTTATTCTCCATCCTACTTTACAAACCTAAATGAATCTTACATAATGAAGAATACTACTTGGTTTTACTCTCAGAAAAATTCATACCACGATTTTGTTTACGAATCCTCATCTTAATGCAAGTGAATACTTGGAATTCATCTTCATGGTAGTTAATGTTATTAATATATCTACCCTATTTAAAACATTGTCATGTTTTTTTAATTTACTGGACTTTATTAGATTTGGACATTTGCATTAATGGATGAAATTCTGAAACTATAGAAATGTTCATGCATTATAAATCAAGTTTTTTTTTTTAAATTTGCATTTCATGAGTTCATTTCCATCATTGTTCATTCTTGATATATGATCGGTCTATTGAATAGTTCTTATTTACAAGTGTGTATGAAGTCTTTTAAATTTGGAAATTATATGTTCATGTGTATTGTCGAGATAGTTATAAACTTTAAATATGTTAAAGACTCTTTAGATGGCCTCGTGGATACTTTCCTATAACAACATGATTTGGGTCTACAAAACTAATTATTACTTGTTGACTTCAATAGTAGCCCATAGTTGTCATTGATAAATTGTAGTATGATGTTTTTAGGTCCCTGGATGATTACTTATATGTGAATAAATTTTTCCTTTCCTTACATGAGTTACACACTAACCTTGATTACATGTGAGGAAGATTGTTAACTCTTAAAATCTATCTTTGTATCTCTTTTGAGTTTATCCGAACTAGAATATCTTGCTAAATTTTTATGAATGATTGGAAACAAATGCTTTCAATTTTGTAACTCTGTTACTTTCCTTCTTTTATTGATGACGCATATACATGGAAATTTGTTAGCCTAACGATTTAGAGACCTTGATATCTAACTCTTTTTATTTTGTACTTTTAGATATAATGGAGAAGATGTGTGGAGCGAACAGAAAAATATTGAAGTGGCCTTCAAATAAATAAATTATGAGTTTCTTCCTCACATTTTAAATTTGGTATTTATATGCATTCCTTTAATTTTGATATCCATATCCCATGGCTTGTGTGGGATAATTATAGGGTTTACTTTTGAATAAATTAAAATTACTTAATGTGATGAGTTGTACATGTTTCCTTTGCATTTATTTTCATTAACATGATTTCAAATGAACCTTTTCAAACTAAACACACTAAGTTAATTTCACATAATCATAAGGATAAATGAATTAATTTTACCTTTGCTTGATAAAAAATCATGCAAACTATACATAAAAATAAAATAAAAATTTGTAACTAGATTTTCTATTTCCAAATATAACTTATGATGTATGTTACCCGTCATGCCTTAATCAAAACCTGCATTAGTCTTCCAAAGTTGTTGCATGGTTTTTGAGGAAGATGGCGGATTAGAAGGGTAGTATATGTGAGGCATCACATCCTTGACTAACACTTAAAGCTATTGATTTTCTTGCATTCCATCCCCAAATCTATTAAAAACTTAACAACGGTGAAAAATTTAATACCCTCATTTGATGATTGACCAAAATGGTCAACATCTTTAGTTACTTTATTGTACTATTTTCCTACAAAAAAGCTAGAACCCCTAAATATGATCCTTTCGGCCATGAAGGAAACATGAAAAATTATTCCAAGCTTTGCGATGCATACCAAAGAATGAATAGTATTGATAAAGACTTAAAACCCTCCATGAAGACTGAAAATAACAACAAAAATCTATGCAAAATTGCATTTGGAGGAAACATAAAATCCTACAAGGATTTCCATTTAAGATGGTTACCACTTATTGAAAGAAGGAAGTGTAGAAATATGTGTATAAAATAATTAGAGGAAAGTATGGAAAACTAATGTTCAATGTAAGCTTCTCTCATTTAGAAATAATGCTTGAGATGGTTTTCGTTGACTAGGATCAGAATCTCTTCTCAATCCATTATTGCGAGATAGAAAGCATTATGAGGTCTGCAATGGATGATGATTTAAGGTCCACTCCACAAGGAATCAAACTTTGTGTGAGCACTTGGTTTTTCTCTATCTTCATCCCATTTCAACACTAACTCAATTTTATTTAAAACTCTTAATGTATCCTTATTTTAAAATTTCCTCTTAATCTTATCTTGATTAAACTCCATTGACAACATATCTTGATTTCTAACATCTTCAAACATCATGAGCTTTGCATATCTCACATTAATTGGCTCATTTTCTAATAATTCATCTTGATGTATCAATTCCAAGGCTAGAAGCTCAAGAGAAATAGGAAGCTTGGCTTCAAGACCATAAACAATCTTGAAATGTGAACTGGAAAAAGATGTTTTAGGAGTTATTATATTATTTCATAAGGTTTCCTTCAAATTTTTGTGTCAGTTCAATGATTCTCATTTGTAGTTCTTATAATTATGCTTAAAATATTCTTTTTAGCTAACTTAGCAAGGCCATTTCCTTGTGGATAATAATTGGAAGAAGTACTAAGATAAATACCATTTTGTACAACCCATACAACAATATTTCCACCAAATAATATTTTTCATTATCTTAAATTATGGTAGAAAGAACACAAAACCTAGTTATAATACCTTCATAGAAGTCCAAGATGCTTGTTTCATTAACTTCCTTCAAATAAATCACTTAATTCCACCGTGAAAACATTTAGTTGCGGTGAGTAAACATCTATGCGCCAAGCTTGAAGGTTATTTTATGAAACCTATGAAGTTCAAACCCCACCGAGAAGAAGGATTTTCAACTATAATTAGCTACAATGGTAAGGCAACAAGGCTTTCTTTTCCGTGAATAATGCACACTTTCGACACCTTAACACCTAAGTATGGATTTCCTTTAAGAGATTAGGCCAATACTATCTTCCATTCATGATTTTTATGGTAATTTTTGTGAAATAATTCCCTCCTCCTTTTCCATTATGAAAATTTGCAAGAATTATTTCTTCGTTGTTTGCTTCAACACATCTCAACATTGCACCATTAATATAATTTTTGAATGAATCGCCATCAACATGTAAGAAAGGAATAGATTACCATTTAAAATACCTCCTTCTCGATCTTTTAAAGTTCGGTGGGTACATACTATATTGAAGTTACCTTTTCATGTCTAAAATCAAATCGAAGGCTACTAATTCTTTACATTTTATAGCTCATTATATACAAATAAAACATATTCTTTTCTCTCTTACAATTATTTAGCCAAATGATCACATAATCCTTTTCCTCTAATCATCTTGGTCACTTTAATGTTGATGTCATATTCCATTACTTTGGTGATCCAACCTTATCTCTTCTCACTTATGTACTTCTTCAATACAAATTATTTTATACTTAGATGCACAACCATTAGATGTATTCTATTTTTATAGAGAAAAATCCTAAAATTTTTGTGTGATATAACAATGGAAATAACATGCATCTAAAAAAATAGTACCTTGTTTTGAACTCCATAAAAATCTAGCTGTTAATGGAAATTGATTTGTCCTATCATTATTTATTTTGTTGTGTTAACATTCCTAAAATGACATTAACATTAGAATAATCATACAACATGAAATTTTTAAAAATTGGTATTTATGAGTGATGGGCTGAAGCAATAGCTTGCTTGATGGTTTCAATACTACTCACTCATTCCTTTAACTATATGAAATTCTTATCTTTGTTGAGTATGTTGGTTAATGGATTTGATAAAGAATAAAAATAAACAATGTACCGTATTATAAAATTAATTTTTCCAAGGAAACTTTGAAGTTATTTCTTATGTTTTGGAAATGATAAACCAAAAACAACACTTACTCTTTTTGGATTAATCCTCATACCATGATTTGAGACGACATGACGAAGAATATTACTCTCATGAATAGAAAACATACATTTTTGCGATTAAAGCACACACCATATTCTCTACACCTTTCAAAAATTACTTTGACCTATGGTAAGTGATCACTTGTAAGATTTGAAAACTTTGTGATATCATCTAAATAAACTGAAATAAAAATTTTAATGATACCTTGGAATGTCATATCCATGGCTCTTTGAAATTTGGCACCAAATAATAAATGACATCTTTTATATCTTTGGGATCCCTACTAAGTTGTGATTGTTATTTTAAAATTATCTTCTTCCTTGACAAGTATTTGGTTAAAGCAACTATACCTGTCAAGTAAAGAATATATTTCGAAACAACAACCAACTGAATTATCGAATCATAAACATTAAAGGGTAGTGATCCTTGAGAGAATCCTTATTTAAATCATGAAAATCAACATATAATATGATTTCTCAAATTTTCTTTCTTACCAATACAATGTTAGCTACCCAAGTTGAATTCTTGATAAGAAAGATAAAGGAAGACTCAATGATTTTTTCAATATGTTTCCTCATCAATGGTTCGGAATTGGGATTAATTGGCCTTTGTTTATGTCTAACGTGTTTTGAATCAGTTTCTAATTCCTTGTTATGACGAGATAGTGAGGGATAAAAACCTCTTAAATCACTGTATTTTCATGCAAACACATCTACATACACTGTACATAACTCAAAAAATGCATCCTTTTAAGATTATGACCATACCTTCCATAGATCAATGTTCTTGTATTCAAGAAGGGTGAAAATTTCATGTTTATTTATACTTTTTATAAGGATAAACATCTCTTTTTCATTTCATCTTTCTCTCCAAAGATGTCTTCCAAAGTTACAAGGCCTTTTGTGATCTTTTTAATCACGATTTTTATAATCTCTTCCTCTTACTGTTATATAGTTTTCCTTTATTTTGATAAGAACATTGAACATCTTCCTATAAAAATATAAATATATGAGCATCATCATAAAAATATTTCCAATGTCAGTTATTATCATAATTGGATGGCACGACTATACCTTGATATGAGGCTGCAATTTAGCATTTATGATATCTGCAAGTATGTGAAACTTAGATCCAATGGCTATAAACCTATAAACATGTTTATTTCTATCTCTAGGAACAATTGTTATGTTAAAATAAAGAAAACCCTCAAGCATGTCCCACACTCTATGTATGTAAGTCCTCATTAATGGATTTTTACAATCATTAGATCCTCTCACTTGAGGAATAACAATATCGGTTTCACCATAAAGCTACAAATTTTGTATTCCATTCCTTCTTGCCCACTCTAAACTATGGGTATGTTCATCATATTTTGACAAATTTTAAGAATAGTCATAATGAAAATTAATAGCTCAGAAGTACCATTGTTTTGAGGGTGAAATCAACATCAAAACAATTCCTAAACCATGCTGATTTTTGGGTCCATAAAAAAGAGTTTCCATAAACCGTAATCTTGATGATTTCTCTTTTCCATGGCTGGAATTTACGTGGTATCTTTATGAATGCAATAAATTCCAAGGACCTTATCTTCAATAAATATATAAGGGTCATGCTCATAAAATTCATTAGTCATTTCATCCTTAAACAAATATGGAATTCCTTCTAATGCATGAAGAGTTTTTGATTCAATCTCACATAGCTTCGTTTATATGTGTTTGTGGATCAATGTTAAAATTTTACAAAGCCTCAAAATTGATGGTAAATTTAGATTCATACCTTGTTCTAAAATCAATATAATACCAATCAGCTGAAAAGGTAACCTCAAATATTTCATGTGAAGTCTCTTGATAAGAACATAAAAAAATAAGGTTGAAAATCCATCACCATCACATCTTGCAAAATTTTAACAATTAGACAAGAATGTAAAGTAAGTTTAATATTTCTAATCATTTCAATAGTATTTATTGGTCAACCATCTAATTTAAAAATACATTTGGCACTTGGTTCATATTTCAGTCCTAAATTTTCTGCAACCAAAATTTGTATAACAATGATGCATGCTCCACTATCCACCATGCAATTATGAACTAATGAGTCTCCAATAATCAAACAAAGATAAAAAGGAGGTGGATTGACAATTTTACCTATCTAAAAAAATTCTTTTACGTCTTTAGATTCTTGCTATTTTGAATTTTTCATCACCATGTTGGCTCTATTTTCTACACTTTCTGCATATTCTAATGATAATAATAAACCTAAAAGCTCTTTGACAAGCAAATCCTTTTTCTTCAAATATATATTGTGTGCCACATTATCATATTAATGTGATATTTATTCATATGATGAACTATATTGAATGCGACAACACCTACCTTAATCTAATTTTTAATACAAAAAGCTTGTTATTGAACTTGAGGTGAAGAAGAAATATTACTAGCAGCGATATTCTAATTTTCATGAGTTTCAACAATAGCTTAATCGCCTAAATTTCCCTCCATATCCATCTTTCTCAACCTTGCAACATATGCCAAAAATTCAACTCTTTCCTTAGCTCAAACCTCCTGATTTACACCCACATGATCATTATTTTCAAGCTTTACCAAAGTTGCATCCATTGCCCCTACATAAAAATTGGATCTCCTTGTTCTCGCAAGATAAGGAATTTTCTTAATATGATAACATGACTCATTTTAGGTTATTTTTGGCATAGTAAATCCTTGTGGTACCATATCTAAGGCTGCATTTGGATCACTAGAACTAATGCTCCATAAGTTGTAGTTGCATTTAGATCTATAGATACAAGTGGTTTAGATGTTTTTATGGTTTTTTTAGCATGATATGGAGGTCTATAACCTTGAGTAGAAGGATTTTAATTGAAAAAAGGCTGAAAATGTTATTGATATGGATTATTTTCTTGAGATTGTGTTGGTGAAAATAAAACCTCGGGTGGACAAATTAGGTGTCTCCACCAATGTTCATGCAGCTACACCCCTTTGCATTGAATGGTACAACTCCCATTATTAAAATTAAACTAATCCTAATCCTATCTAAATGTTGTGGGTGGCCAAATTGGTTAGGGATCATATAGGGACACACCACGTAACCTATGAGAAAGTCCTTGTATGGGGATATAAGGGACAAAATTACAAAGTGATGAAGTTAGAGAGGGGAAATTATGTAAGGAATATTACTACCATGAGTATATTGTAGAGCTCACACCTAGTAGCCAAAGTAGTTCAAACATAAGTATACAACAAATAAAAATGAATCTAGTAGGACCAATGAATTAATAAACCAAAATTTTAAATTCATCTATTGCAGAAACCAAGTTCCTCTCGAATTCCATACAAGGTCGATTATGCTTCCGAGTGCATGAAAGAGAGAAATAGAGGGAAACAAATAAAATGAAATATAAGTAGTGTAGATTTTATTTCATGTGTAGTGATGAATACAAAGCTTCAACCAAGTTTTCACAATGCTACATAGTAAGATTTCTTTGAAAATATGGAATCTATTTTTGGAATGGAGAGGCAATCCTAATTTATAGCAATCTAAGTTCTCCTTTCACCCCCGACATGAATTTTCATCTCTATATTCCACTCATGAACTTTCATTTTCCATGAATTATGTATTTCTATTATAATTTTGAGGAAACACTTTTTACAAATTTATAATGGGGCACGTAAGTGAATAGGAAAAAATACAATGATGACGCATAACAAAGAATTAGAATGGAGATAGAAAGAAGTGAGGGAAAGAGAGGAAGAGGGAAAGGATGGAGTAAAAACACTCCTCATGATGAAATGCTTTGAATGCCTTGATGTAGTCATGAAATTTGAGTGAAGATTTCTGCCACTGGTGATCTTCTACACCAATGAAGATGGCTCCCTTGAATAGCTTTGAATCATTTTACCCATCCAGTGATGACCTGCAAAGTCTACGGTGCATAGACCTCTGAACCACGAAGCATTTTTATGAATTTTACTAATGCAATCTCAAAATAAAGACATACAATGCCCACGATAACCCTCCTTGAAACTTATTTCATGAACCCTTTGATTAATTGAAATTGTTCTTATAAACTCACTTGAATTGCTGATTTCTCAAGTGATGAAGATGAAATCATGAGATGTGCCTTGCAATGCCTTGTCTTTGTTTTGTAAACCATTATACTCAAGATGATGCTTCTAGGACATCGTGAAGTACTCATTCATGCTTTTCAAATCATGAAACTATCTCATTATCCAAAGGGAGTGTAAAAGTAGTAAATTGTGTGAAAACAAAGTCATATGACCCTTTCCACTCCTGAAATGAAAACTTTCTATTTTTAAAATACGAGTCCATGCTCTTATTCAGGTCATACCACATATCTTGATCTATTTTCTCCTTTTGAAACATATACCATATTTCAACCTCCTCTATTCCTAAGATATTTTTATTTTTAGCACATTTCTATTTTTAGTAGGTCGTTATTTGGAGACTGTTATTTTGGGAAGAAGTCGTTTTATATCTTACTTTGTATTTTACCCCTTTTTGATTGTCTTGAGTGATCAAAAATGTAATTTAGTGGGACTCATCATTTATAACATGTGAGGAAGTATAGCATATGCTATTTTTAGTAAGTGAAGAAAATGACCTCTGTTTGTGATGGTACAACTTTTTTGATATGGCTCCTCGTCATGAACTCATGCACAAATTTTCATCAAGATTTGATTTCCAAAATATCAAAATGAAAAATGAAAATTCATGGTTGGTAAGAGATTTAGGTATGGAGTTACGCGGGAAGAAAACTAACAAAAAATCAGACATTAATATCTTGATAATATCACAACTTCATCATACAAAATCTGGTTTCGAGAGAAACTAGATATTTGGGAGACCCTTTCATCTAAATTTTGGATGATTTCACCCTCTAGATCTTTGGGAATTTGAAAATTTATTCTAAGAGGGAATAATTGTGATAAAAACACAGCCCCTGTATATCCCTAAAAATGTGGACTTCATGGTGTGAAAAATAGTTCACGTGAAACTAGATATTTCAACGATCATTCTTTCCAATTTTCACACAATTTCACCGATTAGAACATTGATAATTGAAGATGTATCTCTCTTCCATTTTCACATATGCTCTTCACATGACAAGTAATAAATATGATTAAAATTAAGGCCTCCATATCCTTAAAAAAGGGACTTATTGTGTAAAAACTAGTTCCCATGAAACCAGATTTTTCAATGATCATTCCCTCTAATTTTTGCATGATTTCACCCATGGCACCTTGGGAAGTGAAGAGGAAGGTCACTCATTTTTCCCACTACTATGTCATGGAAGCCATCAATAGACATTTAATTTTTTAGGTCTTATATTTTCACCATTCGTGATGAAATCAACTCCATTCCGACAGTTTTTGCTTATTGTCTCACTTTGGTGAAATTTCTCTTTAATCAGATTTCAGTTTGATGGGAAATTGAGCTTAGATTGTTTTGGAGCTCAAACTAATTTATTATTTTATAGGAAATCCTTGCTATGAATGGGAAATGTTAAGGTAATTTTTAATGGCCTTCGAGAGTGAATAAATCCACATAAGATGGTTCTTCATTTTGTTCATTTTGGCTTGTAAGATATGTTCAAATCTTCATCTCACAACAATGGAGGTTTTTGAAGAATTGCTTCACTCTTCTCTTTTTTTCTTTATTCCAATATATATTTTTATAAATATCTTATCTGAAATGTGTTCATATTCATGGACTGCAAGGATTAGTTTCCATGGTGGTGGCCAGTGCGGAGGAACAGCGGTTGGTCGAGGTGTTCTCTAGAACTTTTCTTCCGATGACAATGCAAGAAGCAACAAATAGATATAAAAAATTTAAATTTTTTTTTTTGATTAGGGTGAATTTTAATTTCCTAACATACATCACCTCAAAGTGACATGAGGGAAATAAATTTTCATAGTGCAAATAATTTTGACATGTGGCGAGAGATCCAACGACAGGGAATCAAAGAAAAAAAAATAGCTTTAAGAATTGAGGGGATGAACTTGTGATTCTAGAGATTGCATGAGAGCCCAGAAGGCTTATGGGTGCTAGGCACATTTCCATGACCTTGAGGGACATGAGAGAAAATAAATCCAGCTAGGCCCCTAGAGGTGACACGTATCTTTCTAAAATTGGACTAAGTCTTGAACTCGCTCTAAAAGGACAACTTGAAGCGATGATAACTTAAGCTCTTGATGGAATTTTTGATGAAATTGTATAAGAAATATTTTTATATGTACTTATGAATACAATAGTTTCGGTATCATGTCTTGATTCCTCCATTTAATCCCTAAAAAATAGATTTTAGATCTAGTACTCCACCTATGCATGAGAGAAAACTACTTTAAGACACATTTCTACGAAGTGTTGTGAAAAACATAATTTCACTATCTTATAGGGATTGGAATTCCATTTCCAAAATTGTTTTCTTTTTCTTCTCACTCCATCTAGAGCTACCATAATCACTTTTGGACACTCGGTAATAGTTTTTGCATGTGCGGTGCCTACGCCTTTGAACCCTAATTTTTGTTGACACTATCCCAGACTTCTTTAGATATTTCTTGAATCTTCCTAAATAAATTCCATGATTTTAGTAGGTATTTTTTCACTTCTATGTCTATTTTTTCTTTTCTATTCCACTCCATGGGGTTTCTCTAGTGCT
This sequence comes from Taxus wallichiana var. yunnanensis, assembly GCA_018340775.1. Classification (NCBI taxonomy): domain Eukaryota; kingdom Viridiplantae; phylum Streptophyta; class Pinopsida; order Cupressales; family Taxaceae; genus Taxus; species Taxus wallichiana. The sequence continues at coordinate 892,541,459 of CM031242.1, forward strand.
AGGAAAGCTAGTGATATCTCTTCCCATAGTTGCTTGAAGTTTGCATCTTTCAATGATTTCAAAAATGAACTAGGGAGTTGAATTGAATTTTGTAAATCACCTAGGGGAATGATTTAACACCAATTAAGGGGTTATTGGACAAAAGGGGTAGGCCTGGGGTGCCTCAAAATGATAAACCATGAAAAAATTTTTACAACGGTATCATTGCAATTCTTAGAAATTGACAATTTCCTTGTTTCACATTTGCATGAGAACTACTGACTCTAGCTTGGGGACATGACATGGGTGAGTGTAGAAAATACATGAAATGGGGAATCTAGAATTTCAACTTTAGCTCATATGATCCATGGAACAATGAATTATCCATTGGGACCTACGAAGTCACTAAAATAATAGGCTACAAAATTTTCTTTATTAAACACACACATGTGCAAACAAACAAACAAACAAATAGAAGGAAACACATCGGGAGGAAAGAACAAGAAACAAGAAAGGTAAATTATGTACGGGGAAGGCAAATTTACAGAGGTGGGAAAAGGATATACACATAATTGAAAACATATTGAGAAAAGTACATGCCATCTTGAAATAACGAATTGAAGTATGACCTTTGAACCAAAAATCTATTCGTTAATCAAACAATGATTTGGTGATGGATTTTTATGGCTTTAGAAGAATAAGGTTGACCATAATTCCATATTTGTACTCATACTACACAGAGAACATTATTTCAATCAATGAAAACTTCATCACTTTATCAAAACTATTGTACCTTGATGTTCCCACTTTACATCCTGTGACCATGTGACACCATTCTTCAATGTCCTCAATAGTGAGAATATATACATCCCATTTTATTTATTCTTTAAATATTCTTGTACATCGATAAGGAACTCATAAGAGAGAGAATGAACATATTCTCATCCCATTCACCAAATTAATTTGATGTCCCACTTTTTTCCTCTAAATTAACTTAATATTTTCCTTATTATCTTCCTCCATAGCAAGGATGTTGTCTCCAAGATTAATAATATTCAAAGAGGATTCCACAACCTTACTTATTTTACAATCATGTACCTCTTTTCTTTTGTAATCATGAACCTCTTCACATTACGTGAAAGGAAAATCCATTTTTGATATCCATTCTCATCACCAAGGAATTTGGGAAGTCATCCAATTCATCCATTGGCTCTGTTTTAGTATCAAACGTTTGTGACTCAAAAAGAGGAGCACAAATGGCCTCATACCTATCTTGCATTTACATGGACCGAGTTAATAGTTCAAGGCTAAGTTGAGGATCTTAAGTTTCTTTTGTAGCCTTTATAATGTCTTGTCTTAAAGGTTATTTGGAGTCTTCCATAGATTCATATTCTTCCTTATTGGGAGAATCTCCATGTTGTGCCTCTAGGAGATGGTTAAAACTATGATTGATACTGATCCCATGGTTCATTTGAATCAACCTCCTTTACCTCTTCCATTTTTACTTTTCCCAAGATTCAATCTTTTGCAAGCATGGTCATACTTGACTCACTACATCTTATTCCAAGGAGAAGAGTTCCATTTTTTTGGGAAGGGCACATCTTCAAGCTCAAAATCCATATTATCTTATTCTTGGTAAGAATCGAGAAGAACAGTGTTGGGTAAGCAATAAGAGAAGAATTTTCAGCTACATCTTGAGCATCCATTATTGAATCTTATTGCTCAAGTGAAAGATGAATGGATATGTTTTCACCATGATGATGATTCTGCTCCCCAAGTGAGTATAGGTTGTGTTTAAATTATTCGTTCTCATCAGATTTGAAAAGATAGTGGGATTCTTCTATTCAATCATCCATTATTGGATCGGGAAGAGATTTTGATTCTTTAACTCCCTCCATTTCTTCATGTAACATTTCTACATCACTTGAAGAATCAAAATAGGAGGGAATACTATTTATGAATATCTTGAATTCATTATATTCTAAATATGGTGTTAGGTGACTTTCTTGCAATTCTTCACATCTCTCCATTTCATCATTAATTGAAAGATCAAAACTTGAAAGGAGATCATTCATGCTTACTTTGAATTGGTTGTCTTCTTTGATCGTTCATGGGGTCTTCTAAGAGTATTGGATTATCCATTATGTAGCAAGGATATTCCTTTATTGAATATATTATTCCCCCTATGGGTTGTGCCTTGAGCTAGATGGAATTTTTGAATGGTGATTCTATCTTCATGTCTTCTACTTTTTCCTCCATGGCGTTGCTTTGGCTTTCATCGGAAGGTTCCATGATAATATCTTCATCGAGAAGAATCTAGGAATATTACGGTAATGAAAACTTCATAATATTGGCAGCCCTTGCGGTCTTCCATGATAGGAGGTGTCTTATCTTCTTCCTCCATTTGATGCAATGCTTAAAGATGTTTGTAAAAAGAATGATAACTAGATTGTGCCAAGCAAAGAACACAAATGGTAATCAAACATCATGATCAATAAGATGAAATAAATTCACGAATAATTTTACATAAACCTTTGCAAACTAATGATCAAGAATATCATATATTATTATGGAACTCAATGAGTTACAATGAGAATGGGCCTTGCTTATATAGGAAAGGAATAACAATCTAAGAACCAGTCAAGGTCGTAGATCAAGCCATAAATCATAGAAAGAACTAGTCATCAAATAACTAGTGAATTCCATAGATTTATGAGAGAACTAGACATCAAGGATCTAGTCAATAACATAGATCTAGGAAAGAACTAGTCAATACCATAGATCAAGGAAAGAACTATACCCAACAACTAGATAATATCTCTTAATATCTAAATAAATAAAAATAAAAATCCACACACATAAGTGGGTGAGGATAAATACAATAATGTACCTAGGGGAACATGAGCTAAAGTAAATACCTACTCTAACACCCCCCTCAAGTGAAGCTAGGGGCCAAAATAGAAGTGGCATGTCCATAGTGTGAGTCCCGAAAACTAGGCCTGATGAGGTACTCATGTACAATATATCTATGAAGAAATATCAAACCAAATGAAGGAAAGAGAAAGAAGAAGAAGGAATATGTTCTCATGAACACCCCCCAAGAACAAATTATGAAACCCCAAGCATTCCATGCAACTCAAGGTAGTGAGGTGATGCAAAATGCTTTGTAAATATGTCTGCAACCTGCTTGTAAGTCAGAGTGTACTAAAAGTAAAGAACTCCATCTTGAATATTGTGACAAATGAAGTGGATGTGTATCTCAATATGCTTGGTCTACTAGTGCTCAACTGGGTTGTGAGAAATGTGAATTGCACTTTGGTTGTCACACCAAAGTACAGTTCATTAATCATATAGAAATCTAAACTCTGTCAATAACTAATGATGTAAAAGAATCTGTTGACTCACTGTAATTACTACCCTATACTCTTCCTTTGAATATGAATGTGCAATAACATGTTACTTTTTGCATGCCCAAACAACTGGAGAAGAACCAATACGAGAAAATATAGCGGAAGTGGAACACTGTCATCAATAAAGCATGTCTAATTTGAATCGTATACCAAACCAACCGAGTAGAGCCTCTAGTGTAGTGTAGGCCAAAGTGGGAAGTGCCATGCAAATAGCATAAAATCCTTTTACCATCCTGCTAGTGACTACTATGAGGAGAATTTACAAACCGAGATACAAGCCCTACTACAAATGAAATATCAGGGTATGGGTCAAGTACATGAGACTCCCAACCAACTACCTCTACAATGTAGTATCACAAAATGGTGTGGTACATGTAGATGTAAGAGTAACTCTGGACTAAAAAAGGAGATGGACTTGGCTTGCAATCAGCCATATTAAAGCCCCTAAGAAGGTCATGGGTGTACTTTTATGGACAAAAATGAATCCTTGAATCTGTATAAGAAATCTACAAACCAAGGAAATAATGCAATAGCCCAAGATCTGTCATGTCAAACTATGTAGAAAGATCCCTTTGAATAATCTGAATGTGGGAAGAAGATCTTCCAGTAAGTATCAGATCATCAACATACAAGACAAGTAACACAATATCTTCACCAACATTTTACAAATACATTGTATGATCGAGTGGCAATGAAAAACCCAAAAGATAGAAGAAAAGAATCCATCTTCTCATACCAAGCTCGAGGGTCTTGTTTGAGACTATATAGAGACCTTCGGAGCTGAAAAACAAGAGAAAAATCCTAAACAAATCCAGTCAGCTACTCCATATATATTTCCTCTTATATATCTCCATGTAATAAGGCACTCTTCATGTCCATCTGGTATACGAGAAACCCCTGTGATGGAGCAATAGCAAGTACAAGGTGTACAAAATCCATCTTGGCAACGGGTGTAAAAGTCTTAGAGTAATCAATACCTTCAACTTGTGAAAAACCCTTTGTAACAAGACGAGCCTTATACTTATCAATAAGCGCGTCAAATACATATTTGGTTTGGTATACCCACTTACACCTAACCATCTTCCTTCTTTTAGGAAGAGATACCAAATCCAAGTATGATTCTTCATCAAAGAAGAATATTCAATTGTCATCGCATCATCCCACTCCCGTATCCCATGAGTCATTGAAAAAGGTTGTAGATCCTCGAAACTACTTGACACAATATTCCATAACTGTAGAATGTGCGTGATGATTCCTAGTGGGTTTAATATCCTCTATGAAAGGTGATGCCTCGAAACTCTATTACAAGCCCACTTAGGCATAGTGACAACATCGGTGGGAATAGGATCCTCAACGACATCTATAACCTCCTCATCTATATCCTCAAAGAAAGGATCATCAAGATGAGATGAAGAACAAGAAGGAATGGAAGGAGATGAAGAATCATGAGGAGTGAAAAACTCATCAAACTAAACATGTGTTCGGAAAATAACATCATGTGTATCGGGATCTGAAAGATGATAAGCTCTCATAACCTCACAATACCCTATAAATATAAAGGGTTTACTCTTCTTATTCAAAGCTTTCCTTTTCTTCTTTGGCACAAAGGCCCAAGCATGGCTTCCAAAGACTCAAAAAAATGAGACATATGGCTTAGTGTTGGACTAAGATTCCTCTAGAGTTAAATTCTCAAGTGCTTTGTGTGGTGTGTGATTCTAAATGTAGTTAACACAATTAATTGCTTCTTCCCAATATATAGGAGGTAAATCTCTAGAATGCATCATACAATTAGCCATTTCCTTCAAATTTCTATTCTTCCTTTCTGCTAATCCATTTTTTTGTGGAGCATGAGGAACAAAATGTTGGTGAATAATGCCTTGAGTTTCCAAAAAGTCAGAAAACACATTGTTAAAGTAATGCCCCCATTATCGTCACGAAGGTTCTTTATTCAGCTAAAAGATTTTTTCTCAACCAAAGCTTTGAAGACTTTGAAGTGTGATAAAACATCACTTTTTACTTGAGAAAATAAACCCAAGGAAACCTCGAGAAATTATTAATAAATGTAAGTGCATAATTAGCTCCATTGAAATAAGGAGTAGAAAAAACCATCAAGTCACTATACACAAGCTCAAGTGGTGAAGAAGGTCTCTTAAATAAATTCTTAAGAAAAGGATCCTGGTGTTGTTTCCCTAATGCACAACCATGACAAACTCCCTCGAGACAAGAAACTCTAGAAAGACCATCTACCATACCATGACTTCTCAACTCCTTCAAATATCTTTAATTGAGACCTCCAAATCTTTCATGCCAAAGCTTACTCTCTGAAGCTACATGAGAAATCAATCATGTCCCTATAGAAGAAGTGTCATCAAAACCCTCAAAGTGATATAGTCTAGAACTATGATCAACAATACCCTAAGTAACTAGTGAATGAGGATCCAAAAATGTTTGTACTTCTGCTCCATGTGGTGTAAAAGTCACTATTTTTCCTTGACCAGAATGAAACATTTGATATACAGAAAGCAAATTCGTAGTGATGTTAGAAACATATGGTGCATCTTGGATATTTCCACCATCAAGTTTTATATCACCTTTTCCCTCAACATAAAGAAAGGAAGAATCTCAACATCAATTTTAAAAGTAGAACTCAAACCTAGAGAAACAAAAGACTACTTGGAAGAAGTCATGTGACGAGAAGCACCATGATCTATAACCCAACTACCTACAAGTGGTGACTGAGATCTACCAATAACATTAAGTGCTCTGAAATGTTGATTAAAAGGAGGTGGCATGGAGATAGAAATTTTTGTTTCTTGATTACATCCTCTAAGGCTTGCATTCGATTATAACACCTATGTTCTTCACGATTACTACCCCCACAAAAAGAGCATGAAAGGATAAACTTATTCTTGGATTTAGAAAACTCCTTGGGTTTTGAGTTATTTTATTTTGGTTTAGGAGAATTTTCAGATGGAGAAGGTGTGGATTTGGTTTTACTATTTTATTTTCCCTTTCCCTTAGGATTAGATGCAACTAATGCCTTTTGAGAGGTGGAATATCTGAAGGTGAGACAGGTTTGGATTCTTCCCTAGTAAGTCTTTCACAAAATGTTTCTAAGTTAGGAATTTTGAAGGTGTCACCTAAGGCATCCATGCTAGAGAAAAAGGTAGAAGCAAAAATTTGGAATGGTCCTCTCAACTTGGATAGAATCAAGTAAACACACTTTTTCATCTTTCTTATCTCTTTCAATCCCCTTCAACTGTGTTAACAAATCCTTGAACTTGGTAAGATAGTCTATAATTATTGCAAAATCTCTAGGATTAAAGAGGTGACCTCAAATACAAGTTGTATGGCTCTCATATGATCCACCTTACCAAATAAACCCTCTAATTTCTCCCATATTTTGAAAGGAGAGTCACACTTTTCCAAATGAAACAAAAGACTGTCACTTACATAAATTCCTATCGAACCCATATACTTGTCAAATCTGCATTGCACTGAATTTTCTCATATTCTCTAGTGAACACTTTGGTTGTTACGAAGAAGTGAAAGCCGATAATCCTTTCCACTTAAATATTGTTTCCATTCTAGGTTTCCATGTGTGGTAATTATGTGTTATTAATGGCTCAACATGATCTAATGCAGTAGATATAGATACCATCCTCAAAAAAATCACCAAAGGAAATGCATGAACCAAGCAATGCAACAAGCGGCCCCCAAATTTTGGCACTTTATAATGAGTGCATGTTGCAATATGGCACTTTATAATTATACTCGATTCTAAAATTAAATATTTTCAATGGAAAGAGCACAAAAAATAAGAACGTTTGCAAAAAATGGTTCTCAAAATTGAGTTATCGATATTATATTTATTTTAGTGTCACTAAAAGAAATTAAAATACTCTTGCTTACACCACCCATATAAAATGAAAGGGGGCTAGAGTTAAGCACGTACTAGTAGGAATCAAAAGCTTTAAGCCCTTATATGACCATACCATATGACCAGGGGCTAAGGATTTCAATGGGTATTATCTTGTAAATTTTGAAAAACCCGAGAAAATGCTTTTCCCTTTTTCCTTCACAGTTGACACGAATCTGAAGGTAAACCACCACGATTCTCTCGCACAAAAAAAACAAAAAAAAATGACTACCTTCCAAAATTGTCGAGTTTACATTTGATCTTATGGTTTTTCCACCTTCTGGATCCAATGGAAGCCTCATTTTCCATAAAAATGCATGTAGAAAAAAAATATGAGCAAATTCTAAAATATATGAATATATAAAAAAATTATTTACAAAATAAAACTTACAGATGAATGTCAATAGCAATCTCCTCCTCTGATACCATAAAATTAACGATAACCAGATCGTGCTAAACCAAGAACACATATGCTAATCAAACGTCATGATCAATAAGATGAAAGCAATTCCCTAGAATAAATTTACATAAACCTTTGCAAACAAATGAGTAGCAATATCATATATTATTATGGAACTCAATGAAATACAATGAGAATGGACCTTGCTTATATAGGCAAGGAATAACAATCTAGGAACCGGTCAAGGTCATAGATCAAGCCATAAATCATGGAAAAAACTAGTCATTAAAGAACTAATCAATACGATAGATCAAGGAAAGAACTATACTTAACTAGATAATATCTCCTAATATGTAAATAAATAAAAAGAAATATCCACACACATAAGTGGGTGAGGATAAAGACAATAATGTACCTAGGTGAATATGAGCCAAGGTAAATACCTACTCTAATAGTTTGTATCTTATATGTAGAGCTAAAGCATACCTCCAAATTTCATCAAAGACTTGGGGTTAGATTTTCCTTTTAATATGCTCTAAAGTCTTTACACATATTATCTTTTCAACATCTTCATTTTTTCATCACTGTATGTGAGAAATTCATCTAATTATCAGTGGAAGAAAGACAATGTTCTCAATTTTCCATTTAGATGTGTGAGGTTGGAAAAATCTTCTTCATGGATCTTGCACCATCTTCTTTAATGCTGATTTTATCTTCATTGAAAGGCTCAAGGGTAGAATTTTCTTCACCGGAATTCAAGAACCTTTCACATATGAAAACCCTATGGTATAAATGATCTTTAGGATATTACTTGATACAATAAATATCCTCTTCTTCTTCCTCAATATGGTCCACTTCAAGTTGCTCGTACATCTCATGCAAGAATTTGGCATATTCTCAAGCTTAAGTAATTTATCTTATGTCTCCTCTGAATCCATTCATCTTCATTAGTGATAGGTTATTTCTTAATTCCTTTGTCAACACTAGTCCAAAACCATTGCTAATGAATGATCTTCTTTTTCTTCTTCTTCTTCACTATCACTCATTGGTACTTCACTCCAATCTAGAAATTTCTTTGTGGTGTGGGAAACGTATGTGCTTGGGTTTCATTCTATGATGGAGTTTCCTTTATGAATTATATTTATTTGAAATATGATTATTATTTTTTGATATTTTGAATAGAGGTATTTTTTGGCACACTACGGAAAATATCTCCCTAGTAGAGGCACCAAAAATTGTTCTTGAGAAAAATTTTCAGGTAGACAAATCAGGTGTCTTCACCAACATTCAGGGGGCTACCACCTTCTACATTGAATGGTACAACTCCCATTATTGAAAGTAAGATAATCTGAATCCTATCTAAATGTTATGGGTGGCCAAATTGGTTGTGGATCACATAGGGACACTCCATTGAACCTATGACAAAGTTCTCTTATGAGGATACAAGGGAAAAATTATAGCGGTAAAGTTAAAGAGGGGGAAATTATGCAAGGAATATTACTGCCATGAGTATATTGTAGAGCTCACACCCAGTAACTAGAGTAGTTCAACCTTTAATATAGAGGAAAGCACAATGAAACTAGTAGGACCAATGAATTAATACACCAAGATTTTAAATTCGTCTAATTAGGACACCAAATCCCTCTCCCATTCCATTCAAAATGGAATATGCTTACAAAGTGCATGAAAGAGAGAAATAGAGGAAAGACAAGAAAGGGAATTAAAATATGTGTAGCTTTTATTCCATGTGTAGTGATGAATACAAAGAGTCAAGGAAGCTATCACAATGATACATAGTAAGATTTATTCAAAAATATTGAATCTTTTATTTGGAATGGAGATTCCATCCCACTTCTTAGCAATCTGAGTTTTCCTTTCACCTCCCTCACACGAATCTTCAATTCCATATTCAAATCTTGAACTTTTTTTCCATGAATTAAGTATTTCTCTTAGAATTTTGAGAAAACACATTTTACAAATTTAAAATAGGTCACTTAAGTGAATAGGATGAAAGCCAATTATGACACATAATGAAGAATTAGAATGGAGAGAGAAAGAAGATAGGGAAAGAGAGGAAGACGAAAAGGATGGTGGAAAAACACTCCTCATGATGAAATGATTTTAATGCCTTGATGTAGTCATGAAATTTGGGAAAATATTTCCACCACTGGTTATCTTCTACACCAATGAAGATGGCTCTCTTAAATAACTTTGAATCATTTTCCCCATCTAGTGATGATTTATGCAAACCATATAATACATAGACCTCTGAACCATGAAAGCATTGTTATGACTTGTTTACCGATGCAAGCTCAAATGAACACATAGAATGCCAATGATGACCCTCCATGAAACTTGTTTCATTAACACTTTGACTCATTGAAATAATTCTAATCAACTCATTTTGAATTACCTATGTAGACACCCATAATTATGCCCAAGCAATTTAAATACTTAAATTGCGCTAATTATCCCCTTTAAAAAATCGATGACATATCGTTAAAAGTTCTCATATTCCTTCTTATTGTCATTAATTAATTACAATATGCTAATTTATTAAGTCACTTATCCAACTAAAAACCTAATTAACAACCTTACGTTAATTTTTTGCCCCTTCTCTTCAGACTAATTAATTATTATTAATTAATTAGCCTTCCACTTCATTTAATTAATAAATCAATATTTAATTGATTTAATCCCCTCCTAATGGCCTAAATCATACTAATATTCCTCTAATTGGCTTCTATAAGCTTACATCTACCTATTAGTTAATCACCTTTGATTAATTAAAGCACCCCCAACTCCCATGACTTGCTAAGCATAAATTAAACCCTTCTAATGTAAGGTTACCTTTTATAAAGCAACCTTATCCATTCCTAATTATGTTTTAAATTTATCCCACATGCAAAGATTAAGTGTTTCCTTTATCCATTGCACTATATAAGGAGCCCTCCTACATTTATACACACCCCTAATTCCCTTGGGAAAGTAAAAGAAAGCACATAGTCTTGTACTAAAAGCCTTTTTCCATTCTCAAGCCCTTCCATAATCCATCTTAAAGAGCTAGGCCTCACACCAAAGCATCCTTGAAGGATCAAAGAAAACAATATTATTGATTTCCTTTGGACAACATAGGTCGATTTGATTTAATTAGGAAATTTAGAAGAATAGAGTTCTTGATTTGCACTATGTTTGATTTCACTATTTCAAAGCTATGATGCTAGTGTAGGCCTTGTTCATTTTTTCATCTTGATGGTACTCTTTCTTGTTTGTAGCTAGGTTAGGGAACTATTTTAGGTGGTACTTCTTGCTTTTAATCTAACTTAGGAAAAATAATACTTGTACACAACTTAGTTTCTTTAGTGATGAAGATAAATTTAAGTCTTTGTGACTTATGATTCCCTACCTTTCTTACGTAAACCATTACACTCAAGATGATGCTCCCGGGAACTCCATTAAGTTCTCATTCCTCCTTTTCAAATCATGAAACAATCTCATTATCAAAGAGGATTCTAAAAGTAGTAAATTGAGTGAAAACAAAGTCATATTTAACTTTCCACTCCCAAAATGAAAACTTTCTAATTTTAGAATATAAGCCCATGTTTTATCATTCTCGGACATATCACTGTCTTGCTCTAGTTTCAATTTTAGAACTTTATACCATATTCCAATCTCCTTCATTCCTTACATAATGCTATTTTTATCACATTTTTATTTTTAGAAGGTTGTTATTTGGGGACTTTTTATTTTGGGAAGAAGTCATTTTTTTATCTTACTTTCCATTTTACCCCTTATCGATTATCGAGGGATCAAAAACTAATTTTTAAGACTTATCATTTATAACATGTGACAAAGTATAACATATGTGATTTCTAGTAAGTGGTGAAAATGACCTCTGTTTGTGATGGGAACAATTTTTTGGATTTAGCTCTTCATGACAAACGCGTGTGCTAATTTTTATCATGATTCACTTTTAAGAAATCTCTTAAATGAAAAAATGAAATTTATGTGTGGTAAGATCTTAGGGTATGGAGCTTGCAAGGAATAATACTGATAAAAAATTATTCCTTCATATCTTTAGAATCTAGAAATTTGATCGTGCAAAAACTAGCTTGAGAGAAATTACATTTTTGGGAGACCCTTCCATCTAAATTTCAGATTATTTCACATGTCGATCTTTAGGTATTATAAAATTTATTCAAAGAGGGAATAATGATGATAAAAAATAAAATTCTATATATCCCTAAAAAATATGGCTTCATGGTGTGAAAAATAGTTCACGTGAAACTAGATTTTCAACGATCATTCTCTCCGATTTTTGTGCAATTTCACCCATTAGAACCTTGAGAATTGAAGAGGCGAGATCACTTCCTTTTTCGCATATGTTCTTCATGTGGTGATAAATAAATCTGAGGAAATTTAAGTCCTTTATCTCCTAAGAAAAATGACTTCATGGCGTAAAAACTAGTTCCATGAAACTAGATTTTGAGCGACCATTTATCCATTGTTTGCATGATTTCACCCACTGGAACCACGAGAAGCGGAGAGGTAGCTCACTGATTTTTTAAACTATTGTTTCATGGAATCCATTAATGGAGGTTTAAATTTTTAGGTAATTTTTTGTCTCTATTTGTGATGAAATCAACTCCATTGTGATATGTTTTTCTTCTTATCTCATTGTTGAAATTTCTCTTCGATCCGGTTGTCGATTTGTGGGAAATTAAGCTTTGTTCATCGTCGAGATAGAAGTGAAATTTCTTATATATGATAATTAATTGCTGCAAATTGGTTGTTTAAAGTTGATTTTTAATGTCCTTCAAGAGTGAGGAACTCAGAAATAGATGGTTTTTAATTTCGTGCTGAGGCTTGCAAGATATGTTTGAATCTTCATCTCACGACAACGGAGGTTTGCGAAGAATTATTTCACTCTTCTCTTTTGTTCTTCATTCCTTTGGATATTTTGATCAATATTTTATTTTAAACCTGTGTATATTCATGGATTGGAAGGTGTGATTTCCATGGTAGAGCTGGTTTAGAGCAAGAATGGTAGACTAGGGTGTTCTCTGCAACTTTTCTTACAGTAGCAAGAAGCACCAAAGCAGTTAGATTTTTTTTTAATTTTTGAGTTTTATTTGGGAACATTCCATGTCCCTTACATACCTCACCTTAAATTTAAATTTGGGACATCAATTTTCACATTGCACCTCGAGTTTGACATGTGGTGCGAGATCGTAATAGAGGATTAAAGCCAAAAAAACAAATTTAAAACATTGAGGTCTTTGAACTGGTGATCTTAGAGGTTCGCATAAGGGTATAGATGGCTTATGGTGGATAGGGAATTTTTCATGACCTTTATGTACCTTTCCTTGTAGGACGTGAGGAACAAAAAATCCCGCCAATATCCTAGAGTTGCCATGTGTCCTTCCAAAAATTGACAAACTCTTAAACTCGCTCCAAGAGGACAACTTCAAATGTTGATAACTTGAGCTCTCGATGGCCTGTTTTGATGAAATTATAGATGATATTAGATGGAAATGTCCTTATAAATCTAATATTTGTTGTCTCAGAGTATTCATTCCTCCATTTGGTCACAAAAAAATGGTTTTTTTTTTACGGTACTCAACCTATTCCTTGGAAATAATGTTTTTAGACCTATTTCTCCAAAGTGTTGTAAAAAATATAATTTCACCATCTTCTAGGGATTCAAATTCCCAAATTCTCTATATCCTTCCTGAATCTTCCTAAATCAATTCCATGATGTTCTTAGGCCTTGGATTCATCTCCGTATATAGTTTGGATTTTATGTTCTACTCCATGTCTTTGCTCCAACCCTAATAAAACTAGTGATAGCCCTTCCCACAACTTCCGAAGTTTGTAACTTTCAATGAACTCCTAAAATAAACTTTAGTGTTGAATTGAATTTTGTAAATCACCTTAGGTAATGAGTTAACACCAATTGAGGGGTTACGAGAATAACTAGGTAGACTTGGGGTGCCTCGAAATGATAAAACATGAAAACAATTGTAAAGGGGTATCATTGTCATGCTTATAAATTGACAATTACCTTGTTGCATATTTACTTGACAATAGATTGATTATGTTTCTATTCTACTAATTCATTTGATAAGGTCTTAAAATTACATTGTAAGTTATTTATGATAGTGTGTTAACCTATAAGAGGTAGTTGTAGTTTTTCATCTAGCAGAATGGGAGCTAACTCATGATAAATAGGCATAGAAGGTTGTCAATGAGAAAAATTTTCATGTGGACAAAATTGTGGATATATTTCCAATGATCGGGAATCTAAGTCCCTTTACTTAACTAGTGCAGCTGTCGTATATGCATGAATGAGAAAACATGGATTTTTGTGGTGGCCTTTCTACGGAGATCCAAAATGGTCACTCCACTAACCCTGTGGAAAAGCTATCAATATCTTGTTAGGGAATAATTTTTCTAAAGAGTGGGAAAGGGAAATGAGAAAAGAGGTATGAGAACTAATGTTGTAGGTATAAAATGATATTCATGCACACACACTAGTTAAAAAATTTATCACATCCACTAGACTAAGAGGAAACAACCATACAAATAGCAACAAGACCAAATAGAATTCGATGAATACAGAGTATCATGAAATCCCTCGAGTAAAATAAATTTAGAAACTCCTTGTATTAATGATTAAACAAAAGTTGTACATAGTGTAAGAATGGAATAAATTTGAGAGTGGAGGAAAGTACAGAGAAAATGGCTATATTCTTTGGTTTCACTAGGTACAATGCACTCTCGAGTTTATAAGATTAATTTCCAAACCTTTTAAATGGGAATGGTGTTACAATTTATAGAATGAGAGGTGACTTATCATCTTCCTCATGACCCTACATATGCCTTATTCCTAGCTTTAGACTATTTGTATTCCTACAAAATATTTAACTCCCTTTTATAAAATAAAGGTGACTTAATTTACATTATGTTTCTAAAGTCACTTTTAAGTCACTTAAAGAAATATTAAAAAGTTAAAACTCCAACGAACAATTAAAATAGTTTAAAGTGAGAGAAAGTTTGGGGAAAGAGAAGAGAGAAAGAGAGAGAGAGAATAAGAAGAGGATATGTCATTCCCGATGATGTACGTTGATCCTCATCAATGGAAAGCTCCAAATGTAGTGAAGCTCGAATCTTCAAACTCCTTACACACTATGAAACTCCTTCCAATTTTCTCAAGAACATTTTCCAAGTTGAATGAAATAATAAGGATCTCGAATGTTCATTCTAGTGAATAATGACCTGAATGCTCTTGAAAAATGATTTCCCCTTAATGATTATCCTTGTACGACCCATTGTGCAAAAATTTTCATTGAGTGTAACTTACTATTTTTAGTAAGTGTGAATTGTGAGCCGAGATGAGCGTTGTTGATGACCTTTCTGCAGTGTTCACTCTTTCTTTACCACATTCTCCATATCCTCTTCAAATTATGTCTTACCCAAAGTAATAGAACACTATGTAGAGAGACACACTATTTTTAGTAAGTGCGTCATGGTTGTCAATTGTGACAAAATGGGTCTTGAAATTTGGGTTTTATTCTAGGATTTGATGCTCTTAATTTTTAGTAATTCCTTCATTTGAAGAAGTGGGAAAATGATATTTTCATTGAGTACGAGTAGAATACTAAAAAAACACATCCCTCCATATCCCTAAAAAATAGGGACTTCATGACATGAAAACTAGTTCATGTGGAACTAAATTTTTTAACAATGGTTCCCTCGATTTTCGTGGGATTTCACCCACTAGAACCACGAGAAGCTGGAGAGGTAGGTCACTGATTTTTCCATTAGTGTGTCATGGAGACCATTAATGGATGTTGAAAATTTCATATCTGGTTTTTGTCTCCATTCATGATGAAATTGATTCCATTGTGATAGGTTTTTGCTTCTTATGCTTTAGGAGAAATTTCTCTTCAATCGACAAATGGTTTGACAAGAAATTCAATTTTTCCTTCATTGAGCTAGAAATGAGATTTCTTTAATGTGATTGTTCTTGATAAAAATTGGAGGTTTGAATAATATTTTTAATGGCCTTGAGAGATAATAACTCATAAATAAATGGGTTTTCAATCGGTCTGATGGTTTTGCAAAATATGTTCGATTCTTGGTTTTATGGCAATGGAGTTTTCAGACTTATTTTCCTCTCTTCTTCGTTGTTTCTTCACAATTTGATCAATCTTCATTTTTGATCTACGCCCCACATTGGATTGAAGTATAATGTGTTGTAATGGAGCTGGTTCAATATTTGGCAATGGTGGAGTGAGGTGTTCTCTCCAAATTTTCTTCTCTCGGTGAGAAATGACAAGAAGCGAAGAAGAAGCTAACTAAGTAAGAACAAATTTCAAATTTTTTGTTGGGGTTGGGCACACTTTTTTTTCTATAATTTCCCTATCCTCAAGAAAGTGATGGACATAAAATTCCATAGTTAGCCAGATTGGGACACATGGCGATGATCAGATGACATGGAATGAAGGTGAGAAAATCTAATTTAAAGCACTTGGGGCTAAAAGTCGGTCACGTGGGTTACAAAAATACTCCCCATAGGGGCTAGGAAATTTTTTCCATGTCTTATGTCCCTGACCTTAGGGACATGAGGGACAAAAATTCCACGGTGAGCAAGCGGGTCACATGTGGCGGTGATCTAACAGCGGGGAATGAAGGTGAAAAGACTACTTTAAAGCCTTTGGGGGGTGAAAGTCGGTCACGTGGGTGACTAGAATAATCCCTATAGTGTGTGGGTTTATTTGTACATGTATGATGTTCTGACCTAAGGATCATGAGGTAAATTAGATTCCATGGTGGTCATAGAGTGACACATGGCACATGATCTAACGATAGGGAATGGATGCTCAAAAATGCACTGTGGGATGAAATTTGGCCACGTGAGTGAATGAAATAATCCACATAGAATATAAGAACATTTTACCATGTATCATGTCCCTAACCTTACGGACATGAGTGACATCGATTTCCATAGTTGTCAGGAGCTAACACGTGGTGTTTTATCGATGATAGGGAATGGATGCTCAAAAAAATGCACACTGGGGCTAAGCTGTCAAGTCTAGAGGTGACATGAGGGTCCCAAAGGTCACAATGGTTATTGGCACATTTTTCAAGGGTTATTCTATCTTACCTCAGGGACTTTGGTGACATGAAAATGACTAAGAACTGAACCACCTTTGAGTGGGTAACTTGGAACGATTATAACTTGAAATCCTAGTGGAATTTTTGTTGAAATGTTATATTATCTTTTGTAAATGTAAATATGAATCAAAATTTTATTGTATTATTTCTTCATTCATGCATATGATCCCTAAAAAATTGGATTTGTGATTTGAAACTCCACTTGTCACGATGAAAATTGCCTACAAATCCTATGCGTCAAGGTTTTGTGAAAAATATGATTTCACCATCATGTAGGTATTGGAATATTATTTCCAGGAGATTTATTTTACATCTTACCCCAATATGATCTCCCAAAATCTTATTCTAAAGCCCAACAACTATTTTAGGCTTGTGTAATGCCTAGGCTTGTAAACCCTATTTTCCTCAATTGCTCCAAGTATTTCAAAACTTCTCCAAACATTCCAAAATCACTTCCATGATGTTATAAGGTATTAAATTCAACTCCATGTTTAATTGGGTGCTTCGATCTAATCCAAGAGGGTTTATCCATTCATGGGAAGGCCAATGATAGCCCTTCCCAATACTGCTAGAAGATAACATATTTTGATGGACTCCTAAAATCACTTGCGGGGTTAATTTGAATTTCCTAAATCACCCATGGGAATGAATTAAAATAGATTGGGAGGTTACTTTCTTGTTTGGATAGACATAGCAATCCTAAGAGTGATAAGACATGAAAATTTTGGGAGAGGGGTATAATTGTCAAGCTCAGAAATTGTCAATTTCCTTGTTGCACATTGGCATGACAACAACTAGCTCTAGCCTAGGAGCATGACATGGAATGAGTGTAATTAATACATCACATGATAACTCCATATTGACCAATGCCTTATCCATTGGGCCCACTAGAGTCATGTACAACTCACAACAGAGAGAGAGAGAGAGAGAGAAGATGGAAACACGCACACACACAAAAAGGAAATGATACACACACAACGAGAAAGGAAAACACACCTAGAAATCACCTATGGTATAAGGTAGGGGACAACCCACTTTCACTAAAGTACTTTTGATTTCTAAAAATTTACCCCTAAAGAGGCAACAACGAATGATGATGTTTTGTGAAGCCTTTGATGGGTTCTTGAAAGTAGCCTCTCATCGTTAGCTACTTATGAAATACAAGTGCTTTCACAATTATCTATGAACTTTGTAAGAGTGAGTTTATGTGAGCTTCTTGATTCTCGGGTGCTTTCTTGAAATTCTATTTCCTTCATTCTCTTTGAAATTGGTTTCATAATGCTGTTACATTACAAATTTATCCACATAGATTATTATTTGCTTGAGCATGCTATCACGACCTAGGGATTCTATTCATTAAAATTTCTTGAGCATTTTCTATTATTTTCTTTCCTAGGTCTATGGTAATTGACCTCTTTTCAATGAGAACTCTCAAACTTGTCATTTTCCTTTAATCCATTGTGAATTGCTTGAGTATTGATGAAAGGATTGGATGTGACCTCATACTTGTCTTGTATTTCCATGGCACAAGTGAAGAGATAAAGATTAAGCTCACGGTCTTCCACAATTTCTACCGAGTCCAATATTTCTTACACATAGTTATGTTTTCTCATTTCACCTGTAGCTCATTTT
Organism: Taxus wallichiana var. yunnanensis; assembly: GCA_018340775.1. Classification (NCBI taxonomy): domain Eukaryota; kingdom Viridiplantae; phylum Streptophyta; class Pinopsida; order Cupressales; family Taxaceae; genus Taxus; species Taxus wallichiana. The sequence goes on from CM031242.1 coordinate 892,559,979, forward strand.
TATATGCCATTGAAGAATCTTTATTTCTGAGATCAAGGGAACTATTTAGAGGATTACCTCATCATCTCGGGAATCCTTTGCACTCTACTTGATCCTTCATCAAAAAGACATTCATCTTTAAAGGTCTCAAAAATCCTTTCTTCAATTTATTCATCATGGAGAGAGTCTTCATCTTTAAATGGGAAAGAAACTATCTCTATTTTGGTATTGCATCCATTAATTATTAGCTTAAGAGCGGCATCATATATTTCATCTTCCCTTACCTCTATATGGCCAACCTTCACATTGGTTAAGGCTTCCAAATTAGCTTCACCGTTGTCTTGCAAATTTTTGGCTTACATCAAGAGCTCGAGACTGAACTCAGGATATTCAATTTCTTCTATGGCTCTAAGCATTTCTTGTGTAGACATTTCTTTCAAACCTTTCATGGGCTTATCACAAGCTGATTTTGAATCTCCAAAGATGGCACTTTGAGATCATCTTCATCCCCAAATGGGAAAGAGAATAACTCCTCACCTTGGAATATCATATAATATGATTTTTCTTCTTAAAAATCATCAAGAAGCATATCCTATTATTCATGGTTTGCATCATCGTAAATTTGGATCTGCCCTCTTCTAACTCAAATCTCCTCAATGTTTCTTTAAAGTTCAAATCTCTTGAGAAGGTATGTCGGACCTATTGAGATCAAAATATCCTCTTACTCCTCGGTTGTCCAAAATTTATTCATCCACTTTACCTTGAGTACAAAGTGTTAGCCACGGGCTTCCAGTAATTTAATATCGTGTACCTCATCTTCTTATCAAGAATTAATTCCTCCATATCTCCCTTCTTTGGTATGGTTGTAGAATACCCGATTCATACGAATTTTCCTCCTAATTCTCGGCAGAAATTTCTGCATAGCAACATTCCGAACAAGGTGAGGCGTCTACTACCCAAATCATCATGCAAAAATTCTTGTCCTAAATGATGGCAAGAGCCACTTGTGCATCTTTAACCTTCTCTACATGTGGGACCTCTTTTGACTCCAAAGAGTAATAAGAGCCACTAGTTTGAACCATGGTAAGTTTGAGAGTATTCACTGACCTTCAAAGGCATCACATTGTGTGAGGCACCAAAATCTATTATGTAATTGTTTAGTACATATTCTTCACCAAGAAGGGAGATGTATAAAGGATCAACTTTATTAGTATTTGATACAATTAGAGAAAGCATGTTTGATGAGGGAGGTTTAAATGCGTTTGTTAGTACTCCATTAGAAATATGAGCTATATCATTGGGTGTTAGACTACCATTCTGATGTATTGAAAAAACCTCTCGAAATGTTAAGGATGGGTTTGCAAATATTCATTTTTGGTAATCTGCACTTTTTCTTTCTTTGTATTTTCTATGAAGTCAAAGGGAGTAGATGTGGATAAGGGGGTGAATGGAATGATTTTGGATTTAGGACACATTTGGAATCGGGAGTATATTTTTGGGGAATAGATGGTATTTTGAAATGTACACTAGGAGCTTTTAAGGTATTAGATTTTACAGGGGCATATTTAAATTTAGACTTGGAAGAGACATCAGAAGACTTACTTGGGATTACGGGAGTCTTCTTACTTGCTAAAGGGTTAGGCTCCAACAATGCGGACTTCACGGAAGATGGAAGTGGGGATCCTTGGTGATTATTTTATTTTTGAGTCACCGCAAAATTATCATCAACCTTATTTTATTTTGTAGTGGTGGAGGGAGATTCTCTTTTCTCGGATTGAGAATGAGGGAATACCACACATGAGAAACTAGGGACATATTCTTCATCTTCTTCATCACATCTAGAATACTCACAGAATCTGATTTGTGTATCATTCTCAAACTCATAACTTTCTAGGAAATTACCACCTTCACTTTCATGTTAGATTTCTTCTTGACTTTTTAAAATCTAAAATTTATGTTCATGGGTGGGGCCTCAAGGGGATCCTTTGGGGTGGTCCTGCAATCTGATTTATGTTGTTTATTTGAGAAGATACTCATTCAAATAATTCCCTCTACAAATATGCCATCTTATTCACCAACTTTTGCAATGATGGATTGGTTATTTAATCTCCAGGATGTTGAGATTTACCCTTTGAGGGATACTTGATATTTCTAGATAAGATGAGATCATCATCAAGTTCGGTAGCCAATATTTATGCTTTGATAATGTTTCATGGCTAGGATTTTCATAGAAAAAATCCTACTTCTAATCATTGATAATTGATTGATAATATCTTGACATTGTTATGAGATGGCGAATCCTCTTCAAGTATCCTACAAAGAAACCATTCAAAGCAGAACCAAAAATTATCTCATGATTTCATTTTATCCTTTCTTTATTTTAGCCAACTACACCAGGAGCTCATGATAGTCTTCAGTTGATTTAAATATTTCCTTGAAGCCAGTATTGATGTCATTCCAAATATTTATGGATTGGGAAGGCAGGAGGAAAAACCATTTTGATAATTTTTCTTGGAGGGACTTCATGAAAAATATTATAAAAACATCTTCATGTTGGACACCATGAATTCCACATGATGTCGTGAAGGAAACGATGTTTTCTTCAGGATTTTGTGTTTTTTTGCCTTTGAACTTTGAAAAGTTCTTGTGGGAACTTGTTGGTAGATCATCGAGAGGTGGTTCAAGAGTAAGCGAGCCTGTATTTATTCCCTATGGAACAATGGGTTGAGGTCTTTCTACTTCATCTTCCATTTTCATTTACATACGCTTTAGATCTTTCTTCTACAAATTCTTCTTCTTTTGGGAACTTAATGCTCAAGGGTAATTGAAAAATTAGAAAATTTAAAGGGGAGTATCAACATGAGTTTAGATAGGATTGTCGGGTGAACTTATCTAAGAGATGAATGAAGAGGAGGATTGAGAGAAGAAGTAAGGATTATCTCTAATTCATTCTTGCTGATTTTTTAAAGCCTCAAAATTGGAATCAACAACACCTCTTGACCTGCTCAACCTAGTGTATCTTCCTTCAACCAAATTTTGGAAACTTTTGTAGTGGGAACACAAAAGGACACTATGGAATGTGAAAATTCACATGTAGAAATCAGCAGTGTATCTTTCAGCAATGGACTTTCAAGAACTCCTTTTTAATATTTTATTTTTTCAAATTTTTAGACCTTGTGGTCATATATGTGGTGCGAGATTCTACTAAATCTTCCCCTGTGGGCACCAAAATTATTGGCAAGAAAATTTGTTGGGTGGAAAAACTTTTGGATTTCTTACCAAGGCTCGGGAATCTAAGTCCCTCTACTTAACTAGTATAGATTCCATCTATGCATGTGCGATAAAACGTGGATTTTGTGGTGGCATTTTGACCGGAGATCCAACAGGGGCACTCCATGACCTTGTGGAAAATATAGAAATCTCTTTCTAGGGAATACTTTGTTCAAAGAGTGGGAAAGGGGAATGATAAAAGAGGTAGGAGAAATAATTTTGTAGGTAGAAAATTAGATTCCTACACACATACTCATCAGAAAATTTATCACATGCACTAGATTAAGAGGAAATAACCCCGTAAATAGAAACAAGACCAAATAGAATGTGATGAACATAAAGTATCATGAAATATATTGGTTAAAGAAAGATAGAAAATCCCCTTCTTGTATTGATGCTTAAACAAAAGTTGTACATAGTGTAAGAATGGAAGAAATTTGAGAGTCGAGAAAAGAAAAAGAAAAATGGTTATCTCCTTTCCTTTCTCTAGGTACAAAGCACTCTTGAGTTTACAAGATCAATTTCAACCCTTTAAAATGGGAATGGTGTTACAATTTATAGAATGAGAGGTTACTTATCCTCTTCCTCATGACCCTCCATATGCCTTATTCCTAACTTTATACTATTCATATTCCTACAAAATATTTAAGTCCCTTTTATAAAATCAAGGTGACTTAATTTACATTATGTTTCTAAAGTCACTTTTAAGTGACTTAAAGGCATATCAAAATGTGAAAACGCTAACAAAAATTTAGAATATTTGAAGAGAGAGAAATTTTGGGGGAAGAGGGGACATAAAGAGAGAGAGAATAAGAAGAGGATATGTCCTTCCCGGTGGCGTTCATTGATCATCTTGAATGGAAAGATCAAAATGAAGTGAAACTATGAATCTTTGAACTCCTTGCACACTTTGTGAAAATCCTTGAATTAGCTCACTGAGATGCTCACCAAGTTGAATCAACTAAGATGGATTTCGAATGTCCATTCTTGTGAATAATGACTAGGATGCTCTGAAAAATGATGTCCCCCTGAATGATTATCCTTGTATGATCCATTTTTCTAAAAATACTATTTGAGTGTAACTTAGTATTTTTATTAAGTGTGAGTTGTGAGCTGAGATGGCATTTTTGATGACCTTTCCTATGATGCTCGCTATGTGTTTACTGACTTCTTCATATCCTATTCAAATGGTGGCTTACCTGAAGTAATACAACCCTATGTAGGGAAACATGTTATTTTTAGTAAGTGCAACATGGATGTAAAATTATGACAAAATGGGTATTGAAATTATGGTTTTATTCCAGGGTTCCACGCTACAAATTTCGAGTAGTTCATTCATATGAACAAGTGGGAAAATGATAGTTTCTTGGGCTAGGGAAGAATACCAACAAAAAAAAAAGCACTCCATATTGCTAAAAAATGGACTTCATTGCGTGAAAACTAGTTCACGTGAAACTATATTTTTCAATGATCATTCTCTCCAACTTTCATGGGATTTTTCCAACTAGAACCACGAGAAGTGGAGAGGTAGCTCACTAATTTTTTCCATTACTCTATCGTGCAGCCATTAATGGAGCTTGAAAATTGCAGGTTTTTTTTTCTCTGTTCATGATGAAATCAATTCCATTGTGATAGGTTTTTTCTTCTTATGCTTCAGGAGAAATTTCTCTTCAATCCGATAAACAGTTTGATGGGAAATTCAATTTTTCCTTTGTTGAGCAAGAAATGAGATTTCTTCGTTGTGAATGTTCCTTGCTACAAATTAGAGGTTTAATTTTTTTAATGGCCTTCAAGAGCTAAGAACTCAGAAACAAATAGTTTTTCAATCCGTGCAATGGTTTGCAAGATATGTTTGATTCTTGGTTTTATGGCAATGAAGTTTTTAGACTTTATTTCCTCTATTCTTCGTTCTTTCTTCATGATTTGATCTATTCCTTTTCGACCTTTGTGCCACCATGGAGGTAAGGATAATGTGTTTTAATGGAGCTCATTCAATATTTTGAAATGGTGGAGTGAGGTGTTCTCTCCAAATTTTCTTGTCTTTGTGAGAAGCAAAAAGAAGCATCGCGAAGTAGCTAGTGATTAGAAAAAATTTCAAATTTTGAGTTGAGGTTGGTAGCACTTTTTTCCTAATTTACTTGACCTCAAGGATTTTAGGGACATAAAATTCCATGGTGATAAAAATGACAACATGTAGTAGAGATCGATGATAAGGAATGAAGGTGAAAAAGGATTCTTTAAAGCAATGAGGGGCTGAAAGTCGACACGTGGGTAACCAAAACACTCCCCATAGGGTCTAGGTGCATTTTTCGATTTGTGATGTTACATGATCCTGAATTTCAATATCATTGTTAATAAAATGGTTTGGGTATCATAGTTTTATGCATCCATCGATCCCCTGAAAATGTGGATTTGTGATTTGAAATTCCACATGTGCCTAATAAAAACTACCTACAAATCCTACGCACCAAGGTGTTGTGAAAAATATGTTTTCTCTCTCACGTAGCTCTTGAAATTTTCTTTCCAGATTTTTTTTTCTTACTTTGACTCCACATGGAACTATCAAAATCTTCTTCTAAATCCCAACAACTATATTAGGCATATGTACTTGCATAGGCTTGTGAACCCTATTTTTACTCGAATGCTTCAAGTATTTCAAAACTTCTCCAAAAATTTATAGAATCATTTCCATTTTGTTATAAGGTCTTCAATTCAACTTATTGTTGAATTATGACCTTCCTCTCTTCTCAAGAGGGTTGATCCAGTTATGGGAAGTTCGGTGATATCCCTTCCCAATCTTGATATAAGATAACATATTTTGATGAACTCCTAAAATCACCTAGGGGAATGAATTTACACCAATCGGGAGGTTACTGGATTGACTAGACATACTTGGGGTGCATGGGAATGATAAGACATGAAAATATTTGTCCAGGGGTATAGTTGTCATGCTTGTAAATTGTCAATTTCCTTGTTGCACATTTACATGACAACAAAGGTCTAGAGGCCAATTTTATAACCTTTATAAGGTTGATTTATGCTCTTATTACAATGTCAAAGGCTATGGGGAGAGTAGTATCACACTATGGATTGAATCATTACAATAATATCACTATTTAATGCATGCAAATAATACAAAAATGCATGTTTAGGTAAATTCTTGAATGTTGTTGGTTTCCTTTCCCAAATCCTAGTTAATATCAATTCAAATTTTCTCATGAACTCCTAGGGTGCTATTTTTATGGTAGTAAGTTTTTCAATGAGATATAGATGATTTGATTTGTCTTTAAATTATTTGTATAAAGCTATCCCCAAATCATCCTAATTAGCAATTGACCCTAATCATAAGCTTCTATACCATTGGAGGGATTGGCATATGAAGAAAGTAGCTAATAACATTAGAATAATATCTTAATGAGTGATATTATGGAAAAACATAGGAAGTGTTACACCGGATATCTAATATGCTCATTAGGGGTAACATGATTTATACCAAGATCTGATAAGGCATATTTTTTAAGGAAACAACTATTAAATCATGTTAATCAACAATGATTAATAGAATTACATTGGTAAAGGTAATGAAAGGATGATTTATGGCCAATGGAAATATAGGACTCGAATAAAAAAGCTCTTGCTTGGAGAGGGAGGATTGGAAATATTGGGCTTGTTATAAGGTGTAGTTTTCCTAAGCCTTCTTTTTCTAACAAAATATGATGGTATTTAAAAAATAAAGATGGAATACCTCTTCTTGTTGAAATTGGGTTCACTTTAGGTATGAAATATAAAAAAATTACAATTACACCCTCCTAGTAGCATCTATTCTTTGTTATAATAGTGCAAATCTTTCAAAATATTCATCTAAAATAGTCAAGGCAATGAATAGATGAAACTAACTTAGTGGTTATTGGTTGACTACAACGAAATCTATGTTTATGTTCTCCTCTTTGATAATTGATGGGTTTTGTTATTCCCTTCATTTAATCAACTCATGCTTGATGGCATATTCAAACCAAGGGTTTGTATGAAGCTATATGCAACAAGAAGAATCTTAGTGAACTAGTAATTGATTATAGATATTTATTATTTTTATTTTCTAGGGAGTTTTATTTTTATTTTTATAATAAACCTCCTGAAATAAACACAAATTGCTGAAATAAATCAATCTTTGAAAAACTTAACACACTCTTAGAAATAAATATATGTTTGTAATTAAACACACCGCTTAGAAATGAACATATGTTGTAGAATTAAACAAATTGTTGGAAGTAAATATAATTTGCAGAATTAAACAAATTTATTGAAATAAACACACTTTAGAAATATTTCTTAAAAAAATTTATGGAAATAGAAACGTACATAAAAACACTGCAGGAACGCTAAATAGCTCATATAACAAATTTTAATTTAAGAATCAAACGTATTTACGGAACTACTAATTATGCATTTACTGAAATTACTTGAAGATATAAATACCAATAAAATAAATGATCATGTTTATTGGAGGAGTGGGCCCTTGCTCCACCTTGAATTAGGAGTTGACAAAGTATGATAATCTCAAAATGAAATGGCTATCTTATTATTGATATTTTTGTCTTACAAAACTCAAGCTGTATATATTTTTGTATATCTATATCATTTGAATCTATCTTCAATTATTTATATATATTTCATCATCCATAGATTTATTTATAATTATAAGTGTTCAATAGCTATCTATCCATCTATACGTTCTAGTGAAACAAAATAGATCTTGAAACTAGATATAAAATTTAGAAACCTATTTGGACATACTGTTGTTGGTCTTACATATGTATTTATGTAGTGTGTAGAATCAGAAATTTTTGATCTATTCCTAATTAAACGGCCCATTAATTTATCTATAACTAGATTTTGATAGAATAAAAATATTCCCATTGATTCTTGAACTTTGGAGAAGTTCCGAGAACCAAGGGAATTATTCGAGAACTAAATGTGAAAGTTCCAAAGCTAAGTGTAGGTGTTCGGTACTAAGTGTTGGAGTTCAAGAACTAAGGCTGAAGGTTCCAGGAGATAAGTGATTGAATTCCGAGTTGAGTGATGGAGTTCTAGAGCTAAGTGTTGGACTTGAAAACTAAGTCGCATTCTAGCCCATTTCTTCAAAAAGGCGTTGGTTGCTTCACACTTTGCTTATACGACCAAATATGACCTATTTTATTCCAAATACTGAATTTCTACACATTTTTAAAGGAATTATGGAGTTTGTAAATGTTAGAAATAAATAAATAAAATATGGATAATTGCATCCTAACTTATACGAGATCAAACAAAATTCACAAAGTCCAGTCAATCTTGATTAAAAGGAGAGTAAAATGAGATCATTCATTGCACATTGATGAGGCATATTTTAGCCTTATCATCTTCCCCACACTTACTTGTTTGTAATTCCTCTTGAAAAATATATTATTCCAAACTGGAATTATGATTTCTACATTCGATTGACTACTAAGGTCAAATGGTTGAAAATGATTATCTAATGATTTTGTTCATAAGTGTTGTATCCCGATCCTTCCTCTATATTTTTCTACCAATCTTGAAAGTTAGTGGGATATTGAGGTTCTCTATTCTACCATGGAGACATGGGTATGCATCTTTCAAAAAATTTAGTGATGAGTGTACACAAAGCTCGGCCCTTTCCAGGACTCCATATTAAATTTGTTGTAGATATCACTTCTCTTCTTCTTAATGTTATAGTGTGGAGTTCCCATATTTGTAGGAATCTATCATAAATGTTCTCAAAGATTTTATTTTTATAAGAGGTGAAGGCATAAATAGTTTTCTACAAGATGGTAATATAATGTGCCTTAAATCAATTGTCAAAGGCATGGGATCTGAAATGTATAGCAAAGGCGGATGGTTTTTCTTAATGAGCTCTCATGAAGAGGCCGGATGAACTAGATTTTAATAAGTGTTTAATATCCCCATATTTCCAAGCTATCTGATTCACAAGTATAAACAAAAATGCATTGAGATGGATTTCCCCACATCTAGATTAATGAGAAAGCTTTGTATTATTTTCTAACATAAAGTTCTAGAGATTAAATTCAGTAAAGAAGGTGTTTTACACTCTGCATTTGGCCGACGAATAAGTTGTCATGAATTCTGCTTCATCCTTCACTTCATGTGGAAGGCCACATGAAATCCTTGATAGTTTCTAATGGATAAATTTATCTTCTAGAAAGACATTATATGCAAGAGAAGGTCTTCTACATGTGAGTAATATTTCACTCATTATACAGACCATCTGTATCTTTGCCAGACATTTAAATTTTTCTTCCTCCATTTTATAGAATTTTTCTTCCCACTCTTTCCTTACCTTCTTCTCCTCTTCCATTTTTCTTCTTAATTCCTTATTTGATATTTTGAATTCGTTAATATTTTTATAGGTATCATTCCATACCTTCTTGAGTGGTTAGTAAGTTCACTCTGTTTGTACAATTTGATCCACTGAAGATATTTTTGTCATAGTACTCTATTCACTAGCCAATTGACATTCTTTTTCTTTTTCCACCATTTGTTGTTTTACTAATGTCAATTCTTAATTCTTAAATGTAAGCTGAGTTTTTAGTTGTTCAATGATCATTTCTCTATGGTATAATTTGTGTTTGAGGAATTTTATTTCCTCATCTTTCTCTCTAAAGTTAAGTTATTTTGTAGACAAGAACAGGCCTACCTAACTTGTTGTTTTTCTTACTTTTTATGGAAGTTCCTTAGGGACCAAGGATTTTTCTTCCACCAAAGGGGATTTCCCTTTTAGTTTCAAAGATGCCAATTCTTCCTCATGTGACAGTATTACTGAGTCACCCATCTCTTGAAAATCCTACTCTTCTAATCTTTCATATTCTTTCTCCAACTCCTCAGTTTGACTTAGTATAGGAAGAGACATTGCCATTGTGCCCATAATATCAGTAACTTCTTTTGCTAAACCCTCATGTACTTCAATATGCACTAGATTTTCCCTATACTTCTTATGAATTCTTTTCCTTTTATGAGCTTCGATATTTTAAGAAGTGTACTTTCTCCTTGAAATTCTCTTTATTTTTACTTCAAGGTACAACTTGGGTGAACCATCACTATCGAGACCAATATTAGTTCTTCTGGTATTGTTATAGAGGAAGGATTTTCTTTTAAAGAAAAATTAAATTTTATATCCTTGATCATCCTTTCAGATCCCCTTCTCTTTGTTACTTTAACCAAAATTATTTCCTTCTTTTTATCATTAGGGGGATCAATTTCCATGTAAAATTTAGGAGAGAATTGGTTGGTATTCCCCTTACGATAATATGAGGGATTTTTCGAACCTATTGAGGAATTTTTCCCATGCTTCTTCTCTATTTTCTTTAAGATAAAATGATGTTGTGGACCGAGATGGACTAATCCATGGTGCCTAATCATCCCTGCACCCCAAAAATATTGTTGAGCCATTGTCTACATGGAGTAAACAAGGAACCTAGGAAGGTTTACTATATACTCTTGTTTTGCTACCCCATACTTAAGATATAGTAACATTTTAAGGACCTCCCTTCAAACAGTCCCACACTAGGTACTTCACTACCGAGAATGCTACTCTATCCAAGGGTTTGCGTAGGCTAGCTTTTCTAACCCCCATGATGATCTTCTTAGTATTATAAATATACTGGGGTTCATATTCACCCTCTTGCTTTAAGGTTTCCAATAGTTATTTTAGGGTTCCCTTTATAGAGTTTATGACATGTACAATTGATACCACAAATACATTATTCATTATATTAACAATAAAGGTAATTACAATGATTTTAACCTTTGTTCGGACTGCTCTAAATTTATGAAAAATTATCTTACCGGTTTGTCATTTTATTTTGATAATTCCTTGAAACTCCAGCCACTTTGTGTGTTAAAAATGGTTACTACTTCTCCATCTACAAGAAGTTACATATCATCTTCTAGATCTGAATTATTTTTATACCCATGGCAAAGAGAAAGGCTTGAATTCCTTATTATTTCAAATCCGTAATCTACCAGGAGATAGCCATGGAACTAATAAATTTGGATGTAGAACTATTAGATTTTGTTGTGGAGGCTACTTTGGATTTAGCTGTGGAATTTAAAATAAGATTCTATTATATCTTCATTGTATTTCTCTACAATTACTCTCAATTTTCATTTATTCCACCTCCATTATTGGTCATTAATAACACTCCACCACTTTTACTTATTTATTTGGCATCACCTTCATGATTACTTCCTTTTAATCTTAATGTGTAATAAATGACTCATTATACTACCTACTTAAATCAAGTCTAATCACACATGCAAACTTTTACTTTAACCTTGATAATATCAAGACATAATTACCATCCTTTCGATGTAATCCATGTACCTTGATGACTCGTCATTCTAAAAAAGTGAAAAATAAAAACATTTAGAAAATACAATTGGAAGTCTAAAGAAGTTCCTTTTATTTGAATTAGCTACTTATTGATGAGACCAACTGCCATTTCTTGTTTTCAATTGGCCTTTTGAGAGAGATTTGTTTTGCGAAAGAGAATGCCATTTACCGGCTTTCATTCCCTTCCTTTTTTTATTATTATTATTATTATTTTTTGGGCAAGTGTTATCACCCTCAAAATTCCCTCCTATTTTAAAAGAAAAAAATTCAAAATTTGAGTTAGTGTCCTTTGAATGTGTTCGATAGCGGTGAAATTCCATAAGTCGAAAATTTCAATCTTTGAGGTCATTTTCGAGTGTATTGTAGCTAAATCAGCCCTGGTCATCCCATGTGTCCCAAGTATTGTCAGGACCTTTGTTTGCCAATTCACTAATTTACCTGCATTCCTTCCTAGTTGGCTATGTTAGGTATTTTTGTCCCACATCTCTCGATTGCTTCTGGACCTTCTGTTCGTCGATACGTGGACTTACCCACACCACTCACTCATTGGCGAATTGGATCCATATGTCCCATGTGTCCCAAGTGTTTTTGAGCCTTTTGTTCTCTAATACACCGAATTTCACGTCCTGCCTTGTATATCGGCTAAATTGGCTTCATGTGTTCTACATGTCTCATGGATAGTTTGTGCTCCCCAAACCTGATTTTTCCACATTCCTCTTATATCGGCTATATTGGCTTCATGCATCCCACATGTCCCATGGACCGTTTGGGTGAAATTTTTCTGACTTTCCTATAGATCACCTTTTTGATTTGGCTAGAGGTGGTTTTATACGCATTCTTTATTTCCTCTATCCTCTGTCAAAATTTGTGGCTATATAAAGGAATAAAATTATTCTTTCTTCTTCAAACTTTCTTATTTATTTTCTCCTCACTCACGTTTGTGAAAAGCTAGTCATTTCCCTCATTCTTCCTCCTGTATTTTTCTTTTGCGGGAATTTTATAGATACATGGTGACACTACATTAAAATATATCTTCTCTCTTCCTCTGTCATGATGAGGATCTAGTACTAAGGGAACGAACACCTCTCCCCATTGGAAACCTTTGTACCTAACATCGATGATAGTGAAGCTCCACAGCTTGACATTGATGATTTTTGGAGTAGAATTGAGTGTGATAACCCTACTCCCATCTCTCAAATGATCAAATACATTGGGATTGTGTTTGCATATGGTTTCCCTATCTTTTTTCAATGTGTTGATACCATGCTCGAGATGTAGGGCTTATTTTTATTGAGAATCAAAGGAAATTATTGATGTACATGGTGAGGTAATTGTGAGCTTAGATTTTGAATCTATATGTATTTCTATATGCATCCAAATGGCATAAGGTGACAATTATATCTCTCTTGCTCAAGCACAAGAATTATTTGACCAACAAAGTGAGAAATAAAAGACTAAGGTAGCCACGTCTTGGCTAAAGAACCCTTAAAAAGGAGCATCCCGACTTCAAAAAACATTATTCAAAGTCCATTTCAATGAAGAAATTTCAAACATCATCACTCTTTTATCTAAAATCATGGAAATTCCTTCTACAAATGAATTTCATTTTGGATGTATCCATGTATCAACATTATTTGTGAGGGTAGTAGAGTCTTAATTGGGGTGAGATAATCTATAAAAACCTATGAGTAGGGTGGTTAACTTTCGGACAAAAAGACCTTCTACATGACTTCTTACCTTATGTACACCATTGTGGCATCTAGGAAATGGCTTGGTTTCAATTTCGTTGAGGATAAGAAAGATTCCCTTATATATGAATATTGTCCTCGGTAAACCCTCAAATCTGGAAATCATAATTTAAGGGGAGTTAATGATGCATTTACCATGTACATTGTGAGGCTTTTGAAAGGATATCTGCACAAAGATTTTATGAAGAAGTAAAGACTTTGATCTCCAAACATGGGAGTTTCTACAAACAATTCATAAAATTATCATATATACTTTGGAAGATTTTCCTTCAACAAATTATAGATTCTAATATCTACAAAGTACCAAAACATCTCCAGGATGATGAGGAATATCTACAATATATTTAATATGAGAGAACCATCAAACACTCTCCTATCAAAACCCTTGATTTGTTTTTAAAGGAGCAGGAAGATTGAAAAGAAGTAATCAACCCGATTATTGTGAGAACCAAGATTTGTTTTGATAATAAGATGGAAAATTTTAGGATGAACAAAGCTAAATCTTCTTCACGTGAAACTCCCTCTCCTAGGAAAGAAGAAATCACACGTGATGTTGAGATGCCCGAGAAATCTACTCCATCATCACGAACAAAGGTATACTGACGAAATTTTAAAACATTAAATAGGAACAGGTTGAAGAAGAAGTTATTTTGGAGCAGCCAGAAGTCCCTATAGGATGAGAAGATATTGTTGTTTTAAGTGAGAAAAAATGTGAAGGAATGAAAGAAGGAGATGAAATAACCCCTATCATTACTACTAAGGTAGATAATGGATGTCCAATGACCTGAACCTCTAGATTTGATGGATACTTCTTCTAAGGATATTTCTAAAAATGTAATAACTTCCCCACTAGAGACATTAGTAGTGCAGACACTGAGTACGATGAGTTCACTTGCACTTGGTCCCATTGTTCCTTCTTCCTATTCCTCCTTTTTTTGGGCTCATCATTTCATTGACAGTAGGAAAAGGAAGTATAACTCCCAAATTGTGGTTCCCAAGTTCAATGATGTGGTAGCCTTGCTAAGTTCTACTCTGCCTCCTCCAAAAAAGAAAGAAAATATCACCTAAAGGCTAGTATGGGATTTTCAAGGTTAGAAATTCATGGAGATTTCCAAGCCCAAATAGGATAAGGAAGAGAGATATATTTTTGTGTCTGATTTCAAATTCATAAGGATTCAACTTGGAGAATCAACACCTGAAAGTGAGGTTCATAACCTCAAAGAAACTTTCATTCAAGTCACTGAACGAGTTCAATAGGACAAACATACCTTGGATAAATTCGAAGAGGAAAACCTAATTCTTTCAGGTTTTATAAAATCCTTATTGGTAAAGGATAAGGTCTTGGATCCTACTCCATTAACTACTCTTCCACCACCTCTAGTTCTTAGCAATGATGAAGTTCATACCATTAAGGATATTCATAAACATGTCACCTATGGAAAGGTCATTGAATCATAGATCAATGATATAACAATATTTGGGTTAAAATTTATTATGGAGGCCTTCAAATGATATGATAAGGTATCCAAATTATAGTTAAAATTCAACACAACACTCAGTCACTTAGAGAAAGTGCTAAAACTATGGTGTGAATGTATTGAGGTCTGTTTAATGAGCCGAGAAAGATGATAATATTTTATTGGCAAGAAAATAATTTGATGAAGCCAATAATAATCTATCAAAATCTGGGTTTTCAAAGTGTTGATTAAAAGATCAAGGTTTTGGAGGATGATGTATGAGAAGTGGAGAATATGAGGCAGAAAGGGGAAACTTTCAAGACTTGTGTTTTGTCTACCTTCCAAGATATTCATTGTCAAATCCAGAATGAGGCCACAAGTAATCAGTTTTCCATACAGGAAATCAAGGCTCAGTTCAGCACCTTCATCAAGGAAGATCTTTTCAAAGAAGATTCCATGTCTAAATAGAAGATGAAAGATGTCTATTCTCTTTAGTCAGCTATCACCGAGGCCAACAAGGAATTTTGGGAAAACACAGAGTTTGAAAAGGATATGGAGAAATGCCTTGGAATGTGGACTCATGCCACTTCTAACACCACCATACCCAAGTGCATGGAAATAGTTGAGGCGTTAAAGAAATTTAGACATCAGATTCTCAAGATGGTGGGCCCCTCTAAGTCTCTATCAGATGTTTACACTTCTGGGTCCTAGGACACTCTTTTAATAGATTTGTTAAGTGATCTTTAATCTTTAGATTAAAGGAAGTTGTAACTAAATGTAATTGATTTTTAAGCTATAAAGTGGGCTCTCCATGCCATTGTTAAGGGATGGATCCTAATATTATAGAAATGTAATAGATTTCAAAGTGATAAATACATAATATTTTCTCTTGTCTCTATCTACTTTTCTTCCTTTCCTTGTCTAAGATTTATGAATCATTAATCTTTCATGCCAAGAAACTTTGTGTTCTTATGATATGATTTCTGGAACTTTGTGTCTATAGAATTATACTTTATATTATCACATGAATGATTCTATTCTATATTCCATTGATAAGTACATGTAAGGTTATATTATGTTATCTATATTACCTGAAAGTATTGTTGTGTTCTTCCCTTTCAATTTCATTATTCTTCTATTTTCTATGTATTGGCAATATTTATTGGAATTTAAAAGTATCAGGAGTCCTCATCAATATGAAAGTTTCACTTTTGTATATAATATTTGTTGCTCACTTTCAATAAGGAAATCTCTCCCATAAAAGGGGAGGGAATTTGTCCCATAATTGTTATTTGCTAAAGTGCTATTTTGGAAACCAATAGTTTTTAGCGACTCTACGCTATACACGTGGGAAGAAATATCTTGGGGTAGAAGATCCCCATTTTCAACAAAAATTCCCTCTTCCTCTAGCAAGAAGGAACAGAAGAACTTGTTTTTGAACTCACCTTCTTCTTAAGATAGGATTTAAAGCGAACAACACTCCTCAAGAGCAACTCGTTCCAAATCTCCTTTCCCTGGTACTTTGCTAGACTACCAATTCCTCTTCAGTTCATCTTCACAAAAAATGGTAGTTTCTTTACCTTGGGGACAATAGGTTAGGCCTCTTGCTCTTCCTCAGCCATTGTATGATTTTCCCAGAGGCAATAGAAAAAGTTTAACTATAATCCAAGGTGATGAGAAAGTGCACCTGAGGATGAACACATCACAACATTCATTGTTGCACGGGATTATTAAGGTTGAACATGAAGATGTTTATGTTAGTATTTTCATGGAAACATTTTAGGGAAATACATCTGATTGGTTATATCACCTTCCTGTTAGATTGATTATTGATTGGACTACTATGACAACCTAGTTTGAGAAATGTTTTGAACCTGCTGAAGATGTGCATGCTCTCTTGGATCAAATTTATCATAGCAAAAATGAGCCACGTGAACCCATGAGTGAGTTTCTATCCAAATTTAACAATTTAATTCATAAGATACCAAAGAACACTC
Organism: Taxus wallichiana var. yunnanensis; assembly: GCA_018340775.1. Lineage (NCBI taxonomy): Eukaryota > Viridiplantae > Streptophyta > Pinopsida > Cupressales > Taxaceae > Taxus > Taxus wallichiana. The sequence goes on from CM031242.1 coordinate 892,576,837, forward strand.
ATCCTTTAGATCAAATTCAAAAGTGATTTTTCGTCAATGCTCAGTTTCCTGAACTAAGTTATGCACTAAGGAGGGCCAATCTTGTAACTCTATATGTTGATCAACAGTTGGCCATCAATGTTGAAGATGATCTAATCATGTCTAGTAAATTTAAAAGAGAACCATAAAAATATAAAGCATCTTACTCTTCTTCCCTAGATCCAATTTTGATTAGTTAGTATAGAAACTATAAAATGATCTCATTCTTTATCAAGAAGTAGTTGGATCAACACGTTCCTTACCAAGATATTCCAAGAAATAATTTTCATCCTAGGAACCATCTTCCTCTTCTTAAACCAGATTTTCTATTGAAGGCCCTCCCATAAAGGTTCCAAGTAAATGAAACTTGTGAGGTTTAAGAACCCGATGATGAAGAGGAGAATGAAGACCGAGAGGATCCTGAAGAAGAGATAAATGAAGAGCATGAAGAACCTAGATAGTATCAAGTTCATGTCCTCACCTTTGAAGGTATGGATGACAAATATGAGTGTGATGAATTAGTGGTAGATATGAATACTAAGTCATATGTTGTTATGACTCGGGAGAAAATAAACAGGAAAGAAAATGTGTTGCATCCTTCTAAAAATTCAAAGAATTTCCTATAACTATTCTAGTAGTTGAGAGAAGAGGAGCCCTATTTCCACTACCTCTTGAAAAAAATTGAGTAATGTTCATCCTTCTTCTATCTCTACTTCCGAATCTCCTTATTCTTCAAATCCAAAACTGATAAACCCAAAGTACCCCGCATTCCTAGTAATGATGCCCCGTCCACATCTGGATCTTTTGATATTATTGACCACATCAAGAAGACAAAAATCTAAATATCATAGGCATAATTTTACCATATTCATCTAAATGATTTTTCTAAAATGGTAAAATTCATCAATTTCAAATCCAAAACTTCACCCAATAATTCTAAAGGTCTTGTTAGTAAAGAATCATAGCACCCCAAATGGCTTGAGTGTGAAATAGGGGATCCGGTGTGATTACACAACATTGGACCATCTCTCAAGTGTGGGACTTGCAAAACTTGAGTTGAAACTCTAGATAAGGATAGTTCCTACTTCCTAATATATCTCGCCACAAGCTACCCAAGTACATGCGTAACCTATCCATCCTAATCTAACCATTCTAAGGAGACAGGGAGAGAGAGAGGGTGAAATAAATCCTAAACTAGCGGTGATACACCGTAAAAGGAAGTGGCTAATCAGTATCCGAATACCGAAGTGGAGAGAGGTGAGAAGAGGAGGGGGTGGACAAGATGCATGACAAACCAGATATGAATGTCATATAGAACACTACTTCAAGACCCATTAACCACAAGCTGCCAGGGACTCAGCAATGAACATTAGAGTATGCACAATATACCCTACAATGATGAGAGGTAAGAAGAGACAAGTAAAGTGAGTGAGGATAGATAGATGCATCATGAAATATATTTTATTACTCTAGAAGTTATATGGTACATCATTAGTGAGAAAGGGCGAGAAAATTCAATTATAGAGCCATGAGATAAGGCTTAGAATCCACTTTCTACCCTAAGGAAGAAATAGAGAGAGGGGGTAGGAGAGAAAGTATGACAAAAAGTGTTTGAAAATGCCCCTCCTTTATAATATATAAGAAAGAGATAAGGAGATAGGGAAAATTGAACTCTATTCCAACTGCCCCAAGATATGCATTAAATTTTGACTACTACAACCACTCCATAAAGCATTGAAATCCACCTATAGTAGTGATGGGATTTACTTTGCAAGACCCATGCCTCCGTCACTATCCATTACTTAGAAACAAAGAGGCCCATTCCTCATCATGGCAGCAAGTGAGAAGCTGCGTCGAGATCTTTCCAAAAAAACCTCTCCCATAAAAATATGAGTTTCAATCAAATGATATGGCAGTCTGAAGATCAGGGTCATGGGCGCACAATATTTGAAAGAGTCTATCCATACCAAGTCCACATGTCAGATTCCCACATCTTAAAGATTTGGCTCCTTCCTTTCTCTCTTGAAATCACGCCAGAATGACACGTGGTGGCTTTTGTGGGCTCCTTAGTTTCCTTTATATTCACTGAGTTCCTTCTATTGGTGAAGATGTTGTGCCCAACCCAGGATACACAGAGGCTCGTGCTCATTTGAACTGACCCTAGGTTTTGCTTTTGAAGTTGCACAAATGAGACATGTAGAGGTCTCGAAGGATTTTAGACTATTCAAAGGTCAACTTTACCTCTTTTGACTCTGGAACACGTGGCACTTTGGTTATCATTTGGAACTACCTTTTTGGGCATGTGCCTTGAAATTTCATTGATGAGGCACGTGGTGAGTTGGCTTATATTTGCATACTACCTCTAGATTCACCTCTTGAAAGTGCACCGAAGAGACACGTGGCTCCTTCTACTGGCTTGTTCCTTTCCTTGTATCTTGGATAAGTCCCTTTTTCTTGGCGAGACCATATATCGACCACTGGACATGTGGAGGCTTAGTGTGCATTTGGGAACCCACTCCAAAATTTACTTTTGAAGTTACATCATGCTGAAATGTGGCTCCTTCTGCTTTGGCTCTGCACCATTTAGACTCTTTAATGACAAATTATGCCTGTTCGAGGCTCTAGAAACATGGTGAGTATGCACTAATTTGAGTCTTTGGCTTTGGCTTTGGCCTGACTGAAGTTACTACGATGATGCACACGGAGGATTCGCTTACCTTTTTACTTAGCCAATTCGAGCTCGATCCTTTTCGGTCCCTAGAAATGTGGAAGCCTTGCACTCATTTGAGTCACCAATTTGGGTTCGCCTTTGAATTTTTGCTGATACGACATGTGGAACTCTCCATTGGTTCTCTATACTTAGTCATTTTGGGCCCACTATGTCCCCTTTTTACTCGACCACATAATGAGCTTATGCTTATCGGGAACCACCTTTGGGGTTGATCTTTGAAGTTGTACCAAGCGAGACACGTAACACTTTTACGAAGAGTTAGAAAATATGTAGAGTTAGAAGGACTTCTTTATATACTGTGGAAAGGTGAAAAAATTCATATGTGATGGAAATGCTTTCATGGGGGATTAAGTGCTTGAAATATGTATAAATTCATATTGAAGTGCAAAAAGAGGTAAAATGGTGTGAGATGAACCAAATTAAGTGTGAGCTTATTTTGGTCAACAATCTGGTGACTCATGGGGATCACCTTGCTACTAGGTTAAATGATCATTGGCCTTGAAGCATCCATTGGGCATGGATTCTACCTGGTAAACACAAATCTGATCTGAAATTTGAAGATCTAATCCACTGACCACTACACCCTAGTGGAATCGAAGTTTGACCCTAAACTCAGCCTACTTCTTCCAATGTTTTGTGCCTAAGAAACAAAACACCACAACACACTATATACAAAACTGGAAATCATACATGCTCCAAGTGGAACATGCAGAGTGTGCACAAGTACTTCTTCTTCTTAAAACAAACATAAACCTACTTTATGCTAACCAAGGAGAAAGGGAACTCAAAAAAAGTCATGCAGTGACGGGAGAAGTAGCTTCCCTTTCTCAAGAGGGGAAACCATGCAAATGATTTGAAACTTCATATGGCTGCTTGTATGAGTGAAATACTTCCAAGAGGTTGATCCTCCACCCATATCATCAAGGTATAAACATCAACTAAAAATACCTCCTCAAGTTGATTGACACTAGACTCATAGATGCATTGATTGTGACCCTTGATGTTTTGATACTCACCCTCATGCTCTGAAGTAGGCATGAATAGTTTTGGTTTCTCCTTGGCTCCAATGAAGCCAAGTACCTAATAGGGCATGTTCTAGTACTTTAAATGTGCCCCTTGCTTTGAATTTAAAATCAAAGAATGGAGTTTTCTTTCTAAATTTCTGGATGGATGGTGTGAGAGAGATGGTGACATCTTATTGCCCTCTTCCTTCCTCCTCTTGAGATGAACATGGAAGATACATATCTTCCAACCTTGGTTCCAGAGAGCTGTTATGAAGTGGAGGTTGTTGTACTTGAAATCTCTCCTTCATGATAGCAAACAAATGTGCTTGGAAGGTGGATGATGGAGGAGAAAATTATGTTATCTCCTTAGGCTCCTCTCCATAAAATAAATATTCCAAATTTGATAGACAGTCTACCTCTTTTTGTCCTACATAGGTTCTCTACCTCCTCCACATTGTCCTCTTGATTTGAAACCTACTCACCATGGTTTGCTTCATCATCAAACATGAAGTGTGCAAGATCAAACTCTTCTTCAACATCAAATCTTGAAGGGGACAAAGTGGGAGGAAGAACTAAAGGGTCTTCTATGACCTACTTTGCAATTGGAGCCTTTGAAACTATATGGTCCTCCTCCAACATGGTTCATCAATCAAATCAGGCCCTTGAAGTGAAAGGAAAAAAATCCTCAATGATTCTTTCTTCATTAAGTGATCTCAACTCGATTTGATCTCTCCCATCTGCTCCTCTTCAATGGGGAATTTGGGAGCTGATTTTTCTTCCTCCTTAACTAGTTTTGTAGCTTGGATTAGATCAACATCCTCTTGAGATAAAGTCCCATGAATAGACTATTTATTTTCTTCTTGTTGTTCTTTCTCTTCTTCATCTGTAAAATCAGCCTCAACCATTAATGGCTCTTCAACTCTAACATCCTCTGTTAGTTTAACCATTAAGGGGATCTTTGTAAACTCAAATATGGTAGCCCAAATCTTGATATTTTATGTCATTTATTCTCTATTGGGATCCCCTTCTTGTTGTTTTCCATGACTGGATTCTTGATTATTTTCCCAACATCGACTTGGGAAAGTAAGAGGAGTGGTAGGTTGGGGTTCAAAAAGTTTGTTTATTATTTGTGGTGGAGAAGGGGAGCCAAACTTCTTGTTTTTGGAGGAGCGACTGATTGAGAAGGAAAAGGGAAGAAGAATTTGGATGAGGTGGAAGATTAGGAGATGGAGAAGGGAAATCAACACTTAGGGCAACAAGTGAGGGGCTTGAATCTTGGCACTACTTAAATGGTAAATATTTAGAAAAAGAAAATGAAGGGAAAGGAGATGGTGACTGACTTACCCATTAACAAATTTGTCTCACACTTTGCTCATATGCTTGAATATCCTCAATCCACTATGAAAGTTGAGGCGGTCCTTCAACCATGAAGTCAAGCTCCTCTTGAGGGCTATAACGTCTTGGCATAGGTCCGACCCATGAACAAGGTGCCCTATAGCCAATTTTGAAAGCTTTCATCTGACCCATGGCTGATGATTACACCATGTGTGCCTCCATCCCTTGAATCTTCCCTAAGCATATCAGAATTTTCCATGTAGTTGTCACTATTATATGCGTCCCCTTGTTCTTGATAAGCTCCATAGCCAAATTGGCTTTGACAACACTCGTATGGGTAAGCATAGTGGTTCTAAATTTGATCACAATACTAATCTAGAGGAGTTGAGAAATGCATTGAAGGTGGAATGCATTACAGCAAATGCAAGTGTGAGTTCCAGGGATGGAAATGAAGTCATGGTTGAAGAACTTCATGGAATAGAAGAAAATGAAATATATGGAAAGAGAAATTGATGGAAGAAGGTCTAAAACTTTAGAGATGGGTTGTTGACTAGATGGAGTCACCATATGTGATTTGAATATGCCTCTAAAGGATGAATATCACCAAGAACATATCAAGTTATTGAAATGAAGTGAAGACCTCTTGGTCCCACCGAGCATGCCAAAACTATTAGTGTAGAATCACAAGACCCCCAAATGGCTTGAGTTTGAAGTAGGGCATCGATGTGATTCCACATCATTGGACCATTTCTCGAGTTGTGGGAGTTGCAAAATTGAGATTGACCTCTAGAGAAGGAAAGTTCCTGCTTCCTAATCTACCCGCCACAAGATACTATACTGCGGGAAGAACCTATATATCCTAATCTAACCATTCTAAGGAGATAGTGAGAGAGAGAGAGAGAGGGTGAAATAAATCCTACACCAAGTGGTGATACACGAGAAAAGGAAGTGGCTGATCACGGATCTAGCTACGAAGTGGAGAAAGGTGAGCAGAGGAGGGGGTGGACAAGATGCACCACAAACTAAAAATGAATGTAACACCGAACACCACTTCAAGACCTATTAAGGACAACTCCTAGAACCTACAATGAACATCGAGTATGCACAAGTATACCTGTAATGATGAGAGGTAAAACTAGACAATAAAATGAGTGAAGAATGGATAGATGCATAATGAAATAGATTTTATTGCTCCAAAAAGTTACACGACACATCATTAATGGGCAAGGCGAAATGAAATGCCATTACAAAGCCATGAGAGAAGGCTTAGAGTCCACTTTCTACCTTAAGAAAGAGAGAAAACATAAGAGATAAGAGATAGAAAATAAGAGATAAGAGTTAGAAAATAAGATATAAAATATGTGGAATAATCCCTTACTGAGAATCGCACAAAAGTAGAAACTAATATGTAGAAAATATTATAGATCTCAAATAAAAGTGTAGAATAAATAACACAACACTGGGAGACAAGATTTAATGTGGTTCATCCAATTTGGGCTACGTCACCAAGAATCACTTGCTCTCGATTTTATTACAAGCCTCCACTCTCTCAATACAATACCAGATCTGTTTGGAGCTATGCAGAACAAACTCTCTGAAATTCACACCTGAATTCAAAACACATCTGCAATACATTTGCTTGTCTATCTTTTAGTGCAAAATCACAGCACCTCGACGCACATAAGGCTTCTAGGTTGATGTTCGGAGCATCTAGTGTGATTGCACAACATGGAAACCTCTCTCCAAGCGTGGGACTTGTGAAACCGAGAGAGGAATCTCCAGATTAGAGGCCGGTTCCTCAAAATCCTCGATTTAGATCTATATTTTGCAAAACTACGAGATGTTTAGATCCTAATCCTATTCTAACTTGTAAGGAGATAGGGTAGAAGTGCAAAATTGAAACTAACTAAAGATGGTGATGCACCAAAAGGAGAATGTTGGACATCTATCAAAGCGCCATGGGACAAAGAGAGGTGAGCAATGGGAAGGATGGATGGATGCATCACAGAGCCCAAGGATAGATTTCACACGTGAAAATGTCCCAAAACTCCATGAACACGGCTCCGGACTGCAATGAACATTCAAACATGCACAAATACCTGCAATGAAGAGAGGCAAGAAGAGAACAAGAAAAAACGAGGAAGGATGGACAGATGCATCACAAAACACGTTTTGTTGCTCCAGAAGTTTACACAGAACATCATTCCATTAGTAAAAGGCAAAAACGCCATTACAACGCAAGGGAGGAGGTTCGAACTCCATTTTCAACCCTAGAGAAGAAAAGAAGGGAGGGCAGAGCAGAAAGAATGAACAACCTCCTTTCAAAATGAGCCAAATCTGGCTTTTACATTGCATGGGTCGAGCCCAGGGGATAGAAACATAGGAAAACATGCAAGCCCATTCCTCATGACTATAGGTGCATTAAATCAGCATGGGGGACCTTACAAACCCATACCCTTTTACCTTAACCGGATTACAGGAGAATGCGACCCATTCTGCATTAAACAGTACATTTGGAATGTCATTTCTAGCCATGAACATGCGTCGAGCTTTTTCTCGATTTTCTCTCTTGGACTACACCAAAACTCGAGATTGATCCCAGAATCGTGTAGCGAATTTCACCATCTTTACGTTGATATAAATAACGTGCAAATCCGAGCTCTGGATCAAAAGTTATGGCGATCTGAAGAATTAGGGCATGAAACAGGTGAAAACAGATTTTGAAATATTTTCCGTGCTCGCCACTGGATGACACGTGGCGAGGATCGATTGGATGAGAGCAATTCTCTCTCCTCCATCTTTCGCGGGCTTTCCTTTGAAATTTCCTTGTGGGGCCCTTTACTGGGACACGTGGCACTATCCCATTGGTTCGGGCTGACCCTTTAGAACTTGCCCTTTGACTTTTGAATTTTCTCCTTGAGACACATGTCGTGATCTGGTTGGTTCTCGGCCCTGCCGGCTCTTTCGCGCCCTTCGCGTCTTTTCATCCCAGATGTCCCAAATGCTTAGTGCTCCTTGTGCTGATTTCACGCGAACTGGCCGGTTCGCGTCCATTTGTCCCAAATGTCCCACTTTGCTTTGGACTGCCTCGACCTTTTTCACCCGGTTCGGCCGGTTCGCGTACTCGCGGCCCGCTTGTCCCATTGTGTTTGACTGTTTGTGCTGATTTCACCCGGTTCGGCCGGTTCGCGCCTTTTTGTCCCACTTGTCCCGAACTGTCCCTCTCAGCAGTTAGTCGATTTTCTCTCGGTCGAACCGGCATTTCGCGCTGCCGCGTACTTTTGTCCCAGATGTCCCTGTTGCTATTTGGGCCGCTTGGAGGCTTTTCGGCCGATCCGCGCCTTTTTGTCCCAGATGTCCCAATTGCTCCTAGGACTAGGACTTAGCCGATTTTCACCATTTTTTCTGGATCAACCTTCTTGCCTTCTGCAACCTTTTCCCGCATTTTCTCAGAGCTTGCTCCTAACTACCTGGACAGGAGAGTTAGAAAAATATCTGAGAGAACCTCAGAAACATGATGTTTGCTCTGAATCAATCAATGTGCCTGGGACTTGAATATTCTGATGCATGTTATCAAAATTACCGGGGGGGTGAAATTTTGACAACAGTTTGGCGACTCAGTGGGGTCATCTGCCTGCTAGATGAAAAGACCAGTAGCCTGAAGCAATCCATTGGGCATGGAGTCATAAGCAAGCCTGAAAACTGATCTGAACTTGAAAATCTCCCCTCTGAGCCACTTGGAAACCACTAGGCATGGAGTTTTCTCACCAAAACAACTGAAATGAACTGTGCCAGAGCAAAACTAGCAACACCAAAACTATGTACAGAACTGAAAATCATACATGCCCCAAATGGAACATGCAGAGTGTGCACGAGCACTTCTTCTACTGAAAGAAAATCTACCTACTCTACTTTAGTGGAAGCAAAGGCAAGCTAAACAAACCCTACTGCAACTGGTTGTGAGAAATAGCTTCCTTTCTTCAAAATTGGCAGCCATGCAATTGATTTGGCACTGATCATGGCTGTTTGGATGGATGGAAAATCAACAAGAAGCTGGTCTTCTATCCAAATCATCAAGGTATCAACTGAAAAATCCAATACCTCTTTTAGTTGCTCTGCATTTGGATTGGAGAGGTATGGCAGCTGATCCTTGGTACTTTGTAGCTCATCCTCATGCTCAGAAGCAAGCATGACTGGTTGTGGCTTCTCCTTTGGCTCCAATGAAGCCAAATATCTGATTGGGCAAGGTATGGTCCTTTGAGTATGCCCATTGCTGTGATTTTCAACTCCAAGAATGGAGTCTTCTTGTAGACCCTCTTGAATGGATGATGTGGAAGAAATGGTGAAATTCTTCTGTCCTTTCTCTTCCTCCAATGAAGAACAGGGAAGATTAGAATCTTCCAATTTTGATTCCAAAGGGCTGCTATAAGATGCAGGCTGCTGCAAATGAAAGTTCTCCTTCATGGCAGCAGGCTCTTGTGTTTGGAATGTGGATGATGAAAGAGAGAATGGTGAAAACTCAACCGGCTCTTCTCCATCAAAACAGTCCTCCAAATCTGACAGGTAAACTACCTCATTGTTGTCCCGCTGTTCGTGTTCAACTTCCTCCATGGTGTCCTCTTGATCTGCAACTTGACCACCATGGTTTCCTTCACTCTCCAATATTGAGTTTGAGAGATCAAACTCCTTTTCAGTAATAGAACTTGAGAGAGATGAAGTGGAAAGAAGAACTGAAGGTTCTTCTGTAGCCTGCTTTGTGCTCAAAGCCCTTGGATCTGCACTTTTCTCCTCCACAGCTAGAATGTGCTCCTCTTCTTTTGGATTTGGAGCAGCTTCTCCTTCCTCCAATGTTTGAAGAGAATCTTGCTCTTGATTGAACTCCTCCTCCAGCATGAAGTTTGTCAAGTCAAACTCTTCAATTTGTTGCTCTAGAGGACAAGTTGGGACTGCAAGATCTTCTTCTCCAACAAAATCAGTCCTCACCACCATTTGTTCAACCTCAGCCTCTTCTGTAGGCTTAACCATCAAGGGGATCTTTGTCATCCCAAATCTAAGAGCCCAACTCTTCAGACTGTCTGTCACTTCTTTTCTTTTTGGCTCTTCCTCTTGTTGTCCTTGATGACTCTTTTTTCAATTTCTTCTTCCCACATGGAATTGGGGATGCAAGAGGAGGGATAGGTTGAAAATCAACCGATTTGACAATTTTGTGTGGTGGTGGAGGCGGTGAAACCTCTTGTTTCTTTGGAGGAGGGGGTATTTCTGTTAGCTCTTGTGGAGGGGATGACTGTTTGGAAGGGAAAAGGAAAGAAGAATCGAGATGGGGTGGAAGACTAGGGGATGGAGGGATGGATTCAACACATGGGACAGCAGATGGGGATTTTAAATGAGATGGTGCTGCTTGAGTAATGGAAAGAGAAAAACCAGATGATGGTGTAGAACTTACCCATTGAAAAGGTTGTTCAACAAGTTTGTAGGCCTCTATCTCTGCCTTTGTCCATTGTGCAAGTTGGGGCAGCATCTTTATCATGAAGTCTAGCTTCTCCGACGGCTGTAGTGCCTTGGAAAAGGTCCCACCCATGGACGGGTGCTCCATGGCGATTCCAAAAGCTTTCATTTGTGCTTGAGCCTCTGGATCGCACCATCCCCACCTCCATCTTTTGGATTTTCTCCAACAGACTAGCATCTTGGATCTCGATGGTCTTCATTGTATGCATACTCTTGCTCTTGGGAAGCTTCATTGCCAAACCGACTTTTTGCTTGCTATTCATATGAGTATGCATGCTGATCTGGAGGATTTGTAAAACATGTTGGAAGTGGAAAATATCTGCTTTGTTGTTGTAAATGTGAGTTCCATGATGGAAATGAAGTCATGGTTGCACAACTTCATGGAATGGAAAAGAATGAAAGGGATGGAAAGAAGGATGAATGAAAAATGGATGGAAATGAATGGAAAGGAAGGTCTCTGACTTCGAGAGATGGTTGTTGACCGGATGGAGTCGCTGAGATGTGTTTGCGAAGTGCCTCCAAAGGCTGAAATCTTCACAGGAACACATCAACCTGCAAAAGATGAAGTGAAAGACCTCTAAGGTCCCACCGGGCGTGCCAAAACTATTAGGGAAAAATCACAGCACCCCTGGACGCACATCAGGCTTCTAGGTTGATGTTCAGGCATCTAGTGTGATTGCACAACATGGAAACCTCTCTCCAAGCGTGGGACTTGTGAAACCGAGAGAGGAATCTCCAGATTAGAGGCTGGTTCCTCAAACTCCTCTGATTTAGATCTATATTTTGCAAAACTACAGAGGTTTAGATCCTAATTCTATTCTAACTTGCAAGGAGACAGGGGCAGAAGTGCAAAAATTGAAACTAACTAAAGATGGTGATGCACCAAAAGGAGAATGTTGGACATCTATCAAAATTGCCATGGGACAAAGAGAGGTGAGCAATGGGAAGGATGGACAGATGCATCACAGGCCCAAGGATAGATTTCACACAGAAAATGTCCCAAAACTCCATGAACACAGCTCCATACCTATAATGAACATTCAAACATGCACAAATACCTGCAATGAAGAGAGGCAAGAAGAGAACAAGCAAAAATGAGGAAGGATGGATAGATGCATCACAAAACACATTTTGTTGCTCCAGAAGTTTGCACAGAACATCATTCCATTAGTAAAAGTCAAAAACGCCATTACAAAGCAAGGGAGGAGGTTCAAACTCCATTTTCAACCCTAGAGAAGAAAAGAAGGGAGGCAGAGCGTAAAGAATGAACAACCTCCTTTCAAAATGAGCCAAATCGGCTTTTACATTGCATGGGTCGAGCCAGGGGACGAACGTAGGAAAATGTGCAAGCCCATTCCTCATGACTACAGGTGCATTAATCGGCATGGGGGACCTTACAAACCCATACCCTATTACCTTGACCAGATTACAGGAGAATGCGACGACTCGCATTAAAACATCTGGGTCGCTAGAATGTCATTTCTGGCCATGAACACGTGTCAAAGCTGTTTCTCGATTTTCTCTCCTTAGACTACACCAAAACTCAAGATTGATCCCAGAATCGTGTAGATAATTTCACCAGCTTTCCGTTGATATAAAGAACGTGCAAATCTGAGCTCTGGATCGAAAGTTATGGCGATCTGAAGAATTAGGGCACGAAACAGGTGAAAACGGATTTTGAAATATTTTCCGCGCTCTGCCACCTGGATGACACATGGTAGGATCTGATTGGATGAGCAATTCTCTCTCCTCTATCTTTCGTGGGCTTTCCTTTGAAATTTCCTTGTGGGACCTTTCTTTGGGACACGTGGCACTATCCCATTGGTTGGTGACCCTTTAAAACTTGCCCTTTGACTTTTGACTTTTCTCCTTGAGACACGTGGCATGATCTGGTTGGTTCTCGCCCCGCCGCTCTTTCGTGCCCTTCACGTGTTTTCATCCTGAGATGTCCCAAATGCTTAGTGCTCCTTGTGTTAATTTTGCTGCGAACCGAGCCAGGTTCGCGTCCATTTGTCCCAAATGTCCCACTTTACTTTGGACTGCTCGACCTTTTTCGCTTTGATTTCCGGCGGTTCGCGTACTCGCGGCCCGCTTGTCCCATTGTGTTTGCATGTTTGTGTTGATTTCACCCGGTTTGGCCAATTCGCGCCTTTTTGTCCCACTTGTCCCGAACTGTCCCTTTTAGCAGTTAGTCAATTTTCTCTCGGTCGAACCGGCATTTCGCGCCCGCCGCGTACTTTTGTCCCCGATGTCCTGTTCTTTATTTGGGCTGCTTGGAGGATTTTCGGCCGATCCGCGCCTTTTTGTCCCAGATGTCCCAATTGCTCCTAGGACTAGGACTTAACCGATTTTCACCATTTTTTCTGGATCAACCTTCTTGCCTTCTGCAACCTTTTCCCGCATTTTCTCAGAGCTTGCTCCTAACTACCTGAACAGGAGAGTTAGAAAAATATCTGAGAGAGCCTCAGAAACATGATGTTTGCTCTGAATCAATCAATGTTCCTGGGACTTGAATATTCTGATGCATGTTATCAAAATTACCTGGGGGGTTGAAATTTTGACAACACTATCTATCATATGCATAAGACCATATAAATAGACAACCGCTTAAGAAGTTTTACAAAACCGTCCCATAAATATATGGGTACCAGAAAAACCATGGACCCAAAACAGCCCATAATGCTTACCCATTACCCATGGGTTAATAAACCACCCATGAAAATTTTCTTCGGGGCTTTGCCCCAAATCTGACTGACCCGCCAATGAAAGTAACCACCGTAAAATATACGAGTGTAACACATGAAGGTGTACCACACTATAACATTAAAATAGGCTCCACAAACATAACAATCTCCCACTTGGGAGACCGATTTCCACCGAGCAATCTTCTCAACCCTTCACTATCATTGGCGAAGGCCAACCAAAGCTGAACACATCTTTAGTTTATCCTCTTGTGACCACCTTTGTCATCATGTCTCCGCAGGATTCTCGTGGTATGAATCTTCTCCAACTTCAACTTATCTTCCTCCAAAGTTTCCTAATGAAGTGATATCTCAATCGTATATGCTTTGTCTTGGAGTGGAAAGAAGAGTTCTTAGCTAGGTGTATAGCACTCACGATATCACTATGTAACTTACATTCCTCTTGCTTATGCCCCAACTCCTCAAGACATTGTTCTAACTAAATCATCTCTTTGTTTGCCTCTCTGTGGAAGCAACATACTTAGCCTTCATGGTTGACAAAGCCACCAGCACGTAGTCGTGAAATCTAGCTCATTGTTGTCCCACCTATAGTATAAATATAACCTTTCGTGCTCCTCCTTCTGTCTATATCTCCATCCATGTCTCGAATCTACATAACCACGTAAAGTGGTGTCTGATCCACTATAGCACAAAACTATCCCCATGGTCCCTCTCAAATCAAGGATCCACTTTACCGCTTACCAATGCTCTTTACCTAGATCACTCATAAATCTAATCACAACTCCCACTACATGAGCAATATTAGGTCTAGTGCACACCATAGCATACATCAAATTTCCAACTACCGATGAGTAAGGTACCTTGGACATCTTGTTTCTTTCCCTGCTCTGTCTTGGGATACTGCTCCTTTGATAACTTAAAATGGCCTACTAAAGGAGTCCCAACCAGGTTTAACATCCTGTATGTTAAACTCCGTCCAATACCTTCTTAATGTACTCTTTTTGAGATAAAGTCAACTTCCATTCCTTCCTATCCTAAGTTATCCTCATACCAAGGATTTTTCTGCTGCCCCCAAATCCTTCATATCAAAGGATTAACTTAGCTTCTTTTTGAGTACTTTTATTTCTTGCATGTTTTACTACTGCGCAACCAAAATGTCATCAACATACAAACATAGGATAATATAACTTCCATCCTCAAATTTCTTTGTATACACACAATGTTCGAATGACATCTAATATAACCTTGCACCATCATGAAGCTATCAAACTTCTTATACCATTGACGCAGAGCTTGTTTTAAGCCATACAAGCTCTTCTTCGCCTTTTACACACCATCTCCTCTTTACCTTTGACCTCATAGCCCTATGGTTGCGTGCATATATAATTCCTCCTCAAAATCACCATGGAGAAATGCAGTCTTTACTTCTAAGCTGTTCTAAGTGCAAGCCTTCTGTTTCCACTATTCCAAGAAAAGTTCTAATAGAAGTCATTTTTACTACAGGAGAAAATATCTCATAAAAATCTATACCTTGTTTCTGTGCAAACCCCTTGACCACCAACCGGGCCTTATATCTTTTCTTTCCTCCTTCTTCGTCTTTAACTCTATACACCCACTTGTTCTACAATGCTCTTTTGCCTTCCGGTAGCTTCACCAAATCCCAAGTCTGGTTCTCCATGAGAGACTTATGCTCCTCATCCATGGCTTGCTCCCACTTCTTACTGGCATCTACCTGCATTGCTTCATCAAATCTCTCTAGATATCCATTATCAATGAGTAATAAATAATAAAGAGAAGGAGAAAAACATTCAGGTTCTCTTCTTACACTAGAAGACCTCCTCACTGTAGGAGTTTTGGGTTCCTGTTGAGTAGGTTCTTAAACTAATTCATGGGTCACTTTCCCATCCGGAAGATCCTCTACCACTGCATATTCTTTCTTGGATTCTTCCCTATTTTCCTACAATTGTTGCTTATACATGACATTCTCATTAAATACCAAATCCCTAGACTGAATGATTTTCTTGTCCTTAATACTCTAACATTTAAATCCAAAGTCATCACCACCATAACCAATGAAAGTACATTTTTCGATTTAGCCATCTTGGTCCTATCATCCTTGTCTATATGAACAAACACCTCACATCCAAAGAATCTAAGAAATGAATAATCAACTTCTTACCATACCATGCCTCCTCAGGTATGCCTCCATGCAACGCACTTGAGGGTCCTCTGTTTATCAAGTACATAGCTGTGCTCACCGCTTCTACCCAAAAAGAAAGAGGCAATCCTGCATGTAACCTCATGCTCCTAGCACATTCCATTATTGTTCTATTCATCCTTTTTGATACCCCATTCTATTGTGGAGTTCTTGGAACCATATTTTGCCTACGGATTCCATTATTAGAATAGTAATCATTAAATTCATTACTACAATACTCCCTTCCATTATCTAACCTAAGACATTTTAGCTTAAGACCTGTTTCATTCTCTACCAAGGCTTTCCATTTAACAAAAGTGTCAAATACATCAGATTTGTTTCTAATACAATAAACCCAAAATTTCTTTGTTGCATCATAAATAAAAGTAACATAATAACTTGAACCCCAAGAGATGATACGAGCTAGCCCCACACATCATAATGTACCAGCTCTAACTTACTCTCTTTCTTCATAGGTCTAACCTTGAGAAACCTTATTCACTGTTTCCCATATATGCAGTTATCATAGAAATCCAAACTTTTTCTCGTATATCCAGGAAAATTATTCTTTATGATGTTCATTCCCTTATGGCTCATATGACCGAGCCTAAAGTGCCATAATGTTGTCATCATCACCAAGCCACAAGATTACAATAATTAGTACTATCGGGGTTAAATACAAGGTTCCAACATTCTTACCTCTTGCCACCACAAGAGAACCCTTGGTAACCTTCCAAGAGTTAGCTGTAAATATCAAAGTACAATCATCACTTCCCAATTGCCCCACCGATATCAAATTTCTCCTTAATGTAGGCACATGTCTGACATCCTTCAATAGTCATGTATTCCCATTCTACATCTTAACTCAATGCAGAACATTTTCCAACTATCTGCAAGGCTCATCATCACCAAGAAAAACATGCCCAAAATCCCTTGAACATAATCAACAAAATAATGCCTATTTGGAGTAGCATGAAAAGAAGCCCTCTGAATCTAAAACCAAAGATTGGTAATATTATGCAAAGAAAGAATCAAAGCATCCTGACATACATTACCCGATGCCACATTTGCCTCCTTATTTTCTTCCTGTTGTTTCTTATTGTCCCGAAGCTCCCAACAATCCTTCTTTGCATGCCCAAACTTTCCACAGTTCAACATACAATCTTGCTCTTGGATTATGACCTTGCTGATTTTTTGATTTTCCACGGTTTCCTCTATTCTTGTCTCCATCTACTTTCCACCGCCAAAGCATTCCCTCAAGTACAAGATTCCATAGAGCTTTTTCTTCGCATTTCCTCACTTATAGTCACCCCTACAACATCCTCAAACTTCAACTTTGATTTAGTTAGAACCAAGTTGCTTACCACCATTACTAGGCTATTCCAAATTTTAGGTAAAGAGCATGAATTAATAATGCCCTAACTTCTTCATCAAATTTTATCGTAACCAAAGTTGGCATATTCATAACCATATTGAAATCATTTAAATGATCTGCTACTAAACTATTCTCGACATCTTCATATTAAACAACTTTTTCATTAAAAATATCTTGTTAGAGGTAGAGGGTTTTTCATATAATTTCCCTAATGCATCCATTAGATCTTCTGTCATCTTTTCCTTTGAAACATTAAATAATACCAAAGATGCAAGACACAGCTGGATCATTCTAAGTGCCTTCTGATCCAATAAATCCCATTCTGCATCTATCATACTCGAGGGTTTATTCACCTTCTCGAGATAGCGGAGTATAAATATCCTTCCGATAAAGGTAATCTTCCGCCTACATATTCCAAAGACTAATATTCTACCCATTGAATTTATCAACCCTAGATCTTCCATCATCTGCAATAGCTCCCACTCAAGATAAAACTTTCCCTACGATTCAACACTTCAAAGCAAACCAAACTAGGCTCGATACTAATTGTTAGAAAATAAGAGATAAAATATGTGGAATAATTCCTTACGAGAATCGCATGTGTAGAAACTAATATGCGAAAATATTACGGATCTCAAATAAAAGTGAAGAATAAATAACACAACATATAGAGACAAGATTTAATGTGGTTCACCAGTTTGGGCTATGTCCACCAAGAATCACTTGCTCGATTTTATTACAAGCCTCCACTCTCTCAATACAATACTCCGATCCGTTTCGAGCTATGCTCAACAAACTCTATAGAATTCACACCCGAATTCAAAACATATCTGCAATACATTTGCTTGTTTATCTATATATGTCAAAGACCATATAAATAGACAACTAGTTAAGTAGTTTTATAAAAGCGTGGGTATCAAACAATGGGCAAAAACAAAACCATCCCATAAACCTATGGGTAGCGAAGAGGTGGTTTTACAAAACAATGGGTACCTAAAAACCATGGGCCCAAAAATAGCCCATGTGATTACCCATTACCCATGGGTTAATAAACCACCCATGAAAATTTTCTTTGGGGCTTCTCCCTGAACCCCCGACCTACTCACCGGTGATCGGGACCGCCATAAAAACATAACACATCATTAGTGGGCAAGGTGAAATGAAATGCCATTACAGAGCCATGAGAGAAGGCTTAGAGTCCACTTTCTACCTTAAGAAAGAGAGACAGAGTAGGGAAGGAGATAAACAATGACCAAAAATGTTTCAAAATGCCCCTCCTTTATAATATATCAAAGAAATAAAGAAAGAGAGAAGGAAAATTAAATTATGTTCCAACCATCCCAAGATATGCATTCAATTCCTCCTACTCCAACCACTCCAAAAATCATTGAAATTTTCTTATAATAGTAATGGGAAATAGTCCAAGACCCATACCTCCATTGTTGTACATTACTGGGCAAGAAAGAAGCCCATTCTTCATCATGGTGGCAGGTGAAAAGCCGAAGCTGAGATCTCTCCAGAAAATCCTCTCCCACCCAAATATGAGTATCCAATCAAATGATATGGATATATAGAGATTAGGGTCGTGGGTGCGCAATATTTAAAAGAGTCTGTCTATACCTAGTCCCAGTGGCATCCTCACACATCTTGAAGATTTAGCTCCTTCCTTTAACTCTTTAAATTGCATCGAGAATGACACATGGCATCTTTCATGGGGTCCTTGATTTCCTTTATATTCTCCCCGAGTTCCTTACATTGGCGGAGATTTTGTTCCTAACTCGGGATACATGGAGGATTCACACTCATTTAGAAACTACCCTAGGGTTATGAGTTTAAAGTTGCATAGATGAGACACATGGAGGTATCTGCAAGAATTTGGACTTTTCAACAGCTGAATTTACATTTTCGGTCTCTAGGACACATGGCACTTTGGAGCTCATTTGGGAACTACCTTTTGGGCTGCACCTTGAAATTGTGCTTTGATGAGGCACATGGTGACTGGCATATGTTTTTAGACCACCTCTTGATTTGCCTCTTGAAATTGCATCTAAGAGACACGTGACTCCTTTGAGTGGCTTGTTCCTTTCTTTGTATTTTGACTAAGTCTCTTTTGCTTGGCGGGACCATATATCTAACCCTAAGCACATGGAGGCTTAGTGTGCATTTGGAAACCTACTCTTAGTTTTACTTTTGAATTTGTGCCGTTCCGACATGTGGCTGCTTCCATTGATTTTTCCCATTTAAAATTTTCAACGGCCAATTCTACCTTTCCAAGCTATGGACACGTGGCAAGCTCCGCACTTATTTAAGTCTCGGGCATTGGCTTTGACCATGAAGTTACACTGATGAGGCACATGGAGGCTTCCTATTACCTTTTTTACTTAGCCAATTTGAGCTTACTTCCTTTTCAGTCCCTAAACACATAGAAGCCTCACGCTCATTTGAGTCACTCCTTTGGGTCACACCTATGAATTTACACTTATGCGACATGTATTGTCATCCACCGGTTCTCCATACTTAGTCATTTTGGACCCACTCTGTCCCTCTTTTTGAATCGACTACGTGTAAATCCTATGATTTTTATGGGAACAACCTTTGGGGTTGATCTTTGAAGTTGTGTTGAGATGACACGTAGCGCTTTCTATTGGCTTTTCCCCTATTTAGACTTTTCAATGGCCAATTCTACCTTTTCTCGGACCGGGACATGTGGAAGCGTGGTGCTTGTTTAGGGTCTTCATTTTGGATCCTATCTTTGGAGTTACACTGATGAGGCATGTGGCACCTTGCGTGGGTCTATGAATTTTCAACGCCCTTTGATGAGACCCGTGGCTCACGGGTTTGTATGAAAACTATGCCTTTTGCAAAAATTGAAAAAGTTTCAAAGTCCCCCGCAAAACCACTGGCCCACTTTTAGACTTGGTAAAAATTTCCTCGTTGGCCTCATAGACCCTCTTTTGGTAAAAATTCAGCCTCGGGTCCATTGGTCCATAGTTTCCCATTTTGAGCAAATAGACATCATCTTTGGGCCCATCGACTGCTTTTTTCGCAACGATAATAAACTCTTCCGGACCTGCTGGCCCGTAATTATACTTGTGCCCCTTTGAAAAAAGTTAAAATTTTCAAAATATCTCCCATCACCCAACCGGTCCATGTTTTCCATTGGAAAAGTATTCTCCCTAGGCTGCATCGGCCCGCTTTTGGCAAAAATTCCTTCCCAAGCCTCGCCACCCGTAACATAAAAATACGAAGAGTTAGAAGGACTTTTTATATCTCCGGAAAGGGGAAGAAATTTACTAGTGGATGGAAATACTTTCAAGGGTCCTTAAGTGCTTAAAATATTTAGTAATTCAGATTGATGCACAAAAGGGGGAAAATGATGTCATCTCGACCCAAAATTAGTGTGAGCTTATTTTGATCAACGAGTATCTTACCCACTCTCCTCCTCCTCACCTAAATGAAGTATTGTGGCTACGATTACTTCATCCGGTGAGAATATTAAACCATTCTATGTAATTCTTGTCATATCTTGCCTTATACTTAGTAATTGTGTTATTGACTCAGGAGCATCGAGACAATGTAATGCCTCCAAAAGTAGCTCATTCTCTCGGTCGACTCTAACATGTACATTCGGTTCTTTCTATTCTATGGAGAGTAGGGAAGTTCCTCTGGTTGGAAGAATCAAGGATGCATAATTATATTTTTCCCCTTTTCTGTGAAAAGGGTCAAATCTTCTATTGTAGTAGCCGACATTCCTTCCTCATATGGTATGTTACTAAGTAGGAACTTTTATAAAGAATTAGGTGGTGAAATTTCAATGGACTAGTCGCACACTCTCATCCCGGTCAATGGAAAAATTAAAAACCTACTACTAGAGAGATAGAATGAGTACATTGTTCAAAAGAATGATGATCCAAAAACAAAAATAATCTATGAAGATATAGGGCATGGTAACTATATGATCATGTAAATAGATGAGGCACAACTTCCTATGGGAGTGATTCATGATCCCAATGGAATTTGGACTCTGTATTTTGATGGAAGTTGTTCTTCAACTAGTTCTGGAGCTGGCGTGGTGTTAACCTCTCTAGAAGGGAAGTTTCATCCATTTTCATTCAAGCATTATTTTGAAAATATGAAAAATATAGCTGAATATGAGGAACTCATACTTTTTTAACATGGCAAAAGAAATTGGAGTAAATAATCTTTGTTCTCTTGGTGACGTAGAGAAAATTGTGAAACAGCCGGGGATATTTTTCAAGTCAAGAATAGGAGGTTGAAACATTATAAAAATCTTTCCTAGGATTCCATTAAATTTCTTGATGATTTATCCATTGAAGTTGTTCAAGAGAAAAGAACACTAGAGATGACTCTCTAGTTGTCTCGGGATCATTGTTGATTCCTCACCCATATTTTTCTCAAAAGATATTTTCCATTGAGATGATTCATAGGCCCAATGTGCTAGATAATGCATGTAACTAGCAAGTTTTCAATGATGATCAACACTTGTTCTCTTTCTTGGAGCTTAAGGAAAATTTCAATCAATTATAGTTTGAAGGAAGTGTGAACACCTAAAATTGGTTATCCAATTTAGTGTCCCTCGTGCGCGTTTGCTCTCTCAGGTAACCTAGGGCACGTTTATATCACCACTATCCCCTTGGGGTATTATTCAATTTGTGATTTAAACACCTATCCTAAGTTTAATTCACCCCATTTTGTTTTACCCATGAGTAATTAAATATTAACTATTTAATTACACCTTTTTACATGTATCCCAACCACTTATCTACCCCATATCTATTCTATCCATATATCCCCCCTATTTCTCCTCCTCCCAAACCAAGCAGTGGGATATTTCCCGTATTTGAGGTGGAGGGATCACTCTTATCTTTCTAGAAATCACTCCTTTTGGCCATTTCGGGAGTCTGTTCCATGATCGGCGCCGACCGGTACTCGGTCGACGCCGATTTTTCGGAATGGCACCGATTTAATATCGGTCGGTGCCGATTACAAATAGAGGCCCAGAACTTAGTTCTGGTTAGACACAGATTGTAAGAGAGAGAACGAGAGATTTTTGAGCATCAAGTGTGAACATTATCTATCGAATGAGAGTGAATCTTGTCCAAATCAATCCCTGAGAGGAGCACCGTTACTCTGCTCTTATCACATCAACATCGCACGCGTCTCCATTGATTTTCTAGTGACTCTGTTCCTACATCCAGCATAGGTGGAGCCTTTCCAGTATCTCTCCGGCTTCGCGAGATCAAAGCAGACGCGTTGACGATCTTGCCTTCATTTTTATATTCCCAAATCTTCTCACACTTTGTCTCGGATCGATGCCGATCTATATCAGTCGACACCAATCGAACCAATTGACGCCGATCTATATCAGTTGACACCGATCTGAACCAGTCGATGCCGATTCTACATAATCGACGTCGATCATCCTGTAGACAGGTAAAAGGACATAGGTAACACAAATCCAGCTTTGTTCTCACAGTTCCCTATTTTTTGTTGCTTTTTGTCTGCTATTTAGATTTTGTTTATTACTTTGATCAGAAAATCTAGTCCTGTACGTACATCTTTTATCATGTATGCTTCTTTACTTAATTGAAAACGTGGACTGACATCCGCCGAGGGAGCTTATCACTTCCCGGACCCGCTTCTCGGGTAGTCCACCTAAATATCTTTTAACGTGGTCTTTTTCTATCAAGCATCGACGTCTCACAGGTTACTTGGATCTACTGTGCAGAATTGTTCATGTGCGCCCATCTTATCTACATCGGCTTCCTTATCTGTCTACATCTTCGGATCTTGTCCATCAGGTATCAATTTCATTTGATTTTTTCAAGGTTTTTGTGTTTAGTTTGGTACATTAACATGGACAGGTAACAAGCATGAAATTCTTGATCAACATTCTGGCATGCCCGGTGGGACCCAACCAAAGTCCCTTATTGGTAAGTTCATCTCTTTTTTAGTTTTTAGCTTTGTTCTTTTTCTTCACTGATTTTTATCAGTTCTGCTTGAGCATTTCCTTTCATCGTTTCAATCTTGCTCTTTATGTGAAATTGTTATTTCCTTGAAATTTTTCTAGTTCCTTAAAATAGAAATTTTCGTTTCACCATTATCTGGATATATCTTTCTGGATTTTGTTTGGTGTTTTCTTAACCTTTTCTTGTGGAGCACTTTGCTTGTTCGTGGGATTGTTCGAGGGGAAGAGCTCAACAACGCGCTTTTTGAAGTCCACACACCTTGGAGAGCTAAATCTACAGGTATTTCTCTTTTACGGTGTTTTCTCCTTTTTAGGAACTAAAAAAAAAAAAAAAAACTTTGTTTGTTTGTTTTCTATCACATTTGAACATTTCAATTTTGGTGCTTAAAAATAATTTAATCACATTTGGGAAAGAATCTGTTTGACTTATCTTCATCGAAATCAAACACTTCATTTTAAGTGCTTAAAAAGAACTCTTTCTTTCTCATTTTTGTTGTATGTTTTTCATCTAGTTTTAATTAGGCTAGAAAATTGTTCAAAATCGGTAGTGACACTATTTTATTTTTATTTTTCACCCTTGCACACAAAGCCAAAATCACTAGGTATAAAGCATTTAAAAAAATTCTTTCCCTGGCCTCGCCTACTTGGAAGTGACATCCAAGAGGAAGAGCCTACGTGGTACTCGGGCCGCACTATAAATTCATGGAAGTTACGGTATATATTGGCAAAGCACCCGACTCCCTTATCGCAATGGTGTGTGAAGTGGAGGGGTAGGCCCCTATATCAAGCCACGATCTTGGTCTTTTTTATCAAGTGCCTTCGGGACTCCTCACCAAAACATCCCCCAAACCATCCTTAGTTTGGCTATCTCGAGTAGTTCCTATTCTAAAAGGCCTTCCCTATCTTTCTTAAAAGCATAAAAACTTAAAAGAGATAATCACCTACGTTGCTTGAATTATCTCGTGCATTAGTTAGGTCAATCTTCTTTTCTCGCTTGTTTTACGGACGGTCATCACTCGGTTACAATCTAGAAGAATGGCTCAATTAGCCCCTTCTTCCTCCGAGATCACCACTAGTGTGGATGTTTCGGCACCCCCAGGTCTTCCTCGGGACCTCTGTTAGTTGGTTCCCCATCCTGGTCATATAATCATTTCTATCAGGCCAAAGCAACCCCATCACGTATAGCTTCCCCTAGTCCTTCAGAAATATCATCTGCTTCTGACTTAGAGTATGTTCTTCGTGGGGATCCTGAATTTCAGGCGCTTCTTGATCACAATCCGGTAGCCCTCATGGACTACCTAGTACACAAGTCTATTCAAATATCTGATCAGGGACCACCAATCCAGCAAGTGTACGATTATTCTCGTGAACCATCCCAAGCTTTTGTAGAACAGTTAGCATCATTTTTCTCACCTCGAGCCATAGAAGAGGGTGGCACACCTGTGCTTCCTTTTTCTCTTCCACTGACCATATCGACTAGTTCTCAAATAGTCTTACCTATTCCTAACACCGCAGTTACCTCGACTATTCCACAACCTACTTCTGAGAGGTCCTCTTCTCTGGCTATAATGAGTGCATCTGTGCACCCGCATATTGTTGTTAATTCATCTATGCCATCCATTGTGTCCCAGGGTCAGTACCTCTTTATGAGTCAACCCCCTTCGACTAGTCAGTTGGTTCCTGCTTCTCATCCTCCAGTGGGTTTTTCTTCCAATGTTCCAACAGTGACCTTCACCCATCCTCTAGCATCGGCACCCTTAATAACTAATGGGCAAAGAAAATCCTCTTTCAGGTCTTGTTCCCCACCATGTCCAATCAAATCGGCACCCATGTTCCTCAATCTGTTCTGATTCAGTCAACAAGCATAGGAGTCCACCAATCACAGGCTCCGTCCGTCATCCAACCTTCATTTTCTCAACCACTTATTATCTCATAGCCTACCTATACATAGGCTCCTTCACAACAAATACCCCACCAGGCGTCACCCAGAACACTGGTTACTCCTCTTATCATCCTATCAATCAACAGATGAATCCCCCATTGACACCTCAACAACATCCACCATTTGCTTCTTATGTAGGCCATGCCGGTGTGCCTCCTCCTCAATCGCGTGGTTCAAATTCTATTCAAGAAAATCGCAGACTTGGAAGCCTACCCTAAAGGGGCTCATCCTTCATACTCTTTTGAAGAAGTGTGTAATGAACCCATTCACCCCTCAGTGGCTTTTAAGCCTTATCCTCCCCAATGGGAACTTCCTAAATTTTCAAAATTTCATAGTCGGGAGGACCCTCAACAGCATTTGTGAGCATTCAAACATGCTTGCTACCTCATAGTCCAGGATCAGGAGCTTATGCTCCGTACTTTTCCTATGTCTCTAGCGAGTCTGCTTTAGGTAGTACAATAACATTCATCAACATTCCTTGTTTTCTTTCTCTCAATTGGCTCGGATGTTTGTTGAAAACTTTTCAATAAATATCGCGCATAAGATCTCGATTACGGATATTTATAACATTCGTCAATTTGATGATGAGTCTATTGCAAACTTTGTTGCTCGTTGAGAGGGATAATAAACCAATTGGATTTTTCCTTCCTCAATCCCAACAGATCGAGTTGTTTACTCGATCTTGTGCTAATCATATTTCTTCCACTTTAAGGATCCGGACCTTTCATACACTTGAAGAATCCTTTACGATGCACGCAAACTTGAGTCTCGCGCTATCAACAAGGGAAGTTAAAACTTCACTCTAAATCTAAACCATATTTTTCTTGGTTTACCAAATCAAATCCTTCCACTTCTAAATACAAGAATCACGGATCCACCAACGCTATCATATTAAAAACATCATGAGCTGATAACACTTCTAATCAAACACCACGAAGAGACTCCTCATCTTCTCGAAAAGGGTCCTCGTCATCTCGATCTTTCACTTCGTTGGGGGAATCATATGCTTCTATCTTGGAAAAAATGTTGGAAGTCCACATGATCGAACTTCCCCCCATTAGGAATATTGATGAAAGCCAAGAACGTCCATTCTGGTATAGGGAAAATGACTTCTGTCATTATCATAGAACCAAAGGTCATGACATCGAATGATGTCAGACCTTCAAAAATCTTGTCCAGAAATTCATTGATAAAGGCAAGCTCATTCTGGATAACCCAAATGCTCCCCCAAATCAAGCTGGATGTCTTTAAACAACCTTTTCCCAATCATTCCCCAAACCATGATGCTTCAGAGTCTCAAAAACCAAACACTCATACTATCAGCTTCATCTCTACTGAAGAATCTTCTTCTAAAACTAAGCCATCTGCGAACACATCGACCGAATCAGAACCTCCTTCCGCTTCGTTAATCATTAGGATTCCACCATCTTTAGATAGCCCATCTTTGAATATTCCAACATTGTTAGATATGGATTCACCTCTCTCTGCTTCTTTGTCTGATCTTCCGTCCATACCCAGAGACAGTATCATCCTCATCTGTCTCATCGTCAGACATTCTTTCAATGCTTGAGGCAATTACATCCCTTCGAGTTTCCACCGCGGATACATCTACTTTTGTTTCTCCAATTTTTGCTGTGACTATGCCATTGGTGAATGTACCTATAATTGTGTCTTGACTTCGATGGAAGCGTCTTTGATTTTGACTCTTCCTATTTCCTTTCGCATGCAGTTTCACCCACA
Source organism: Taxus wallichiana var. yunnanensis (assembly GCA_018340775.1). Taxonomy (NCBI): domain Eukaryota; kingdom Viridiplantae; phylum Streptophyta; class Pinopsida; order Cupressales; family Taxaceae; genus Taxus; species Taxus wallichiana. The sequence continues at coordinate 892,603,375 of CM031242.1, forward strand.
ATCGCATTGAAGTAGTTCCCTCGCAAGGAGCTGCTTCTTCATCACTCACTTCTTCCATCACCAATGCTACTTTACCTATTAAGGGGAAATCTAAAGAAGTAGCACCGAAACCTATACACTTAGTTCCTGAACTTAGACCGAGACAACCGAAATCTAACGTTCGTCATCGCATTACCTCCCATTTGCTTCCCCCGAAAAGGTTACAATCACCTTATGCGGTTGAAATTGTCACCATCCCTAAAAAAGGAAAGCCCATATTTCGAACCATCAAGACTCTTGGTGCTTTCCAGCAAAAATCTCTCTCTGCGCCTCATAAAAGATTTGATTTGTCTGCTAAGAAGGCATCTTCTTTCTACAACACATTCTTCACTAAAGACTCGAAAAGTGGACTTACCTACTAAAAAGACGTCACCTCTTTTATCAGAATCATCATTTTCATTACCATAAACCAGGGCACCCTCTGTTCCTCCGAGTATACCTACTTTGGGAGCTTCTCCCTCATCTAAATCAACATTATCTAAATCATCATTAGTTTCGACCAAGCATGAGCCTCCCTTATCTTTGAAGACCCAACACTTGTCACATCTCCATCATCTTCAAAATCTATTTTAGGGGCTCCTCCTCCATCGAAATCAATCATGTCTCACTTACTTCCATCTCAAGTGCCCAAGGCTGCTCCTCCAGATGTCCAAAAAAATAAGATGATCCCTAAAAAGACTCCAAACCTAATATGCGCAGGTTCTTTTACCTTGCGATCTATCAAATTAAAAGAGGCATCTTCATCATCTCTATCCTCATCTTTGTCTACTGGGTTCTATATGAAATCCTTTGCCAACTTATCCAATCTTCATCCATATCTCTTCCTCTGATTAAACCCTATAACCCTAAAGGAGTTAAACCTACCTAGTTTAACTCTGATTTGATTTGTGCTTACCACCGTACCTCGGGTCATGATACCGAGGGATGTAAAGCTCTTCAACTGTCGTTAACAACTTTTTGGAAGAAAGTGATCTTTTCTTTGGAGGAGGATGAATAAGTATCTCCTTTCATCTTAGCTCCATCTCGAGCCCCAACGATCTACTCGGACCTCTACTTCTAGTGATTCCACTCCAAATGATCTTCCACTTTCTCAAATCGACACAATTCATATTGCCAGAACCCAACAAAGTATGATAATCCATCCTCATCTACAAAGATCTCGAACCATGGGTTGTCATTTACGCAGCCCCGAAGGAGTTCCTCCTTCCTCATTACCCCGAGACCTCAGGCCTCTATTCGTGCTACACCTCGGGCTCAAATTCCCGTGTCGAGTTGAGGAGAGTGTTATGAAACAACTCACCCTGTGCTCCGGTCAAAATGTCTCTTTTGACCTCATTCAATCCTCTCCGCAACATCGCAAGGCTCTGATTGATAATCTTCGTCACATTGTAGTGAATTCAGATGAGCCCCAGCCCTTCGAGATGGTTTTTGGATTGAATAGACCATCAACCACCATTTCTTTTGAAGATTCAGAAATTCCTTCCCCTTCTTTCGAGGATTTGGAGGCTCCCCTCTTTATCACAGTCTAAATCGACAACACTACATTAAAATGCATTATGATCGATAGTGGTGCTGCACTCAATGTCATCTCCTCGCACACATTCGAGCAACTTAAGTTACCGAAGAATGTAGTGTCACCCCCACCTTTCGCTCTTCAATCATTTAATGATCAGCTAGCAGTTACTTTAGGAGGCGTGGTCCTACCCATTCGAGTTCGTAAGAAGTCGCTTCACGAACTCTTTTACATTGTTGAAGGGAAATTCCACTATAATATGATCCTCGGATGCTCCTAGATTCATGCAATGCATTGTGTCCCATCCACCCTCCATCGATGCTTAAAATATCAATATGAGGGAAAAATCTATACTCATCCAGGAGATCCTTTTCCTTCCACACAATGCGACATGACCACGTGGTCTACCCTCTAAAGGAAAATGCTTTTTCTCCCGATGGGGCCTCAACTTCTTCCATACCTGCAACCAAACTACTAGATTTAAAAAATCTAGAAGAGACATTACTGCGTTTCTCACTTTGGGAGAGCCTCCTCTCCTTTCTTTTCGACGCCCATCTCAAACCTAGTGAGTATGGTAGACCGGAAAAACAACCCGAATATCAACCAGTCTTCGTCACATCGTCACCATTGGTCTCCGCCCAATCAACGAGACTAATTTCATTTACGGTGGTCTTAATATGCCTCACTATCACCTGGATTCTTCTCCTAGGACCAAACCTTATTTAACAGGGTTCGATTGTCTACAGAATCCCACGTTTGCAAAAACTTATTTATATCGATGCGCGTGGAAGGGATTTGGCTTGGGTAAATATGAACAAGGTGTGCATGACCTCGCGTCCATTCCAACTCTCAAGCCACATAAAAAATTTGGTTTAGGATTTAAACCTCTTTCAAAAGCCACCATCACTATTCTCGATGAGCCTCTTCCTATTAAGGAACCATCTTCTCCCGCTAGGTTAGAAGCATCACTTGATGTGGACGACGCCATTTCCATCCCGTCTAACTTTTTTTTAGTCAATACCATTTCCTTAGGGCCACTAACCTATAATACTAATGACAAGTCCGCTTCCATACCGTTAATTTTCCCTGAAATAGTTGGAGACGACTCTCCTACTATCAACACTATCCACTGTGCGGATGATGATTCTATCCTCACCTATCTGGGGGCAGAGGATTCCTATCTTCCTAAAACCATTCCTTCGACATGTCTACGCTTCTCAACGAAGCCACCTTTGTGACCTTAATATAGGGACTTCTAAAGACCTCGCATCATTAAGGTCACCAATCCCTTTAATCCACAGGAGTTAGGAGACTTTACCACTTTTCTTTCCAACCATCGTCAAGCCTTTGCTTGGGCATATGAGGATATTCCAGGACTCAATCCCGATATCATGGTCCACAATATTGTCACTTTTCCCGACATCAAACCGGTTAAACAAAAATTATGTAAAATGCACCCTAGAGTAGCCCTTCTTGTTAAAGAAGAATTGCAGCACTTGCTCTCGGCTAACTTCATCCAACCCATTGATTATCCACAATGGGTTTCCAATGTAGTACCAGTAACTAAAGCTACTGGGAAAATTTGAATTTGTACCGACTTTCGGGATCTTAATCTTGCTTGTCCAAAAGATGATTTTCCTCTACCTAATATCGACCAACTCGTGGATTTAACTGTGGGTCATGAGATGCTTTCTCTTATGGATGGTTTCTATGGGTATAATAAAATTCTCATCACACCATAAGACTAACATAAGACTTCTTTCATAACTCCTTGGGGGACCTTTTGTTATCGTGTCATGCCTTTCGGTCTTAAGAACGCAGGAGCAACCTATCAGCGAGTAATGACCTACATCTTCCATGATCTCTTACACAAAACCGTGGAGGATTACGTCGACGATCTCCTCAGTAAATCCAAATGTCGTTAGGATCATCTTTTCATTCTTACACCTCTCTTTGAGAGGCTTATTCGCTTTTGTCTTCGTCTAAATCCATCTAAGTGCGTGTTTGGCATTCTCACTGGTAAACTTTTAGGTTTTATCATCTCCATTAGGGGTATTGGAGTAGACCCCACAAAAATAAAAGCTATCCTTGAGATGCCTCCCCCTTCTAACTTAAAGCAAATTCACAGTCTCCAAGGACATCTTCAATCAGTGTGTCGTTTTATCTCACAATTGTCGGACCGTTGTCAACCTTTTTATCATCTCCTCCATAAGAATGTTCATTTTGAATGGGACGAGCATTAACAAAAGGCCTTTGATGATCTCAAAGCTTATCTTCTTTCTCCACCTATGCTTACACCTCCACGTGAGGGGGAGCCTTTCTATCTTTATATATCTATACTCGATCATGCTCTGGGAGCCATGATCTCACATCGGGATGCTTGCGGTAAAGAACAAGCTGTCTATTACATCATCGCGCACCTCCATGAGTATGAAACACGTTATTCGAAACTAAAAAGTTGTGTTGTGCTCTCTTCTTTCGCAACTTCTAAGCTTGGTCATTACCTCCTTAATCACAAAACTTACATTGTCACAAGTGTCAATCCACTCAAGACAATCATCATGCGAAGCCTTATCACAATGATTGTATCACTCGTTGGCTCATGGTTATGAAAAATTTGATCTCGAGTTTATCCACAAAAGTCTATCAAGGGTTAGGTCATTGTAGATCAATTAGCTAATGCTCCTCTTCAGGACACTCAAGTCCCCCTTGCTCAATTCCCCGATGAATATATCCAACAAATTGATTTTGGTCTATCTCCATTTAAAGTAAAGCTCTTCTTTGATGGATCCAAATGCTAGCAAGGGGGAGGTGTAGGTTTCGTGATGATTCCTCCTTGGGGTACGCCTATCCCAGTCGCACACAAATTGAACTTTGAGTGCACCAATAATATGGCTGAATATGAAGCTCTTGTCTTGGGTCTTCAAAATGCCATTAATCTCGGCGCTCGTCATATTGACATCTTTGGTGATTCTGAACTCATTGTTAATCAAGTCACGGGTGTCTATCAATGCAAGAATGATATCCTTCAAAAATATCGTGATATCATTCTCGTTCAACTCCAATCTTTTGATAAATTCACTATCCAAGCTATTCCTCGTACTGCGAATCGATTCGCAGATACAATGGCTTCGTTAGCCTTGCTTATCCCACCTTTTACCAAGGACTCGCGACTTTATGTGGCTGTGCAACAATTAGATCAACCATCTCATCTTAGGAAACTAACTTCAATCCATGTTGTCACAACCCATACTCAGGATGAGTGGTATCAACAGATCATTGATTATCTATCTCATTCGGTGCTTCCTCCAGATCTAACTTCCAATGGTAGAAGATCTTTTATCCTACGTGCTAATCGCTATACTATTCTAGGCGGGATCCTCTACAAATTCAGCTTTGATGGTATTTTTCTTCGGTGCCTCAAAACCCTTGAATCATCTAAAGCTATCTAGGAGGTCCATGACGGTATTTGTGGTGGACATTTTGGTGGCTTGGCCATAGCTAAACACATCTTACGTTTCAGATATTACTGGCCTTCTCTTAATCGAGATTGTTGTGAATACACTAAGAAATGTGTTAAGTGTCAACAACATTCCAATCTCACACATATTCCTAGTCAAGCTTTACAACCTATAGCGGATTTGTGGCCTTTTTCACAATGGGGTCTTGATCTCATTGGTCTCATCAATCCCCACTTTTCAAAGTGTCATCATTCTATCATTACGCCATTGAATACTTTACTAAGTGGGTGGAAGCTATCCCTCTTTCTTCCACAAAAGCTAAAACCATAGTTGATTTTGTCTATCAACACATCATTTGTCGCTTTGGTGTTCCACACAAACTCATCACGAGATAACGGTAAGTCTTTCAAGAACGTTGATTTGAGAACCTCTACGACGCTTTCAATATCAAACTCAGCTTTTCTTCTCCATACTATCCTCAAGCTAATGGCCGGCCAAAGCTTCCAATAAAACTTTGCGTAATATCCTCGCAAAGGTAACTAGTTGATTTGGTAGGGATTGGCATTTACATATCCCTTTTGCTCTTTAGGCTTATCGGACTAAGCATTCGTACTCCTACCGGTGCTACTCCCTCTCTCTCGTCTATGGGTCTGAGGCTATTCTTCCTTTGGAAGTGCAAATCCCATCTCTCCGTGTTTCTCTCTGATAATTTGTCTCTGATGAGGGCTATCGTCAAAATCATCTAGCACAACTTGAATTATTAGATGAGCGGCATCTCAATGCTCTTGAACATCATCAAGTCTATCTTGAGTGTGTCAAACGTGCTTATAACAAGCACTTACAACACCGTGACTTCAAATTGGTGATCTTTTTATTAAAGAACACAAAAATGTCACTGCACTCAAAAGGAGTCAACGTGGTAAGTTTGCCCCAACTAGATGGGTTTGTATGTTATCACTCATAAATATGGGTCAGGGCTTATTGTCTATCTTCCATGGATGGTATACGAAGTGGAACCTCTTAATGCCCCGCATCTACGGCCCTTCTACTGTTAAAATCTATCTTAAACAAATTTATTTGCAAGACATATCTTTCATCCATCTAACAACCAGTCATATACTTTCATGGTGATTCGAAACTATGTGGTTCTCCGCCTATTGTCTTTTTTTACCTTAAATATGAGTATCGCGGCTCTACTCATAGCATTTTTCTTCTGGATATGTTTCTCCTCATGGTAGGAATACCTTAATCACCACTTCATTTGTCCCAAGTGCTTATCTTAATCGGATCTACTCGGGGCATGAGTGTGTGCTCTTTATACGTTTTCTTCCCCTCTATCTGATCTATCTAGGTCTAAACTCAGCTTCTTCCAAAAAGCTTTTCAAAAAAAAAAAAAAGATGCTATCAAAAAAAAAGATAGACTGATCCCTTGAAGGACAACTATCCATACATTATCAAATGAATCAAAAGATATAGACCATGCCCTCAAAGGATGGCTATCATTAAAATTCAAAATACAGACCACTCCCTTGAAGGACGCTGTTTCTCAAAGGAATTCTCAAGGCTTCTTGCATTGATCAACCTTTCAGTCAGTTTATACACTTTTTAGCATCACTGAAAGACTTCCCGTATTGATCAGTCTTTCCATATCTAGCAAACTTCCCACATTGATCAGTTTGCTTTTCTGCCAAAAATCATGAAGCTGAGATATAAGACCTTTTGTCGATCATATGGAGAATCCTATTTTCCCAGTATGAACATGTATTCTGTCCCTTGTAAATTTCGATGAGATACCTACTTACTGCTCCTTCCGTTTCCCTCCTAAATCTGGTTTGCAGCTAGTTAGTGTCAGTTTATTTTAACCTCGTATAGGGCCTTGTATGCATGATCTTTTGGTTTCCTATCTAGATTCTATTTTTGGTCAGTTGGGAGCCCAACTTATCATTTTTTTCTTATCTAGGTGTATATCCTTTATTTCTAGTCAAGGTCATTTTCATTATGTCCTTGGCTCTCACAAAGAGTATTTCCAATTATTTCATCCAGTTAAATAACATTTAACATGTTAATTTAATCAAACTCTATCATTTATCTAATTTCATCTGATCTACTTTGTCCAAAACACATCTCATCGCCTCTATTATAAACACATGTGGGTCTATATATCTATTTTCATCAAAATTTAATTAAAATCTGAAAAAACTATATATCAAATCCATTCCAACTATCAACTCCGACCTATCCATCACATCATCTAAACGCTTGTCCATCCAAGTCACATTACATCTATCTATATCTATTTTCTCATCCAAATTAAATCCACATGTCAATCACATCAAAATCACATCTATTTATATCCTTTACATCTATGTCTATCCCATCACATCTATTCATCATCTATCGGTCTCTGTCTATATCCATCATAATTACACTACATCTATCCATGTATATTAAAATTAAAAGCATGAGAACAATTATATGACAAAGGAAATGATGAATCTATATATATACATGAGTGTATGTACAACAACAAAAATGGGTGGCTCTCGGTCAAGCCATCTATAAAATGCCTTCCAATCGAGGCTACATCACTACTTTGATACAAAATACATCAATCTCTATATCGTGAAATCTGATACATGGAAAACACTATCTCCTCCACCCTCCTCTGGACCGGGATGTCTCTCTTGGCGCTACCTATCGGGCTAGACGCACCTACTGGCCTGGAGGCCTTTTCCCACCTCGGCCTCTCCTGGTGTTCCCTCCCTCTAATGCCTCACTCACCGTGGTGCTGCGTTGATCTCCTCCTCACCCCGTCTTGCACCGAGGCACATCTAGGGCATCTTTGTGCTTTAGGACATCCTCGTAGTATCTCACCTCGGTGAGGAGATACGATATGTACTCGGGCTCATGGTGCAGGTGTGCTGTAGTGGTCCTGCTAGTCCTGCCAGTGGTGCCCCTCCTATGGTCGTGCCTGTGTCCAGGACTCGACACGGTACTATATCACCATATTTGGCCCTGAGGGCCTCTCTATGTCGATGGTAGCGATCCCTCTGTTGGATCGCTATATCTCGCTCTTGGCGAGCGGTGTCTCTCTCCAAAATTAGGGCATCCCTCTCCCTGCCGAGCTCGATATCCTCAAGAGCTGCTGGTGTGTATGCGTCAGGGTGGCATGCTCTCCCTCCAGTCTCTCCAGAACTATAGCCATATCCTCCTCATTGGCATCTATAGATGCCGGAAGGTGTCGTGGTAGCTCTGTTGCATACCATGCCGCATAACCATCATCCACTCCAAGATCATCATCATCACTGCTCTGTGGAGGGTGGGGCCTCTCTCAATGGATCTGTCGGGATCAAAATCGATAAAATCGGTCTCTCTCAGTCTCACCTATAAGGCTTGTAGGTAGTCGGCACTATCTGTACTAGGCCGAACTATCTCAATACCCGTATAAATGGGACGCGCTCCCACATATCAGGCCTGCGGCCCCTAACCACCCTGCTCCATCTCAATCCCACCAGGTGAGCATCCTGACTGGCCCATGTCAGAAATACCCGATATGGTCTCCGGATGACTGCTTTAGTGTAAGCATCTCAAACGCTCAAAGCATACCAATCTGCGGATCTCCCTGTATCTCCCGGGGCCATATCGGCCCGCCATCGCCGAAATCTGTAATCAATAGCCCCCATTGCTGCTGGCATCCAAGGAAGCCCAGATGGCCTGATCACTGCTATGTGCTCATATGCCCAGTAATGGAGCACAAAACTGACATCAATGCCTATCCTTTGGCCAGTGGTATACATCCATAACTCATAATATATCTGAGCTATCAAGGCATCAGCAAATGTGAACACCTGTCTAAACTGCAGGATGTCACAAACGCAATCTAGTAATAATAATGGGAATCTCCCACCTCCCGAATCTAGTAGAGCAAAGGAGATCACCATCTGAATCAACACTATCCGTTTGCTCCTGGGAACATCCTATCTATACTACGAGGCTATCCTCACCGCCTGGACACTATCTCTGAATCATCCGCCCTGTCTCCATATAATTGACCTAGGGCCCTCGATCTTTGCTCTCGTGGCGTAATCTCTATTGGTTCCCCAGTGATCGGCAGCCTCAAAATTCGGTATATGTCCTCATGGGTGATGGTCATCTCACCCGTCCTGAACCAAAAAGTGCAAGTCTGGATATCCCATCGTCGCACTAGTGCTCGCATCAACTCTACATCTCGCAAAGACTCGCCTGTAGTACCAAAAGCCCCGAGCCCATCTAACTCTAAGTGGCGCCAATCTGCGTCAGTGACGTCAGGGAGAATGGTCTCCAGTAACTCGGGAATCACATCCCTCATGTGTAATACCTCTCGTGCCTGCATCCACGACATCAAGAGCAATGTTAGCTTCATATTTTTCCAAATCCAAAGCATCCAAAACACATTCTATCATTTTTATCCAAATATTATGTTCAAAATTACAAACAGCGTCGATCAAACATAGTCGACGTCGATTGTATTCAATCGGCGCCGCTGTAATAAAATCGGCGTTGATTATATCAATCGACGCTGATTGGAAGGCAGCGTGACTGAAACACTGGCCTCCCACCAAACAAAATAAAAAAAAAAATAAAATAAAAAATAAATATGACGGGTTCAAGAAGAACCACTTACCCCAGGTCGTGTCCTCCTCCGCTTCTGACCGCTTCCAGAGGCTTCCATGGTGCTCAAATCCAATTTTTGATTCTCTCTGAATCAATCATCACGGTGTAAATAAATCATTCACGTTTCCCTTTGGCATATTTATATATGCTGGGAACTGTCGGCACCGATTTTTGTGGTCAGCGGCGATTTTTTTTGTCGGCACCGATTTGTCTAAATCGATGCTAATTTATACTCATTTTTTCCCGTGGGTTGCAGTATCGCTTCTCCACGTCGTTTACTTCCATCTCCTAATCTTCTTGCCATGGTGTTGATGCTTGGCTTATCTATCTGGTCGTCATCCTTCCCTGAGTGTTACCTTTTGGCGCATACTTTTTCGATATTATCATCCATTTCGAGTTTATTCCCTTTGCATGGGGCACTCGCACTTTTTTGGCAGCTTAGAGTTAACGGGTCTGTAGGCACTAACGTAAATGCTCGCTGCAGACTATCTGGTTGTCCCTACCAATGTGTCTCTCTTTAGATGCTGACTATTTTACAGCCCTCCTTACACTCATGGGTCTATAGGTACTAACGTCATCTCATGAGGAGACCATCTAGTCTACCCTACCAATGTGAGTTCCTTAGGTTGCTACCTCTTTATTTATTTTTGTGCATCGTTAATGATCCGGTCTACTCCAGACATCTAGTTTGGCTTCTTGCGTTTTCATCTACCTTTTTCAAAGTTGGGATCATTTGTTCTATCACCCATCCCATCCCTAGTTTGAGGGGGATCACATCATCACTTTTTCTTCCTTTATTCCACCTCCTTGTTTTTGTCTCACAACCTTGCTTATCGGAAGTTACTTGTGACAAAAAGGGGCAAAATGTAGACACCTAAAATTGGTTATCCAATTTAGTGTCCCTCGTGCGCGTTTTGCTCTCTTAGGTAACCTGGGGCACGTTTATATCACCACTATCCCCTTGGGGTATTATTCAATTTGTGATTTAAACACCTATCCTAAGTTTAATTCACCCCATTTTGTTTTACCCATGAGTAATTAAATATTAACTATTTAACTACACCTTTTTACATGTATCCCAACCACTTATCTACCCCATATCTATTCTATCCATATATCGCCCCTATTTCTCCTCCTCCCAAACCAAGCAATGGGATATTTCCCATATTTGAGGTGGAGGGATCACTCTTATCTTTCCAAAATCACTCCTTTTGGCCATTTCCGAGTTCTGTTCCATGATCGGCACCGACCTGTACTCGGTTGACGCCGATTTTCTAAACGGCACCGATTTAATATCGGTTGGCGCCTATTACAAATAGAGGCCTGGAACTCGGCCGGTTGACACTGATTGTAAGAGAGAGAACGAGAGAGTTTTGAGCATCAAGTGTGAACATTATCTATCGAATGAGAGCGAATCTTGTCCAAATCAATCCCTGAGAGGAGCACCATTACTCTGCTCTTATCACATCAACATCGCACGTCTCCATTGATTTTCGGTGACTGTCTCGCATCCAAAGCATAGGTGGAGCCTTACCAGTATCTCTCTAGCTTCTGCAGATCCAACAGACGTTGACGATCTTGCCTTCATTTTCTGATTCCCAAATCTTCTCGCACTTTGTCTCGGATCGACGCCGATCTATATCGGGATCGACACCAATGAACCAATGATTGACGCCGATCTATATCGGGCCGACACCGATCTCTAAACGATCGACGCCAATTCTACATAATCGACGTCGATCATCCTATAGATAGGTAAAAGGACACAGGTAACACAAATCCATCTTTGTTTTCACAGTTCCCTTTTTTTTCATTGTTGCTTTATCATTGTTTAGATTGATTTCGTTTATTACTTTGATCGAGAAAATCTAGTCCCGCACGTACATATTTTATCATGTATGCTTCTTTACTTAATTGAAAACGTGGGTGACATCCGTTGAGGGAAATTATCGCTTCCGGACCCACATCTCGTGCGAGTCCACCTAAATATCTTTTAACATGGTTTTTTTCGCAAGCATCGGTGTCTCGCGAGTTACTTGGATTTACTATGCAGTAATTGCTCATGTGCACCCGTCTTATCTACATCGGCTTCCTTATCCATCTACATATTCGGATCTTGTCCATCGTATCAATTTCATTTGAGTTTTTCAAGGTTTTTGTGTTTAGTTTGGTACATTAACTTGGACAGTAACAAGCGTGAAATTCTTGATCAACGGGAAGTTAAACACTTCTAGGAGTATGTGTCTTCTAATGGAGATGGTATTAATGAATAAATGGATTAAGAGGGTCTGTATCAAAACAAAAGGTAACAAGATCCCCAAAGAGCTATTAAGTTTAGAGGATGTGTTTAATAAGCATGATAGGTACATCAATTCTAAAGCTTCTCAAGGGACTCGATAATCTATTGAATATGAGAAGATCAATATTGGAAGTAATGATGAATCCAAGATATTCAATATCAAGAAATGTTGCACTCAAGAAGAGAGTAGGAATTATCAAACCTATTGAAAAAAATATGCTGATTTCATTGCTTATTCATATGACGATCTCAAATATTTTCAACCAAAGGAGGTGCAACATTATATTCCCCTAAGGCCTAGGATCAAACTTTTTAAGTAGAAGAAAAGGCAATACAATCCCAAGATTTCCAATACGATTTTTAAATAAATTCAAAAGTTACTGAAAGTAAAGATTATTTTCCCTATACATCATTCAACATGGATTGCCAACATTGATCTAGTAAGGAAGAAAAATGGTGAGATTCGTATTTGTGTGGATTTCAGGAATTTAAATCAGGCCTCTCTAAAAGACAACTACCCTCTCCCCATGATGGATTGAGTTTTATAGGTTGTCACCAGCTCAAAGATGTTGTCCATGCTGGATGGATTCTTTGGAGATAATCACGTAAAGGTCAATAGCCCAGATCAAGACAAGACTACTTTTACTACTCCTTGAAGTACATTTTCCTATAAGAGGATGACTTTTGGTCTTATCAATGTTGGTGCTACTTTCCGAGGGAAATGGAATTAGATTTTGGTAGTCTCAAGGGAAAATGAATTATTGTATACCTTGTTGATTGATTGTATTCTCTAAAATTAGCGAGATCACTTTCAAAGCATCTTGAAACAATTCTTTAAAAATGTAGAGAACATGGTTTATCCCTTAATCCTAAGAAGTTTGTCTTTTTTGTTCGCCAAGGTAAGATTTTTGGACATATCATCTATAAATAAGGAATCGGGATAGATCCAGAAAGAGTTCAAGAAATCCAGTAGATTCCCCTTCCCAAGCCAAAAGGGCGTTCACTCTTTCTTTCGTAAGATAGATTTCTCAAGGAGATTCATTCCAAATTTTGTAGAAATGACTATGAGCATTTCTCAAATGATGAAAGGGAAGAAAACCTTCAATTGGACTCTGAAGGAAAATAAACTTTCAAAGGTATCAAGGAAGCTATTGCTAAAACTCCCATCTTAGAATGTCTTGATTTCAAAAAGATTTCATTATCTATGGCTATGCTACTAAGAATACTTTGGCTTCCATACTAACTCAGAAAGACTCTCAAAATCATGAACTTCCAATTTCTTTCGTGAGCTATGTTCTAAAAGATCATGAAGTAAAATATTATTTGATGGAAAAACATTCTTTTGCAGTGGTCAACATTATTACGAAATTTCATTTTTATATACTCAATTCCCACTCTATTGTATTTTTGACTGATACAACTATTAAGTCTATTCTTACACAACTAGAATTTGGAACTAAGAGAGAGAATTGGGTGGAAAAGGTTATAGAATATGACACGGATATCAAGCCAATGAAGCTAGTCCAGGGTAAAGGATTTTGTGAACTTATTTCTAAGGGAGTTGATGAAGAATTTTCCACATAAGCAATTGATGTTCTTGTTTTTCTCTTTCTCAGTTCAATAGATGAGTGGTATGATGATATTGCACATTTTATTATTCATGGAGAATGTCCATATAATTTAAGTTCCAATGAAAAATGATATATTAAGCGAATATCTTCCTAGTATGTGGTGTGGGAAAATGATTTATTCAAGCGAGGCATTAATGGAATATTCCTTAAGTGTGTGGACAAAGAGCAACAAAAGAAGTTATTTTCAGCTTTTCATGATCAAGCCTGTGGAGGGAATTTCTCCTCTTCTATCACTACTCACAAAATTCTTTGTGTAGGGTACTATTGGCCCACATTGTTTTAAGATGCATCAAAATGGGTAGGAAAGTGTTAAGCCTATTAGACTTTTATTGGGATACCTAAATTGGCTGCTTTACCACTCAAACAAGTAATAATTAATGAACATTTTCAATAGAAGGGATTAGATTTTATTCGGACTCTCAACCCACCTTCTAAAATCTTGTACATAGCCATGTGGTAATCTATCTGATTACTTCAAAATCGGGTATAGGCTATTCCAGGTAAAATTTACTACTTCGAGTTAGTGCGTAATTTCATGAAGGAGAACATCTTGATAAGGTTTAAAATACCAAAAAAAATTGTGACTGATAATGCTTCTAATTTTTCTATGGTTATGGAATTTCCCTTGCTCATTCTTTTGATTATTACAATCAAATAAATGGACAAGTAGAATCCACAAATAAGAATTTAGTAACCATCATTTGGAAGCTAGTCAATGACTCTCAAAGGAATTTACAAAATAAGCTCCATGATTCCCTTTGGGTAGATAGAACTACACCCAAAAGAGTAATTGGAATGTATCCATTTTAAGATGTATATGGTATTGAAGCTTAGCTACCGGTGATAGGATAGTGGAATTACCAGACTTTGGACTTAATGAAGGCTATTGAGGATTCAATATTCTTCAATTCTTTTGATAAGAGGATAATGTATCTCAAAACCTGGATGAGGACAAGATGTAGGTTTTGATAGAATTTCTACCCACCAAAGAAGGTGAAATCTTTGTTTGACAAGAAGGATAGACCTAGATACTTTCAAGTAGGAGATATTTTCCTACTATGGGACATAATCCATGATCCTCGTGGAAGCCATGGTAATTTTGATCCTCTTTGGCTTGGTCCTTTCAAGATCAGACATTTTACTAAAGAAAATTATTTCTACTTGTATTATATGGATGGATCATCTCTCCCACTTCCTTATAGTGGGAAATATTTGAAGTTGTGGAAGTCCTAGATGATTAGGCATTCCATATATATATTGTGTATAATGTCATGTTTTTGGTCCCTCCATTGTGTCTTGTTTTTTGGTCTTTCCTTTGTGTGTGTTGTCTTCTGTGATTGTTTTACCTTTGAATCTATTTATCTAATGAATAAGACACTGGCCTATTTTCCCATAGTATTCTTGTGATTCTTGATCTTTTCTCATTCCTCTATTCTAGTCAAGTCATCCCTAGAAAGAGCCAGTTGTTGTCACCCTCAAAATTCCCTCCTGTTTTAAAAGTCAAATTTTCAAATTTTGAGTCAGTGTCCTTTGAATGTGTTTTGGTAAGCAATTAAATTCCACAAGTTAGAAATGTTTACCCTTTGAGGTCATTTTTATTGTATTGTGGATAAATTGGCCCTGATTGTCCTGCGTGTCCTAAGTACTGTCAGGCCCTCTATTCGTTGATTCACTAATTTACCATCATTCCTTCCTAATTGACTATTTTTGTCCCGCATATCCCGAGTGTTGTGAGGCCTTCTATTCACTGATTCGCTAACTATACTATACCACACATTCATTTTCTGAATCAACTCCACATGTCCCATGTGTCCCAAGTACTTTTGAGCCTTTTGTTCACCGATTCACCAAATTTCCTGCAATACCTTGTATATCGACTAAATCAGCTCCATGCATCCCACATGTCATGTGGAGTGTTTGTGCTCCTAAAACCCAATTTTTCTACATTCCTCTTATATTGAGCATATCATCTCCGCACGTCCCATATGTCCCATAGATCATTTAGAACAAATTTTTTTCACTTTCACGTAGATATCCTTTTGAGTTAGCTCGAGGTGGTTTGTTGTGCATTCATTATTATCTCTCTCCTCCATAAATATTATTTACTATATAAAGGAATATAACTATTCTTTCTTCCTCACACTTTCCTATTTATTTTCTCCTCACTTGTGTTGGTGAAAATCTAGTCATTTCCCGCTTCTTGCTTCGTATTTTTATCTTGCAGTATTTTTCAGATATGTGGTGACACTCCATTAAAATATATCTTCTCTCTTCCTCTATAATAGATTATATATTTTAATCTGTACAAAGTACCTAAAAATCTCCACGATGATCGGGAAGATCTGTAATCTATTTAATATGAGAGAATCACAAACACTCTCCTTTTGAAACCCTTGATTGGTTTGTAAAGGATCAAGATGATTTGAAAGAAGTAATCAAGATGGTTATTTTGAGAACCAAGCTCTAGTTTTATAATAAGATGTAAAAGTTTAGGATGAACAGAGTTAAATCTTCATCACATGAAACTCCCTCTTTTAGGAAAGAAGACATTGCACTTGATATTGAGATGCCCAAGAAATCTACTCCATCTTCCTTAACAAAGGTATACCTGAAGAAAGGTAAAAACATTAAATAGGAACAAGTTGAAGAAGAAGTTATGTTGGAGTAGCCAGAATTCCCTATAGGATTAGAAGATATTTTTGTTTTAAGTGAGGAAGACAGTGAAGGAATGAAATAAGGAGAAGAAATAACCCCTATCATTACTATTGAGGTAGATAATGAATGTCCAATGATTTGAACCTCTCGTATTTGAATGATAATTCTTCTCGGGATCTTTTTGACAATGTAACAACTTCCCCACTGGAGACATTAGTAGTGGAGACACTTAGTGCAATGAGTTCACTTGAACTTGGGCCCATTGTTCCTTCTTCCTATTCCTTGTTTTTTTGGGCTCATCCTTTCATTGACAGTAGGAAAAGGAAGTCTTCCTCCCAAATTCTAGTTCCCAAGTTTGATGATGTGGAAACCTTGCTCGGTTCTACTCCGCATCCTCAAGAAAAGAAAGAAAATATCACCTAAAGGCTAGTATGGGATTCACAAGGTCAGAAATTCATGGAGATTTGCAAGAACAAATAGGATAAGGAAGAGAGATATATTTTTGTGTCTAATTTTTAATTCATAAGGATTCCATTTGGAGAATCAACACCTAAAAGTGAGGTTCATAACCTCAAATAAATTTTCACTCAAGTCATTGAACGAGATGAAAAGTAGAAACATACCTTGGAGAAATTGGAAGATAAAAACCTAATTCTTTCAGATTTTATAAAATCCTTTTTGGTAAATGATAAGGTCTTGGATCCTACTCCATTAACTACTCTTCTACCTCCTCTAGTTCACATCAATTATGAAGTTCATATGATTAAGGATATTCATAAATATGTCACCTATGGAAAGGTCATTGAATCATAGGTCATTGATATGACAATAGCTAGGTTAATCTTTATTGAGGCCTTCAAATGGTATGATAAGGTATCAAAATTATATCTGAAATTCAACAAAACACTCGATTGCTTGGAGAAAGAGGCAAAAATCTTGTGTGAATGTATTCAAGATATTTATTCAATGGTCCTGACAGATGAGGAGATTTTACTGGAAAGTGAAGTATTTCATGAAGCCAAGAATAATCTATCAAAATCTTGGGTTTTCATTATTGATTGGAAGATCAAGGTTTTGGAGGAAGATGTGGAAGAACTGAAGAATATGAGGTAGAAAGGGAAAACTTTTAAGACTTGTGTCTTTTCTACCTTCTACAATATTAATTTTCAAATCCATAATGATGCCACAAGTTATTAGTTTTCCATATAGGAAATCAAGGCTCGATTAAGCACATTCATCAAGGAGGTTATTTTCAAAGAAGATTCCATGTCTAAATAGAAGATGAAAGATTTTTGTTCTCTTTAGTTAGCTATCACCAAGGCCAACATGGAATTTTGAGAAAACAAAGAGTTTGAAAAGTATATAGAGAAACGCCTTGGAATGTAGAATCACACAACTTCTAACACCACCATACCCAAGTGCATCGAAATAGCTAAGGCGTTAAATAAATTAAAACATCGGATTCTCAAAACAGTGGGCCACTCTAAGTCTCTATGAGATATTTGCATTCGGGTCCTAGGACACTCTTTTAATAGATTTGTTAAGTGATCTTTAATCTTTAGATTAAAGGAAGTTATTGTTAGTGTGATTTTTCCTATGTGTCCTCCTCTCATGTTGGAGGGTCATCTCACATGGGTTAGGTTTAGCGTTTCATATGTGTCATGCACTAGGGTTACTCTGCACCCTATATGTACCCCTTTTATTCATTTATGACTATGCCAAGACACTCCACTATCTTTCCTCTATGCAAGCTTTGTTTCATTGTTGAGAAAGTTCTTCCATTCTTGATCAATTTTGTTGTTGTTATTGCTAGAGCTTTCATGATTCCGTTGGAGTGCAACTACTTTGTGGTGCCTTGTTTCTGATTCGATTCTCACAAACTCTTTTCATGGTATCAGAGTTGAGATCGGGTAAATGTGCACTCGATTTGTTTTTTTTTGCTATTACTCCTTCTTGGTTTCATTATTTTACTCTGCATGCAAGTCCTTTGATCACTATTTTCTGGAAATTATCTTGCAAATATCTCTAACAAGCTTTCTCGGAAAGTTTTTTTGTGTTTTTTTGTTCTTGTGCAGGTTTTTTCAAAATACCTTGAGAAATCAGAGGTTTTTCTACTCTTTTTAGTTGGATGTAACTAAATCCAAAATAGAGATTCTTTTCATTTTTGTTAATTTATTCAAATAAAAGTGAAATTTTTTAAGATCTCTGGTTTTTGCAGGATATTTTTCTATGCATTATAGTCTGTGGTTGCAGGATATTTGTGTTCTTCTGACGTGGTTGCTCATGGAGGAACTTTTGACTGTGCATGGCCTGTAATCTCTTTTTTGGTGCCCACGCATCTGCCAACAAGCATCTGTAAACACCACATGCGTTTTCAACAACACAACCACATTTTTTTTTCTTGCAAGGGTGTTTTCAACAACACAGCCACATTTTTTTGCTTGCAAGGGTGTTTTCAACAACACAGAATGTTTTTTTGCTTGAAAGGGCATTTTTTTGTGTGGGCAACGTAAAACATGACTGTACACTCTGTGTGTATTTTGTACACTCATATGCGTAGTTTGTACACTTAAATCAGTCAATTTGGTAAGTTTAAATTCATTTCTTTCTTTTTTATCTTACTCAAAACAAAAAAACCTCTGCTTTTTCCAAAAACGAGCCGTATCTCTTTACATGCTAAGTTTTTTTGTTTGGTAAAACAAATCCTTCTTTTTGGTAAGTTTTTAAAGTTTTCTAATCCTTTAGAGTTTTTTTATATATATCAAAGTTTCTATAACCAATTTAGAAATTTGTTTTAATTAGAAGCATTCAATCTTTTTAAAAATCTTCATCTAAAATTCCTTTTTAAACGCCTTCTTTCTAACACTTGTAAGTTTTAGAAAATCTTCAAAAAAGTGCTTTATTCAGTGATTTGTTTAATTAAAGCCTTTTTCAAAATTCAGTAGATTTAATTTAATTAAATCTATCTTTTATTAATTTCACATTATTTAAACACTATATTTCTTTGGCATTATAAAATTTGGTCTATTGGCTTTGTGTATTTTTAACCTTCCGTCGAGTGCCGAAGACGAAGGGTGAGGTCCGGGATAGGCAGGTGGCTAATCCCCCCTCGCAATACAAACAAACCCTATCTCAAATTACGTTCCATTTCTAATGAGCATACATACGACACCCTTTGCATGTGTTTAGGGTGCTTTTTTAATCTGTTTGTAGGCTTATTGGGTTTTTACTCATTAATTGTGGGAATTGGTTTTTGCTATAACTTTTGACTTGTTGCTCGGTTTTGAGCACTTCTATAGTCAAAGTTGCATTTTTTCCACACTCTAGATGATAGGATCATTAGCTTTATAAACTCACTAATTTTATAAAGTGCCACATTCTTGAGGGGGTGTCTTTGTATTGCTTATTTCAGCTCATTCTTTTGAGCTTTGTTCTATTCCTTTTTTCATGGACTTGTGAGCGCGTCCACCACAGTTTTATGACAAAGGGATTCTTTCATGCGATGTGAGATGCTTTTTCTCACCACCAGGGTTGGATTTTGCCTCCTTTCTATTTTTTGCTTGTGCTTGTTTACGGTGTCCTTTTTTGTTGTGCTACACAAAACACTATTGTGGTCTCCTCTCTTGCGCATTATTACGCTAATTGCAAGATGAGTTACCAAGTGTTTCAAACCACACGCACGGACCTGATTGTAATCAATGCACTAACCTATAAAGTGTTGAAAGTAGGGGGTTACATTATTGTCGGGTGGTTGTGTTTCTTTTCTACATTTCTTTCTCTCTCTCTCACTATGGAAGAACTTTCAATTCCGTTTCTTACGCCATTCAAATTTTTGAATGGAGATAAAAAATAATAATGAAACTAAGGGGTAAAGGGTTATTCTACATCACCATGGGAAGGCGAGATGAACCGGATGACGAATCTAAAAAATCTAAGTGGTTAAAGCTGTAGTGATGAAGCTTTAGGTCTTCTTTGCATGTCCGTTTCTCCTTACTTTCTCTTCCACATTGAGGCATCTAAAACACCTACATCTGTAAGGAAAATGTTGGATGCGATGTTTGGAAAACTATATGATATGAGAGCACATGAGTTGGAAAACGAACTACTAGGGTTAAATCCTAGTGACTTTGAAAACCTACAAGCCTTCTTCTCAAAAAATTTCCACATTAAATTATTGTTAAAATCATGTCATGTATAAAAGAAAGATTCTCAACCTGATCTTGTCGATTCTCTCTAAGCTAGGTCCCGAATATTTTGTCTTTGTGTCAACTTTCTTCGCTATAAAAGCTACTTTGGGTGATACTTGAACGATGCCTTCCTTTGATTATTTTCATCCCAACTCATTCGAGAATAGCACAAACTCATTCAAATGGGGTCTCTCAAGTCTAAGTCACATGCCCTTGTAGCAAGTACTAGCAAAGGAAAGAAGAAAGAAACAAATCATCAACCTAAAAAAGAAACCACAATCAAACCTAAAATTGACACAAACACTTTGAATTCTACACAGAAAAGTAAGTATTTGTGTTCCTATTGCAAGAAGCCTGGTCACAAAAAGCAACACTATTTTAAGAAATAAATTGATCACTTATCTCATTTACTTGAGAAAAATAAAATAAGTGTTCCTGAATCCATAAAACAAAGTTCTCTAAAGGCCGAGTCTTCTGCTGCAAAAGGTGTTAAAAATGATAAGAAGAAAGGAAAGGCCCTTGTAGCCAAAGTTTCTCCTTCATCGACATGGATTATAGATTCCAGTGCCTCACACCACATGGGTTCTTCGCATGTCGATTTTCCCAACATCGAACCTTGTGGAATGTCCCAAATCATGATGGGTAATGACACGACAATGTCGGTTTTCGGTAGTGGATCGGTAGAGATGGATGGGGGAACATTTAACCAAGTGTTGAGTGTTCCTGATCTCTCTACCAATCTCCAATCAGTTTACCAAATTACTCACTTTGGTGAAGGAATGCGAGTGGAATTTGGTCCTAACTCTGTGATCATTCGTGAGCTTAACAATGACAGTGGCTGAGGGAAAGGCATATCACCATTCACAGTTGTACACCTTCTCCCACTTAACTTCTAATTCTAAGCCCCTTTGCCTTGCTCACTCATGCAAATGAGGTTAGTAAGCTATGGCATAGCATTTTGGACATCTAAATTATCACTACTTTGAACAATTGAGTCAAAATGAAATGGTCAACGGGTTGCCTCATGTCAAATTTTCTAAGGGTATTTGTGAGGGTTGTACCCTTGGAAAGCATCCTGAAAAGAACTTTGACAAAGGAAAATCTGGAGAGCCACTCGTCCCTTAGATCTCATTCATAGTGATGTTTCGGTCCATTTCCTTCTCCTTCATTTACTAGAGCTCTTTATGTGCTAACCTTCATTGATGACTATTTGCGATATACTTGGGTATATTTTCTTAAGCTTAAGTCTGAAGTCTTTGAACATTTTCAGGACTTTAAGGCTCTTGCGAGAAAAGCAGTGGAACGGTCTATCAAGGTTCTTGAACCGACAATGGAGGTGAATATACAAACAATAAGTTCATGGATTTTGTACTTACAAGGGATCTCTCTACAGCATATAGTTTCTTATAGCCCTTTGCAGAATGGAGTCATGAGAAAGAAAGAACCGTACTCTTAAGGAGATGGCCACTTGTATGATTCACTCAAAGTCTCTTCCTCCGAAGTATTGGGCTGAAGCAGTGAATTGTGTAAATTACATTAAGAACCATGTTCCACACAAGGCAGTAAGAGGGATGATACCCTTTGAAGCCTGGTTTGGACTCAAGCTTGATGGTGAGAACTTTCAAGTCTTTAGATCCAAGGCTATGGCTCAGATTCCCAAGAAGAAACGCAAGGCCTTGGAACCACAATCCAAACCTTGTATCTTTGTAGGGTATCGTTATACGGTGAAGGGATATCGATTGATGAATTATACTTCTCATGAGCTATATATTAAGAGAAGTGTTAATTTTGATGAGTCTTCTTCAACTTCTACTTCTCCACCTATTGAGGTTCTTGACTCTAGTTGATTTAGACTCGACTCATCGGATGATGATAATATTGAGCATGCTCCTCTTTCGTATCCTCCCGACCATCATACCTTTGAGTCTTATGATTCGAGCAAGTAGTGATGATGAGGACTATATCCCTTCTCACTCAAGTGAATAATCTTCCAACTCTGAGCCATATCCTCCTAGTCCCCTTTGGGCTAGGAAAACTTTACAAAGTCTTTGGAGATTTAGTTGGAGATACTTTGGATATGAGACATACTCGCTCAGATTTCATTGGACCCCACTCTTTCTTCTCCTCTACTTTTGATCCATAGTCTTTCCGAGAAGCTCATGGTATTCCTCAGTTGGATTCTTCCATGGATGAGGAGTATTCCTCTCTCATGAAGAATGATACTTGGGATCTCACCACTCTTCCAAAAGGAAGAAAAATCATTCGGTGTAAGTGGGTGTTCGAACAAAGTATGAAGTAGATGGAAATGTCGCAAAATTTAAAGCGCGATTAGTAGCTAAGGGTTTCTCCCAGATAGCTGGGGTTGATTATACAAAAACCTTTCCTATGGTTGCGAAGATGACTTCTATACGATTGACCCTAGCCATTGCCACAGAAAATAGATGAAAATTCCATCAAATAGACATTAAGAGTGCCTTCCTTCATGGTGACCTAGAGGAAGAGATCTATATGGAACAACCTCTAGGTTATGTCTAAGATTCCTATATCGTTTTAAGTTAAAGAAGTCTCTTTATGGCCTTAAACAAGCCCCTCGGGCTTGGTATGCCAAGATGGAATCCTTCTTACTTACATCAAGGTTTACTAGGTGTCACTCTGATCCAAATGTTTATATTCTATGGAAAGATGACTCCATACTCATTCTTGTTCTTTATGTTGATGAATTGTTGATCACAGGTATCTCTTCCTCTATTATTGATTCTATGAAGATCGCCTTAGCCAACAAGTTTTCTATGACTGACTTAGGTCTACTTCATAACTTCCTTGGGATCCAGATTTCACAATCTAATTTAGGAATCTTTATTTCACAACCTAAGTATTCTCTTGATTTTCTAGCTCAGTTTCAGATGTCTAATTGCAAGTCTTTTCCTAGTCCTTTTTTTTTCGGGGTTAAGTTGGATTCAGATTGCTCTACTCCCTTGGTTGATGGTACTCTTTATAAACAATTAGTAGGGAAGTTGATCTACTTGACTCACACTCAACCAGATTTATCATATGCTTTTGGGATCATGTCCAGATTCATGCGGGAGCCACATGAGATGAATGGAAAGAAGCTAAACATATCCTTCATTATGTTCATGGCACTTATGCTGATGGCCTACACTATCATGGAGGGGTTGATATTGACTTGATTGGATTCATGATTCTTATTGGGCGGTGACTTAGATCATCGAAATCTACTTGGCTATAGTTTCTCTCTTGGTTTGGATCCTATTAGTTGGTATACCAAGAAGCGAGAATGCAATGGTGATATCATCTAGAGAGGCGAGAATATAGAGGAGCATTAACGCTGCCACATAAGCTATTTGGCTGGCTAAAGGGGTATTACAGCGAGTTTGGCATCCACTTTCGAGTGCCTACCATTATCTTGTGATAACATGAGCATAATCTCTATTTGTAGAAATCGATTCAAAGCATCATGATGGGACGAAGCACATTGAGATCCATATGCACTTCATATGGGAGCTTATTCATGATGGTATCATTGACATTTAGTACATTCAGATAGCTGATCATATTCTGATTTATTCACCAAGCCCTCTTTGAAATAAAGTTTCTTCACTTACGGTATCTTCTTGGGGTGAGGTATTCTACATCTGCCCATCTTCTTAGGGCTATGTAGTCCTTCTTTTCTTTTTCTTCTTCTAGGAAGATTGTGTTTGTATATGGGCACCTTATCAGGCCTTTATTTTCCGGGCCCCATTGACACATATTTCTTAGTTGTTTAGGAGTGTCTTCCTCTTTTCATTCGACTCATCATCATTCTGCTACCCCAACTTTGATGAAGGGGGGGTGTTAGTGTGAGTTATCCTATGTGTCCTTCTCTCATGTTGGAGGGTCATCTCACATGGGTTAGGTTTAGGGTTTCATATGTGTCATGCACTAGGATTACTCAACACCCTATATGTACCCCTTTTCTATTCATTTATGAGTATGCCAAGATACTCGATGTCTTTCCTATATGCAAGCTTTGTTTATTGAGACAATTCTTCCATTACTGATCAATTTTTTTCTTGCTATCGCTAGAGCTTTCATGATTTCGTTGGAGTGCAACTAATTCATGGTGCCTCGTTCGATTTGATTCTCACAAACTATTTTCAGTTATAACTTAATGTAGTTAGTTTTTGTAAGCTATAAAGTGGGATCTCGATGCCATTTTTAAGCGATTGATCATGATATGCTTGAAATGTAATAGATATTAAAGTGATCAATACAAAATATTTTCTCTTGTCTCTATCTACTTTTCTTCCTTTCCTTGTCCACGTTTTATGAATCATTAATACTGTCATGCCAAGAAACATTGTGTTCCTATGATATGATTTTTGGAACTTTGTGTCTATGGAATTATACCTAATATTATCACATGAATGATTCTATTCTATATTCCATTGATAAGTACATGTAAGGTTATAATTTTTATCTATATTACCTGAAAGTATTGTTGTGTTCTTCCCTTTCAGTTTCATTATTCTTCTATTTTCTATGCATTGGAAATCTTTATTTGCATTTCAAAATATCAGAGTCCTCGTCAATATGAAATTTTTACATTTGTATATAAGATTTGTTGCTTGGTTTCGATAAGGGAACCTCTCCCATAAAGAGGAGGGACTTGTTGTCCCCTTACTGTTATTTCCTAAAGTGCTAATTTGCAAACCAATAGGAAGAAAACTCCATTTGTTGGTTTTAATTCCCTTCCCTTTATTTTAGATCCTTGCATATAATTACTAGATCATTTTGGAAGAATTAGGTTCTTACATATCATCAAATTCCTTGTCTTCTTCAATTAGATTCAAGAATTCATCCTTATTAGGAGGCTTCCTATAGAGTTTTAGCATGTTTCCATTGACTAAAAGTCTCCTTTTGCTTCCATCAAAGGGAAGTAGCTGAATAGAGTCATTTTCATATATCTCATGTGCAACGATAAGGTCCTAACCACCTAGTTCTTAACTTTCCTTTGAATTACTAGTACTTGGAATTAGATGAAAGAATGCCCAATATCCTATCTTTAATTTTCTTTCCTTGATATGTGTATCATGCCACCTTTGCTTCCTTAAAACTTGGATTATCTCTGTCTAATGAAGTGATTCCAATCTCAACTCATCCAATTCATTGAGTTGTATAATTATTTTGTTTTCTGTTGTATCTAATTAAGTACCCAATTTAGTTGTTGTCCTCAATGTTTGTAGTACAAATTCAATGGGTAACAAGGGATTTTTCCTATAGAATAAATCATATGCTGGAAACCTTGTTATATTCTTCCAAGTTGTGTTATAATCCTAAATAACCTCAGGTATCCTCTTAACCAATTCTCTTATACTTTCTTCAATTGTTTTTCGTTAGAATTTTTTCCAATTCCTGTTTGTCCATTTGATTATGGGTGATAGGGATGTACCTTCCTATGCTTAATCTCATAGTAAATTGTGAAGGCATGCATCATATTGGACATGAAATTTGGACCTTGGTATGAAAATATAATTCTTTGTGCACCAAAATTCATCATAATTTTGTGCAAAGGAAGTAACAAACTACATCTTCATTAGCATTTATTAAAGCCTACACATCTACCCACTTTGTTACTTAATTAGTAAGTACAAGAATGTTCTATTTTCCTTATGAAGGAGGACAAAAGGGCCAAAAAAATCTATCCCCCACCTTTCAAGTGGTTTAATCACTACTTGAGGTCGCAGATGCATTTCACTAGTGAAAGTTGGTTGTCCCATCCTTTGACAAGGATCACAGTACTTTATGTATTTCTTCACATCTTTATAAAAAGATGGCCAATAATATATATTTCCAAGTATTTTGTGGGATTTTATTTTAACTTAAAAGTGTCCTCCACTTGGTTCATCATGACATGCCTTGAGTATGTCAAAGATTTCATCTTCTCTTAGACACTGCGTAAAGCCCAATCGGAAAACATTTAAATAAAATTCCATTTAACCATTTAAATTGTGCATTGGTTTTGATTAATATTTTCATATTTTTATTAGTAAAAGAAAAGGAAACTTCCCTATTGCAAGATACTTTTCCATATCAGCAAACCATGGTGTATCATTTGAAATATTAATTAATGTTTCACTGAAGGTTATCCTTAACATGATTTTGTTACCTGTAGTGGTTAATCTTGATAAGAAATCAGCTACCACATTAGATTTTCGTTGATTATACATAACGGTAATATAAAATTATTGTAAAATTAATAGCCAAATAATTATCCTACCTCCAACCGCTAGATTGTTCATTAAGTATCTAATTAATGAGTGATCTCGTATGTACAAAAAATTTCATACCTGTAATATAATGTTTGAACTTATTAATTGCATAAATCACAACAAGAATTCATCTTTCAGTGGTGGTGTCATTTTTTTATTGGGATTAAGATTTTTACTAAGGTAGTAAATAGCATACATTTTCCATTCCTCATCTTTTTGTCCCAAAACTGGACTAATTAAGTTATTTGAGGCATTTGTTTGGATGTGAAAAGGTTTCTCCCAATTAGGTGCTCCTAATATTGTGGCAATGGTTAATTTTTCTTTAATCATTTCAAAAGCATGTACAAATTTTTCATCCCAATGAAATTCACAATCGTTGGTAAGCAATCCAAACATGGGGGGCAACAATTTTACTAAAATATTTGATAAAACACCTATAGTACTCAGCATGTCCTAAGAATGACTTGATATCCATGGGGGTTTGAGGAAAAGGAAAGTATGAAATAATCCTAATTTTTTCTTAGTCATCTTCAATCATTCTTTTTGAAATGTGGTGTCCCAGTACAATTCCCTTATCAACCATCATCAAAAATTTCTCATGACTAAGAGACAAATGGTGTTGCTCACATCTTGTTAATATTATGTCCAATTTTTTCAATGCATCATCAAACGTTTCTCCATGCACAATAAAATCATCCCTATATACCTCCACATAATCATTGGTTAGATCAGCAAAATGTGATAGTACAACCCTTTGGAAGGTTGCTGGAGCATTACATAGTCCAAATGGAAATACCATGTAAGAAAAGGTACCCCATGGACAAATAAAGGTAGTTTTGTCACGATGCTTGAAGAACCACCCTAATTTGATTATATCCACTAATTCCACCTAGGAAGGAAAAGTATTGTTTACGTGAAAGTTTGTCCAAAACTTGACCTATGAATGGTAAGGAAAATAATCTCTAAGTGTAACTTTTTCAATTCCCTATAATCAACAAAAATTCTCCATTTTCCATTCTTTTGTAAACAAGGATGGAAGCCTGTAAATTATATTAATCTGAATCAACCAAATTACATATGTATGAGCTGCAATAATTTTAGGCATTATACAATGAATGAATGAAAAAATGAAACTAAGTTACATAGGTGCATCAATATTCCTAATTACATAAGCTTCCAATATTACATGTGGGAAGCACATAATTTTACAATAATCATAACAATTATACCCATGAAGAAATAAAAAAATATTGTTAATAAAACAAAATAAAAACAATATTTAATTAATAAAATTAATTAAATAATTAATTATATAATGCATAATTAATTAATCCAACATTACCCCCCTTAATTATGCATTTTCTCAAGGGATGAGGAGAGGAACTCTTTGAACAACTCAAACTTGTCATATGTAAGTGACTTTGTGAAGATATCTACTCATTGTCAAATTTGTTGGAAAAAAATGAAGTTGGATATTGTGATTCAAAACATGCTCACATATGAAATGAACCTGCACCTTGATGTCCTTTGTTCTTTCATGAAAAAATGGATTGCGAACAAGTTTGGTAACACATTCATTGTCAACATACATGGTGGTTGGTTTGTCTTGTTGTATTCCAAGTCCTTCTAGTATGAGACATATACGAATCACTTCACGGACAGACTTCTCTTGTAGAAAAATACTCAATTTTTTTGGAAGAATGAGAAAAACAATGTTGTTTCTTGCTTACCCATGATATTTGTCAGATCCCATAAAGAACACAAATCCTGAAGTGGATTTTTGTCATCAATGTTTCTGCATGATCGAATCGAATATCTTGACAAGAAGAAGTTACCGTTATTCTTGTATTCTAGACCAAGATCATTGATCCTTTGAGATATCTCAAGATGCGCCTTACTTCTTTCCAATATAAAAATTTGGGTTCCTATATGAACCTGGATAGATAGCTCATTGCAAAGTGATATCTTGTCTAGTGTAGGTTAGGTAAATGAGATTCTTGATCGGATGCCACGATAGAGTGGCACTTGCCTCAGGAGATGGATCTAAATGAGATCACTATATTTTTTTTTCCATAGGTATAGCAATTGGTGTGCAATCCATCATCCTAAATTTATCAAGCATTGTATTGGTATATTTCATCCGAGAAACAAAGATGTGATTCTATTTCTACCATAGTTCTAATCCAGACAATAATGCATCATCCCGAGATTGGTCATGTGGAGCGATCGTTTAATATATTTCTTCTTTCCATCGATTATCCTCATTGAATTTCTAGTGATGACTAGATCATCGACATAGACAACAACAATCACAATATCCCCCTTGGATTTTGAGGTAAAGATTGAGATCGTATGGATTTCTAACAAATCCATGTTGTACAAGATTCTCATCAATCCTTATATACCATGCCTAGGGTGGATTTTTAAGGCCATAAAGAGATTTCCTAAGTCTGCATACCTTTGATTCTCGACCAGGTACTACATATCCCTCAGGTTGAGTCATGTAGACTTCTTCTTGTAAATATCTACTTAAGAAGGTTTTTTTATGTCCATTTGATGGAATTTCAAACAAAATTGTACAACTAGAGAAAATATCATCCTGATCATTTTGATCTTAGGTGTGGGAGAAAATGTCTCCTTGTAGTTAATGCCTTCCTTTTGTGCATACCCCTTTGCTATCAATATTTCTTTATACTTATTCACTATCCCATATACTTTGTACTTTGTTTTGAATATCCATCTGCATCCAATGGGTTTCTTCCTAGTGGATGATCGACAAACTTCCAAGTTTTATTTTTCATAACTAAGCGATATTCAGATTCCATGGCATCTTTCCAATATTTTTATTCTAGGGATTCCTTAGGTGTAGAGGGCTCATCAAAATCGATAACTCTACTCATAAAAGAAAAGTTAACTTATTTTCTTAGTTTTTGTGAGTCCATTGTCTAGGGGTGGATGTACGTGGTGGAGCATCCATTCTTACATCTAGTAATGTTTTAGTACACCACTTGGCCATACTGTTCGAACTGTTCCCATGGGTCATGGTTCTATCAGATCAACACCATCATCCCCATCATCACTTTCCTCATTTGTGGGAACATCAATTTCAATTTTTACAACTGGTGAAGAATCTACATCGAGATGATTACGGAGGAGGAGACTATGCTTTCTTCTTCTCAAAAAAACTCAACATCTCTATTGGTGTATACTTTTCCAGTCTTTGGATCCATCAATATGTACCGAGAGTCTCTTCATTATACCCAATGAAGATGAGTTTTTCGACTTCATATCCAACTTATTTCGTTATGCTCGGGTATGTGCATACTTTCTTTACACCCAAATAATATAAGGTATGCAATAGATTATTTCCACATTGACCATGCTTCTTGTGGTGTTACTCTTTAAAAGCAACTGTGGACACTACGTTCAACAAATACATTTTTGTCTTTGCTAATTCTTCCCAAAATGTCTTTTCATGTCCAAATTCATTAATCATCCATCACACCATTTCCATGATAGTACAATTTGTTCTCTCAACAAAACCATTCTACTGCAATGTGTGTAGAGGAGGCATTTTTGATGAATCCCATGAGTTTGTAGATAGTATTTGAACTCATTACTAGTGAATTCTCCACCTCAATCTAAGAAGAGATTTCTGATGTGACGACCAGTTTCATTCTCAATAGCTACTTCAAACTTCTTGAAATTTTCAAAAGATTCACTTTTCTTACGAAGACAAAAAATCCACACTTTCCTTGAATAATCGTCAACACATAGCGGGAAGTACTAAAATCTAGAATGACTCAGTTGGATCAGACCACAAAGATTTATATCAACTAGAACAAACTAACCATGAGCTCGATATGCAGTCTTCTAGAATGAAGCTCTATGTTTTTTCCTTCTAGGTAGTGGGGACACTTTTCTATATCCTTCGAAGAGATGGTAGTCGATGTACCATATTGTGCCAATGTAGTGTCTCGAGATACTTGAAACTAACATGACCAAGTATCTAATTCCACATTTGTCTTTGAGGTAGAGTTCGAGGCACAATTGATTGATCATCTCTATGGAAAAAATCAAGATGGAACATGCGTCCCACATTGGAGGCTTTTGCAACTATTTTCGAGCCTTATGATTTATCTCGAATCAAACACATTTTCTTTTCAGAATGAGTATCAAATTCAATTTTTAGGTTGTGATCAAGGAGTTGGTGACCCAAAGTAGATTTTTTATCAACCCATAGACATATAAGTATCGAGATAGTCTATAGTTGCATGAACCAAGGGGTAGAGAAATGTTCCCAATCCCTTGAAATGTATATGAAGAATCATCACCCAATGAAACATGGTTTTTGAAGGCGTGTCCCTCATTGAGGTAAACCAGACTCTATGGCTGGTCATGTGTTGAGTGGCTCCTAAATCAACATACCAGACATCACTAGATGATGTGGATGGTTCACTTGATCAAGAAGTGTACAAGAAGTCATCATTATCTGAATGTTCATCTTTCTCAGCAATATTTCCTTGCTAATGGGGTCTTCTTTTCTAGTTCCAATTTTTCTTCCTTTGATTGTGGTTAGAATGTCCCTTATAAGATTTTTTTTATGAAGATCTAGAGTTTCTTGATGAACCTTTCTTGTAAGTATTTTACCAACAATATTTTAATTCATGTCGTCTTTTAAAAATTGGACATTGCTTCTTTGTTGTTTGTCCCTATGATAACATAATGATTCGATGTTGGGAATTTTGATAGGAGTAAGGTTTTCCTTTACCTTTTCCTTCCTATTTTTTATGTGAAGAAAGCACTACTCCTCTTGATCATCCTTATTGTGCATGGCTTCCTCTTGTTGCGGTAGGTTTACTAGCTAGTCTAAACTAACTATTGTATCTAATTCATTTAGGGTTGTGACAAAAAGTGGTAAGAAGAGGGGAATTCTCTCATAACAATGGGAGCGAGAGCATCATCTGTTCTACCGCTTCTCCCACGGTAAGAAGTGAACTCCTCAACTCTATAAACTGTACTTAAGAAAGATTTAATTTTCTCATTCTTCTTGAACTTCAGTGTATGTAACTGACTCTACAAATTTAGTATGACATTCTTATTTTTGGCCTCATATACTGTGCATAATTTATCCCATGCTTCTTTGGCTATTTTGGCATCTCAAATGTGGGGTTGTATGTATCCTCGACACTCCATACAAGATGATGATTTTTCCCTTTGATGAACTTTATCAAACTATCATTGTTGTGTTGTATTAGTAGTTGATCTGGTTAGAGTACCATTCACAACAGTCTAGATCTCTTCAAACTCAAGTTGTGTCTTAATTTTAGTCTTCCATGCAGCATAGTTGTTTCCTCTGAGTAGTTGTGAATCTGGAAGAAAAAATTTGGGGGCATTGGTGCCCATTTTGCAGAAATCACTGACAAGGTTTGGCTCTTATCACTCCAGGTATAAGGTCTCCCAATCTATATACTGGCAGTCTAATATATTGAACCTTTCTATATAAGTGCCCTTCGATATACATGGTGGTACATGGAAGAAGCTCACCTTTCTATATACCCGAAGGTATGTGAAATATGCATTAACATACAAAAATAACTAAATATGTGGTACCAAGATGAGTGCTGAAAGGGGTCTATGTGATTGTTGATACCGGCTCAAATAAATATCCTCATACGCACGTGTAACTTTTCTTTATACTTGAATAATTTCTCAATCTGGATTTATGTCATATAATCATTCATGAGATGGATGGGGTGGCTCATAGTGTGTCCACTATGAGCTTATTACTCCCATCGATTTAAAGGGTCAATGCCTAGATGACATTGTTTTAACTATACTAGGTGTTAAGTGAAGTAGTAGTTGTGATGAATTTACCTATTAGCACTTCCCACGGGCACCATACATACAAAAGTTTGTGAAGAGATCTAGGATCTCGTGACTATTTTAAAACCATATTTAATTGATTTTAAGTACAATATTCTACCATTTTCTAAGAAATTATAAATTTTTCAGTTGACTATGGAAACCTGTAAATTAGTACAATATTCTTAAGTATACAAATTACATTCAAAAATTTGGAAAAATTGAATGGTAGGAAATTTATTTTATTTTATAGGCTCTGGTAGCCTCTTGGGCCCAATACGACCCTCAATGCAAAAATCCATTACAAAAAGAACCAAAATGAAGTTTTTGGATAGTCTTCCTTCTGCATATGTTGGTGAAATAAAAAAATAGACCTAATAGGAGAAGATTTTTTTACCCTAAATTAGGGTTTTTCTCACTAAAAACTTTAGAGGTGATTTTAGCTATAATTATTTTTTAGAGGTGGTGTTTCCACCAAATTCACCTCCAAACTTAGCGAACTCTCCACATGTGCTACTAAATTCAAATTGGTATAAAAAATAAGGTTAGGGTGGGGTTTGAACTATCGACACTAAAATTTTCCTCCGTAATTTCTATTTCATAATGTATGTATTAGGAATAGGATGTTTTTAATTATAATTAGTAGTAGCATCCGATAGAAGATAATGGAACTACCGGTATGTATGACGCCACCAATAATGTATATTATGGTAATAGTAAAAAAAAGTACAATACAAAGTTAGGGTGGTAAAAGTAAATATTTGGAATTAGAAATATTATGGTCATAAATATTTTTATTTTATTTGTAAAAATGAACCCATGTGAAATGTTAAAAATAAAAGATAAAAGTTAATGTCTTATCCTATCTTAGAGATAAATGGATAAGTATTTAGCATATAAGGAAGTAGTGAGAAATATTGTATGAGTAAGTGTGTAAAGGAAGATTCATCCATCTATCTTTGATGGATGTGAAAGTTCTTAAAAATGCCACCCCTCATTTAGCATAAAGGAAGTAGTGAGAAATAAAGTAAGTGTGTAAAGGAAGCCATCATTTTGAAGGTGTGTTAAAATGTTAAAATGTCAAAGTTAGGGTAAGTAGAGAAGTAGGGTCTACATGATTAGGAATTAGAAATATTATATTGGTAATAAGGACAAGGAGTGAGGTCATAAATATTTTTTGTATTTTATTTGTAAAAATATAAAAATGTGGAACCCATGTGAAATGTTAAGGTTTATCTTATCTTAAAAGATAAGCTTACATGTACTGAGATAATAGTTAAGGTATGCAATATGATTCATCGAGTAGATTTCTTATCCTATCTTAGAGATAAGATGGATAAGCCTGAAAGTTCTATAAATAGAGAGGCCACCCCCTCATTTAGCATATAAGGAAGTAGTGAGAAATATTGTATGAGTAAGTGTGTAAAGGAAGCCATCATTTTGAAGGTGTGTTAAAATGTTAAAATGTCAAAGTTAGGGTAAGTAGAGAAGTAGGGTCTACATGATTAGGAATTAGAAATATTATATTGGTAATAAGGACAAGGAGTGAGGTCATAAATATTTTTTGTATTTTATTTGTAAAAAGTCTAAAAATGTGGAGCCCATGTGAAATGTTAAGGTTTATCTTATCTTAAAAGATAAGCTTACATGTATGAGATAATAGTTAAGGTATGGAATTTGATTCATCGAGTAGATTTCTTATCCTATCTTAGAGATAAGATGGATAAGCCTGAAAGTTCTATAAATAGAGAGGCCACCCCCTCATTTAGCATAGAAGGAAGTAGTGAGAAATATTGTATGAGTAAGTGTGTAAAGGAAGCCATCATTTTGAAGGTGTGTTAAAGAAGCCATTAAGAGATGTAATTGTGAAGTTTCTCCCATAGTTATTATTGAAAGGCAAGTGAAGTCGAGTATGATTAAGTACCTCATGGGTGAGATTGTAACAATTTCATGTTGATATTATAATTTACACTTATATTTCAAATTTGTCATCATTCCTTCTTATCATAGTTTATGGTATTCTTGTGTTATGTTTGTTGTTGTGTTTCCAAATTCCATCCACCAAACTAAAAGCTGTGCATTAGTAAATAATCATAGCATGAGGAGTTCCCAGTAAAGAATTATCATAGTGCCGGATTGGTGATGACATTTTGGTTTCGTTGCCGGGACCATTCCTCATTGGTGGATTTTTTGGAGAGATATTCCCACTTAGTCAGAAATCATTTGGAGGGTAACCTTACTTTTCTTGTGCATAGTAAATACCATGCTAAAGTCACTTTTTATCATGAATAGTATTTACCGCATGAGAAAGTCACTTTTTACCATTAATAGTATTTACCGCACTAACTTCACTTTTTACCATTAATAGTGTTTACCACAAGTAAAGTCATTTTTTTTGCGCAAAGAAGTGAAGTTTTACCATAGTTTCTTGTGGTAATTTCTATTTTCTTTGTAGAAAGGTGTAAATTCACTTTCTATTATAGTGATTCCAATTAAGTGTGCACATAAGTCTTGTTTATTGTACTTGTGGGTTGGTATTCTTTGTGGTTACTTTTAAAATGGGAAAGATTCATGTTTTTTTCAACCCAATCTAATGAAGATGCTTCCTCTTTCATTCAAGAGTTTGAACAATCTTGTATTTGTAATGGCCTTATAAGAAGGGAACAATGAACTAAATTTTTTCCTACCTTTTTGGATGGTTTAGCCCTTAGGTGGTTTGAAACACTAGGTGATAATGTGAAAAACTCATGGGATTTATTAACTAAAAGTTTTCTTGAAAAATTTAGTGAACAATAGAAATATGCAGATCTCATGATCGATATCACAAAGCTATCCCATGGAGAGAAGAAGAAGATAAGGGATTATCATGATCGTGTTCTAGAGCTAAGGAGGAAGCTCGATGCCCGATCCAGACGGAAGGATAAGCGAGATGGGTTGATGAATGGCGAGGATAATCTCCTTTGTAAGAACTTCATTCTTGGGATGAAGCGGAGATCGTAAAACGAGTGAAGTATGACTACTCATCGACCCTTGAACAAGCAAAGGATATTGTAAGAAGGCAAGAAGAAAGCATGGAAGAAGAGCCCAAAGAAATTACTTTGCTAAGGTAGAGCCTACACCAACACCTTTGGTCAGAATCCAAAACCACTTTCGGTGAGCACAAATATTTCTCCTAGTACATCTACCGAGTATGAAGATTTGCTCGGGAAGATGGGCGATTAATTATTACTCTTCTTCAAGGAAAAGAATTTAGTTCTCATGGTGGAGATAGAGGTCCAAAAAGAAATATTTCTGAAGTTGTATGTTATGGTTGTCATCAAAAGGTTCATTATAAGTATAATTGTCTAGATAGAGCTTCTACATCAGTACAAGAGATAATGATAAAGGAAAAGTACTTGTGAATTATTTTGATGTAGTAGATAAGAGCATAAATAATAAAGCGAGATGTGTTTGTATCAAAAACAAAGAAAGAAAAAGATAATCAAGATGGAAATGATCCTAAGAAGATGAAAGGAGAAACTAGTAAGAAACATAGGAGAAGAAAGTTGGTGTGTAATATTTTCTGATTTCACAGGGACAAGGACCATACTCCATCTTACAAGATCTGTCAAAAAGGCCTACAAATATTACATATGGTCAACTCTTAGCTATGTCTGCTGAGAAGAGGTGGGAGCTGCGAAGTGGACTCAATGCTCGACGAAGGAAGGAGGTTGAGGTCCCTATTTTGGAGGTAGAGGTGGATCCTTACGCTCCACAAGCTGAGGTATTATGTAATGGTATTTCATCTCATGATTTCTTAGTTGATGGAGGTGATGTAATTAATGTAATGACTGAGTCTGTAGTGAATATGTTGGGTTTAAAAATTGATCGCCACTCAACATTTATTTTAAGGTCATTAAATAAGTGAAAAACTAAACCAGAAGGTGTTGTTTCAAATGTGGCAATATCTCTGTTATGCCTGTTGTATGTGTGGTAGACTTTTAGGTGATGAAAATGGTGCTGTTGCATACCAAATGTTGTTGGGAAGACCATGGTTAAGGAGAGTTCATGCAAGAAACTATTGGAATGAAGGTTTCATGACACTTGGATGTGGCGAGAGAGGTGGAGATAAATGTGATCCCTCGGCATCATAAGGAAGAACTTGTGGATTCAAGTGATGAAATTGATGATTGGACATCCTCTGATTACTCTAGTACCAGTGAAGTGGACACAAAAGATGAAGAAAGTGAGGTTGATGTTTCGGTCATGGATATCCTTCCAGCCACCTGCTTGACTCATGAACCCATAAAATTACCTAAAGAATAAATTGATGATCATCTCCAACAAATAAAGATTGGTGATGCCGTGATGGAGAGTGAGAAGGAATACTAACTCCAACTCTTTCGAAGGTACATACACCTATTCAATTTTTATTACAAGGAACTCCATAAAGTAAGTTGGGTAGAACATTCTATTGAGTTGGTAGATGGTGGTAAGCCCATAAAGTAAATACCATATAGAATGAATCCTAATTTTCCATAGACTATAAAAGAAGAAATAGATAAGTAGCTTGATGCAAGATTCATATTTGCTATGGAGAATTCGAGAATGGGTTTCTCCCATTGTGATCTCAATAAAAAAGAATGGGAAGCTACGGTTGTGTTGATTATAGGAAGCTCAATAAGGAAACAAAGAAGGATCATTACCATCTTGCATTCTTAGATCAGATCTTGGACAAAGTAGCTGACCAAGAGTGTTATAGTTTTGTTGATGGATATAGTGAATACAACCAAGTTCGTATAATGGAGAAAGATCAATGAAGACCACATTCACCACTCCTTGGGAATGTTTTCTTATAGAGTTATGCCTTTTGGGTTGTGTAATGCTCGCAACATTCTAGTGTTTGATGAATAGGGTGTTCAAACCCTACATTGGGAACTTCATTAAACTATTTTTGGATGATTTTGCATCTATGGGAGTAAGATGAACCACTGCACCAGATGGAGATACCATTTCACAAGGTTAGATGAAGCACAAGCCTCACTAAACCCTACAAAGTGTGTCTTTGGATGTTCTAAATGTGTTTTTAGGGCATATTGTATCCAGATATGGTATTTGTCTTGATCCTAATAAAGTTTCAAAATCAAAGAGTTACAATTTCTTATGAATAGAAGTAAGTTGAGATCATTTTTAGGCCATGTGGGTTACTATAGAAAGTTCATGAAGAATTTCTCAAATGTTACACAGCCACTAACCCATTTCTTGAAGAAGGATGTTACTTATGAACCAGGAAATAAGGCACATGAAGCTTTTGAAAAACTAAAGGAAGCCCTAGTGTCTTCACCTATTTTAAAGAATCTATATTGGAGCAAGCCATTCATTATGTATACTGATGCCTTAGATGTAGCACTAGGAAGTACTCTGAGCCAAAAGGATGAAAATGTGAATGATCATCTAGTTTACTTTGGGAGTAGACAAATGAGCAAAGTCTTTGAGGTAAATTATCTGTAATGAGAAAAAGAGGCTCTAGTTATCATTTTTCTTTGTAAATAATTTTAGAAATTACTTACTAGGGAATAAATTTATAGTTGTAACAGATCATCAAGCTCTAAAAGATATTGTAAATAAGCCTAACCCATCATAGAGGGTAGAAAGATGGATAATTTTTCTACAAGAATTTGAATTTGATATTATAGATAGGCTAGGAAAGAAGCATGTCAATGTAGATGCATTCTCTTGAGCCTATGATGGTTTAGGTTCATCTTGTGATGATTATGATTTCCTAGATGCAACATTATTATCCCTTGACACAATCCCTAGTGAGTACATAGATATTTGGAATTATCGAATGAATTCAAGTTTCCTGATGGTGCCAATGCAAAGACTAAGAGGAAGATTACTCAAGCAATTCGTCCATATTCTATTCTACATGGAGTATTATTTTGAATAGGACCTAATGGATAGTACAAGAGGGCAGTTGGATGTGATCAAGGGAAGGATTTGATAGAGGAATTCCATAATGGTACATGTGGAGGACACTTCTCTTGACAACTTATAACAAGAAGGATCTTGGACGCAGGTTATCATTGGTCCACTCTTTTTAGAGATTGTTATAATTATTGTAAGACATGTGATATTTGTCAAACACATGGTAACCGTAAGACTTCATCAACTCCATTATGCCCTATTCTTCCACGTGGTCCCTTTGTAATGTGGGGAATAGACATTTTAGGTCCACTTCAACTATCCCATGCCAAAATAATTATATTGTAGTTGCCATAGATTATTTAACCAAGTGGGTTGAAGCTAGGCCATTGAAAACAACTTCCATGGATGAAGTGGCAAGTTTCATATATGAACGCATTGTCACTAGATTTGTTTGCCCATTAGAAATTGTAATATATCAAGGAAGCCACTTCATTAATGAGGTGGTAGAAGCCCTAGTCAACAAGTTTTCTATTAAGCACGGAAAGAAACAACATACAAGCCAAGCACAAATGGACAGGTGGAACGAACAAATTTTGTGTTGTGTTAAATTCTAGCAAAAGATGCAGCCTTGCAGATACATAAGTGGGATAAAAGGATTCATGCAGTATTGTGGGCATATAGGGCAACATCAAAGTCAACAACAGGATACTCCCCATTTAAGTTGGCTTATGGAATTGATCCAGTTCTTCCTATTAAGTTTTATATTCACACTGTGAGAGTTATGAAAAATGAAAGGAATGATGAAAGTGATTCAGTAAAAGAAAGGTTGGTACATCTTCATTTGCTAGAGGAAATGAGGGAAATAGCGAATGATACAAGCTATAAGAAGAAAATGAAGCAGAAGGAATACTTTGATCAAAAGATCCATTGGTATCCATTTCATGTGAATGACTTGGTTCTAGTATATGATTCTAGATACAAAAATAGAAGACAAAAAATTTCTTCCAAAATGGATGGGGCCCTACAAAATAGCATCTGTGCATGAAAATGGTACATACAAACTAGAGGAATTGGATGGTACTCCCATTATGAAATGGGTCAACCACAACAAGTTAAAGATTTTCCAAGAACAGAATAATCTACTCCGAGGATGGAGTAGAAGAAGCAAGTGGGGAAGATGTCGACACTAAAATTTTCCTTTGTAATTTCTATTTCATTAATGTGTGTATTAGGAATAGGATGTTGTTAAGTATAATTAGTAGTAGCGTCGATAGAAGATAACGACGCTGATGGTACGACGCCGCCAATAATGTATAGTACGGTAATAGTCAAAAGTACAATAGGAATGTTGTGGTAAAAAATAAATATTTGTTGTAAGTAGTTCAATAATGTTAAAATGTCAAAGTTAGGGTATGTAGAGAAGTAGGGTCACTGCGATTAGGAATTAGAAATATTATATTGGTAATAAGGACAAGGAGTGAGGTCATAAATATTTTGTGTATTTTATTTGTAAAAAGTCTAAAAATGTGGAACCCATGTGAAATGATAAGTTTTATTTTATCTTAAAAGATAAGCTTACATGTACAAATAAGAGTTAAGGTATGGAATATGATTTGTCGAGTAGATTTCTTATCATATCTTAGAGATAAGATGGATAAGCCTGGAAATTCTATAAATAGAGAGGCCACCCCCCTCATTTAGCATAGAAGGAAGTAGTGAGAAATATTGTATGAGTGAGTGTGTAAAGGAAGCCATCATTTTGAAGGTGTGTTAAAGAAGCCATTAAGAGGTGTAATTGTGAAGTTTCTCCCATAGTTATTGTTGGAAGGCAAGTGAAGTCAGTAACACTTGAAGTACCTCATGGGTGAGATTGTAACAATTTCATGTTGATATTATAATTTACACTTATATTTTAGATTTATCATCATTCTTTCTTATCATAGTCTAAGGTATTCTTGTGTTATGTTTGTTGTGTTTCCAGATTCCATCCACCAAACTAAAAGCTTTGCATTAGTAAATAATTATAGCATGAGGAGTTCCGGTAAATAATTATGATAGTGCGGGATTGGTGATGACAGAACCCCAAACCTCCTATCCCCAAATTGCTTTCACTTACCAACTAAGCTCTTATGAGAACTTAGCATATAAATGAAAGAATATAGATTTATATTACTATAAAAACTACTAACCTTTGAAAACTGTGACTTGCCTGAGTTCCATGTGGATCGCATGCATGGATTAGGTTTTTCTTGCATTTTCCTTGTTTGTCGGATCTAGCTTTTAGCTCCTTCTCATTATATTATTTTCCACCGATATTTTCTTTTATTCTCTCGATGCGTATTTATCTTCCAACATATTTTTTTGCAAATTTATTTCATTTCACTCGCCATTTTCTTTGTTCTTGGTTTGTGGACGTTTATTGCAGTGTGCAGTCACTAAGCGAGCATTGGAGGATGGCTTGGACATGGAATATACTGGGGAGCCTCAACCAAATATCACAACTATTGTTTTAAATTGTTAATCAAATTTTTGCAGGTTTGAGTTTGGTTGTAGGTTCACGAGGAGGGTGACTTGGTCATAGTTTTGTAAAACATGGATCGAGCCACACTAACAAATAACCTAATTCAATTCAAAGCTAACTTGGGCTTGGTAAAGGATAGCTCGGTCGGTCTGCAACTCACCCACATCTCGGTGAAACCCTTCAACTTTGTGCAGGGTCGATGGATGGCTTCGCCAACAATATAACTTGCAATTTCTTGATAGCCTTGGTATGAGATTTCCCAAATATAAAAACAACTTGCCATTAACCAGGTAGAAACATGGATAAATTTGATAGTAGACTGCTCTGAATACTTCTCTAATATTAAAGATAAAACCCCTAATGGGTAGATTTTTATTTTTTTTAATTTTCTATACCTACGGAAATGTTTTCTTGGTGCTAGGTGCACCAATGTAAACAAAATTTTCCTTCCAAATGCCTAGAATGGAAGAGAGGGTTTTGGGGATGCAGGGATGTATGGAAATTTGCTGGAGGAAACACAGGCTCTCTTGAAAAGCAAATTATTCACCAAAACATTTATCTTCCTACTGTAACCTCTTTTTCAACCCTTTACTACTTTATAGGTCTAAATTCTTGCTCGATACCAAATGTAAATAGGGATGGAAGCCTATAAATTATATTAATCTGAATCAACCAAATTACATATGTATGAGATGCAATACTTGTAGGTATTGTACAACTGAATACAAACAAGAAACTAAGTTTCTGAGGTGCAACAATACTCCTCATTACATAAGCTTCCAATATTACATCCACGAAGCACATAAACGTTATAACATAATAATTATACCCGCGAAGAAATAAAAAAAATATGGTTGATAAAACCGAATAACAACAATATTTAATTAATTATATAATGCATAATTAATTAACCTAACATATTTTTAGGTAGAATCACAAGAGGAGACACATACTGACTATCTCGAGATAGGGTAGATAAATCCTACTTACAATAGATTTTCAATTTCCTGCTTGACTATGTCCCTCAAGGATGGGTTGATCCTTCTCTATGGTTGCCTAACCGGTTTAACATTTTCATTATAAATTTGATGGGTACAAATAATTAGATAGATTCCTTTCATGTCTTTATAGTCGTAAGAAAAAACTCTAGTATGACCTTTCAAGACATCAAACAATTTAGCTTCTTGATCATTTTCCAACCGGCTGTTAATGTTCAAAATTTTACTTGGTTGAAACTCAATTTGTTTGATTCAGTGTGTGATGAAATTATTTTTGAAAAGGTCCCATTAGAGTGTTTAGTGGAAATGAATGTGGTAACAACATATGATATGTAGTAATATATCTAAAGTTCGATTGAGAAAGAATACTAGAAAAAGGAAAATAGACAAAGTTATGATACTTATCTTGTGGTTGGCAGACTCTTCATCACCGATGTTTTCCAAACATTCCTTATTGTTCCATGACATCTTTGATAATAAGCTACTAATTTCGTAGCTATTTTTTCCACTCATAAAGAGAAATCACATTCTATGGAGAGAAATTATTTACATCTAGATGGAATTTTTGTGGTTCCAGAGATATTTATGAATGTTTGAAAAAAGTTTTAAGGTTCTAAAACTAAGTCCAAAGGTTTCTAACTAAGTCCAAAAGTTTAGGAACTATCCCCAATTGTTCCAAAGATAATTCATGATCATTCAATGGATGATTAATCATATTATCTACCTCTCATACATTATCTTGCAATGTTATCATAGCCAAATAAGACAAAAAACATTATTAGTATCGGGATCAAGAACCCATAATTGCTCTTTTTTTTTAATAAAAGGTCATGCAAAAGGATATATAGAATTTTTTTCCAACCTATGAACATATAAGACATCGGATAGTCCACAGTTGTGTGAACCAAGAGTTAGAGAAATGTTCCCAATCCCTAAAATGTATATGAAGAATCATCACCCAATGAAACATGGATTTTTGAAGTCATGTCGCTCATTGAGGTAAACCAATCTCTGAGGCTGGTTATGTGTCAAGTGGATCCGAAAGAACATACCAAACATCACTAAATGATTTGGATGGTTCACTTAATTGAGAAGTGTATAAGAATTCTTCATTATCTAAATGTTGTTTTTGTTCAAGCAATATTTCATTATGATGGGGTATTCTTTTCCAGTTCCCATTTTTCTTCCCTTGATTTTGGTTAGAATGTCCCATGTAAGATTATTTTTATGGATATCCGAGTTGCTTTACAAACCTTTCTTATAAGTATTTTACCAACAATCTTTTAATCCATGTCCTCTTTTAAAAATTTGACATTGCTTCTTTTGTTGTTTGTCCCTATGATATTGATTATGATGTTGGGACATTTGATAAGAGTTATGTTTTTGTTTACCTTTTCCTTTCTATTTTTATGTGAAGAAATTGTTTTCTCCTCTTGATCATCCTTATTATACATGGCTTCCTCTTATTGTAGTAGGTTTACTAGCTAGTCAAAACTAACTATTGTATCTTATACGTTTAGTGTTATGACAAAAAGTGGTAAGAAGAGGGTAGTTCTATCATAAAAATGGGAACGATAGCATCATCTGTGGATTGCTTCTTACACAACAAGAAGTGAATCCCTCAACTCGCAACTCTTCTTAAGAAATATTCAATTTTCTCATTTTGAAATTCAATGTATGTAAGTGACTCTATAAATATAGTATGACATTCTTATTTTTGGCCTCATATTATGTGTGAAATTTATCCCACGCTTCTTTGGCTATTTTTTCATCTCGAATGTAGGGTTGCATATCGTCGGACACTCCAAACAAGATGATGATTTTTTTCCTATAATTTGCTTTATCAAACTACCATTGTTGTGTTGTATCGTAGTTGATCTTGTCGAGTACCATTCATAGTACTCTAGATCTCTTCAAACTCAAGTTGTGTCTTAATTTTAGTCTTCTATGTAGCATATTTGTTTTCTTTGAGTAGTTGCAGATATGGAAGAAAAAAATGGGGGCATTGGTACCTATTTTACATAAATCACTGACTGGGTTTGGCTGTTATCACCCAGGTATAAGGTCTCCCAATCTATATACTATCGATCGATATACCAAACCTTTCTATATATGTGCCCTTCGATATACCTAGTTGTACGTGGAAGAAGCTCTCTCTTTCTATATACCTAACGGTATGTGAAAGAGGCATTAAACATTACATGAAATAATTAAATACGTGTTTCCAAGATACTACTTAAAGGGGTCTTTGGGATTATTCACACCGGCTCAAATAAATATCCTCATACAAATGCGTAACTTGGCTTCATACTTAGAAAATTTCTCGGTTCGGATTTATGTTATGTAATCTTTCATAGATGGATGGGGCGGATCATAGTGTATCCATTGTGACGTTATTACTCCCCTTCTATTTAAAGGTTCAATGCCCAAATGACATTTTTGCAAATATATTATGTGTTAAGTGATGTAGTAGTCACGAAAACTCTACCCGTAAGCA
Source organism: Taxus wallichiana var. yunnanensis (assembly GCA_018340775.1). Classification (NCBI taxonomy): domain Eukaryota; kingdom Viridiplantae; phylum Streptophyta; class Pinopsida; order Cupressales; family Taxaceae; genus Taxus; species Taxus wallichiana. The sequence goes on from CM031242.1 coordinate 892,647,870, forward strand.
CTTCCCACATGCACTTTGTATATACCGAGAAGGCTGCGAAGAGATCTAGGATCTCGTGACTATTTTAGAACCAAATTTAATTGATTTTAAGTACAATATTATACCGGTTTAAAAGCGATAAATTTTTCAGTTGACTATGACAACCTATAAATTAGTACAATATTTTTAAGTATACAAATTGCATTCAAAAATTTGGAAAAATTGAATGGTAGGAAAATTTTGTTTGGTTTTGCAGTCTCTAAGTGGCCTCAGAGTGCAATACAATCCTCAATACAAAAATCCATTAGAAAGTGGACCAAAATGAATTTTTGGATAGTCTTCCTTTTCAAATTGTTGCCCAAAATAAATAAAAAGACCTAATAGGAGAAGAAAATTTTTAACCCTAAATCGTGGTATTTCTCACTAAAAAATTAGAGGTGGTTTACGCTATAACTAGATGTTTAGTGGTGGATTTTCAACCAAACTCATTTCCAAACTTATCGTATTCTCCAAATGTGCCACTAAATTCAAATTGTCATAAAAAAAAAAGGTTGGGGTGGGGTTTAAACCCCAAACCTCCTATCCCAAAATCACTTTCACTTACCAACTCGGCTGTTATGAGCACTTAGCATATAAATGAAAGAATACAAATTTATACTGCACTGAAAACTACTAAGATTTGAAAAATATGATTTTCCTGAGTTCCATGTGGACTGCATGCATGGATTAGGGTTTTTCTTGCATATTCCTTGTTTTTCAGATCTCGCTTTTAGATCCATTGCATTATATTGTTTTCCACTGATATTTTATTTTATTCACTAATGCGTATTTATCTTCCACCATATTTTTGTTTGTAAATTGATTTGATTTCAACTTTTATTTTCTTTATTACAGTTTTGTGAAGGTTTATTGTAGGCCACAAGTCACCGAGGGAGAGTTGGATGATGGCTTGGATGTGGAACACGCTGGGGAGCCTCAACCAAATAGCACAACCATTGTTTTTATTTGTTAATCAACTTTTTGCAGGTTTGAGTTTGGTTACAGGTTCACGAGGAGGGTGACTTGGTCATGGTTTTGTAAAACATGGATCGAGCCACACTAACAAAAAACCCAATTCAATGTAAAGCTAACTTGGGGTTGGTAATGCATAGCTCAGTCAGTGTGACTCACCCAAGTCTCAATGGAACCATTCAACTTTGTGCAAGGTTAGTGACTGGCTCAACCAATAATATAACTCGCCATTACTTGATGCCCTTGGTATGGGCTTGGCCAAATAAAAAAACAACTTGCTTTAGGAGGCGGGAAGAAACGACGGCAAATTTGATAGTAGACTTATCTAAATACTTGTCTAATATTAGAGATAACACCCCTAATGGCGATTTTTTTAAAATTTTATATACCAAGTAAATTTTTCTGGTGCTAGGTGCACTAATGTAAAAAACATTACAATCCAAATGCACGGAATCAAAGAGGGGTTGTGGGGATGCGGGGATGTCTCGAAAGTTGCCGGAGGCAACACAGTTCTCCTAAAAAGAAAATTATTCACCAAGACTCTTCTCTTCCTATTTCAAACTCTCCTTCAACCCTTTCCTACTTCATAGGTCCAAATTCTTACTACGTACCAAATGTAAACAAGGATGGAATCCTATAAATTATATTAATCGAATCAACCAAATTACATATGTATGAGATGCGATGGTTATAGGTATTGTACATAACTAAATACGAGACAAGAAAATGAGTTTCTTAGGGAAACCATATTCTTGATTACATAATATTCCAATATTACATCCGGGAAGCAAATACTTGTTTTAACAATCATAACAATTATACCCATGAAAAAATAAAAAAATATGGTTAATAAAACAAAATAATACCAATATTTAATTATTAACATTAATTAGACAATTAATTATATAATGCATAATTAATTAACCTAACATATTTTTAGGTAGAATCACAGGAGGATACACCCACTAACTATCTCGACATGGAGTAGATAAATCCTACTTGGCAATAGCTTTTCAATTTCTGTTTGACTATGTCCCTCGAGGATGGGTTAATCCTTCTCTAAGGTTTCCTAACAGTTTAATATTTTCATTATAAATTTGATGGGTACAAATAATTGGATGGATTCCTTTGATCTCTTTATAGTCTTAAGAAAATCTCTCGTATGACCTTTCAAAAAATCAAACAATTTAGTTTCTTGATCATTTTCCAACCGGTTGTTAATGCTCAAAATTTTACTTGGTTGAATCTCAATTTGTTTGGTTCCGAGGTGTGTGATAAATTAATTTGTTGAAAAGGTTCCATTAGAGTGTATAGTGGACATGAATGTGGTAACAACATATGATATGTAGTAATTGTTATCACCGAATCACAAAGACTGTGCATGTATTTGAACTCACAGTGTGATTGGATAACATGGGTACTATCTCCAAGTTGTGGGACTTGCTACTTGAGATAGACCTCCAGAGAAAGTTGGTTCTTGTTCTTAACTAACCTCCACAAATTTCTCCTAATGCGGGTTAAGCTAACTGTTCTAATCTAAATTTCCAAGGGACCAGGGAAAGAGAATACATAAAATGAAAGCCTACACTAAAGCGGTGATACACCAGAAAAGGAGGATGGGAGAGTAGTCTCCAAATGTGTGAAATACAGAGGCAAAGTGCACACTAGAAGAGGTGATGACAGTTCTCCATAATCTAGCAAAATGCATTCACAGTAATATTTCAAGCACACACAATGATAATGAATTCCTGCAAGAACATAATAGATAGACACAATATTCTCATAGAAGGATCAAAGGGGCAAGAAGAATGCAAGAAAGCACAGCAGGGGAAGATATATCCACAAACTGGTATTTTATTGCTTCATGATATGCACAGTTCAATCTATCACAAGATAAGGGCCTAGATCACCATGCAAGAAGTCCACTACAAGGGCCTGCAACACACTAGCTTCACAAAGCAATTTTGACAGAGCTTTGTTACCCAAAAACTCTCTCCTTTACAATGAGCCCAACACTCCAATTTATAGAAAAAATGAGAAGGAGAAGAGAAGGGAAAATGGAAATCCCGAAATCTGTCCTTCAACCACCTGTAAGAAGCATTAAATTGAGTGAAATGATTATATATTACTTGCAAAAGGCTCCCCATACTGTCCCATGTGCTGCAGCAGAGAAAGAATGATGACCATGCCTCTTAATTGCACTCCCAGCTACCAAATAAAACATTGTTCTGAACCCGGCCACGTTTCCTTAAAAATCTCAATCAATTCTGATCAAATCTGGAATTTCTTGATTGCTATGCATCGGGCTCAGAACCATGATTCCAACGGTACCAATTTTGTGCGATTTCGTTGAGAAATGCAAAAGTTATGGCCTTCTGAGTGCGGGCAACTATTTTAGGCCAGCAAAAGGCGTTTTTCTGTCATTTGATGGGAAAGAGCATTGACTAGCTAGAGCTGAATTGTGGTGTAGAGGACGTCGTGCTGCTCCGTTCCAGAAAGTCAAATCTTATGAAAATCGGAGCTCGGAGTCAAAAGTTATGGCCGTTTGAAGTTTCCGGACCAAACGTTGACTTTTCTTCCCGCCCGGCCATTTCGGCAGCGCCCCACGCGTCCCTTTGTCCCATTTAGCACAAAGTGCTCTTTGTGCTGATTTCAGTGAACCAGCTGGTTCACGCCCATTTGTCTCAAATATCCCAGTTGTTTCGGACTGCTTGTTCCCATTTCGCCCGGTTCGGCCGGTTCGCGTACTCGCAGCCCATATGTCCCATTTGCTTTCGGACCGTCTGGGACAAATTCGCCCGGTTCGGCCGGTTCGCGCCCTTTTGTCCCAACTGTTCCGGGACAAAAGTTCTCATTTCGGCCGATCCGGCCGGTTCGCGTACTTTTGGCCCGCGCGTCCCAGACTGTTTCGGGCTGCCTTGACTCATTTCACCCGGTTCGGTCGGTTCGCGTCTTTTTGTCCCGCTTGTCCCAAAGGCGACCCTCTCAGCAGTTAGCCAATTTTCTCTTTTGGCCAGATCAGCTTTTCGCGCCCACCACGTACTTTTGTCCCAGATGTCCCAATTGCTTCCGGGGCCGCCTGTGCTCATTTCGGCCGATCCGCGCCTTTTTGTCCCAACTGTCCCAAATGCTGCGAGGACTAGGACTTAGCCATTTTTCATGATTTTTCCTGGCCCGAGCTTGTTTTTGCAAATTTTTTCATTTTCTCAGAACTTGCTCTCTTCTTGAGGGGTGAATTTTGGATAACATTAATGTCTCTAAAGTTTCATAGAGACAATAGAGTAAGTTATGATACTTATCTTGTGGTTGGCCAAAATCTTCATCACTGATGTTTTCCAAACATTCCTTACTATTCCACAATATCTTTGAGAATAAAGCTACTAATTTAATAGCTATTTCTTCCCCTCCTAAACAAAAATCATGTTCCTTTGGAAAGACATTATTTACATCTAGATGAAATTTTTGTGGTTTCGGAGATATGTATGAATGTTCTAGAACAAAGTTTGAAGGTTATGGAAATAAAATCGAAGGTTCTAAAACTAAGTTCGAAGGTTCAAACTAAGTCCGAAAGTTCAAGAACTATCCCCAATTGTTCCAAATACAATTCATGATCATTCAATGGATGATTAATCATATTATCTACCTCTCGTACATGATCCTATAATGTTATCATAGCCAAAGAAGGAAAATTTTTTTTTTAGTATCGAATCAACAACCCATAATTGTTCTTGATTATCAATAAAAGGTCATGCAAAAGGATATAGGGAAATTTTCTTAGAATTCTTATGATTTGAGATAGGAATATCACTAGATCTGTAATCAATTAAGGGAGCAACTATATCTAACCATGGTCTACCCAAAAATGGGATAACCAAGTCTTTTACCTTTTCATCGTAATAGAAGGAAGTCAACTGATAATCGCCATGACTCCACCATAACTACCACATCTTCAATGATTCCTTGGTTTTTGTACCAACTAACCTTCCATATGCAATATGGTGCTAGTAGGTTGTATACCTATCAATGGTAATGTTTTCAAAGTTTCTCTTGTCATCACATTTATAGCTACTCCCAACTCAACCAAAACATTATGGATATGGTGATTTCCTATAGAGATAGAAATAACAGGCTGATAGGATCCCCATATTTGGTAACTAAGAGTTTTCCTATCAATAAATCAACAAGTTTCCCATCTATCTTAAAACTCCTAGGGTACTACTTCTTCCTTCCAGGTCTTCTCATGAATAATTTTTTAATTAATTTTTTTAATTCACAAATTTCCTTGATTGCTTGTAAGAATGGTATTTCAATATTTAATTTCCTTAATTCTTGCACGGTTCAAATTCATTGGTCTCAATAACTTTCTTAAGTCTTTCGGAAATGGAGTTTCGTAGATTTGTTATCGGCTACTTCTCTTTTTATTTTTCATCCTCCTTAGGAATAACTGAACTAGGGTTTTAATTTTCTTGTCATCTCGGTAATTATAATGAAGCTGGAATATTAATTATTTTTCTAGGTCTACTTTGAATATCCTTATATTCTATGACATTAAGATCGTCATGTTTTTCTTGCTCTATTCCATATTGCAGGGGTTATTTGATTATTTTTGGATTAGCCACTAGTTGTTCTTGTATTTTTGTTTGAACCACGTTTTCATTTTGTGAACCTTTTGCTAGAGAACCCGTTATGTCTTGTTTGATTTGGTAGGGAAATGATTTCCCTTGAGTGTAGTTATTAGGGTTCCACCTAGGTTATGACCAAGCATAAGGGTTACCTTGACTAGACCATGGTTTTGGTGTCCTTGAGTATACCAATCTTGTCCTTCCAAATCCTGGGGATTCCATGTTCGTTAAGTGGCCCAAGGAGGGTGTCCCCAATTCTCGTGGTACTATTTGAGCCACCCATGGCATCATCCAGAAGTAGGAACAAATCTTGGTATGAACTACTCTTGGCTAGGTTGTCTCTGGAAAAAGTTTACTTCTTCTGTAGTGGATGAAGTGTTGGTTTGTTTAAGCTGAATTCTTATAAATGGAAGAAGAGAACAAGCATTAAATTCATGTTCCCTAGATTTAAAAATATGACATATTTCTATTTTATCTAGAGGACAATCTCTTATTGCATGATTCTTTCTACATTTAGGATAGTACATAGCTAATGGATCAGTATTAGCATTTGTTTTTACTTTTAATTCATCGAACATGGAAGTTAATTGAACTTGGATATCTCTTTTAACATTTTCTTGTTCATCTATAAGTTTGTTCATGTATGGGTTTGCACCTTTCACAATTTTTCCTTTCCTAGGTTGACCCCTTGTTCTTGTATAACTTCTACAAGGGTCGTTAATATCATTCATTCTTAATTTATTGATGTTTCCACCTACCATTAAATAAAGGGATTCCCTATATTCATCATCAAAAACTTTAACAAAAATGGTTTTGCTTAGATATTCTTGAAGTAAAAATCCGCACCTTTTCCTTACAAAGAGGAATCTATCTAAATAATATGCCATATTTCATCCTCTTCCTAATTGATACTAAAAATTCTTCCTTCTTGTTTGTCCCTCTATAGTAGTCTTGATATTTTTCTAGGAATGAAGTTTTCATTTGCCCCAAGTGGTAATAGAATTAGATGTTAATCCAATAAACCACCTCCTTTCTACATCTTTAAGAGTGGATGCGAACAACTTGAGTTTTTGATTTTCTATTTTGTAGTCATTGGTCGAACACAATACTTTAAATTCAAAAAAAAAAAATTGTCAGGGTCCTCAAATGACATCCCTATAAATGTGAGCAAGTGTGCAAGTGAAATATTTTTAATATGTGTATCATCAACCTCCAACTGAATTAGATAAGTAAAGGTCCTATCAATTTCTCTTTAAGCTTCTCGTGTCATATTTGTAGTATCTTCTAGATATTATTCCAAATCAATGTGGTATGTTATCTTCTTTGGCGAAGGTGAGAAGTCAAGAGAAGGAGGTTGATTTCTCAATTGAGAATCAACACTTGTTCTAAGCGGGTCTTGGAATATAATTCTTCTCCTAAAAGTTCTACTTCCTTCTGGTGATTGATCCAAAAATTCAAAAGGTGGAAGTTTTGGTTCCTTTCTAACTCTGGGATAATGGTGCTTATAATTCATCCTCAACTTCCTTATTTGAAGTAGAGGATACTTATAATTCTTGTTGATATATTTTTTTGTGAAATATACCATTTGAGTCTCTTAGTCTACTCATAAATTTATGATAACGTAGGGAATATTTTTTAATTACTATATGTATGATTGTTTTTCCTTGTTGACACCTAATTAGACAATTCTAACTAGTGGGTCCCCGGAAATGGCACCAAAAATGATGGGTGTCATTATTCCCTTCATTTAATCAACTCATGGTTGATGTCATATTCAAACCAGGGGTGTGTCTGAAGCTATATGCAACAAGAAGAATCTTAGTGAACTAGTAATTGATTGTAGATATTTATTATTTTTATTTTTGGGGGTTTTAAAGTGTCTTTAAGATTTCCTAGCCAAATCCTTATTAAAGCTAAACTATAAGAAACTTGCTGAAATAAACACACATTGCTAAAATAAATGATTCTCAAAGAAAACTAAACACACCGCTTGATATAAATATATGTTGCAGAATTAAACACATTGCTTGGAAATAAACACATGTTGTAGAATTAAACAAATTACTAGAACTAAATATACTTTGCAAAATTAAACAAATTGCTAGAAATAAACACACTTTAGAAAGATTTCTTAAAATGCTTTTGAGGAAATAGAAACATACATTAAAACACTGCAAGAATGATAAATAAATTATGAAATGATTTTAATTTTAGAATCAAAAGTACTTACAGAACTACTAATTAACAAATTTACACAAAATGCTTGAAGATATAAATACCAATAAAATAAAGGATCTTGTTTCTTAGAGGAGTGGGCCCTCACATAACTTGAATCAGGATTTCACAAAGTATGATACTCTCAAAATGAAATCACTATCTTATTATTATTTTTTTGTCTTTCAAAACTTAACTATATATATGTCTATATATCTATATCATTTTTATCTATCTTTAGGTATTTATATATATTTCATCATTTGAAGATGCATTTATAATAATGAGTATTTAATATTTGTCTATCCACCTATAGGTTCTAGTGAAACAAAATATTACTTAAAGTAGATATGAAATTTAGAAACCTAGTTCAAGATACAATCGTTGGTCTTACATAAGTATTTCAGAGTGTGAAGAGTCAGCAATTTGTTGATCTATTCCTGATTGGAGGTCCCGTTAATTTTTCTATCACCAAATTTTGAAGGAATAAAAAGATTCATATTGATTCCGAGAACTTTGGAGAAGTTCTGGAACCAAAGGGAAACATTCGGAACTAAGCGCCAAAGTTATGGAGAGAAGTGTAGGAGTTCCAGAGCTAAGTGTTGGAGTTCTTGAACTATGTCTAAAGGTTTTGAATCTAAGTGAAATAATTCTAGAGCTTAGTGATGATGTTGTAGAGCTAGGTGTTGGAGTTCCGAAACTAAGCCACATTCTAGCCCATTTCCTCAAAAAGGCATCGGCTATTTCACACTTTTCTTATCGGACCAAATATGACATATTTTATTCCAAAACTATATTTCCATACATTTTGTTAGGAATTATGGAGTTTACAGAGGTTAGAAATAAATCAAATGTGATGCCCCATTCGATGGTTACCCCGATTCTTGTCACAGTGACCCATTTCTGTCGAGCGTCGAATGACTGTATGTAATTCCGATGTCTTGGACCATGTCTTAGTGATGTTTTAGCACCTTCCCTCTCCTTCTTGCTTTCTCGAGTCGTTATCGACACCTCTGTGTGTGGACTGTGTAATGCTTCCTGTGCTGGCCTCCGCAACGATCGTTACTTTTCCTTTTAATGAAATTTGTGTCTTCGAAGCCTTGTAGGCAGCCGGAATAACGTTTGGGTTTTGATAGGGCGTGTTCAGTTAAAAAGAGGATGCCCATAATAATAATAATATTCCTTTTAAATTCGTCGACCTCGACTGCTGACCATTATGACTATACTTGATAATTATTTTCAATAAGTTGTAAAATGATAATAATGATAATAATAATAATGACATTATGATAGTATTATCGATCAACGATTTTATTTTATTATTATTTTCTTTATGTTGATTGTTATCGACATCATCCTTTGTTATCTTTAAACTACCCTTTTAATTTGTTTGTCGCTCCCGCTGATCGAGCCTCGTTGCGCAAATGAGGAAGAGTATGTTTTGTGGTGGCGCCACGGTTTGGGGGTGGCGTTCGCGTAAATATTTTATTTAAGTACTCAACCCCATTCTCCTCCTGGGTCGACCGATCCCTCAATCTTAGAATTGTTTTAAATTACTAATTTTAAATATGGATTTTTATGTCCCCAACCGACCTTGTCTCTCCCTTTTGATCTCCTTGTGTACCACGTTTGGCGTGGGGAAGGGAATGTTAATGTCTTTTGATTTTCTTCCTTGGTTGGCTGGAGGTGGGTGGCTTTAATAGCCACCTGCCATTGCATTAAAAACCCCCATCCTTCTTGGCATGTTCAACCTTCCTTGTTGGTGGCCGCACATGCCCCATTTATTAAATTTTTGACTTACAACTCTTGTCTCTCGTTGTCTACCTTGTTTTTACCCGCCCTTTGGTTTTGTGTGGTGAAGCCATGTGGTTTTGTGTAGTCACATGGAATTTTTTTTCTCTGTAACTAGTTACTTCATTTCAAGATCTTTGAATGTCTGTTGGTTGTATGTTTAATTAATCTTCTATTTTCTCCACTATTGGGTTGTAAATCCTTGATAGTTAAAATGGGTTGTCTTCTTTTGGATGCATCGTATGAACATTAGCTGTGATGTTTGGAAGGATTACTTATCCTTGAACTTGTATTATGGCCTGAAAATTTTGTTTTCTTCTCATACTTCCGAGACGGGATGTGGGTGTTGTTTATTGGTTTGATTCCTTCCTGAGTGGTCGAAGATGATTAAATTTAACCGGTTCATATGTTCAGAGCCTGTAGGGTTATACGCCTGGACTATTTTCCTTTTTCTTTTGGTCATTTTATTGTCGGAATACTTGGGTATCTATAGCATGAAAATATATAATGTTCCTTTGTTTTTCATCCCTTTCGGGTTGTTGGATATGCCTTTCTGCTTGTGCGCTCCAAGTTTATTGTTAGTAAAAATGTTAATGGAGGGATTATTAAAATTTAAGCTCGTATTTGAGGTCTGTGATCATTCTTCGAAACGATTCCTTGAAGCAGGATGTGGGTATTAGATATTTTTTTATTCCTATTGGGTTGGAGGCGGGGATTGGATTCAGCGAATGGTTTGTGAAAAACCGGTTTCAGTTGCATACACTCCAAGGGTATTCTGTGTTTTTGGGATTCTGTGAATGAACACTAGTGAACTTCGAGACTAAGTTGAGTGTTGGAGAATTGGCTATTATTGTCTGTACTGAGTTTTTATCTTCAAAATCGACTTTGTGACAGTGAGAGTGTTACAAGGAGACCTGATGAAATTTTATTGCAAAGATTCTCTAATGAGACCTGCAACAGGTCTGTAGGTACTTATTTTTTATCCTCAAAATCAAATTTAGCAGAGATGGGCATCACAAAGGAGGCGGTGGAGGCCACCTTGACCTCCAAACTCAACCCAACTCATCTGAATGTGATCGATACATCTGGAGGGTAAGGACATCACCCGTGCTTCCACGTAGTTTAAAACCATTGTAATTATCAGATGTGGAGCAAGCTTTTCTATTGAGATAGTATCAGCTCAATTTGAAGGGAAGAGGCTACTGGAGCGGCATCGTATGGTAAATTCGGCACTGGCAGAAGAACTAAAAGAAATCCACGCACTTTCAATAAAGAAGGTAGTAACTCCACAGCAGTGGCAAGAGCAACACGCTCAATAAAATCATCCAGCTGTGTACTGCAATGGGAAATGTTCCAGTTAACATAGCTTGCATGAGAGATCTACGTGCTGAGGATAATGAATGTTTTTGGAATGTGTTGTAGCTGCTGGAGCCTTGGTTCAACGTGGCTGCATTGAGGAAGCCCCAAACAGGCATGATAAGCCCTAACCCTCTCTCTTAATGATTTATTTCCTTTAGCATTTAGATAAATCAATATCTGCAATTTTGTTTGAATGCTGTAGATGTGGGTTTCTTTTGGAATGTTGATGTGTTTTTATTTTACTAAGTAAATAGCGTTTGGACTCTGGATATTATATAACATGCATTTACATATATTGACTCTTTCTTGAAAGAGATGCCCAGAAAGAGATGGGTATCAAATGAATTTTAATCATAATTGCATGAACTGATCTCTCCCCTCCTTTACAGTTTATTTTATTTACTATTTGAAGTAGAAGAAATCTCTACATCGATTCTTGCCTACTGATCCTATAATGTTGGTTGATCTTTTTGCCTTGATTCTTCCTTTGAATGATGGTTTGTGTAGAAAATATTTTGGAGCGTGAATGAGGTTTATAATTTTTCTTGTATTGTTTATATTATGTAGAACATTGCTTGAAAAAGCAAATTTCCGATATGATTGTATTTGGATTTTACTGTGGATTTATAATAATATAAACTCCCATTAGGATTGGGGGGCTTCTACTTGGGAAGAGTCATACTAGTTTTATTGGTCTTTCTAGATAGCTCCATCTCAGTCATTTGATTATCATTTACCTTGGGGATTATTGAAAACCCCTCACCAGGCCCTCTGCTATTATTATTACTATGAGCTTATTATTAGATTGGAACCCTCCTGAAGCATGCGTTAATGGGTTTTCTATGACCTTTACGAATATGTTAAGCATGCAAGTCATTATCCTATGTGGATAATTCTATGGCTTAATTTTGAGGCACTACTTGGATCTTTGAATTGGTTAAAGTAATATTGGATACATCGAACTCTCATGAATGTCGACATTCTTCAAGTTTGATTGATATGTGATGTTCTCATGCATATGAATTTAAGCAATGCTTGAAATATGAAATTATAAATATATCTTATACTTTGACCTTGAAGCTTGTCGAAAGAATTTTTGGTAGGAAAACAAATGAATAGGGAAGTTAAGATAACTACCCTAAAATGGAGTCATGCATATCGTTAAGTAAAGGTGACAACTAATATAATTGGGTATGCATACCATGTATGACAGTAAGGATATAAGTCCACCGAAATTATTTAACTTCATTTTTTAGAACAATAATTAATACCCATAAATTGGGGTATGCAAGTGGAGGTTGAATTATATAACAGGGGTGTACTATGTTATCGGGTAACCAAGAAGGATAAATATGTTATTTCAATACTTGGTTAACGAGTGGAATATTTTCCGGCATTTGTGATGATTATTATGTTAGCTAAAAATTGATACTTGCATCTCAATTGGGAGTTGAGATAATGTTGATACTTGTATTTATAGTGGCTTGAAGTCGCTTACATATCTTAGTTAGTCAAATGTATCTTTGACATATTAGCAAAATATGACAATATTGTTGATCATAACTCATTCCAATGAGTTGGACCCTTATACTAATAGAAACATATAAAGACATGGAATAAGCTACCAAAAGGATACCTAAATAATATATGAACTTGTGGATTGGTGGAATCTTTGTTAACATAAGTATATCCTTAAAATTGTGAGATAAAAATCCAAATTATACCTACATATCACCGATTATCTATGAAGGTTTGATACTTGGGTAATATCGATGAATAATACAAGATTGATGCTTGTATTTATTATATAAACTTAATGTCGTTGTTGCTTTTATTTAATTGGAAGATAATCTTTGTTGGATACTTATATATGTGAAGTAGGTCGAGCGTATTAGGTGAGCGTTATTATTATTTCTGTAATTTAAGTATGATTGATTGCATGGTTAAGGTTGTATATCTAGTCACTTGGAATTGTGTTCTTATGTAAGCAGATCTTAAGGAAGTGAACATTAATGAGTATGAAATGTATTATCATGAGATGTGTAGTTAAGTTTTAAATGTATGTTAGAAATTTATTTGATAAGGAGTATTGCAAACTTTCATTTATTTAAATGCTAGATGGCATAAATTATTAGGTGAGGTTTATATCTTATCATGCTCGGTTCTAGCAACCGACTCTAGTAAATATTTGTGCGAGATGGGATTATGCAAGTAGATTAAAGGAAAAGAGTGTAAAAGTTTCATCGGTTCAAATTATGAAGTTCTTTGTAGAAAGTAAATTTTGTAACTTTTCTTTAAGGAGTTTAGAAGATCTCTTATCTTGGTATGTTAGGAAAATACTACGTGGTGAAGTGTTCTTTCCCTTTTTTGTTAGACTAGTAACTTACCTTGGTGAGAAACGATATTCAATCATTACATTGGCATAAGTATTGTAAAACCTTGATTTTGAGAATAAAGTGTTAAGTCAAAACTCTCTCGACACCTTGTAATGATGTGATATAAGTAAAATTAAATGGAGTGGTTAACCCTTATAGAAGTTAACTAAATATATATATTCGATAAATTAATGTAGAGATGACTTACTTGAGAAAAGAGATTCCTAAAATAATCAAAGGTGAAACTATCCTTGTAATGTAAAATTTTAAAATTTGATATCCCTAGCTAAACTAGTGAACACTACCCCTTTTGGGTGAACTCAAGCAAGCTTAAGGGAAAATAATGGTTAGTTTCTTGAAGATAGTAAGATTTATCAAGTAGGAGAAGACTTTAAGTGAATCTACTCTACAATGTATAAGAAAATAACTCATTGGTAAGATGAATTTGTGTGAATCATTTATTGAATCTTTCAAAACATAAGTCATGAGTTAAAGGGTGTTTTATCAAAATAAATAATCTTCAATCATTTCTTCGTGGCTTTCCCACCCAATTGTGAGAGTGTCATGTGGTTGGACTTCTATGTTGTTCTGTCAAAAAAGAGAAGTGTATTATCCTTTTGGGTGTGAATGTTTTCGTGCTAGACCTTGTGGTCATCCCCATAACAAGTGGTTCCTAGAGTTGGTTGTAACTTTGTGACGACATGTTGTGTCGTTTTGTGTGTCGAAGCAAGTCAAAAAAAAAAAATCCTGTCTTTTACTATGTTGTTCGTGTGTGAATTTTTTTGGGTTGTTACACTTGGTATCAGAGTGTAGGTTCATGCTCTCGAACCTATGGGCCGGATTTGAGTTATACGATGATGTTACATGATGGTGATGGTGTTACATGATATTGTTTCATGGAGATGATGGTATTACATGATGATGATTTATATTGGAAGAGCAATGTGGTATAAGCGTGATGTGATTATTGTCATAATTGTGATATTGTGAACGCACATGATGTGTATGTCACTCAATGCGTATTTGTTATCATATTGATGTGCTGGGGATGGGAGTATTCTCTCTCCTTCTTGTGGATTCTATGAAGATTTCACGTGTGAATTGTTGTTTGTGATGTTTGAAAAGAATTCTAATGTGGATGACGGAGTGTTGGAACATTGTGACATATTGTGATATGTAGGTGTATCAATGTGTTGTATGACTAGATTGATGTTAAAAGAAATGAGTTGTATCATGATGTTTTTACCATGTTTTAAAGAAATGTGTGTACCACCTTGTTATAAAAGCAATGGATGTTATGTTGAGATGTACTATGTTCATCGTATGTATGATTTGTGCAAATATGTAATGCTTCATGTTGTGAGTTGGGGTCAAGAATACGGTGAGTGTATGAACCCTATCGTATGGTGATTTCACTTTGGGTGCATAATGTGGTAAAGTGATGTGTTACACTTAGTGAATGTATGATTGTGATCTACCTCGTATATGTACCACCATTGTGTTAGTAATGTAGTTACATGTTATGTTGAATGACATGAACCTTACGCTAACCGACCATCCGAGGGAAATCGGTAGAAGTGTATGTTGAGAGTGAGGAATGGTGTACCATGGGTCAATAACTCGAGCCAAAATTAAGTTTAGTAGATAACAACCCGTGATTCTTTCCTCTCTTCCTATGTGGGTAGGTATGTATGCAACCTAAGTGCAACTATGACTGTGTTTAGCCTTGTCGAAGTGGTGGCGGGATGATTCAAATAGAGGTGATGACAGTTGTATTATTGATATGTATTTTACGAAGTGAGGCTTGATGTTCGAAAAGTCAAGAACTCGTTGAGTACCCCTTGGTGGCCAGATAAGGCCACACGGTTATCGTAATGTGACATTACTATAAGTTGATTTTATTCGTAAATTGAACTTTTAACTTTATTTTGTAAGGACAAAGAACTTTTCTTGATTTCCATGCTTTACAATTTTGGGCATTTCCTTCGTTTATGGCACTAACATGTGGATTTTGATACTAACTATGGCTATTTGGCCATTTATTTTGCTTGATTTTGGGTCTTTATGCACTTTCAATAAAGAAGGCAAGAACTCCAAGGTAATGCAAGAGCAACACGCTCAATAAAAGCATCCAAATTGTGTCTTGTAATGGGAAATGTTCCATTTAACATAGTGTTTGCATGAGAGATCTACGTCATTGAGGATAATGAATGTTTTTGGAATGTGTCAGAAATACTGCTGGAGCCTTGGTTCGACGTGGCTACATTGAGGAATCCCCAAACGGGCATGATAAGCCCTAACCCTCTCTCTTAATGATTTATTTCCTTTAGCATTTAGATAAATCAATATCTTTAATTTTGTTAATGAATCTTTGTGTAGATGTGGGTTTCTTTTGGAATGTTGATGTGTTTTTATTTTACTAAGTAAATAGCGTTTGGATTCTAGATATTATATAACATGCATTAACATATATTGACTCTTTCAAAGAGATTCCCGTAAAGAGATGGGTATCAAATGACTTTTAATCATAATGTGCATGAACCGATCTCTCCCTCCTTTAAGTTTATCTTATTTACTATTTAAGTAGAAGAAATCTCTACATCGATTCTTGCCTACTGATCCTATAATGTTGGTTGATCTTTTGCCTTGATTCTTCCTTTGAATGATGGTTTGTGTAGAAAATATTATGGAGCGTGAATGAGGTTTATAATTTTTCTTGTATTGTTTATATTATGTAGAACATGGCTTGAAAAGGGAATTTCCGATATGACTGTATTTGGATTTTATTGTGGATTTATAATAATATAAACTCCCATTAGGATTGGGGGCTTCTATTTGGGAAGAGTCATACTAGTTTTATTGGTCTTTCTAGACAGCTCCATCCGAGTCATTCGATTATCATTTACCTTGGGGATTATTGAAGACCCCTCACCAGGCCCTCTCCTATTATTATTACTATGAGCTTATTATTAGATTGGAACCCTCCTAAAGCATGTGTTAATGCGTTTTTATATGACCTTTACGAATTTTTAAGCACACAAGTCATTATCCTATGTGGATAATTCTATGGCTTAATTTTGAGGCACTACTTGGATCTTTGAATCGGTTAAAGTAATATTGGATACATCAAACTCTCATGAATGTCGACATTCTTCAAGTTTGATTGATATGTGATGTCCTCATGCATATGAATTCAGGCAATGCTTGAAATATGAAATTATAAATATATCTTATACTTTGACCTTGAAGCTTGTCGAAAGACTTTTGGTAGGAAAACAAATGAATAGGGAAGTTAAGATAACTACCCTAAAATGGAGTCATGCATAGCCTTAAGTAAAGGTGACAACTACCATAATGGGATTTGTGGCATACCATGTATGACATAATGATAAGGATATAAGTCCACCGAAATTATTTAACTTCATTTTTAGAACAATAATTAATACCCATAAATTGGGGTATGCAAGTGGAAGTTGAATTATATAACAGGTGTATTATGTTATCGTGTAACCAAGAAGGATAAATATATTATTTAATTACTTGGTTAACGAGTGAAATATTTTCCGCATTTACGATGATTATTATGTTAGCTAAAAATTGATACTTACATCTCAATTAGGAGTTGAGATAATGTTGATACTTTTATTTATAGTGGCTTAGACCGCGATTACATATCTTAGTTAGTCAAATGTATCTTTGACATATTAGCAAAATATGACAATATTGTTGATCGTAACTCATTCCAATGTGTTGGACCCTTATACTAATAGAAACATATAAAGACATGGAATAAGCAACCAAAAGGATACCTAAATAATATATGAACTTGTGGATTGGTGGAATCTTTGTTAGAATAAGTATATTTTTAAAATTGTGAGATAAAAATCCAAATTATACCTACATATCACTCATTATCTATGAAGGTTTGATACTTGGGTAATATCGATGAATAATATAAGATTGATGCTTGTATTTATTATATAAACTTAATGTCGTTGGTGCTTTTATTTAATTGAAAGATAATACTGTTGGATACTTATATATGTGAAGTAGGTCGAGGGTATTAGGTGAGCGTTATTATTATTTCTGTAATTTAAGTATGATTGATCGCATGGTTAAGGTTGTATATCTAGTCACTTGGAATTGTGTTCTTATGAAGCGAGATCTTAAGGAAGTGAACATTAATGAGTATGAAATGTATTATAATGAGATGTGCGTTAAGTTTCAAATGTATGTTAGAAATTTATTTGATAAGGAGTATTGCAAACTTTTATTTATTTAAATGCTAGATGGCATAAATTATTAGGTGAGGTTTATATCTTACCATGCCTCGGGCCTAAAGATACCGACTCTAGTAAATATTTGTGCGAGATGGATTAAGCGAGTAGATTAAAGGAAAAGAGTGTAAAAGTTTCATCACTCAAATTATGAAGTTCTTTGTAGAAAGTAAATTTTGTAACTTTTCTTGCAAGGAGTTTAGAAGATCTCTTGTCTTGGTATGTTCGGAAAAACTACGTGGTGAAGTGTTCTTTCCCTTTTGTTGTTAGACTAGTAACTTACCTTGGCGAGAAACGATATTCAATCATTACATTGGCATAAGTATTGTAAAACCTTGATTTTGAGAATAAAGTGTTAAGTCAAAACTCTCTGACACCTTGTAATGATGTGATATAAGTAAAATTAAATGGAGTGGTTAACCCTTATAGAAGTTAACTAAATATATATATTCAAATAAATTAATGTAGAGATGACTTACTTGAGAACAAGAGATTCCTGAAATAATCAAAGGTGAAACTATCCTTGTGAAGTAAAATTTTAAAATTTGATATTCCTAGCTAAACTAGTGAACACTACCCCTTTTGGGTGAACTCAAGCAAGCTTAATGGAAAATAATGGTTAGTTTCTAGAAGATAGTAAGATTTAACAAGTAGGAGAAGACTTTAAGTGAATCTACTCTACAAAGTTGTATAAGAAAATAACTCAGTTGGTAAGATGAATTTGTGCAAATCATTTATTGAATCTTTCTGAAAACATAAGTCATGAGTTAAAGGGTGTTTTATCAAAATAAATAATCTTCAATCATTTCTTACTGTGGCTTTCCCTAGCTGTGAGAGTGTCATGTGGTTGGACTTCTATGTTGTTCTGTCATAAAAAAGAAAAGTGTATTATCCTTTTGGGTGTGAATGTTTTTGTGCAGACCTTGTGGTCATCCCCGTAACAAGTGGTTCCCGTGAGTTGGTTGTAACTTTGTGATGACATGTTGTGTCGTGTTGTGTGTCGAAGCATGTCAAAAAAGAAATATCCTTTCTTTTACTGTGTTGTTCGTGTGTGAATTTTTTTGGGTTGTTACACTTGGTATAAGAGAGTAGTTTCATGCTCTCGAACCTATGGGCCGGATTGGTGTTGTACGATGATGTTACATGATGGTGATGGTGTTACATGATATTGTTTCATGGAGATGATGGTATTACATGATGATGATTTATATTGGAAGAGTAATGTGGTATAAGCGTGATGTGATTATTGTCGTAATTATGATATTGTGAACACACGTGATGTGTATGTCACTCAATTTGTATTTTTATGATATTGATGTGCTTGGGATGGGAGTATTCTCTCTCCTTTTTGTGGATTCTATGAAGAGTTCACGTGTGAATTGTTGTTTGTGATGTGTGAAAAGAATTCTAATGTGGATGACGGAGTGTTGGAACATTGTGACATATTGTGATATATAGGTGTATCAATGTGTGGTATGACTAGATTGATGTTAAAAGAAATGAGTTGTATCATGATGTTTTTACCATGTTTTAAAGAAATGTGTGTACCACCTTGTTATGTAGCAATGGATGTTATGTTGAGATGTACTATGTTCATCGTATGTATGATTTGTGGAAATATGTAATGCTTCATGTTGTGATTTGGGGTCATACGGTGAGTGTATGAACCCTATCGTATGGTGATTGCACTTTGGGTGCAGAATGTGGTAAAGTGATGTGTTACACTCAGTGAATGTATGATTGTGATCTACCTTGTATATGTACCACCATTGTGTTAGTAATGTAGTTACATGTTATGTTGTGAACCTTACGCTAACCGACCCTGAGGGAAATCGGTAGAAGTGTATGTTGAGAGTGAGGAATGGTGTACCATGGGTCAATAACTCGAGCCAAAATTTGGTTTAGTAGATAACAACCTGTGATTCTTTCCTCTCTCCCTATGTGGTTGTATGTATGCAACCTAAGTGCAACTATGACTATGTTTAGCCTTGTCGAAGTGGTATGGATGATTTAGATAGAGGTGATGACAGTTGTATTATTGATATGTATTTTACGAGCTAAGGCTTGATGTTCGAGTGCAAGAACTCATTGAGTACCCCTTGGTG
Organism: Taxus wallichiana var. yunnanensis; assembly: GCA_018340775.1. NCBI lineage: Eukaryota > Viridiplantae > Streptophyta > Pinopsida > Cupressales > Taxaceae > Taxus > Taxus wallichiana. The sequence goes on from CM031242.1 coordinate 892,667,603, forward strand.
GCTAGATAAGGCCACACGCTTATCGTAATGTGACATTACTATAAGTTGATTTTATTTATAAATTGAACTTTTAACTTTATTTTGTAAGGACCAAGCAGCTTTTCTTGATTGCCATGCTTCACAATGTTGGGCATTTCCTTGGTTTATGGCACTAACATGTGGATTTTGATACTAACTATGGCTATTTGGCCATTTATTTTTCTTGATTTTGGGTCTTCTTTTAAATTTGGAATTTTTACCGCCTTGCCCAAGGCTTGTAATTTGCCACTGCAACTTAGATTGGATTTTTGTGTTGGTTCTATTGTCTGATGTGTGGAATAGGTTCATGGAATGTACCATGGAATTGTTGGACCTATGGACCCACTTCGTTGTATGGGGTACGCCCCAAGGAGTTAGATAACTAGCGGGTTGTTGAACCATGCATTATTATGTCACTTGGGTCTCGCGTGTTCGAACTCTATGTGTCTTGGACCATAGGGTCAACCAGCCTCCTCGAGGGAGGCATAAGAGTTTGAGGGAGGCATAAGAGACTTGAGGGAGGCATAAGAGTTTGAGGGAGGCATAAGAGACTTGAGGAAGGCATAAGAGTTTGAGGGAGGCATATGATATTTGTTTGTATGGTTGATGTTTGGGATATATGTTGAGTTATTCTTATGTTTTGGTAGTGGTCTTTTGATGTATGTGGTACTCATGTGAAATGGATATGTGTTGTGATGTTGTAGATATGTCATTGATTCCCTTGTGGACACTATGTACATGTAGCTTTTGTTTGGAGATATGTGAAATTTTCATCTGTGGAATTGAGGGAATGTCTGGAAATCGTAGTACACCTTGTTCAAGTAGTATAATTTTCAGTCATGGTTGTGTGACCAGTACTATATTATGTGGACTGTGCCTAATCCATTCCGTATTTGAGTAACCTTTTTGTGGTGTAATACAATCATGAAGTATATTGTTGTGTGCTTGTGAATCTTTAGTGTCTTTTTGAACCTGATAGGGTGTTGTGTTAGCAGTTCATGTTGGGCACCCACAATAACGAATAAACCAAAACTCTTCAATGGTGAAATTTTAAAAGAAATTAAACTAAGAATAATGCTAATGGAAAGGAACTAATGAGATGATAAATAAGAGGGAACTGCCAATCTTCACAGAACCTTGAAAGTTAAAATTTCTACCAAATGTTCCTAAGGCTACCCTGTGGCCATGCTTTAATCAACTAAAATTTTAACCATATGGTGTACTCTCTCCTTTATCTGTTCTTTGTTGCATACCATTTCTTTCCCTCTGTATTATGTTGCATCGAGGATGATGCTCTTCCTAAGGGGAGGAGGATGTGATGCCCGTTCGATGGTTACCCCGATTCTTGTCTGTTGACCCATTTCTATCGAGCGTCGAATGAATGTATGTAATTCTGATGTCTTGGACCATGTCTGAGTGATGTTTTAGCACCTTCCCTCTCCTTCTTGCTTTCTCGAGTCGTTATCGACACCTCTGTGTGTGGACTGTGTAATGCTTCCTGTGCTGGCCTCCGCAACGATCGTTACTTTTCCTTTTAATGAAATTTGTGTCTTCGAAGCCTTGTAGGCAGCTGGAATAACGTTTGGGTTTTGATAGGGCGTGTTCAGTTAAAAAGAGAATGCCCATAATAATAATAATATTCCTTTTAAATTCGTCGACCTCGACTGCTGACCATTATGACTATAATTGATAATTATTTTGCAAGCTGTAAAATGATAATAATGATAATAATAATAATGACATTATGATAGTATTATCGATCAACGATTTTATTTTATTATTATTTTCCTTATGTCGATTGTTATCGACATCATCCTTTGTTATCTTTAAACTACCCTTTTAATTTGTTTGTCACTCCCGCTGATCGAGCCTCATTGTGCAAATGAGGAAGAGTATGTTTTGTGGTGGCGCCACGGTTTGGGGGCAGCATTTGCGTAACTATTTTATTCAAGTACTCAACCCGTTCTCCTCCTGGATCGACCGATCCCTCAATCTTAGAATTTTTTTAAATTACTAATTTTAAATATGGATTTTTATGTCCCCAACCGACCTTGTCTCTCCCTTTTGATCTCCTTGTGTACCACGTTTGGCGTGGGGAAGGGAATGTTAATGTCTTTTGATTTTCTTCCTTGGTTGGCTAGAGGTGGGTGGCTTTAATAGCCACCTACCATTGCATTAAAAACCCCCATCCTTCTTGGCGTGTTCAACCTTCCCTGTTGGTGGCCGCACATGCCCCATTTATTAAAATTTTGACTTGCAATCTACTGTCTCTCATGGTCTACCTGTTGTTTTCTACCCTGGCCGCGTGGTTTTGTGTGGTGAAGGAATAATTGTTTTGTGTAGTCGCATGGACTTTTTCTCTGTATCTAGTTACTTCATTTTAAGATCTTTGAATGTCTATTGGTTGTATGTTTAACTAATCTTCTATTTTCTCCACTATTGGGTTGTAAATCCTTGATAGTTAAAATGGGTTGTCTTCTTTTGGATGCATCATATGAACATTAGCTGTGATGTTTGGAAGGATTACTTATCCTTGAACTTGTATTATGGCCTGAAAATTTTGTTTTCTTCTCTTACTTCCGAGATGGGATGTGGGTGTTGTTTATTGGTTTGATTCCTTCCTGAGTGGTCGAAGATGATTAAATTTAACCGGTTCATATGTTCAGAGCCTGTAGGGTTATATGCCTGGACTATTTCTTTTTCTTTTTGGTCATTTTATTGTCGAGAATACTTGGGTATCTGTAGCATGAATATATAATGTTCCTTTGTTTTTCATCCCTGTCTGGATTGTTGGATATGCCTTTCTGCTTGTGCGCTCCAAGTTTATTGTTAGTAAAAATGTTAATGGAGGGATTATTAAAATTTAAGCTCATATTTGAGGTCTGTGATCATTCTTCGAAACAATTCCTTGAAGCAAGATGTGGGTATTAGATATTTTTTTATTCCTATTGGGTTGGAGGCGGGATTGGATTCAAGCGAATGGTTTTTGAAAAATCGGTTTGATTGCATACGCTCCAAGGGTATTATGTGTTTTTGGGATTTTGTGAATGAACACTAGTGAACTTCGAGACTAAGTTAAGTGTTGGAGAATTGGCTATTATTGTATGTCATCTTGAGTTTTTATCTTCAAAATTGACTTTGTGATAGTGAGATTGTTCCAAGGAGACCGATGAAATTTTATTGCAAAGATTCTCTAATGAGACCTACAACAGGTCTGTAGGTACTTATTTTTTATCCTCAAAATCAAATTTAGCAGAGATGGGCATCACAAAGGAGGTGGTGGAGGCCACCTTGACCTCCAAACTCAACCCAACTCATCTGAATGTGATCGATACATCTGGAGGGTAAGGACATCACCCGTGCTTCCACGTAGTTTAAAACCATTGTAATTATCAGATGTGGAGCAAGCTTTTCTATTGAGATAGTATCAGCTCAATTTGAAGGGAAGAGGCTACTGGAGCGGCATCGTATGGTAAATTCGGCACTGGCAGAAGAACTAAAAGAAATCCACGCACTTTCAATAAAGAAGGCAGTAACTCCACAGCAGTGGCAAGAGCAACACGCTCAATAAAAGCATCCAGCTGTGTACTGCAATGGGAAATGTTCCAGTTAACATAGCTTGCATGAGAGATCTACGTGTTAAGGATAATGAATGTTTTTGGAATGTGTCAGTAGCCGGAGCCTTGGTTCGACATGGCTGAATTGAGGAAGCCCCAAATAGTCATGATATGCCCTAACCCTCTCTCTTAATGATTTATTTCCTTTAGTATTTAGATAAATCAATATCTGCAATTTTGTTTGAATGTTGTAGATGTGAGTTTCTTTTGGAATGTTGATGTGTTTTTATTTTACTAAGTAAATAGCATTTGGACTGGATATTATATAACATGCATTAACATATATTGACTCTTTTTGAAAGATATGCCCAAAAAGAAATGGGTATCAAATGACTTTTAATCATAATTGCATGAACTAATCTCTCCTCCTTTGCAGCTTTATCTTATTTACTATTTGAAGTAGAAGAAATCTCTACATCGATTCTTGCCTACTGATCCTATAATGTTGGTTGATCTTTTGCCTTGATTCTTCCTTTGAATGATGGTTTCTGTAGAAAATATTATGGAGCGTGAATGAGGTTTATAATTTTTCTTGTATTGTTTATATTATGTAGAACATGGCTTGAAAAAGGGAATTTCCGATATGACTGTATTTGGATTTTACTATGGATTTATAATAATATAAACTCCCATTAGGATTGGGGGGCTTCTACTTGGGAAGAGTCATACTAGTTTTATTGGTCTTTCTAGATAGCTCCATCTGAGTCATTTGATTATCATTTACCTTGGGGATTATTGAAAACCCCTCACCAGGACCTCTGCTATTATTATTACTATGAGCTTATTATTAGATTGGAACCCTCCTCAAGCATGTGTTAATGTGTTTTCTATGACCTTTACGAATATGTTAAGCACAAGTCATTATCCTATGTGGATAATTCTATGGCTTAATTTTGAGGCACTACTTGGATCTTTGAATCGGTTAAAGTAATATGGATGCATAAAACTCTCATGAATGTCGACATTCTTCAAGTTTGATTGATATGTGATGTCCTCATGAATATGAATTCAGGCAATGCTTGAAATATGAAATTATAAATATATCTTATACTTTGACCTTGAAGCTTGTCGAAAGAATTTTTGGTAGGAAAACAGATGAATAGGGAAGTTAAGATAACTACCCTAAAATGGAGTCATGCATAGCCTTAAGTAAAGGTGACAGCTACCATAATGGGACTAAGCATACCATGTATGACAAGAAGGATATAAGTCCACCGAAATTATTTAACTTCATTTTTAGAACAATAATTAATACCCATAAATTGGGGTATGCAAGTGGAGGTTGAATTATATAACAGGTGTATTATGTTATCAGTAACTAGTAAGGATAAATATGTTATTTAATTACTTGGTTAACGAGTGGAATATTTTCGGCATTTACGATGATTATTATGTTAGCTAAAAATTGATACTTGCATCTCAATTGAGAGTTGAGATAATGTTGATACTTGCATTTATAGTGGCTTAGACCGCGATTACATATCTTAGTTAGTCAAATGTATCTTTGACATATTAGCAAAATATGACAAAATTTTGATGTAACTCATTCCAATGAGTTCGACCCTTATACTAATAGAAACATATAAAGACATGGAATAAGCAACCAAAAGGATACCTAAATAATATATGAACTTGTGGATTGGTGGAATCTTTGTTAAGCATAAGTATGTTCTTAAAATTGTGAGATAAAAATCCAAATTATACCTACATATCACCGATTATCTATGAAGGTTTGATACTTGGGTAATATCGATGAATAATATAAGATTGATGCTTGTATTTATTATATAAACTTAATGTCGTTGGTGTTTTTATTTAATTGAAAGATAATCTTGTTGGATACTTATATATGTGAAGTAGGTCAAGGGTATTAGGTGAGCGTTATTATTATTTCGTAATTTAAGTATGATTGATTGCATGGTTAAGGTTGTATATCTAGTCACTTGGAATTGTGTTCTTATGTAAGCGAGATCTTAAGGAAGTGAACATTAATGAGTATGAAATGTATTAGAATGAGATGTGCGAGTTAAGTTTCAAATGTATGTTAGAAATTTATTTGATAAGGAGTATTCCAAACTTTTATTTATTTAAATGCTAGATGAAATAAATTATTAGGTGAGGTTTATATCTTATCATGCTCAGTTCTAGCGAACCGACTCTAGTAAATATTTGTGCAGATGGATTATGCGAGTAGATTAAAGGAAAAGAGTGTAAAAGTTTCATCAGTTCAAATTATGAAGTTCTTTGTAGAAAGTAAATTTTGTAACTTTGCTTGCAAGGAGTTTAGAAGATCTCTTGTCTTGGTATGTTCGGAAAAAATACATGGTGAAGTGTTCTTTCCCTTTTGTTGTTAGACTAGTAACTTACCTTGGTGAGAAATGATATTCAATCATTACATTGGCATAAGTATTGTAAAACCTTGATTTTGAGAATAAAGTGTTAAGTCAAAACTCTTTGACACCTTGTAATGATGTGATATAAGTAAAATTAAATGGAGTGGTTAACCCTTATAGAAGTTAACTAAATATATATATTCAGATAAATTAATGTAGAGATGACTTACTTGAGAACAAGAGATTCCTGAAATAATCAAAGGTGAAACTATCCTTGTAAAGTAAAATTTTAAAATTTGATATCCCTAGCTAAAGTAGTGAACACTACCCTTTATGGTGAACTCGAAGGAAGCTTAAGAGAAAATAATGGTTAGTTTCTCGGAAGATAGTAAGATTTAACAAGTAGGAGAAGATTTTAAGTGAACTACTCTACAGTGTATAAGAAAATAACTCAGTTGGTAAGATGAATTTGTGCGAATCATTTATTGAATCTTTCTGAAAACATAAGTCATGAGTTAAAGGGTGTTTTATCAAAATAAATAACCTTCAATCATTTCTTACTGTGGCTTTCCCTAGCTGTGAGAGTGTCATGTGGTTGGACTTCTATGTTGTTCTGTCAAAAAAAGAAAAGTGTATTATCCTTTTGGGTGTGAACGTTTCATGCAGACCTTGTGGTCATCCCCGTAACAAGTGGTTCCCAGAGTTGGTTGTAACTTTGTGACGACATGTTGTGTCGTGTTGTGTGTCGAAGCAAGTCAAAAAAATATCTGTCTTTTACTGTGTTGTTCGTGTGTGAATTTTTTTGGGTCGTTACATCAAACAAAAGATGGACAATTACATCCTAACTTATTCTAGATCAAACAAAAGTCACAAAATGCAATAAAACTTGAGTAAAAGGAGAGTAAAATGAGATCATTCATTACACATTGATGAGGCATATTTTTCCTTACCAATAATAACTCCTACAAAAATAGACCAGTTTTCGATTTGGAGCAATAGAAAGTTGAGGAACATCGATGAGATTACACTATCTTCATTTGCATGCTGAATTTTTTTCTCAAATTTGGTTCTTTCTCCCATCGGACGTGCAAAAAAACTTTTATCATTCTTAACTATACCTTTGTTTTGGAAAAGAAATATGATTTTGATTTCGGCCGAGTATAATGTGATCTCCTTCAAGTTATGAGTACCTCAAAATAAGGATAACATCCAGAGAAGGATGGTTCCCTTATGGATCACCTAAAACTACTAATTTGGTAGCGTTAAGGGATTAGAACAAACTTGAAATTAATTAAAAGTAAGTAAAAAGGGTGATATAACAAACACTTTGGGACTTACACTTTCGTAAAACACACATAATGAATGGTAGAATAAATAATAAACTTCACTACAATTGTTGCTTGATAGATTTTGGACTCACAAAAGGTGTTAGCACATACTTGGATCAACTGTAAAACTTAGAAAAAAATTAATGGAGGTATTGAGAAATTGTTAGCATGCAAAGGAAAATAAACATTCTCTTAAACACACAAAATAGTTGTTGTAATACACTTGAAAAAGCTTGAAATTGCAGGAAAAACCATCTTTTATTGATCAAGAAGATGCATGAGTACAATGGTTCTATGTAGAAGTCTCCAAAATGACCATAAGCCCCCTACAATCTTTCAAAAGTAAGGTATAAGTTGCAAGTATTCACCCCCAAAGCTCCCAAAATTATTAAACTTGACAATTTGGAAACAAACCCAATAATAGCACCCTACATGCATACTTTTAACCCCCTTTAAATAAAATACAATAATCCTAAAAATAGGGGCTAAAAGTATCCTCCATGAAGCTCCAACACCGAGAATAGTTGCATGATCTCTCCTTCCTCCTTGGTCAAATCTTTCCTTTAACTAGACTAAGGCATGTGTATGACCTTTTTAGCATATACTAATGTAACTTCGGATATATTAAGGTAAAGGCATCTTTGTCTTATCCAAAACACTATTTTTGTCTTAGAGTGCATGCATCTTTTGAATCATGTTTGAATTTTCCTTATCTGCAAGAATGAATAATTTTTAATCTTCTCACTTGGAATACATGCATGATGTTAATTAGTCCCTATTCGGCTAAGGTACTTATTGCATGGCTAATAACAATGAGGTGAACTTTGATAATGTTTGCAATTCCCAGTTCATAAATAATTGCTCAAGACACCTCCCCTATCCACATGGGCACACAATAAAATTAACTCACCATACGTGAAACCTGTGTGGTTAATCATTTACCATGGTTAATAATTCGAAATATGATTGAGGAAACCTAAAAGAATTCATTTTATTTTCCATGCCTCGATAATCGTCGGCCACCAATGGGAGATGCTGTCAAATGTTTTTGTGGACCTCCAATTTTTCCTCTAGAATCTCGGTTCTTCTCCCTCATTGGCTACTATGATTGCTTTGTGAGTTCTGGATAGGCTTGCTATGAATCCCACGAGGCCGAGGTGAATTAAGTTCTGCCAAAAAGGGATTTTGTTATAGATCTACTTTTGAAGATGATTTTTCCTCTCATTTTTGGGTTTACATTCTCCCCTGTTTTAGATATCGGATTTTTTCTTAGCCACTATGAGAAGGTAAGCTTTCTTCTTTTGTTGCTTCAGATTTTACAATCTCAGTTCACTCAAGTTTGATTAGTGGGGGCTTAGCCTATTCACTGCTTCAGCGGACTCTGGGTTTTCATTTGACCCTGTTCTATGTTGTGTTCTCTTTTCTTATAAAAGGGTTTAAATTGGATCATATCGTTGTTTAGGCCCTAAGTAAAAAACAACCCAGATGTGTCTGTTTTTATGAGCTCTTAGTTCAACTATAGATTGCCCTTCCTGATTAGAGCTAGGACACGCCACGGCTCGGCCTTACAAAGGTAATGTCTTGTTTTAAAGTTGTGGGTATTGATCTTTACTTGGATTTTCCTTGCATAGTCTTATTTGAAATCTTTTGTATTGGGTTATTAACAGTTCGTGGTAACTCTATTTCAATATTTGCGTACTGCTTGATAAATCTGGATTTTTGAGTTATATTCTCCTTATGGCTCGAGCTCTATGTTTAAAGTCGTTATTGCTGCTCTTATGAGGGTCTGGGTTATTTACTAATTTCTTTACCTAGCTGGTTGGTTGAGCTCATGGTATAATGCATAGATCATTCCCTTTTTGGCCGCCATTCTCATTAAGCACACAACCTGTTATTTATAACATCTCGTCGCTCTTTTCCACCATGTATAAATTACTTTGAACATTGTTTCATTTTAGGCTTGGCTTGGGCTTTGCATGTTGAACATGATTTTTTTGTATGAACTTGCATCCAAGTTCTATCAAACTCAAGTATTCAAACCCGAGCTGGGTTCTCCTTGGTTTTTTTAAACTTTTATTCATTTGCATCGATATAATTCCTTCCTTTAGGATACTCGGTTTATTTTGTCCCAGAATTGCTGATATGACCGTATTGATTTAATTATCTTCGAGGGGTTCGTCATTGGATGCTAATAACCCACCCTACTTTGTTAATTTTATGGAAAAATGAAAGAAATAACATGGGTTAAAAACCCTTCCATAGACCACCTACCTTTGATAATTTTTTCCATATTATCGTATATAGCTTTGATTCTTTGATGACGACGTTATTTTCTGTAGATAGAAATTTTTGTTTCTAAAAATAAAATCAATTATGTTCTAGTTCTTTCTTATTTTCCTAAAATAAAATGAGTGGAAAATATTTTCTAGTACGATTAGGTAGTCAATATTCTCTCTTTGCTGGAAGTAAATTGATTTCTGAAGAATTTCTGATTATGAAACGAAAGTTTCTCAAAATTTTGCGAACAATCCCTTCATTTCCATTATGAACTATGTGGCTTCGTATGACTTATTGTAATATCTATCTATTTTTTAAATCTCATTTAATTTTCCATAGTTCTTCAGAATCTGAATTGTGTACTTTTTCTAAAGTTGATCTTACATTGATGGAAACTAAAGAATCTTCGTTTCTTGCATTGATGGAAACTGTGCTCTTGTAAGATGTTCGTAGACGATTTTTCTAAAAACAAGAAGTTTTATTCTCATTCCTACGTTGCAAAATGAAATGAACCTTACACAATGAATAAGACTATTTGATTTTCTTCATCATAAAGATGGATACCTCATATTTGCTTAAGATTCCTTATCTCAATAAAAGGAATGATTGTCATTTCTCTTCATGGAAGTGTATCTCTTCAATATATCTTCCCAATTTAGAACTTTGTCATGTTTGTTTGTCTTACTGGGTTTTATTAGACATGGACATATACAATAATGGATGAAATTGTGAAACTGTAGAAATGTCCTTACATTCTAAAGCAATTTTTTTCCTGCCAATTTGCACTTCATGAGGCGCTTTCCATCCATCTTCATTCCTGTTAGATGCTCATTCTATTGCATAGTTCTTATTTACGAGTGTGTATGATGTCTTGTAAATTTGAAAATTATATTCTTAACTGTATTCTCAGATAGCTGCAAACTTTAAATTTATTAAACACTCTTTAGATAGTTGCATGGATAATGTCCTATAACAACATGCTCTGGGTCTGAAAACTTCCTTCATATTGTTGACTTAAATAGTAGCCCATAGTTGTCATTGATAACTTGTAGCATGATTTTTGTCTAGTCCCCTGGATGAATACTTATAAGTGTACAGCTGTTTGCCTTTCCTTACATGAGTTGCAAACTAATCTTGATTACATGGGAAGAAGACTGTATATTTTAAAAATGTATCTTCTTTGTATCTCTTCTGAGTTGATTTGAACTGGAAAACCTTGTTGCATTTTCAAGGAAAAATTTAAATCGATGTTTTCAATTCGACAACTCTGTTTTTTAATTTCTGGTATTGATGATGCATATACATGGAAAGTTGGTAACATAAGGATTTAGAGACCCTGAGATCTAACCCTTTTAATTTTTCCTCATGTACGATAGAGATAAAGCATAAAGCAAACCAGAAAAGCTTGTAGTGGCCTTCAAATAAGACAATGATAGGTTTCTTCTCCCTTACGTTTTCAATTTTCAATTTATATGCATTCCTTTAATTTTGATAGCCATATCCCACAAATTGTGTGGGATCAGTGTACGCTTTACTTAAGAATAAATAAATATTATTAATGGGATTAGTTTTACGTGTTTCCTTTTCATTTATTTTCATTAACTCAATCTTAAATTAATCTTTTGCATCTCAACACACTATGATAATTTCACATAATCATAAGGAATAAATGAAGTAATTATACCTTTCCCTAATGATAACTTATGCTAACTCTATTTGACTAAATTCTATAAATTTGTAACTAGATTTGTTATTTCATAATGTAATTTCTGATGTATGCTACCATTCCCACCTTCATCAAATCCCTGCATTAGTCTTCCAAGGATATTGCATGGTTTTCCTGAAGATGACACCTTATAATGGTAGTATATGTGAGGCATCGCATCCTGGAACACTACTCAAAGTTGTTGATTTTCTTCCATGGCATCCCCAAACCTATCAAAAAATGAGCAATAATGAAATTTTTGCACAACCCTCCGATGATGGACCAAAATGGTGAAAAACCTCCAATGATTTGCATGGTTCATGTAGCCCAAGGATGACTAGGAAGAGTGTTAGGCTAAAAATATACCAAGTCATAACTTGAGTGTGAGGGGGAAAAGTCTTCATTAGAAATATTTTTATAATTAGAAGATGGATGATCACAAGGATTAGGAGCATGAGGATAAGGAGCTTGAAGATTAAAAATAGCAATGTCATCAGAAGATCCAATCAATTTCACAGATTTATAGAGTTACCTTTGTGGGTTGAGAAGTCTAAGTAGGCGAAGTCTCTTGGAACTTAACATTGTATATGCCTAATTCTTAAATTTTCATCTTTCATACCTATTACTAAATTTTTTCGATGTGTAGATAAGGGTTATTGATGCATCTATTTCTCAAGCGAGTGCGTTAATGGGCCTTGTGGGAATGGGGAACAATTATTCATGTAACCATTATGGGTTAGAGACACTACACACAAAGAGTGTTGTTATTTTGTATTAGCCTTAGTGTTATCCCTTCATTAGTTACCTTTATATCCCTAGGTCTCATAGACATTGCATTCACAACTTATTGCTTGCATCTCACCACTTTTCACTTTGTTCATCCATGTTCTCGATCTATGAAACATTGTTTTCACTTTTCATGACACTTTATAACTTTTTGCCATCTTTGGTTGATGCCATCACCCATGGGTGATGGTGTCAATGTTATGTTTTTCTTGCATGATGGCATCAACCATGAGATATGGTGTCCTATATATTCTCACCTCATTATTGTTGGTCGTCAAATAGTAATTTTAAGAAGAGCAACAATGTCGGGGGATAAGAAGTCCCTCCTCTTTAATGGGAGAGGTTCCCTTATTCAAAAACAAACTTATTTACAAATATACAAAACATGTTTTTATGGTTGAACTTGAATATTATGAAAGTGTTTTCCACAAGGATCATTAGTTACAAAAGGACTGAGGAAGGGAAATACGAGGATGAGCAGAAGAGCAACATGCAGAATTATAGATAGCAGAATAATCCTTTATGTATACGAAGTTGCAGTGAATTTAAGACAAGATCGTTTGCACAAGATGAGATTACCAGACACAAAGTTCTGTAAATAACCTTCTTTAGATTCATTAATCAAGGACACAAAGTTCCTTCTTGGTTATACAAGATCACTATACTCGCAATATTTGAAAATATGCAATCAGTGAGACTAACGAACTAGAAACAAATGATCTCCATCAAATTAAAAGAACACAAAGAGATAACAGAGATTCGATAGAAAATGAATGGAAAGCCCTTTTATATTGATTTCTTTCTGATCTATTTACACTTTCAGAAAATACGCCAAGTTCTTCCTCCTTTTGGAATGGCGTGGAAAGGCCATTATATAGCTTACAAATCAGTTATTCTTTATAACCGCTTCTTTAATCGAGAATAGTTAAGGACCGCCAATCGTAACGCCTTAACTTCTTACAAAGAAAACGGAAAAAGAAAGGGAAGAAGAGAAAAGAACAAGGAGAAGAAGACAGGTGGCCAGTCACTGAGAGGGACCCACTGACTTCAGAATCCACTGCCTGAACTTCTTTAACGCCTCAGCTATGTCTCTGCCACGAGGGACTGACGTGTTGGTCGTAGACTGAGTCCAAAATCCAAGACACTTCTCCATCTCATTATCAAACTCGACATGAGTATGATAATCTTTGTTTGCTTCTTCAATGGCAGATTGAAGAGAGCAAATCTCCTTCATTTTCTCCTTGGAGATGGAACTTTCCTTGAATAGGTTATCTTTGACAAAAGCTCTGAATTGAGCTTTGATTTCTTGCAAGGAAAGGGAAGTACCAGAAGTCTCATCCTGAAGATGACAGTGTATATCTTTGAAAGCAGAGACCACCAGTGTCTTGAAAGCTTCACCCTTCTGCCAACTGTTCTTCAGTTCTCCCAAAGCCTCCTCCAGGACTCTGATCTTCCACTCCACACTGTAGACCCAGGACTTCGACAGATTATCCTTTGCATCATCAAAGACTTTACTCGCCAACAGAACGTTCTCATCTGCTTGTCCCATGAGTCGGAGGTCTACAATGCAACTGCTCCAGAGTTTGAGCTCTTTATCCATAATATTGATAGTGGAGGAGAGCTTCAGTTGTACATTGCCCACCTTTTCGTGGAGTTTGAAAGCTTCATCGATGAAGTTTAATCCAGCAACAAGCATGTCATCCACCATGGCTTCAATAGCTCTGCCATAGACAGAATACTTGTGCATATCTTTGATACTTTGCACTTCATCTTGGCTTAGAATTACAGGAGGTGGAAGAGTAGTCAATGGGGTAGGGTCCAAGACTTTATCCTTAGACAAAAGAGACTTGATGAAACCTGTGAGAATTTGGGCTTGTTCTTCCAATTGTTCAATAGTTTGCTGCCCTTTCTCTACCCTTCCAATGACTCTTGTGACTGTTTCCTGGAGGTTGTGAATTTCACCTTCGGGAGTAGACTCTCCCATTGGGATTCTTGAAAGCTCCAAGTCGATGCCGCAAGTCTGATTCTGATTTGTCCAGTGTAGGCTTAGCAATCTCTAAGAATTGCTGACCTTGAGCATCAGATACTATTCTAGAGGTAACCTTGGATCTCTTGGCACGAGAAGGAGTGGTGCCCAACAAGGCTACAATGGCATCAAAATTTGGTCCTAAGCTTTGGGAGGAAAATCTCCTCTTCCTTTTGTCAACCAAAGGTTGCACCCACGCAAAAGAGGAAGAGGAATCAGTAGGAGGGGCAAGGGGACCAAGAGACAGAGAGCTCATGATGCTCAAGGTCTGCGCAGCTGTTGATTCGAGTTGAGAAGTGAGTGGGGCAATTGGGGCACCGCGATGTAAGAGTCAACATCACTGAAAGCTCAGTGCTCTGGATTTCTTTATCTTTATCAGCTGGATCTTCAGGAGCACTTGCAAGAGTTGGTACTTTGCTTTCTTCACTTTCACTGAGAATAATGATGTTCTCAGGTCCCATAGGCAACTCTGCCTGCTTTCTTTGAGGATCACTTTCCATAGGCTCCTTCTTAACCTCCTTGAGCTTCTTCTGGTACACTTGAGTGGATGAAGAAGGAGTAGAAGTTGCAGGTCCTTGTATTGATGAGGCAGGAGGGGTCTTCACTAGTGTTCCGACCTTGGAATAGATGCTTCTCTTCGTGGTGTTGAAGCATCCTTAGAAGAGGATTCCCCGAATGCCTCCTGAATTCTCGAACCATCCTGTCAAACCAGACCTTAGTCCTGACTAAGACTAGAGCAAGGATCTCAGCCAGATCATCTCTCTCTTTCCTGTTCCAATCCAGGTCCTCCAGAGGGGTGTGCTTAATCACATTTTCATACTCATACGAGTATAGATCAGAATTGTCATCCTGGAGACCTTCAGGAACTTGGTATAGACCGAGTTCTTGGATCAGTTGCAGGGAGAACCTGCCACAATGCCTTCTCCTAGCTTTAAAATCATCTCGCATTACCAACCCAATAGTATTTTGTATCAGCCCTGTGATGGTAGATTATCTTGATGTTCGGGCCAATGAACTTCTTCAAGTCAAAGCAGGTTCTTGGCTTGAAGAAATGAACAAAGGATAGGAACAAGGGCTCTCTCTATATTCTATGCGTCCAGGGCTGTTTTGCAAGTGTAGTTCCCAGAGAGATGGGAAAGTGCAAGCCAGAAATCTTCTTATCTCTGCAAGTTCTGTGCAACTTGTCTAGTTGCTGCATATTTCTATCAAGGCCATTTTATCATTGCAGAACATGGGAAGCCGCAGAGGAGTGCTCTCATAGCCAGCAAGCCTGATATAAGAAAATTTCCTGAATTGGATGAAATAAGCACCATATTGCGATATCAGGTTCATGGCTTCATCTGAAAACCTTCTAGCAGTATCACCTTCGAGTAGTCTAACCACGTACATGGTGAAAGCATCATTGACCCTTCCAAATTACATTCTTTGGTCTCGTGTTGAATCTGCAAGGCAAGAAGCATATCTTGGATCATCTTTGTGTGCATCTATATAAGAAAAACCGAACCACTGCCTTGATGCTGCCAGAGTATACATCAGATACGAAGTCATGTAGAACTTCTTCATTTGCTGCACATTGGACAGCTGCTCCGCCAAATTCATGCTTATGATTTCCGCCCAATTTATGTTTTGCGTTCCTTCGCACACCATGCTGATGAGCGGGCACATCCAGAAGTGAAATTCGTTGGTAGAGGGCAAACCCATAACCCGAGCCAGCAAGATTATGAAGTCTGACAACTCTTCATTGAAATCTGCTCGGAAGAGGGTTTTGGTCAGACGAGAAGCTCCTTTCTTAGGGTTCTTCAGCCAGGACTTCGCCACTCGTGCCTTATATTTGTCACTGTCTTGGTCGAACAGGGTCTGTGCTTGATCTCGGGAAACGACTATGGCATTATCCATCTCTGGAATTCTCAGAGCAGTGCTAATGGCAACAACATCCAATTTGGCGATGAGTTCCCCATGTATATTAGTCAATTCGCTCGAAACGGGGTCGAAGTGAGCTCCGCATGAAAGCACGGTATCAGCACACTGTACTGAGATTGGGAAACCTCCGGCAAAAGCCAAACCACTATCGTGAATCATCTGCGCCATCGGTGTAGGGTTTGCGTCCGCCATTCTTGCCCAAAAATCACTGAAATCAAGATGACGAGCTTCGTTGTCGCCAATATTACGACAACGGACTCAAGTGGTGAAATTTGTTCCTGTCCCTGAAACTTGATCTTCATATTGATAGTAGCTAGGAGGACAGAGCCGCAAACCAGACTCGGAAAGGAATTACAGAAGGAGGGGAATACGCGCAGGTTTGCAAATTGCAAGGGTTTGAGCGAAAGATAGCATGGAAGTAGTGTGAAAAATGCAAGGGGGAAATGCTCGTTATATAACCGTTTAGGAGAGAGAAAAGCCATGAATGCACATTTAATAGATAACCACCAATTTGAATAGGCATGATATTCGGGTAGAGCGGGAAAAATAAGCACGAATGACACTTGGTACGCTTGGGACATGTGAGACGCGAATGCGCGAAACACGCGGCTCGGCCGGTTCGGGTGAAACGGGGAGAAGACGCACAAATGCATTTTGGGACACTTGGGACGAAAACGCGCGAAGGACGCGGTTCGGGTGTTTCGGCCGAAAATGGAACAAAAGGCCCGTTTGAACTTGGGACATTTGGAACAAAAGTTCCGGAGTACGCGGCTCGGCGGTTCGGGTGAAAATGGAACAACTTGCACTTTTTGATTTGGGACATTTGGAACAAGAAAGTGCGAAGTACGCGGTTCGGGTGTTTCGGCCGAAATTGGAACATCTCGCACAATAAGTTTTGGGACACTTGGGACAAAAAGTTCCGACGGGCCCGAAAATGGAACAACTTCGGGGATTTCAGCCGATCGGGGAACAGAATGCACTTTCGTACTTGGGACAGGCGGGACAAAAATGTCCGACAGGCCCGAAATACATACAAAATGACCCAAAACACAGATTTTCTCAATTTTCACGACTTAGGCACTTTAGAGAAAAACACTCATAACTCAAAATTTTGAAATTTTACTTTTATCAGAGCAGGGAATTTTGAGTGGACAACAATTATGAAATTAAAAGAAAGGAAACAAAAACCTACTCTACTCTTTTGCACAATCTTTGTGTCTGCTTGTTTAACTCTTGGTTCAACTTGTACTTTGTTTGGATTTTATTTGACACTCTTCTTCTTTGTTGGACTTTTTACACTATTGGGTCATCTTTAGTGAGTCTAGTATAGGAATGGTGTTCCTATTCTCCATGTAATAAAAAGTCTCCTTATTTCTCTACTTATTTCAAGATATATATGCATCAATTACCATGCCACATTTACAAGTGGAGTTTTTAGCTATCTTTGTCGGTTTCTACATGTTAGTTCATCTTTGTCCTTCATTATGTTATTTTATCCTAGTATTTCATGTGTTGTTTCGATGATAGTTAGCATAGTACTCTTATTCATGATCACCTCCTTAGCTTTACATTATTTCATTTCAGTTATATAGTACATGCTTGTCATATCTATTATTGATCCATACCTCTCCGACCCAATCAATGATAACTTAGTAGGGTAATCTCCCGTATATTGATTTGTGGGTCTTGGAAACCCTTTGTTTACCTAGTGTAGGGATTACTACCATTTATATATGTGAATCTAGTGCTTGTTGTAGCCCCTTTAAATATATCAAAAGTATTATGATTCATGTGTGTTTATTATTATTTTCATTGATTCCCTTGTAGAATGAATGATTTAGGAGTGCATGTAATTGAGACACATTATTTACCCACCATACATTTATGGTGAACTCGAAATGAATCCTATAGACATTTTGATTGATAAAAACTTCTTAAAAGAACCATCATCATATTTTAACTTCTTTAAAATATCAAAAAAACCCTAAGGATTGGTTTGCACATGCACACCATTGCAAAGGGTGATTTTGTTTATTTATGTTCTTATTCTTCCTATAAATCATCAAACCCTATTTAAATATTCTACATGGATGATTTTTTATATTGTGATGCGAATCTATCCAAAAATTCCATTAACCCCTATGTAAAATTTTTATAGGTTCAATTTTGTTTTAAACAAAAATTCTAGAGTCTTCTTTTTTGAGTATGCAAGTTACAAATATGTCACCATTGAGGATATTTTTGTACAACTCAACCACTTGAACTTTTCATGGGATATTCCATTTTCCCTACATCCCCTCTCCATTTTTTATTAAATCTCTAGCTCTCACCCTATAAGAAATTATCTTCCTAATGATCCCAATTTCACCCATGGAACTCCGATCTCCTAACCCCATCCCTATGATCAGTCAAAACATGATAAATCAATAGAATGTAATATGGTTAAGATTGATAAAATTAAAATTCGATGCATTATCAATAATATAAACTATAATCGTACTTTACCCCGAAAAGTATTGAGGTTTTCAAGGATATCCACCGACTCCATAGAAATCACCATGCACCATTCTAACCATCGAACACTCCATCATGATTAGAATCCTCCTAGTAGGACTAATAAGAATGAATCTCCCAAAACTGCCACTAATGATCATGAAAATAAAAAACAAACACCCACAAACAGGGGGTCATTCTTCTCGCTATGGATCCTAACATGGTAATAGTTAAGTTCATAGATCGATGGCCTTATCCCAAGCTACCACTACAACTAGCATGATCGAAATACAAAATTAGATGTTGTAAATATAAACTCAAAAAATGTTGCCTATTTTTCCTTCTTACACCCATCCTCCATTGGTGGATGCAATGGGAATCACATCCCTTCACCAATTCGAGTAATATATTGTTAAGTTTCCAAAATGAACCTATAGCTTTATACATTGCTTCCATGGAATTATGAGATATTATCCCTACCGTTTTTACAATGTTTCTTTGGATCCAACCCTATACATCAATACCATTGGAAACTTCTATAATCAATGGATTCAAACAAACAGCTACGCAAGTGTTAATATTATAGGAAAGAACTTTGTAGGAGAGGTATTGGAATGGTACACCCAACTTCCTCCCACTTTGATAGTTGATTTAGAAGGATTAATAAAATTCTTGATCTCTTAATTTCAGCAAAAATACCTTCTCCAAAATAGTTTTAAAATATTTTTAAACCTTAAGCAAGGGCATCACATATCTTCCCAAAGTTTTATCAAGAAATGAAAAACACTTTCCATACAAGATAACCATAATCTTGATAGTCGATCTTATGAAAAATATTTTTAATGGCCATACACCTACTCTCTAATATAAAATCAAGCCTTTCTCTCCCAACACATTAGAGTAAGCCCTTGAATAGGAAATAGAAAATATTATATCATGTGTGAATTTGGATGCACTTCCAATTAATAATCCAAAATCACAATGCACGTAATAATGCCTTTGAATCCTCTAAGATAAAAAGGAATGGGAGGACATTAGTAATATCCTTATCCCCGCTCACATCCTCCTTTTTCTCATGTTGAGCTTCTAAAAATACTTACCACTCTATAAATAGTCCCCCTTCAAAACATGCATGTACTGACTTTATAGGTGATCTAGTTTATTGGTGTCATGCCACTATAGGACACTCGACAATGATTGTAAATAGCTTTGGAATATAGTCACCGAATTCTTCTTCATATATTCTTTCAACTACTCTACCATTATACAAGAATGTTATGAGAAATATTAATATGTAGAGAACTTTCTTTCTAACCATCAAAATAAACGTCATAAAATCCCCATGAACATTATCATGGGTACCATAGAGCCTTCATATGATCAAATTCTCACAAAACCACAATATATCAATGCTGATTAGGTAAAATATAGATGTAAATCTCCCCATAAATATATCATTATTAAAATGAAGAAATCCTTTGATACTTTCCAAAGCCCATCAATGGTGGAGCCTATTCCTACAAATGATCCTCAACCCATGGTGTCATAAGAAGTACATTTAAAAATAAATAAATCTCCAACTAAATTATCATTTTATTCCATACATCTTCCATTGTGCCACCACCATGGTATCACTATGTTCCAAGCCTATTTCAAAGTTTCTAGATGAGATAAATTCCTTTACATACAAAATACCTTTTATATGACTCATGTGTACCTTTGCTTCAAATCACACGTTTCTCCTCCAAAAGTTGTAAATATTTAAGGATACTTACATTCCCACCCAATCTCCGAATCTAGAAATCCATCACATAGAGACTATGAGATCATCCGTACAACACTCACATCAATGTTTCTTAGCCTTGGAATTTGTGGCGATGACATGATTATAGACGAGGTCCTTTTTTTTGTCTATGACCCACCCTTAATCATTAGTATTATCATTCACGGTGTGCAAGTACGTAGTGTCATCATGGATGAGGGATTAAGTATAAACTTAGCCTCTTTCTCCCTTAGCAAGAATCTCATATACTCCATCAATGACCTCAAGCCTTCTAACTTGACTTGTCATGGCTTTGGAAAAACAAAACAAAAACCCATAGGATCCATCTAGTTACCCATCATAATTGGTCCCAAAATTATCTGCACTAAGATTATGGTTCTAGGCCATCCTATCTCCTAAAAAATCTTATTAAACCAACCATGGAGACATTGCATGCACGTAATCACATCATCCAAGTACCAATGTATTACATTCATCCATAACAACTAACACTTTAAGAATTATTATTATAGAAACCCTTGGGATATCCGAATGTTATTTCCTAATGATCCTTTCGTAATGCCAACCACCCCTGAGATCAAAAGTAATCCATACTTAAAGTTATTTGATATTAGGCCTGAAATCTAAATTACATTATCATATTCAGATAATGATGAACCTAATTACCTTTAAAACATAATCAATAAAATAGGTTAGTTGATGATATTTTACGTCGGTTACATCTGGTTCTTCTACCTTAATATCGATTTCCACCTCAAACCTATACGGCGGATAAAAACAGTGATTCTGTGACCTGCTATCAATTAGAAAGCAACGAGTTAGGAACTACATAATTTTTTTCTGATAAACCTCCCATTTAATTAACATAATTGAATAAGCTCGATTTTTAAGTTGAGGAGTAGGTGCCCAATCTTAAAGGAAAATGGATCTTCTTCGAATAAGATTATATTATTTCAAAAGCCAAGTCTAAGAACTTGGAAGAATTTCATTACCAGTGCACCCTGGACAAAATACGGTCTTCTGGACTTGAATATAATATTATTGATCTGAATCCTACAATTCGATTATCTATGATACTACTGAGATTGAGGATGAAGAGGAGACACTTCTTACATTCTTCCTACTAATATGCTACTGTTTGATACTCGTTGGGTAATCGAGAAAATATTTTACTATTCTTCGTGTCATGATTTAGTAACAACTCTACCACCCGGACAAGATTCTAAGATAGCCTCTGCACTCAAAACTGGTCTCGGTGTTCCTTAAATAACCAATTTTGATCCAACACCCAAACAGGTCACCTTCGATGCTTGGGTTTTATATGTACAAAAAGGTAAATCTAGGAAACATAGAGATGGTAGGTAATACGTAGGCCTAGAAATGGATGTCGAATACGTTGGGCTTGTCCCTACCGTGGAAAATGATGAGGCTATTCTAGAACTCGTATATGCTCGAGAAGATAAACTCTGTTGACATCAACACAAGTTGGTAAACTTCTCTAATACACTTATACACCTTAACGATTATGTCTCTACTATCGATACTAGCCAGTACAAAGTATCCAAATTTCTCGGCCCCATATCATTTCTAAGATTGAAATTCTATGTTAGATGAATCAACCATTAATGTATAGATTAATGACGATCCCACACATGTAGTCATGTTGGGTGATTTCTTTCCTCACTTATGTGAGATTCACATAGATGTATTAAGAAAACATATGGAGGTGATCACATGAGGATATGACAATATGTATGACATTGATCCTAAAATTATCTCCCATAACATCATTACTTAGACCAACACCACTCCTATTTGGAAAAATATATCGAATTTACCTCCTAAGATCAATGAATTTTATCATAAAGAAATCATCAAAATCTTAGACACAAAGTTCATTCATATGATGGACTATTCTAAATGCGTGTCTAATATCATCCCGGTTTATTAAAAGACCACCATGGCCATCCATATTTGTATTCACTTCTAAAACCTCAACCTCACTTTTCCTAATGATAAATTTTCATTACTCTCCATTCATTCCATAGTTGAAACCATCGAGAGGATATAAAATATTATCTCTTTTGAGTGGGTTCTCAAGGTATAACGAAATTTTGATTGCTCACGAATATGACCACAATAATACCTTTACTAAAGAATGGGGAACCTATTGCTATGTGAAAATTCCCTTTGGTCTTAAAAAAGCAATGTAACATATGAACTTGTTGTGACACACATCTTTCATGACCTCATACATAAAATAGTCAAAGTATACATTGATGATCTACTCATCGAATCTTGACACACTTATGGCCATGCTCGTGACTTGGACATTTCCTTAGGATTCCTTCATAAATAAAAGGTTCAACTTAATACTAGAAAGAGATTATTCAAGAAGATGTATCTCGAACATGATATCAATGTCGAATTGGTAAATATTAAAGCCATCCTCGACATGCCATGACCATATTTTATATAATGAATATACACTTTCCTCAAAAGCATGGAGCAATTTGGAGATTTTTCCCCAAATTTACCTATCACATTCATGTCATAAATATCCTCATCTAAAAATACACCAAATTGGAGTGGACCAAACAATGTGATAAAACATTCGATAATATGAAGATATCTTTATCCTCATGACCAACCTTGCAAAACACCTTCATTTGATCGTGCTCTTATACTATATACCTCTTCCACTTCTATGTCTATTTGGGAAATATTAGCAAAGGAAGATGAAAATGGAAAGGATCATGCGATTTATGATGTTAATTGTACCTTCCTAGATTATGGAGCATTTATACACATCCATTGAATGAGTTTGTTTAGCCATATATTACGAATATATAAATTTACATGACCATATGTTTTATAAAACTACTTACCTAATTATCCATAAATATTTTTTATGGTACTTATTCTCGGATGATACACTCCTAAAGGATCACATTGGTAATTATATGGCCTTCCTTATGTAATTTGACATCTGCATCATCATGCGAAAGGTAATACAAGTACTCTTCATAACAAACCAATTGGCTTCAGTCCCCACCCTCACATATCAACCTATTTAATGTAATATCCTAATACTTGATGGTAAGAAAAATATCTAGTAATTACACCAGGAAGGTTTCCATCTATGAGGTTCAAAGACTTGAATAGGTTGCAATATGGTAGTTGATGATTGAACAAGTTGTTCAAAGTTTTTAGTATAATACCCCCTTAGATCCTATTGATATGATGTTCACGGTGTATGATTGTAAGTTTCATCATCTTGTTCGGGGTATAAGGCACACAATCTATATCTAATGTGGTATATCTAGATGTTGTTTTAGAGAGTTACTTGGCTTATGTGATAACTATGATTTTAATCTAATAGGATGGATGTGGCCCCAAAATGGAGGGATAGGAGATCACATTTTTTTGGTGATGGTCCTACTAGAGATCCCTTGTTAGACGAGAGGATAGTTCGTGTTTATGTTACATTGCTATGGTTTTTGATTAACTACACAATGATGTGGTCGTTTAAGGAATTGTTCAAAATATCAACGATAAGTGTTTTTCTTGTGATGTCAAAGGAGAAATATCAAATATATTTGTGGAAGTGGATGTGATGGAATTTTTAGGTTGATACCTATATGGGCTTGAAATCAGTGTAGTGATGTCATCTAGAGAGTTTGATTGTTCGATTGGGGTGTCAATCCTAGATAATGATGATGTGTTTTGTGTGGGTGAGAGTTCATTGATGACATTAATCAATTCATAAACTAGTTGTGATTTTCAATTTGATTTTTAAACCAACGAGATCTTTGTAGGAAAATTATTTTTGTATGACAAATATTTTAAAACTCCAAATACAACAAAATAAAAGAAAATTCAATGTAAATACTAATGGAAACCACACTCAAGTTATGGGAGTTCAAAAATTGCCCACATCTTCAGGTTCATTAATTGACGAACTTATTCATTATTAATTTCCAATCATAAGTACAAAGAAAATTACAATACTATAATGAATTTTCTGGACCACTTGAAATCAGTTCCAATCAGTTCGGCAAAACCTAGACTAGTATTAGAAGGATTTCTCAATATTAAAGCATGGCCTCTTGGCTTCACAGTTCCAATAGACTACCCTTATACTGCACAACCTCTAGCATCTACATAGAGCTAAGATGGATAGTTTCTATTTTCAAGCTTAGTAAGAAGATCCTACTCCTGAACCTCCAAGAAACATAGACTTCGCTTAATAATGTTAAACATATGAAGAATAAAAGCTTCATAAAATGATTCTCCTATGCTTAAAAACCCCTTCGTCTTCATACTTGAGATCTGAGTCACTGCACAACAACTAAGGATCGAATAGTATTTTAGAAAATAATAGCGAGTTACAAAAAAATTAAGTCACAAAAACAATTCCTTATTAAAAGTACTTATATCTTCACAACGTTTCCTGCAAAAATGCTTTTATTTCAGACTAATGTTGAGAACTAAGATTGAGGCTTGCGTTTGTGAATGGACCTTTACCACCTTTTATACTAGTGTTTGTCCCGAGTTTATTGGATAAAATACTTGTCGGATTTGGATTTTTCATGTCAACTTGGTTGGCCGAGTTAGTTGGGCACATTCGTTGTGGGCGAGAGTTTTTTTGTTCAAACCGCCGTGTTATTTTTTACTCCCCACATATGTGGTTGTTGCTATGAGCTCCTAGCTCACTGAGCCATTCTGACTTTCCCAATACCTGTTGATCCCGCTCTTCCGGTGTATGTCTATGAGCTCGACATTTCTGCCTGTACCTCTGAGCTCTAAGTTTCCAAGTATACCCCAATATTTATCCCATGTGCCCACGTCTTATTGTTGACTTGTTCTCTGACTCTTCTGTTGCCAACATTAAATATACCACCAGAAATATCTCAAACTATTATTCTGTAAGGAGCACATTTTGGGAGATATTGGGAAATTTAAAGGCCCAATGCTGCATTTGGATCATATCTCCCACTAAGGATTCATTTGGTCCGTTAAAATATTCTTTTTAATATTCTTTAGATCGGCAAATTTGAGTTGTCTCGAGTACGTTTCTACATTTGACTCAATGGTCTTCAAACTGCTACTCCTTCAATTAGACAATCTCCATATAGCTCGATCCTAGGACCTGTAGCACATGGGACCACTTCCTTTTGTTGCACCACTTTGATGTTGACATTTCCAAATTTGGATAGAAAATCTTCGTCTTGTCTTTTACAAGGACTTTATAATAGACCTTAAATACCAATTTTCTAAAATAAACACTAAGGATGATAAACATGTCACGAAGTATTTCCTTATTTGTTAGCTCTAGTCCCGCTTCATCTTCTTTGTACTAACAACTAGCAATCACATGTGTACAATGCAATGTGAACGCCGAACGATATATGTTATTTGATTTAGAGGGATAGTTATAATTTTTGTAGTTGATGTTCATAAATGGTGTTATTGATTTTGTAAGTGTAGGAATATATATGAAGCATTATCTTTAAAGGTTGTATCTCTACATTTCAAATTTGTCACAACTTGATCATAAATCAAACCCTGCCCCAGCCACTTGTGTAAGAGTAATGGAAATACCCATAGACTTCCGGAAGAATCAAATTTAGCTGAGAAGAAGTAATTAAGATGCAAAGTATTTATCTAAAATGATATATAGATCGTATCATATTCAAACAGACTAAAAAAAAGCTACTGTAGCGATGACAAACACGGTTAAACATACGTGAGCCCACAGTCACAAAAAACAAAGAAGTACATGCCAAATATGTCAAAAGGGTTGCTAAGACATTATTTCGCTAATTGTTTTGACAAAAAAGATGTTTCGTGATGTTGAATGTGGGTAGCCTTTGCAAGCCAATTCAATTTTGTTTCTTATGGTTTTCGTATATCAACAATTAACCGATGCAAGTAACAATAGTTGTTTTTTAAATAGATCAGGTTCCAAAGACTTTCTTCTATTGTTATCAAAATATTGGCTAACTTGGATATGTATGATTTTGTGTAACAAAATTATGGACCAATGCAATGAACAACATCTATATCAAAACCGGAAATTGTTTGCATCTATTTGGGTTTAGTAATACTATTGTGCATAATTATTGAGACTAATCATCACAACATACCCAATGAGGATTGGATTTGTAGGCTATGAATACTCTGTGAAGTTGAAAGTGAGGAACATTCTATTTTTATATTTCCTATCTAATATGAAATTTAGGGGACATATTCTTTATTGCCCTAGCCAAAATATTTGGGCCTTCTTCTTCAGGAAATGATTTTAACATCCCACCGGCCCCAAAGGAGTGACACTTGTATGGAAAGTTCAATCCCATAGGATTTGAATCAACCAGGAAGTTGAAGAGATGGATCAAATGATGAGTTAAGGCGTTAAGGTAAGAAATGTTATAAGGTGGAAACCAATCCCTTGAAATTAGTTTTTGGATGCCTTTGTAGGGGGAGCTTGATAGAATCAACTGGGAGGAAGAACAAGAGAGACACGCTTCGTAGGGAAGACAATAAATTTGAGAGGAGTTCAAAGATATATTTTAAGTTTGTTGCACCTCAAGAACAAGCTTAGGAAGCAAAAATTTAAAGACAAAACACGTGGAGTGTCTTTGAGGTAGCCTAGGTTCTTCATGTTTTTCATTAGCTGAGAATGAAATAAACAAACTCGGGAGTCTGAAATAACTTTAAAATAATCCACATCCTTCAGGTGAATGGTAGCGGTATTAGTTTTGGATTGGAAGTCATGAATCAAATTCTTCTTGTCAACTCGACACCATCCAACACCTTCACAATTAAAGATGCCAAGAAATCCAGTGTACTTGTTCAAATTCCAAATTTTTAGTAAGTTGCAAGGAAAAGCATACACCAGAGAACACAATAAATTTTTAGTAAGACTTTCTTCTATTGTTATCAAAATATTGGCTAACGTGGATATGCATGATATTGTGTAACAAAATTGTGGACCAATGTAATGAATAACATCTATGTCAAAAACAACATTTGTTTACATCTGTTTGAGTTCAATAATATTATTGTGCATAATTACTGAGATTAATCATCACAACATACCCAGGACAACAAAAAAAGTGGGGTTTGAAACACTCTATACAGACGAGATTTGAGAGCTTTTTCACCTTGTTCACACACAAAAGTTAAAATGAAAGTATGGCACTCTTAAGAAAAAAATTACTCAAAATGTAATTGGATATAAATTTAGTTTCTGTCATATTTTAAATGAAGAAAGTATAAGAGCTCAAGGCTACAACGAAGCTCATAGTGGCTGAAATTTTAGAATCCAAAGCAGGATATAAGTAGCACGCTTTTTAACTGCATGTGGGCACCCCCATGAGTGGGTAAGAAAGGAGGGGTCCATATATACATATTTCGAACTATATACCTGACAGACAAGACTCTACTGTCTGTCATGGAGTGTATTTAAAACTTTATTTTGTTTTATATGAAAAAAAATCACAACTAAACGGACTTCGACTTTCTTTACTTTAGATAATATGTACTCAACGCATCTATTTAGTAGCTATGTTATTGTGGTTGCTGTGAAAAAAGAACCCTATAAACATCTCATGGAGGAAAATTGTAATGAAAAAGAAAAAAACCAGGAGAGAACAAGGCAGGTCTGTGTTACAAAACTTACCCTTGTAATGAAATCGTGAGCTGCGAGAGCAATGCTATCCGTGCAGGAGACAGTGAGACCGCACGCCTTATCCACGTGGCTTTTGATGTCATCTATCATTTGAAAATATTTGGGCCGCAACGTTAAATTTGGAGAGGCGTCTTGCTCACCTGGCCCGCTTGATGATCCATCCAGCAAAACCGATGCATCGCATCCCTGCATGGCACACAAGTTTCCACATTAAATGCAAAAAAATTAGTTTGATTGCGCTTCATTTCAATATGGAGTAAATAAATAACTTTAAAAGACAACCTGAATGAAGCAATCATGGAAATGAAGACGCAGCAACCCTGTGGCCTGTGTAATATCCTCCTTCAAATAATGGTCAATGCGTTTCTTGACAATGGATTCCAGTTTATTTTGGGCACGTCTTCGTCACTGGCAACAACAGCTAAAATGGAAAGAGTGCAGAAGAGACACAGAAGAAGATTAAGCAGCTTCTCCATTGCTTGACAAAGCTACTTACCATTTGGATTTGTTGCCCATTTGCAAAACAAATTCGAAGAACCCAAAAAACCAAAACAGAGGAATTCCAATTAGTAAAGGAAAAAAAAGAGAATTGAGAATGAGAATGAGATTGCATGTAGAGACAAAGTGAGAAGGAATTTCACATTGAACGATGCACCTCACAACAAAATAAGGCAACAAACCAGGCCAAACATACCATGAACGAAGCCGAGTATGAAAGGATCAATAACCGTTAAAAATAGTACGAAAATGTGAAAACGTCCAGACGGCCGTCAAACTGTCAAATTTAACACCATCGCCATTGGGGGTAATACAGATCATCCATCTTCCAAAAACTGGTGCATATCCATGCTGGAGAATTTTTCTAGTAGACAAGCTTGAACTCAAGCATCCTAATGAACATGGGTCAGTGTTTGAATCCTATGCTTCACCAAATCAAAATGAATTATTGAGTAGTTGACGATTGATGAGAAACTGGATAAAACACATAATTAAGTGGATGGAAAATGGAATGACAAAATATATACCAGATACATAAGCCATTGGGGGTAATACAGATCATCCGACTTCTAACAACTGGTGCATATCCATGCTGGAGAATTTTTCTAGTAGACAAGCTTGAACTCAAGCATCCTAATGAACATGGGTCAGTGTTTGAATCCTATGCTTCACCAAATCAAAATGAATTATTGAGTAGTTGACGACTAATGAGAAAATTGATAAAACACATAATTAAGTGGATGGAAAATGGATTATATAACCAAATTAGAATCAAAGGTGCACACAACCAAATTCATTGCTATAGCTATAGTCAAATATAACCAATGAGAGTAGGTCAGAATCAAATAGTGAAACAAGGTTGTTAAGGCCCATGAAAAGGGTTTCATCTAATGGAGAATAATGCGAAGCTCATGTCATGGAGTTTCATCTTCCAGGGGTGAATTGACATCTCACAAAAATGCAATGAAAAAATATATACCAGATACATAAGCTATTAAACTATAGTTTCCCAAAAAGGTAAAGCCTCCATTTGGGCAAGGCAAGCCTTCTTGCTACGTACAAAAAGATGAAACTATAGGGCTTTTACTACTCATAGAGCTCAGGGATTCCTTCTGCCATTGAGGGTAATACAGATCATCCGGCTTCCAACAACTGGTGCATATCCATGTTGGAGAATTTTTCTAGTAGACAAGCTTGAACTCAAGCATCCTAATGAACATGGGTTAGTGTTTGAATCCTATGCTTCACCAAATCAAAATGAATTATTGAGTAGTTGAGGGTTGATGAGAAACTGGATAAAACACATAATTAAGTGGATGGAAAATGAATTATATAACCAAATTAGAATTAAAGGTGCACACAACCAAATTCATTGCTATAGCTATAGTTAAATATAACCAATTATACTTACCAGCAGTCACTTTCCAAGGAAGCTATAATTGACTGTTTACTATTCCATAAGACAACATACCAAATCATTGCTTCTCTAAAGATCAATATAAACTATAAAGTAGAAAACCATCATCATAAGAACACGAATCCAAATTCTTCCATTACATAATTTTTAATTCATAGTCCATTTATGAATATAAATGAGTATTGTATTTTACGAGTTAACATGCTGATGGTTTAATATTGTATTATATTTTTTTGATGACTGAAAAACTTGTAACACTATTGAGTACTATAAAACCCACATTGAGCAGAGGATAATTCTTACCTGTATCCAAGTTGGCAACGATGACATCTTTTCCAAATCCTGCTTTTCTCCAAAGAGAAAAAGAAGGGATTTCTTCAGTCTCTGATTTTGGATCTCCATCTTCTAAGCCAAGGAATCCCCATGAACGAGTTGTGTGCAACTTGTGTTCTCTGTTGAGAAATACAGATACTACTCCTGGGAGCTCTGCATTAGTTCCACAATTAAGTTTTGTTATATATCAGAGGAATTTCCTAAATTCCATAAATTTGTGATTCTTCGAAATACAGTGGTGTTATAGAAAATTACTTGAAATAGCAGCGGCATGTTCTTCTTCTAAATCAGCAGCAAACCCATTAAAACTTTTGTATGAGTAAAAGATTGAATCCGTGGCTGCTTCCTTGCTGTCAAGAAAATAAAATGTCAAAATCATATCACAATAGTTACGTAAATCCATGGATTCTCGAGTCGCAATTCATAATCCCACAAATTCGTGCAGTCTCGAATGAAAATCTAGAAGAGGATTATTGAGCTTATTATTTAAACTTCATCCGAATCCGTTGCCTGCAATCACATGAAATGATTTTTTCATCCATTACCTTCCCAGTGTCGATAAAAGAAGTTCATGATGAGAGTTTGTAACCGATTCAGGCTCCAAGAAATCTTCATGTTGCCCTCCCAAGTACACCACATACGACTGCAACCACCCAAATGAAAAAAAATTACCATTCCAAACTCAAAACCAGAGAGGATAAACCCAATTATACCATGAATATGCATGATACAAAGAAAACTGCACCTCCACCAATACCCAATCTCTTCCTACTTGCCTGTTTAATACCCAATACTTCTCTCAGTGATAGAAACAATACGAAAACTGCAATCAAGCTTCCTGCTCCCTTATCCATGGCGGATAAGCTTCTGAATATAATCTATTTGTATTCTCAGTATTGCTGTGCAGTGCATATGCAACCCCTTCGAATTGCATGTGCACAGGTTCTGATGCCTCGTATTTTGGGCACTTTTAAATCACTAAAATAGATTTTGGGTAATTTTTAAATCAGTAAATTAGATCTGGAGTATTTTTTATATAAATTAGATACATAACTCGCCATGCATTAACTGCACAAATATTCTAGAATCTTTGAAAGTCAAATGATATGCTACGCTGTAAATTTTGTCATGCCAAGAAGGAAGTGAAGCTTTTCTCATAATATTGTGAAAAGTATGAAGGCGGGTACTTCGTTTAAAGACGTATATATTTCACGGATATTGTGAACGGATTTTCGTAAAGTTTATCGGTACGTCTGTATTCCTGCAAACAGCGCAGGTAAAAAAAATTGTAAAAATGTGAAAACGTCCAGACGGCCGTCAAGCCGTCAATTTTAAGACAGTGGCAGAAACGTCTGGAGGTCCTTTACCATGAAAACCTTTGGCGTAATGATTAATACAAGGTAGATTTTTCCTTGTATTCATCAACCATAACCCTCTTACCATTTATCTTTTATTTTCCACACCAAACACACTTTGGTTTCCAAAATATCAACTTCGTTTAATGATCAAGGTAGATGGCGTAATTTTCCTTGTATTCATCAACCATAACCCTCTTACCATTTATCTTTTATTTTCCACACCAAATCACACAATGGCTATAGGATCCACGGTAACTACATGTTTTGTTTCCAAAATATCTCTCAACTTGTTATAGGATTATCTTTCTTGTAATAAAAAAAGACATGATCATACCTCTTAGGGTTTTTGATTTTGCAATACTTATGGGGATAAAATCTGCCTTCTTTTCGTATGTTGTCTTTAGGATGTTTTATGCGATCCTTGGTAGTCTTATTATCCGGACTAGATGATCTCTTTCATCAAACTATCTTCTTTCCTTTTCTCTCAAAATTATTTGGAGATTCTTGTTTATACCCTGCTACAAGATAAATTAGGACAAGTGCAATAGGCTCTACACTCAATGTTTTTCTCACTTCATCTCTCTCAAAGCATTCTCCTCCCTCATTTTTTCCATTTTTGTAAACTAGATCCTCCTATTGAGGTCCTTCCTCCACCCAGATAGGGTGGGTTATAGCTTGGCTATTTACAAAAATATATTTTCCTTCATAACCCATTTTAAAAATTTAGTTTTATCTAATACCTCTAATGCGCTTTTCAAAGTCACCAAAAGTACAATTTGCAGCTTCTTCATAAGGAAAATTCAATGAATCACTTACAATGTTTTATTGGTGGGTGTATCTTTTCATTACCACCTTTTCAACATCATGGAATATTTCTACCAGCTCTTCCTTATCTCTTAGTTCATGTTATAATTATTTGATTACTCCATGGAATTCTTCCTTAGACTCAAACCCATCTTACAACTCTTGCTTCTCCAATTCCATGAGTCTGTAGATATCTCATCAATTTAGAATCCTCCTTTAGACAAGAGGGTGTGACTTTATTCCTCCACATTTGCTTTCCTATTTTATCATTAGAGTGAGTAGAATAATCCTTATTATAGAATTCAAATTTTACCGATATTCTTTAGAAACATGGATTTTTTCGAGAGGAAATCCTTTTCAAAACTACCTTACATGATCTCAATCAATGATAAACTTGACACCATCTCTTTGTGGTTTATTAGTTGTGTATCTAGCTATAGGTATAATAGATTTACTTGCTAATGGTATTTTATGGTTCTATTTCACATTCCACCATTCTATATTGGAATCAATGTGGTGCTCGGTCTAGGAAAAAATACCAATATTTTTCCTTATCATGCCTAATCATAGATAAATTTGTACATACATGAGGAGCATCTCATCCTTATTAGGTCCCTTAGAGTCGACATTAATCTTGCAACATAGACTATAAGAGTTCCATGCTCTATCTCAATTCAACAATCGACATAACTGATCTTGTTGATATAGTATCGCCATCTTCATTATAGTACCCAATATAGTGAGAAAAATGCACGACTAGATGAACTTATAAGAGTCCATTTTCACTATGACAAAAGTTATCACATGTGACAAACCAACTTTGATACCGAATTGATCCATAAACTGGATTTTTTTGCACTTTGATTTTTGAACCAACTGATCCTTATAGGAAAATTATTTTTTATTCATAATATATTAAAACACTAAGAAAACCAACTAAGAGAAAATATAATACAAATAATAATGG
This sequence comes from Taxus wallichiana var. yunnanensis, assembly GCA_018340775.1. Lineage (NCBI taxonomy): Eukaryota > Viridiplantae > Streptophyta > Pinopsida > Cupressales > Taxaceae > Taxus > Taxus wallichiana. The sequence continues at coordinate 892,700,959 of CM031242.1, forward strand.
ATGTTGCACTGAATTTTTTAATGAAGTTCAAAAATTGCCTACATCTTTGGGTTCATTAATTAAAGAATGTATTCATTATAAATTTCCAATCGTAAGTACAAATAAGTTTACAATACTATAATGAATGTCCTAGTCCACCAAAAGGTCAATGTCCATCATTCTAGTAGAACCTAGATTGGTGTGATAAGGTTTGCTCAATCTTTGGTATGGCCTCCCATATTTACACTTATTGTAGAGTTTCCCCGTATTTCAAAGCCTCTAGCCTCTACACATAGCTAACTCAAATAGTTTCTGTTCTTGATCTCAATGGAAATATCCTCCTCAATAACATCCAAGCAACAAAAAATTGTTTTAATAATGTGAATTGTATAAAGAATTTGAGCTCTCTAACACTTTTCTGTGGTGCTTGAATAACTCTGTTTGGCTCCATAGTTGAGCTCCTGGTCATGGCACCAGAACTAAAGTTTGAATATTATTTTACAAAATAATAATGAGTTAAAAATAATTAACTCACAAAAATAATGCATTCTTAAAAAGGACTTACATCTTCACCAACTTTCTTATAAAAATCTTGTTAATTCATACTAATATTAAAGCTTGTGTTTTTGAATGGGCCTTGACCCCATTTTTATACTGGAGTCATGCCCGAGTTTATTAGATAAAATACTTATTAGATTTTTCTTTATCAATACAAGTCAATTGGTTCAATTGGTTCATCACATCTGTTTCTAGCAGGAGGTTGGTGGTTTAAATCACTGTGTTATTTTATACTCCCCACGTATTTCACTATCGTTAAGAGATTCCATCTCATGATCTTGTAACATCTACCCTAACTTTTGAGATCTAATTTTCCACGTCTTCCCCTGATATCTATCCATTATACCCATATCCCTATACTAACTCATTTTGACTCATCCATTTCAACCGTTTAATATACCACGAGAAAGATCTCGGCTGATCCTCCAAAAGGAAAATATTTTGGGAGATCTTGAGAACTTATAATGCCTAATGTTGACCTCCGGATCATTGATGATCTAATGAGATCCTATGATGTTAGTTTTGGGTGAGATGCTAGTTGGGGATTATTTGGAAAAGGTTTTTAAACACATCCAAATTTTTATTAGTGCATTCGGATAATCAAATTTAAATTCACCTCAAAAGTATAAGATATATTGAAGGAAATTTATAAATGATTGACACCTTTTTTATGTCATGTCCTCCTACTTGGTGATATTTATAGTAATCATTATCTAGACCATGAGTGTTTAGATGTTGATTCATTGATAGGGAAAATGGTGGAAGTTTTATTATGAAGGAAACCATAAGTTTATCGAAGACGGAACTGTATGATTATCCTAGGGGTGTATATTTTAATTGAGGTGTTGACACCAAAAATTTTGGTTTAGTTGTGGAGATAAATTACTTCACAAAAACATGGTTTACAAAGTTATGGTTTTACACGATGGAATCGACATCGGTCAGGGAAATGACATGGGTCGGGAAATGGAATCAGTTGGGGAACCAACATTGGTTACCTATGTGTTTATGTTTTTTAATTTTAGATGTAGGATTAAATCAAAATAATTATTTAAAGGTGATCAAAAGGTTGTAAATGCATAACTAAGATGCCTTAAGTTTGTATAAGGTTATATAAGATACAAAGTTAGGGTTAACACAATAGAATTTCTTATAATTGATTATTATTGCATGTGGAATCCTTGGTTTAGAGGATGAAGTCGAAGAAGAAGAAAAATCTTAAATGAAGACATAGCTTCTAGGGAGAGAAGTTGGACAAAAGGAAATGGTAGGTACATCTACATGGTGAAAAGAGGGTAATGTCTTCTATTGTATTTCTTTTGTATTGTTTTGTCTCAATGTAATGGCTTGAATAGTGTACCAAGAACATATGGTTTCTTCTTGTAGATCCACATGTTGTTGTGAGATCTTGTATTGTAGATCCATGAGATCATGTTGTATTGATGGTCCATAGAGATCTAGTATTATAGCTCATTAGATAGCTTGTGGGTACATGACAATATCTAGATAATGTAGAGGAACATTTTCTTATTGTTTACAGAGGTTGATGTAGTGATGGAAGAGAGACTTAATTCTTGGTGCAAAGTAAATGTTGCACATTGGTAGACCCATTTTAGAGGTCTTCTTTACACATTCATATTGGTTTCAGTTTAGAGATGCAGTAGTTCTGGTTATGTGAGATCGGTGGTGATTTAGAGGAACAAATGTAGTGTACTCATGTAGATTCGTTCGGAAATGCGGAGGAGGATATACTCTCTGAGAACTATTGGATTTGGTTAGAGTAGCCATCTGGTTTGGTGTACTATGCCAAGTTTGGGAGTTGTGATAGTTCTAATAGCACCAAAGTTTGTCAATGAGCTAACATCGGTCGAGAAGGGAACTAGTCTTGGTCAATAGACTAGGGTCATTCTTTATCTCTGTAAGTCTTTACTATTGTTTTTGCAGCAGAAGATGACATGGAAGGTTTAGTGTCCTTTTAAAATATCAAGTTTCTTACACAAAGAGTATAGGTAGAAACAAAGTAGATCACTTCAATGTTTGAATACGAAAGAGGATGGAGTTGGCTCGGTGAGTCTAGTGAGATTTGGGTGAAATTAAGGTATCTCTATACGGTTCATTTTTTATTTCTCTTATTTCAAACAACTAGTATTATGTTTATATTATGTGCAAAAGTAAAATATGCACCATGGATATTTGGTGAGTTTGAATTTTATTTCTAGGATGTGTTGGAATCTTGAGAATAAGGGTATCTAGTCTAAGGATGAGATCCTCAATGAAAATTCATGTTTAGACACAGTTGTAGGTAACGAGAGATGTTGAGTACACATGGATGAAAAGAAGGTGGTTCATCCTACTTCACAAGAAGTCTGAAATTCTGTGATGTATAATTACTCTTTGATAAGAAGGGAATCAATTTTTATACCTTATTTCATCTCTTTTACTTCTCACTTTGTTATATATTGGAGATTTTGAGCTTGATGATTAGAGAACGTACATGGAAGTTCATGTTGAGTGGAACAAATCCATAGTTTTTTCCATTGCGGAGTTAGACATATATACACATGAGGAGTGAGAGGAGAATGCTACTATTCAAAGTGGTATGATGCACAAGTTGTTTTGGAGGACAATCATGGTTTTGTAGGTATTTTTGTTTAGTACATGATGACATCACTTCTAGTTTTATTTTGTAGTGCTGAATGTCCTTATGGGAAGGCAGTTGATGGTTGTTTAGTTGGGTTCATAAGAGAGAGAAATTTTTAGAGTTTGAAGGGTGAAAGAAGGAAAATATGTTTGTTATAGGTTACAAGTGTGACAGCAGTGTGTATTTACAGTTTATTGATGTTTCCCTTGTTTTCTTTCATCTTGGATGGTTGTGCAATATGTTGATGACATGTTTTTACATTATTTACACTAGTCATTATTAGCATGGTTAGCATATTTTTGTTGATGATGTAGACAATCAAAGGATTCATATATGGATTTGGAGTTAGTTGGTGAGATACTTGAAGATTCTAGAGAACTTGGAGATATGGATGGATGTATATGGTGAATTTTTACATGAGGATAGATTTAACATTCTATGAGTCTATGATGATGATGCAAACATTTTTTTACACATGGATTCCTATGAGCATGGGTTAGAATCCCTTAAGCATGAGTAGCAGATGTTTGTAAATTTCCTCTTATTTTTATGTTACCCTATGATACATATGATTTCTATACATGATTTTCTTGGAAATTCAAGTTGTTTGTGAAGAGATAGATTTGTAGAATGTAGTGTTTGAATTATTCGAGTTATGTAGGTGTTGTGGATTGATCATCGACTAGTTGCATGTTGAACTCATTTGGGTTGTTTTTACCAGGATATTGTTTTATTATGCATATTCTAGTTTGAACTATATTTAGTTAGTTGAATTAGTGGTGGCATGAAGACATTGATAGATGGTTGAAGAACATGGTTAAATTTATAGGTATGGCTATGGTTACAATTGAAGCTTAGTATTTCAATTTGAGTGGGAGCTATTTCAGGTGTGGTAGTCATGGTGGATTGGTTGCATGAGAGGCTTAGTGTTACAATTTAGTGAGAGCTAGCTATACAAATAGCTCATGTATCATAGTTTCATAGTAGCTTCATGAAGGCATATGGTAAGTCACGGGTTTGTTATCTTCCTTGTTTTAAAAGATGGTTTAATCTTCCTTTTTTGAGAGAATTTTTCAAGTAAAGAATTATTCATCTTCGGGATATGTAGAGGATAATAATTTACACATACATGATCAGAAATTTATCTCCAAGTGGGAGATTGTTGAGTTGTGGAGATAAATTTCTTCACAAAAATCATGTTTTACAAACTTGTAGGTTTACACAAGTAACCTACATCGATTCAAGAACCAGCATCCGTCACCTATAAGGAACCAACATTGGTCGGGAACTGAAATCATTTAGGGAACCAACATTGGTCGGGAACCAACATTGTTCAAGGAACCAACATCAATCGGGAACGATCATCAAGTTACTTGTTCGTTGATGTTTTTAATTTTAGATGTGGGATTAAATCCACCTTTGATTTAAAGGTGATCTAAAGGTTGTAAATGCATAGCTAAGATGCCCTAATTTTGTATAAGCTTATATAATCATGAAAGTTAGGATTAAAATAATATAATTGCATGTGGAATCCTTGGTTGAGAGGGTGAAGAAGAAGAAGAAGAAGAAAAAGGTTAGATAAAAATAGAACTTCCATGGAGAGAAGTTGGACTGAAAAAAATGGTAGGTACATCTAAATGGTGAGTAGAGGGTAATGAATTCCATTGTATTTATTTTGTATTGTTTTGTCTCAATGTAATGGCTTGCATAATATGTAAATAACTTATGGTTTCTTCTTGTAGATCCACATGTTTTTGTGATATCTTGTATTGTAGATCCATGAGATCATGTTGTATTAATGATCCATAGAGATCTAGTATTGTAGCTCATTGGATAGCTTGTGGGTACATGATAGTATCCAAATATTGTAGAGGAGGTTATCTTCTTGTTTGCACAGGTTGATGCAGTGATGGAGGAGAGACTTAATTCTTGGTACATAGTTATGGTTGCACATTGGTAGACCTATTTGAGAGGTCTTGTTTGTAGATTCATAAGAATAATTGGTTGTAGTTCAAAGATGGCATATGTCCTCATTATGTGAGATATGGTTTTGGTTTGGAGGACGTTTGTAGAGTACTCATGTATATATGATTAGAGATCTAGAGGAGGAGATTCTCTTGAAGAGATGCGTTGTACTCTATTGCATAAAATTTGATTTGTATTCTTGTATTATTATATATTGAGATCTCTATATTTTGTGGATGTAGCCCATATTGATTGAAGAATGCTACATATTGTGTTATGTGTGTGTAATTTTTTTATTGGGACTATTCTTATTTATAATTCAACTACTATAGATTTTAGGGAATCATCTAGTTTTGTATTTGTATGATTTTTTTGTATTGAATCATTACACTATTCTATAGTCGGGATTCCAAACAATGTTCTCATACTTAGTGATATTTATAGTAATCGTTCTCTAAACCAAGAGTGTTTGGATGTGGATTCATCTATAAGGAAAATTGAGAAATTTGGATTATGCAGAAACCATAAGTTTATAGAAGATGGAACTATATGATTCTCCTAGGGGTGTATATTTTAATTAAGGTGTAGACACCCAAACTTGGGTCATAACCCTCTATGGATCTTTCAATTAACACTCTCCTTAACATGAACCCTTCAACACATTATTGTTAATCTGATTATCAATATTAGGTTAATAACCTCCACACCCTTCCACCTCACCTTGACCCATTCCAAGGGTATTTAACTAATTGAAACTAGGTCATCACTCCTAACATTGAGAATTAATTCAATTAACTAACTAAGACTTCTTCAAAACCTATAATTAATTGTCAATTTTCTCTTCCATAAATTTTCTCCATGTTTAAACTTTAAAGGGAAGAAACAAGATATTTTGAGAAAAATTTACTATTGGTCCCTAACCAACACTAGTAATTGCTAGGATGGTTACGGATCGAGAACCACCATCGGTTGCTTTAAATAAAGATTTTTCCACTCTTTCATGTGGTTATTACTTTGGTTGGTTTTTAGATTATTCATTAGGAATCCTTGCATTTGACAATGATCAAACATAGCACCATAGAACTTTAGTTCTTCACAAGAACCAACCTATTTCACTATAGCCTAGGATCATTTATGCACGGAGCACTCGGGTTTCCTTATCGTGGCACTAGATCTTGGTCCGTCTCTTCTACAAGAACCCATAAACCACTGCCATCTACCAATATCCAAATATCTAGATCAAGTTGTTAGTTTCTTACCTTTGGTCTTGAATCTCTTATTGTTTTATTTTATATTGCTTCTTTCTCACCTGAATACCATCATTTAGACATCTACATGATACCCTACCAACATGAACCTCTCTTCCTTTCCAATCACCTCTCTCACCCTTGTTGAGCCTTCACCTAAATACCATCACTATGCCTAAGCCTTCCCAACACTCTCCGTAAATGAAAAGAGCCCGAACAAACCCCTTTCACCTTTGACACCCAATTGACCCTACTATGATTAGTTAGCAAACTTATCCGAGCTAAAGTAAGTGGCGGCATCGAGTCTCGGTGTCTGGAATTTTCCCTCTAACCAAAAATCTCATTCACCTACCCAAAACTCCTCAAAACCTCCAACAAATTCACCCAGACATCTATAATACCTTTTGTAACACCTACGGGCATCAAAACCCACCACCACTTTAAATGTAATCTTGTATTAACTATTTAAATTACTATACTTTTGTGATATACATAATTTATACAACAATAGTAGGAATCTATATTTCATGTTATTATCAAAACATGGATTGACAAACCTCTAGGAAGCACCCCACTTCCCGGATCTAGCTCATGTTATGTAATCCACCAACCGATGCTTTTAATTTATATTCTAGTCTTACTTTTCTTTTCAATTTTTCCTTTCCAAAAAAAAAAAAAAAGGAGTGCGCTTGATCTACTTGGTCTTCAAAAGTGTGAAACCTCGTCACAAATTTCAGGTATTCCTCATGCACTATCCTTCTACCTTTTAAATCATTTTATTCATACGTACATTCTTATTGGTGAAACATTTTGGCATGCCCAGTGGGACCCTCATCATTTATGGGTTCTTTATATTCATTTAGGATTGCATTTTTATTGTTTTCTATCTAAAATCTTCACTAAATATCTCCTTTACAACATTTTTCTTCTATTTTCTCTAAAAGCCACATTTCATTTGGTGTGAATTAAAATGAATCATTCTTCCTTCTTTCCTATTTGTATTATTGAAATTCATCTTGTATTCTTGTTCAATGTTGCTCTCATCCAATCTAAATATTTTGATTTGGGTTTAAAATTTTTGTATTGCATCTTGTGTATTCTTTCATTTATCTCACATAGTCTTATTAGCAATCAAATATAAAGGAGGTGATGACTAGTTGATGATTGGGTAATTAAGCGTAGTCACCCTTTTGCACAAACTTTTCCCAATCACTCAAACAAAAAACACATTTCTTAAAAATTCCCCAAATCCCATGAAGAAGCTATCACAGATTTAAACACCGATTGATAGTGTGCCCCAACTGGTATCTAGGCTGTATTTTCATGTCATATCTTTGACCTCACTGTGTACACTTATTCTATTCATAGGTTAGATTGAAAGCAAGAAACTACCACCTAAAATAGTTTCAGTAACCTAGCTAAAAACAAGAAAAAGTACCATCAAGATGAAGAAATAAACAAGGCCTACATTAGCATCATAACTTTGAAATAATGAAATCAAGCATAATACAAATCAAGAACTTTCCTAATTAAATTAAGTGGACCTATATAGTCCAATGGAAATCAACAATATTGCTTGCTTTGATCCTTCATGGATGCTTGGGTGTGAGGCTTAGCTCTTCAAGATGGATGGTGGAGGGGCTTGAGAATGGCAAAAGGCTTTTAGTGCAAGACTATGTGCTTTCCTTTGCTTTCTCAAGGGAATTAGGTGTAGGTATAAAGGTAGGAGGATGGCTCTTTATATAGCCCAAAGGATAAACGATTCAACACATCCTCATGAATGTGGGATAAAGGTAAGACATGATTAGGAATGGATAAGGTTGCTTTATTAAAAGTAACCTTACTTTAGAATGGTTTAATTTATGCTTAGCAAGTCATGGGAGTTGGGGGGGTTCTTTAATTAATCAAATGTGATTAACTAATAGGTGAATGTGATCTTATAGAAGCCAATTAGAGGATTATTAGTATGATTTAGGTCATTAGAAGGGGATTGAATCAATTAAACATTGATTTACTAGTTACGTGGAGTGGAAGGCTAATTAATTAATCTATATAGGAGTAAATAATTACTGGAAGGTCGTTAATTAGGTTATTAGTTTGATAAGCGACTTAATCGATTAGCGTATTGTAATTGATTAATGAAAATGGAAGAGAAGATGAGCACTATTGACGATATGTTGTCAATTCTTAGGAAAGGAGATAATTAGCGCAATGTAAGTATTTAAATTGCTTAGGTGTAATTATAGGTGTCTAAATTTTCCTCTCTTTGGCATGGTGTAAGTGAAGTCACTTCAAAGATAGTAGACAGAAGAAAATTTTGAAGGGATAGAAGAAAAATTAGTAGGAGGAGAGATGCCCCTCGAGTGTCGATGGGGTGATGGAAGAAGTCGATTAACGATAGAAATAGGCGGAAGAATGGGGATGAAGAGGAAGTCTTTGTAGAAGAAATATGGATGAGGGGAGAGAAGATCTTAGCCTCTAGCCACTATTTGTTTGGAACAAATTTGATGTCATCATATTGCCATAGGAACTACATCATCGAGTCCTTATCAAAAATATAAGTATAAGACAAAGGTAGAATGACATGAAAAGCCATACTATGAACAATTGTCCATTGCTAAAAGTACCAACTTCACACAACATATAATAATGCAATGCAATACGAGAAGGAAAAATATCATGTAATAGGGAAAACAACTACGAATGCAAATATCTAACCCAACAATGGTCAAGAAAGTTGTACAAATGCTTTGTTATCAGTGCAAAGAGATCCACAAGTTCGTGATTGATGACAAGGGTTAAAAATGATGCCCCAAGTAAGGATACATGCAAGGGGAAATGAAAATGGACACGGGGTCCATGAAAAGCATTTGTGCACAATGAAACAACACCAGGCAACAAAAGTGCCCCAGTATGCAGATGAAGCAAGTAGCTAGCTTTGTGAATGGTTGTGAATCCGGTGATCCGCGAGTCGTATTAATCAGGGAAGATGTCAGACAAATCAACAGGATATGGAGAAAATACCATGCGCAAGACACAAGTTTCAGCCATAAAGAACAAGTTACCATTTTGTAGGGTTTTTTACTTTTTAGGATTTTTTTGAAAAAAATTGCCTTGTTTTTGGATTTTTGAGATATATAATGTTTTTATTATTTTTGCTTTCCAAACCATGGTGAATAGTAAAAGAAAGTAGAAGAAGAAAATGAAGGGCCTAGGGGCGACAAAAAGTGCCCTAGGAGGAAGAAAGGAGATACAAAGGACAAATAATGCCCTTGTTTAATGGAAAAATTAAGAAAAAACAATTGTTTGAAAAATAATTATTTTATAACGGCGTGAAAGCGAGAATAAAAATCACCAGGGGAGCAATAAAATTGCCTAAGGGAGAAGAAAGGTGTATTGGGCACCAAAAATATCCCAATACGGTGAAAAATAATTGAAAAATAATTATTTCATAAAAATAATTATCCCACAAAGTGAAGAGGAGAAAACGGTGATCGAAATGGGTCTCCGGCCTTTCGAATGATGAAAAAAGGTTAATATACCCCCAGGGGTCTAAAAACACCATGAGTAATTCATTTTAAGCGATCAATTTGAAAATTTTCTTTGTGAGGCTCGACAATCGAAGAACTATGGTGATCGCATGGGACCGTTTGAGGCATGCGGATGCGGTCCGGGGGTACCGGCGGCACTTGCGGACGACCACCCCGTTTGTGAGTATCGCAACCACCGCTCTCTGAAATTTTTCATTAACACCCTGAATTAGGTCTTTTAGGCATAGAAAATGCTTGACATGCCTAAGCAAAAGCATAGGTGTGGGATAGGGTGTACATGTACCATTTTGGGGGCACAGGCATCCGTTTGAGGGCGCAGGCACCAAGTCGATGCGTGCACATGCACGGCCACAAATCACACTTACACACACGTGCACACTCACACATGTGCACATGCCCGGAAAGGGGAACACACTTGAAAAGCATGGTGCAGGCATGGAGAGGCAAGCACACATACTAGGAGCACACATGCTCAAGCACAGGCACCAAATTGGTGGTGCACATGCCAAAAAGGCGTGTAGGCATCGAAAGAGGGTACATGCAACGAGATAACATGTGTGAGAAAGCGCAGTGCTAGAAACGTGGTGTACATGCCCAAAAGGGTGCGCTGACCCTAGATAGGCAAAAAAGATAGGAAAGTGTCCAAAAACATGACACTTAGAAGAATTTTTAGGATTTTGGGTTAACCCTAAAAGATAAGATAATTTTTTTAGAGGAAATGCTAGAAACTAATGAGTGGCATGTTATTTTATAGAGATGACTACTAGTATTACAGACATGGGAGCATCACTCCCAGATTACCGAGTTAGAGGGTAGTATGCACTGCATGATTAACAAGATATGATGATACTACTGGAGGCAGTGGGGCTAGGCCCCATGGCTCGGATGCCAACTATTGTACTAAATCATGGACTCCTAGCTGTTTAGGTGAGCGATGGCATAGCGAGAGCCGATGTTTCAAATTGCCCATATGGGAGATGATAGTGACAATAGAGGATGTGTGGTGGATTCTATGTGTGCCCATGATGGGTACATTAATCAAGCGGATTCGGATGCGGCTCGACTAGAGTAGCGTGCAGTGCTTTATTTGGGGTCGATGACATCCCTCACAACGGGATGACCATAGCTTTACATGAGTGCATCTCCAACCCGACATTGCATCGGGGACCTCTCTATATCATGGCGCTTATCAATGGGTTCCTACTCACTGATAAGACAGGGACTTCATTCCCGAGAGGATTACTACCATTGGTTCATGGCATTTACAGTGGTGAGAGATATTGCTTTGGGGGCAGTGTATACTAGCCCATTTATACTAGGACTTGCACCTGATCACATACCATGGTCAGAAGACCATGGGGCCAACATCATTGTTACAGATATGGTCATGGGATCATATTGCTATCGGGCTCCTGTAGGCTGTTTCACATTTGAGATCCGAGGATCCATCATACATGGCTTGGATAGTAGCCAACATAGATGTTCGTGGCCATCTTGGTAGCCTATTTAGATATAGGTGGGAGTTCGACGAGCTAACAATGATAGACGTCATTTGGCATCCATATAGGCACTTCCAGTGGCTAGAGGATGCCAAAAAGCTCAACATGTGCTTAGTGGAGCACTTCCTTATTGACAGCCGCAGCTATATCATGGAGCTATATTGTGTTGATAGGTGCCAGTGTAGCTCGACATAGTACAAGGGGTCCCTAAGCAAGATATTTAACATGCATGTAAGGGGTCAGAGAGGTAGACCATGGGGCCTTGGATTGTAGCAACCTGAGCTAGGGCTTGTTTCTCACAGGTGGTCCCCAAGGCATGTGACCCATTACAACAAAGTTAGAGATTTAGGGACTACAACTGATTATGCGGCTGGTATGCTACCGTATTACCCCGGTGTCTTACTATTCCAGAGGAAGCTTGGGCAACAAGCATTCACCTGTTCGTAGAGGTATGGCATGGGGTAGAGCGGAGGGCTAGAGTAGTGGCATTAGGGCTAGACCTAGAGGATCCTTTTGATGGGATCCCACATGATGGACAGGGTGCCCCACAGGCACAGGGACCAAGGCCGCAGGGCCCAAAGACAGATATCCATGCAACCACACAGAGGCGAGTTTTTGAGAAGTGGAAATCATCTAGAGCACCTCAAGGACCAGCCCCTGAGGCACATAGAACCCCCCAGCCAATGGCATAGATAACCATAACATAGGTACATATACAACAACTCACAACTGAGAGATACGTGGCTAAAATGGAGAGATATGAGGCTCATGGCTAGTGCATGACAGCTATAGCAAAGTGCGATGAGGCTCGAGCCCACATTGTAACATTACTATTAGGGTGGCATTAGGTGGAGCCCAAAGCTAGCCCAGGAAGATGATAGAGGTGCATGGCAGAGCTAGATCGAGAGACAACAACATGGGGGATTAGATATTGAGCCTCCTACATCAGTCCCGATCCACAGTGCGCATGGTCATGACACAGAGAGATCACATGTATTTCGTTCACTTTGGCATTATTAGCAAGACAGAGGCACCAGTCCATGCCGAGATGCAGGAGATGACCACAGAGAGAGGGACCAAGAGGCCACTCTGCTAGATAGGTTGAAGAATTCTTGGGCCGAGTTACAGGTGAGAGAGATATTGTCCTTTAGGCATCTCTCACCTCCGGTGATGTGGATCTGATTCATGATGCCACCAAGCTTGGTGGTGAGGCCCTTTTTATAGGATAACATATAATAGAGTGGTGCTGCTAGAGCGGTGAGTGGCATTGCCACAGCTGCTATCAGGGTTGAGTGCATCTAGCTCTCAATCATGGAGATCCGGCCATTCGACCATATCCATTGGACATTCTCTACTAGAGCAATCAAAAAGACCAGCGCCATTTCACCCACCAAAGTTCTAGTGTCCAGAGGATAGATCTGGGAGCCCCGGTGAGGGTGAGAGATGTGGTTGATAGCCACATTTTTTTGTATAGATTATTTTGTATGTATGCCTCTTATGAAGGCTGATTTTTTATGTACAATGATGTTATACATGTATTTTTGATGATGCCTCATGATGAAGGCTTGATTCTTTCAGATACATGCCCCTTTTTATGGCATTATGTATCACTGATGTATTGTATTGGGTACTTCTTTGGACATTATATGTATGTACACAGACATTATTGATGTATCACCTTTGTATGCCTTAACTGAAGGTATTTTTGATATAGAGCACAGATTTGTATCCATGTTTGATATAGATGTATATTTGACACACATGTATATATATATGAGGATTACTTTGTTTTGGCTCAGATACACATGGCTATGAGATGATGTATGTCTTTGTTTTTGATACATGCATATAGATGTCTTTTTCTTTGTTTTTGAACTCATGGGGAACTAATTGACGATGGGACATGAATCGTATTTAGTATCTTGAGCAGAATGTTGCCTACATTGGATTTGATGCATGTTATTTTCTTGATTCAGCACTTATGGATGTTGTTATGATGTTATCAGATTTACGCATTTTGCATGTACATTATCCTGATGTTTGATGTATATACATGTGCTTGTTTAGAATGTTAGATGATAGATCCGTAGATGATATCAAATGTATTTCTCATGTGTTACTTTGATGTATGTGGACGGGATGATATGATGATATTGGTGCGGGGGATAGATTTTTGATTATGTGCAACCCCTCTTGCCCCCATTGATGATACAATATGTGATGATTAGCTTAGCATACATGCATGATGTAAAACTTAGCATTTTTGTTTATATATGATGTATAGATGATGTTAGATGTGATGATAATGATGGTAATGTGATGTGAATGATAACAAAATAGAGCACATGCAAGAAACACAACCAAATGTTAACAAAGAACACCAAGAATTAATGCAATACACCATGATTCACCATGCTTTATTAACAAGTAACAAACACAACCAAATGCTTAAGAAAGAACATAATGAATTAACACATGACATCATGATCTCCCAAAATTAACTAGCATGTAAAAATACACCACAATATGCACAAGCAAGAATAAATCTAATCTAAGAAAGAAAAGATAAATCCTAACAAAGTACGCCCAAGCAACAAACAACTCAAAAGCAAGCATGCAAAACACTATACAAGCAACAAGCAAAGCAAGGAAACAAGACAATGCAAGTAAATGTTTTTGCAAGATACATTTTCATGGACTATTTTTCTATTGTTTAGGTTTTTTTGAAACAATTTTCTACTATTTTTGTGTTTTGTGAAACAATTTTCTATTGTTTAGGTGTTTTGAAACAATTTTCTATTGTTTAGGTATTTTTTGAAACAATTTTCTATTGTTTAGGTGTTTTCTGATGGTTTTCCAAAGTTATGTGCAGGTAACCAAGAAAGTGTGGATGCCCCCAAGCATTAGATGGGGAATATACAAGGGTAGAAGCCATGCGCTTATGAACAAGAAGGTGAAATCATTGAGTTGCCCCCAGTGTAAGATGGGAAATAGTGAAAGACCACGCCTCTCATAGATGAATAGAAGAAGGAAAAGCTGGATTAAGGCTAGATAGGATGGTGTGCTCAAGGAATCCCGAAGGCAGAAATAGGTCCAGGCCAAAGACAACTACCCTCCTAATATAGAATGCTTGTGAACAAAAAATCCTCTTGAGGTGCAAGAAACCGGTTTTCACCCAAGGACTTGTCCAAAGAGCCACAATTGCGTGGTTTTCACTAGTAGATGACTTGTTTTTTCTTTTTCTTTTTCTGATTTTCTTGATTTTCTTTTTGTTTTTGTATTTTTGATTTTTTGACTTCCTTGCGCCATGTTCAAGCATAGAACCTCTTAAGATGCATGTCATTCATTGGCTCTTGGAGGTCATCACCATTTGAGTGAGCTAGTTTGTATGCTCCAGTGTCATACTTGGTAACTATGACATAGGGTCATAACCAATGTGGTTAAAACTTCCCTTTCTTCTCTCACTCTGCGCTAGTGTTGAAGCTGGTTCTCCTTCATGACTAAATCACCAACCTCAAACTAACGAGGGATGATTCTCTTGTTGTAGTTTCGGAGACTCGTGTCGATATACTTTGAGTGATTAAGAGCATGAATGTGCCTGCTCATCCGGGAGCTCTAACTTAGCCATTCTTTCCAGTTGATAATCTTCATCCTTATCCAGGATAGTCACGAAGAGAAATTCTCGGGGACGGAAGTTCGATCTCTAAAGGGATGAAAGATTCTATCCCGAACATGAGGGAATATGGTGTCACACTAGTAGGAGTGTGAATGGATGTTCGGTAAGCCCAAAGGCTGGATGGATTTGTAGGTGCCGGTTTCGACTGCTTTTTTTGACCATCTTCTCCATTATCCTTACTAAAGTTTTGTTTGTTGCCTCGAAACTTGTCCATTACCCCGAGGGTAATATGGCGTGGACCTATTTAATCTAATTTTCAATTATTGGCAAAGACCTTTCATAGTTTTGTTCTTAAATGACTTCCCATTACCTCGTAATAATGATGTGCGGGAATGCCATATAGTCAAATAATGTGATTCATGATGAATTTTGAAATCATGCTCTGTGACATAGGTTAAAGGGATGGCCTACACCCATTTTGTAAAATATTTTGTGGCTATGATGATATGTGTATGACCATCATATGAGGTAGGAGTAAGTTTTCCTATTAGATCAAGTCCCGAGTTAGAGAATCGGCCATGGGGTAGTGACAGGTTCAATGGTTGTGATGAGCATGGATGAAATTTCCATACTTTTAGCAAAGCACACATTTTCTAACATAATTGCAACAATCAGTTTCCATGGTAGGCCAATAGTAACCTACTCTCAATAGTTTCTTAGCAAAGACCATTCCGTTTTTATGTGCTCTGCATACCCCTTTGTGCACTTCTTTGATTTCTTGGATTGACTCCGTCACATCTAGACAATATAATAGATTCCCATCATAACCACAATGATAAAGTGTACCTCCTAAAAGGGTGTAACGGGCTATTTGGTAAAGCAGGATTTGCTTTCTAGAATGGGAGATATTGGGAGGGAATGTGGAGTCCTTAAGATAGGTAAAAATGGGTTCGTACCATGGGGAATAGGGACTAACAACCTCACAAGCTAGGCAATATTCTGGCATGTCATATGTGGGCTAACATAGATTTTCTATGAAGAATGGCATATCATTGTTCCCTGGTGGAATATCTGAGCATAGATGCCACCATTGTCATGGCATTCGCCAATCTATTCTGTGCTCTTGGGATTTTCTCAAAGGTAATGCGCACAAAATACTCCTTTAGAGTTTCCACTAACTTTTTATAAGGTATGAGCTTGTCATCCTTAACCTTATATTCATCATTAACTTAATTAATGATTAACTGTGAATCACCTACAACTTTAACATGATGAACATTCCACTTCATCACTAGTTTCATCCTTGTAATGAGTGCCTCATATTTTGAAATGTTGTTCATGCAAGAGAAGGCCAGGCAGAAAGCCTATGGTATAGGATCACCCGAAGGAGTAATAAGGACCACTCCTGCAACTGAACCATGAAACGTAAATGATCCCTCAAAATGTATCTGCCACATGGTAGATTCTTCAATGTAGAACAAGGAGGCATCTGGCAGATCCAAACTCAAGGGTTTCGTGCTTTAAAAGGGTGCTTCTGCTAGCTGGTCTACAAGTACTTGTCCTTTAACTAATTTTTGATGGAAAAATTCTATGTCAAACTGACTAAGTAGAATGATCCAATTAGCCATTCTTCCCGTGAGGGTGGGTTTGGACAACAAATACGTGAGTGGGTCGACCTTGGATATGAACTTGGTCTTAGTATTTAGTAGGTAATGGAAAAGATTTTGAAAGGTAAAAAACAAGGCCAAGCAAGCCTTTTCAATCTAGGGATAATTGAGCTCGTAGGCGATGAGGGTGTGACTCAGATAGTACACCATTTTCTCTTTGTGGGTGAGGTCATATTAGGCAAGCAGCGCACCAATAGTAAATTATGTAGTGGAAATATAGAGAAAAAGTGGTTCTCCCGAAGAGGGAGGCATGAGGACAAGTGGATTAGCCAGGTACTATTTAAGCAAAGAAAAGGCTTGTTATTGCTCGGGTCCCCAAACGAAAGTGACGTCCTTTTTAAGTAAATGGGTGAATGAGTGACATTTATCTACAACCTAGGAGATGAAGTGGGGAATGGCTTGAATTTTCCCTGCAGGCTACGCAGCTGTGATTGCTTGATATTCTCAAGTGGAGGCATCTATGTGATAGGAGACACTTTAGCGAGGTCTACCTCAATACCTCATCTTGACATAATGAAGCCCAAAATTTTCCCAGATATCACCCTGAAGACACACTTCTTTGGATTTAGTCTGATTTTGTATTCACACAAGCATTCAAAGATACATCAGTAAAATGACTAGATGATCCTCTCTTGGTTTGGACTTTCCCAGGATGTCATCTACGTAGTATTCCATAATATCATGAATCGTATCATGAAAAATCATTGTCATGGCCCGATAATAAGTTGATCCTGCATTCTTAAGGCCAAATGGCATCACACCGATAGCAGAAGGTGCCCCAAGGAGTTGTAAAAGCTGTTTTTGTGGTCCTCCTTGGTGATATTAATTCGATTATAATGCGAAAAGCCATCCATGAGTGATAGCATTTCGTACCATGCTATTGAGTCAACAATCATATCAATGTTAGGTAATGGAAAATCATCTTTAGGGAAAGCCTTATTGATATCTCTAAAATCCATGTAGATTCGGATGCCGATAGGTTTCTTTCGAACAGAACAATGTTTGATATCCATTCGAGAATAATTAATTGGTCTAATGAATCTCGTGCAAGCAATCTTTCCATTCTTCCTTAACCAATAGGGCTACTCTTGGGTGCATCTCTTAGAGCTTCTGTTTGATGGGCTTGGCATCTCCATGCTCAACCAAGTTGTGCACGACCAAAATTGGATCTAAGTCGGGCATGTCTTTGTAAGTCCATGCAAACACATCAATAAACTCTCGTAGCAACATCATGAACGTCTTTTGCTCTCTAGCCAAGAGTGATGCTCCCAATTTTACTATCTTGGGATCTTCTTTGGTACCAATATTGACATCAATGGTTTCCTCAACTAACGATTTTGATAAAGCCTCCACATGCGTGGGATCGGGAGGTAGGTTGAGATCTTCATGCAAGGATGTCTCCACAAGATTTTTATCCTTGGCATGGTCACTTTGTTTGTCCTTTGATTTTCTTATTTGTTTGTCGGCGAAGTGCCTCAAAGAGGTTTTCACCGTGTAACTTAGACTTTATTTTTGCCTCGGATTTTATTTAGAACTTTTGCCGTTGCTTTTCTTCAAATTTTGATGACCATGAAGTTCATCCTCCTCATTGAAGTAGGCGCAGTGTATAAGTCGATAAAGAAACCTTTTTGTGATCTCCAATGGGGATCGCATCCCTTATTCCCATGAACTCTGTAATAGCCTCATCGTTCTCGAATAAATCTAGTGGTACGTGACATTGTTGGTCTCATTCAATAAGGGAAGGATATACAAGGTCAAGGGTTGGTGCAAAGTGGGGGTTATGGTCATGACAGCGTTATTCATGAAAAGGTTCATGGAGGCAGATCCTCATATTTGCTACAATGGGAATCCGTATCACTATCTAGATAATCAGAGCTATCCTCACGCTCAGAACAAGTCACATCTTGGTCATTGGGGTGTGCTCCATAAGGAAAAATCCTAATGCCATATCTTTCTATTTTAAAATGTAGAAGAGGGATTGGTTCTCTTTGTCCTTATTTGTTCCTCCCACATCCTAGTCCTTTGTAGCCCATGGAATACATCATTCGCTAGATTTTTCATATTCCGTGGTTCGATAACGGGATGACCGAGAGTCCTCGGGGACCCAAGTAGTAGGTGGATCAAGTAATTTCTCCTAAGCTAACAAGCCTCCAAGTAGGAATGACCCAATAATGTGTTCCTCTCTAGGTCTCCTGAAGCGATAGTTGGGTCAACCTCTAGTCTTGGGCGATAGTGAGAGGTCGAAACCAAGAGCACTTATTGTACATTATACTCCCCATAGCCATATTCCAAGATTTTCATCTCCCATGAATCAAATGGAAATGTTGAAGTAGATGCCCCTTGAGTGCGCAAGAACCAAAAGAATCCAAATCTACTTAGGATTCTCGTGGCCTCATATTGTAGAGGGATAGCTATATCTATGGAGGGACATGCATATGTTCCCTTTCATGCAAAGCTATTGAGAGCTCTACAATGAGCAAATGGCTTTGAATCTCCCTGGTATTGTAACCATGTGTCCCTCATGCTTCAACTTGATGCATTAATGAAACATTGATGGCACGGCCTTCATGGCATGAATCTAGGGTCGGAATAGAAGCATGTTATATGGAAGTTCCAAGTCAAGGACATGGAACTTTGTCCGATGAAAAGTAGGACCCACCTCTATGGGTAACGTGATTGTTCCGCTGATTCCCTTTTCGTGTTGTCATATGTGGTGATAGTGATAATATCATACTCAATATCTTCCTCCGTATGTCCCAATTGTTTGACCAACTTAAGAGTGTAGATGTTCAACCCGAACCGTTATCCATGAGCACCCGTTTGATTTTCCTGCGGGTGATAAATACCTTGATGTATAAGGGAAGATTATGTGTAGGATTCTCGGTAGAGATCTCAATATGGTTAAAAGTGAGATGCTCACTTGGTGCAATGTTTACCATGCTGCAGCTTGAAGGTGTGCAGGATTGAATTCTAAAGGTACTCCCAACCCTTGAAGGGTTTGATACAGAATGTCCTTATGCACATTGGATATCTTGAGAAGATCTAAGATTTAAATCTTAGTAGACGTCTTCTCAAGTTGTTCTAAAAGGTTATAATTACCAGTTTGTGGGGTTAATGGATAGGGTTCCAAAAAAATGAGGCGAGCACACCTTTTTACCATAGTGCAGTCCTTTCCCTTAATCCATATAGTATTGACACGATGAATAGGAGAGTGAATACATCCAATAAGTGAATCGTAATGATTGTTATCTCTTTTGGTATACAAGTAATTCATGGATTTATAGGTTTAGGATGACTCTCCCGATCCAGCTTTATCTTTTCTGACTTATCATGCTTGGGGAATGGTTCTTTATAAATCCCCATTTTCTCGTTAGGTGTTTGGGTTTTGCTAGGGTTATCCACCTCTATCTCCCGTTGTGTCAATGAGGTCGAATATAGTGGCGAAGCCACAAACATTTTTTCTGTCTTATGACCTTTAACATGATGCATTTCAGAATATTCATTCTCCTTATACCATGAAGGTTTAGGAGCATTGTCGTCAAATGGTTGTATTGTAGGATAGGTCATCATGTGGTTTGCATCCAACTGTTTTAGTATGACTAAGTGGTTCCTTAAGAGAGGTGAATGTTCTTTCCTTTGGTGGTGGTTGAATTGGGCCCTTAGTTAGTTTAAAAGGTTGACCGGTCTGGACCATTTGAACATGTTTGGAATCGGTGATTCTGTCTCCCACCACATTTTTGTTTTTTAAAGATCTTCATATTTTCATCGGTTTGAGACTTTGTTTGTCTTTAGATTGGATTTTAAGGGTTCCTTTTGCAATGAGATCCTTTTCTATCTCGAATCCCTTTCTCAATAACCTCCTCAAAGTATGGACATAATGCATTTGGAGGTGAAAATTTATATCTAATTTTACATTGGGAATGAAAATACTAACTAGCTTCTTTTCAGTGGAAAGTGCAAGGGAAGCAACTAGCTATCCCTCTCCACCGTTGGAGGAAGCTGGTGAAGGTTTCATTTGGGCATTGATTGGCTCCACACAATTCTTCCATGGTGACATCACTCTCTATGTTATATGAGAAGTGATGTACGAATCTTTCTACCAATTCTAGCCAGGTGAAAATTGATCCTCGTGGTAAGTGTGTAAACCATTCCAATGCTTGACCTCTAAGACTCTTGGGAAAAAGTCTGATAAGGTAATTGTCACTATAAGACACCTCTTGACATGCCATGTAGAAGTCTTTAACATGATCCCTTGGGTCACCTTTTCCTTTGTATTTATCGAACTTTGGCATATCAAATTTCTTTGGAAAGGGTTGAAGGGTCATTGTCTTGTCAAAAGGATAGGGGCATAGTTCTTCATATTGATATTTCTTGATGCTCCCTATATTGCTCTCTTGTAAGCTTGCAAGCATCGCTTTCATAGACTACACTTCCTGTGTAAGAAATTTTTCTTTAGTGGGAGAAGTGGGGATGTAAACACGATGATACCCTGTGTCTTCTTCTCCCTGGTTTTCCTGATGGAGTTCATTGATCTTAACCTTCGGCCTCAACTTTTGAAAATTTTTGTTTGTGTCTTTCTGTACATGGGAAGTAAACAAAGCTAGTTGTTGGCTTAGGTTACTGATTTGTTATTGGATTGTGGCTTGGTTTGTAGCCTCTTCTTCTAAAGGTTCCTCCTCTTCGTACTGTGGAGGTTCTTCACCCATCTCATGTTCTATCTTGTTTCTTCATGGCACTTTGATAAAGGGTAGTCTATGCCCTACCACTTTATCATTTTTTGCGTAAGAAGTGGAAGCATGTCCACCCGTTAAAATATCTTCCATATTGATAAGGGGACGTTCTTCCTCAGTAGCGTTGTTTGTAGGTAGTATTGGTTCGTTCTCGGTGGGAAATTTGGCCCCTAATTCCATGACCCATGCCAACACTCTATCTTTGTTTCTAAGAAGAAACTCATCTAGTAGAGTGGGGTCAAAATCAAAGTCTGCATGAGGTGATTCTAGTTCATTTCCACTATGATCAACCATCTCTTCTATTTCCTTTTCTATAGAAAATAGTGGTCCTAGGTCATGTCCAATGAAGGGGTTTGACCCTTGTCTGTTAGAGGTTTCCCAAGCTTGCGCTTGTTGTTCCTTGTATGTCTGTTTCCTTAACCCTAGATGTGTTTTAGGAGCCATGTTTTTGTGATAGTTTCACTAGGGTGAGTTGTAAATGTGCTTAAAACTTAGTGATCACCCCTAAGTGAAATGCCAATGTACTTGTTAAGAGTATGAATAAATCAACAATGTGAGAATACCAATGTGATAGAGTGATAAATCACCCGTGATACAAGCATTTGGTATTGAAACTTGTTAAATGAAGTACCTCCTCGACTACGTTTCAAAGAGTAGTTTACGTCGCAAGATGTATTTACTTATGCCAAGTTCAAGGAAATGAACAAAACATAAGTACAAGAAGTCAATGCGATCTCCCAATCAAGATATATGGTGAGCAAGCTCAAACTCTATTAAGACCTATATATCTCAAAAAGTGCCAATTGCAATTCGTGAATGACACAACAATATCACGAAGATATGTTAACCCACTTTGCGAGAAAGTGAAGTATTGATATCAAGGTGTTATTGATATAACATACACAAATGGTAACACCTATCACTCTTTGAAATCGAGGTAATAATAGAACCAAACAAAAAAACTCAACATATAACTAGGAACAATTAAAAATGTGTGTAGCGTAATCGTACAATATAGGTATTTATGTCAAGTTTATGAGAAACAAGATGTAAATATCGAAATTGTAGTGATACAATACAAATAAGCTACCCTTCTAAGGAAGTCCACAAAGTGATGAACCACACCTAACTACAATGATGATCTTGACATGGGTATCAAGATCACAATGGCTACCAATGACATGAATACACCTCCACACACTTTATACATTTAATTAACCCACCATAGCAAACATGGATGGGCTTCAACGGACATAAAAGTAAGAGAAATAGTTGATTGGTAACACAAAGGTAGTCGCCTTATTTTGATCAACAAATTGTCAAAAGAATGTGAAGGAAACAAATCAGAAAAATATAATGAAAATTGATGGCCTCACTTGACTGAGTTTCACCTCGCCCTAAGGAAATTAAAAACTAGGCAAAAGTAACACGTCACACATTTCTCAATGAAAATATGGTTCACAACTCAACACAATTTTTAGAATGGTCAAAGTCGGCTCCTGGCCAAAGTATATCCTCCTAGGTGGTTCTCTCATCCTAGGTGCTACAAAGATTATCCACGAGCGGGAAGATTTACCCAAAAATTCCCAATAACTAGTTTGGGAGTATCTCGATTTTGCCCTCTTCAAGCACAGTGGGCAATAAATACATCCAAGTGTGTACTTAAAAGGGTTACGTAGGGAAAACTTGTAACTTTATCTCACAAAGGATTTACTATTCAGATAGGTAGTGTGGAGCACTTCTTGTTTCGTCCATAAGGTTCCCTCTTACGTAGACTACTTTGGGGTTCTGGCACCACCCCAATTTTTGTAGCTTAAGGTGTTATGCCAAAGGGATTATGTTCTAATTGAGTGGAGAGGATGTACCCTTTTCCGAAACCTGCAATACAAAGTGTTTTGAATATGTTGTTCATTTTATCTTTTTTAATTAGATGTGGTTTGCTCGAACAATGTTTGGCAACCTGTATAACAATTGTATTAGTAGCTTTCTAACTTTTTTTTATTCCTTCATTCTTTGAAAAGCATGTTGGTCTGTATGACGATTTTTAGTACTTTTCCATCAAAAGAGGAGGCATCATTTTGATTCTCTAGATCGTCCAAGGACGCATGAAACACTTTTACTTTAACTATACCAAATTAACCAACTCCAAATCAAATATCCTTAACAATATCAAACCATCAAAAGGCCTTAAGAATCATTTCGATTCCCAAGATCACCCCAAAGGACATGAGGGAAGAGCATACGCGATCTTAACCTAAGTAAACAATGCAAAATATTACCTAATCAAATACAAACATGTAACAACAACCTATAAAGACAAATATATGATTAGATAAATTTGCAAGAATGTTAGCACATCAACACTTTAATTTCAAAAACACAAAAGGACTCCTATGCCCCTTTTTCAGTTCGTGCATGCGAGTTAGGGTGTATGCGTCACCAAAGGTTGTTTTCAACACACAGTATGCTTGTGCTACCCGAGAGATCTGTGTGCCATGAAAACAATGCCTACACCCCTAAAACTATACCTATGCCACTCTGTGGAATTTTTAGATCTATTAAACTCCTACGCCACTTGAGAGGTGTGTGTGACATGAAAACAACATATGTGCTACTCTGAGAAAAATAGACAGAATAACCGTATTACCAAAAAAATATACATGCACCACTAAAACCACATGTGCACCTTGGTTAGGGCATGTGTGCTGATCTGACAGGTTTCAAAATGTAGTGAAGGTATAGTACGAAACGACGTGTGTGCTCAAGTTAGTACACCTACACGCTGGTTAGTGTATGTGCACCAAGGTTAGTCCATATGTGCCAGGGGTCGGCACACAAAATGATAGATTTGAACAGGATGTCTGCGCCACTAGATAGACATGTGCACCCTAAAAACTTTTTCTGTGCCATGAAAATTGCACCTACACTCCTAAAATCATGTTTGCACCATACCTACAAAAAAATACAGCAACAAACACAAGATAACTCATAATATCTCAAATTTTTACAAGTTCGCTTAAAAATGGCAATAACCCATTAAATTTATGGCAATGAACATGAAGTTACACATATAAACTGAGAAAAATTCCAAGAAAATGGACATTAATTACTACATGTGCATATCAAAAATTAACCAAAACAATGAAACTTAAGCTAAAATGCCATGGGACTAAGGGTCCCACCGGGCGTGCCAAATGTGTACACTTATTCTTTTCCTAGGTTAGATTGAAAGAAAGAAACTACCACCTAAAATAGTTCCCTAACCTAGCTAGAAACAAGAAGAAAGTACCATCAAGATGAAGAAATAAACAAGGCCTACATTAGCATCATAACTTTGAAATAATGAAATCAAGCATAATGCAAATCAAGAACTCTATTCTTCTAATTTCCTAATTAAATTAAGTGGACCTATGTAGTCCAATGGCAATCAAAAATATTGTTTGCTTTGATCCTTCATGGATGCTTGGGTGTGAGGCTTAGCTCTTCAAGATGGATGGTGGAGGGGCTTGAGAATGGCAAAAGGCTTTTAGTGCAAGACTATGTGCTTTCCTTTGCTTTCTCAAGGGAATTAGGTGTAGGTATAAAGGTAGGAGGAGGGCTCTTTATATAGCCCAAAGGATAAAGGATTCAACACATCCTCATGAATGTGGGATAAAGGTAAAACATGATTAGGAATGGATAAGGTTGCTTTATTAAAGGTAACCTTACTTTAGAAGGGTTTAATTTATGCTTAGCAAGTCATGGGAGTTGGGGGGTGCTTTAATTAATCAAATGTGATTAACTAATAGGTGAATGTGAGCTTATAGAAGCCAATTAGAGGAATATTAGTATGATTTAGGTCATTAGAAGGGGATTAAATCAATTAAACATTGATTTACTAGTTACGTGAAGTGGAAGGCTAATTAATTAATAATAATTAATTAATCTAGATAGAAGGAGTAAATAATTAACGGAAGGTCGTTAATTAGGTTGTTAGTTGGATAAGTGACTTAATCGATTAGCGTATTGTAATTGATTAACAACAATGGAAGAGAAGATGAGTGCTTATTGACAATATGTCATCAATTTGCGGGAAAGGAGATAATTAGCATAATGTAAGTATTTAAATTGCTTAGGCATAATTATAGGTATTTACACTCACATACAAAAAGGTATATTGAGGATGCCTTCCACAAAAAAATTCTTGAAACCATACATAGTTGGCTTCTAGGTACCTTATATACATTCCTTTCTATATATTCATAGTAAATCCTATGGATTAAGCCATAAAAAAAACTAAAATCTTAGTCCTAGGATAATGTGTTTGCTAGATTTATCTTGTTGGATTTGTGACTTTTTTTTTTGTCTTTTGCTATTTGAGGTTTGCAATCGTATTTCATCATTTTTATTTTAGTTTCAAACTCAATCATCATAATAAATTAATTATGGTTTATAAGCGTGTTAGATTTTATTATCTATACAAAACATGTTTCTCATCTTATTTTCACCAAATCTAATTCGAGAAAATTCAAAATTCTTAATTTTATCAGTCATCAACATTGATTACCTACCTCTTGGTGTTGGTTCAGCAACTAACATTGGTTTTTTCCTCTTACCTACATTGATTCAATAATTGGTATCAATCTCGTGTTATTGATTTACTGTCACAACTAACAATCTACTCTCACCTTTCATACATTTTCAAAAATATGTTTATGATTTTCTTTAATTTTCATAGAGCCAAGAGTACCTATTTTCCACCCTTCCATATGGTTTGGATTCATCAATGAGCACAAGATATTACTTTCCATGATATTTTTATACCTTTCCCTTCTATCACTTTTTCACCTTGCATCTTGTCTCCAAAGTGGATCCTAATGAACTTATGATTGTACCCTACGGTGATGAGGAATTCACTAGATTACTTGATAATAACACCAAGGCCTTGTAACATTATATTAGTATGTTTTCCACCCATGACTCATTAGGTCAACCTCTTTATCAAAATCCCACTTCCATCCCCCAATTAATACCACTTCTTCCATATCGGGAATGCTAATGTGGTCACACAAAATACTCTAGTATTACCTAATCACATTCTGTGCAACCACCTACTTCTCTCACGTAACTTCCACATCCATGACATTTTCTATCCCGGTGACATTTGTAGTACCCATATCCACTGCCCCTATTGTGTCATCATCACTATACTTTGTACACATTCCTACACAACAACCAATTTTTTTGATCTCTTCCACTCCATTTCGTGAGTTTTCTCGGTTTCTATTCCCCAAAAATCTTCCACCCATCCCCATGAGGATCTTTCGACAAGCCTCTCCTGTTTCCACCTTACCTCAAACACAACCCAAAACCTCATTTTAATATTTGGGGTATATGCCCTCTTCATCCACTACTTCCTACATACCTATATCTAAATTCACATACTTGACATCACCAAATAATTATATGCCTTTTACGACCGATTCATCTTATCATTCCATTTATACCTTATGGGGTATCCCTCAATTAAATCCAACCATGGATCTCATTAAAATGATGATGGAAATAATGTATATGGTTCAGGCCTCCATTTTTGGTTCCAATTACGACTTAACATATGATGAGATTTATAACAAACTCATTCATCCTTCTATACCTATTCATTGATAGCACCTGCACAATGGGAGCTACCTAAATTAAACTACTACAGTAGTAAGGAGGACCCACAACAGCAATTTATTTCATTTAGACTCATTTCTTATGTAATAGGTCATGGTGATGCCTTGCACCTTTGTACCTTTTCGATGTCCTTGTCGTGACCCACTTTAGACTAGTATAATGCTTTTCCCAAGCACTCGATATTTTCCTTTAATCAATTGGCGCAAACCTTTCTTGATCACTTTTCAATAAAAATCTCTAAAAATGTCTCTATGACATATTTATATTTTATTCATCACTATGACGACAATTCTATCATTGATTTCAATGCACGATGGAAAGCCTTAATCAATCATCTTTCCTTCTATCTCCGTAGCCTAATCTCATAGAGTTGTTTACAAGGGCATGTATCATACACATTTCATCAACTCTTCAGGTTCAAACATTTTTATGTTTGAAAAGGATTTTACCATGGCTAGGAAGCTTGATATTTGTGCCCTCGAAGAAGAAAATGAAAGCTACATAATAAAAATATCACCTTAAAATAAAAAAACTCTTCTTCCAAACCACCCAACAACCATCCCGAGCCAAAAGGATCTGCTAACGTATTAGTTCTCAAATTCAGCCTTTCTCATCTAACCAATCATTGAAAACCTCCTTCCAATCTCTCACCACTACAAATTTTTCAATATTGGTATGAACAATAGAGTTACACTCCCATTAGGGATCCTTATTCTTCCTTATTGGAAATTTTTTTGAAAGCTTGATTCATCAATCTTCTTCCCATAAAACTGTAAACTCATTTTCATCATTCTCACCCCACTCAATTAGTATTATGAAAATTATTTCTATAATTACAACTGTGTAAGAGGACATTATGAAAGGAATGTTAGACGGTGGAGATATCATCCTAGAAAAATTTAATTCTCCTTCCAATGAAAACTTGAACGCTTTTAAAAACTTTCCTAACCATGCCCCTTCATCAACTCACACCGGTGAGACATTTAAATTAGACACCGATTTACATGTGGCTCATGGAGTATTCAATACAACATTTGATTCTTCTATCTAGTATCCTCCTATACTATATAATGAGGAAATATTTACATAAACTTGTATACTCGTAGAAGATCCCACCTCACTGTTCGTTTACTGATTGAGGAACCCACTTTACCTACTCCTTTACCCATAGAGGATCTTGTTTTACCTATTCCTTTACCTCTAGAGGAGTATACCTTACATGTTCCTTTACCCACAGAGGAACCTACCTTAACTTTTCTTCTACCTATAGAGGAACCCACATTATCATCCTTTCTATCCATAGAGGAGTCTACATCATCCACTTTACCTTCTCCTCAACCCACAAATGATCTAATCATATATACTCTTCCTATTGATGATACTTCCGTGATGGAATTCAAACATACCATCACTCTCATTACCTCAATCTTACCCATGGGGCCAAAGGATAAGAACTTCTCTATTTCACGGGCTCATAATTCTTCATAGGATTTAATACCAAGTCATTGTCCTCTTAATCTCTGCAAAAAAATTTCTCAATTAGTTGAGAACGTGGAATACGTCGATTACACTACCCTCTAGGGACACATTAGAATCCTTGTTTCCATACAAATGTAAATGTCTTCCCTTGATACTTTGACCATATATCAAAATATCTTCAAAATTAATAAGGATATTTGCCTAAACCAATGGTATTAGACCCTTCTTCATTAGCACCCCTTTAACTCAATACTCCATCAACTCAAACTCCTACTACCACCTTAGGATTTTTACTGGTACCAAGTGCATTACACCACCTTGTGAAGCTACATTTGTAAACTTCTTCACCATGAATCATAAAATCTTCTCCGACACCTAAAAGGAAGACTCAACCTCTTAGGATCAGCACCCCATTAACCCCCATAACTTCTCACTCACCTTCACCACTTCCATCAATATTGGGCCCATATCCTTAATCATTTGTTTACTAACCCATTTACCAAGGAATTCCAAAGTGTGACAACCTATACGCTTTCCTTCACCACCTGTTCTACCACACCTTCTTCACTACATTTCACCTTGGATTACTTAGATACCTACACCTAATAAGTCTCCTTCGACCTACCATATTTTTCATCCACCTTTACCCAAGAAGGTTCATCCCAAACCCAAAAATTTAATAGCTACCTAAAAGGTAGTTACACCAACACAATATCTCACCTTGCCCTCATCACAAACAACACTTACCCCTTCACCCAAGACAACCTTGACATCTCATTGTGATCCTTTTGCGGGATACTACACTAATATCCTTTCTCGTTTTTAGAGACATCTACTATATCAGTTCTCCCTATCAAGCTTTATGATACTCTTGAACATAAGCCATAAGGGCTTGATGACACAAAAATTTGCACTTATCATTGATCACCAAGGCATGATGTCGAGAGTTTTAGGGCTCTTAAAGAAATTGTCCTTTAACTTTACAATTACAATGGTATCTTCAAAGATGATGATCTGTTGGAGGAGGATTCCATTATCTCTTTTCATGTTGCCATACAACCCTCTTTTACTCCTCCTATCTTCGAAATTAACATTGTCCATGTAGTCACTTAGTCACAACACAGAAAAGACAAAGGGAAAGGAAAAGATGGTAATACTTCTAGTTCACCTTCACCTACCATTAAACTTGTATCTCTTCCCAAGATAACTATCAATGGGTTAATACCAACTACTTCTTCTAGGGTTACAAATCATTCAATGATTAAACAACTTCACCAATTCCCATTACAAATGTATTTATTTGACTTGATTCAAACATATGAATCTCATTGAATTCTTGTAATCCACCGAGGTTCAACACAACGAAACTTCACCTATTTCCACCCTCATTACCCCTCATCATATTTCTTCCATTAATTTATCTAAATCAGACATTTCCCTTTAATGATATTTGTGTTAAAGGAGTTATGATTGATGATTGATGACAACGCTAACATTAAAATCATCTCTTCATATGCCTATGAATAAATAGGCATGCCACCTAATTTTATTTCTAGAAACCCCATCATGATTTTATATTTTAACTATGTCGAGACCACTACCATCAAAGCACAGTTGTCCTTAATAATTGTGTGGCTCCCGAACTATTACCGAAATCTTCTACATTCTCAAATGAGAGTTCTAGTTTAACAAGTTGTTAGGTCATCCTTGGATTCATGCCATGGCTTGTGTACCTTATACCCTCCAGTGTTTCGTCAAATTTGATTATGAAGGGGAACCTTACACCATTTAGGAAGATCACCCCCTTCAAAATATGTGATATGATTTACCTTCCAAATGATGCCCTAATCCAAATTAAGGAAACTACTAAATCTACCACTTCTACCGTCTCCATAGCATTGATATAGAATAAATACTTAGAGTTTGTTTTTTTCATCACCATTTACTCTCGAATACCATCTCCATAGCATTGACACATTCCTTATTGCTTAGGAGTATGGATAAAAACACCAACACCCACGTTACAATCATCATATAGGAAAATTCATAGACTATAGCCCTTGCCACCTTCATAACAAAAAAACCAATGGGGTCTCAACACTTCCTCTTATTCTATTGAACCTCCCTTTTAAACCAAAACTTTTCATTGGACTTATCCTACCTCACAAAATGTATCTTTGCACTAACGTTTCTTCACCGTTGCACCTAGAAAGGCTTTGGATTTGGTCATTATGCATAATGTTGTTGCAAGATCATACTGTGCACCAATAAGAAACATAAAGACCGTTCGGTCTTAGATTTCTTTGTGCAACCCCTCCTAAGAAGGCCTAAATTTCCCTCATAGAGGATGAAAATCCTACCCCATCTTCCTCACCTATCCTACCACCTTCTCCCAAAGAGTCTATGGATCCCGAATCCATTCGGGTAACTATTTTTCTTCATGTACACCATCTTGTTATGAACTCGACATATAATTTTTATAGTGAGGTTCCCTTTTCCCTTCCTCTTCTTTATCTGGCCATGTTAGACAATGATACACCTTTTATAAACATTGTTCAATGTCAAGATGAGGATTCTATTTTGACCTATTTAGGTGTGAGGATTCTTATATTTAAAGGTCATTACGATTTGACACATAAACCATGTTGAATGAATTTACCATAGAAATAAACATTCACACTTAGGAGAGGCCATGAATTTTAAATATAGGTCAATCTTTAGACTCATGTAACAAGAAGCTTTCACTTATTTTCTTCATGACCATAACACCGAATTTTTTGGTACTATAGTGATATGCCAAGCATTGACCCTAATATCATTCTTCATAATATCCTAACCATGTCCGATGCCAAACTCCTAAAACAAAAGTTGTGCAAAATGCATCCTCATATTTCTCTTCTTATGAAAGAAGAACTTCAACACCTTCTCTTTGTTTCCTTCATCCTAATTATTAACTATATTTAATGGATTTCTAACATTGTTCCTATCATTAAATTCACGGGGAATTTGTATCTATACTAACTATCATGACCTTAACCTTTCCTCTCCAAAAGCTGACTTTAGTCTTCCATGTATTGACCAACTAGTTGATCTTAAATTTGGACATGAGATGGTAACTTTCATGGATGAGTATTTAGGTTGTAATCATATATTAGTCCCTCCCGAAGATCATCACAAAAATACCTTTGTAACCCCTTGGGGACCTTCTCCTACCGTGTCATGCCCTTTGTATTGAAAAATGTTTGTGCTACCTATCAAAGAGATTTGAATTACATTTTCCATGAAATCATACATGATATTCTGGAAGATTATATCAAAACCTCTTTGTAAGACCAAGCATCACACCAAACATCTAGTTATTCTTAAAATTATATTTGACCGCCTTATCTAATATTATGTTTTCCTTCAACCAAAGAAGTTTATTTTTGTAATTCTCTAAGGTAAGCTCCTTGGTTTCAACATCTCTTTGCACGGTATTGATGTTGATCCCGCTAAGATCAACGAAATTCTTGGCATTCCTCCACCTACTAACCTTCAGCAGTTTCATATCTTGCAAGACAAATTGTAATCAATTTGATGCTTCATTTCTAAAATTTTAGACCAATGTCAATCATTTCCTCACCTACATAAAAAAAAAACGTTTCTTTCCATTGAATTGATGAATGTCACAAAGCCTTGAAGTATTGAATAACTACCTCCTCCTTCCACCTCTACACATTTCTCGTAAATACGATCAACATTTTTATATTTAAATTTTTTCTATTGACCATTCCTTGGGTGTCATGCTCACTCACCATGATGAGTATCATAAGGAACAAGTAGTTTATTACATAATTCGTAATCTTCTAGACTATGAAAATTGGTACACTCATGCAGAGAAAGCTCGCTTAGGCCTAGGCTTTGTGGCCACTTAGCTTCATCATTACCTTCTTAATCAAAAATAATTTTTTTACCAACACCAAACCTCTTCATTATATGTATGACAAACCTTACCAAAATCAATGCATGACTCATTAGATCATGCTTCTTTCAAACTTGGAGTTGTAGTTAATTCATCCAAAAAAATTCAAAGCGAGAAACTATCACAGATCAACTTGCGCAGACACTCCTCTTCTTGGGAATCAATCGTCAAATTTATATTTTCAGATGAATCTATCATCACCATCTCCATTGATGATATTATTTATCGAACAAAATTATTGTTTGAAAAATCCAAATTTCACCATGGGGGAGATGTGGGGGTCATCCCAATTCCCCTTTATGGCAATTCCATGCCACTATCCTTTAAAAAAGAATTCATTTGCACCAATAACAAAGCCAAGTATGAAGCACTTTTGTTAGGTCTTCAAACTACCATTTCCATAGATGTTAAATATATTAACATCTTTGTTTATTCCCAACTGGTTGTGAACCAAGTCAATGGTTTGTACCAATGAGATTTGAAAGTATAGACATCATGTCCACATACTTTTAATCATGTTTAATCACTACCTCATTTAACAAACTCAGCGATCCACTAAGAAATTTTTGGATACCATGGCTTTTCTTACTACCTAAATAGTTTCCTCACCTTCGGACTAAAAATATTTGTCACAATCTAACGATTACAATCAGCTTCTTATGTTATGCCCGATGTTAATTTCGTGGGTATAATTGATACTTACCCAAATGAAATTTGGTATAATCAGTTCATTTACTACCTCTCACTTTTAACCTTGCCTCCATATCTTACTTGCAATGGATGACGATCCATCCTAAAAGTGTCTCTGATTACATCATAATGGGAGGTCTTCTCTATAAACTTGACATCGACAAGTATCCACATGCAAAGTGCCTCACCAGTTCTTACATCACATACACCTTCAAAGAAATTAATGATGGGATTTTTGGAGGAAATTTTATTTGCCACAATGTTTCAAATCATATCCTTCAACTTGGATACTACTTTGGAAAACCCTTAGCCAAGACTATTGTGACTATGTTAAATGCTCGTGAAGTGCCAACAACATGGTAACCTTCATCATACTCCTAATCACACCTTGAAGTAGTAAGAGAATTTTGGCCCTATTATCAATGGGGTTAGGATGTTGTTTAGGAAATTATCCCTCATTTCTCACAACGTAATAATTGAATCATCACGGTGACTGAATATTACACTAGATTGGTGGAAGCCATCCCTTTCATTTCTAGAAAATCCAAGAAAATAGTCAAATTTATCAACCACCATCTCATTTTCCACTTTGATATTCCTCATCTCCGATCATTGACAATGAAAAACAATTAAAAAATGAAAGGGTAAGTGCATGAAGTTGGGGGACCAAAAAGAGGAAAAAAACTTGAAAAATAGAAAAACCCGTACGTGAACTATTATAATGCGATTGCGTTTTAAATTTTCAGGTTTGGGATTTACCGAGGCATAACACCTACACATTAGATAACACATATGCATTATAATATGTACATGATATGCCTACTACAAAGAAAAAAAAGAGGCCTGAGCCTCTATCATTTTATCTCCCTCAAACGTGAGTTTCAGAGCTTAACCGTGCCCTCACGTTTTTTCATTCAACTGGATCTCAAGCTCAAAGGATCATTTTTGGATCACCGGGAAGATCTGAATCGACAATGGTGCCATGGAGAAGAGGTAAGCACAATTCTTTTCTCAAAATTACATTGAAATATGATAATTATAGATTAAAATTTGAATTGAATACATATTTTTATCATCATAGTTAGAGGCCGAGGGAATCAACCACAACCAAACCCTGCTATTCTTGTCATCCCTCCTGACACTCCCATAATTTTTCAACATCCCCCAGGTAGTTAAGAAGATTTAACATCCCAAATAGTTGAAAAAAAAATTGAAATTGAGGATTTAATCAAAAAAATTAGGGATTCACAATCTACAAACCCCCACCGTGCCTCTCTTACAAACACATTGGAGGCATTACTTGTTCAAGTTGATGTGGCAAAGGGGAAAATTGATTGTTGAAAAACTTATAGAGAGGGTTAAGGTTTATTATTCAAAAAATTGTCATATGTGGATGTAAAGATAAAATAAATTTCAAAAGACCTCGTATGCACCTTATTCACGAGACTCCCATATTAATTTTCATGTTCCATTGTAATGTAAATGGTTTCCCATCCATTGTTGCAATAATAGTTTGATTAAAAATAATTTTTGGGACCGATGGTGGATGGTGTTTGATTTTACACCTTGTAATAACAACGAGGTGCCATTATACTTTCCGAGGAAACTCTATTGTGAGTTTATCCTCAACAAGATCCCAAATTATTTTGATTTGATATTTCTAGGGCCGAGGAAAATGATCTCGCACAGATTGACCAGTGCACAACATGCACCTATTCGGCGAGGTATATTCCTACACAAAATCCCCCTCACCCGAGATTGTCCCTCAAGTAGTGTAGTAGACAACAAAGATTGATACACTCCACGTGCTTCGGGGGCTATCGTGACACTTGTTCGACATACGAGGGAGATTTTTGAGCTAGATGCTCACGAAGGTACATAGAGTATTCCCGCATGGAGTAATACCACAAGGCCACATCTTTCCTCATCATGTGGTAGCCTATGTTTAGGGCCCAAGGAGGATGATACTTTCATGCGTACTTGATTTTTGTGCACTGGTGTTAGGGGTGCACATGATAATGTCACTATTTCGAAGTCCTTTTGAGTGAGACATTTTGATCACATTCATTGGCATCACCTTTTCTAGTAAATTTGTTATGTTTTGTTATGTGTGTTACAAAAAGTTTTGAGTACTTGATTTACTTATATATGTTAAATTTTTGAAATAATTGTATTTGTACATGTATATGCATTGATATTACAATGTGCGGGAGGCACATCTTCATCCCGACCACAGGTGGTGAGCACCATGCATACACATACATTCACAGAGGTAATTTAGAATGTTAATTATGTAAAATTTTCACATACATGTGTGTGTGTGTGTATTAGTTTTGAAGTCAAATATATGTATGTTCTTGTATGTCCATCTAACTCATGTGATATATATGTTTTATAAAGACATTGACTTCACTAGACACCCCACCATCTTTGCAACAAGTAGATAAAGATGTTGCCGCTTTGATTTCATATGCACAACAACTCACCGAGGTATTCAAACAACACGTAAATTTTCTTAAATTTCTTCGTAATTCATATTACGTAGAATTACATGTTATAAATGTCTTTCATTATAGATTTATTAAATTATGTTAATAATGTCCTTAATTGTGTACATGCGGGAGTTACATGTGATAGGTAATGGCCCTTTTCATTTGATTCATAGGCGTGGAGGGGTAAAAACAATAGTTATATATTAATAATTTTTTTTAAAATATTGTCATTATGTACATACATGTACTTAGTTCTATTTTGCTAATTCGATGTTAAATTTTCTGATCTTATGTGTATGTAGGGAACTTCACCCCCTCCACTTTTACTTTGAGGGCATAGACTCCTCCATCTCATCGTCTTCATACCCCCATTCACACTACAGAGCTCCGATGACTAATCTAAGCGTGAGATGTAAATTTGGCATGATTGAAAACTTGCATTAATTTTTTGTATTTATCTAAACATTTTCATTCTAGCATCCAGTCTTAAATACATGTTGAAAACATATATAAATTAAGTTTTGACAAAAAAGCATTGTTTGCATTTACGGGCTCATGCACGGGAGAGTATTTAATAGAAGAGGACTCGAAGCATGGGATTGGACGATCCAAAGTCATATCATGGATCTCCATCTTCATCTAAGGGAGGGCCTTCTTCGAGCAAGGCCAAGGGAGGGATATACTTTGATGAGTAGGAAATTTATACGTCTTACATGAAATTGTTTTTGTATGCCTCTGTCCATGGAATTATATGTATGCCTATATGGCATTTGAACTTGATGGTATATGACCTATTTGGGAATTTTTGTATTTATTATGCGCATTAAAATACTATTTGGAACTTGATAATTTTACATGAGACCTTACATTTCTAGGATTATTTTCACATGAAACTAATATGATGTGCACTTGACAATATTTAATACATTATGGATTATTTATTCATTTATTGGCGATGTGAATTTACTAGCATTTTCATTGTATAATATGCATCAAACTTTGGAAATCAATATTTATATAATTTGTGTATATAAAAAGTTACCTAATCCGAGGAATTATTCATTCAATTTATTAATGTCTATATGTGTATTTACCTTACTTGCGCTTCTTCATTCTCTTGGTCTCTTTGTACTTGTTCATATCTTATCATGCACATACTACATTCTTCTATGATTCTTAGTCTTCTCCCCTTTTAAAACACCCGAGAGTCATCACAATTTGATGCCTTTGATCTGTTGATATTTTGAGAATGTCCCTCTATATACATTACTCTAATGCTTGAGAATGTCTCCAAATGCAATGACATTCGATTCGGACACTCAATGATTCTTGATTGTCTAATCTGTCTAATTCATGTTATTACCTTTAAATATATAGAAATTTCAATTTATTTTGAAATCACATCACACCCTTCACTAGGCTTGATGACTACCACTATCCTTTTGAAGGTGATTTTAAAAGCATCCATGGGTTTATCATAGCATAAATTATCAATGAATGGAAGGTCACTAAGCCATAGGCTAGCTAATTTGAATCCCATCCAAAACTTAAAAAAAAATATTTACTAGGTGATTGATAACTCCCGTGTGCTCTTAGACATATCCCTATCAAATTCATTCTTAACCCAATCTATTCATTCAAGGCTCTTAAGAGACTACGCTCGACGAGGTAGCCCGAAATCTTGGGTAGCATAGGGAACAAAAAAAAATCCTACACTAGTGTCAAACTAGCCACCCGACATGTTGGCATAATTGGTTCGGTCCCCATGAGCTTCCATTTGCAAACTACAGTGTCTGGGAGCCCTACACTAACTCAAACTCTAGTATTTCACATGTTTGCAAATAATAGGACAATGAGAGAACCAAATGGAGATGGAGAAAACTAGGAGAGGATTTCATAGAGGGCTTCAACATGGAGGTTTTGGATCTAACGAGACGTCTCTAGGTGCCATGAAGTCTGAGAAATCACATGTCGAAGATATAATGTGTTTTGGTCTCAAGGATCTTAAGAGACTACACCCGAACGAGGTAGCTCGAAAGCACGAGGCAGCATAGGGAACCAAAAAAAATACTTTACTAGCGTTCACCTAGCCACCCCAACGTGTTTGCATAGTTGGTTTGGTCCCATGAGCTTCCATTTGCAATCTATAGCCTCCAGCGCAGCCCGACACTAACTCGGACTCCAATATTTCATGCCTTTTCAAACAATAGGACAGAGAGAGAGAACCGAATGAAAATGGATAAAACTATTAGAGGAATTTTTAGATGGCCCTAACATGGAGCTCTCAGATCTAACAATAAATCTCTAGGTGCCACGAAGTTCGATAAATCACTTGTCGAAGATATGGCATGTTTGGGCCTCTGGGATCTTAAGGGACTACGCCTAGACGAGGTAGCCCAAAAGCATGGGGAGCATAGGGAACTAAAGGAAATCCTCGAATATAATTCACTTTGGCCACCCCAATTTTTTGACGTAGTTGGTTTGGTCCCACAAGCTACCATTTGCAAAATACAACTTCTAGCCATCTTACTGTTCGACTTAGACTACACCATTTCGCACGTTTTGCAAACAATAGGATAGTGAGAGAACCAAATAGAGATGGATAAAACTATAATAGTATTTTTAGGGAGCCCCAACATGGAGGTCTTGGATCTTATGAGATATCTCTAGGTGCCACGGAGTCTGAGAAATCACCTGTTGAAGATATAACATGTTTTGGCCTTAGGGCTCTTAAGGGACTACGCCAAGACGAGGTAGTCCAAAAGCACGGGTATCATCAGGAACCAAAAAAAATCCTCCACTAGAATTCACCAGGCCACCTGGATGTGTTGGCCTAGATGGTTCGGTTCCTACACTACCCGTGTTTTCGCGCTACCCCGTCCATGCGTAGTCCCTTAAGAGCCTTGCGGCCAAAACACGCTATATCTTTGATGGGTGATTTCTCAGACTCCGTGGAACCTAGAAATTTCTAGTCAGATCTCGAGACCTCCACTTAAGGGCCCTCTAAAAAATCCTATCATGGTTTTATCCATCTCCATTTGGTTCTCTCATTTTCCTATTATTTGCAAACGCGCGAAATAGTGTAGTTTGAGTCAGTGTAACGCTGCTAGATGTTGTATTTTACAAATTGAGTTTATGGGACAAAACCAACTACTCCAACACATCAGGTTAGCTAGGTGAATGCTAGTGGAGGATTTTTTTGGTTCCCTATGCTCCTTGTGCTTTTGGTCTACCTCATTTGGGCGTAGTCTCTTAAGAGCCATGAGGCCCAAACATGCCATATCTTTGACGGGTGATTTCTCGAACTCTGTGGCACTTAGAGATGTATAATCAGATCTAAAACCTCCATGTTGAAGCCCTCTAAGAAATAATCTCATGGTTTTATCCATATCTATTTAGTTTTCTCGCTTCCCTATTGTTTGCAAACACTTCAAATAGTGTAGTTTGAGTCAATGTAAGGCTGTTAGATGTTGTATTTTGCAAATGGTAGCTTGTGGGACAAAACCATCTAGGCCAACACATCTATATGGCCTTGTGAATACTAGTGGAGGAATTTTTTTGGTCCCCTACACTACCCATGCTTTCGGGCCACTCGTCTAAGCGTAGTACCTTAAGATCCCCGAGGCCAAAACATGTTATGTCTTTGACAGGTGATTTCAAGGACTCGTGGCACCTAAAGATGTATCATCAGATCCGATACCTCCATGTTGTGGCTCTCTAATAAATCCTATATTGGTTTTATCCATCACCATTTGGTTCTCTCGTTGTCCTATTTTTTGCAAACATGCAAAATAGTGTAGTTTGATTCAGTGTAAGGATACTAGATGTTGTATTTTACAAACAGTAGCTTGTGGGACTGAACCAACTAGGAAAAATGTCGTGGTGGATAGGTGAATGCTATTAGAGGCTTTTTTTTTTGGTTCCCTACACTCCTTGTCCTTTTGGTTTACCGCATCTGGGTGTAGTCCCTTAAGAGCCCTGAGGCCCAAACACGCCATATCTTTGACGAGTGATTTCTCAGACTCCGTGGCACCGAGAGACATCCTGTCGATCCGAGACCTCCATGTTGGGGTTCTCTATGAAATCCTCTCACATTTTTCTCCATCTCTATTCATACTAATTCAGTTTAAGGTTGTCCATTGCCAATTACTGAATAATATAGGTGGTTAATACAATATAGGTGGTGAAATGAGAATTTTAATAAGATATTTTTACAATATAGGTGGAGAAATGAGATTTTTTTTAGTTGTTCCTTTCTAATATTTCATTTAT
This sequence comes from Taxus wallichiana var. yunnanensis, assembly GCA_018340775.1. Classification (NCBI taxonomy): domain Eukaryota; kingdom Viridiplantae; phylum Streptophyta; class Pinopsida; order Cupressales; family Taxaceae; genus Taxus; species Taxus wallichiana. Next base: position 892,740,964 of record CM031242.1, read on the forward strand.
CTTAGCTTCACTTGGCTTCAAGAATAATTAATTCTCTATTGACAAAGTGCCAACCAAATGAAGGTGGAAGCTTTCTTGTGACCACTAACCTACATAAACATGTTAGTAAGCAATTAAATAGAATTTGAAATCATGCAAAATTTAAACAAAATCATTTAAGATAATATTCAAATTCAATTCATGAAGAACATACCTTTACAAATTCAAACCAATGAACCGCAAGGATCAAATCTATTCTTGAAGTAGTAAGAATTGCTTCATGATATGATTCACGAACCTTCTAAAGATTCTTGTTTGATGGTTAGCCTTGATATTTGATCAATTTAATATTTTTGTAAGGAGCAAATGTTAATAGTGAAGTATCTTCTCATGTACTTCATAGTCTTAAAACAACCAAATTTTTGATTTTTTCATAGGATATCATTGAAGGAAAGTTCCATTAATGTCTTCACCATCAATGATTTGTGGAAGTCAATTTGTTTTCCCTCTACACAATGAGATAAGAAGTAGTTTGTTCCCTCTTCATTAAATTCCGTCGCAATAACTATAAACATGTGCCCTATGTATCACAATATAAAAATGTTCAGTCAATTTAAAAATACATTAAGAGTTGACCATTTAATAATTTATAAATCTAAAACATGGCATTTACATATATGTATGTACCTTGTTGCACTAAATCGAGACTTGGTAAAAGTCGGTGATGTTTTCATTTGATTTGAAGACCTTCGCAAGTTGTAATGCTTGTGGAACTTGATGTGTGTCGAGTGGAATTAGAGTTCTACAAGTCCATTCATCTACCCACTATTGTGACTCACATTCATTCCATGCAAACATGTCATGTACCTAGTATAAATAGTCTAAGCATTTTCATCTAAACTATGGAATGAGTGCAGATCACTTGATCCTGCAAGTGTCGTACTTCAAATTTTGCCGGATGTTGTTCATCTTTTAACCAAAAATATATACGAACCATTGATATCTCTTGAGATTCATGGCCGATATTCTTGAAACACAAATCAATTTTTTTTTTTGCATCTGTAAATTTAGCACCATCCTTGAATTTTAACTCTTCTCTTGGAAGTTCTCTTTTCACACATGCCCATGTACCATCATGCTCTCTTTTCCATGCCCTTCCTCGGTAAAAATCTAGATATGTTGTACATTTGTTTCTTTTTGCATCATGTTTATCCAATTAAACATCCGCACATTTTTAAATTATGATGTGCAGTTGTCCGACCAAATGTAATGTTGATCGAAACTAATGTTCCTCTCATTCAAGTTTGCATAAAACACCTGGAAAAACCCTTATACATATTTTGTAGAATGTGTTTGATCATCATTGATGTAGAAATGATAATATCTCAATATTTTTTTATCTTGCTCAGTTATTTTAGGAGAGTGCATGAATGTTATATGCACAAAAATAGAAACTTTCACTCAGTTATAATTTTGAGACTAAACCTCCATTTGTGGCTGCAATGTGTAATTCTCTACAAATTCAACTGCTGAAACAATAGTAACAAGTGGGAATGTGTCCTTTCTTAAATTGAATTTTTCATCCAACCATCAAGATCTATGTGCATGCCTTGCATACTCATAAAAAAATTCCTCTCGAATTTGACCATATATTCGATATGCAATGTAATTATGTTTTAACAAGCTCACACCTCTACGAGATTATTTTCCATATTTTAAATAATATTCCACCGATTTATATGTGGTGAAATCAACCAATTATTTTCCTATTGAATATGTATTGTCCTTGTTGGTACCTAAATTCAATCTCCTTCAAAGATCGAGCGGCATCATGGATTTTGAAAGGACACTCGGAGGCGAGATAGAGAATCACGTATGTCATTTTGTAGCAAGGGAAGAAATCTATCTGACTTGTTAGCACTAAGGTTTTGAAAGGAGTGGGTAGCACCTTAAAAGGATATGATTTGATCCTAACTATTTTAGGTTGTGCCTTTCAACTAGGGTAAGAGAACCTATTTTGTCACCTCCGTTATTTAAGAATGTTGGTAGATCCTTCTTTTACATAAATTTTATAGATATGACCTTGGGAAAATATGATCAACACACCAAATCTGACTCTCACGAGTTGTCACTTCCAGATCATGGAGATATTTTCACAACAAGGCAAAGGTTACTAAAGACATTTGGGACCCTAATTGCTTCTGCATGTTTTGGTAATAGAGATTATGCATTTGTATGCACACAGGACAAACAAGGGTAATATGGGTAGGATTGGTTGTTTTAAATGAATTTATTGGTGGGAGGTGGGGAAAGATGAACTTGACTCGCCAAATCCTTGAGGAATCTTACAAAATTGAAGGTTGAACCAACAGAATGCCACAAAACATCTATAGTGTTTCTTTAACCAAAATTTTTGCTTGAAGAGAGGCCCAGATTAACACTTTTTCACACAATCTTTGAGATTCTATCATGAAATATCGAGTTAGGAAACCCAACAAAGTATCAAGATCTACTACAAATCATGTCGAAGGTGCACCCAAAGGCTTACAAATAATCTTTGTCAAACAGATGATATAGAAGTGATTTTAAAATGTTTATTTCACTCCCAGATGAAGGCTCTTTCGAGAAATGATATTGTAGATGCCACCTAACTATCACAAAGATTGATTCCTGTGTGATTGAATCATATTTTAATACAAGATTGCAACATAAACAAGAAAAAATGCTCACATACATTTAGAAATAAAACAAACACATTTTTCTCTAGACAATTGTTATCTCTCGAAAGTGCACCCTTTAGAGAGAATCTTGCAGAGTTTTTAAGCTTGCGAAATTTGATCTCTCTCTTTAGTAGATACAATGGAAACACCTCGGGTCTATGGGTATACCTATTTTGAGGTGAGTCTCCGATATCAAGGTTGGTTTCTTGTTGATGTATCCTAAATTGATTATAGGATTTTAAAGGTAAAAGATGGCTGTCAAAATAATTAAAACTAAGATGTTTGTTCGGTCCTCTTGTGAAGCATGCAAAATCAACTCCCTGTTTGTGAGAAAATAATTGCAATACTTGCAATATTTTGCAGAAATAAATGATCTACTATAGGGATCACTTATCCATAGGCACATCATAATCATCTCTTATTTTCTGGAAAAATAAGGTAATTAAACCATTCAGAAGTTTTCCTACATCTAACATTGACCTCTGGTAATTAAAATAATTAGCTCTAAAAGAGCTAGCAAACTCTGCAAAATCCTTCCCGTGATCACCATTAATGAAGATCTGTATTTTATCACTTTGAAGATGTCCATGCTCAACAAATTTGATCCAAAATGGCCCTGCAAAATCATCCTTATTGTTTTCTAATAAAATTTGTGCATTTTGAAATACTCGGTTTGCCATTTTCTCTTAATCCAAGTTGTACATGTATCGGAATTTAATAGCAGTGGAGTCGTGGCTCGAAATTATGTCTTTTTCTTCTTTTCCAAAACAAAAAGATCAAAACTAAAAAAGCCCCGAGGCCCACTTTCCCGATCCTTATTTAAAATGATATATTTTTGGTCTTGGCAGGGGCAACGAGGAGAGTTCTAATACTTAGCAATTTTTCCTAAAAAAATTCTTAAAATTTTAGATGCCTCGATAGTCTGCTCCACCGATTTTACCATTTGGCAACATGGGTGGGGTCATGGGAAACTTTGTAAATTTATTCCATTTTGTTTTTCGGATGACTTAATAACTTTTCTTCTAATTTTCCCTTTGTGGGCCTGTGTGAAAGTTTGATACTTTGACTCCTTTGGTGGACTATCAATCCTATTTGTAATTTCAATCCTTTGTAGATTTTCAGGCTGATGGGGTCTATTTGAAACTTTAACCCCTTTTGCGAAAAATCTCAAAACTCAACGAGGACCCGCTTGATCCACCAATGCTTTGACTTTTAGATTGTTTTGACTTTTTCCTTGTGGGGTTGCAGGGCTATTTTGAGATTTTAACCTTTTGCAATTTTAAAGTTTAAAATGCAAATAACTCCTGACCTCCATTTTTCTACTTCTTCCGTGATGGTGCCATGTGTACTCTACGGACTTTTGGGCCTATGGAGGAAATTTTGACACTTTATAAAATTTGAAAATTATAAGTTGGTCAATTGACCACCATTTCACTTGGACTACTTTTGCATCAATCTTGATGATCAATTTGTGAGTGTTGATCTTTGTACTTGTCAATTTTTTATCATTGATCTCAAAAGCATGATTAGGGTTTCTGACTTGTATTAAATGCATTTTTGAAGACTCAAACCATGGTTTGCATTGAAAGTGGAGATTGATCCTCATCCTTTGATCTTTTCCTTGTTGATTTTTGATCGTTGATGTCTAACCATGGTTGGGTTCTATTAACTCACCCCTCGAGTTCGCATGGTAAAGGAAAGCTTGACCCTAATGACCATTTCATTTGGATTTTCACTATGCGGGTGAAGCCCTCGAGAAAATTTTATTGGTGCCATTGTTGTCCTTTGAAACGTGGTTCTGTGTTATTCTTTTTATGGCCGCCATTGTTGTTTTTGAGCTCACTGTGATTTCACTTTTGCCTTCTTCAGAGCTATATGAGCTTCTAGGTTTTCAAGATCTCTACCTTTTCCTTGGCTGCCATTGGAGCTCTGTTATGATCATTATGTTAGAAACTTTCATGGAAGTTATTGTCTTCCTTAGTTTAGGCCCTCTACAACTTTGAACTGTGAATGCTAAAAAGGGTGAGTTTCTTTATCTTCGAACATGAAAACTATTTCATTTTCATGATTTTTGTTTCTACTCGATTATTTGTTACCCATGAGTGGGTCTTGTTTATTGGCCATGAGTTGTGTTGTATAACTTTCCAAAGCTATGTTGAAACACCACTTTTAATAGGGTTCTCAAACATTGGATATTTTAAGAAAGATGTAACTTGAATTTACACTTTCTCTAAAAAATGAGTTGTGGTTTGTAAAATCCTTTGTGTTTTGACATTTTTTTTAAGGTATCATGAAATTATAGACTATTTGATCTATTACGTTTTGTAACCTCACACATAGCTACATATTCCACTTAATCATTAATTAATTCAGCGATAACTAATAACATCGAACTTCCTTAGCTTAGGTATAATTCACCCATGATTTTCATCATAACAATGAAGTTTCAAGTTGCCCATTTTTGCACAAGTGTAATAATTGTCAACATTTCTCGTGATCCCTGCAAGGAAAGTTTCCTTCTAGCTTAAAGACTAGTATCTTGCTCTTGTCCATTGGGCATGGAGGTCCAAAGTATATAACCAAAATCTACCTTTTCCGAAAGTTCCAACCCTCCCAAAATGGAACTAAAATTGGGAAAGGATCTGGTAAACTAGATCATGTGCACGGATGCACTTATTGGATTGAAAACATTGCAATGTGTAGGAAATGCACTTATTGAAAGGGAAATCCTAATCTACCCTACTCTAACTAATAACAACTGAGGCTAAACAAAACCTGAAACAAGTAGTGAAAAGTAGCTTCCTTTTCTCCAAACTGAGGCCATGAATTCATCTCTAGAAACTAGCAAAGTGACATAGCTAGGAATGAGACATGTACCTTTATTTCACTCATTAGATCAGTCCATGAAGTGGGAAGCACCTCTATCTGATCTGTAATCTATTCTGACATGATTTGAGGCTTTATATTGAGAACAGATAACTCACTTTTGTGCTCAAGGCAAGCATGAAATATGGCAATACTGTAGTTGGGTGAGAATCAAACAAATATCAGATAGAAAAAGGCCTCTTTATAGAAAAATTGTTGACAACAACAATGAGTTCTTTCTGAAGTTGTCCCGGAGAAATGTTTTTTGTTTTCTAACTATTGTAACTCATCTTGAAACTATCTTGAGACCTACTTCTATTATGTAAGTTGTTGTTTAATGAATATTGTAAGTGACCATTCAATTCTTCTGTCAAATGATTACGCATTGTTCATATAATTCATGTAATCTAAAAACTCAAGCTCCTCCTCTTCTTCTTCACAGGCACTATCTAGATACATGGTTTGCAGTCACAAAATTGAATATTGTCTTCTTCATTTTCATAGTTACTTCTATGATGTTGTTGTTCGAATCATCCTGTTGGACATTATGAAACTGATCTGAACATACTTCATCTCTTTCAAACTATTGTACCACAATTTATCTTTCTTCTTGATCATTTTGGTTTGACACATAATCTATAAGATCAAAATTGTCTGGTTTTTCTGCACAAGATCTGATTTGAGTAGCATGTTGTTCTGAGACATTCTTCTCCCAAAATGGTTCTTCCAGGAGGGGAAAATAAAGATCTGTATTTAATAGCATCTCTTCCTCCTTTTCAAGTACAAGAGGGACCTTATCAACTAGGGGTTCTTTGAATTCTAAAACTACAAAATTAGTTAGTTCTATAGGTTGTTCTTCACCTATGTAGTTTTCCAAATTTGACAAGAAATCATCAACTTCAAGCTATAAACTTGAAACACAATTTTCTTTAATTTCAACCTCCTTTTTATTCAAAATTGATCTATCCTCTTCTGATATGGCTGTAAGTTGCATGAGTATGGTGCCTTCATGCACACTACACTCAGAATATGCAAATTGTTGATCATCTTCCAACTTCTCTTGATCTGCTAGAAAAATAGATTATACCTTTTGTGTGGTTCCTTTTTCCAATTCTATAATAAAATCAAACTAAAACTTTGATGTCCATCCATTCAAGTTATGTAGAAATCTCATTTATCATTGTCTTCGATAGCTGCCCCTCCTGCTTGATCTTTTGTTTCTCTATTTCCTGAACTAGAAGTATGGGTAAAGAAGGAGTGGGCTTAGTTTCAGATTCAACTAGAAAATTTTGGACAAGAGGTTGGGGAATAAGATCTACATTTGGAACAACATCTGAATGCCAACTTGGACACTTAATTTTGACTTCAGTATGTGATTTTGGGGTAGAAAAAGAAGGAATTACAGCAGCTTGATAGTTAGGAAGCGAGGAATAGGATTGGTGGTTGTGAGGAGAATTTATAGGTATTAAATTTTGATAGGGAAGGTAAGCAGGAACATCCCATTGATAGGGTTCCCTTTCCTGACACTTATCATTCTTCATTACTTTTGATTTCTCAATTTGTTCCTTGATAGCTAAATATTGCTACTTCAAACTATTAAACTCAATTCTAAGATTTCTTCACCTTTCATACTCAAGCATAACCCTCTGTATAACTTTGATCTTGAACAGAAAAACCCTCATATTGATAATCATTTTGATAGATGGGGTTTGGGTTATAAGGGTATTCATTCTGATAAGGGTTATAAAATTGATCTGAAGGAGAAGGTGGATAAAAAGACTGTTGATTTGGCTGATAATATTGTTGAAAGTGAGGATTCATGGTTATAGGACCTCATAAAATACTGAACTTATGAAAACAGGTATGTTGTTCACAAAACAATTGATAACAACAAAATAACATATCTGAATTTCTTGAAAAATACCTAAAGACTGTAGCTGAAAATTTTAATACTTGTTGAAAAGTGCTATACTGATCTGGAATCAGATTTATGGAGTCACCAGATGAGTTCTGCTTTAGATCTTGAATCTTCAAAATGCATCAATAGTAGTTCTTTCCAAAACTGCTATGCATGGTGTCTGATCTTCTTGAATGATGAAACACCTCTTAAAGTGAAACTTTTAGTTGTGTGAGTGTCCCATCGAGCATGCCAAAAACTGTTATCTCTCAAAAGTGCACCCTGTAGAGAGATTGTTGCAGGTTTTCTAAGCTTGAAAAATTTGATCTCTCTCTTTCGTAGATACAATGGAAACACGTCAAGTATGTGAGTATACCTATTTTGAGATGAGTCTCTAGTATCAAGGTTGGTTCCTTGTTGATGTATCCTAAATTGATTATGGTGTTCTAAAGGTAAAAGATGACTCTAAAATAATTAAAAATAAGGTGATACACCAAATTTGTATGAGGGCTTTGGACGAGTATATACACAATTGATATCTAAAGGATTTTGAGTGCACGAACCAACATTTCTTCTACTGAGAATATTATGGGCAAAACACTTGGAGGTATTGAGGAGATTATCATAAAAATCTTTGCTAAGCTAAACATGCACATTAATATCATGTAGAAACTACTGAATTTTACAATAGGGTAAGATGATTAATCAAGGAATTTGCATTCACAAGACTAGTAGAAACATACACAAGACTGCAAATAATTGGTAAGGAAAAAATTCTTCACAATCGAGAGGTAAAATTGATAAAAAAATTCTTCGGTACTCCCATATCCAAAAGTCCTCCAGTAGTTATCTTTTTTGTGCTTTACAAGGCACACAATATATAGCAAAATTAATTCACCCACCCTTCCTAAAAATAGTCTAAGGCTTGTACTCACCCATGCATCTTATTTTTACCCTTTATTTAATAATAGATAAAGGAATAAAAATAGAGCATGCAATTACAAATTGGCATTATTAGTCTTAATTACAATTGGTCAACTGAAGTTGGTGATCTATTTTTAACAAAGTATGCATAAATAATTTGCTAATAATAAGCTTTCTTGTTTAGAAATTCTCTTCTATAAGCATGTAAATTTGTCTTCTTGTCTGTTCGGTCCTCTTGTGAAGCATGCAGAATCAACTCCCTGTTTGTGAGGAAAAAATTACAATACTTGCAATATTTGCATAAAAAAATGATCTACTCTGCAGGGATCACTTATCCATACGAACATCATAATCATCTGTTATTGTAAGGAAAAATAAGGTAATTAAACCATTTAGAAATTTTCTTGCATCCAATGTTGACCTCTAGTAATTAAAATAATTAGCTCTAAAAGAGCTAGCAAACTCTGCAAAATCCTTCCCATGATCGCCATTAACAAAGCTCTATATTTTATCACTTTGAATATGCTCATGCTCGACAAATTTGATCCAAAATGGCCCTACAAAATCATCCTTATTGTTTTCTGATAATATTTGTGCATTTTGAAATACTCATCTTTCCATTTTCTCTTAATCTGAGTTGTACACGTGTCTGAATTTAATTATAGTGGAATCGCGGCTTGAAATTATGTCTTTTGCTTCTTTTCCAAAAAAAAAAGCTCAAAAACTAAAAAATCCTCGGTGGCCCACTTTCTGATCCTTATTTAAAATCATATATTGTTTGGTCATGGCAAGGTCAGGTGCGGGAGATTTCGATACTTAGTACTTTTTCCTAAAAAAATGCTTTAAATTTTAGATGCCCCGGTGGTCCGCTCCTCCAATTTTACCCTTTGGCAATGTGGGTGTGGTCATGGGAAACTTTGTAAATTTATTCCATTTTGTTTCTGTGGGCCCATGGATGACTTAATAACTTTTCTTCTAATTTTCCCTTTGTGGGCCTGCGTGAAAGTTTGATACTTTAACTCCTTTGGAAATCTATCGGACTTGTTTGTAATTTGAACCCTTTGCGGACTTTTGGGCCTGAGGGTCTATTTGAAACGTTAACGCCTTTTGTGAAAAATCTCAAAACTCAACGAGGAGCCACTGCTCCACCAATACTTTGACTTTCAGATTGTTTTGACTTTTTCCTTGTGAGGTTGTAGGGCTATTTTGAAATTTTAACCTTTTGCACTTTTAAAGTTTTAAATACAAATAACTCCCAACCTCCATTTTTCTTCTTCTGTCGTGATGCTGCCACATGTACTTTGTGGAATTTCGGGTTTATGGAGGAAATTTTGACACTTATGAAATTTGAAAATTATAATTTGGTCAATTGACCGCCATTTCACTTGGACTACTTTTACATCGATCTTGATGATCAATTTGTGAGCGTTGATATCTATACTTGTTGATTTTTTATTGTTGATCTCAAAAGCATGATTAGGGTTTCTGACTTATATTAAATGCATTTTTGAAGACTCAAACCATGGTTTGTATTGAAAGTGGTGATTGATCCTCATCCTTTGATCTTTTTCCTTGTTGATTTTTTATTGTTGATGTCTAACCTTAGCTAGCTTTTGTAAAATCACCCCTCGAGTTCGCATGGTAAAGGAAAGCTTGACCCTAATGACCATTTCATATGGATTTTCACTATGCGGTTGAAGCCCTTGCAAAATTTTAGTGCGCCATTGTTGTCCTTTAAAACGTGGTTTTGTGTTATTAATTTTTATGGCCGACATTTTTGTTTTCAAGCTTGGAAATGATTTCACTTCTACCTTCTTTAGAGCTATATGAGCTTCTAGGTTTTCAAGATCTCTACCTTTTCCTTGGCCGCCATTGGAGCTCTGTTATGATCATTCTGTTAGAAACTTCGATGGAAGTTATTGTCTTCCTTAGTTCAGGCCCTCTGCAACTTTGAACTGTGAATGCTGAAAAGGGTGAGTTTCTTTATCTTTAAACATGAAAACTATTTCATTTTCACTGAGTTCTCTTTCCTACTCTGATTCTTTGCTACCCATGAGTGGGTCTTGTTTACTGGCCATGATTTGTGTTGTATAACTTTCCAAAGTTGTGTTGAAACACCACTTTTAAAAGGGTTCTGAAACTTTGGATCTTTTCTAAAAGATGTAGCTTCCATTTACACTTTCTCTCAAAACTGAGTTGTGGTATATGCAAAATCCTTTGTGTTCTCTTCTTTGAAGGTATCATGAAATTGCATACTATGTGATCTATTACATTTTGTAACAGCACACATAGCTACAAATTTCACTTAATAATTAAATAATTCAACGAGTAAGTAATAACATTAGAATTTCTTAGCTTAGGTATAATTCACCCATGAATTTCATCGTAAGCGACAATTTTCGAGTTTCTCATTTTGCACAAGTGCAAAAATTGTCAACATTTCTCATGATCCCTCTTTGGGAATGTTGCCTACTCGGCTTAAAGACTAGTGCCTTGCTCTTATCCATTGGGCATGGAGTCCAATGTATATAACAAAAATCTGCCTTTTCCGAAAGGTCCAACACTTCCAAAATGGAACTAAAACTAGGAAAGGATCAGTAAACCAGATGATGTGCACTGAGATGCACTTATTATATTGAAAATATTGCAATGTGCATAAAATGAACTTATTAAAAGGGAAATCCTAATCTACCCTACTCTAACCAATAACAACTGAGGCTAAACAAAACCTAAAACAGGCAGTGAAAAGTATCTTCCTTTTCTCCAAAAATGAGGCCATGAATTCAACTCTAGAAACCAGCAAAGTGACATATCTAGGAATGAGAAATGTACCTTTATTTTTCTCATCAGATCACTCCATGAAGTGGGAAGTGTTATCTCTCAAAAGTACACCCTGTAGAGAGATGGCTATAGGTTTTCTCAGCTTGCACAAATGATCTCTCTCTTTCGTAGATACAATGGAAACACCTCAGGTCTATGGGTATACTTAGTTTGAGGTGAGTCTATGGTATCAAGACTGATTCCTTTGTGTATACTAAAGCTGCTTTCTAGGATTTTTAGGGTAAAGGATGACTGTAAAAATTATTAAAACTAAGGTGATACACAAAATTTGTATGAGGATTTGGTGAGTGTATGCACAACTGATCTGTGAAGGATTTTAAATGCACAAACCAATAGTTTTCTATAGAGTATCTAAGTGCAAAACACTTGATTGTACTAAGGGAGAATCACAACAGTACTAATAAGTTAAGATACACATTAAATTTAAGTATAAAGGACTGAAAATTGCAGCAGGGTAAGGTGGTTGATTAGGAAATTTGCATTCATAAGATTAATATAACATACATAATACTGCAAAGTAACTTGCAAAGGCAGAAAACACTTCACACTCAGAGGGAAAAATTGGCAAAACTTTCTTCAATACTCATATATCAGAAAAGTCCTCCAAAGTAAAAATCTCCTTGTACTTTACAAAGGCACACAATATATAGCAAAATCAAATTCACCCCCTTCATAAAAATAGACTAAGGCTATACTCGCCCATGCATCCTAATTTTATCCTTTATTTAATAATAAATAAAAGGATAAAATAATACAAACCAGTACAAGAGGCATTAATAGCCTTTGATTACATCTCATTCAACTAAATTTTACTGATCTATTTTTAAGAAAGAGAAGGGTGAATAATTTGCTAATAATAAAATTTCTTCTTAGGCTAGTCTTCTTCTTCCTTTGAGAAAGAAAATTTGTCTTCTTCTCTATTCTATCATGTTGTGAAGGCATGCAAAAATAAACTCCCTATATGTGAGCAAAATAATTACAAATATTTGCAATAATACTCATCCTTATATTAATCTGGCTGGGACCACTCTTTCCTCTGATGCTGACACTCATTGTGTTTGCTAGTGATCACATGGATAACATTCTGCAAGTCTACTCCAACCTCCTTGGTGTGGGGACCACCTTCACATTACCAGGTTTGGCCACCTTGTGGACTTTAGCACATATAAAAGGGTGACCATCTTGATTAATAAACATGCTATATATACACCACCTTTTGATTAATTATACATATGTATATATGTGTCGGTATTTTGCATAGTTGGTAGCATGTAGTTTGGAATTCACCTTTTAGGTGATCATTGTGACATGTACATTTGGCTTTGTATTATTTGGAAATGACTATGGTTTTGGAATTTTGAAAGTCAAATGCAATGATATTGTTTGTGGACACGTGGGCTGGCCCCTTCTCACGATGACTCAACCCCTTACGTCTGTGTTGAATTAGCTTTGATTTTGGTGAATCATTTCGAGCCCTTGATCTCTAAACTCTCGTGCTCGATGCCATTGATTCTAAACTCATGGTTAGGGTTTTAAAGTTGGCAATTAATGTGGTTGGTGGGAGGCCAGCCGTGGTTATTCTTTGATCTCTAAGCTCATTTTTGACCATTGATCCATTGTACTTGGTTAATTTGAGATGTCATTTCTTGATCTCTGATGAGGGCTAGGTTATGTTGAGCTCAAGTGGGTGAATTAAAACAACTTTAAGACCCTAAATTGATCATTTCGTATTCTATTTTTGACGGAAAAGCCTTGGCAAATTTTTTGTAGACCGCCATGGATGAGGCTTCAAAGGTCAGCTTTTCTTATTCTTTTGGCCTTCTGTGCTCTGTTATTGATATCTTCATGAGATCTCCCTTTCATTTTCGAAATACAAAGCTTAGATATACGTGCGAGAGGAGGTCTTTGTATTTTGTTGATTGTCATGGTTGAAATTTTTGAGCTCTGTTTACTTGTATTTGCTCGACCTTGTAAACTATGTTGTATTTGCATTTTATTTTTCTTCTGAGGAGGTGGACGTGGTATTTTACATGGCCACCACTACCGTGAACCTAAAGTCTTGATTGTGTGTCACTCTCAGCCTTCCAAGCTCTGTTGCGAGGTTGTTTGGTATAGCATCTTGGCATTCGAGATTTCCATGTGAGGCATTGTGGTCATGACCGCATTTTGTAAACTCCGAGCTTGGAATTGTATTATTCTCTGGTCTCTGTCGAGCCTAGTTTTGTGTTGTTGGCATCACTGTTTGATGAAGAGAATGGTAAGTTTTAATCTCTGAACAAATTAATTTGATTGTTTTCATCACTATCACTTTGTCCTTCAAGAAATAATGATAATGTTCTCTTTCTCTATGTTTTTTGATGTTGTATGACTTGGATTTGGTTATTTTCGAGTTAAACCTACTCTCTACTCGAGATTTCTTATGATGTTGATATCAGCTTGAAAAACCAATAAGTACTATTTCTTACCCGATATTTTCTTAAATACAAATTAATGGGTCCGTGATAAAGAACTAAGCTCTGTATTTTTATTTTATTTAAGCTGTATGTCCTTACAAGCCTATGTTTTCATTTGTACTTTGACTTCACAGGGATTAAAATGGTATTTGTAGGTCTTGGAAGATTCGAATCATTTAGGATTTACTCGTATATTCATCGTCATTTTTGTATATCTCGTACATTTTATAATGTGGGTATTCATAGATCGTGTTTTATCAAACATTTAACTACAAATATGGTCTTGATTTATAAGTTTGAAACATATTCATTATGGAATTCTACCTTGCATGTTGTCTCTTAAATGTGGATCTCAGAACTTTACTCTTTGACTTGAAATAATGTACTCTACGATGAATTTCTACTTTTTGAGTTTTGGTTCGTAGATCTGTAACTTTTGTTCCTCCCCAAATCTGGGTTCTACATTATATCATTGACACATTCTGAGAAGGGTTTCCATATTTTAATATCATGAGATAATTTCTGCATTTATTCACTGTGTGGCATTTATTTGCTTTTTTATGAAGATATCATGGGGTTTTTTTGTAAAACTAGGCCATCATATTTTCTTTGAGCATTATTATATAACTGTACTTTATATGATTTAGCTTCTTCTTCCTTTTAAAATCCACCAATAGCACTTTGAAATCCGTCATTAAACTGTGAACTCTACAGGAACTCTACTTTGCAATTAGTGTATCATGCTTTGAACAAGTATTTGATGTACTTATTAGAACTGATCCTTTGAGATGAGTTGTATTCTTCAAGAAATCTGAATCATCCTACATTTCATTATTTTTGAAAACTTATCTCTGGATAGATATAGCCCTGTGGAGAATGAAACTTCGACACTCCCATAGATTTTCCTTTACGAGTTACAAATATTTTCACGTTCTGGTGAATATATTTTTGTAAGCTGTAATTACACTCATACTCTTTTATATACGTAGAAATTTTAAGTAATTCTTGATGTGTTATGATATCACTATTTGCCTGCACAAGCCTTGATTTAGATATTTTACCTGTTACTTTCATTGCATTTCTTTGACTTTCGGTTTGATATAGATTCTAGAAAAGTTAGTAAGCTGTTGATTTTATAGGCGAAGCCCTACCAATGTTTTTCCACAATTATCTCTCTTTCAAAATATTTTCAAACTAGACATGTTCCTTGCATGCAAGAATCCCCTCTATTCCGAGAAGTTGAGCTCATAAAGACTGTAGCTTAAACTTGTATTTGATTGTATAACTATTATACGATGATCTTTCATGCATATTGTTTCTTCGTAGCTTACTTCAAATTTGTCATCATGAGATAAATTTTGTTCACTGTAATGGCTTCGACTTATGTTGTAGATAAGTACAACCTTACTTGAATGAATGTATTTAATTGATATTGCAGTAATTATATGCTCTCATATCTACTTTATTCTAAAAATGTAACTTAGAAAATCTGAAATTTGTGAGATTATCTTTGAATTTCAATTCACTTCAATTGATTAAACTATAAAGAATTTTTTTTTGTAATTATATATTGTTTTTCCTTTCATTACAAATTTGATATGTATGCTGAAAATTCTGAAAAGTTGATTTTACATGGCAAATCCCTATCAGAATTTTTCTAGAATATTCTCTCTCATACTATTTCAACTGTAATCCTTTTGCTTTTAGCCTCAGCTTGTTGAAATCTGATTATTTTTCTTCTTTACAAACTAAAAAGTGTACTTCTATCTTCCATTCTCTCTTCTGAGCTCTAACCTCTTCCATTTGTAGAATGTTTGTTGAACTTTGAGTTGCACTCTTCCTTCTTCTTAGTATGTACTTATGACTTATTTATTTCCCTCTTTGGCTCTGACACACTGTACTCCGCACACTTAGGAAAAAATTTAGAAAATAATTAGGCTTTTTGGCCTCTCTTAAGTCCATGTTTTCTTCTTTCTTTTCACTTCTTTCTCGAGTGATCTTTAAGTAGAATACATCTCTGTTTAGGGAAGATTCATATGCACGAAGTAGGATAGTATAGGAATATGGTCTGATCCCTGAGCTCATAACTGATGATTGATTTGTTTTTCTTTTTAGGTACCATGACTTGAGGATGAAGGAGCTAGCACAAAGATGCTCTACACAAAGATGAATATATAAGGCAATGATGGGTTCACCCTCATAATCCTCTATTTTATCCTTGATCCATGTGTATATTTCTTTTCGAGTAGTTTGTACTTTACTTTTTAGTTACATCACATGGCTTGTATGGGAAACATTTGACTCTCCTTGTGAATAAACCATTGAATTGTGTAAATGAGTTGTATATCTCTTTCTACATTTTGCTTTACGTATGGATTGTATAATGAACTAAACAACTCAGTAACATAATTAAATGTCTTAATTGTAAAGGAAAGAATATTTAGTAATGAACTCTAATTTTCTGAAATTTGCACTTATATTTGTTGTTCCAAAACTTTACACTTCACCTACTCCGCAATTAGATATTCTCATCAGGACAACACAACTATCATTTGGGGCTTGTGTTATTTTCTTTGAGGATGGTCATGAAATTACAGACTATGTGATCTGTTACGTTTTGTAACAGTACACATAGCTGCAGATTTCATGTAATCTTTTAAATAAATCAACAATAATAACATAATTTGATTTTATCTCCCATACCTTCGGTATACTTTACCTATTCTATCCATCGTAAAAAAGTTTCGAGTTGGCCATTTTTGCACAAGTGCAAAAATTGTCAACATTTTACAGTTATCTTATGGGCAAATCTACCGCTAGCTTATACACCGAGGGCCTTGCTCTTGTTCATTGGGCATGGAGTCTGAAGAGTATAACATAAATCTACCTTTTCAAAAGGTCCAACCCTTCCAAAATAGACTAAATCTGGGAAAGGATCTGATAAACTAGATCATGTGCACGAATGCACTTATTGAAATGAAAAGCAATGTAATGTGCAGAAACTATGCTTATTGAAGGGAAATCCTACTCAAACAATCACTATAAGATTTTCAATAACAATGTTTGAGAAATATACCATTCGCAAGAATGGGAAGTTCCTCTCCACTCACTCTTCAAAAGCTGAAAAGCATCGTGTTCCTTACAATCTAAAATCATGTAAGGGCCACTCCAGAGTGTATCAAACTTTGAGTGTCTTCCCGCTTTACGCGATCAACATCCCACTTTAACACAATATCCCCTTCATTGAAGACTCGAATTTGGCTTTCTTGTCGAAGTCTTCTTTATTTGTTTCGATTATTTTCCATATTTAAATGAGCTTGATCTCTCAACTCTTGCAATTCCATTAACTCTGCATAAAGAACCTACAATGGTTCATTCTCAAGTAGCTCCATTTGATGAAGAAAATCTAATTCTAGTAACTCAACCTGAAATAGACATTCTCTCTTCTTTTCTATACACAAGCTTGTATGGTGAATTGCCAAGTGATCTTCTAGGAGTCACTCTATCAACACAAAGTGTGGAATTCAACATTAGATGCCAAGCTCTTTTATTATCCTTGAGTGTTCTTCGATTATTATTAACAAATTCTTGTTAGTACTTTTAGCTAAGCCATTACCTTGTGGGTAATAATTAGATGAAGAACTCATATATATTCCATGCTTGATGAGCCCATTTTATTACCCTTACAAACTATGCCTTCATAAAAGGATAGCATCAAAGCTTTATTAGTATCCATCAAGGCTATTGTTTGAGTCCATCGTGTAAAATAATCTGTAGCAGCTTAAGATCCACTTATGTCCTTGTGATGAAGGTAGCTTTATCATTCCAATAAAATCAAGACCCCATTGCATAAAAGGCTAATCATATGAAATAGGATGCAAAGACAAGCAAGCAAGACATTCTTTTCCAACAAAGAAAGAACATTTCTTACACCTTCTAATCCATTAAAAATAGTCTTTGAATATGTTAGGCCAATAGTAACCTGCTTTCATAATTTTAAAAGTTGTAGTACATCTTTGAGAAGTGACCTCCAATAGGTCCTTCATGAAATTCTGATATTATTTTCTGAATTTTATCATAATCAAGACATTGTAGCAAGATCCCATTTATATCCTTTTTGAACAATACACCATCAACGAAAAGATAAGGAATATCTTGTAATTTGAAATATCTTCATTTTTTCTTATCCATACCTTCCTAATAAGTGCCATACAATAAGTAGTTAACCAAATCAGTCATCTACCCTTATTCTTGGATCTCTTGGGAAAGTTCAAGTTGCTTTGATTTATGGGTTAGACCATGATATTTGATTTTGATACAAACTTCAACATCTTTGTTCTAAATCTTTGGGTTACGCAACTGTTGTTTTTCCCTATCAGCAATTAGATGTTCACATAAACCTTTACCTTGAACTATCTTAGCAACCCGGATATCAATACCATATTCCATAGCCTTTGTTATCTAGCTTGCTCTTTATGCCTGTCATTTTCAGATTATGCACTTGTCCCTCTTCCTTTGAAATACGAGTTCGAGTTTATACATTGAGATTATATTCTATGGCACTTGTTCATCACTTGAGCCAAAATATTCCAAAATTCCTAAACCCCGAAGTCTGAAATTTAGACTTCACGTTTCAGATCTATGTGTTTTCGGGGTTCGGGTTTGAGGATTTGAGAGGTTTTAGGTTTGAGGATTTTAGGAATTTTAGGGTTTCGAGGTTTGAGGATTTTAGGAGTTTCAATTTCGGGATTTTTAAGGTTCGGGTTTTGGATTTTAGGGGTTTAGATTTTGGGATTTTGAGTACTATTCATCGATATGGTCATTGCGTATCTTTGAAACTCCAAAACCCTAAATTTTGAATTTCGAGTTTGGGTTTTGGATGTCCTTCTCCTTTTTCTGAGACTTCTTTCTACCGAGTCCCTAAATTTCACATTACCCCACCTCCAAATGACCAAACCTTAGAAGACTGAATTTCAGAATTCTGAGCTTCTTCATTTCCCAATCTCCTTTGCTGATGTGCTCAACTCAAGCCCGATATTTTAGCTCCCATGACCGATTCGATCCTTCTATTTCCTCTGTGCGAGGTCATGTTTGTCAAATTTCTCATGAGGGCCAAAATCGGATAACATTAATAATACTTCAACAAATTTATCTCATTATGAGTCTAAATGGTTCCATTAAATTGAGTAAGTTTAACATTGTTTATTTGACATATATGAAAGCACTTTGGTTGTTAAGGATTATAACAAAATATTGCTATCCCATTTTCATTTCATCTTCATTCCTTTTTCATTCTTTTGAATCCTCTTCCCTAGATAGATGAGTACACAAAACTCTTCATGTGAGACTATTACATAGAATTAATTTTAAAAATATCAAACCTTTAATAAACCAAAAAAATCACCGACCTTTTAAGCATTTAAGCGTAATAACACTTCTCTAGTAGGACATATTTAAATATTAAAACATAGTCAAGATATAGTGAAACATCAAACAAATTAACATTAATAAAAATAGAATCCACCATATAGAAATATATTATTAAACCTTGTTTATATACTATCATATCTATTTATAGAAAAATGTTTTAATCCTTTATCGTATTATAAAATTAGTAAAGATATACATACAAATTATACATAAACATGTTAAGATTTTCTTGAAGCATATTTTTAAATTATACTTCCATTTCCCCACATGAATGTGTGTGTGTGTGTGTGTGTGTGTGTGTGTGTGTGTGTGTGTGTGTGTGTGTGTGTGTGTGTGTGTGTGTGTGTGTGTGTGTGTGTGATAGCTAATGAATAAAAACTCACACACTAAAGAAATAAATTTTAAGTTTTTAAGTAACATAGTTAAGTAAAACCATTCCCTAAGATAGTCTTTTAACAAAAAGATGAGTTACAAATAAGGTAATCTCAACTAAATTTAGGTACATATTTGATAATTATAATTGGTTTTTGATTTAATGACATCTTAGAAGTTTTCCACATCCCTCAATAGTTTCTATATAGGCCACAACTCATCGATCAAGTAGATTTCCATCGATTTTGATTGTATGTTAAATTTTTTAGAAATTACGTAGTTCCCCATATCATTGTACTTGTTTTAATCTATATTTTCATGTATATTAACTCTATTTTTTCAATTTTAATATGCATTATACTTACACAATAACGGCACTAAGATTTTGAGAAATAAGTTTACACTACTAGGATACTTAGAACCTTGATAATTGGTACATTTTGATATGATGCAATATTTTTGTGTAAATATAAACTCGAAGCTTCCAAAATCTTAGCCAATCTTGAAGGAATGAATACATCGTGCATCATTAACATTTGAATTTATTGTAATTTTTATATGGTTATATTGTTTAAAACCATATATTTACAATAAATAAAAAGACTTGTATGGGAATATTATTCCCAATTACAAACAATAAATGGTTAATAACAACTAACCATTAATTAATAATTAACTAAGGTAAATGCATAATTAACTTAGGTAAAGTAAGTTTTCCTAAAACATAATGCTATTTGGAAATATTTTTTAACGTTGAAAGAAATCTTTGACATTAGGTCTAACAAAATAATATTTATTTTTGAGGTCAATGCCACCAATTTTTTTAAAATCTAATAAACAAATCAAACTTTAAATGGTTGCAAATTATTAGTTTTCATGTGCATATGTTATCATATTTAAATGAAGAAATACATAGTCAAATTTTTGTGGTTGGTGAACTAAGCCAAAAATAAAAAGTGCACCTTTTTTCCAAATTGGGCTAGAAATAACATTTTTGTTGAAAAAAATCAAATGGAATATTTTTTTGTAGATGGAAAACCTTTAAAAACTTTAAGGTAGTTATTTTATTCCATATAAATATGTTATAATTGTTTACTTTGTAAATAAAATATATAATTCAAGAACTAATAATATGTTTCAAGGTTTTTGCAATGATCTACACATGTTCTTGTGTTGTTATGAACATTTGGACATCTACACAATTGATTGTAAATCAATGAATAATTTGTATATTTTCCATCAAATCTCCAACAAGTTTATATTTTGAAAGTAATTTCCTCATTAACATCATAAGACATGAATCTCTCATCACCGATAAAAAAATATTGTTTTCACCATAGACATTACTAAAAATGTCTAGTATCTACTAACTTATACTTGTTCCAAATTATTACATTTGCCACTTCCACAATCGAATAAGAAATGGGTATCTCATGAAATAACTATATTTTTCAATAAAAATGCACCTGACAAGTGTTTAATCGACATATGTAGATCATAAGAAAATGTAATTATTTTTGTAGTTCTTATCAAGGTAACACTAAACATTTGTTTAAATTATTTATAGTTCCCATGTCTAAAATATGGAACCCTAGTACAAGGTATTGTTATCTCTCAAAAGCATACTCTAGTTGAGGGATAACAATAGGTGTACTAAGATTTATCTTTAGTGACTTCTATAGATACAATGGAAACACCTCAAGGTGTGGGTTTCCCTATGTTAAGGCGGTTATCCGAGATTACAAGGTTGGTTCCTTATTGTTGTATCCTAAACAATTTGTTTTGGGTTTGAAGGGAAAAAATATGGTTGTAACTTAAATTTGAAATGGGGTGATACACTAAAATGATTGATGGCTTTCACTAAGTACATGCTCGTATATGAGAAAAAGTTACAAGAGCACAAACCATTGGAATTCGTAATTTTCCTAAGGCAAACACTTATGTGTTGAGGGATAAATCAGAAAAACAAAACATCTAACATGCACACTAAGACTCTACAAAGTAAACACAGAATTTCGGCAAGGTAAGATAATTGATTCAAGGAATTAACATTCACAATAGCTAATAGAAAGATAAAGACCATTGCGAAATAATTGGAAAGGTTATAGTTGGTTCTCATTCAAGTGAAAAACAAGAAAATAAAGTTTCTTCATCATTCTTACATCCAAAAGTCTTCCTTTTGCTTTGCGAATGCACACAATATATAGCAAAAATAATTCACCCAACCCTCCTAAAAATAGGATGCAATCTAAACTCACGATGCATGCTAATGTTAGCTTATATCATGAATAAATAAAAGAATAAAACAAAAATTATTTTTACAATGCGGTAACAATAGCCTTTAGTTCTAAAAATGTACTTTAGTAAAAGTGTGTATTATTGCTTTAATTTGGAAATAATAAATAAACTTTGGTGGATACTTTCGATATCAATAGCCCTTTCTTGATGTGTAAGCCTTCTCCAATGTGCATGTAAATTCTACTTTGTACTATATATGATGATTAAATAATCATATTTAATCCTCTGATGTGACACTTGCATATTCACCCACTTGTAAGGGTATTTCTGTCTTCTTCTCAGTTTTGTCTTTTAGTGATGGCATGCAAAAATTTACCCTTGTGCAAGTAAAAATAATTCCTTTGATCTCCAACACTTAGCAAGAATTATTCACCCATGTGGGGACCACTGTGAGCATGTGCAAAATAATAATTTTTCTCCTTTTGCAAGATAATAAGGTCTTTTGTAAAAATCAAGGTAACGCCAAAAATTGTCTCTTTCACTGATCCATGTACACATTGATGGTGACCTCCTTCCATGCATTGTCTTCTTTGTATTATCTCACCATTGTGTATAATATGGATTTCATTGTACATTTTTGACACCTTTTGCTATTTAGCATATACAAATTATAGCAATTATAATTTGAAACCACTTTACTTTAGCATAGAAAATCATTGGCCTATTCAATGATTATTTGATTAAAACAAAAATCCCCCTTTGATTATTCAAACTATAGCTATCATGGTAAGCTTAGACCATTGATTGATAATCAATCCCACTTTGATGATGTTTTCGGCCCCTTTTTATCCGATCATTCCATAAGATAAGGCTTTTGGTCTTTGGAAGCGTTATTATGTTGTTTAATCAAATATTAATAATTTGATTAATCCTACACTTTGGATTTTTAGGCATATACTATAGTTAAACCTTTATCAAAGGTCAATGCAATGATTTTATTTGAATGGGGCTGGACCCCTCTCCTCATGATGGTTTGACCCTTAATCCATTGTGTCGATGAATTTTCAACCTAACACTAGTTAGGGTTTCTCCAATTACTACCACATAGCATCTTTGTGAATCATGGTTGAGTTTTGGTCACACTTGGAGTTTACGTTAGAGAATGGAATATTTTGATATGGGCCATCAATCTCTGTAATTTTATATATTCACTTTGTCGATCTTTAACTCACAAGGTAAGTTAGATTAAAGCGTGGTACACCTAGGGGTTGCGTTGAAGTTGATGATGGATTGTGGGCGTCGATGTCTCTACTATTCTAATCTTCATCGGTTATCTCCGACTCATGGTAGTTGAGTTGTATTTTCTTGGAGTTAGAATTGTGCATCGTTTGATATTTGTACTTTGAGATCTCATACAATGATCCTTAAATCTTGATGAGTTGGATTAGTTTGATTGAGTTTAACTTCACATAAAACAACTTGAACCCTATGATTTTACTTCATTCTATTGTTTAAAAATCGGGGTGAAGCCATTGTAAAAATTTTACGTGATGCCATTTTTATATTATTGAAGCTCAATTTTCTTTGCAAATTTTTCTTCCGTGAGTTTTTACGAGTAAAAGATCTAGATTCTTACTATCATTTTCATTTTTTTGACATCTATGTGAGCCACCATTGTCGATCTATTCGAGCTATTTCTAACATAGGTGAGCTCTTTGTGTCTTGAATGCCATTATGGTTTGTTATTCATATTAAGTTGTATGTGCATTGATATTTTTATTTCATTGCGTTGTTCTTGTTTTTTTGTAAAACTCGAGTTCAAAACTCATTTTGGGCATTGTTATTTTCCATTGTATATGAATATTTTTTTGTGGGATTTCAAAAGCTTGATTACAAATGGTGAGTTCTTGATATTTTCTTCAGTCCTTAGAAAATATTAATATAAAATAGAATGACCTTTGATTTGTAAAAATAATTTCCATTCTACGAATCAGTAAAACTTGTAAATTTTTTATGAAAATTGGGAACTCTAGTCTATATGCTTACAATGGGTGACATTAATCAATTATTTTCTTTAATTTTTTAATCGTGGCGCTTCCTAAATAATTTTTGATATGTTTGGTGTTATAGAAGGTAGTCATCCTATTTTAAATCCTGATATGGGTTCATCATTGTTGATTGGTAGTTATTTCGAAACTTTTTACCTAGTTCTAAACTCTTTAAATCAAATACATAAGATATTGTAACCTTTCCTTGCTCATTTGGATGATATTATGTAGACACCCAAAGCTGGGTTTTCATTCTATTTTTTATTGTAAATATTTCATTTGAAATTTTCTTATCATGAATGAGCTCTTCTCAGATTGATTATACTTGTAAATATAGACTTTGCTTGAATTTTACTGAAGTAACTCTACTTTGTCTTTCTCCTTTACGATAATAAATTAATAACAAAATTTGGGTCTTCTTTGGCCAAAGGTCTTAATGACTAGATTTGTCCTATTCGGAAGTAGGAAGCTTGCATTTCTTGAGTCTGTTAATTATTAATTTGAATACATCATTCTAATGATTCATTTGGGGTTTTACAAAGTATTGAAACTTTCTTTCCATGATATTTAAACTTTTGTTCTAATGATGTTTAAGCATGATCTTTGTGTATCCTTTATAATGATGATGTTTTACTTATTTGAACAAAGTATGGAACTAGTCTCCTTCAAGTTGTAGTGATTATAGCTAAAAATTTGTATCCATTTTCGATCTCGAAAAATTGTACTTTCTTAGAAACTTGTAAACACTTTGTACTAAGATTATGTGTCTTTTATTTTGATGTAAGGAAATCAAAATTTGATCTATTTATTTGATTCATTGAAGCTGTCTAATACAATAATGCTTGATTAAATAATTTTAGAAATAACAAAAATCTCATTTTCCTCTCATATCTGTATTGGTTCATTTTAAACTTTTGTAGCTCCATTAAACTTGATTCTGTTTCATTCTTTCACTCGTGCATAGAAACTTAATTGAATAATTATCTATTTGGTTTTCTTATCTTTGCATATGTATGATAGATTGAAGTCTAAAACATGATATAAAATTTATATTGTTATTTGTACTATGGTTTTACCATGGCTACTAAATGCATAGATGATATAACTCTACTTTGCATTATGGGATTTTTTTCCTTGAATGGCTTGGTGCAAACTATATTTTATGATGGATTGAAACTATGATATTTATTTTGTTATTTGAAATGTAACGACCCAAAAATTCCACACATGAACAACACAGTAAAAGACAGGATATTTTTTTTTTTTGCTTCGACACATAACACGACACAACATGTCATCACAAATTTACAACCAACTCTAGGAACCACTTGTTACAGGGATGACCACAAGATCAGCACGGAAACGTTCACACCCAAAAGGATAATACACTCTTTTTTTTTTTTGACAAGACAACATAGAAGCCCAACCACAGAACACACTTACAGTTAGGGCCAACCACAATGAGATATTCTTGAGGGTTAATTATTTTAAAAGGACATCTTGCAATTCTTAGCTTACGTTTTCAAGGATTCTCAAGGTATGATTCATACAATTCATCTTACCAAGCTAAGTTTATTCCTTTTAAACTGAGTAATCATCTTTAAATCTTCTCTATTATGACATTTAGTTGCTTAATTCGTTTATCAAGAAAAAGGAGTATTTAAATTCCACAAGGCCATCTACTCACCACTAACGCTACTAAGATTCGTTCTTGCCCACAAGACAACATGGTTTTAAGTTCAGCACACTTAAGACAAGAGATACAAGGTGCCTTGGAAAAGGGTTAGAGGGAGAAGGTCGAGATGAAACATCTTTAGGACCTCATTAGTTATTGCCAATATTTAATTGAAGCTAGGGCTCTTAACCAAAATTATCAACAACTTTACTTAGGCTTCACTAAAAGTATTAACAAGGAGTAAAAATTTACTTTCCAAATGGCGGTGAGAAAGATGGTGAGGTCTCCAATTTGTTTTATTTGGCTTATTAAATCTTATCATCTTCAAATGACTAACAGTTCATTTCACCTTAGGGTCATTTTACAAATTTCACCGTAAAAGGAATAATGTTCACTAGAGGAGCTAGGGTTATCATGATATAAAGTTTACTTGCAATGATAGTCCTGCCCTTGTTTACTTAAAGAATTTCTTGCTCTCAAGTTGGTGACCCCTACGTTACTTTATTTGAATACAACTTTTAATTTAACTTCCAGAAGTATTAAACAATCCCATGTTAGTTTACTTATGACACTTTATTACTAAGTCATATCAAGGTTTAACTCAAAATTTATTCTCAAGGCAAGGTTGTAGCAACACTCATTTACAAGAACAAAACAAGATTACATCAATTCTTAAAATACTGATACTCCAACAAAGTCACTCAACAACAATAACCAAATTTTCTTATAATTTCAATGATGGTCAAACAATACAAGGTTTCCAAAGTTCAAATGACAAAGTCCACAATACTTTATACTAAGACATTAATCCTCTTTTAAACTTTCGATTTGGATGTTAACAATAGTTGAACAACATAAAAAGGTTTCAAGCAAAGGAACTTCTTAATTGAGGTTGATGACAAAATTATACAAATCTATCCCTCATCTACACGCAAAATCCATCTCGCAACAAATTTTCCATAAGAGTCGAGTTTGTAATCGAAGTAACTTTTGAAGAAGAAAAACGTAATTTGTTTTATTCTTTGATATGAAAATGCTGCAATACTATTTATCTCATTAGCTGGAAATGTCTCGAGTTCTTCAAGAATGTTGTGAATGCCTTTTAAAATATTTACAAGATTTCAATTTGTACTTGAATATCCTTCAAAGCTACATATGATTTGCATATTGATTTCCTTAATCGTACTTATTCAATTTCTTTCAAAACAAATCTTTCAAATGAAAATATGAACTGAAATTATTAATGTATTTTTTTAGTGTGGAATGCATGCACTTATTTAATTTAGATTTCTTTTATGTAGCTACATCTTACTTCGTTGTAGATTTTTTGAGATTTGGAAACTTAAAGAAATTGTATTTGATCTTTTGTATTCGCTGATGTATTTGTTTCAATAATGAAATTATGAGATTTTCCGTTAATGCCTAACAATTATGGATTTTCTTGATATTCATTCTTTGTTCACTACTTACTAGTTGTACTTGATGATCTTGAGTTGTATGCATAAATTAATATTCTTTAGTCTTTAATTTTGTTTCATGTGATGGAATCCATACTCGATAGTACATAATTTAAATTATGAATTGTGTTCTTCTACTACAACATTTACCTACACAATGAACAAAAATGGTTAGAGAAAATAGGCTTTCAGCCTCTCTTGTGTTCCACGATATTTCTTTTCTTTCCTTTCTCTTTTTCTACCATGATTCTAAGAGTGACATGTGCTTCTCAAAGATAATAATTCCTCACATATGTATCTATTACCTCATGTATTTTATGACTATTTATTTTAAGAGATCCATTTACCTAAAGTAAATAGCACAGATTGCAGATATACGCCTAAGATCAATATTGGAAAATCTTGTTTTTCTTTTAGGATAGCTGATGTAATGGAATAATGTAGAGAAGATGAAGATAAGGAGATAAAGCAGGAAAGGATGATGAAGAAGAAACCCCAAGGCAATGATGGGTTCCTTCTACATTCCCTTTCTTTTAGCTTTATACACATGTATCTCTTATTTTAGTACTCATAAGTTACATCCCATGGTTTGTGTGGGAAACATTAAATTTCTTCATGAATAAATGAAATTAATTTATGTAACTGAGTTGTATACTTCTTTTTGCATTCATTTTTTATGATATGTATTGATTGTATAATGAAATAAAAAACTCAATCACATGATTAATATCATTTAAACATAAAGGAATAATGAAATTTTATCTACCTATAAATTAATAAATGAATTCTTCTTCATGTAATCAATAAATATATTTGTTTTTTGGAGTTTAATATCCCACATGTATTTCGATTCCTTCCTTCATTAATACTATATGTTGGTGCTCAATTTTATATTACCCAATTTTCTCTAGAAATTCTTCAATCTGCCGGCACAGTGGTATTTTTCTATTTCCCTAATGGGTGTATGAATGGTCTTCTTCATTTGTATGCTATTCAAGATACTTCTCCATGGTCGTGGATCACATTTGGGCCATGAATTATTTGAAAATTATTTATCCTGGAATAAAAATTCAGTGCAGGCACAAATGGTGAAGTTTACCTACATATTACTATTCAACAGCATGTTTTCCTATCAAATTATATCTCAAAGTATCTTCAAATACGTGGTATCTTTTGTTTGGATGAGGCACGTCAGTCTATTTTATAACTTGTAACTTTTTTCTATGTTTTCAAAAAGATAAATTTGGCCTCCACCCCCTTTGAGTTACGATTGGCAGATCAAATTTATAAAGGTAGAGAAAATTTCTCTTTTTCCCCGAAGGTGTATAGGTGTTCATTTTTAAATTGTTGCAGCCGTGAGTCTTTTTAGTGAGATTTGCCACTTTTGTCACATTTGTAAAAAATATCAAATTGGCTCTATGCCCGATAACA
Source organism: Taxus wallichiana var. yunnanensis (assembly GCA_018340775.1). Classification (NCBI taxonomy): domain Eukaryota; kingdom Viridiplantae; phylum Streptophyta; class Pinopsida; order Cupressales; family Taxaceae; genus Taxus; species Taxus wallichiana. The sequence continues at coordinate 892,769,294 of CM031242.1, forward strand.
TCTAATTGGTTATTCAATAGATAAGAAGTGACAAAGAAAATTTTTTTACTTTGACCCGAAGATGGACATGTGGCCATTTTTCAAGTTAGAAGTGGGGAAGTGGGTTGGCGAGAACATTTTGATGTTTTTGCTTCTTTTTATGAGGGAGAAAATTCATTAAATAAACCTGAAATTCTACTAGGGCCCACATCAAAAGTTACATGAGGGGAGGTGGCTCACCAGAGAACTTTGAAGTTTTTTGGCTCAGCGTTGAAAAGTCAAAGTGGGGAGGTAGGTCGCCAGAGGTTTTTGAATATTTTAACCTCTATGTGAAAAGGAGAAAAGTTATGAAATAACCGACAACTCCACCGAGGCCCACATCAAAAGTTATAAGGAAAAGGCAGGTCGGAGGAGGAAAAATGGAAATTTTTCCTTTTTGTCAAAAAGGGTAAAATTGTAGAAATGATCTGCGACTCCATCAAAGGTCTAGATTAAGCCATGTGTCGATCTGTATTTCAAAGGAAGAGGGATAGGGCATAATCTGAAAATGACAACCCGGGATATCGTTGATCATTGTGACATGTACATTTAGCTTTTTATTATTCAGAAATGACTATGGTTTTAGAATTTTGAAAGTCAAATGCAATGATATTGATTGTGAACACGTGGGCTAGCCCCTTCTCACTGTGACTCAACCCTTAGCAAACTCGGTCAGTGGTAATCTTACCTGTGTTGAGTTAGCTTTGATTTTGGTGAATCATCTCAAGCCCTTGATCTCTTAACCTCTTTTCTTGATGTCGTTGAATCTGAACTCACGGTTATGGTTTTAAATTTGGCAATTAATGTGGTCGGTGGGAGGCCAGCCGTGGTTATTCTTTGATCTCTGAGCTCGTTTTTCAACCATTGATCCATTGTACTTGGTGATTTTGAGTCGTCGATTCTTGATCTCTGATTAGGGCTAGGTTAAGTTGAGCTCAAGTGGGTGAGTTAAAACAACTCAAAGCCCCTCATTTGATCATTTCACATTCTGGTTTTGAGGGTGAAGCCCTGGAAAATTTTTGTAGACCGCCATGGATGAGGCTTCGAAGCTCGGCTTTTCTGATTCTTTTGACCTTCTGTGCTCTGTTATTGATATCTTTGTGAGATCTCCCTATCATTTTCAAACTACAAAGCTCATCTTTCCATGTAGAGGAGGTCTCTGTATTTTGTTGGCTGCCATGGTTGAAATTTTTGAGCTCTATTACTTTTGTATTTTCTCGACCTTCTGAACTATGTTGTATTTGCATTTTATGTTTTCTTCTGAGGAGGTGGACGTGGTATTTTACTTGGCCGCCACTACCATGAACCTGAAGTCTTGGTTGTGTGTCACTATTGGCTTTCCAAGATCTATTGCGAGGTTCTTTGGTATAGCATCTTGGTATTCAAGATTTCCATGTGAGGCATTGTGGTCATGACCACATTTTACAAACTATGAGCTTAGAACTGTAATATTCTTTGGTCTATGTCAAGCCTGGTTCTGTGTTGCTAGCATCATTGTTTGTCGAAGAGAATGGTAAGCTTCAATCTCTAAATAAAGTAATTTGATTTTTTTCATCACTGTCACTTTGTCCTTCAATAAATAACGATGATGTTCTCTTTCTCTACGTTTTTTCGGTGTTTTGTGACTCGGCTTTGGTTATTTTCAAGTTAAACCTACTCTACTCGAGCATTTTGATGATAGTTTCAGCTTTGAAAAACCAGTAAGTACCGTTTCTTACCCTAATATTTCCTTAAATACCCATTAATGGGTCGTGATAAAGAACTAAGCTCTATATTTTCATTTTTTTAAGCGTACGTCCTTGCGGGACTGCATTTTCCTCTGTACTTTGACTTCTCTCGGCATTAAAATGGTATTTGTAGGTCTTGGAAGATTCACATTGTTTAGGATTTACTCCGTATATTCGTCGTAATTTCTATATATCGTACATTTTATATTGTGGGTATTCATAGATCTCGTGTTTTATCGGATGTTTAAGCTATGCAAATATGGTCTTGATTTTTAAGTTTGAAACATAGTCATTATGGAATTCTACCTTGCATGTTTTCTCTTAAATGTGGATCTATAACTTTATTCTACTCTTCAACTTAAAATAATGTAGTCTATAATGAATTTCTACTTCTGGAGTTTTGGGTTATTCGTAGATCTGTAAATTTTGTTCTTCCCCAAATTTGGGTTCTACATTATTTTGTTGGCACATTCCTAAGAAGGGTTTCCATATTTTAATATCATGGGATAATCTATGCATTTATTCACTCTGTGGCATTTGTTTATTTTTCTATGAAGATATCATGGGGTTTTGACTACAAAACTAGGCCATCATATTTTCTTTGAGCCTTACTATATAACTGTACTTTATATGATTTAGCTTTTTCTACCTTTTAAAATCCATCAATAGCACTTTGAAATCTATCATTAAACTGTGAACTCTACAGAACTCTACTTTGCAATTAGTGTATCATGCTTGAACAAGTATTTGTTGTGCTTATTAGAACTGATCCTTTGAGATGAGTTGAATTCTTCAAAAATATGAATCATCCTACATTTCAATATTTCTGAAAAACTCTCTCTGGATAGATATAGACTGTGAAGAATGAAACTTCGATACTCCCGTAGATTTTCCTTTGTGAGTTACAAACATTTGTTCACGTTCTGGTGAATATATTTTGAATCTGTAATTACACTTGTACTCTTAGATATTTGCAGTAATTTTAAGCAATTCTTGATTTGTTTTGATATCACTATTTGGCACAAGCCTTGATTCAGATACTTTACCCTGTTACTTTCATTGCATTTCTTTGATTTTCAGTTTGATATAGATGCTAGAAAAGTTGTAAATGTTGATTTTATAGCGCGAAGCCCTACCAAATTTTTTCTAGAAATATCTCTCTTTCAAAATATTTTCAAACTAGACATGTTCCTTCCTTACAAGAATTCCCTCTATTCTGAGAAGTTGAGCTCATAAAGACCTATAGCTTAAATTGGTCTTTGATTGTATAGCTATTATATGAAAATATTTCATGCACATTGTTTCTTTCGTAGCTTACTTCAAACCGTCATCATGAGACAGATTTTTTCACGTGTAATGGCTTCGCTTATGTTGTAGATGAGTACAAACTTGCTTGAATGAATGTATTTCAATTATATTATAATAATTATATGCTCTCATAAGCGCTTTATTCTGAAAAATAGTAAATTAGAAAATCTAAAATTTGTGAGATTATCTTGGAATTTCTATTCACTACGGTGATTGATTAAGCTATAACGAATTCTTTTCTACAATTATATATTGTTTTTCCTTTCATTACACTTTGATATATATGCTAAAAAGCTGGAATTGTTGATTTTACATGGTGAAGCCCTATATAAAAATTTCTAGAATCTTCTCTCTCATACTATTTCGATTGTAATAGTATTGTTTTTAGCCTCACTTGTTGAAATCTAATTATATTTCTTCTTTACAAACTGAAAAGTGTACTTCTATCTTCCATTCTCTTTTATGAGCTCTAACCTCTTCCATTTGCGAGAATGTTTGTTGAACTTTGAGTTGCACTCTTCCTTCTTCTTAGTATGTACTTATGACTTATTTATTTCCCTCTTTGGCTGCAGATTGTACCTGCACACTTAGGAAAATAGTTAGAAAATAATTAGGCTTTTTGGCCTCTCTTATGTCCATGTTTTCTTGTTTCTTTTCACTTCCTTCTTTCTGAGTGATCTTCAAGTAGAATACATCTCTTGTTTAGGGAAGATTCATATGCACAAAGTAGGATAGTGTAGGAACATGGTTTGATTCCTGAGCTCGTAACTGATGATTAATTTGTTTTTCTTTTCACGTACCATGACTTGAGGATGAAGGATCTCGTACGGAGATGCTCTACACAAAGAATAATATAAAAGGCAATGCTAGGTTCACCCTCATAATCCTCTTCTTTCTCCTTGATCCATGTGTATCTTTCTTTTCGAGTTACATCCCATGGATTGTATGGGAAACATTTGACTCTCCTTGTGAATAAAACATTGAATTATGTAAATGAGTTGTATATCTCTTTCGCATTTACGCTTTACGTATGGATTGTATATTGAACTAAAAATCAGTAACATAATTTAATGTCTTAATCGTAAAGGAAGAAGATTGAGTAGAACTTGTAACATTCAAGAATGAACTCGATTTTCTGAGATCTACACTTATGTTTGTTGTTACAAAAATTTACACTTCACTTACTTTGTAATTGGATATTCTCATCAAGACAACACAACTGTCATTTGAGCGTTGTGTTATTTTGCTTGAGGATGGTCATGAAATTGTAGGCTATGTGATATGTTACGTTTTGTAACAGCACACAATGTTGCAGATTTCATATAATATTTTAAATAAATCAACAATAATAACATAATCTGATGTGATCTCCCTAGCTTAGGTATATTTCACCTATTCTATCCATCATAACAAAGTTTCAAGTTGTCCATTTGTGCACAAGTGCACAAATTTTCAACGTTTCTACCAAAGGCCTTCTATCCCGTGGGGAAAGCTACCTACTAGCTTATATACCGAGTGCCTTGCTCTTGTCCATTGAGCATGGAGTTTGAAGCATATATACAAAATCTTCCTTTCTAAAAGGTCCAACGCTTCCAAAATAGACTAAAAATTGGAAATGATCCGATAAACTAGATCATGTGCATGAATGCACTTATTAAAATTAAAAGTAATGCAATGTGCGAAACTACACTTATTGAAGGGAAATCCTACTCTAAGAATCACCGTAAGATTTTCAATAACATTGTTTTGAAACATACCATATCACAAGAATGGGAAGTTTCTCTCCCTCAACTTTGAAAGCTGAAAAGCATTGTGTTCCTTACAATTTGAAATCATGTCGGTCCACTCCAGTGTATCAAACTTTGAGTGTATTCCTACCTTTGCATGATCAACATCCCAATTTAACACAATATCCCCTTCATTGAAGACTTTGAATTTGGATTTCTTGTCAAAAGTCTTCTTCATTTGTTTCTTATTCTTTTCCATATTTAAATGAGCTTGATCTCTCAGCTCTTTCAATTCCATTAACTCTGCATAAAGAACCTGCAATGGTTCATTCTCAAGTAGCTCCATTTGATGAAGCAAATCTAATGCTAGTAACTCAACCTGAAATAGACATTCTCTCTTCTTTTCTATACAAAATCTTGTATGGTGAATTGCCAACTGATATTCTAGGAGTCACTCTGTCAGCCCCAAAGTGTGGAATTCAACATCGGATGCCAAGCTCTTTTATTATCCTCAAGTGTTCTTCGATGATTCTTACCAAATTCTTGTCAAGTACTTTCGGTTAAGCCATTACCTTGTGGGTAATAATTAGATGAAGAACTCATATATATTTCATGCTTGATAGCCCAATCATTACCTTTGCACCAAGGAATTCCAAAGCATTATATGATATGATCGTTCTTTGGAACACCAAATCTACAAACTATGCCTTCATAAAAGGATAGTATCGAAGCTTCATTAGCATCCTTCAAGGCTATTGCTTCAGTCCATCATGTAAAATAATCTGTAGTAGTTAAGATCCACTTATGTCCTTGTGATGAAGGCAGGTTTATCATTCCAATAAAATCAAGACCCCATTGCATAAAAGGCTAATCAGATGAAATAGGATGCAAAGGCAACGAAGCAAGACATTCTTTTCCAACAAAGAAAGCACATTTCTTACACTTTCTAATCCATTCAAAATAGTCTTTGAATATGTTAGGCCAATATTAACCTGCTTTCATAATTTTTAAAGTTGTAGTACATGATTAAAAGTGACCTCCTACAAGTCCTTCATGAAATTATGATAATATTTTCTGAATTTTATCATAATCAACACATTGTAGCAAGATCCCATTTATATCCTTTTTGAACAATACACCATCAAAAAAAAGATAAGGAGTATCTTGTACTCTGAAATATCTTCGTTTAATCTTATCCATACCTTTCGGATAAGTGCCATCTTTGTAAGTAGTTAACCAAATCATTCATCCACCTTGATTCTTGGATCTCTTGGGCAAGTTCAGGTTGCTGATTTCTTGGTTGGACCATGATATTTGATTGCTGACATGTAACTTTAGCATTTTGTTCGAATCTTTAGGTTCTCTGACTGCTATTTTTCTCTATCAGCAATTAGATGTTCACATAAACCTTTACCTCAAATTGTCTTAGCAACACGGATATCAATATCATATCCCATAACCTTTGTTATCGGCTGCTCTTTTCTCATTCAATTCTTTATTTAAAAGGAAAGATTTCACACTTAGATGAGAAAAAAACGTGAATTTTATTGTTTGAAAGCATGTACTTAAAATTATTTAGTCCTCTAACTACTGAAAGTACTTATTTTTCAAGAAATGTGTACCTTGTTTCGTAATCATGCAAACTTTGTCCAAAGAAAGCAATTGTCCACTCAATATTTTCATCATTAACCTCGGTCAAGATAAGCTGAGATTGTCTCAGCTCCTGCAAGTGAATACATTGTAAAATCTTTATCGAAATTTGGGTTTGCAAGAGTAGGAGCACGAGAGATAGTTGATTTTATCACTTGAAAACTCCCCTTCTTTCATTGGTCAAGAGAAAGTTTTCTCTTTCTTTAAAATAGTTGTTAATGGTTTAACTAATGCTACAAAATATGGAACAAATATTCTAACAAAGTTGATTTTTCCTAGAAAACTTTCTAGTGCCTTCTTATAATAATCTAGTGATAGGTGTGATATAACTTCGATTATGAAAGGATCAATTGCTAAACCCTATTTTCGATACAATGTGACCAAGTAATTTACCTTGATGTACTAAAAAGATAGACTTCAAAGGATTCAAAGATATTCCAAACTACCTACATAACTGAAAGGTCTTCCTTAAATGCATCAAATGTTCTTCTGGGTCTTTTGAAAATATAGTCACATAATCTAAATAGACAAGGATGCATTTATTTAACAAGCTTCAAAAATCCATGTCCATTACACATTGAAACATTGCACCAGAATTTGAAAGACCAAAAAACATTCTTTTGTAAGCATAGGTACCCCACTTGGTAGTAAAAACTATTTTCTATCGATCTTCTTCTCGGACTAAAATCTTATTATAGCCTTTGTAACCATCTAGAAGAGATAGTCTATTTGAAAGCGAGATTGTTCTCAAAATCTAATCCATATTTGGAAGTGGGTAATAATCCTTTAATGAAACTTTTTTAAGATCTCTGAAATCTACACATAGTCTGATTTCACCATTCTTCTTCCTAACAAGAACAAGATTGGTTACCCAACTTGAATACTTAGCTGGAAAAATAATAACCGATTCGATTAACTTGGATAACTCTTTCTTCATCGAGGTTCTATTTTTAGATTTGCGAGCCTCTATTTCTATATCACAAGATTAACATTTGGATGCATCTCGATTGTATGTTGTGCTAGAATGGGATCAAATCCTTTTAGGTCTTAGTATTTCCAAGCAAAAACATCCTTAAATTATTTACAAAGATTAATAAATGACTATTTTTCAGTTAAGGAACATACCTTTCTAAGAAATAACTTTCTCCCTTCATCAATTGAAATCTCTTCATAGTTATCAGCATGTGTTAACATCTTAGTTTTGTCTTTTCTTAAGCGATCATGATCTTGAAAATGTCTTTCAATGTAAGTAGACCTCAAGGCAATTTATTTGTCTTTAATCGAATAATATGATCACCGTATAAATGTTGTAACTTATCCTAATTAGCTGCAGAGAACTCGGCTTCTGTTGCAAAATCCTACAAATTTGATCATCATTTTCAAAACCTTCCAATTTAAAACATTATCAGGTATTGAGAGCCGACAATTAGCTTAATATGATGGTAGATTTTGCTATTTTTAATCTATTCCAGGACTTTGAAACTAGCACCAATCGCTGCAAGTCTATCTCGCATGCTTGTTTTCAACTCTAGGAATAGACTTAATATTAATGGGATTGAAATCTTCCATTAAGTCTACGAAACTCTATGTCTGTAAGAATTCATTAGTAGATTCTTACAAATATTGAAGTTTTTACTTGATTGATAACCAACTCATAATCACAAAAGATTTGTAATGTGTTGATACCTCTCTTTCGGCACAATGTAAGCCATGAATTAATGTTATGTTTTCAGCTACATTACAAGTTCATGTAAATTAGAGACTCAAAGTGAGAAATACCTTTCGTTTGTTAAGGAAGTGAGCATCAAACCTACTCCTTGTAATTTTTTGTTCTTATCTCCATCAAAATGAAGTTTGCAAATTCCTTCTGCTGAATTATCTGTTTTGGATAGCAAGGGAAGTGGAGTATTTTCTTCATGCATACAATACATGCCAAAAAGATGTTCTTCAAACTCCTTAAAAGGATCATAAGTGTGTTCTTAAACTATCTTTTCATCAGTAAATAGGTTAGAGACACCATCCAATGCTAAAACATGAGCTACCTCATCAAAATCAGATTGATCCAAGGCTGAATAATTAGCCACCGCATTTGAAGAGTGAGGGTCAATGTGAAATCTGGCCAATGGCTCTAAATTGATAGTAACCTTAGTTACATAATGTGTGGTAAAAAATAAGAAGGACCAATCGAAGATAGATAACCTCCTATTTTTCTCGTGAAATCTCTAGATAAGCATAAGGCAAAGTATGGAGGCAAGTCTACCACGAGTAACATCTTGTAGAATAGAAACATTTGGGTAAGCATGTAACGTTACCACCAAATTTTGTATTATACCAACCTTATTAGTTGCAGTTCCATCACTGCTCGTAATATGCTCCTTTCTATAGGCTCATATTGCAAGCCTATTTTTTCTGAAATTGCTTTTGGCATAACTGCGTGCTACTTGCACCACTTGTCCACCATGCAATTATGAACTAAATGTTCTCTAATAATTAGTGATAAAAAATGGTGGTGGTTTTTTAATGCCATGCGCATTAAGAACTTTCTATACCATCCACTTAACTTCCTTAATGATCTTGCTCAAACGTTCCAAGGAGCATATCTATTTTTTGAACTTCCTTCTCTACTATATTTACGTAAATCTGTAGCTTAGCTAGTTCATGAGATAGTAAATCTTGTTGTCTATGAATACGTAGAGTGTCCCACATTGAGATGTTAACATTATGCTTTTTCATTACATCAAAAATGTTAAAAGAAGCAACTGTCTTAGATACATAATCAATTTTCTTAGAATAGGCCTTAGCGAAAACTAATTCAGCTTCATCTACCTTAGATATCTGATGTATAAATAATCTTCTTGGATCAGGCTGTAGCTATTTTTGATGGCCTTTATCAACTAGAACACTTGCTATTTTTTTAGGAACAACAAGGTTGTTAGTTTACTTTGAAGCTCATGCCTTGTCTGTGATGGTAGGCAAGATAGGCATATTTTGTTGCTTTTGATTTTCAGCAGCCCTCCCTTGAGCCCTAGTAGTGACTACAATGAAATCCTCCTCATTAAAGCTGACTAAATTTTGTTCAGGTGCTTTCTGAACATGAGTTTCTTACTGCCCACCCTCCATTTGAGGCATAAACAATGTTTTAGATTGAGGTTGTGCAACAAGATTTCGATTAAGAAAATTATTTAGGCAAGTTACAGCTAAATGAGGTTGATTACAAGGTTGACACCACTCCTCTATAGCCATATTAACTAGGACTAAAGTGTTAAAAGAACTAGGATCCTTTGGTTCAAACTACCTTTGCTAGTAAGGCTACCTATAATTCGATTCTATTGGTAGCGCTGATAGAGCCTAGTAGAGTCTAGTCGGTAATGCAATTTTGTTCTCAATTGAAGTTAGCTTATTCCCCATAGAATGCAAAGCTTTGAACACATCATCTTATGGCGCTACAATAGTGGGCTCATGATTGTACTAGGCTGAGGAATAGGTGCTAAATCTACCATAAATGGAATTGATGGTCGTGGTGCTAACTTTCCAGCCTAAATAAGGCTATTTTCAGCTCAGATAGCAATATCATAAGCTGTTGGGAGTGTCTCTCCACCCATTGACTGAATCATAGTTGAGATATCACTATTTAATGCTCTAAGATAATAAAGGAAAGCATGATTAGTTTGAGGCTTTACACTTGCTGGAATTCTCTCCCAAGTTTTGGCAAAATGGATATTGAAACTAGACATAAATTCATTGGGAGCTCTTTTAATAGTAGATAACTATTCAATGAGAGACAAATGATCTGAGTTGTCTTGGAGCTGTTTCAACAATTTTTCCCCTAAAATATCCCAAGTTCCTATGCTTCCAATTTCTAAATTTCTGTACCATTGCAAGGCTTGCCCTTTAAAAGATGCAGCTAAAATTCTTAGAGCTACGTCTTCATGAGTGATATTATGGACTGCACATAGGGCTACAACATATTTGATATGTTCAGCTAGTGTAACCTAATTTTCATTGGTAAATGATTTCAAACTTTTCATGTCGGCATTGGGAATATCATGATAAAGCGGAATTACTAATGGTACGCCATTAGTAATGGGCACAAAATTCTTGGGTGGTTGTTGGGCCATTGAAAAATCTCAATTATTGATAGAATAATTTATACATGGTGAAGGAATATTAGGAGGAGGATTACCAAAACCAGGTGTATTATAAGGACAAGTATTACCAACTCTTCTCCTTCTAGAGAATTCAAAGGTAAAGAAAAAAATCATAAGGAATCCCTCTTACCGATGATTTTGTAGTCACTTTAGGCATGGAACATGCTGCAATATCTGGTATGAAATATTTAAAATAAATTAGCTATAGTTTGCTCTCGAAAGTGACCTTTAATTTGTTGTAGATCTAAAACTTGCATGCAGATCGATTCATTGTCCCCCTTTGGGCATGCCAAAAACTATTATCTCTCGAAAGTGCACCCTGTAGAGAGATGGCTGTAGGTTTTCTAAGCTTGCATAAATGATCTCTCTCTTTTGTAGATACAATGGAAACACCTCAGGTCTGTGGGTATACCTATTTTGAGGTGAGTCTCTGGTATCAAGGCTGGTTCCTTGTTGGTGTATATTAAACTACTTTCTAGGAGTTTTTAGGGTAAAGGATGACTGTAACAATGATTAAAACTAAGGTGATACACCAAATTTGTATGAGGGCTTTGACTGAGTGTATGCACAACTGATCTGTGAAGGATTTTAAATACATGAACCTATAGTTTTATGTAGAGTATCTAAGGGCAAAACACTTGATTGTGCGAGGAGAATCACGGTAGTACTAATAAGTTAACATGCACATTAAATTTAAGCGAAAGGACTCTGAAACTTGTAGCAAGGCAAGGTGGTTGATTAGATAATTTGCATTCATAAGATTAATATAACATACATAATATCGCAAAGTAACTTGCAAAGAGCGAGAAAACACTTCACACTCGTAGAGGAAAAATTGGCAAAACTTTCTTCAATACTCATATATCGAAAAGTCCTCCAAAAAATCTCCTTGTACTTTACAAAGGCACACAATATATAGCAAAATCAAATTCACCCCTTCATAAAAATAGACTAAGGCTATACTCGCCCATGCATCCTAATTTTATCCTTTATTTAATAATAAATAAAAGGATAAAATAATACAAACCAAGATCTACAAGAGGCATTAATAGCCTTTGATTACATCTCATTCAACTAAAGTTTCTTGATCTATTTTTAAGAAATGGAAGGGTGAATAATTTGCTAATAATAAAATTGCTTGCTCTGGTAGTCTTCTTCCTTTGAGCATGCAAATTCATCTTCTTCTCCATTTTGTCCTATTGTGAAGGCATGCAAAAAATAAACTCCTTGTATGTGAGCAAAACAATTCCAAATATTTGCAATAAAACTTATCCTTATATTAATTTGGCTGGGACCACTCTTTCCTCTGATGCTGACATTCATTGTGTTTGCTAGTGATCACATGGATAACATTCTGCAAGTCTACTCCAACCTCCTTGGTGTGGGGACCACCTTCACATTACCAAGTTTGGCAACCTTTTGGACTTTAGCACATATAAAAGGGGCGACCATCTTGATTAATAAACATGCCATATATATCCACCATCTTTTGATTAATTATACACATGTATATATGTGTCAGTCTTTGCATAGTTGGTAGCTTGTAGTTTAGAATTCACCTTTTAGGTGATCATTATGACATGTACATTCGGCTTTGTATTATTTGGAAATGACTATGGTTTTGGAAATTTTAAAATCAGATGCAATGATATTGTTTATGGACACGTGAGTTGGCCCCTTCCCACGGTGACTCAACCATTCGTAAAATTGGTCGGTGGTAATCTTACTTGTGTTGAGTTAGCTTTGATTTTGGCGAATAATCTCGAGCCCTTGATCTCTAAACCTCTGTGTTCGATTCCATTGATTCTAAAATCAAGGTTAGGGTTTTAAAGTTGACAATTAATGTGGTCGGTGGGAGGCTAGCCGTGGTTATTCTTTGATCTCTAAGCTCATTTTTGACCATTGATCCATTGTACTTGGTGATTTTGAGCCATTGATTCTTGATCTCTGATGTGGGTTAGGTTAAGTTAAGCTCAAGTGGTTGAGTTAACATAGATTGAAGCCCCTCATTTTATCATTTCACATTCTGGTTTTGAGCGCAAAGCACTAGCATATTTTTTGTAGAGCACCATGGATGATGGTTTCAAGCTCGGCTTTTCGATTCTTTTGGCCTTCTGTGCTCTGTTATTGATATCTTTGTGAGATCTCCCTGTCATTTTTAACTACAAAGCTTAGCTTTCCATGCAAAGGAGGTCTCTATATTTTTTGGCCGCCATGGTTGAAATTTTCGAGCTCTGTTAATTATAGATTTGCTCGACCTTCTGAACTATGTTGTATTCGCATTTTATGTTTTCTTCTAAGGAGGTGGACGTGGTATTTTACATGGCTGCCACTTCCATGAACTGAAGTCTTGATTGTGTGTCACTATTGGCCTTCCAAGCTCTATTGCGAGGTTGTTTGGTATAACATCTTGGCATTTGAGATTTCCATGTGAGGCATTGTGGTCATGACCGCATTTTGCAAACTCCGAGCTTGGAATTGTATTATTCTCTGGTCTCTGTCAAGCCTAGTTTTGTGTTCCTAGCATCACTATTTTTCAAAGAGAATGTTAAGTTTTATTCTCTCGAAAAAACTAATTTTATTCTTTCTTTCATCGGTGTCACTTTGTCCTTCGAGAAATAATGATAATGTTCTCTTTCTCTACATTTTTTTGTGTTTTGTGACTCATCTTTGGTTATTTTCGAGTTAAACCTACTCTGTTCGAGATTTTTGATGATTGTCTTAGCTTTGACAAACAAGTAAGTACCATTTCTTACCCTGATATTTCCTTAAATACCCATTAATGGGTCTGCGATAAAGAACTAAGCTCTGTATTTTTCATTTTCTTTACTGTACGTCCTTGTGGACTGTGTTTTCCTCTGTACTTTGACTTCTCTGGCATTAAAATGGTGACTGCAGATTTTGGAAGATTCAGTCTATTTAGGATTTAATCTGTATATTCATCATCATTTCTTTAGATCTGTACATTTTATAATGTGGGTATTAGTAGATTTGTGTTTTATCAGACATTTAACTGCAAATATGGTCTTGATTTGTAAGTTTGAAGCATAGTCATTAAGGAATTATCCCTTACATGTTGTCTCTCAAATGTGGATCTGTAACTTTACTCTACTCTTCGACTTGAAATAATGTACTCTACAATGAATTTATGCTTTTGGATGTTTAGGTTGTCTGTAGATCTGTAACTTTTTTTCTTCCCCAAATCTAGGTTCTACATTATTTTGTTGGCACGTTCCTGAGAAGGGCTTTCCATATTTTAATATCACGGGATAATCTATGCATTTATTCACTTTGTGGCATTTGTTTGATTTTCTATGAAGATATCATGGGGTTTTGACTACAAAACTAGGCCGTCATATTTTCTTTGAGCCTTAATCTATAAGCTGTACTTTATATGATTTATCTTCTTCTACCTTTTAAACTCCATCAATAGCACTTTGAAATCTATCATTAAACTATGAACTCTATAGGAACTCTGCTTTGCAATTAGTGTATCATGCTTTGAACAAGTATTTGATGTGCTTATTAGAACTGATCCTTTGAGCTGAGTTGTATTCTTCAAGAAATCTGAATCATCCTCCATTTCATTATTTCTGAAAACTTCTCTCCTTGATAGATATAGACCTATGGAGAATGAAACTTCTGACACTCCCATAGATTTTCCTTTGTGAGTTACAAACATTTGTTCACGTTCCTAGTGAATATATTTTTAACTTTAAGTACACTCATAATCTTTGATATTTGCAAGTAATTTTAAGAAATTCTTGATCTATTTTGATATCACTATTTGGCACAAGCCTTGATTCAAATACTTTACCCTATTACTTTCATTGCATTTCTTTGATTTTTAGTTTGATATAGATGTTGGAAAAGTTGTAAATGTTGATTTTAGAGGGCGAAACCCTGCCAATTTTTTTCTAGAATTATCTCTCTTTCAAAAAAATTTAAACCGAAGTGTTCCTTGCTTGCAAGAATCCCCTCTATTCTCGAGATGTTGAGGTCATAAAGACTGTACCTTAAATTGGTCTTTGATTGTATAGCTATTATATGATGATCTTTCATGCACATTGTGTCTTCTATAGCTTACTTCAAACTGTCATCATGAGATAGATTTTTTTCACCTGTAATGGCTTCTACTTATGTTGTAGATGAGTACAACCTTGTTTGAATGAATGTATTCCATTGATATTGTAGTAATTTTGTGCTCTCATATCTGCTTTATTCGGAAAACTATAACTTAGAAAAGCTGAAATTTGTGAGATTATCTCTGAATTTTAATTCACTTCAGCTGATTAAGATATAAAGAATCCTTTTCTCAGCTTATATACTACTTTTCCTTTTATTACAACTTTGATGTGTATGTTGAAAAATGTGAAATATTGATTTTTATGGCAAAGCCTTGTCAAATTTTTTCCAAAATCTTCTCTCCCATCCTATTTCAAATGTAATACTTTTGCTTTTAGCCTCAACTTGTTGAAATCTAATTCTACTTATTCTTTACAAACTGAAAAGTGTACTTCTATCTTCCATTCTCTCTTCTGAGCTCTAACCTCTTCCATTTGTAGAATGTTTGCTGAACTTTGAGTTGCACTCTTCCTTCTTATTAGTATGTACTTATGACTTATTTATTTACCTCTTTGGCTGCAACCTGTACCTGCACACTTAGGAAAACAGTTAGAAAATAATTAGGCTTTTTGGCCTCTCTTATGTCCATGTTTTCTTCTTTCTTTTCACTTCCTTCTTTTTCGAGTGATCTTTAAGTAGAATACATCTCCTGTTTATGGAAGATTCATATTCACGAAGTAGGATAGTGTAGGAATATGGTTTGATCCCGACCTCGTGAATCGATGATTCATTTGTTTTTCTTTTCAGGTCCATGACTTGAGGATTAAGGAGTTGGCATGGAGACGCTCTCGCACAAAGAAGAATATACAAGGCAATGATGGGTTCACTATCATACTCCTCTCGATATCTCCTTCATGCATGTGTATCTTTATTTTTAGTAGCTGTATTTTACTTTTTAGTTACATCCCATGGCTTGTATGGGAAACATTTGACTCTCCTTGTGAATAAAACATTGAATTTTGTAAATGAGTTATATATCTCTTTCTACATTTCTACTTTCTGTATGGATTGTATAATGAACTAAACAACTAAGTAACATAATTGAAAGTCTTAATCGTGAAGGAAAGAACATTGAGTAGAACTTGTAACATTTAGTAATGAACTCTAATTTTTTGAGATCTGCACTTATGTTTGTTATTCGAAAAATTTACACTTCACCTACTCTATAATTAGATATTCTCATCAAGACAACACAACTGTCCTTCGGGTTTGTGTTCTTTTGTTGAGGATGGTCATGAAATACGGACTATTGATGCATTACATTTTGTAACATCACACATAGCTGCAAATTTGATGTAGTCTTTTAAATAAACCAGCAATAATAACATACCCTGATGTGATCTCTCCCTAGCTTAGGTATACTTCACCTATTCTATCCATCATAACAAAGTTTCGAGTTTCCCATTTTTATACAACTGTAAAATTGTCAATAGGAAGCACCTCTGTCTGATCTGTAATTTGTTCTGGCATGATTTGAGGATTTATATTGAGAACAGATAACTCACTTTTGTGCTCCAAGGCAAGCATGAAATATTGAAATACCGTAGCTGGGTGAGAATCAAACAAATATCGGATAGGACAAGGCCTCTTCATAGAAAAATTGTTTATAACAACAATGAGTTCTTTCTGAAGATATCCTAGAGGTTGTTTTGTGTTTTCCAACTGTTGTAACTCATCTTGAAACTATCTTGAGACCTGCTTTTGTTATGTAAGTTGTTGTTCAATGACTATTGTAAGTGACCTTTCAACTCTTTTTCAAATGATTATGCATTGTTTAGATCATCCATGTAGTCTAAAAACTCAAGTTCCTCCTCTTCTTCTTCACATGCACTATCCAGATACATGGTATAGTCAAAAAATTGAAGATCGTCTTCTTCATTTTCATAGGTACTTATATGAAGTTGTTGTTTTGAATCAGCCTTTTGGACATTTTGAAACTGATCTGAACATACTTCAGCTCCTTCAAACTATTGTACACAAACTGATCTTTCATCTTGATCATTTTGGTTTGACACATAATCTGTAAGATCAAAATTGTCTTATTTTTTTGCACAAGATCTTATTTGAGCAGCATGTTGTTTACGAGACATTCTTCTCCCAAAATGGTTCTTCCAAGAGGGGAAAATAAAGATCTATATTTAATAGCATCTCTTCCTCCTTTTCAAGTACAAGAGGGACCTTATCAACCAGAGGTTCTTTGAATTCTGAAACTATAAAATCAGTTAGTTCTATAGGTTATTCTTCACCTATGCAGTTTTCCAAATCTGACAAGAAATCATCAACCTCAAGCTGTAAACTTGAAACACAATTTTCTTTAATTTCAACCTCCTTTTTATTCAAAATTGATCTATCCTCTTCTGATGTGGCTATAAGTTACATGAGTATGGTGCCTTTATGCACACTACACTCAGAATATGCAGATTATTGATCGTCTTCCAACTTCTCTTGATCTACTGGAAAAATACATTATACCTTTTGTGTGGTCCCTTTTTCCAATTCGGAATAAAATCAAACTGAAACTTTGACATCCATCCATGCAAGTTATGTAAAAATTCCAGCCTATCATTGTCTTCTGATAGCTGCCCCTCCTACTTGATCTTTTATTTCGTATTTCCGAAGCTGGAAGTATGGGTACGAGAAGGAGTGGGCTTCATTTCAGATTAAATTGGAAAATCGTGGACAAGAGGTTGGGGAATAACATCGTATTTGGAACAGCATATGAACTCCAACTTGGACACTTAATTTTGACTTCAGTATATGATTTTGGGGTAGAAAAAGTAGGAATTGCAGTAGCTTGATAGTTAGGAAACTGAGGAATAGGCTGCATTGGTTGGCAAGGAGAATTTATAGGCACTGAATTTTGATATAGGTAAGCAAGAACATCCCATTGATAGGGTTCCCTATCCTAAAACCTATCATTCTTCATTTCTTTTGATTTCTCAATTTGTTCCTTGATAGCTAAATATTGTTGCTTCAAACTATTAAACTCAATTCTAAGATTTCTTCGCCTTTCATACTCAGCATAACCCTCTATATAACTTTGACCTTGAACAACAAAACCCTCATATTGATAATCATTTTGATAGACAAGGTTTGGGTTATAAGGGTATTCATTCTGATAAGGGTTATAAAATTGATCTGAAGGAGAAGGTGGATAAAAAGACTGTTGATTTGGCTGATAATATTGTTGAAAGTGAGGATTCATGGTTACAAGACTTCATAAAATATTGAACTTATGAAAACAGCCTGTTGTTCACAAAACAACTGATAACGACAAAATAACATTTCTGAATTTATTGAAAAATACCTGAAGACTGCAGCTGAAATTTTTAATACCTTTGAAAGTGAAACTTTTAGTTTTGTGAGTGTTTGAATGAGTGAGCCAAAAGCGTTATCTCTCGAAAGTGCACCCTATAGAGATTCTTGCAGCTTTTTTAAGCTTACAAAATTTGATGTCTCTCTTTCATAGATACAATGAAAACACCTCATGTTTGTGGGTATACCTATTTTGGGTGCACAAACCAAAATTTCTTCTATAGAATATTAAGGGCATAACACTTGGAGGTATTGAGGGTTATTATCACAATAATCTTGTTAAGATAAACATGCACATTAATATCATGCAGAAACTATTGAATTTTGCAATAGGGTAAGATGATTAGTCGGAATTTGCATTCACAAGACTAATAAAAACATACACAAGACTGCAAATAATTGGTAAGGCAAAAAAATTTCACACTCAAAGGGTGAAAGCTGCAAAATTTTGCTTCAAGACACCCATAACCAAAAGTCGTCCAACGAGTTCTCCTTTTTGTGCTTTGTAAGGCACATAATATAAATCAAAATTAATTCACGCACCCTTCCTAAAAATAGCGTAAGGCTTGTACTCACCCATGCATCTTATTTTACCCTTTATTTAATAATAGATAAAGGAATAAAAATAGAGCATGCAATTACAAATAGGCATTATTAGCCTTAATTACAATTGGTCAACTGAAGTTGACTGATCTATTTTTAAGAAAGAAAGAGTAAATAATTTGCTAATAATAAGCTTGCTTGTTGAGCAAGTCTCTTCTATGAGCATGTAAATTTGTCTTCTTGTCTATTCTGTCCTCTTGTGAAGCATGCATAATCAACTCCCTATTCGTGAGAAAATAATTACAATACTTGCAATATTTTGTAGAAATAAATGATCTACTGCAGGGATCACTTATCCATAGGCACATCATAATCATCTCTTATTTTATGGAAAAATAAGGTAATTAAACCATTCAGAAGTTTTCCTGCATCCAACGTTGACCTCTGGTAATTAAAATAATTAGCTCTAAAAGAGCTAGCAAACTCTGTAAAATCCTTCCCATGATCACCATTAATGAAGCTCTGTATTTTATCACTTTGAAGATGTCCATGCTCGACAAATTTGATCCAAAATGGCCCTGCAAAATCATCCGTATTGTTTTCTGATAAAATTTTTGCATTTTGAAATACTCGGCTTGCCATTTGCTCTTAATCCAAGTTGTACATGTGTCTGAATTTAATTGCAGTGGAATGGCAAGGGTTGAAATTATATCTTTTGCTTCTTTTCCAAAATAAATAAATAAATTGAAAAACTAAAATTGCCCCGGAGGCCCACTTTCCAAATCCTTATTTAAAATGATATATTGTTTGGTCTTGGTGGGGTGTGGGGAGATTTTTGATACTTAGCACTTTTTCCTAGAAAGCGCATAAAATTTTAGATGCCCCCAGTGGTCCGCTCCTCCAATTTTACCCTTTGGCAATGTGGGCGGGGTCATGAGAAACTTTGTAAATTTATTCCATTCTATTTCTATGGGCCCGTAGATGACTTAATAACTTTTCTTCTAATTTTCCCTTTACGGGCCTATGTGAAAGTTTGATACTTTAACTCCTTTGGCAACTTTGGGCCTGTTTGTAATTTGAAACCTTTGTGGACTTTTGGGCTGGGGGTCTATTTGAAAATTTAACCCCTTTTGTGAAAAATCTCAAAACTCAACGAGGACCCACTGCTCCACCAATGCTTTGAATTTCGGATTGTTTTGACTTTTTCCTTGCGGGGTTATTTTGAGAATTTTAACTTTTGCAATTTTGATGTTTAAAATGCAAATAACTCCCAACCTTCATTTTTCCACTTCTGCCATGATGATGCCTTGTGTACTCTATGGAATTTCGGGCTTTCAAAGGAAATTTTGACACTTTTTAAAATTTGAAAATTATAAGTTGGTCAATCGACCGCCATTTCACTTGGACTACTTTTACATTGATCTTGATGATCAATTTGTGAGCGTTGATCTCTGTACTTGTCATTTTTTATCATCAATCTCAAAAGCATGATTAGGGTTTCTGACTTGTATTAAATGCATTTTTTGAAGACTTGAACCATGGTTTTCATTGAAAGTGGAGATCAATCCTCATCCTTTGATCTTTGTCCTTGTTGATTTCTGATCGTTGATGTCTAACCATGGCTGGGTTCTGTTAACTCACCCCTCAAGTTTACATGGTAAAGGAAAGCTCAACCCTAATGACCATTTCATTTTGATTTTCACTATGCGGGAGAAGCCCTCACAAAATTTTATTGGCGTCATTGTTTTCCTTTACAACGTGGTTATGTGTTATTATTTTTTATGGTCGCCATTGTTGTTTTCGAGCTCACCCGTGATTTCACTTTTACCTTCTTCAGAGCTATATGATCTTCTGGGTTTTCAAGATCTCTACCTTTTCCTTGGCTACCATAGGATCTCTATTATTATCCTTCTATTAGAAACTTTGATGGAAGTTATTTTCTTCCTTAGTTCAAGCCCTCTGTAACTTTGAACTGTGAATGTTGAAAAGGGTGAGTTTCTTTATCTTCGAACATGAAAACTATTTCATTTTCACTGAGTTCTCTTTCCTACTCTGATTCTTTGCTACCCATGAATGGGTCTTGTTTATCGCCATGATTTATCTTTGTATAAATTTCCAAAGCTGTGTTGAAACACCACTTTTAAAAGGGTTTTGAAACTTTGGATATTTTCTCGAAAGATGTAACTTCCATTTACAATTTCTCTCAAAAACTGAGTTGTGGTATATACAAAATCCTTTGTGTTCTTTTTTTGATGGTATCATGAAATTAAAGACTATGTGATCTGTTACATTTTGTAACAAAGCACACATAGTTACATATTTTACTTAATCATTAATTAATTCATTTGTAGCTAATAAAATCATAACTTCATTAGCTTAGGTATACTTCACCCATGACTTTCATCGTAACGATAAAGTTTTGAGGTGCCCATTTTTGCAAAAGTGCAAACATTGTCAACAAAAACACAGAATAACTCAAATTTGACTAAATCTATCAAATAGGGAAAGTTTCTAGAACATGCTCAAAGATTTTCAATGGCTATACACTTGCAACCACCTTAACATGATCAAATTTAATACAAAAGAGATATACAAGTTTCTCAAACAGTTCGAAAAAATGATGGGCTCTCGAAAGTTTCTATTAGAAAAATCAGTCCTGACCCCTAACACTCCAACCATTTGCACAAAAAATTTAGGCCATATATAAAATTTTCAATAGGGACCCTTTTCCCCTCCAAAATATAGACCTTGAGTGCTACAGGTGCTTGCATGATCATGATCATGATTCCGAGAATCAGATCTCGCAAAAGTTACTAGGTTCTCGAGGGCGAGATCTCATCAAATATCTCCCACATTCAACTCCTTCCTCTAATAGATCACCCTTTCTTTAATTTTCCAACCACTTCCACCCTTAATCTGTCAAATCTGGCTCCTTGCATGCTTGGGAGAAGAAAATCAGAAAATTTGATTGAGCATGATAGTTAGACTATTTTGATGGTGAAAGGTGTCTTCCAGATCTTCCCACCAAACTCGATATCAAAATTAACTCCCCTCTCTACTTGGCATGTAGGAAGTACCAATAAATCATGAAAACTCGCACCTCCATGCATGTTTCAAAAATGGGGAGAAAATATAAATTTAGACTCTTAGTTGACATTGATCTTTACTTTGAATTTGGGTCATCCACGTGGAAGATTCAACTTTTTAAAACAAGCGCAAGGGCTTCCTTTGACTTTTTACAACTTTTGGAAAAATGGAAAAATTCACATTTTTTCTGCAACTCCACCCTCGGGAAGAAACGAGCCTTACATGTGTCCTAAGGTGGGCCCCAGCAGAGACCACAACCAAATTATACCATTTCACCTCTTTTTGGAAAAGGGAGAATTTTGGATGTTTTCCCGTAGCTCCGCCCTTGAGAAATGCTTCTGACATGTGTCCAAATGTGGGACCCAACAGAACCATAGTTCCCTTCTTACTTTTAATACTTTTCTCCCAAAAGAAATTTTTTCCAATTTTCCCCTGAGAGTCCGCACCTCCACCATTGATCGGAGCAAGCTCTGACCTTTTCTTTATTGGGCCTATGAGCCATTTTGATGTTTTTAGTCATTTGCATGTCAATGGGAAAAAATCCAAATTTCCCCGATGGTCCACCTCCCACCCTTTGAATTTTAAAATTTCCACATGTCCTAGCTCGGAAAAGTTTTTTTGAATGCTAGAATCTCAAAGGAAGGAACCATTGTAATGCTCCAAGGCAATCTCATTTGGCCGTCGAAAATTCTAAGTAGAATGCAAAGTGATCGAGAGGCCTCCATGTGTCCTCATGTTGCTTCTTTAAAATGAAACTCAAGGGCCGGTCCCAGGACATGTGCGTTCCTCCACGTGTTTGAGACCTCTCAAAACCATTTGAAAAGATTAAGTATGGTAAGACCTGCGGGGAAGCCTCCACATGTCTCCATGGTGCAATTTCAAAATGGTGCCCAAAGCGGAGACCCTAAATGAGTACGGGCTTGCCACGTGTCCCCTGTTTTTTGCCACACTATTTTAGCTGCATTAAAATTTTCTAAGTGCGGGCATAGAGGCGGAAACCTCCATGTGTCCTCTCGGTGCTACTCCAAGGCCAAACCAAAAAGTAGATCTTCAAATGAGCGTCGTTCCTCCACATGGACAAATTTTAAGTTGAGGTGATTCATAGAAATTTTGAAGTACCCAACTAAGCCACATCCAACCAAAAGGTACCACATTCCCTATTGATGCAAGGATGCAAATTTGATTAGAAGAAAAACCCATCAAATCGAAAAATACCGAAAAATGATCATTTGAGCCCGAAAATGAAAATTTCTCCAAGGACGAGAATTTAAAAGTGTTACAAGGCTCAAATATGTTTCTCGAGAGATACATTTATTCATTTTTCTTCAATTATTTAGGGTAGAAATGACAAGGGAGACAAATCCAGGATCGTGGAGAAAGAAAAATATGGGAGAACCCGAGTTTTTAGACAAAGAGAATGGGAGACCCAAATTACAAACCTTTTACGGAGGAACAAAGAAAAGGAGAAAACCATGGACCCATAAGTGATCTATGACCCATGAATAGATTAAAAATGAAAAAAATATTAATCAAGCACAAAACGGGAAAAATAAAGTGATAGAGGCCGTAAGTCAATATATTTTCAAAGGAAAGCTGGGGTGAGACTATTTTGAGAACCAACATTGGCTCGACTCGGGATGGACACTCGCGTGAGTGCCACAAGAAGAAAGGTAGAACAAGTCCAAAATATCCATTGGGCTTGCAGAGTCAATTTGCAGAGTAGAGAAACATAACCATCTCCAAAAAATGAAACAGAGAAACTAGCAAAAACAGGTAACCGAGGACCAAAACAAACAAAAACACAAAAGAAAAGAGACAAACAAAAACTATACACTATACATAAGTTTTTTTTCCTTGATCTCAGGGGAATCAATCCAAGAAATGCTTCAAATGCCTATAATTAACAGGTAGCTCACACAATTCACCATCTAAGTCCTTGAGGAAGAATGTATTCTCACCAATCCTGATATCGATGGAGTAAGGGCCCATCCATAATGAGTGAAACTTGCCATGCTTGCCCATATCCTAATGTTTGCAATCCCATAGAAGCATAAGATCTCCAACATTGAAGGCCATGGGAGTGACCTTCTTGTCACAAATAGCATCTTCAACCTTGCTCTAAACTTTACATTCCTCGGTCGGATGCCCTCCTCTCTTCATCAAGTTCAACAATCTGGTTGATGCGAGCATCATAAGGACCTATCTCTTGATCTTCTAGTTGTTTCATAAACTAAAATGAAGATAGTTGCATATGAATAGGCAAAGTAGGGCTCGAGTCTCATAAACTGTTATCCAAAATTCACCCCTCAAGGTAATTTTGATAACATGCATCAAATTCTTTAGTCCCGAGCAAGTAGAATTGATTTAAGGCCCAAAAGAATGTGTTGGGGGTCCCTTTAGCTTCTCTCTAACTCCCCCATCCAAGGAAAAAATCAAACAAGTTAGAAAAAAATTAAAATATCCAAAAATTGAAGTCACAGGCTTATTTTAATGAATTGTGGGTCTGGAGGCTGTGGATCGTACCAAGGTTCGTCGAACCAGGTTTGGAGCTAAAATACAAAGGAATCAGTTAAATCAACTTTCTATGTCCTAGACCACACAAGTTCAACAGGGGAAAGTGGGGTGCACATTTCCAAAATCACCATAGGTAAAGAAAATAAAAAAATTGGAAGTTTTTGTTCCAAACGGTTTGTGGGACATCTGGGACACAGTACGCATAGGACGCGCAAAGACAATTTTGTTGCAAGTTAGCATATTGTGGATGGCATGGAGAAATGTGTCTAGGATGATCGGGACAAAATTATGCATGAGACACACAAAGGCGTAAAAGATGCAAAAGGAACCATACGTTGTGGGGAATGCAGAGATCAATGACCCTCACGAACTAGTCAAGGATGGACGTGCGTGGACAAGGAAGCCTGAATCAGGTGATGTAGAGATTTATGTCTGGGATAACAAGGACACCCAGACCTGATTTTTCCAAAATAGCTGAAATGAAGAGAAAAAGTCAACGTTTGACCCCCTGAACTTCAAACGGCCATAAATTTTGACTCCAAACTCTGATTTTCATAAAATTGGACTTTCTGGAACGAACACGACATCCTCTGCATCAATTTTGAATCTGAGTTCCAATTTTCATAATTTTGATGAGGGTATATATATTAAAATAAAATAAACATATTCAGCTCCAGTCAATTAATGCTCATTCTCGTCAAATGACAAAAATGCCTAGCAAACTCAAAATAGCTACTCACACTCAGATGGCCATAACTTCTACATTTCTTAATGAAATTCTAAAAAGTTGGTACCATTGGAATCATGTCTCGATACCAACACAAAATAATAAAGAAATTTTTGATTTGATGAGAAATTAATGGATAATTTTCATAAAACGTGACCATGTTCATGAAAGTGTTTTATTTGGTTGTTAGAAGTGCAATTAAGAGGTATGGTCATCATTATTTCTCTACTATAGCACCTAGGACAGTATGAGGATCCTTTTGCAAGTAAAATACAATCATTTAATTCCATTTAATGCCTCTTACAAGTCAATAAAGGACACATTTCAGGATTTCCATTTTCCCCTTCTCTCTCTTCTCATTTTTCTATAAATTGGAGTGTTGGGCTCATTGTAAGGGGAGGTAGTTTTGTTGTAGCAAATCTCTATCAAAATTTCTTTGTGAAGCCAATGTGCTACAAGCCCTTGTAGTGGACTCCTTGCATGGTAATCCAGGCCGTTATCTTCTAATAGATTGAACTGTGCATATCATGAAGCAATAAAATACAAGTTTGTGGACGTATCTTCCCCTGTTGTGTTTGTTCAAGGACTCTTCTTGCCCTTTCAACCTTCATTATGAAATATTGTGTCTATTTTTATACTCTTACAAGGATTCATTATTATTGTGAATGCATTTGCTATATTATGGAGAATCTGTTATCACCCATTCTACTATGAATTTTACTTATATTTTCACACATTGGAAGACTACTCTCGGACCCATCCTTTTCTAGTGTATCACCACTTTGTAGTGTAGCATTTCATTTTATGGATTCTCTCTCCTTAGTCCTTTCAAAACATTAGGTTAGGAAAGATATTCTTTTCGCATCGAGTAGATTGTGGCGGGTAGTTTAGGAGAAAGAACCAACTTTCTATGGAGGTCTATCTCAAGTAGAAAGTCCCACAATTTAGAGATATTACCCATGTTATCTAATCACACGGTGAGTTCAAGTATATGCACTTTTGTAAAAATAAGGGTGCTATGATTTGGTGATAATGATTCTGGGATGCCTAGTGGGATAGAGAAGAATTCTTCATTTTAATTATAATAATATTTATGTGCACTTGTTTTAAGTTTCTAGCTTCAAAGGAGCTTTGAATTTGCACATCTGCTAACTCCAAAAGAGGTAGAATCCACTATTTTTAGTAGTCCAAGCTTGAAAATTTTATGAGAAGAATTTAGACCAGGTCAAGAACTAGAGAAGAAGAATTGTTTGCCTATCTACATTTATCCCCGGATAGAGAAATAAGAGGAAGAAGAGCTCAAAGGTCTCCATCGCACCGAATAGGACCTTGTCAACACCTCCACCTAGAAGGCCTTTCATTGAGTCAACTCGAGTTCTTCAACCAATCAAGATGACACAACCAAATCCATATGTCAACTTCTTTGGAAGTAGCCCACTCACCCCGAATGCACAAAATTTGGTCCCGATTGCAACATTAAGGAGCATCCCATATTTCACTGGGGAAAAAATAATACTTCCCCTAGTGATCATGTCCAAGATATTATGATTGTCTGTACAATCCACAAAATCCATGAGATGGACATTGCAGTCAAGCTGCTCACCACTTCATTCAAAGGGAAAGCTTCCCAATGGTTTAGGAGCCTTACGACATGATCTATCAAGAATTGGAACTAGCTGTGCATAGTGCTCCACAACTAATTTGGAGAGAAAGGTGACAACTTATCTTTGTTGGAGCAACTAACAACAATCAAAAGATCCTTGAACGAGTAGGTGATAGACTTTAACCTCATATTTTAGCGGGCTTCGGATAGGATCCTAATAGCAATAAAGCCCACTAATGAGGGTGCCTCCTTAAACTTTCTTAGGGATTTGAATTTTGATATTTCTTTGATGAATCACAATGAGGGGGAAACCTTTCTTGTGGCCTATAGCCTTTCCATAGGGTGAGAACCATTTAATTTAGGCTGGAAAAATCACTCCTACACCATCCATGCCTCTATAACCTAAGTTAAGAAGCCCAGATACTAGCCAAACGTCTATATTAGCTCCTATACCCACCCCTAGGAGTCAAAGCTCATCCGAAGCCTCCACTTCATCATCTAACAACTCCAAGGAACTACAAGAGGTCTTGAAGCTATTGCAAAACTTGGGTAATGAGCTAGTAACCATCAAAACACAAGAAGGTCAAAGTTCTAGGTCGTATCAGCCTCAGGCTCAGCCCTAGGGTGAGTATCAGACTAGACCCCAATACTAACAAAATAGGCCACCATCTTAGATCAGTAAATAAGAGCTAGAACCAAGGAAAACCTCAAGCTACTAGGCCATTCCAACTATATGATACAAACACAACTTTGACATCAAGAGCCTTAGTTCCAACACAAAATAACATGGCAAAGGAATATGAATGGTTTTTCCCATGCAATCAACCTCATAACTAATCAATGTGCTTTAATGGGGCATTAAATTAGGCTCGATAGTGTAAACTTTCGGTGTGTCACAAGAATCTAGCCACGAAGAAAATTAGTAGCAAGAAGCACTTGACAAGGAACATCTCTCGAATGAAACTACACTTGTCAATTGGTAGGCTAAAGATTTCTGTGGTATAAATAAAATACCCTCCCAAAGTGTATCAGCTAATAGGTGATCCAAGAAGAGAAACATTGGAGAAGGATAGTCATCCAACTCAAATGGTCCACACCCTTTATTACTCCACAAGGTGCTAGCAATTGAAGTACAATTCCAAATGTGCAAGGTCAGCCCAAACCACCTTCTAAACCATCTCAAGTGTCAGTTGCAACATCGAAGTGCTAGAGAAGAATGTGCAAGGAAAAGGGCAGCAGAGAGAGATAGCTCATCTCCATTCAACATCATTTATCGATGAAGAAAATGAATGTAAACATCTCAATGTGGGATTCATTGGCTATCCCAGAGACAGAGAGACCTATTGCAGTTCTGCTATGGCAAATTGGTCAAGACATCAAATCAACCACCCGATCAACAAGATTTTTTTTTACCAATACAACTTAGCTTGAAGGAAATCAAGGTGGACAACAAGGTAAAAATTTGACGCCCCCTCCATTATATGTCTCAATGATCATAGGAGATAATTTGGTACATAATTACATGATTGACTCAGTGCAAGTAGCTCGGTCATGCCAAAACATATAGGTGAACAATTAGGTCTTCAATATGAAGTCATCTCTAAGGGTGCAGTGCAATTGGATGGGACAATAGTGATAATGGTTGGAGTAATCAGAGATTTGAGCCTCACATTGCATATGTGTCCTAATGTAATATTGTTATAAGATATATCGGTCATAGACTTGCCACCACTTTTTGCATTGTGTTTGTCAAGAGACTTCACTACTAGAATTATAGGCTATCTTTCGGTTGATTGGTCACACATGTTATTCAAAATAAGGTATGGAGCTAAGGCTACAATCAGATTTGAGCCTATTGCATATTTTCACATAGATCCCCATACGCCAAGTCCAATCAATGCAAATTGTTCTGCATTCGATCAAGAGGATTATCCAAGTGCTCATGAAGTCGAAACCAAGGTTGGAGGCATTCTAGATTTGACTCTTGATGAATGGGCAAACAAAAGACATGGATTTGATCCATACAAAGAAATGGAGGAATCGAGCGAGGAGTTGATTGTTTGCATGAAGAGAATCAACCTCTCCCCAACATCACCAACGCCAAATCATAAGGAGGAGAATGAAGTATGGTAATTGTTATTTGATGGATCAAGAAGTAGACAAGGTGCGTAGGAGGAGCTATGCTCATTTCACCAAGAGGTATAAAGTATTACTCGGCATTCTGTTTCAAGTTTTCTTGCTCAAACAACACATCTCGAGTATGAAGCCTTAATTCAAGAATTACATTGGGCAAGAAAGAAAGGCATTAAGAATGTGCAAGTATTTCGTGATAGTGAGATGATTATGAACCAAATCGAAGGAAAAATACTGCCAAGAATGATCTGTTGAAGAACTACAAAAATCAGGTATGGGTTCTCATTTAATATTTTAAATCTTTTAGCATCAATTACATCCCAAGGAAGAAGAATGAAGAACTGACATGATTGGCAGCAATTGGGCTTGCATTGATTTTGTAGAAAGTATCAAAAGTGAGAAATCTCAACCTCATATCAAAGTGGTTGTGAGACTAGTTGTTCCGGATAACAACACAAGTTGGCAAGTCTTTGAGAATGATCAAAAAATTGTCAATTTTCTACAAAATGAAGCTGAGTTCTCTACTAGAAATCAAGACAAGTTGGAGTAGCAGTATGGTGACCAAGTGGTACAGCTAAGAACTAAAAAATTACCAAAAGGCCTTATAACCTTGGAGTCAATCTTCAACCCAAATAATCGAGTTACGGAAAGAGAAAGGAAACATTCGGGTAAAGGGTGAAGATGTAGAGAATATTTTAGTAAATGAAGGCAAGACATTGCAAATTGGTAAAGTAGGTACCCCACAAGAGAAATCTGAATTTTTTAGCTCTATCAAGAGCTCCCATATATATTTCCTTGGACTTAGAAGGATTTAAGAGGTTTCAACCCAAATTTAGCACAACATACTATTGATCTAGATCCAGAATCCAAGCCAACTAGGCGAAGCAAAGGCCGGTGAATCCCCATATTGAACCTCTCATGAGAAAAGAGTTGAACAAGCTAATTGAGGATAGTAACATCTTACGTATCAAACATTGAAGTTGGGTTGCAAACTTGGTGCCGAGTGAGAAAAATAAATGGAGAAATAAGATTGTGTGTTGATTTCTCACGATCTAAATAGAGCATCACTCAAGCATCATTATCCACTTCCATCAATGGACCAAATCTTGTAGATTGTAACAAGTTCAAAAAGGTTTTCATTGCTAGACGGATACTCAAGGCTATAATCAAATAATG
Source organism: Taxus wallichiana var. yunnanensis (assembly GCA_018340775.1). Classification (NCBI taxonomy): domain Eukaryota; kingdom Viridiplantae; phylum Streptophyta; class Pinopsida; order Cupressales; family Taxaceae; genus Taxus; species Taxus wallichiana. Next base: position 892,799,095 of record CM031242.1, read on the forward strand.
GTGAAGGAAGAATACCAATTCAAGATAGACTTCACTATAAAATGGGGCACATATGCTTACAAGAAAATGCCATTTGTACTATCAAACATTGGAGCAACATTTCAGCGAGCTATGGAGATGGCATTCAAAGGCTTAATCAACAAGATAGTGCTGGTATACCTAGATGATATCACTATCTTCTCAAAGAATGCAAAAACCATCTCTTTCACCTCGGGCAAGTGTTTGAGAGGTGTAGAAGGTTTGGAGTGTCATTGCATTTGAAGAAGTGTGTATTCCTGGAACATGAGGGAAAATTATTGGGCCACATTGTCTCAAGAAAAGGGTTAACGATTGATCCTGAAAGGGTTGAAGCCATCCGAACACTTCCATTGCCACACCATAAGAAATTTCTCCAAAGCTTCTTGGGAAGGATAAACTTTTTCCATAGATTTGTGCCTAATTTTTCCACTATTGTGAAGCCTTCAATAATGATGTTAAAGAAGAGTCTTGGATTCAAATGGACAACATAAGGCAAAGAGAGTTTTGAGAACATCAAGCATGCAATATCACAAGCTCCAACTCTTATCAACCCAGAATTTTCAAAGGAATTCATATTGTATGCTTTTGGAGGATAAAATACAATCACAACTATCTTGATATAGCTGAATAGAGAAGGTTCATAACTTCCCATAGTATTCTTATGTCAAATCACGGAAGATTACGAAGTAAATTATTATTTAATTGAAAATCATGTCCTTGTTGTCATTAGGAGTTTGAACAAATTCAAACACTTGGTATCAAACAATAAGATTCAACTACTAGTGTCTTATGTTGGTGTCAAGGAATTCCTCCTAAACAAGGATTTGAATGAGAAGAGAGCAGGTTAGATCACTCGAGTAATGGAATATGATATTAAAATCAAAGTGAGAAAAGCGGCTCATGGCAAGGGTTTGTGTGAGAAACTTACTTCCAAAGAACCCGGCAAATCAAAAGGTGAAGAAGATGTTGTGTTGTTAGTACAAAATGGTCAAGAACAACCAACTGATGATGCACCCATTCCATGTTGGACTCAAGGCATGGTGCATTATCTCCAAATAGGTTTGTGCCCTCTAGGATGGAACAAAGCTAACAGAGAGATACTTTAGATTACAAGCCATCCCATATCTACTCATTAATGGCATGTTGTTAAAGAACGATATCAATGGTGTTCTATTGAGATGCATTGGAACAAGTCAAGTTGAGAAGATATTACATGAGTTCCATGATAAAGAATCAAGAGGCCACTTTTCTCCATGAGTAACAACTCTCAAAATCATGAAGGCTAGTTAGTATTGGCCTACGATGTTCAATGATTGCTACTCATCGGTCAATAAATGCAAGAGATGTGCATTCTTCAAAGGAAAGAATGGTTAGCAGTGCTGCCCCTTTGTTTGATTTTAGTAAATTAGCCATTAATGCAATGGGGATTGGACTTAATTGGGGTTATCAATCCAAATTCAAGTCAAGGCCACAAGTGGATACTTACGGCAATAGACTATTTCACCAAATGGACTGAAGCAGTGGTACTTATGGAGACAAATGAATCTAACATATTATATTTCTACGAAGGGATAGTCACGAGGTTTGGTGTCCCTGCCACTATCATATCAAATAGTGCATTGGAATTCCTTAGCACAAAGATCACTGAATGGGCTGTCAAGAATGGTAAGTACCTTAGCACTTAATCAAATTATTACCCTCTAGGTAATGCTCAAGTAGAGTCTACGAAGAAGAAGCTACTAAGAATCTTAAGGAGAACTCTTAATGAAAATTAGGAAACTTGTCATGCAAAGCTCAAATCAGCTCTATGGGTTGATAGGATCACACCCAAGAGGTCTACAGGAAGCTCTCCATATAAGCTTGTATATGGGAAAGAAGCAATTCTACCTATATCACTTGAGTTACCAGCATTGGAACTCATGAAACAGTTGGAACTAGCTGAGTTTGAGCCTATGGAAATTAGGTATGCAGATTCTACTGCTATTAGAATAGTTTTCATTTCCCTAAGTTCAGGCGCACATGTCCTATTGTTTCTAGTTTGTACATGTTCACAACTCATCGAACTCCAAAAAAGAATTTTGCTGCCATATGAGAATCAAATCAACAAATATTTCAATAGCTCAAGGATGCAAGTTTTAAAACTTTAGACCAAATGAGAGATTATCAAATAGACTCTATGCTCAATGGATTACTACGGGTAGCTGGCCATTCTTCATCCGGAAGGTAGATAACCCCGTTGAGTCACCAAAATTGTTATCCACAATTCACCCCTCAAGGTAATTTTGAAAACATGCATCAAATTATTCGGTCCTGAGCAAGTAGAATTGATTCAAGGCCCAAAATCATGTTTTTTTGATCCCTTTGGATTCTCTCTAACTCCCCATCCAAGGAAAAAATCCAACTAGTTAGAAAAAATAAAAAAATCCAAAAATTGAAATTGCAGGACTATTTTAATGCATTGCGGGTATGGAGGATGTGGATCATACCAAGCTTTGTTGTACTAGGTTTGGAGTTGAAATACAAAGGAATCAGCTAAATCAGCTTTCTATGTCCCAGACAACACAAGTTCAATAGGGACACGTGGGGTGTGCATTGTCGAAATCACCGCAGGTAAAGAAAATTGAAAAAAGTATAAGTTTTGTTCCCAGATGGTTCACGGGACATCTGGGACATAGTATGCATGGGATGTGTAAATATTATTTTATCACAATTCAGTATATTGCGGGTGGCATGGAGAAATGTTTTTGGGATGGTCGGGACAAAAGAACGCTTGGGACGCATAAAGGCAAAAAATCCATAAAAGGAACCATACGTTGCGGTGAATGCGGAGGTAAATGGCCCTCAAGGCCTGGTCAACAACGGATGTGCGGGGACAAGGAAGCTTGAGTTAGGTGATGTGGAGATTTTTTTCTAGAGCATCATGGACACGTAGACTGGTTGTTGCCGAAAGAGCCGTAATGACAGAAAAATTCAACGTTTGACCCCCTGAACTTGAAACAGCCATAACTTTTGACTCTGAGCTCCGATTTTCATAAAATTGGACTTTCGGAATCACAACGTCCTCTACATCACTTTTGACTCGAGATCTGATTTTCATGATTTTGATGAAGGTAGATATATTAAAATAAAAGAAACATATTCAACTCCAGTCAAATAATGCTCATTCCCGTCAAATGACAGAAAATGCCTGGCAAACGCAAAATAGTTGCTCTCTCTCAGATGGTCATAAATTCTACATTTCTCAACAAAATTACATATATTTGGTACCATTTGAATCGTGGCTCCAAGACTAACACAAAAAAATAAATAAATTTGGGATTTGATGAGAAAATTAAGGAGTTTTTTAGTAAAATGTGGTTGTGTTCATGACAGTGTCTTATTTAGTATTTGGGAGTGCAGTTAAGAGGCATGGTCATCATTCTTTCTCTATGGAAACACCTGGGATAGTATGGGGAGTTTTTTAAGTAACATACAATAATTTCAAACCATTTAATGCCTCTTACAAGTGGTTGAAGAACATATTTCAGGATTTTCATTTTCCCCTTCTCTCTCTCTTCTCATTCTTCTATAAATTGGAGTGTTAGGCTCATTATAAGGGGAGGTAGTTTTTGTTGTAGAAAACATATATCAAAATTTCTTTGTGAATCCAATGTGTTGTATGCCCTTGTAGTGGACTCCTTGCATGGTTATCCAGGCTCTTATCTTGTAATAGATTGAAGCGTGCATATCAAAGTAGTAAAATACAAGTTTGTGGATGCATCTTCCTTGCTATGTTTTTTGCACTCTTCTTGCCCTTAGAACCTTCATTAAAATATATTTTGTCTATTTTTATGCTCTTTCAAGGACTCATTATTATTGTGCATGTATGAAATATTTTTGTGAATGCATTTGTCGAGTTGTGGAGAAGCTGTTATCACCCCTTCTAGTATGTATTTTACTTTTGTTTTTCACATATTGGAAGACTAATCTCACACCCCTCCTTCTCTAGTGTATCACCGTTGTAGTGTAGACTTTCATTTTATGCATTCTCTTTCCTTGGTCCCTTAGAAAAATTAGATTAGGAAAGATAGTATTTCTTGCATTAGAGTAGATTTTAGTAGGTAGTTTAGGAGAAAGAAACAACTATCTCTTGAGGTCTATCTCAAGTAGCAAGTCCCACAACATGGAAATAGTACCCATGCTATCCAATCACACCGTGAGCTCAAGTATATGCACTTGTGTAAAAATAAGGGTGCTTTGATTTGGTGATAACAATACCAAATCAAATGGACTCTTTCCGGTGACCCTCTTGATAGTGATCCTATATGCCCAAACAACAAACTTTAAATGTTCACCGTACTTTCTCTTATTCTACTCCAATGTTCCTCGATAATCTTCAGCAAGTTTTTGTTACTAGACTCATCTTGTCCATTTCCTTTGGGATTGTAATTGGAGGCATATGTTAAGTTTATCCCATACTCCTTACACATTTCCATCAAAGGTTTAGCTCAAAAGATCATGGTATTCTCAAAGCAACAATCTTGATTGGCACCCCAAACATGCAAATGATATGGTTCAACAGAAAATAGATGAAAATTTGGTGTGTTTCTCTTTTGGTGGGGATTACCTCCACCCACTTGGTGAAATAATAGTGGCTATAAGAATCCACTTATGTCCAAAGCACTTGAAGGGTCTGAAATCTCACCAATGAAATCCATTCTCCATTTCCTTAATAGGGCTTCAATTGAAATAGGTTGTAAAGGAAGGAGATGAAGCTTTCAGTCTTCTAGAAACTCTCACATCTTCTAACCAAAATATTTGTATCCCTAAAGAGATTTGGCCACCAATAACCAGCCCTCAGTATCTTGTTTTTTGTTACTCTTGCAGCAAAATTCCCCCCAGAAACTCCTTCATGGAGATCAAAAATTATCTTGGGGGCTTCTTCTTCAGTAATGCACCTTAAGAGGACTCCCTCTGGGTTCTTCCAAGATAACCCATAATCAGTAATGACATATTTCTAGGAGACCAACTTAAGATCCCTTTTCTTGTTCTTACTTAAAGGCTCGGGGAAGTATAGGTTTATGGGATAGAAAATCACATCCTCGTACTACTCGAAATCATCACATTTCAAAAACACATACCCTTTCTTCTTCTACCTCATTTACCTCAATAATTTGTAAATTACTCTCAGCCATAAGCTTAGCCAAGCCCAAACCTCTCACCAACTTTGTGGTTTGGATATCCATATCATATTCTTTCAACTTGTTCACACACCTACATCTTTTTCTTAAGACCTCCATCTATGACAAGATGTCCTTCACCATGGTGTGGGGAACATAAGAAACCACTTGAGAACTTATAATGTAAGGTATAAAAACCTTTGTTTCTTTTACCAAGGTAAATTTTTTTCTTTTCCATGATAGTTTACTTCAGCTCGGCCCTCTGCGGGGCCTTACCGAAAAATAAAATTGTCCTCTCGGCCCCTTCATCTTGCTACGCAACACGATAGAAGCAATAGTGTTCTTTTCCATGATAGTTTTCTTTTCCATGATAGTTTACTTCAGCTTAGCCTCTGCGCAGGCCTTACCGAAAAAGAAAATTGTCCTCTCGGCCCCTTCATCTTGCTTCGCAACACGATAGAAGCAATAGTGTTCTCTGAAGAAAAGGAACACAATTGGAAAGCCTTCTTATAATCTAGAGCTGCCAAAACAGGGGCATGTTTTAGTGCCTCCTTGATTCCACTAAAGGCTTGGATGACGGCCTCCTCTGATATGATGACATGTTCTTTCTTCAGCATGGAAGTGATTTGAATGGTCAACTCGGAAAAGTTTGATATGAATCTTCGATGAAGTTTATCTACCCAAAGAAGGACTGAATTCCCTTTTTGGTTCTTAGGATTGGGACCTTGCTTTGATGGCCTCTACTCTTCTACGGATTAATCATCACTCCTTCTTGTGAAAAAATGTGACCAAACAACTTTTCCTTTTGTATTCCAAAATGGAACTTCTTTGGAATGAGTGAGATGTCATATTCTCTACATCTTATTAGAATCTTCTCCAAGTGCAGCAGGTGATCAGTTCTCTTCTGGAAAATATAGTTACATCATCTTGATACACTACTACAAAAACTCATTGATGTAACTAGCAAAAGCAACATCCAATTCTATTTGAAAGGTGGCCCCAACATTCATCAAACCAAAAGGCATCCCGACATAAAAATAGGTCTACCAAGGAGTAGTAAAGGATGTTTTGATCCTTTACGATACCTTCACCACAACTTGGTTATAACAAGAGAAAGAATCCAAGGTGGAAAGAAACTCGTAAGAGCAGTTCACTAATTGCAGCATGTTTTTCATATTTTGTAAGGGATAATTACCCTTCATTGATGCTCTATTCAGATTCCTAAAGTCTAAACATAACTTGATATCACCATTCTTCTTGCTTATTGGTACTAGTTTTACAACCCAAGAAGAATACCTAGTGGGCTAAATAATCCCTCCATCTCTCAGCCTTCTTGATTCCTCTTGCATCTTGAGAGATAAGAGTGAGTTGATTGGCCTATGTTTCTACCTAAAGTTCTTTGCATTAGGCTCTAAGGGAATATCATGCTGAAATAGGTCCTCTCTATATGCTTTTAGTTCGAGAATAAGTCCAAGCCATGTAATCTTGGTATTTCTTCAACAACTGGATGTATGACTTCTTCTCCTCCTTGCTTTGAGATTACTGACTAACCAAACTTTCCTTGGCCTCTCCTTTGTGCCAAGTTCATGTTGCTCAATATCCCTTGAAGCTTCCATGCATCATACATTAACAATGTGATTAGCGATATCAAAATTGGACTCATGAGCAACCAAAGTAGTCTAGGAATGGTATTGGTTTTTAAATTTGGATGATGCCTTTCCAAACAAGGTTTATTTTCCTTCTGTTGTACATACCATTGGCTCCAAATTAATGCATTGATCAGAAAAATATCCATTGTTCGCTGAAATATTATTATCTAAGCATCATCACCAAAAACCTACCAATGTTTTATGTTATTAGGGACATAAGGTCTTGTCAATACCTCAACATCATATTCATAATTAGGGGACATTGTATAATTTCCAAACCAAGACCCCAGCACTACAAGCCTGTCTTCCAAGTCATTCAATTTCCTATCACGATGAACTATGTTGAATGAATCAAACATCTCAATAAGATCTTAAACTACATGTTTATACTGTTTCATTCGATGATTCTTCGTGGCATATTGTTTTCTGAATTATTTTACAATTAATTCTCAAATTACTTTGACAATGATGTCCTTGATACCATATTTCCAAGCAATTATTAAACCAAACAATAGTGCCTCATACTAGAAATGTTGTTGGTGCACTTAAATTTGAGTTTGAAGGAAAAAATAATAATTTCCGACCAGAGAAAGTAGAACAACACCAAAGCACCATTCCCAAACTTGGAGCAAGCTCCATCAAACAATAGAGTTCAAGGAGAGCCAACTTGTTCAAGACACATTCATTCCTCAATCTTGTGTTCCTTTCCATCAAGCAAATCCTACAAATTTGTCAAGATAAACATTTGTGTACAATACTTCATAGTATGCATATTTGGGATCCTCAATAAGATTGCAACATTTTCTTTTCGCATACAACCCGACAAGGCTGCCTTTAATTGGAATGGTGGCATAAGAAATATCCATTTAGACACTCCCACCAAAACTAGTAGCCCATTTTCATGATAGTAGCATGCCCCACTTGGTTGGGCAGTCAACGATGACAACATCAAGTTTTAAATTTTTACTGTGTAAGTTGTAAGCTCCACCACCAAACCCTTCACACATCCTACCACTAGCACCTCTCTAGAGTCCATAGCAGCGCACTTCCCATATGATATTGTTACTTTGATATTAAACTCATTCATAACTTCTAAAGGCATGACATTGCATGACACCCCGAGTCAAACATGTAGTTATGTAGTAATTTGACCTTAATGATGAGGGTAGTGAAGAAAGGATCCACATTCATCGAGAGTCCACCAAGTATGTCCCCAAATGGACCTCAAGTGGTTCACCTAGTTCCTCCAATGATGGTGGTGCTTCTAATTCTTGAATGATTGAAGGAGTCTCCACAATATTTACATTTCGCCTAGGCGTCTTCTCTTCTTTCAATCCCGGGTATTCAAATGCTCTCTTTTTGTGCTCGGGAATCCTAAGCAACTCAACAATTGGAGCAGAAACTTTAATTTGACTTAAAACTTGGGAAATATCATATGGGACATTCCTTGGTAAGGCAGTATTGGATGGAAAGCCAACACACTCATTAGGTGGTACAGGATTTTTGATAACTTGGGCATGAGGAGGGATATGATTTTTTTAGGAACTGTAGGGATTTTGGGAGATGGATCTTTCTTAGGAGCCTCTTTAGGAATGTTTGAAAGTAAGGGAGATTTTGGCTTGGCTTGAGGCCCTGTCCCTTTGACATCCTTACTTCTTATGTTATATTCCTTCTCTTGAGCAACAACAACATTCATCAGTAACTTCCTATCTTCCTCAGATGGAATTCCTCCATCATACTTATTTATCATTAAAGCCCTTAAATATTCAAAGTCATTATTGGGAAATTCAAAATCCTATATAATATCTACTTCTAAAATATGATAGGGGGAGGAATAGGTACCCTATGAATGCATTCCCAAAAAGTGGCAGCAATCGGGCACTTATCACCTCAGTTGAATTTGCCCCTTGTTGTAAGCTTGTGGAGAAACCCATCATGTAGACATCATCATCATTATCATCAGATTCTTATTCTTCTTCTTATTGATCTTCTTCATAAGGAGAATGAGGCATGAAACATCTCGTGACACCAATCAATGACATATGTCTTCTCACAACAACTCTCGTAGTTTCGACACTAAAATTTTCCTCCATAATTTCTATTTCATTAATGTATGTATTAGGAATAGGATGTTGTTAAGTATAATTAGTAGTAGCGTCGATAGAAGATAACGGCGCACAAGACGGTGCCGCCAATAATGTGGAGTACGGTAATAGTCAAAGTACAATAGGAATGTTGTAAAAAGTAAATATTTGTAAGTAAGTGGTCCAGGTAATGTTAAAATGTCAAAGTCTGGGTAATTAGAGAAGTAGGGTCTACATAATTAGGAATTAGAAATATTATATTGGTAATAAGGACAAGGAGTGAGGTCATAAATATTTTGTGTACTTTATTTGTAAAAAGTCTAAAAATGTGGAACCCATGTAAAATGATAAGGTTTATCTTATCTTAAAGGATAAGCTTACATGTACGGATAAGAGTTAAGGTATGAAATATGATTCGTTAGAGTGGATTTCTTATCCTATCTTAGAGATAAGATGGATAAGCCTGGAATTTCTATAAATAGAGAGGCCACCCCCCTCATTTAGCATAGAAGGAAGTAGTGAGAAATATTGTAGGAAGTGTGCGAAGGAAGCCATCGGTTTAAAGGTGTGTTGAAGAAGCCATTAAGAGGTGTAATTGTAAATTTTCTCCCATAGTCATAGTGAAAGTCAAGTGAAGTCAATAACACTTGAAGTACCTCATGGGTGAGATTGTAACAATTTCATGTTAATATTATAATTTACTTTGATATTTCAGATTTGTCATCATTCCATCTTATACCGTTATATCATTTGATAACAGAGTGTAAAAACTCCAAAGTGCTCTATGGACCTACTTCCCCACTTTGACTTTTCAAATGCTAACTCAAACATGTGACATCACACTATCCCTATGGGTTCAGATTAATTTATAACTTTGCTCCTTTTTCACAAAAAGGCAAAAATCTTCAAAATGTTTCAACGATCCACCCCTCCTCCTTTGTTTTGAAAAAAATTCCACGTGTCCATCTTTGGGGTCATATTAAGACTTTTTCCCTGCCACTTCATGTTTGTTAAATAACTAATTAGATACTATCGGGCCGCATGAGCCAATTTGCTATTTTTACAAATGTGATGAAAGTGAAAAGTTTCACCAAAAAGACCCACCGGGCCGCATCCAATCAGAAAGGACCATGTTTCCATGGATTTTGGGACAAAATTTGATAGGGAAAACATGAATGTGGAAAAATAGAAGGAAAGGGAAACCCCGAATTCACGTCCAAATTACAAATTCTTTCTCATGGAAAGAGAAAAGGAAAACAATATATTGACTCAATGTGATCCTCGACCAAAGGAAAGGAGTGACCATGGTAACCAAATGAAGGAAAAATATTTTTCACATCAATACAGGAGACCGAAAACTTCAAACCATGTGGTATGAGACGTTTTGAACAAACAAGGTGAAATTAAATTGAGCACCAACATAAATTTTACAACCTAGCTTTAATGGTGATTGGAAATATAATGTTGGCCTCTATTATATTATTCAGATATTTATTAATTAGAGGCTCAATGTGAGGGTTGACTAGTCAATGCTTTTGCCTAATGGGCTAAGCATCGGATCCATTCTATCATATGTTGTGCCGACTTGAGTTGAACCCTTGCAGGTCCTCCTAACTCCAAGAGAAGACATCTAGGAACTCTTGGGAAAGTCATATGAACTTATATCTCTCTAGCTCGGTGGATACCCTATCAATTTGAATATTTTTACCCTCCCTAATCGAGATTAGCGTTGAATCATCTCCCTTGACTCGTATGTTAGCCTTCTCTTTTCAAAACTGGTCATTAGGATTGAATATTGACTCCAATGTTACTAGACCTTTGGGAAGCTTGTTGGTCTATAGCTGCACTACTTGATCCTCATACTTCTGCTCCAATTTATCTTGATTCCTAATTGAGAATTCAGCCTCTTCTTGTAATAAATTAATGATCTATTGATCATTCTCAAACACCTTCTATCTTGTGTTATTGTCTAGAACTACTAGCCTTACAATCACATGGATATGTGGCTATGTTTTGTCTCTCTTGATGCTATCCACCATATCAAAAGTTACTCCAAGTGCTACCAACCTATCTACAGCCTCATTCTTCTTCCTTGGTATGGACACAATGTTGAAAGCTTTGAAATCTTTAATTAGGTCCCATACCCTATCTTTGTAGCTCTTGAGTAGGTCATTCTTTTCACCATGTTGCCCCGTGATTTAGTTCATGATCAGCTCACTATCCACAAATAATTGAAAATTCTTTATGCCTCTTTTCTTGGCCTAATGAACTCCATGAATCAAGGCCTCATATTCAGTGTGTTGTTTGAACAGGAAAAATGGAAACGAAAAGTTGAATAATACTTGACGTTTTGTGGTGAAACCAATATTGTACCTCCTCAGCACATTGTTTGCTTCTTGAACCATCGAAATATAGTTTCCATACTTCATTGTCATCCTTATTTTCTGGCTTGGTGATATTAGGGATGGGTTAGTTTTCTTCATGTACATAATATATACCCAATTAAGATTCTTCAATTTCCTTAGATGGGTCAATTGCATGCCTTTTGTTCACCAATTCATCTAGGGTTAAATCTGGAATACCCTTGACTTTTGTACTTGTTTCTAGATCATTCAAACACTCTTCCTGATCAAAGGATGAGCAATTCGCATTGATAGGACTTGGTGCATGAGGCTCAATGTGGAAGTTGGCAATCGGTTCTGACCTGATGGTTTCCTTTGCTCCATATCTTGTTCTAAATAGCATGTGTCACTAATCCGCAAATAGATATCCACCAATTTTGGCAGTGAAGTCCCTTGACAAGAACAATGCAAAGAGTGGTGGTAAGTCTATGACTGATACATCTTGTAAGATGGTCACATTGGGACATGCATGCAATGTGAGGCTCAAATCTTTGATTACTCCAACCATTGTTATTGATGTCGCATCTAATTGCACCACACCTTTGGAGATGAATTCATATTGAATACCCGTTGATCAGCTATTTGTTTCGGCATGACTGAGCTACTTGCTCCCAAATCAATCATGTAATTATGCACTAACTTATCTCTAATGATCAATGAGATATAGAATGGAGGGGGATTTAGAATTTTACCTTGGTGACCTCCTTGACCTGATGGTCCTTGTTGAGCTGCATTGGTAAGTACCTTGTCTTGTTGACTGGGTGGCTGATTTGATGTTGACCAATTTGCCATAGCAGCTTGTAATAGGTCTCTTTGTCTTGGGATAGCCAATGACTCCCACATCGAGATGATTACATTCATTTTATTCATCTTCTCAATTATGTATAATGGATATGAGTTATCTCTCTGTTGTTCCTTCCATTACACAATCTTCTCTTATACAAGGTTTGTTACAATCGGCACTGGGCTCCTCGGAAGGTGGATTGGGGTGACCTTTCTCATTGGGGACTATAGTTGGACTGCTAACACCTTGTGAATTAATAGAGGGTTGTGAATCATTTGACTTTGATGGTTGTCCTTCTCCAATATTTCTTCTCTTGGACCGTGTATTGGCTGCTACACTTTGAGAAGGGGCTTGATTTATACCACAGAAATCTTCAACCTGCCAATTGACAAGTGTGGTCTCATTTGGAGGTGCCTCTTGTTGATTTTCTTCCTACTACTGATTTCCTTCTTGGCCTATCTCTCATTCCACACCAATTGTTGTCACCATAAGAGCTTGATTCAAAGCACCATTGAAACACATTGACTAGTTATGGGGTTGATTACATGGGTAACACTAGTCATATTCTTGAGCTATGTTATTTTGCACTGGTACCAAGGCTCTAGATGTTGATGGAACATTAGGATTGTAAGGCTAGAATGGTCTATTAGTAGGAGGCCTTACTTGGTTCTGATTTATAGCTTGAATGGGTGGCCTATTAGGCTTATATGGAGGCCTATTTGGTTGAGTTTGAGGTTGATATGATCTATAATTTTGAGCTTGCTACCTCTTAAGTGTCACCAACTCATTACCCAAGTTTTGTAGTTGCTTCATGACTTCATGGAGCTCATTTGAATTTCTAGGAGATGAAGTATAATCTTGATCGAATTATGATTTTTGGAGTAGGAATAATAGCTAATATGGGTGTTTGAATAGTGTTTAGAGATCCTAGTTATGGATATAGAGGCATAGGTCGCCTAGGTGTAAGTTTACCAACCTGAATGAGACTATTGTCAACTCCAATAGCAATGTTATATCGCGCAGGTAAAGTTATACCTCCCATGTATTGAATCATCATGGAAATATCAGAATTTAAAGCTTTAAGGAAGTATAGGAAAGCACTGCATTTGTTGGTCTCATGGACAACAAAATTCTATCCCATGTTCGCTGGAATCTAAATTTGTAGTCGTTCAACTACTCATTAGGATCCCTCTTAATTGTTTTCAACTGCTCCACTAAAGACAGATCATCCCCTTTTCTCCAAATTGATTGTGGAGAGTTGTGCATAAATGGTCCCATTCTGGATAGATCCCATGGTTAGACTTTTGAACCATTGGAATGCTTTTCCCTTGAATTAATATGCTAATACTTTAACAACAATTTCCATTTCGGTAATTTTGTGGATTTCATGAGACATTTGCAATTTTTAGATGTGGTCAATCAAAGTTGTTTGGTTCTCTCCAGTGAAATATGGGAAGCTCTTCAATGCTACACCTGGAACTGGATGTTGTGCATTGAGAGCAAGTGGGTTGGTGTTAGTGAAGTTGACATATGGGATGGGTTGTGCCATCCTAATTGGTCAAAGAACTCTAGTTGATTGGATGAAAGGCTTTCCGAGTGGAGGTGTTGGCAATGTCTGTTTGGTGGAGATGGAGACCTTTGAGCTCTTCTTCCTCTTCTTGCTCTATCTGGGGATAAATGTAGATAGAAAAATATCCCCTCTTCTCTAGTTCTTTACCTTGTTTATATTCTTCTCATGAACTTGACGATCTTGGGCTGCTGAAACCAGTGGATTTTACCTCTTAGGAGGTGTCAGATGTGTAATTTCAAAGCTTCTTACAAGTTGGAAACTTACAACAAGTGCACATCAATCTTGCTGCAATACAATGAAGAGTTATTGGTCCCATCGGGCATGTCAAAACTATTGTTGCAAAATCACAACACCCCGAATGTCTCAGTAACTCAAGGATTGAGACTCTAAGTGTGATTACACAACATGGAGCTTCTCCCAAAGTGTTAGACTTTATGATTTGAGAGATCTCTCGGGATGAAGGCCCATTCCTATTCCTCTGTTTAGGTGCACACATTCATATTGTAGAGGATCTATTCTAAAACCTACTCTAACTTGCCAAGGAGGTAGGGTTAAGGAGATGTAAGATATAAAACCTAAACTAATAAGGGTGATGCACTAAAGGAATTTTGAACACCTACTTTGAAATTAAACTCAAATCATTAAAACTATAACACCACCACCATGCACTGAGATAATCAAAGCTGCAATGAGATATCGGGAAGGAGACAATGAACACAAGAGAGGGTTAAAAATGTCCACAAACATACATTATTGCTCCAAAAGTTGATACAGTGCATTATAATGGCCAAGAGGCACAAACTTGCATTACAATTTGAATGGGATGCTTGGAATCCAAAAATCCAATTACAGAAAAGAGAAGAAGGGAGGGTGCAAATAATAAATATCCAAGGTCTGATAAATTCCTCTCCTTACAATATATAGGAAGAATTAGATAAGGAGATAGAAAAAATCTAAATTCTTGTTCAACCACCCCAAGAGGGAAATGAATTCACCTGTAACAATGATGGGCTCTACTGCAAAACCCATGCCTCCATTACCATTCCTTGTTGGGAAAGAAAGGAAACCCATACTTCATTATAGTGGTAGGTGAGAAGCCTAACAACCTTGGAAATGGCAGACTGTATTTTTCATTATGGGGGTAGGTGAGTAGCAGACGTCAGGAGCTTTCCAAAAGTCTACTCTTTCTCGGGCGAGCTTCCGGTCAAAACTTATGATCATCTAAAGGTCAGGGTCAGGCATTTAATGCAGGCTCACAATATTTAAAAGATTCTATCCATGCAAGATCCACGCGCAGTAACCCCCACGTGTCTTAAGATTTCACCCCCTCCTTTTACTCTTGAAGTTGCGGCGAGTGGGACACTTGGCATCACCTGCGGGCCTGCTCTACTTTCTTCATGTTTTGGCTAAGCCCCTTCTATTTGGTGGGGCACTATGTCTAACCCTAGACACGTGGAGGGCCAACACACATTTGGGGTCTCCGCTTTTGAATTTACCTTTGAAGTTATGCCGAGATGACATGTGGCACCTTTCATTGGCTTTATTGCTTTGCTTCAAATTTTCAACGGCCGATGCAACTTTCTTAGACTTAGACCACATGGTGAGCCTACGCTTGTTTGAGAACTACCTTTTGGATTTACCTTTGAAGTTGCATCAAGCTAACATGTGGAGGCTTCTGCTAATTCTTCTTGTGCTTAGAATTTTCAACAACCATTGTAACTTTCTCGGGCTCCAAACACATGGAAAGCTTTGTGCTCATTTGGGGTCTCCGCCTTTCTACACTATATCAAAAATGAGCCGATGAGACACATGGAGGTTTCCTCTAGCCTTTTTCATACATAACCGATTGATGCCTCGAGTGAACACTTCCTATTTCATTCCTTTAGGTGAGTAAAGGGCCCCACTATATATAATGTCAAAAACCCCTTTTCGGGTGGGACCTTTGTAGTTAGCTCCTGATGTTGTGATGGTGGGACACTTGGCATTGTCTGTGAGCCTGCTATGTGTTGAGATCCATGTGGGAGTCAAGTGCATCCTTGGGGTTTTTGCTTTTGTTGCACCTTTTGAAAGTGCACCGAGCTAACATGTGCTACCCTCCGTAACTCTGTTGCTTTGCTTTGAGTCGAATCACTTTGGGCTCAATTTTCTTTAACATTTCCATGGCCATTCATCTTCGACCCTTGCTTCTCCATTGTTGAGCCCACCTACCACTTGATTTTTTTGGATCGAATGTTAGCTCGAATGACTGAACTAGCGTCTCCATTTCACTGTGCAAGGTTTTGTTTGATCACTTTTGCCCGAGGGGAAAAATTGGATAATAATACTTCCACTTGAGATATGAGATTCTTTTATTTAAATTCATGTAATCGGAAGAATCTTCATAAGGTTGGAAAAGTGAAGATTTATTCCAATGAATTAAATCATCACCATTCGGTGATAACCAAAAGCGTAATGATATGATTGGTTCATTTAAAAAATGTTATGAACCGACACAATGTTTAGATTATTTGAGAAATATATAAATAATCTGAATAAAATAAAAAATTCAAATAAAAATCATCCTTGGAGAAAATAGTAGAGAAAGAGTAGAAAATAATAAATAGATCACGGCTGCAGAAATAACATAGAAAGACCATAAATAAAAGTAAGAACAACTCTCCCCAAACCCCTTGTAATATATAAACAAAAAAATATACGACCTTTGCCTTTGCACCCTTTGCACCTTGCCCTCATTTTCATCACAGTTTTGGTGGTTTTTGTGTAGCTTTTATGCTTGTCACAAGAGCATCGTTTAGCACTTTCCCCCTACTGTCCTTCCATCACCCCCTCACCATCCACTTCTCCTCAGTGGCCTTCTTCTCCATTATCCCTCCTTCCCACATCATCCATTTTCTAGCAAACCAAACAAAAAAATAGAAAGAAGTAAAAACAAATAAAACCAAAGATATAATAAAATAGAACTTAAAAAACAAAACTAATGTCACGACTTTTAGAGTTTGGTTTATCTTTTAGATTCGAATATTACTCTCTCTCTCTCTCTCTCTCTCTCTCTCTCTCTCTCTCTCTCTCTCTCTCTCTCTCTCTCTCTCTCGCTCTCGCTCTGTGTGTGTGTTGTGTGTGTGTGTGTGTGTGTCATTTGTAAAGTGTGTGGATTAATAACCAAGTAATATATATTTTATTAATATATAGCATCTTAATTAATCTATATAGTATATAAGATATATAAAAATACTTACAAGTAAAAAGGTATTACTTAAGTTTTACGTGGAATTGGGGTGGGTAGTATATATGATAGTTATGTATTGTACTTATTTAGTTATGTTTAGTATTTTTGTTTATTTTCTGTTTTACTCTATATGTTTGGGGTTAAATGTTATATGGTATAGTATGGTTTTATTTTTATATTTTATAAATTTCAAATAATTTATTTTCACGTTTCAAGAATGTGAAAATTAGAGATATAAATTTTTTATCATGATTAATAAATATTTTCTTTTAATCTACATGTTTGTAAAATTAGGTATGGTTCGCCCATGTTTGCCTTTTCAAACTGAAGAACAATGAAGAGAATAATAAAGAGAATTTGGTCAATGATATTGGAGAAAAAAACTTGAACAAATGAAAGACGAACAAAGACAAATATGAAATGAAAGTGAATGAGAAAGATGTGCTAAATGCAAGGTTGAAATACCTAGTTAAAGAACTACAAGCACAAATGAGGGAACACGCAGATGAAATGGTAGCACACCGTGCTCTAACATCACAAGATGATCAACATAGATTAAGAAGAAGGTTGCAAAGACAAATACATTTAAATACGTTCACAGATGAAGAACGAAAAAGACTACAAGAGAAAAATCATCTAGCAGTCCAAAGGCATCGTCAAACTAATTCTAATGTTGAGGTTAACTCAGAAGGAATGAATTCATTTACCATAGATCGTGTGTTACAGACACCAGAAAATAGAGACCTGAAATTAGATGTTGTAAATAATATACAACATAACAATGATCAACAATAATATGTGACATCTCAACATAGGAGAATAAGACAACAAAATAATCATGAGATAGATTTCAAGACTATACATTTGTTGTTTCGACATGAATTAGACAAAATTGCATCTCCACACATGTGTTACATTTTTAAGAGAGTTATGGTGGAATGAATATATGAAGATCTCCCGAAGGACCTATTTGTAGTAGATGCCAACAATAAAAAGGCATCCATCAATTTTCTAAAGCTAATAACATGGATCTCGGTCTGCAACCACCTGAGTTGATGAACTTGACTCAAGTGGAGGAGATGTTGATTTCACATGTCAATCCAATTCTTCAAGTTACCCATGTAATAGGAGGTCAGTACAAATACAAAGGACATACCATTTTTTTCCACAAGAAGTCAAATAAATTGCAAAAGTTTTACCACATCATATTTTAGATCTTCCAATTATCATTATCGTGGAGAAAGCAACAACGTGGAATGACATACAACTTCACAAAGTGAATAGAGACCGAGTTTATAAAGCACTTAAATATAAAATTGATCATGACAAGTTCTATAGAGATGTGGAGATTGATGAAATGGCTTTACAGGATCTGCCACACAATATGACATCTAATGTATTTGAAAAATTAAACTCCATCCACATGGAGTTTGATATAGATTTAAATGAATTTGTTTTCTTTGGTCCAAGAATAGAGACACATGAAGAAAATTTCATAAATCACACCTTGTCAATGGCCACTAAACCAACCAATTCCCTAAAATATGAGAGTCATTCCTTCTTGGGTAAACAATTATAATGCAAAACCTAGAGAAATAATAGCTTAGCCATAAATTGGAAGATCTCCACTGAATGTATATGTTACAAAAGGCTTTCTAGACATTGAATTCCCAACACTATTCCTTGATGGAAGGTATGATTGGATACAACCACAATTAAAACATGTACATTTACATGAATATGTGAAACATTTAATATGATACAAATATAATCATTTTGGAAAACATCCAAGGTTTAGATATCTTGCACTAGATATAATAATGAAATGGAGCAAAAAATTCATCAAAAGTTTTGTAAAGAAAAGTATTCAAGAATTACAAATTTTAATTTATGAATTACATGAACCGATGGAGAATATGCCAGAATATAGCATTTTTGTTGTTTAATGTGATACATAACTACATTATGATGAACATGTTCCTATTGGATGCGATTTTGTGATGAATAAATGGATTTATTACATCAAATTGGAACACCAACCATATTCTTTACTTTAAGTGTAGCAGATATGTATTGGCCAAATATTCATTCAACGATACAAAGAACTCCACCAACAAATCCACACAAAGTAGAAAGATGGATACAAGAAAAAAATTGACGATCATCATATCGTTTCTCATTATATGCACTTTTATAATACTATATTCCGAAGAGAAATATTACAAAATTTTATGAAAGTACATGATTTTTGGTGTAGATATGAATGGAAACATAGAGGATCTCCCCATGTCCATGGATTCTTATGGTTGGATGGAGCACCATGTATGGACACTTTAGATTGGAAAGATAGTAATGAATTTAAATACGTCCAAAACTATTTTGATGGAATTATACATGCATGGAATCCTCGGGGTGATCCACATCAAAGGAATATACAGGTAAGAAATGTTTACACATTTAATTTTCTTTTTTTAAAATTAAGTATGAAAAAAATTTAAACAAGATTATATGAATATGTGGTTTAGGGAATTCATGATTTGAGCTTGCATCCATGTTTGAGGAACATGATTAATATTAATCAAATAGATCCATAAAAATACTATGAAGAATTAGTTAATTGCGTGGAGTGTCATACCATGTGTAGAGATGGGGCTTGCTTACGAAAAAGGAGAGGGAAGAAGGTTTACATGTAATAAGATGGGTTTTTAGAATTTTATTTCTATGTTTTATACATGATTTATAACAAAAAATTATATTTCATGCAGGTATGATGCCCCGTGGCCTTTACATTTGAATGGTTCAAAATTATACATAGATGCAGAAATAGGAGATAAAAAATATGAACCAAAAAGAAATGATGATGATGTCAACATTCACAATCGTTATGTATTGCAATCGTGGTCTAAAAATGTGGATTATTAACTGTAATTTCTAAATATGTGGCTCTAAAATAAATTGAAAATTAGGTTGCAAAAGTAGAGAAAATTTCATAAACACATCAACAAATCTTAGCATGACTTGCTAATATTGAAAATCTTGAAGA
This sequence comes from Taxus wallichiana var. yunnanensis, assembly GCA_018340775.1. NCBI lineage: Eukaryota > Viridiplantae > Streptophyta > Pinopsida > Cupressales > Taxaceae > Taxus > Taxus wallichiana. The sequence continues at coordinate 892,819,030 of CM031242.1, forward strand.
AAATCGAAGAACATGTTGCACAAGTGTATAGAAGGTTACTAAATATATAGTTGAAATAAATATAATTTTTATGGAGACACGCCACTTGTTGTTATAACTTCCACTAATGCATTATAGTAGGTTATTTGTATCAATTAATGTTGGTCGTAAATTTTTTCCTTGTATCAATTAAAGGAAAATAAAGAAAATGAAAATTAAATAAAATTAATAATATATGGGTACGTTGATGGACCTCGCTCAATTGAACATGTACCACACATTGAAATTGCTAGATCGTGGATCTATAATCATAAATTTTATAATGGAGAAACATGGAATCCTAGAAAAACACATGCTTTTGTCAGAGTATGGCCAAGATTTTGTAGTGTCCTAGGGAGAGACAGTAAAATTTTGTGGACTTTTATTGGTCGGAGTTAGTACTATACAAACCATTTCGTTATATTCAAATATATATTTTCCTTGAAGATTATGTTATAAAAAAAATTGGCCAAAATTTTAATATAATTGTAATGACCCAAAGAACCACACACACGAACAACACAGTAAAAGACAGGATAATTTTTTTTTGACTTGCTTTGACACATAACGCGACACAACATGTCGTCACAAATACAACCAACTCTAGGAACCACTTGTGCGGGGATGACCACAAGGTCATCACGGAAACGTTCACACCCAAAAGGATAATACACTTTTTTACGACGACATGACAACATAGAAGTCCAGTCCACGAACACACTTACAGTTAGGGCATCCCATGAGGAAATTCTTGTTAAATTTTCTTGTTTACTAAAATGTCTCTTAATTCTTAACTTACGTTCTTATAAAATTTCATGTAATGATTCACACAATTCTTTTCACAAGGGAGAACTTCTTTCTTTTCAACTATTGACTAAATAGCTTAAGGCCAAGCTTTCTAAACTGGGATCATCAATTTTTGTCCAAAGATTTTTATTCATTTGATTTTAGAACATTTTCCATTTCTTACAAGGTTAATTAATCTTACTCAAGCCACTAACACATGTTCCACACCTCTATTGCACAGGTGAAGGCATAAGCTCCGATTGAGTGGAAAGTACCGCTTAGGGTTCATAACAATAACCTTCTTGTTTAAGGATCAAATTTTGACCTTGCTTAAGAAATATCACCATGAATCAAGGCAAGGGTTAATAGAACAGGACAACAGAATTTAGCTTCAGGGTCACATTGTTTACTATCAGTCTTTCATTGAGGTTAAGAGTTTATCAAGATTGGTTAAATGTTCCATCTAGACTTTACTTAATTAAGTTTGACAAAGGAGAACATTTCAAACGATAGAGAGATATTTAAGGTTTTATTAATCAATTTCCCTCCTACTTATTAAATCCTATCATCTTCTAAAATCTAACCATTGATTTCACCATGAGATCATTTAAGGTTTCACCATAAAAGGATAATGTTTATTAGTTTGGCTCGGGAAAAAAAAATAAGTAATCATATTTCGTTACAAAAGATAGTTTCCTCTTGATTGTTCCAGGTCTCAAAGGTTATCAAGTAGATCACATCTACATTAATATATTCATATACATAAATTTTCGTTTAAATTTTATAAGGACTATCCAGTCCACTTTATAGTGCTTACAAACTCATTTCTACTATGCCTTAGAAGGATTTACAAGTCAACATTTTAACTCAAGAGCAAAGTTTAAAAGTACTTGTTTGCGAAAACAAAACAAGGTTACATCAATTCTTTCCAACACGATGCACAAACCAAAGGGACATACCATCTCTATTAATCCATGACTAGGGAACAAGAGCGTAATAACATGGAACATGCCACGCTACTATTCTATGGATTTAAAAATACACTAGAATATCCCATAACCAAGCGGTAATCAAATTTCATCTTTCACATGATGACCAAACAAGCCAAAGTTTCAACAGTTACAACAACAATACTCTAAAGTACATTTACTAAGGCACTGACCCTTCTTCTAAAATGTCCTAAGGCCCTTTCCAAATTTTTATAACATAATACTCATTCGTACAAAGGAACATCATAACCAAGATTGATGCAATAATCTACAAGTCTTTCCATCATCTAACCACGTAAGCCATCTACAACAATTAATAACCTGAGTCAGTTCGCGAGAACTGAGCAAGATAAGACTATACATAGCAACAATAAGCTACTAGCTAAAAATACCATGAAAGGAAGCATTCTATTTCAAGAAATGGATCAAAGTTCTAACCTCTAACAACCTTTTGAAACAAGATATAATTTTCACCATACCAACTAAGAAGAGAGCCCTATGTTTTAATTATGAACAATATCTCGAAAACCACAAAAGGTTGACAACCAAAATATGCAATACTATGGAATTTATAATGTTAGAACAAAGAGTTGAGAGTATTAGGATTTCAATCATGTAATCCAGTAGAATACGTGATCGGAATCTAATATGTCGCCCATCAATCAACATTCTCTAGGTGAAGTCAAAAGATGAAAACCAGTCACGATCTTAGTCACCAAAAAAACAATAGTTCAACAATCATTCTAGAAGGCCATAGGCCTAATAGGTTAGAAGTAAACCACAAGGGTAAGAAGAGAATTCCATCATGCAAACAAAAGGTTAAATGGCTGAAAATATTATATTCAAACTCAAACCATTATTTCTTATCTAACAAGTGACTTCATAGCTTAATAAGGATGAGTGGAAAGGATGAAAAACAAAGAAAATCAATGTCTGGAATAGGTATTGCCTAGCAGCCCACCTACTACACATAACCAAGACCGGAATAGAGACAAGCCCCATGACTAACCAAGTCCATTAAGCAAGCTAGAATTCTAAACACATCCATTCAATTTTCATAACACTATAAGGCCATAATATTACCAAATTTTACTCTTAAGGAAAGTAGGGTCAAGTGGGGATTCTATCAATAATCATGCCCTTTTAAAATAATAATAATAGTCTAAGCTTCCATCCCATTCAGGACCTAACAACATAATCGAAAACACAGAGGTCTAAACCCCAAAAAAAAATATATATAATTGACCCCAAAGTTCTCAGTTTGGGTTTATACAAAAGTGCCAATTTCTAAACTCGTAACAAAAATCAAACTTGTCCTTCAACTCGGCTTAGCCCACCAAGACAACGAAATGATACACATATACCCGATTAAGGGTGATTAAAACATTAAGGCTCAACTGAGTGAAAGTTGGCTACCAAATACAATAAATATGAAGCCATACAACCCGGAGGTTTTAAAAATATTTAAATCAAGGTCAAAGATATGCCTTCTATCAACCCAGGACATATTTTTAGTCCAAAACTTCCTTCTTAACAAGCATATATATTGATCTTCTAATTTCCAAATACCCTAATAATTTTCACAATACACGAAGTGCATAATCACGCTTATCATAAAAAAAAAAAAAATTAATGTATATTTTCCTCTAGGGAAATAACATAAAAGAAACCCAATACTAGTCAAAGCCTGCAACATTTCAAGGGCGATTACATACCCAAGTTCACAAAAGAAACAACGACATTTTTGTAGAAGGAAGTAACTTAAGATTATATATATATATATATATATATATATATATATATATATATATATATAAGCCGACAAGTTGTTAAAACCAGCGTACCCAGAAGACTCAATTTCTAGCACAGGGTATTTTTATCCTTACAGTACCATTATATATATATTTCCATATAATTAATCGAAGCATAAACACCGAGAACATTTTATATTTTATATATATATAAATGGGTTTGATCACTTAATAATAAACAACCAACGAGAGGCAAATCCAAGAAATAACAAAACTAACCATATACTGAACACAAATCCACAAAATCACAAATTTAAACCAATTTCTAGAAAGAAAAAGTTTCATTTCAAGAGGTTTATTAGATACTAGCATATTATGTATATGGTTAGTCTATCTTGCCTATTTTAACGCATCCACCAGTCGTGTACATCCAGCAGGGACTGCTACAGCCACACGCCCTCCGCTTTATCCTCTGCTACACTGGTCTTTTCTTGCAATATACCACACCAGGATTCCCTTTTGAAGGCACGACTAGGAGAATGCAATAGGTGGTTGTCCAAACACTAAATTGCTTCAATGCACCTTGCTTTGGGGGTGAGAGTGAGGCGCTTACCACTTAATACGAGAGCACTTGCGCTAGAAAGCTAAACACCAACCATGGTTTGAAGCTCGGACACAAGACATAATGATTACATCACTCCTGGCTCTAAAAGGCATCTACCGTATTGATACATAAACCTTTTCCTTCATCAGATTTGGGGACAACATCAAACTCTCGGTGCAAACATTATAGTTGTAGCTTGTAATGTATGATAATTCCAATAGAGACCTTTATGCCTGCCAACTCAGTGACTCGTTGAAGAAGCCCATATCATTGAAAAATGTGCTTCATGAATATTACGATATGAAACAGATCCACCCCTATGAGATCCTCTTCCATGAGTTACATTGCGAGAACAAGCAAGGTCTCGGTAGAGAATCTCGTAATAAATTTCATCGGGTCTCTGGTAACACTCTCACTATCACTTAATCGATTTTGATAAAAATATCTTGTAGGAGAATCCAAATTTGAGGATGCAGAGATACAGAATGAAAACAACCTAGTTGGACAACCTGCCTGTTGGAGGCGCTCACGAAGGCTTCTACCAAACTATAGCATGCCTGTTGCCTGGCTATTTACTATTGCAGGCGATTCTTTATGGATCCCCAACAAGAACACACCTTACAGCACCCAATGAAAGTGGAGGTAACACGCCTACATCCCTAGCTTGTTTCCACGCCCCTCCTCCATAAGGAACCAGTCTCCACCTGGACAGAAGTGACTTTCCAAAATGAAAAGGCAAGACAGCTCAACTAAAACTTTATCTCATTCTTCTACTACAGCTGCAAGATTTTGCAACAACTGATCATGACTGTGGTCGCGTGCAACCAGAACATCAGGATCAACACCAACGGTTCCTTGGGATCGCCCTGTAGCAGCTGTCACACTTATCTCTCTCTGGAGGCCACTGATTTTCTGAGATAAGTTTACCTCTCTACCCTGTAGCTGCTGCATATAGCCAAATACTTCCTCATGGCACTCTCTAGGAGAATTTCAGTTCTACGCTCCACTGATACTGCCTGTGTAGCATGATTTTGAGAAAAATATCTTGAAGGAGGAACCTGAATCTGAGGATGCATCTGCCGCCTGGCTAATTCCTACTGCAGGTTGTTGCTCCTATGGCTACCAACATAGAGTGTCCAAACTCCCTGGCAGAGAAAATAGCAAGCAGAAGACCATGAAGCATCAGGAAGCTGCGATCCCAAAGGCATGCCAACTAGTAGCAAGACATAAGTAGCCTTGCTTATCAATAGAATCCGACTTACAAGCGACAGGAGTGCCTAGTAGCAGTCATTCGGAACCCCAAACCCAAACACAATCTCTGCTTCAAATTGGGGGGAAAGGGATTTTGAAAGCTTGTAGTCATGTTTAGTCATTCCCCACAAATTTGAAGGATGCCTCATCCAAGAAGACGAGTATGGAGGTGCAATAGCAACCGAAGCTACTCTCAATGGTATTACGTTAGAAACACTCATTATTGCTACTACACCTTCGCAGCAGGGAGAAAAAATCAGAGTAAAAGGATTAAACCCAACCCAAACAGGTATGCGGCCAGCAGGTGAAAAGGCGTCCAAAAAGTCTTGCGCACTCACCAAAGAAATCCATGCAGCAACAACAAGAAATCCGGGAAAGATTTGCAAATCAAAAAAATAATAAATGAGGTGCGGCTACCAGCAAGGACTACTCCACCGACTCCTCACGCAGGGACAGACATGACAGTCTTAATAGTTGGCAGGTTGGGTGGTTGGGAGGAGGCCAAGGTGGTAGTGGAGGGCAGGTAGAAAAGGAAGCCGATGCCCAGCGGGGCATTACATTCTCCTCCCCTTAAGAAAGAATTGTCCTCGATGCGACATAACACAATAGAAAAGAAATGGTTCGCAACCAAGAACAGGTACAGGAGAAAGTACACTTTATGGTTTAAAATTTTAGTTGATCAAAGCACCGCCACAGGGTAGCCTTAGGAACATTTGGTAGAAATTTTAACTTTCAAGGTTCTGTGAAGATTGGCAGTTCCCTCTTGTTTATTATTTCATTAGTCTCCTCCATTAACATTATTCTCAGTTTAATTTCTTTTAAAATTTCATCATTGAAGAGTTTTGATTTATTCCTTATTGTGGGTGCCCAACATGAATCGCTAACACAACACCCTATCGAGTTCAAAAGACCCTACTGATTCACAAGCACACAAGTAAATACTTCAAGATTGTATTACATCACAAAAGGTTACTCAAATACAAAATAGAATAGGCACATGATCCACATAACATAGTACTCGTCACACATCAATGACTGACATATAATATATACTTGAACAAAAGAGTACTACAATCCACGGGCATTTCCTCAATTCCACGTATGAAGATTTTCCATGACTCATAACAAAACTACATACACATAGGGCCCACAAGGGCATCAATGACATATCCACAACATCAAAACACATATCCATCGACATGAGTAACACATACATCAAAATACCACTACCAAACATCACAATAACTCAACATATATCTTGAAACATCAACCATACAGACAAATATCATATGCCTCCCTCAAACTCTTATGCCTCCCTCAAGTCTCTTATGCCTCCCTCAAACTCTTATGCCTCCCTCAGGTCTCTTATGCCTCCCTCAAGTCTCTTATGCCTCCCTCAAACTCTTATGCCTCCCTCAAGTCTCTTATGCCTCCCTCAAGTCTCTTATGCCTCCCTCAAACTCTTATGCCTCCCTCAAGGAGGCCGGTTGACCCTATGGTCCAAGTCACATAGAGTTCATACACTCCTAACCCAAGTGATATAATAACGTGTGGTTTAACAACCCGCTAGTTATCTGTACTCCTTGGGGCGTACCCCTATACAACGAAGCGGGTCCATAGGTCCAACCATTTCATGGTGCATCCCATGACCCTATTCCACACATCACGACAATAGAACCAGCATAACAATCCAATCAAAGTGCCAAGTGGCAAAGTACAAGCCTTGGGCAAGGCGGTAAAATCTTAAAATTTAAAAGAAGACCCAAAATCAAGCTAAAATAAATGTCCAAATAGCCATAGTTAGTATCAAAATCCCCATGTTAGTGCCATAAACCAAGGAAATGCCCAAAATTGTAAAGCATTGCAATCAAGAAAAGTTGCTGGTCCTTACAAAATAAGGTAAAAATCTCAATTTACTGAATAAAATCAATTCATAATAATGTCACATTACGATAATTGTGTGGCCTTATCTAGCCACCAAGGGTACTCAACGAGTTCAAGACTCGGAACATCGAGCCTCGGCTCAAAATACATATCAATAATACAACTGTCATCACCTCCATCTGAATCATCCCGCCACCACTTCGACAAGGCTAAACATAGTCATAGTTGCACTTAGGTTGCATACATACAACCACATAGGGAGAGAGGAAAGAATCACATGTTATCTACTAAACCGAGTTTTGGCTCGAGTTATTGACCCATGGTACACCATTCCTCACTCTCAACATACACTTCTACCGATTTCCCTCAGGATCGGTTAGCGTAAGGTTCACAACATAACATACAACAACATCACTAACATAACGGTGGCACACACATAACTACCATAACGTCTTACATATGGTACATATACAGGGTAGATCATGATCATACATTCACTGAGTGTAACACATCACTTTACCACATTCTGCACCCAAAGTGCAAGCACCATACGATAGGGTTCATACACTCACCGTATGACCCAAAATCACAACATGAAGCATTACATATTTGCACAGTCATACATACGATGAACATAGTACATCTCAACATAACATCTACTGCTGCATAACAAGGTGGTACACACATTTCTTCAGAACATGGTAAAAAAAAAACATCATGATACAACTCATTTCTTTTAACATCAATCTAGTCATACAACACATTGATACACTTACATATCACAATATGTCACAATATTCCAACACTCCGTCATCCACATTAGAATTCTTTTCACACATCTCAAACAACAATTCACACGTGAACTCTTCATAGAATCCACAAGAAGGAGAGAGAATACTCCCATCCCTAACACATCAACATGATCACAAACATGCACAAGGTGACATACCCATCATGTGCGTTCACAATATCACAATTACGACATGGATCACATCACGCTTAAAGCACATTACTCTTCCAATATCTACCACCATCATGCAACATCATCATCATCATGCAGTATCATCATGTAACACCACCACCACCATGTAACATCACCATACAACACCAATCCGGCCCATAGGTTCGAGAGCATGAGCCTATGCTCTGATACCAAGTGTAACGACCAAAAACCACACACATGAACAACACAGTAAAAGACAGGATAACTTTTTTTTTTTTGACTTGCTTTGACACATAATGCGACACAACATGTCGTCACAAAGTTACAACCAACTCTTGAAACCACTTGTTATGGGGATGACCACAAAAGCATAGAAGCGTTCACACCTAAAAGGATAATACACTTTTTTTTTTCTGACATGACAACATAGAAGTCCAGTCATAGAACACACTTACAATTAGGGTATCCCATGAGGAAATTCTTATTAAATTTTCTTGTTTACTAAATTGTCTCTTAATTCTTAACTTACGTTCTTATAAAATTTCATGTAATGATTCACACAATTCTTTTCACAAGGGGAACTTCTTTCTTTTCAACTATTGACTAAATAGCTTAAGGCCAAGCTTTCTAAACTGGGATCATCAATTTTATGTCCAAAGCTTTTTATTCATTTGATCTTAGAACATTTTCCATTTCTTACAAGGTTAATTAATCTTACTCAAGCCACTAACACATGTTCCACAACTCTATTGCACGGGTGAAGGCATAAGCTCCGATTGAGTGGAAAGTACCGCTTAGGGTTCATAACAATAACCTTCTTGTTTAAGGATCAAATTTTGACCTTGCTTAAGAAATATCACCATGAATCAAGGCAAGGGTTAACAGAACAGGACAACAGAATTTAGCTTCAGGGTCACATTGTTTACTATCAGTCTTTCATTGAGGTTAAGAGTTTATCAAGATTGGTTAAATGTTCCATCTAGACTTTACTTAATTAAGTTTGACAAAGGAGAACATTTCAAATGATAGAGAGATATTTAAGGTTTTATTAATCAATTTCCCTCCTACTTATTAAATCCTATCATCTTCTAAAATCTAACCATTGATTTCACCATGAGATCATTTAAGGTTTCACCATAAAAGGATAATGTTTATTAGTTTGGCTGGAAAAAAATAAGTAATCATATTTCATTACAAAAGATAGTTTCCTCTTGATTGTTCCAGGTCTCAAAGGTTATCAAGTAGATCACATCTACATTAATATATTCATATACATAAATTTTCGTTTAACTTTTATAAGGACTATCCAGTCCACTTTATAGTGCTTACAAACTCATTTCTACTATGCCTTAGAAGGATTTACATGTCAACATTTTAACTCAAGAGCAAAGTTTAACAGTACTCATTTGCGAAAACAAAACAAGGTTACATCAATTCTTTCCAACACGATGCACAAACCAAAGGGACATACCATCTCTATTAATCCATGACTAGGGAACAAGAGCGTAATAACATGGAACATGCCACGCTACTATTCTAAGGATTTAAAAATACACTAGAATATCCCATAACCAAGCGGTAATCAAATTTCATCTTTCACATGATGACCAAACAAGCCAAAGTTTCAACAGTTACAACAACAATACTCTAAAGTACATTTACTAAGGCACTAACCCTTCTTCTAAAATGTCCAAAGGCCCTTTCCAAATTTTTATAACATAATACTCATTCGTACAAAGGAACATCATAACCAAGATTGATGCAATAATCTACAAGTCTTTCCATCATCTAACCACGTAAGCCATCTGCAACAATTAATAACCTGAGTCAGTTCGCGAGAACTGAGCAAGATAAGACTATACAGCAACAATAAGCTACTAGCTAACAATACCATGAAAGGAAGCATTCTATTTCAAGAAATGGATCAAAGTTCTAACCTCTAACAACCTTTTGAAACAAGATATAATTTTCACCATACCAACTAAGAAGAGAGCCCTATGTTTTATTTATGAACAATATCTCAAAAACCACAAAAGGTTGACAACCAAAATATGCAATACTATGGAATTTATAATGTTAGAACAAAGAGTTGAGAGTATTAGGATTTCAATCATGTAATCTAGTAGAATACGTGATCGGAATCTAATATCTTTGCCCATCAATCAACATTCTCTAGGTGAAGTGAAAGATGAAAACCGATCACGATCTTAGTCACCAAAACAACAATGGTTCAACAATCATTCTAGAAGGCCATAGGCCAAATAGGTTAGAAGTAAACCACGAGCGTAAGAAGAGAGTTCCATCATGCAAACAAAAGGTTAAATGGCTGAAAATATTATATTCAAACTCAAACCATTATTTCTTATCTAACAAGTGACTTCATAGCTTAATAAGGATGAGTGGAAAGGATGAAAAACAAAGAAAATCAATGTCTGGAATAGGTATTGCATAGCAGCCCACCTACTAGACATAACCAAGACCGGAATAGAGACAGCCGCATCACTAACCAAGTCCATTAAGCAAGCTAGAATTCTAAACACATCCATTCAATTTTCATAACACTATAAGGCCATAATATTATCAAATTTTACTCTTAAGGAGAGTAGGGTCAAGTGGGGATTCTATCAAAATCATGCCCTTTTAAAACAATAATAACAATCTAAGCTTTCATCCCATTCAGGACCTAACAACATAATCGAAAACACAGAGGTCTAAACCCAAATATATATATATATATATATATATATATATATATATAATATATATATATATATATATATATATATAATTGACCCCAAAGTTCTCAGTTTGGGTTTATACAAAAGTGCCAATTTCTAAACTCGTAACAAAAATCAAACTTGCACTTCAACTCGGCTTAGCCCACCAAGACAACGAAATGATACACATATACCCGATTAAGGGTGATTAAAACATTAAGGCTCAACTGAGTGAAAGTCGGCCTACCAAATACAATAAATATGAAGCCATACAACCCAGGAGGTTTAAAAATATTTAAAGCAAGATCAAAGATATGCCTTCTATCAACCCAGGACATATTTTCAGTCCAAAACTTCCTTCTTAACAAGCATATATATTGATCTTCTAATTTCCAAATACCCTAATAATTTGCACAATACACGAAGTGCATAATCACGCTTATCAAAAAAAAAAAAATTAACTGTATATTTTCCTCTAGGGCAATAACATAAAAGGAACCCAATACTAGTCAAAGCTGCAACGTTCCAGGGGCGATTACATACCCAGGTTCACAAAAGAAACAACGACATTTTTGTAGAAGGAAGTAACTTTATATATATATATATATATATATATATATATATATATATATATATATATATATATATATATATAAGCCGACAAGTTGTTAAAACCAGCGTACCCAGAAGACTCAATTTCTAGCACAGGGTATTTTTATCCTTACAGTACCATTATATATATTTCCATATAATTAATCGAAGCATAAACACCGAGAACATTTTATATATATATATATATATATATATATATATATAATGGGTTTGATCACTTCAACAAGAACAATATAAATGGGGAGGCAAATCCGAAATAACAAACTATTACCCATATACCATATCGAACACAAATTCACAAAATCACAAATTTAAACCAATTTCTAGAAAGAAAAAAGTTTCATTTAAAGGGTTTATTAGATACTAGCATATTATGTATATGGTTAGTCTATCTTGCCTATTTTAATGCATCCAATCGTGTACATCCACAGTGTGCACATACTGACCACACGCCTCCGGTCTATTTCTTTGGTCTTTTATACCACACGGGATTCCCTTTTGAAGGCACGACTAGGAGAATGCAATAGGTGGCTGTCCAAACACTAAATTTCTTCAATGCAGCTGCTTTGGGGGTGAGAGTCGAACTGCTTACCACTCAGTCTGAGAGCACTTGCGCTAGAAAGCTAAACACCAACCATGGTTTGAAGCTCGGACACAAGACATAATGATTACATCGCTCCTGGCTCTGAAAGGCATCTACCGTATTGATACATAAACCTTTTCCTTCATCAGATTTGGGGACAACATCAAACTCTCGGTGTAAACATTACAGCTGTAGCTTGTAAGGTATGATAATTCCAACAGAGACCTTTATGCCTGCCAACTCAGTGACTCGTTGAAGAAGCCCATATCATTGCAAAGCAAAATGTGCTTCATGAATATTCTGATATGAAACAGATCCACCCCTATGAGATCCTCTTCCATGAGTTACATCGCAGAACAAGCAAGGTCTCAGTAGAGAATCTCTGTAATAAATTTCATCGGGTCTCCTGGTAACACTCTCACTGTCACTTAATCGATTTTGATAAAAATATCTTGTAGGAGAATCCAAATTTGAGGATGCAGAGATACAGAACAGAAAACAACCTAGTTGGACAACCTGCCTGTTGGAGGTGCTCACGAAGGCTTCTACCAAACTGTAGCATGCCTGTTGCCTGGCTATTTACTGTTGCAGGCAGTTGCTGTGGATCCCCAACAAGAACACACCTTACAGCACCCAATGAAAGTGGAGGTAACACGCCTACATCCCTAGCTTGTTTCCACGCCCCTCCTCCACAAGGAACCAGTCTCCACCTGGACGGAAGTGACTTTCCAAAATGAAAAGGCAAGACAACTCAACTAAAACTTTATCTCGTTCTTCTACTACAGCTACAAGATTTTGCAACAACTGATCACGACTGTGGTCGCGTGCAACCAGAACATCAGGATCAACACCAACGGTTCCTTGGGATCACCTGCACGGCAATTGTGCCGCACTTAACTCTCTCTGGAGGCCACTGATTTTCTGAGATAAGTTTACCTCTCTACCCTGTAGCTGCTGCATACAGCCAAATACTTCCTCACGGCACTCTCCTAGGAGAATTTCAGTTCTACGCTCCACTGATACTGCCTGTGCAGCACGATTTTGAGAAAAATATCTTGAAGGAGGAACCCGAATCTGAGGATGCATCTGCCACCTAGCTAATTCCTACTGTAGGCCATTGCTCCTATGGCTGCCAACATAGAGTGTCCAAACTCCCTGGCAGAGAAAATAGCAAGCAGAAGACCATGAAGCATCAGGAAGCTGCGATCCCAAAGGCATGCCAACTAGTAGCAAGACATAAGCAGCCTTGCTTGTCAACAGAATCCGGCTTGCAGTGACAGGAGTGCCTAGTGGCAGTCATTCGGAACCCCAAACCCAAACACAATCTCTGCTTCAAATTGGGGGGGGAAGGGATTTTGAAAGCTTGTAGTCATGTTTAGTCGTTCCCGCAAATTTGAAGGATGCCTCATCCAAGAAGACGAGTATGGAGGTGCAGTAGCAACCGAAGCTACTCTCAATGGCATTACGTTAGAAACACTCATTATTGCTACTACACCTTCGCAGAGGGAAAAAAATCGAGTAAAAGGATTAAACCCAACCCAAACGGTGTATGCGGCAAAGGTGAAAAGGCGTCCAAAAAGTCTTGCGCACTCACCAAAGAAATCCATGCAGCAACAACAAGAAATCCGGGAAAGATTTGCAAATCAAAAAAATAATAAATGAGGTGCGGCTACCAGAAGGACTACTCCACCGACTCCTCACGCAGAATGGACATGCCGAGTCTTAATAGTTGGCGGGTTGGGTGGTTGGGAGGAGGCCAAGGTGGTAGTGGAGGCGGAGTAGAAAAGGAAGTCGATGCCTAGCGGGGCATTACATTAATCCTTGGCATATACAATGGGTTATTGAAACACATAATGATGATCAAAGAGCAAAAATGATGAAAATGATGATATCATCTAACCAAACACAATTGAACATGAGTGGGAGATCATATCAAGCCTACACAAAAAAAGAAATTCTACATATTTCTGAGATTGATATGTTGGGTCGAAGGGATATTGACAGGCAAGAACTTTGGAATGCAGATTATCTTGGTGAAGAACAAATGAAAAAGGCTATTAAATTCATAAGCATGGCTAAATATAATTTCTTACTCACAATAGATGAAGAACCAAGTTCACATTTTAGCTATCATAGCCTTAGTGTAAAACAAAAAATTGTGTTTGATATAATAATCAACCATTATAATCAAGGAGAAACTGCACTTCCATTACATATGATAATCCAACAAATATCGGTGTAGGGAAATCACATCTTACAAGAGGAATCAAACTAACTCTTTTACAAGTGTCACAACCATAACGCTACCCCCTTTTATTATTTTCCCCAACTAGAGTTGCAGTGTTTAACAATGTGCATCAACAATACATATAACGTTGTGAATTCCTATTTCAGATTTTGAAAAATAGAGGGAATGAGGTTAACAAGATTTCAAGAAGAAATGTGACATGTTAAGTATATTTTAATTGATGAGATGAGCTTCATAGGTCAAAATATGCTTCAGCATATAGATTCTCGACTACGCCAAGCATTTCCAGAAAATGCAGATATGTGTTTTGGTGGAAGGTTTATGATTTTAGTTAAAGATTTAGGACATTTACCTCCGGTGTGTGACAAAAGTACAACACAAGAAAACTTATTATGGAAATTTTTAAAAATTGTTGTTATGCTAGATATGGTATTCAGACAACAAGGCCAAACTAAAGAACAACGAAAGTTTCGTCAACTTCTAAAAAATCTAAGAGATGCCAATCTAGACAGTTAAAGATTGGAGGTTGTTAATGACTAGAACAAATGCTTCACTACAAACTATTGAAAAGGAGGATTTTGATGAACATATGCATTTATTTTCCATAAATGATGTTGTGGATGAACATAATAAGAGGAAATTATATGCATTAAATCAACCTATTGCTCGATGCATTGCCACTAAAGGAAAAATAATATTGCTACTGGATTAGATGATGAAAAATTGTAATTGAAGTTATTTATTTCTGTTGGCGCAAGAGTGATGCTCACTACAAATTTATGGATTGAAGCAGGTCTTGTCAATGCTGCACTTGGATTTATTCGAAGCATTGTCTACAAACCAAGGTTTAGGACCCCTGAACCACCAACATATGTAATGGTTCAATTTGATAACTACATAGGCATTCCTTTTATTGATGAAAATCCAACTATAATTCCAATAACACCTATAGAAAGGGGTCATGTGTGTCAACTACCTTTGAAATTGGCATGGGGATTGACTATCCACAAATCACAAGGCTTAACTCTTAACAAAGCCATAATTGATATAGGACATAAAGAAAGACAAGGTTTTCCTTTTGTTGTTATTTCACGTGTCAAATCATTGGATTGAGAATCTTACCTCCATTCACATATGACCAGTTTCAAAATTTGAAGAATGCAAAAGGAGTTGATAAGAGAAAAGATGAAGAAAAATACTCCAATTGTTGGAGCAAAAATGTATAATATTTGAGAATCACAAACTTAATGTTGTTCTTCATATATATATCATATGTGTATTTATTTATTTATTAATTATTAATATGGTGTTTTTAAATTTTTAATTTAATATTAGATTACATATAATTAACATGAATGTTAAAATTAGATGGGCATACATTTGATTTAATGAATAAATAGTTCTTTGTTACGCTACATAGTTGTAGATGCTACTAGCCTACCAAGAGGTATCATTTTTGAGGTGCCTATATTTGATAAAGTCGAATAGGTGCCAAAAGAATAATACCTCTCGACGTCTTTTACATACATTTTTACGATATATATGCCAGTTTTTTACTATGAGGGATACTAATTAAAAGGTTGTAACCTTCATTTATGTCGATAATGTTTAGTATATAAAATAAAAACGACGATTAAATTTTAAACTTGGCAATAATTTTAATTGAAAAGAACACTAGTAAATATTCAAAATACTGAGCAAACAACATTCACGTACACTGCCACGTTAGTTGCACCTTACAGTATTCATCAGTTTGCAATTTTAATGGGATAGACAATGTCCCAAGTGAAGGACTTATAATTTATAAAGGTATAATCTAATATTAAATGGATATGCTATTGGACACCCGAAGGCCTGTGAGCCCGCCTGATTTTAATAAATCAGTAGTGTTGGGGTAGAGTAAAGTATAAGAAACTTGTGCAGGTCCGTGCATGTTCTTATAAACATCCGTGTCACTATTTCCTTCGATGATATTCCTCTCAATCTTTATCATGTTCGCTGAAAATATCTGGAAAGCTTCTTCTACTCCTGCATCATCTGCACGGTTAATTGTAGATCCCGGCATCTGCCCCAAATCAACCTCATTCTTCGGATGCTTTCAAAATATCTCCAAGACAACCATAATAAGGGTGGCAAGTGTTGGAGTAGATACAGTGTTGAAGAAATATTCGTCTGGGTTAATAACCAATTCATCGTATTCTGGTGTTCCTTTTTCTGGTGTTAAGAATCTGCTTATGATGGGCATATCCGCTATGTACCCTCCATAGGAATACAATCCAAAGTTAACTACTGCATGATGAACAGATGTGGTCCATATGATAGTGGTGATAACCTGGATTGCATCATCCAATGAATCCATCTTGTACTATCTAGTTGGATCATGCTTTTGATCTCTGTGCCCCACATTTACTATTTCATCCCACCAAGTCTACAACTCCTTGTCTGTTTTAAGAGAAGTGTCGTCCTTGTAAAATAAAGACAAGTAGTCTAAAACCCATTTTTTAAGCCAAACCATATTTTGATGTCATCCACAGCATATGGGTAGTCCTCAATCAAACGCCTCAAATCATGAGGTGTTTTTTTATCTGGCACTCCCATTCACCTGAAAAATACATATTGAAGGGATGGATAGATTTAATTCTAACATTTTGGATATTTTCCTTTGAATCCTATTGACCCTGAAAACTTATCTATCAATTAATCAATGGAATCTGCATCTTACATACCTTGTAAGAAGGTTAGCAGGAAATCCTTGCTCATTGAATTTCCACTGTTTGTAGACCTCAGATGACATTTCAGCAGAATACCTGCTCGGAGTAAAGCCTTTCTCAATAATGCCTCCTGCATTTATCAAGCTTTGACGGGCATCTTGATTAATGCCCATGGTATCGCGGAAATAGGGAATCAATAATTATTAGATTGGATGCATCTTTCTCAGTTGTCTGTGAGTTGCTATAATGAAAGGATCTATGATAAAACATATTCTAAGCCTGAAATCAACAATAAAAGAGAAATTACTTGCAGGTATGGAAGATTCAGGCCTTATTCGATTAGAAATTCAGAAAAGTGCTTGTAATCTTAACCACATGATGACAATCAGGCTTTGGTAAAGTCTTGAGAGCTTCCCAATTTTATGAATTATAAGTTACAAGAATTTCAAATGTGGTATGCATGGGTGAAGGGAAGGAACTTCTTGAAAGCTAGTGTTACATACTTATCAATGGCTGACTAGCTGATGATAACCCGTTTCATTGAATTTTACATGGGCTTTTGCCAGTTGTCACAGTGCTCCTTCTATTCCATCTTTGGCTGGAGTAAACACCTTTCTGACTGCTTCAAATCCCTCATATGGCGGCAAACACATCTCTATGGCCACAGGGTTCACGGTGCCTTTCTTGGCGAGAAAGTAAAGAGTGCGGCTTGCATATGTTTTAATATCCTTTGATATCTTGTTGATGCCCTTCACGTAGGGCATGAATGCATCATTGTTGTCCAGAATAAATAGCCTCTTGCATTCCATGGCCTGCATTAGCATTGATTTTACATTATATATTTCATAGCAGTACAGAGCAAAAACCTACAAATTTTGAAGAAAAAACGTAATCCACAGATACGCCGTCAAGATTTTTTTCTATGTGCCGGGATGTGATAGCACTCTTCTGCGGGCTGTAGGTTTTGTCATCCATCCTACTGGAGGGAGGAAATTTCTCTCTCACGAAAGCAAATGCATCTAATTTCAGTTTACAAAGAAAAACACCGGGAGAATATTCCTTATGCCTTATTAAACTGGTTTTTACTTATTCTTGTTAAATATTACAATGGGAATAATTTGGGTAACCTGAACACCCTGAATCTGTTGGAAATAGTAATTTCAAGCATCAACATTAAAACCTCTCACCGAATACACCTCAGTGACCTCACCACTGATTGCATGAATTTCCTCAGTCAATGTTCACATTCTTCTGCATGTTTCTAGATTTTTCTGTTACAAAAGAAACGTGAAAAATGGGGATTCTAGAGATTTCTGAAACCTCTATAAAAATAGGTGATTGTAATTGTACTTGGAAAGCAGGAAATAAAATATGTTTCTTCCTTGTGCCATAGCTCTCCTACATCTGTTTTCTTCTTCTTTATATCTGCCCACCCATCAGTGTGGTAACGATTTGGGTTACTTGTTTGGCAGTGACTGTTGTGCCACAAAAAGGGGAAAAACAAAACAAAATGTAATTAAATTTAAAAGAAAAAGGTGGGGAAAAGCATTGGGGGAATTAATTAGAAGTAGTTGGAGTTTTAATGGAAGATTGGTGGGTGAGTGTGAAGTGAAGAGACGTGTGGCAGAGGTCTCGACGGGTTATGGGAGCCGTCATTCTAGCCAAGCGGTTTGTAAGGTTCTAGGATCCTATTAATTTTTTTTCAGCTTGCAATGGGTGGAGTTACGTGGAAGACGGGTGGAGTTAGGTGGAAGACACGTGAAATATTTGAAAAAGATGACTTGAATTCATGGGCGATCAGGTTCTTGTGTCACATCTGCAGGATTTGTCTCTTTCACTTTCCCCTACACAAATGGGAGCTTTTTACAAGGCGGGCTCTTTCTGAAGGAAGTTAGAGGTAATAATAATGCTCATTTCCATTTAATCATACGAGGGAAATTCCATGCAGTTCACATCCTTGTAGCAGAATGGATTCCATGATATGCAACTCATATTGTTAACATTTGGCGAGTAGATGTTCGAAACATGTTTGTTTTTCATCCCTTCTCACAATGGCCCATATTTAAGTTAAAAATATTACTGATATGGATGAAGGGGTGCATATGCTGAAAGATGATAATTCTTTGGGAAAGGATAATGGGCGCAAGAATGAAATGTCAGGTTGGCTTCCAGGTACATTGTCTTTTTAAATGGGATAGTATTTATCATTTAGCTGAGACTATGGAATGACGTGAAAGTAAATATGGAACTGAATTTTATATTCATTACTGGCAACAAATCATGATACTCGATGAATGGCTTCCTTCTACAAGGATCATGGTTTGAGTTTCAGAAGATGGACATGCATTACTTCCAACAACTAGAGAAAATCTTCCTCGAATGGCCACTCAAGGCACATCAGTTATCGTTGATCCAAGTTCAGGGGATTTGAAGTTGGACAATTCAGGAAAATTAGATCGTAAGCTAACTCACAATCTAAAAGGAGTTATGATGAAATGCACAATGTACAAAAGGGTACAGAAGATCTCACACTCTTAGAAAAAACACTGGAAAAGAGCACGAAGAAAAGAAAAAAGTAAGTGAAGAATATTCAGGTTGTGGAGCTTGGAAAATATGAGGTTGATGCATGGTACTACTTGCAATATCCTGAAGAATACACTATTGTACACAAGCTTTACTTATGTGAATTCTGCTTGAAATACATGAAGAAGAGAATGACATATATGTGTCACATGAGTTAATGTGGCATAAACTGTAATGAGTGTAGGAAACCAAAGCATAAGAAAAAGGGGATAGGATTATTATTTTTTTCAGATGTTGTAGTTGCAAGGGCTCTAGTAGGTATGTATGCAAAATGTGGAAGCATTGGCTTAGCATGTGAACTATTCGACTAAATGCCTGAAATGTGGCTTCATGGGCTGCAATGATAGCAGGATATGTACAAAATGGGTTTGTTGAAAATACCTTGGAACCTTCTAAGCAAATGCAAATCCAAGCTTCACATCCTTTGCCAACATCCTCCACCTGTGCCAAAATGGAGGATTTAGAACAGGAAATGGATATCCATCAATAATAATGATTGTTGTCAGATTTCTTTGATGCCACCAGAAATGTCCACAGAAATAGTTGTCACCAAAAATTGGGGGTTACCTAACAATGGCTTTCTGGTGTAAAAATAGAATGCTATAAAATTTTCATATAACTTTTAAAAATTTTGGCATATAACTTTAACGCTTTCAGGGGAGCGGTTGATCGAAAGGATGAGAGTATCTAAGGCCAACTCGCTCACTTCCGTGCATGGTACCCCTTACCTTTTATTTCATAATTTGGCTTCTTCATTTGCAATATAATAGAAACGTTAAACCACTGGATAATATTACAAATGGATTTGTAACCAAATTTAAATATTATAAGGAAATAAAAATCCACCTTATGATTGACGAAACTGATATTTTAATTTAAACATTAACTGTGGTTTCTACAATAACCTTCTACAATGATACTAGAGAATCGAATTAAGTGCTCGTATTTGTTAGTATCGGCAAGTTAGATGATGTCATAAAAAAACATTTTTCCTTGTTGCAAAGTTAGAAAAATGCAAATTCTAGAGGCTTGCAAAACAACACTTTGAGCCCCGTACAAAAGTTGTCCAACTTCATATGTGGTCCTTGTTATGTAGAGAGTCACGTCAAGTATTAGCTCGACCTCTTCTAACTATTTTCACTCTCTTTACCACTACTCTAGGAGTCTTGTCACTTCGTTTGCACTTTTAAGTAGCTCTTAAAACTAAAAAGTTGGCTTTCATTTTGACCCAACATTTGGTCCCTGAACAACGAAATGCTTGTCCACGTTCACAAACCTCTAGTATTTTCACTAGACTATTTCTTGAAACCTTTGGTTCAGGAAAATCATATTCCTAGTTAGTTTTGCAA
The DNA here is from genome assembly GCA_018340775.1 of Taxus wallichiana var. yunnanensis. NCBI lineage: Eukaryota > Viridiplantae > Streptophyta > Pinopsida > Cupressales > Taxaceae > Taxus > Taxus wallichiana. Next base: position 892,840,059 of record CM031242.1, read on the forward strand.
AGTCATTTTGTAGGCCTCTAGTCGTTGTTTTGGACTAGGTCACACTAAACCAATTACGATCAATGGCTCCTAAAAACCCGTCGCTGTTTGAAACATGTCTGCTAGTTCTTAGTTAAAATCGACTCTAAAAAAATTCTCCATATATAGGGGAACTTGTAGAATATTTCTCTTTGCACGTTCATCCATTAAACCTTACTTTTGGAGGTGGTTTTATGAGCCCTCGAGCTCACTTTTGATTGTGTCCAACTAGGCCAATTATGACCAATGACCTTGGAAAGCAAGTCGCCAATCGTAAAATTTTTACCAGTTCTAAATTCCATCAGTTCCTGTGTATTCTTGGTGTATAGGAGGACATGTACAAACTTACCTCTGTTATGTTTTCTCTTTGGAAGACTACACTTGAAAGTGGTTTCTTAGCCTCCGAGGTTTAATTGAATGTTTTTACAACTACTTAGAAAATGTACAAAGAAAGTTGTAGGACCTCCAATGGGTAACCGAACCATAGTGGAAACTTGTTGACACTTGTAAATAATTGTTTTAAAATATATCATGTGACTTATTGTGTAAAATTTAACTTTTGGAAAAATAATGTTTCTCTCCTTGGATACGAAATAAGGTGAAATGAAATGAATTAAATGTGTGTCTCTAGCCCCCTTTTTAAGGAAAACTATTAATATTATGTAAATGGTAACTGAAAAATGTTAATTATGCTAGATCTAGGTGGATGTCATGCCAGCAATTTATCTCTGATTTCCTGCTCACATGTTTTTGCAAGATGCAAGAAAAATGGAGAAAAGGCGTGGTGTAATTCATTGTAATTATTATAATTTATAAGGTCATTATAGAATTTATATATGTATAATGTATTTCCATGTTACAGAAAAGTTTATATTTGAAATTTGGTAACATGTATGAGATGTTAGTTTTAGGTATACCTTGAGAAATGTGCATTTAATCATTGGTGCAATTTTAATTCATATTTACGTATGGTAAAAGGTTGATATGTGTGTGTGTGTGTGTGTGTGTTAAAATAATTTCGATTTAATATCTTGTAGTGTATTTCCAAAGTGATCAATAGATGATTAATTAATTGAGGTGTCATGTTTTCCTTACCTTGAATATGTAATAAAGAAATGTAAACGAAACAGTAAACCCTAGTTCAAATTTGTGCATAACTAACTCCGCTGTGTTAATCCCTTAGCATAGAAAATAAAAAATTTCGAATGAACCTATCATTGGATGACACCTCCTAGTTTAGGTAAATAAGAGCCCAAGAATGGGTTTATCGTCTTATTTGGTATGTTTAGTGACATCGTCTTAAACCCGACATATAAGAGTGACACGGTCAAAATATATCTAGAGTAAATAGAGCTAGCACTTCCTTAGTATCCCAAAGTGGACTACCTTGTCTTCCAAAGTTGGATTTAGAATTAAATTTCTTCATCAAATGACTTGCTTGTGGGATGCTAGATGACATAATGGAGCTAGTGAAATATTTATAATATCATGTAAACTCTTGTTAATGACCTCTTTACAATGATCTCAGCCAAATGTGTTATCTTGGCTAGTGAAAGAATAGCGTATGGGTCCTTTGTAGAGACTTTATTGGGTAAATACGGTATTTTTTCATCTTAATGTGATCTCATTACAGGCGTAGATCCTAAGTGTAAATAGAAATTAAACTAAACCATATTTGTTTTGGACATTGATGGTGGGTAGAAAATTGTATGTAACTCTTTGCAAAGCAAAATTGATTTGAAAGATATTGACTTAAGAGAAATCACGAAACTGAAAAACTTGGTTCCGTAATTCCTTGTTTTGTCACTTATGACTTTAAGAATAAAAGAAATTCCTCATGTGGAAACATGAGATCTCTCTTTGAAAACAAATCACTTGTGGTTCGAGTATGGTTCTAATGCTTCCAATCATGTACTTCTTTAAGATATAAGAAAAGTACTTTCGTAAATTTCTTTTGTTACAAAGTGACACCAATAATTAGACCATAGTTCAATGTTTGAGTAAAACATATAAGAATAAAACGAGATTTGGGGTTAGGAATAATTTCACTCTTGGAGTCCTTATAACTCAATTAAATATTTTCATGTGTTACAAAGAATATTAATCTCCCTTGGTGAGATCAAACTTTGAGAAAAACAAAAGATATATATATATATATATATATATATATATATATATATATATATATATATATATATATATACAATATATAATGTAAATGTTGTGTGAATGTTGAATCGGGAAATAAAGATACCGTGATTAAAGAATGTTTATGGGGAAGAGGTATCTTGATTGTAAACCCCCGCTTTAAATATTAATTTTGCTTTCTTACATCAATTTAGATTCACTTGAGTTGTAAGGGTAAAATTTAAACATTGAATAAACATTTGAGAAGCATATTCTTAACATAAGAACAAGAGAATTAAGTACTTTGTATGCAATTTGAAATATGCCAAATAATTATGTAAGTTATGGAAATTTTCGTAAAGGATAAAGAGCCAACTTGAAATGGTCAATTGTAAATTAAATGTAGAATGAACTTAAGAATCTGTAGGTGGAAAAAGGAGAAAATTATCCTTGCACAAAAATTTTCTTGGAATGTTAATCATAACTAAGATGTAATTAAGGAAATGATGTGTTGTGGGTTTTCCAATCTTTGATTCCTTTTCTTGTGGTTGGGTCATTTCTAGTATTCGTTCTTTGGGAAAGTGTGGCATCGACATGTATATGGTGTTGCGTGTGCCTATGTGATTCGATGAATTATATAACCTGTCTCGATGTGTTGTTGAGTTTCTCTTCTTTGAACCCTTATGGTGTTGTTGTTAAAGTGAGTGAGCAATGTAAGTCAAAAAATAAATTATCCTAGTAATTTTACTATTATTTTTTTTTGGGTGTAAATTTTGGGTGTTACATTTGGTATCGTAAGCAGAGGCTCATGCTCTCAAACCTTTGGGACAGATTGGAGTTGTGATGTTTTTACATGGTGGTGGTATAAATTAGAAGAGTAATGTGATATAAGTGTGATGTGAACTATGTCGTAATTGTGATATTGTGAACGCACATGTTGTGTATGTCACTTAGTGCATGTTTGTCATCTCGTTGATGTGATTGCAATGATATTTTTCTCTCTTATTCTCATGGATTCTATGAAGAGTTCACGTGCGATGTACCACCTTATTGTTTGTGAAAATTAATCTTCAAAACAGGATTGTGGATTGTGGAGTGTTGGAGCATTTTTGCATTATGTGATATGACGGTGTATTGATGTATTGCAAGATAAAATTGGTGTAAAGTGATTTAGATTGTATCATGATGTTGTCACCATACTGTGATGAATCTTGTACATCTCCATGTTGTATTGAAATTGACTATATGTTGTAACGTTAGACATTGTTTTCCTCATGCGTATAATTCATGTAATATGTGATGGTTTATGTTATGATTTAGGGGCATATGATGAGCGCATGACCCCTATTATGCAGTGATTTTTACTTTAGGAAAGATGTGGTAATGTGATGTATCATAACCCATGAAAGTAATGATTCAGTTATACCTGTATATATACCATGCTTAAGACGCTATGGTTAATATGCGTGAATCACCATTGTGTTAGTGATGTAGTTATGTGTTATGTTGTGGATCCTACACTAAACAACCCTAAGGGGAATTGGTAAAATGTGTATGTTTGGAGTGAGGAAATGTGTACCATGTTGTGTTGACCACCACATGATCCGAGTATGAGATAAGAAGTGGAGCCTTACATGTGCGTGAGAAAACCCACTTTTCTTCATTTGGTATGTGTAGTACTTGCTCAACGAGGTTTCATGCATATTGTGTTTTGTGGACACCTTAGGCTTATTAGATGGTGACTTGTACTCCTTTTCTCTCCGATATGGTTATTGTATGGATGCAACCTATGTGATTTTGACTATATTGAGCCTTGTCGAAGTCATGGAGGGATGATTCTTATAGGGATAATGATAGTTGTATTATTTGATATGTTATTTTACGAATGAGTCTCAATGTACGAGTGCAAAACTCTTTTAGAACCCCTTTAGTGGCCGTATAAGGCAACATAATTATGTAATGTGATATCTCCATATAGGTATTTTATTTGTAAATTGAACATTTTTCTTTTCTTTTCTTGTAAGAACCAACAATTTTCTTGTTTGACATGTTTAGATTGTGAGCATTTATTTGTTTGTTACACTAACATGCTGATTTTTCACTAACTATGGATAATTAGCCATTTTATTTTCTTAGTCTTAAATTTACATAGCAAGTTTAAAAGTTTTATAGCCTAGCCCAAGGCTTGAGATTTTTTCCACTTGGAATTTTAAATGGATTGTTATGCTAGTTCTAATGTAGTAATGTGTTGGAATAGGGTCATGGGATTCACCATGGAGTGGTGGAACCCTGTGGACCTACTATCATTGTATAGGGCTATGCCCCAAGGAGTTACTGATATAACTAAAGCGGGTCATAGAACCACGAGTTATTATGTCACTTGGGTTAGAGGTGTTTGGACTCTATGCATTTATGGCCATAGGGTGACCAACCTCTTTTAGGGAGCGAAAAGGAAAATTTATCTTTATTTTATTACTTGAGGGAGGCATAAGAGACTTGAGGGAGGCATAAGAGACTTGAGGGAGCCATAAGAGACTTGAGGGAGCCATAAAAGACTTGAGGGAGGCATAAGATATTTGTGTGGGTGTGATTGATGCTTTGGGAAGTATATAGAGTTGATTTTGATGCTTTGGGAGGTATATGTAGTTTTTTGTGATGCTTTGAGAGGCATATATAGATTTTGGTGATGCTTTGGGAGGTATATGGAGTTGTTTTGTGATGTTTTGGGAGGTGTATGGTGTTGGTGTTATGATTTATGTGTACCCTTGCGAGTTTGGTTGTGTTTTCTGATGTTAAAGATTTATGCTGCTCATTTTTAGTGTGATGTTGTTTCTATCTTGACCCTATATAGCTACAATTATTGTTTTTAGTTCCATGAAACCCCTGTATGTGTACATGTTTGGAATTCCATGTTGTTGCATTCTTCTTATGTTATGAGTACCTTGGGTCAGAAGCATGTGTGACAAGTACTATGTTTTAAGGGCTATGTATGTTCTTTCCATGGTTTGGTTGAGTTCTTGTGATGTGATATAGTCGTAAGGGTAAATATCATGATGTCTTGTGAACCATTAGTGTTGTGTGTGACCCTGATGTAGTATTGTTATGTCAGTTCTATTGGGCACCCATGAACATAAGGTATCAAAAAACATTAAACAATGAAATAGTAAGAGTTGAGATTAATAAATACCTTAAATAAAATGAATGAGTAATGAAGTAAAAAAACTACCAATCTTCACGTAACATCAAGAAATCATCAAGACATAGCTTCTTCCTTGTGGTCACACTTGGCAAAAGATCTTATTTTTTCTAGTGACGTGATTTGTTGATTATTTCCACCCTGCTCATGAACATCTCTTCTAACCATGAATTGTGTCGCATCGAGGACAATACTCTTATAAAGGGATGGAAATGTTGTGCCACAAAAAAGAAAAAGAAAAAAAATAACAAAATGTAATTAAATTTAAAAAAAAAGGTGGGGGAAAAGCATTGGGGGTAATTAGGAGTATTTGAAGTTTTAATGGAAGATTAGTGGGTGAGTGAGAAGTGAAGAAACATGTGGCAGAGGTCTACAAGGGTTATGGGAGCTGTCATTCTATCTAAGCGGTTTGTAAGGTTCTAAGATCCTATTAATTGTTTTTCTAGCTTGCAATGGGTGGAGTTAGGTGGAAGAAACATGAAATATTTGAAAAAGATGACTTGAATTCATGGGTGATCAAGTTCTTATGTCACATCTCCAAGATTTGTCTCTTTCGCTTTCCCCTACAAAAATGGGAGCTTTTTTACAAGGAGGCTATTTCTAAAGGAATTTACGGGTAATAATAATGCTTATTTCCAATCAATCATGTGAGGGAAATTCCATGTCATTCATATCATTGTAGTAGAAAGGATTCCATGATATGCAACTCATACTGTTAACATTTGGTGAGTAGACATTGGAAACATGTTCGTTTGTCATCCTTTCTCACAATGGCCCATATTGAAGTTAAAACTATAACTGATATGGATGAAGGGGTGCATATGCTGAAAGATGATAATTCTTTGGGAGAATATAATGGTGTAGAGGATAATGGCACAAGAATGAAATTTCAGGTTGGCTTCTAGGTACATTGTCTTTTTAAATGGGATAGTGTTTATCATTTAGTTGAGATTATGGAATGACGTGAAAGTAAATTTATGCAACTGAATTTTATATTCATTATCGGCATCAAAACATGATACTTGATAAATGAATTACTTCTACGAGGATCATGGTTTTAATTTCAAAAGATGGACATGCATTACTTCCAACAGCTAGAGAAATTCTTCGTGAAATGATCACTCAAGGCACATCAGTTATCGTTCATCCAAGTTCATGGGATTTGAAGTTAGAAAATTCATGAAAATTAGATCGTAAGATAACTCACAATATAAAAGGAGTTATGATGAAATGCACAATGTACAAAAGGGTACAAAATATCTCACACTCTTAGAGAAAATGCTAGAAAAGAGCACGTAGAGAAGAAAAAAATAAGTGAAGAATATTCAAGTTGTGGAGCTTGGAAAATATGAGGTTGATCCATGGTACCACTCACATTATGCTTTGAAGAATACACTATTGTACACACGCTTTACTTATGTTAATTTTGATTCAAATACATGAAGAAGAGAATGACATATATGTGTCACATGAGTTAATGTTGCATGAACTGTAATGAGTGTAGGAAAACAAAGCATAAAAATAAGGTGTTGGTATCCCAATTGATTCTTCTGCGGGGGACGAGCACCATCATGGAACCGGTAGGATGCTTAGGGATATACGGACCATGATATGAGTCATTTTGTAGCTGGGGATGGGATCCATCTGACTCTTTGTCACTCAGGAATTGGAGAAATGGATAACACCTCATTGAGGGCTTGATCTGCCCCCACTACTTAAGGATGTTCCTTCCACCAGGGTGAGAAGACTCATTCTGTAACCCACGTCATTGAAGTACATTGAGAGATCCTTCTTTGCACAATATTAATGAGAACATTTAGGAAATATGATCAATACAACACAATCTAACTCTCACGAGTTGTCACACTAGAGAGTGGAGATGTTTCCTAGACAATGTTTTAGGTTACTAAAGACAATAATTGAATCCTAAATGTCCCTGCATACTTTGGTACGGGAATTTGTTCATTTGTGGAGACACAATACAAATAGGGGTAGTTCGTGTAGGATTCGTTGTTTGAGAAATTTATTGGTGGCAAGTCAAGCAAGATAGAGTGGATTATACCAGATCTTTGAGAGACTTTACATAAATTAGAAAAGTCACAGACATAATGCTTTAGAACAAAAAAGATATTCCTTCAAGCATAAGGTGTGCATTATTGGAATTCCAAAGATGCATGGTTTCACACATTCTCCGAGATTTCAACAAAAGTCTCATGCTAAAGACTTAATTAAATTCTAGGAATATCTAGTCCGTCTTGCCTAAGATACACTCATAGGCTTGTAAACAATCTTAATCAACATCATGAGAGTAAAGTGATTTTTAATTGTTTATTTCATTACGGATGAAGGCTCTTCTCATAATGAAATTACAAATTCCACAATGTTAACACATGAGATGAGATCTTGTGTGACTCAGAGATATTTTAACATAAGATTACAATAGGAACAAGTAAAACTATTTGAAACTATTCGAAATAAAATCGAGACACAATAATGCATATGATCAACACATAGTCATTCAAAGTTCATCGATTCATCACTGGGAGAAATTTTCTTAAAAATCTCAAATCTGTCAATGGATGTACACTTGCAACCACCATGACGTGATTAAATTTAAAAACATAGGGAAATAAATTGGTCTCTAAGACAACCTCTTGGGAAAATTGTTTCTCTTAAAATTTTCGACAAAAATTAACCTCCAACCTTTTGTAAGAGTATTCTCATTGCATTTATACAATTTCACTTGCTCACTCATCCCAAATTTTCCCCACAAAAGAAGAATATTTGAGGAATCCTTTTCTTGTTACAAATTTGTCTCAGAAAATGATGTTTAAAAAATTCACACCCAAAGTCAGTGGATAAATCATGAACTAATCACATTTCTCAAACCCTCAACTATGACTGGGATGCCATATCATAATTTTTGAAAGTATTCTTAATCATTTTTTTCATTGTGGCATGCAAGAAATCCCCTTTTTAATCATTTTTTGGTGGCTCCATATGGCTGGATCTAACAAGCAATCCTTTTCACCCTTAAGAATACACCTTGAGAAATGAGTGTCCTTGTATGGATATCAACATTCATGCCTTTCCTAGTCCAAGTCGGCCAAATGCAACGATGAGTCGGTAGAAAGCCTTCATGTGTTTCCTTGGTGAAAGCGCAAAGGGGATGTCTAGGGACATGTTACAAATGAGTGTGGGCCTTCCACATGTTCAAGACCCTAGAGAATTTCATCGGCTGCTAAAAATTTAGAGTATGGGAAGGCCCAACGGAAGCTTTCATGTGTTTGTTCGTTGTAACTTCAAAGATAAAGTTTAGAGGCAAGACCTCAAATGAGTGTAGGCTCTACATGTGTCGTGGGCCCAAGAAAGTTACCTCAGCCATTGAACAAGTCTTAGTATAAAAAAGGAGCCAACGGAAGCCTCCACGTGTCTCTTCAGTGCATATTTGATATAGAGCCCAAAACCAAAGACCCCAAAACAACGTTGGCTCACCACATGTCCTAGGCCTTAGAAAGTTGCTTAAGAAGTCTAAGTATATAGAGGATCCAACGGAAGCCTCCACATGTCTCCTTGGCACAACTACGAAGGTAGGACCCAGAGGCGGAGCCTCAAATGAGTGCAAGCCCTCCACGTGTCCATGGTCTTACAAAGTCAGACCTTTGTCGATTCACCAAGAAAAGTCTAAGTATGGGCAGGGCCATTGGAAACCTCCATGTGTCTCCTTGGCACAATTCCAAAGGTCAAACCGAGAGGTGAATCCTCAAATGAGCGTAGACCCTCCACGTGGAAAATATTTGACTTAAAACGGACCAAAAACTTCAAAATTCTTAACCTGCCTCTCCGCTTCCAACTTTTGATGTGGGCCCCATTAGAGTCATAAATTACTTTTATACCTTTATATAATTTGAAAATAGAGTTTAAAAACTCCAAAGTGCTTCGCCAACCTGCTTCCCCGCTTTGACTTTTCAAATGTTGACTCAAACATGTGACATCACTTTGTCCCCTGCGGGGTTGCGGATCAATTTATAACTTTGCTTTTTTCACAAAAAGGTAAAAATTCAAAATGTTCCGACGATCCGCCTCTCCACCTTTGTCTTGAAAAACAGCCACATGTCCATCTTCGGGGTCAAAGTAAGAATTTTTCCCTGCCACTTCATGTTTGTTGAATAGCGAATTAAATATTATCGGGGCTGTGGGGCCAATTTGGTATTGTTTACAAATGTGACGAAAGTGAAAAGTTTCGCTAAAAAGACATGTTGGGCCGCATCCAATTAGAAAGGACCATATTTCCATGGATGTTGGGAAAAAAATTGATAAGGAAAACATGACTATGTAAAAATAGAAGGAAGGGGAAAACCCAAATTCATGCCCAAATTACAAATTCTTTCTCATGGACAGAGAAATAGTAAAAATATTTGGAGTCAATGTGATCCGCGACCAAACGAAAGGACTGACCATGGAAACCAAATGAAGGAGAAAGCTTTCACACATCAATACAGGGAGACAATGAAAATTTCAAACCATGCAGATAGAGAAATATATTGTATAAATAGGGTGAGATTAGATTTAGCACCAACATCGGCTCTGACTCATGGATGGGCACTCCTATGGAGTTCCGAAAGAACAATAGACCATGTGCCAAGAATCCACTGGGAAATGAAGTCAAGAATAGGCTTGCAAAGTAGAAAATCAATAACCAATCCCCTAAGAATGAACCGAGAAACCAAAAAAAGCTAGTCCACAAAGGACCACGACAAACCGAAACAAAAAACGTGAAAACAGAACAAAAACAAAATACTATACACTGTACAATGGTGCATGTCTTGGTTTTGAGAAATCGATTAAGGAGATGTTTCAAAATCCGCCTTTCCGAGTATGACCAATTCAAGAGGTCTTGATACCTTTTAACAATTGGATATATTCTTGTTTTCCTTCTCTATCTAAGTTACTACCTACCCATATTTTCTAAGGTTTATCTTTTGTGCTTTTACTAGATCTAGGACAATCCCCATCAAACATCGTAGTCCAGGAGAACTAATCTTCTTGGGATATTTTCACTCATCAATCTTATGCTCCTTAAAGTCTCTATAACCCACAAAGTTATCGACATCGATAATCTGCATACAATACTTCATAAGAAGCATTGTTAGGGTCGCCAATGAGATATAACAGATTTCTTTTCATCGCATAATTTCATAAGGTTTCCCTCAATTGGTATGGTTGTAAAATACATGTCCATTTTCACACTTCCACCCACACTAGGCACCCACTTTCTGGATAGTAAGATCCCCCATTTGGCGTGACAATCCACAATAACCAAATTCATCATTAAGTATTTTCCTGGGAAAGTTGCTAGTTACACTACTAATCCCTCGACATGCCCAACTACGGCACTTCTCTTGAATCCGCCGTACATTTCCTAAAAGATGTTGTTAGATTGATATTCAACTCATTCATTACCTCAATAGGCATTACATTACATGAGGCTCCTAAGTTAAACATGTAGTTATGTACCACCTATCTTTAATAATCAAAGTGGTAAAAATGGATCCACATTAAGTGAGATCCAACCATTGAAGTTCCCAAATATACCTCGATGATTCACCCGGCTCCTCCACCGCTTGTGGTACTTTTGATTCTGCAATAATGGGAGGAACCTTTATGTTATTAAAAAAATTTTCCCGAGTAATATTTTCTTCCTTAAATTCCAAATATTCAAATGCTCTTTTCTATGCTTAGGGATCCTGAGTAATTAGACAATGGGAATAATGCGACCTTAATCTGACTCAAGATTTGGGCTATGTCACAAGGAGCATATTTGGGTAGGGAAATGTTAGGAGGGAGATTCACATTTTCATCTAATAGTACAAGAGTTTCAGATTCTAGGTATGGGCAAGAGCACAGGTTTTATTTGGGGTAATTAGGTCTTTTCCAAGTGTATCTTTCTTAGGGGTCTCCTTAGGGATACTAGTGAGGATTGGAACTTTTGGCTCTTCTTGGCCTCCCCCTTTGACAACATTACTTGGTGTTATGTTCTTTCTCCTGGGAAACTACTGCATTCATCAATAGTTGCCTGTCTTCTTCAAAAGGGATCCCTCCATCATACTTTTCAATCATCAAATCCCTTAAGTATTCAAAATCATGATTAGGAAGATCAAATTCTTGTACCATATCAATTTCAAAATCATTAATGGGAGGAAGAGGCAATACCCGGTGGAAACAATCCCGAAGTCTTCAACATTACGGCACTTATCAATTTGGTTGAGTTTTCCCTTGTTTTGAGTTCACTGGGCTCTCCATCATGCACGGATCATTATATGTCTCATCATCATCCTTTTCCTTAAATTATTGATCTACATCACATGGGGAGTGTGGTAAGAAACACCTATCACACCACTCAATAACATTGGCCTCCTCCACAAAAGCAACCCTGACAGTCAAAGGATCGGAACGATGTTATTATCCCTTGGTTGAGGTTATTTATTGCCTTATTCCATGAGTCCTTTCCCTCTGTCATCTAGTCTATCATCACCTCTGGGATGATTTCCAAACCCCTTTAGACCGTGTGGCTTATGTTGACCCTGGGAACTTTTTCCTATCCCTTTTTCTGCTCTGGCTAGTTTATAAGATATTTATTTAAGCGCTCCCACCCAAGTTTGTATAACTACTATCCGTATTTCACCCCTGGGTCAAAATATTGGATCAATCACGATCCCACATAGAAGGAACCTGAAAAAACTCATTCATATCTTTAAATTGGTTGCAGAAAGACTCAATAATGGAATGAAAAGGGCTAAGAGAGACTAAATTACCCTATGTAAAAGAAATGACTCTGTTGACCCATTTTAATGTCTTAAATCCATTTTTTGAGTTGTAGAAGGACTCAATAGTGGAATAACAGAGTTAGAAAAGAGGGGCAATGCCACAGAGGAACCGGGAGCAAGAGAGGGAAGAAATGGCGAATATACGAAGTCCTTAGGCTTGAAATGGTTTAGGAAAGGGTCCAAAATTGACTAAGTATAGAGGAGGTAGTGGAAGGAACCACGTGTCCTAGCGACGCTTCTCCAAAGATGAATCCAAAAGGAGAAGCCCAAACTTGTGCTAGGCTTCCACATGTCCAGAGCCCCAAAATTTTTCAGGATTGTTGAAAATTCTTCAACTAAGCGAGAGCGTGAGAAGGAGCAAATCCAGTAAAGGAAGCCTGTGGGGAGACTCAAACTTGTGCCAGCCCTCCACGTAGCAAATGGTCAAACAAAGTCAAAAGGTGGATAGGGTGGGCCTCAAAATTGGCTAAGTATAGAAGTGTAAGTGGAGAATGCCAAGTGTCAGTGTGGTGCATCTCCAAGAGTTAGTCCCAGAGCGAGAGACCCAAATGAGCAAAATCTTACCACGTAGCCCAAAGTCTAAAAAGGTTGCGGGACCATTGAAAATTCCATGAGACCAACAAGTCGACAAGTTTCAACTTGACGCTCCTCCAAAGGCAAACTTTGAGTCATGATTTCAAGCAAGCGTAGTGCTTCCATGTGTCCAATATCAGAAAGGGGCAAATTCAGTTGAATGGTCAATGCATAGGCCAGACTAGCAAAGGCCGCCAAGTGTCTAAATGGTGCTGATTCAAGGATTGGAGAGAGAAGGTTTCCAAATGAGTGTCAAGCTGTTGCGTGTCCTAGATCAAGAGATAAGCCCCTGTTAAGCAAAAATACTTAGCTAAAAAACACAAAGTTAAAATTTGGCTTTTGTCAAAAAGGCACAAAGATAACGATGGAAGCGCATCCCCTCAGCCAACCAAAGGGTGACACATGTCCAGGTAGGGATTCAGGGCCACGGGGTTTTTCTGAGTTTTGCGGAGAAGGGAAAAAAATAAATTGTGGACTGTAAGCTTGTTTTTGTTCTAAAATTGTGCCACATGTCCCATATCAAAAGGGGCCTAATTTTCAAACTATTTTCCTCCCCATTCATACAGACTCGATACAAACTTCGAAGGGGAATATCTTTCAACTTAGGCCTTGAAATATTACAAATCTGACACCGTTGGAAGCGTCTCAACATCTTCTATGCCATGGAAGGATAAAGAATTATTATTCTCAAGCCTTGGTAGGTTAAAAATGGAGAAATGTCTTCAGGCCTTTAATGTAGGATCTCTTTGCCTCAATAACTAGATTGGATTCGATTTGTTTCACTCTTTCCTCTTCCTTCAAGGCACCAAACCAGTGGTTGAGGAAGTCAAGATGGATTTGGTTAGATATTTTATCAAAGGCATTAATGGCAGTAGTTGAGATTCAACCTCGCTTTTCCCGCTTCTCTCTCTCTCTCTTTCTTCTCTCTAATATAATCTATAAATGTAGGGGCAAGATTCATTGTAAAGGGTTGGAAATTCTTTGTTTTGTAGGATCCCCTTTTCTTCTGGAAAAGAAACTCATGGAGTTTTAGACCTTCTACTAGATTGTAATACATTTCTACCTTTTGGCCTCTTTGTAATGCATTATATCAATTTACAGAGCAATAAAACATGTCTGTGATCGAATTTAGATCCTCTCTTGTCTCTTTTTCTTTCATCTAATCTTTCATTATAGATCTGGTTGTATGTGCTTAGTTATTGTATGCATTTGGTTGGTTTGTGTCTATTGGAAAAACAAATGTTCATCATTCCTTTGGTGCATCACCTTATAGCTTAGTTTGATTTCATGTATTCCTTTCACCCTTATCTCCTTGGCAAGTTTAGATTAGGTATAAAGAGATATCCTCTGCAAGTTCTCATGTATGCACCTGAACAGAGGAATAGGAACCAACCTTTAATCTGGAGAGATTTTCGATTTTGCAAAGTCCCACACTTTGGGAATAGCTCCATGTTGTGCAATCACACCAAATGACCCCTGTTGTAGAAAAGCATATATGTAGAACTCATTTGGGGGTGCTTTGTGATTTTACACTAATAATAACCTCCTCCAGATCCACAACTTTGCTTAACCGAGGTTTTTAGGATTGATCAACTTAATGATTCCCTCTTAGGAGGCTTTTTAATTACTTTGATGTTATTCTCTATTTGTAAGGCCATGGTGAAATCTTGTCTCAATGTTCCGGGTTCTTATCTGTGCTGTAATAAGTAACCTTCTTATCAAAAGCATTACAATATTTTATCAAACAAGAAACATCACTTGGCCTCAGGATTACACGTAGCCTATTCAAGGTCTTATTGAACCTAGTATTGAAGTCATGAACAGATTCATTTTGATTTTTCTTTATATTTTCAAATCGGATAAAAGGAACCTAGGATCTTTCTTATCCCCATACCTGTAATCTAAAGGCACTTTTCATCTCGGTCCATGAACCTATTGATTTATCCGGTAAATCCTTGTACCAGTCACGTGCATCCTCCTTAAGAGTATGAATAAAAATATTTATATACACGTCTTCAAACTCATTTTCAAAGTCTTCCATAATATTGAAAAATAGTTTTAAATGCTGGTCACCTATGATGCCATTATTCCCTTGAAATTTTTCCAACCTATTTCTGACATCTTATGGCACTATATTAGGATATCCATTCATACCTCTGAAATCTATAGGTCCAAAAGTGTTGACAAAAATGAAGGTCTAGGTGGAGGTTGGGCCATATTTCCTTGAGGGGGTGATCTTACAGAGAAACATAATTATATGGAACAAAGGGTCTTTAAAGAACAAGAATATAATTCTCAAAATAGATATTCTTTAATGAATCGATTCTCGACAACCCTATCAACCTTGGAAGAAATAGGGGATAACTGAGAAGAACACTTTTGAGACACAAATGATGGCCCCTCTCCAGTTGGGGAATTCAAATTTACATAAATATTACCTGATTCAAAATCACTTGAAGGCGTATGGTAATCTTCAACCACATATTTGTCACCCTTCAAGACTAATATCTCCTTTTCGATTCTTGATCTCTAACAACTTTCCAGACTTGTTTTCCTTCGAATTTGCTTTTCCAAGCTCTAGAAACAACTTTCTAAGTAGGCTCCATAGTGAAGATATATCTTCTTCCTTCCCATTTGCATAGATTAGTGATGATCTCACTAGTAATCTTTAAAATTTCAAATCAACATGGAGTTGCAATAAGGATTTTCACCTTAATTGTGTAGATGCACTATAAGTAAGCTACCAAGGGTCTATCAATGCTTAATTTCTCGTAAAGCTTAACATATTTTACCTTTACCCAAATTTATCACTATTGATGCAAATTTAGTGCAATAACCACTAGAAATTGAAAATACTACACAATGAACATGTAATATTGCATAAATCTTAAATATATTGACAAAGGATGATGTTTAAACTATGTATTTGTACTTAAATCATGTAAGAAACATTACCAGGGTTAGTATGTGTAAAAATGTGTTCAAATAATCCCCAACAATGGTGCCAATTCGGTGTTGTTTCGCATAAATAGGTCCGATGTTCAAAAAATCCTGGTAATGATGCCAATTCGATGTTGTTGCCACACAAAAATAGGACCGGTGTTCAAATAATCCCATGCAATGATGCCATTTCGGTGTTGGTATCCAAATTTATTCTTCCACGTGGGCCAAGTAGCATCACGAAACTGGTAGGATGCTTAGGGATATACGGACCATGATATGAGTCATTTTGTATCCGCGGATGGGATTCATCTGACTCTTTATCACTCAGGCGTTGGAGAAATGGATAGCATCTCATTGAGGGATTGATCTACCCCGACTACTTTAGGGTGTGCCTTCAACCAGGGTGAGAGGACCCATTTTGTAACCCACATTGGTGAAGGACATCGAGAGCTCCTTCTTTGCACAATCTTAATGAGAACCTTTAGGAAATATGATCAATACAACACAATCTAACTCTCACGAGTTGTTTGATCTAAAATGGGTGCTTGAAACTAACACTTTTAATCATTTCAAAGGATCTTCAATTTTAACAACTTAAGAGGTCTTAATACTCCAAATTATTGATTAAAAATCTGATTATGGACTGAATTCAGAACTGAAATTAAGTTTGCAATTTACTCAAAATTTCACTATTTGATCAAAGCCCAAAAAGTCATTATTTTAGATTTAATTGATTTTTCAATTTTATCAATTACTGATTATTATTGCATCCATATTCATATTCTAAATTTAAATTACTTGCAAATATCAGAAACTGAAAAATAAAAATTAGAACACAACACCAGATTGTTTACGAGGTTTGGAATTCCTACGTCCCCGAGTTCGTGGTGAACCGATCCATTAATAATGTTAAAAATGTAAACATAATAACCTTTATATTAACCAATAATGAATCAAAAATTGCAAAACTATGTTTCAGACCTTCAAAGGATTTTAATGGAGCTCATCCTATGTCCTTCACCTTCCTGATCCACTTGCAGTAGTGTCTCCCTTTGGTTCTATGCCTTCGTGTGAATTTAACAGACATAACTCTATCACAAAATCTCCAAATCAGAAAAATTATCCTACCATCATG
This sequence comes from Taxus wallichiana var. yunnanensis, assembly GCA_018340775.1. Lineage (NCBI taxonomy): Eukaryota > Viridiplantae > Streptophyta > Pinopsida > Cupressales > Taxaceae > Taxus > Taxus wallichiana. Next base: position 892,856,878 of record CM031242.1, read on the forward strand.
ATTGCCTTGAAATTCTGAACAACTTTCATATACAATTTGAGATCTGGTTTTGAGTGCAAGTTCCTCAAAATTGCAATTTTCTAAAACCGCTCTGCGCATATATTGGCTTGACATAGACCTATCACTTATTTATTACAAATACAAGTGAGCTTTAGTTATACCACTTATAAGAGGGTGGAGGATTGGTAAGGCCACTTATCTTTTTAGATGAGGTGTTGGGTTCAAATCCCCTTTCCACATGTTTAGGCAAAAAATTTAGCCATTAACCCCACATTTGGTGGGAAAGGGATAGGATAAGCCTTTAAATAGTTTTTTTGTCCACAAAATCCTCCTTCTCCAATGGGATCGGGCTTATTCCCATGGAATGGATTAAATAAAATATTATTATTATTAATTTAAATCCAAAACCACTAAAAATTCCAAGTTTCACGCACATAATATGCCATTAGTCCATGTCGAGTGTGCCACATCATCATTTGACCACAACTTTGTTTATGCATATCTTTCGCATTCGAACTCGATTTGGTCTGTTTAAAATGAGTCGAAAGCTTCATGACGAGCTCTATACCATGAAACTAATTTTTAAAAAACTACAAGACCATCAATTTTTCCTTGCCGCCAATTTCCACGTGTCACCTTGCCATTGGTCCACTTGTTGACATTTTAACCAAAGTTGGCTTCCCTATTGACTAAACTTCAATGCAGACAAAACTTGAGCTCAGAATGTCTATTTTTCACGTTCTTACAGTCGTCATAAATATCTCTAAAGTCTCTAATACACTGGTATGGTATAGGGAAGTTTAGGGAAATTTTGACACTAAAAAATATCCCCTTATCTCTCCTCCCTACCGAGAAGGCTTTTTGTCCACAAAAAGTTGTTTATCAACTCTCAAATAATACTATCTCTTCTTGCATTACACAAACACATAAAAGAACCCAAAATAACATTATAGGTAAAAATAAATGTAAATAGTTGATTAGCTAGTCACATAACCGATCAGATAATAACACCCAATTAAGCTAGTGTTCAAATGAAATGTTGCATTCCTATCAACTCTATGCACAACTGTGAACTGTCATACCCCACTGTAATTCCATCACAAATAATTGATCAGATAATAACACCCATTCTATTATAGAAAGATAGTGTTCAACTGTCACTTTGTGATACAGATCGATTACTTAAATTACAATTCCATAACATAGATCAGTATACAAGACATCTAAATTGCCCACAATTAGGCTAGTGCCCATTGTCCATCTGAAACTGTAACAATTGCAATTATTCACTATCCAGAATAAAATAGACTATCAACGCTCAAAAATAGCTATAGTCAACAACTGAATCCACGTGAATCTGCAAAAACATTGTATCACCATCACAAATAATAAGTCAGATAATAACACCCATCTATAACGGAAGCTAGTGTTCAACTGACACTTTGTGATTATGCTGATTACAACTGCAAATATTCACTATCCAGAATAATTAAACCATCAATACCCAAAATGGCTATAGTCAAAATCTAAATCAATATGAATATGCAAATATTCTATCCATACACTGAACTGTAAAGGGATAGACTATAAACTATATGCTTACCCAAATTGGTGGACTGCCATAATCAGTCGAGATGATCACTTGGTACCTTTACAAACCATTTTGTCGAGTGTAATAAATTTACACCCTATATGATAGTCACAAAAATCAAATTTTTCCAAAATAAGGGTCTTATAAATTAGTGCAAATAACACATGTGGATACAACAAGTTTTTCTATTTATTACAATATCAAACAGGTGCTCAAATGGGTCTTATAAGAAACCATACTATTTACACAAATGACAACATTATAAAACTATAAGTTTCAAAATAGACATTCGATGATGCCCATATCCATGCATAATGTTGTCAGAAATGGAATAACCAACCAAAATGTGAGAAGATGAATATGAGTATGATGAACCTATCACTCAAATCTTCTTTACGATCTGCTTCCAAATTATTTCAAAGCTGAATATTAACATAGGATCAAAATCCCTAAAATATAGCTTTGAAAATGTTTGCATACTATCACCAGTTACTGTAATGCAAACATAAAGTTGAGGAATGTTTTACCCATCCAATTACTTAGATTTCTCTATTTAGGTGGTTTTATTTCCCCAGTACCAGAATGAGAATTTACATGAGTTAGATCAATAAAATTTGGTTTGACATTATTTTCCTTTTTAACAACTTTCCAATGTTGCACTGAAGGAACATACCAACACATCTTAACATCATGACCATTCCTTTTACAATGGGAACAAAATTTAACTTCCTTATTTTTAGGATTCTTACCCATTTTTCCATTCCTTGAAATCATCTCAGAGAATGATTCCTCTATTTATGGGAGGTAACCTTTTTCCATTTCTCACCTTACAAGGAGAGATTGGTCTTTAAGAATCGCCTTATGATTCAAAAAGGCATTAACTTCTTTATCATATTTTTTCCTCTTCCAACAATATGCTACTGAATGATTAGTACCTTCACAAAATGTGCAAGGAAAACCATAATTTTTTCTACCAAAGCTATATTGTTCAAATCGAAAGAGTTTTTAAGAAGCTTTAGGATTTAATTTCCCCTTAGTGCTATGTTTAGTGTAAGTGGGAGTAGGTGGAATTTCATTACATCATTTACCTATTTGCTTATACCTTTCATTATTCCTCCCGATGGCGGAATCCTATGATTCTAGAGGCGTAGATCCTTGGTTATTGGAAGCTTTTCTTCCTTTAGCTACTTTGGAACTTTCTCCAATTTGAATTTACCCACTAGAATATCCCAAACTGCAAAATGAGGTTGATCCTCTACCTATATTAGGTTAGCATCACCTTGTCCATTTTTACCATTGCCTTTTCCATTACATGTGACTAGCTTCGGGAAAGTTATATTAACATTTGGTTTCTAGACAGTGGTTGTAGTAATCACATGACTGGAAACAAAGAGTTGTTTGAGAATTTGGATACTTCAGTTAAATCAAAAATCAAATTGGGGAATGATAATATAGTTGAAGCCATGGGAAAAGGTGCAATTAATGTGATAACAAAACTTGGTAAGAAGACTATTCCTGATGTTTATTTTGTACCTGGTTTAAAGCATAATCTCATAAGTGTGGGACAACTTATTCAAAAGGGTTATAGAGTTGTTTTTAAGGATAATGTTTGCACAATATTTGATATTTACCCAAGTAACATGGTGATTGCAAAATTTGAAATGAAAAATAATATAATGTTCCCACTTCACATGAAAAGTGAAATGATGGAGGAGATTGGAGCAAGTTTCAAGGCATCAAGTCAAGATCAAGCATGGGTATGACATTTGAGGTATGGTCATCTAAACTTCAAAGGATTGAGTTTGTTGCAAAAAATGAAATGGTAAGAGGTTTACCCCTATTGAAGCACCATTGAGCTTATGTGAAAGTTGTATTTTGGCTAAGAAACATAGAGATATTTTTCCAAAGGAAATGTCATATAGAGCTTGGGCACCATTAGAAATTGTGCATACAGATATATGTGGTCCAATGAAAACACCATCATTAGGGGGGAGCATTTATTTTCTAACATTCATTGATGATTATAGTAGAAAAACATGGGTTTATTTTCTCAAATATAAATATGAGGCATTTGGAAAGTTCAAGGAATTCAAAGCATTGGTTGAGAAACAAAGTAGCATATCCATCAAGGTATTGAGATCAGATAGAGGAGGAGAATACAAGTCAAATGAGTTTTTGGATTATTGCAGGTATCATGGAATAAAGAATAATTTCACTACAAGATACACACCTCAGCATAATGTTGTTGAAAGGAAGAATCATACAATAATGGAGATGGCAAGGAGCATGTTGAAAGGAAAGAATCTATCAAATGAATATTGGGCTGAAACAGTAGCTTGTGTAGTTTATATATTGAATAGGAGTCCAACAAAGATTGTGAGGAACATGATTCCACAACAAGCATGGAGTGGTAAGCATCATAGTGTTTCTCATTTTAGAGTATTTGGGTGTATTGCATATGCACATGTGCCTAAAGAAACAAGGAGTAAATTGGATGATAAAAGTGAAAAATGCATTTTTATTGGTTATGATGAACAATCTAAGGCATATAAGTTGTTTAATCCTATAACCAAGGAATTCATTGTAAGTAGAGATGTTGTATTCAAAGAAGAAGAATCTTGGGATGGAAATATAGACAAGACAATTATAGGTACAACAATAATGCCATATGAAGACCAAAAAGGAAAAGGTCAAGGAGACCAAGGGGAACAAGGAGAACAATCAAATGAGCAAGGAGGAACATCACAAGGAGAAAACTCACAAATCCAAGTTGAGAAAGGAGAATCATCAAGTCCACAAGTAATGACTCAAATCCTACACTTGCATCATTGAGACCAAGACTAAGAGGTAAAAAGACTAGAAGCTTACAAGAAATATATGATCAAGGAGATAGGATAGATTTGCAGTCTAATTTTTCTTTATTTTCCCAAGATCCTATATATTTTGAAGATGCAATTAAGGAAGAACATTGGATTAATGCAATGAATGATGAAATGGAATCTATAGAGAAAAATGAAACATGGGATCTAGTTGATTTACCTAAGGATAAAGAATGCATAGGTGTGAAATGGATTTATAAAACTAAATATAAGGAAAAATGGGATCTAGTTGGGGTACATTAAGAGATTAAATGTTCAAAAACACTTCTAATTTACCTCTTAAGATGCACTCTTCTTCCCACTTTGATCTCTTTTCTTCAAATGAATCATCAAACACTTCCTCCACAACCGGTCGTCATTCACCCATGTGGAATCGTGATCGGTGCATTCAAGAGGTTCATTGGTATTTACACTAAGTGGGAATTTATCCAAAAACAAGGCCCAAAACCAAGATACTCATAATCCAAATATGATGAAACAAGTGGCTCATTGTTATCCTCCAACTGTAATCAAAGAACAAAAAAATATAAATCATCATATATTAGAGAAATTAGATCCACATGTATCTTATAACAAAAACAATTCCATCGTCCCCGTAATTTCCAACATATCTTCCACCTTGCATCGATTAAGGCAAAGAGGTTCGAAGGAGGGATAGTCCCCTTCGTCCTAAACTTAGTAAACAAGTGATTTAATCTAAATTTAATTAAATATCAGTAACTTATGATATTCAGGTAACTATGTACAACAACACATAAGAAATAAGCATTCAAAGATGTAAAACCCTAAGCAAATGAGATAGGAAGATGACTTAGTTCATTATGTACAACCTGGGAGTGATCAGGACTATGCATTTTCTATAAAAGGATAGAAACATCATCGTAAAGTCTTAATGATGGTTAGGAACACCAAAAATGTATTCAATAAAGACACCTAAGGAAGGACAACAACACCCAGGCACTAGTGACCGATCCGGGCGCTAATGTCTCTTAAAATGATCGAGACTCTAATATTTTCTAGGTTGGAAGACATTCACTCTTATTCACTATTTTTCACTCTAGTTTTGATATTAGATCACCGATCATATAAGAAAACTACAAAATAAATGAGTACTTGTACATTCCTACAAACTACATCAACTCTAAAAAAAATGTAGAATAGGGAGTCAGTGACCTTGATAGTCGCTGAAGAGTAAAATTACGATTGAGCATTACATAACATCTCAAAATCCATGTAGTTCTTTGTGTGTGTGTCTGTACCCAAGGTTTCCCTTGTGTAACGTGCACAATGATAGTAGGCCGATATACATTGATCCAATATACGAGTAATGTGTGTGATGGAATAAAATGAACTCCCCTCCTATGTAGTGTATGTAGTTTAATGAATCTCTTGTCCCTTGTATAAAGGTGTTAGATGTATCGTTTAAAATGTTTTTGTGCCTTTATAAAATCTTAGGTGGTGATAGATAATTCTTACAATGTTTGGACATTTATTTGATATAAGTAACTAAGTATATATATGATTCCTCTGTTTGAATTTCATAATTGACAAGTAAAAGGCCAACCCAAAGTGTTAAAAGGTGACCAAGAAGCGAAAAGGACCAAAAAAAAGTAAGAAGAAGATAGAGAAGGGCAAGAGAACCTGCGTGTTTCTAACCTAATCAAAAGTGCTAGTGCATAAGGCTATCAAAAGATAAATCAACTAAAATCTTTGGAAAAGTTGTAAGATGTGCAAATCCAGTATATTACAAGATATAATATAACCAAAAGGTCCACAAGAAGTTGTCAACCACTAGTTTTCTTACTTATGAATCATGTATACATTAGTATGCTTTAGGACCTAGAAATGTACTCAAGTGCATATAATTTGTGTCTATATTTTATCTCACTTTATGTTGTTGAGGAATACTCAATAGCATAAAGTAGAGAGAATATGCACACTTTATAATCTGAAGAGGAGTGTAGCGATAGCGTGCTTTGAGTGGACAAGTAATCATGTGAAGCATGAAGTGATCATAACGTGATTCCCGATAACTTGGAAAAGGAGGTGGACCGTATGCATGAATTATATTGCTTAGTAGTGTCTGTTGAAGCTTGTGATTGTTAATGTGAGTTCTTTCTTTTTTTTGTAAGCATAGACCTATAAAACAATAGTAAAAGATTATTCAAAGTCTCATATATGAAAATCGAGTAATGTATGTATAAGTATATAAAAGTAATAGAGAGTAGTAGCTAAGGAAAGAGTGCACATGATGTATGAGACACCTATGTATGATAGAAAATTATCTTGTTTTTCTTAGAGATGTTTCCAAATGGGGTTTAGCCATAGATTTGAGCGTTGTACTACTAAGAATGATATTTTTGGGTGATCTCACATAAGAGAAAATGTTTTGGGTGATCTCGCACTCAAGGATGAGTTTTTCTAGCAATCTCAAGCCAAGAACAAGTTTTTGGGTAAACTCACACCAAGGAAGAGTTTTTTTAGTGATATCACACCAAGAGAAGAGTGTTAGGTAGAGAGGTATGTTTTTCTCGTACTTGCATGATGTTTCTCAAATGACAATTTTCACTTCAGATTGGCACATCCTAGTTTGTAACTTAATTTTTAACCAAATTTGTATCCAAATTGAAACAGTTATAGCCAATTGAAATATTTCGGTGATCTGAATGTAAGTGTTTGATACTTTAGATCTGTAAAGTAAACCATTGAGAAAATGTGTTGAACTAAAATACTCTCTAATTTCCCCCAAGACATAAGTGTCCATCATTCTAGTATGATCTTTGGATGCTAGTGTATGCCCCTGTATGTATGATCCAAGTCTAACTTTTGAAATAATGTAATTTTCTTCCTTTTCCAATTTTGTATTGTGTTGTTTTTTTCTAGAGCTCTATCTTTGCTGGTAGAAAGGCACTTTATTCACCCAATAGTTTTCCCTCTCTCTCATTTGGGGTGCATTTGATAATGTAGGAGGAGGTGACCCAAATGAGAGGATCTGAAATGTATATGTAGATTAGATAGCAATAGGGGTAGAGGATGTTCATGGTAGAAACCAAGGCACATGCAAACAAGATGGACTAGTAACCAAGAAATTATGGAAAAATGAACTACCATGCAATAGAATATAATGTATCAAGCAACTATGAAGAAAAGAGATCTTTGTCATGTACAAAGTGGGTTACATACATGGAACATTGCTCACAATGTCACAAGACAATCAAGGATGAAGCGGCCATAACTAAATAATGATCAAGCATGACATATGACATATCTTGTAAACAATAGGAAATAATAGTATAAACAAGAAGTAATAGATAACCATGGTTGTATAGTGTTAGAAGCTGCAATATAATATGAGAAATAAACTCTGGAATAATAAAATATGCAATTCAATTCATCTAGGATCTTTGTACTCATCTAGAGATAGCTTCTTATACAAATGTTTTATCCTATAATCTAGGAGTCAAATCTTATCACATAGTCTTCCTCATATCTCTCTCCATGAATCTCTCAAGCTTATCGCTAGGATCAGTCACACTCCAAAATATCTACATGATTTGTTTATTCAATAACTTCACTCACACACAACTATTAACTATATTATTAATATGAGTTGTATTAACTCATTATTAATAATATTACAATTTATTAATAATGTAATTATATATTTGTAACATTCACTCCCCTATTGTTAACATTATTAATTCCCAATATACACTCCCCTAATGTTGACAAGGTATAACATAACTCCTTTTTCTGCAACGTGTTGCACGGGCTTGCCTCATAATCTGGATCAAAGAAAGGCATGTAAACTTCCAAGTGGATGACTATCTTGCTGCACATGACCAAAACTACATGAAGGAATGCATCCTGCATTTACTCCATGAAAATAATGCACTTGACATTCCACTAGCAGGTCATCTTCATAGAGAAGGAAGGCGAATAGAGGACCACTACATCAGTAAAATTTTATCTACCTTTTTACATATGTGGTTTTCTAGATCTATCACCAACCCTTTGCAAATCTATGAGTGTTACAATAAACTTAGATACATACTCTACAATTTTTATACTAGGAGGTTACATATAAGAATTTCTCAAATAGTATAATTGAACAGGAATGTGACATTTATTCTTATTACAAAAAAAAACACACAACTGCCACCATAGCTTCGTGTGGCCCTGTCGTTGGTGATTGATGAGAGGTCATTGATTGACCTCCATCCTCCATTGCCTCCGTCCTCCATGAATGTCCCTGCTAACTTAACAGAAAGTATAGTCGAGGACGATACGTGTTCCCAATCGCGATATAAGGCGGGGTCCAAGAATGGTTTTCATTTACATTTTCCCTTAAAAATTGAGTGTTGGATCACACCGAAAATGCGTTCATTTTTCCTTTTTTAGTAACAAATTTTCTACTCAATTTTGATGACAATAGAATGATACAATAAAAATCCTAAGATCACCTATTTAATAAGAATATGAAATGACCTTTTCACCTACCAAAATACGACTCTTGACTCTAAATTTTTTTACTATAGCACTTGCTTTTAATTCACTATCTAATGAATAACAATGACATAATATACTAACAACTTAAAAGACTCACATATAAAACATGTTATATGACTCAACCATAAAAGAGAACAATTATCACGTTTAACTTGTAATAAAATTAGACTTATAATATTATGACCAAAGACTAAATAAACTAGAAACAAAACTATTTGACACAATATGGAATGCAGATAGTAGACATGCTATAATGGAAGCACTTGATAGATGGATCATGTAAATGCAAATGTCTGCAAAATATTTGATTTGATAGTATAGATGTACACACCGTAGACCACATAATTATGATCTTCATTCCCACAATATCTATTTCTTCATCCACACAGTACATTGTGTTGACAATTAACTAAGAATTGATTCTTATTCCAAGAGAGTGCGACTGGTACATGTTCAACATACTCTTCACGCAATACCTCAGGTCATATGGCTTTTCTTTTTCTTTGAAACCATGGGTTGAGTTTTGGTGGAGTCCGAAGTTGACATTTTTCACTATGGAGCCATAAAAATAATGATCTCAATTTTCATTCCTTCACCAATACAAACCACAATGGAGAGTAAAACTTGGGATACCTTAAGAGTACCATGTACCAACAGGAGTTGAATGACTCATTCTGATCCTAATTATGTAGAGAGCATTGGTAACAATGTAGACTAAGATCGGATTAAGGAAAATCTGGTGGTGTGAATCATGTGCACGTGTTGCTCTCCCTTTTAACTTCAAGGTTTCAACAAATAATTCTTTCTTCGAGATCCATTCTATGTAAATCAATAGGTGCGAATCTATTACGAATAATATTAGATATTATGAACATTATTATTTCCACACACAAATATTATATTTCGCCCATATTGTAAACAAATAAACCATATAAAAACACAAAATTCAATTAATTCGGGACATCAAATACATAGAAGAAGATTACATGAACAACCAGTGAATTGATTCTTAAAAACTAGCTAAAGAAGGATTCAACATACGGTGGCCATAATGTATTCAACGCCATACATATTGCAAGTCAACCCTGCTCCCCACGTGTTGGCCTACATACACATTTGTGCATCTACAACTATGCAGAGCAAAACGTAGGAAGATGAGAGATGAGTGCCACATTTTTGATAGCTAGAAACGAACGTTCTAAGCCACACCAAGATTGAATATATGTAGACGTAATTCACAGTGACATGTATATAAATATTATTTTTCCAATTAACGCATCTGCTCACGATACCACTATTAGATGATGTAATATAATATGAGAAAAAAATCTGAATAATAAAATATACAATTGAATTCATCTACGATGTTGTATTCATCTAGAGATAGCTTCTTATACAAACGCTTGATCCCATAATCTAGGAGTCAATTCTTATCACATAGTCTTCCTTATATCTCTCTCCATGAATCTCTCAAGCTTATCCCTAGGATCACTCACACTCCAAAATAGCTACGTGAGTTGTTTATTCAACAACTTCACTCACACACAACTATTAACTATATTATTAATATGAGTTGGATTAACTCATTATTAATAATATTACAATTTATTAATAATGTCACAATATATTTGTAACATATAGTACTCTATAAGGAAAGTTCTACATGTCAAGCACCAATTAGCATGTTAGAAAAGAAAGGTATTATGTCAAAGCATGTTTAGAGCGGTGAGAAGTAATGGTGATAGTGACAAGAAGTAGTAAATATTGTAGCAATAGTACCTTGATGTGTATTATGAGAGTAGAAAACGTAGATGCCCCCAAGATCCGAGCAAGATTGGTAAAGAGTGTTATTTAGCATCATGCATCGTGTAAGAATTTGTAAGTTTCGTGCATTCACCTCTAGATACCATGTGAATACATATGTGCATATAGAAATAGATAATGACATACTAAGTATCTAACTAGCATAGGAAATAAAGTCTAACATGTAAATAGTATAAGATAACAAGTGAAAATACAACCAAGATGTGCAAATGTTGTGTGAAAGTGATGGTGTGTTGCGTTATGCAAGATTTGTAGCTGGAGGAGCCACATTTCCCCCTAGCAGATGTTTGCGGTGTGAAGTTCATTTTGGAATTTCACCTCAACAATCAATTATGAACCATAGAACAGGGGTGTGCCATCGGGTAACAAGGTAGAGTATGTAGTGGAAATATGGTGTTTTATAAATAGGAAGAAGTAATGGTATAAGAAGTAAGTGGGGAGGGTTAAGTCTAATAGCCCCTAAGTGTGTATATCGGGAGGTGATGGCGAGATAGATGTGATCATTGTAAGTAAGAATTTCAAAAGTATATGTAATGAATGAAAACATGTATACCATATGTATAAAGTAATATGTGTATCATGAATAAAATGATCCATAAGTAAGCATGAGGATAAAATCATGTATGGAGTGGCATGGGAGTGGAAAGGGAAGCTGTAAGCATAGTTAGATGTAGCAAGGTGTGCTCATAGTGTAGATAAGAGAAAGTGTTGCTAGAAATATTGATTGGAAGTGTAAAGAAAAAATAAGGTATAGGTGTGGATGTGAGTAATATGGATATGCCACTACTAATTAGAACGTGAAACTATGGGGGAGTTCGATGCCCCCTAAGTGTGTGAGTGATGGAGATCTATACGATGATGGGAGAGAGACCATACCATGGTGGCAGATGTGCTAAGATTATCAATGTTGGTGTTATGAGGATCAAATTCGCCAAATTAAGGTGTAGCATTGAGAAATATGGAGAACACTTTTTGTGATGGTAAGGGGAAAAAGGTCGTAAGTTCCCATGTATTCTAGTAGGACGTCATGAATAACAAGTGTAATCAATTCATGCCAAGTGGGAGAATCGGGGTCAAGAATAAGCATAGGGTATAATCTAGGAAGATTATGAGTATGTGAAGTAATGTAAACCTTCAAATTTTATTATGGATTGCTAATTTTAATTTAAGACTTTTATTAATTTGTATTTTAAATTTTGATTAATTTTAGTTTTATTATTTGTAATTTTTATTTCTATTTAGTTTTAATTTTAAATTTTTATTAATTTGTAATTTTTATTTTTTAAACTTATTAAAAAAATTATTTTAATTTTTCATTTTTATTAATTTTTAATGTATTATTATTTAATTAATTTTGATTAATTTTAATTTATTTATTTTTACTAATTTTAGTTTTTACTAATTTTTAATTTTTATTAATTTTCTAAATTTAATTAATTTTATTATTTTAATTTTTTAATTTTAAATAATTTTTATTAATTTATCATTTACCATTTTATTATTTTTTAATTTATTTTTGTTGAATAATTTTATTTTATTTTCCTTTTTTAATAAATAATTTTAATTTTTTAATTAATTACTTTTTAATTTTTGTTAATTTAAGAATTTAATTAAATTTTATTAATTTTTTAAATATTTTGTTTTGTTTTTTTATTAATTTCTAATTTAAAATTTTTATTACTTTTAAATTTGTCTTAAATTTTTATTAATTTTTACTCTTGGTTAATTTTTAAATATTGCGTAAATTTTAAATATTAATTTCTTTTAAATTATTGTAAGCAAATCGTAATGACCCAAATAATCACATCACACGAACAACACAGTAAAAGACAGGATTTTTTTTTGACTTGCTTGAAGGTAATACGACACTCCGGAAGTTCTCTAGGGAATACAATCAACTAAAGACATGCTTTCCACAACATGGACCCACACTGGTTACGGATAAACATGAGGCACACACTTAGGACACAATGGTTCATCTAAAGTATGCAATTTTACAACAAGGTTTTCCCACGAAGGTTTCTTTAGAATCATGTTTTAGTTGTAAGTGCTTTTACATTATTTACTTTTCCCAGAGAAATCATGATAAGAGAATCGAAGTTCATGTCTCCTTTGAAGAATTTTTCCCTACCTTGTTAATGTTAATATACAAAGTGTGAACCAACTATTGTATGGTAAGAGGTTACTTCCTTTACTTGATTAACTTATTCATCAATTTGTTTTCGACGTTGTGCTTTTGAACATATATGTTTTATCTTTTCAAGTGGTCAATTTTATTTTATTTTATTTTATTCCAAAGATACATGACTGTCTAAATCTTAGATTCATCATTAAGATCTTATGAGTTGTTAATAAGATTTCATTGGGGTCAAAAGTCTAACGAGAATTATTAAAGGTTACACTTGGGCTTCACTTGAAGAGATAGACATAAGTATCTTGTTTACATTTTCAACGGGTAAAATAGATCAAAGATTTTCTTAATCAAGTTCCTTCTATTTATTATAAGTTCATTATCTTCCAAGATTTAATCATTGATTTCACCTTAAGACCGTTCTAAGGACTCACCACAAAAAGAGATTGTTGATTAGTTTAAGTGGGATCACAAGGTATATTTGTTTCTCTTGTTTTATTTTTGCTAGGTTCAAAACATAGCCCTCTACCAAACGACACATGACCAAAGGTAACCAAAGTGATGTGAGTTGATTCAAGTTTAGATAATTATAATTAGGTTGACATTTCAAGGATAAATCATATTCGAAAAGTGAAAATTCAACAAAGGATACGTATGTCAAAACAAGTTCATTTAATCTTATTACAATAATATTTCTCAAATTGACTTTCAAACGATAACAACCTACATGAGAACAAAACAAAATTATAACGTAATGTCTTCTAAATAGTCTCCACAATTTCCATACCAATGTTTTAAAGCAAAAGCAAAACATTCCTACAAAAAGTAGTTCCTAAGAAGGCTGGAATCCACTTTCTACACGTGTTTCTTTTTCTCTCTTTTTTTTCTTTTCTACTCGGGAAATCCTCCCGCACATTTGTTAGCACATGTCGGTTTCAGTAAGAACTCGAGCACGATAAAAGCTATAACATTAAGACAATATGTTGTTATCTAACTGTTTCAAGGAAGAAAAGCACCATTGATGAAGAAAAAAATAATCCAAGAGTCTAAACAAGAGCAATTAAAGAGTTGTCCAAAAGCATAAAATGTCTAAATAAAAGGGACGGCACTAACTCTATTTAATTATCATTTTCTCATAGGAGCAGTTAATAAACATCATAGTGAATTTCACCCATATCACAATAATGATCGTCATTTTAACAAGATAACATTTCAAACGAAAACAATTACAAGAAGAGAATTAATTTCAAACGTGATCTGTCCCTATTTGTTTAAGTTAGTTCACCAAGCCAAGGATCCACTATGCCACTGGAAGATCCCAAACAATCAATCGACATGAGAATATCTAAACCAACATGACTTGTTAATATTAAGATGATGTGCTATATAATTAATTTTATGTCGATCTTGAATAAATAAATTGGAAAGAAAAGGGATTAAACACACAAATGACCTCGTATGGGTCACATCCTATCCTAGCTATCCTTCTATTAAAATTTCTTCTAATCAAGAGAGTGTCTTAAGAAAAAGGACAAACTTGGGAAGACCAAACATAACCATTATAAATCTTACGGGAGGGTTACTCAATCATTCCCAAGAACACAACACGGGATACATAGCTTCCAAAGGATCTCATGTCGTCAACAACAAGTTGACTTTAACCTTCTCGGTCAACATGTAACCATTCTACTACAATGACAATGAGAGGAGGTCGTATCACAACGATCATCACAAAAACCAATCAACCAATGAGTTTCCAAACACACCAACCTCTAAGTCATAGGAGAATGAAATTTAAACATCTTTACGGAGCAAAACGTAGGGTAATTTCTTATGCATAAAACCAACATCCCAATTTTAAGATTTGAAAACTTCCTTAAAAATGATCAAGTAGATCTCGTCTCCTCCAACATGTGTGAAACAAAATCAAGGTACGAAAAGAGTATTTCCTCGACATTTTAAGCTATCCAAAAGAAATGTGAGTATCGTTCAAGAAGACATTCCATAGGATCAGCTACATTCCTCAAAACATACTGACAGATCACCAAGGAGAGAAGGTGATTCCAAAGACAACAATCTCCAAACGGTGAACATGAATTGATATCAAATTATGACAATCAACCACGACACTTGAAGAATAAAAGTATTTCTTTGAGCGATTTAAAAATAACAAAAGCAACTAACCTAGTTGAGAGTAATATCAACTTGGCTCAATTCAAAAATCAGTCAAGCTAAGCACACACCAAGCCAACCGGGAAGGGTTACTAGAACCTAAAACAACTAAAAGAAGAGGATAGAGACAGGAAAAGCATCATTCACCTATACACAATGCACTCGCAGTACTCAATCCCTAATTCGCAAATACCCGACATAACCCAGAACTACAGATCTCAAACCGAAACAAGAATAAGAACAAAACAGGAACTATAAGGTTGAGTCCAACAACAATGTTTGATAAAACATTCAAATCGTGAGACCAACACAAGGAACTAGGAGGTGTTCATTACAGGACCCCCACCTCTTTTGTTTTATTAGACTTAAGAACAAAGTTCACCCAACTAATATTTATTAAAACCCAGAAAACAATATAAAGGCTTCAACCAAGTGCAATCATTTCTAACGCCAAAAAGGAATACAAATGAGCAAGGGAAGTGGAAACCAAACAGCATACCATCACACGAGACATTTATATGAAGAGTAGAGTTATTTAATGAATCAGTTAAATAACAGCATAAGAATCAATGGTATAGAGAATATCGTGCCTGATTAAGCTCCCGCAGTCGATAACAAGATGGACGGGGCCTGCAACAGCAACCCAACCAGCGCAACTTCTCCTCCTCAGCCTGCTGAAGGTCCAAACTCTGTTAACGGCCATGCTCTTGTCTTCATAAAAACAATTGTATAGTTCGCAATGTGCATCTCTGCCCATAGTTCGGTCGGGTCGCATTGACACCCGATTATCATTCCCTCGCTGATCTTCTGGCGACACCCTATCTCCTCTTCCCAAAGATTGTTGCCATGCATCCCTGGGTTTCTCAGAAGTAGATCCAAAATCCTCTCGAACACCGCTCCAAATTAGCCCTTAGCCACCACATACTGTGAAATCCATGACCGTGGAAGGAGGAGAACCAGAACATGAGCTCTTCTGTGAGTTCCTGCTCTCTTCTCCTCAGCCTAAAAGCAGTCTCTTCTGGTATGAGGGAGAATCTGCATAGAGGACAGGTTGTTTGTTGGTGATCCAGCCACTTGTCAAGACAATTTCTGTGGAAGAAAAGAGAGCACGACAGTTCCCTTATCTGATCCCCTTCTTCAAACTTACACAGACAAACAGCGTATTCCACCACATGGGTAATGTTTGCAGGAGTTTCAGAGGGTACAACAGAGGCTCTACCGATTTCATCAGCTATGAGGGGCAATTGGGCAAGCTCAGACCCCAAAACTGGAGCAGTCTCTGAAGATGTTTCGGGATTAGAATTAGAATATTCCTTTCTGAGCAGTTGGGTACTCCTGCTATTCACTTGCATATTATTAGCAGAAGAAGTAGAAAAGAATAGGCCCAAAATATACATAAATGATTCGGCAATATCCTTTAAGGATTGGACTGGAAGGATCTTCAAGGATTGAACTGAGAGGACTGTGTTGTGAATACTGAATTCCTTATGACACTCTCATTTTTCTCAAGTACATGTTCGACTCGAAAAAATATCCTGCTACCTTCATCTCCCAAGACATTTTCTCCAACATTGCATAGATCTCCTGTGCCCGTGGGTGCAATCTGTCACCTACACAAAAAGCATGCACCTTTTTATTGCCTTTAATCCAACTACACCAAGTTTCTTTTTAATTCCTCTATCCTTCATCGATCTCCTAAAAGCTCTCTTGCAAAGCAAACTGTGCTTCATGAATATTCCGATATGAAACAGATCCACCTCTATGAGATCCTCTTCCATGAGTAACATCGTGGAACAAGCAAGGTCTCAGTAGAGGATCTCTGTAATAAATTTCATCGGGTCTCCTGGTAACACTCACACTGTCACTTAATCGATTTTGATGAAAATATCTTGAAGGAGAAATCCCGAATTGAGGATGCAGTCGATACTGAGCAGCTAACAACATAGTTGGATGACCTGCTTGCTGGAAGCACTCATAATGGCTTCTACTACTCTGCAACATGCCTGCCACCTGGCTAAGAGGCCCTTGGCCTTTCTGTAACACAGGCTGGGAAGCGCAACGTCAATAATGGCCCCGTTCTGTTGGAGGAGATCATCAATGGATCTCCACCAGGTGCATCACTGTAACTAATGGCCAGCTGCTTCACCGAGGCCTGGACATGGCTCCAAACTTGTCTCAGCCAGTCCCACAAGGGCGGGACACCAGATTGCTTCGAGGCGAAGATCAACCCTTTCGCGCGTGCATTCTCTACAGATTGGCCCGGGGACCTTCCTCGGTCTCCATTAATTGGGACGGCCGAAGCACCTCGCCACCGTACCCCTCAATATGTTGTTGCGCGACTGAGAAATTGAAGCAGGAGAAACTGAAGTAGAAACGGAAGAGACAAGAAAAGCCACGGCAACAGAAAGCCATCTACAGGCCCCGGCAGAAACCCATACGCATTTAATAACAGAATCAAAATAAGATCATGGTGGAGAAAAACGGGACTCCACCGACTCCCACTGTCTCACGCCACCCAGGTAATTTAAGTTCATTAAAGAAGTGACAGAAATGTCACCCATCTGCCAGCTAACCAGGGAGAAAAAAATGCGCTTCAGCCACTGCCAAATAGAATAAACAAATACAGTCTATTTAAAAATGTCAAATTAAGTATTATAGCGAGTAAAACCTGCACTAATCCATGAAATGTCAATTTTGCCTCATCATCAACATATGTCTCCATGGGCTGTAAATGGAAACAAGCGCACAAAAATATTAGGTGAGGTGATTGGTAAAGAAAAGCCTCCACCATTGAATGTCCCAAAAAAAAAAACACGTTCCACTTTGATGACGAAACAATAACATATGACAGTATACCATGAACACTACTATTTATTAATAATAAGCTGTAGTGTCAAGAAAGGCTACAGTGACTCGTGAAGCTTGGACAAAGTACTTAGGACATGGGGCATTACAAAGTAACATGCCTATCATCCTGTTTTGTTCATATATATTATATATATATATATATATATATATATATATATATATATATATATATATATATA